>JARWMC010000017.1:8062794-9360344 GCA_029959065.1 Colias behrii
ACAGCTGGCTGCGGTCGCACTCCGATGTACACCGGTTAGCCACGTGGCCAACTTCGAGGCAGCGATAGCAACGTAACACCCTTGGCTTTTGCACCTTTACTCTCGCCGCAACCCATCCGACGAGAAAGCGTGTCTCAGCGATGTTTTTGGCTGCTGTTATAGGGCAGTTCACCCAAGCTGCGTACAAACCGGATCTGTCCTTTTGTAATTGGCTCACCCTTATCTGCTCCGCTGGGCATCCTCCCTTTACAGCTACGGCTTCCTTCAAGTCATTCATTGTGATAGACGCATCTAGGCCTGACACGCGTACATCCGCCATTTTAACCGGTCTAGACACTTTGATGTCTCTGTCTTTGAATAAGGTCTTCAGTTTGACTGACAGGAGATCAGCCTTATCGCTACTGTCAGGCCCGGAGATTTGGATGATAGTGGCTCCCGTAACCGCCTGGCGAAATTTGACGCATTCGATGCCCGCTTCTTTCAAGTCTATTTTTGACCTAGCCTCCTTAATAGCCGCAGCGTACGTAGCACCGCTTTCCCGGGCCTCTGTAGGAATTGTCAAAACCACTGCCGCGGATCGCGGAGCCCTTAGCCTAGATTGTGTTGGCCTAGGTGCTTGAGACGCCCTCCGCAGTTCCGTTGTATGCTTATTGAACCCAGGCTGTTGAACCTTCTTTGCGCTCGCCTTGCCTTTCTTTCCCACCACTGACCAGCCCTCACCCGAAGAGATGGGTGCGGGCTCCGTAGGGGACTCTGCGTCAAGACGCGAAGAAACCACCGCCGCAGGAGAGAAAGTGGACGCAGGTTCCACCGTCTGTCCTTCATTTTCTGCTCCCTTTTTCTTCTTCTTCTGCTTCTTCTGTCCCTTCTTTTTCACACTTCCCTCTTTGGCTTCCGTCACATCCCGAGTCAGTTTGGAGAGAGTCTTTGCTTTCCTTGGTCTTGGACCCATATCCTCCGAGGCTACGGAGCAACTCTGCTGTTGGATGCCAGCAACCCGGCTTCCTTTCCCATCCCCCACAATAGAGTGACGCGATTTTTGTTGAAGACTCGGTTGAGCCTCTAAGTTTCGAAGCCGTGCGTCGATTAGTTCTCCCAGTTGGCGTACCATCCTAGCCTCAAAGTCATGTGTCAACTCCGCTGTCTGTGCAGACGCAGCTGGGCCCCGATGCATGAGAAGTCGCATTTCCCGCATCTCATTTTGGAGCAAATCCAGCCGTATACGCAACCTTTCATTCTCTGCCCGGAGCGCCCTCGTTTCATCGGTAAGCGTCCTCAACGCAAGGGAGTCGGTATCCTCCCTAATAGCCTTAGCGGCGTTTCTCAAGTCAGCCACAAAGGTGGTCTTCAGGTGGTTTGACACTTTGGCGATCTTTTCGACCGTCGCCAGGTTTGTTTCAATCCTCCTCCGTACATCTTCAGTCGATGCATTCACGCTGTTGGTTTGCAGAGCTATCGAGGGTGGGAGCACAGATTTGGGTTCTTGGTCTGCTGAAGCTGGTACGCCTAGATCAACTCCCTCTTCGGTATTCTTCTCTACTCTATGCGCCTTGCGGTAACCAGTTCTAGGTTTCCTACCAGAGGCGATAGAAGTGTCGCTGGAGCTTCCATCGTCTAACCGGGAGCGTTTTCGACACCGCCAAAAGCGTGACTCTTGCGGAGTGCACAGAGCCTCCCGGCGAACCAGGGGACTCATTGTAGCCTGCGAATTCATGCTAGCCATAGAGTTGGAAGAATCCGACTCTGCGGCCGCTTCTGTTACACTAGTAACTGCAATGGGTGTAGGCATAGCGTCTGTCACGCTTTCCAACACAACACTGCACTTCTTACTGCCGATTCTTACTGCCGATTCTCTCGACATGCCTCCTTCTACTCTTGCTTTTATTCCTCCTTCTTCTTCGACGAATTGGTTCATTGTATACTGAGGTAAGGTCCCACGAGCATGGGGGATGTATACGGTCCACCCGGGCGGTGCCCCCTGCACCCGGGTAACCCTATTACGCCCCGGAGGGCGGGCGGTATCCGGGGGTTGGCCGCTATGACTTGGTCCTCTCGCCAAGCCACCTGCCACGCAGATGGAAGCAGGAATTCGACGCCGCGCGTAGGCCCTGAGGGGCGCCCCAGCGCCGAATTGGAGGGGTTTTTTCTGAGGTCACCTTCCTCTTGGGCCGGCCGTTTAAGGCAAGCCCCCTGGTCTCTAACGTGCCGCTAGACATGACAACGTCACACGTTAGAGGTAACAGTTTGCCCGGCGGAGGGCCTAAGCCCCAGTGCCCAGCAAGAGACATCCTCTCACTAGGCCCGCCGCGCCGCGGTTTACCAACCGCCATCCATCGCTGTATTGCAGCCGTTGGTCTCCAAGGACCCTACTCCAGGGCCGCGTCCCGTATAGTTTTATGAAAAACGAATCAGGAGCGGCACGTGTGTATTCCATATTAGCTTCCCCAAGATGCTGGCTTGCAACCCAGGTACTGAGCCCCCCCGCCACGACAAGGCTTGGAACGATGGGAGGGTAACTCTACAAGGCCTAACTTCACAAAAAAAAAAAAAAAGGCTTGGCCGTTCGTTACTACAAGAACTATTGTATAACACAAAAGTAATGAACAGTGAATAAATTTTTCACCTTACGCCGATGTGAATGTAGCGAAATGGCCAAGCCACATATTTTGACTAAGGTGTAGAGTTTGTGAAGTTAGGCCTTGTAGAGTTAGGGCGTGTAGTGTTAGAAGCTTGGCTCTACATGAGATCTGATAACTTTTTGACAGTGCGAGTCATATGGGCTCGTCTTGGCAACATTTTACATGAAAATGTTTTTGGTGGGATTTTATTATTCAGAAGGCTTCAATCGAAAAATTGAAATCTAAATTTGGTAAGTGCAAAAATTGAATTAACATGATAAAAACAAATTAAAACCAATAACAAGGTGTTTAATTACCAGAAATTTTTAAAATGACCCCGCTGTTGCTCAGTGCAAGTGCGACATCACCGTAAAAAGTTGTCTTTTAAATGTCTGAATGCCCTTTTATCATTTTTAATGGTTTCTTCTGCTACTATGAATTTCGGAGTTATTTCGTCCAAATTGTGGCAGTCTCTCGTCTTTGTAGTATCCCCACGGAAAAATTTTTATTTATTTATTTATTTTATTTATTAACACTTTATTGTGCTGGCATACAAATAAATTCTTAAAATTAAAATTAATAGGGTTTATGTTCGGGGACTGTGGAGGCCAGGCTAAAGGGCAAAGATACCCTGAAAGATGGATTGGTCGTTGCAGCCTGCGCATGCGCCGGTGACGCCTGCCTTAAAGCCGGGCCTCCACGGTCCCTCGACCTAAACCCCATTGATTTGTTTCAATGGGGATACTAAAAAGACCTCGGCTACTTGAGAGAATGCCTCAACTTGGAATTTGGAAACTTTTTTTATGTGATTTTATTTTTTATGGGCCCTTGAAGTTGTGAACATACTGGGTAATTTTATCTTTCTTGGCATTTAATTCTTTTTTTATTCCATTCGAAGATCCAACGATGAAAAATTGAAAAAAAATGTCATAACTCCGAAAAAACGAAAAATCGCATAACATACATGGGGGTGATTCGGATAGCCCTCTAGGTCCTCTACCTCCCAGCTTCCGTTCATCACTACTTTTTGGGACACCCTGTATATTATGAATTCTGTACCAGTTAGGCCCAGTTACGCCATTCTCCTTTTCCAAATGAAACCACATAACATAACAGAAAATGAAAAAAAAAATTCAAACAAGCTTCTAGAATCACTATTATGTATCGATGATTGATAGTAAATTGGTTTGGTGGGGTTTACGCGGGTCGATTATCGTCGTGCGGCTAGTCGCTTCACAAATCGCCTCATCAAGCCGTATCACTAGCCTATTTACACAGGTGCCTAAAATCGCATCGCATAATGTATTATTTTTACACCTGCAACTGATCGTTTTACACGGTAGATTTTTTAACTTATTAGGACTTTGGGGCTTGCAGCTTTAGTCACTTGCGGCCTAGTCGAATTGCCACTTAGACATGCGATTTTCGTGTAGCGGAAATCGTGCGGCTTCAGTCACCCGTGTAAAACCCCGCATAATAATATACGGAACACGCCATTTTTTGTAATCGTTGTACATCGATTTTATTTTTGCTTAATCAATTCAATTTATTTGTTATTTAATGGATTGACTATAAAATAAAGTTCCCAGTAGGATACAGTGCATACTTATTTGAGTGTCGGGGTGAAATAATTTTGATAAGGTATTTTTGCTGTTATCATACTTTCATTACTTTCTCAATCTCGATTATTTTTGCTTGATGTGCTTCTAAGTTTTAAAATACATCGTCTATGTAAAGGAAAAGGATTATATCATAACAATACATGTTCAGTTCGAGACCGATAATAATATAATTAGTTAGTACCTAGTTCCTGCAGTAGGATAAAGAAAACATTTTTTTCGCTCATCATGTAGCAAGTTCATTTTGAGGGACTTTTCAGTGAAATCATTTCAGTCCTACTCAACAAGCTTATTCTGTACTAGTTCCTTTGCATCATCATCAAATATTTGTTCATACTTCAGAGAAAGTAATTACATATGCTTGTGCTGATGGCACCATGCTGGCCCAGTATGGGCCATCGGGTCATCGAAAATGATTTTTGGGCATGCTCTTTCCCCACGACATTTTCTTTAACGATACGAACAGTGGTGAAATGGATTTTAATACAATTTCATTTTTTACGTCCATCCACATTCAGACCTTCTTAATGCCTTCTTAAAATGTTTAAATATATACGATTTATAACTTTTATGCCTAGAAACATGTCGCCCAAACCTCAGAATAGTTCTCCGGATGAAATATCGGCTAATGCCATCGTTATCAGCGGGATGGCTGGACTCTATCCGCAGTCGCAAAATGTGAAGGATTTCCGTGACATACTCTATAATAAGGTTCGTAGCTTTTTTCTAATAAAATAATGTTTTTAACGTACAACATAAGCGTACATATTTTCCTATTGAATTATAATATCTTAAAACCTCTGAATTAAGTTTTTAGGTTGTTATGGAAAGATAATATTATAATGGACTCTATATTAGAAAATTCATAAAAAAATACATATCGTATTATGAAAAGTAATTATAGCTAGCAAGTTTTACCTAAAAACACCAGAGTTTTATCTGGAATTGTCAATTTTTTTTAAGAGATTCTAAACGATCTAAAATTGTATACAATACGGTGCCAAGCACTAAGCACTTAATATTAAGCCCGTGCACGGTTGCACCGACTTCAAACCTATATAATAAATAGCACATCTAAATAATATGTAGTAATTAATAATATCAAATCTTTTTTATTTTTTACTTTTCCGTTTTTGAAGTCGATTGGTTTTAACGTATGTAGTTATTTTTATTTAATACTTTTTAGTGTATTTTTCAACACGAATCAAACGAGCCCAAACTCGATAAAATTGAGTCAATATATTACTGAATTCCTATGGCCACCTTCCGATTCCATCATCAAATCAGCTCTATGTCATGATAATGTTTCATCGATATCCAATTTTCATACGTATACAAAATTTCAGCTCAATCGGTTACCGGGAAGTGAATCAAAGTTACTTGCTACATTTCAATTAAGTCATCGAGATCAGACAAAAATGCTCATAAAATAAAAACTACTGGGCCTATCCGAATAAAATTTTTATGGGACCATTTTGACACCGTTCCGCATCAAATAAAAAAAGAATCACGTAAATCAGTTCAGAAACCTTGGAGTAATCGGTGTACATACATAAAAAAAAAACATACCGGCCGAATTGATAACCTCCTCCTTTTTTTGAAGTCGGTTAAAAAGAACAACTCGAACTAATCTTTACATATAGAGATACAATTAATTTTTTAGCGATGGTTCATAGAATCAATAAGTTCTCAGTAACTACGAGCTTAATAATTTAAATTACAAATATCAATTCTAAAGGTAAATCCAGTAACATCTGAGGATTGTCGCTGGAAGTATGACCACCCTGAAGTTGCGCAATTTACTGGAAAAGTGCCCGGATTGGCCTTATTCGATGCCCAGTTCTTCAAGGTCCACTACCGTTTGAGCAATACTATGGATTCCATGTCTAGAAAAATGCTTGAACAGGCATTTCAAGCTATTTATGATGCTGGTTAGTATGTTCTTCCTGTGTTTAGAATATTATGATTCACAAGGACTATAACGAATGTCACGAATCTATACTATACTAATATTATAAAAGCTGAAGAGTTTGTTTGTTTTAACGCGCTAATCTCAGGAACAGGTCCGATTTAAAAAAAATATTTCGGTGTTGAATGGTTCGGTGTAGCCCATTTATCGAGGAAGGCTATATGCTATATTATATCATCACGCTAAGACCAACAGGAGCGGAGCAATGCGGGTAAAACCGCGGGGCGCAGCTAGTTAATTATTAAACTCAACATTGTTATATTTTCTAACATTTATTCAGAATAGATAATAGCGTTGTAATAAACATCAGTCAGGGTCATTGTTTTTAATATTATTCAAAGGTTAAAAAAAAAACCAATGTACATGGAAAATTTTGGGTATGATTTACAATAATATTGTTAGTGTCGTAATGCAATCAATTAATACCATTACCTACATTGTGTGTCTTATAATTTTAAACTTCAATTGACAAGCAAATGTTTAATTCGTGCTTTAAATTATTTGATCAGGAAATGAGAATTTTGAAGAATAAAAAAAATCAATCACGAGGTGCGGCAGAAAGACGAGGGTTCGAATCCAGCCTCGAATAATGTTCTTATTTATTTATTGCATATAAATTATAGGTGTGAACTCCGATCAGCTAAGCGGCAAAAAAGTTGGCGTATACGTTGGATCGTGCTTGTCAGAGACGGAAAAATATGTCCTCTACATTGCCAATTCGTCAACTGGTTTAGGTATAATGGGGTACGTTAAACATTTGACATAAGAGAATTACAAAATAAAACAAATTTTAATTAGAACATTATATTTTCTCATTAGAAAATATTTAAATGGTATATTTTGTTAATCTTCTGCATTGATACATCTATATTTTATCCCACACTGCATTTAACTTTAATAATGTTTATTTTATCAAATATAATTGAATTTTTCTGTTCATTAAGGTTGATTCATTCTCGTCCAGTATCCAGAAGTGAAGTATGTTTAAATTGATATTTTACTGATCCTGCGACGGAATCCAATAATATTGTTACTAACTCCATCAAGTAAATCATCCATAAATTAAACAATTATTTACAGATCCAGCAAAAGTATGTTTGCCAATCGGGTCTCCTACTGGCTGAATGCGAAGGGTCCGTCGATGTCCATAGACCAGTCCTGCTGCGGCTCTGTACTTGCTCTAGAGCTGGCGTATCAAGCGATGAACCGTGGGGATGTGGATGCAGCTTTAGTTGGTGGCACTAGTTTGTGCTTGCTTCCACAGTCTGCTGTGCATTTGAGAAGGTATAAGATAACATCTGACTGACCGGTTGGCTTGGTTAGTGACCCTGCCTTCTAAGCCAGAGGTAGTGGATTCGATTCCCACCCAGGGCAAATATTTGAATGATGAACATAGTTTTTTGCTCTGTGTATAGGAGTTAATTATATAAGTATTAGTTTAAAATTATATATGTATGTTTATCAGCCATCTGGTTTCCATAACACAAGCGAAAGCTTAGTATGGGATCAGATCGTGCCCTGTGTGAAAATTGTCCTGAAAATATTTATTTATTATCTGCTTTGTTTGAATTTATTGCTTTTTGGAATACTGTTTAGTGTTCTATGTCATGATGTTATTTCCTACCTTGCCCGATAAAATCTAACACACAAATAATCTTCGAATCTTATGTTCCTGCGAAGCACCTTCAAGCAAAAAACTCTTCAGCAGTAAACATAAGCATTTTACTATATTTTAAGTTATCGAAAAATTCTAAATCGTTTTTTTTTTCTTAAGAGTGATGCTGATGAATAGAGACGGAAAGACAAGATCTTTTGATAAGAACGCGTGTGGATGCGCTAAATCTGAAGCTATCAATGTGTTGTTCTTACAGAAAGCGAAAGAGGCTCGTAGGTAAGTTAAAAACAATACACACATCGTTTTCACCTATATCCTACTTCGTTTAATGTAATCTTAGTGTAACAATCTTTTGGGGCTTCTTTTTTCTTAGCTACATTATAAAATTTTTAATATCCTACTATACAGGGTGTAATCGTTAAGTGTGCTCAAGCGATTATTCCGTAACTATTGCAGATATCAAAAAAATTTAAACTGAAATAGAAATAATCTAATGAGTAATATGGCCATAGTATTTTTTTTTAAATAAAACGAGAAATATCCAAAAATGTTACATTCAATAATCCCATATATTAGTACAGTCCCCCATTGAAATAAAATTCATTTCCGTGGGACTTATCTCCGCCGTACAAACTACTGATATCCACTTAATCGGCATGTTTTTCTGAACACAAAAAATGCGGTTGTCACTTCCTAGGGGTATGGAGGGGGGAGCTATGACGTAGCAAAGATGGCCGTCGGGCCATTCTATTGTGCGGTATATCTAGATAATTACTTGACTGATTTACTTAAAAAGGGTATCAATTGAAAGATAATTAAATAAACATTATTTGATTCCTAAGATTCATTAATGTAAAACTAGTACCAACTGAAATATTTTCAAAAAACAACATTTTATGAAATATATATTTTTTTTAAATGTAAAAAACTCGGTAACCGTTAGAATTATGAGAATTTAGCTTATTATAAAACATATAGCTACTTTAATCACCTTTCTAATGAACCTTCAATAATGACAATCGAGCAATAAACAACGGAACTACAGACTATTAATTGAGCGTCGGTAGCGCCGAATTAGCCCTTTGTTGGTACGAATCATCTTGAAATTATCTTTACATATAATAAAATCGTAGGAAAGTCAAAACTGTACATTGAATTGTATTTATTTAAAAGAATACTTGGGGCGTGATCTACAATAGATACCGAAGCCAAAATTATAGTTTTTGAATTTTTTTCTGTTTGTCTTTATGTATGTCCGGGCTAATCTCAAAAAGTACTGTATGGATTTACTTCAAATATGGAACAGAGATAGCTTGAGATATGAGGAAGGAGATAGGATAGGGTTTATTCCGGAAATCCCACGGAAACGGGAACTATGCGTGTGTTTCTTTGACTACGCGGGCGAAGCCGCTGACAGAACACAGCTGTAAAATAATAAAATTCTGAATACAAAGTACGTGCAATTTTTAATTTTTAAAAAATTTATGTGAGCAGAAACTTATTACATAGATAGTATTTTCAGTGTTTTTTCTAATGCGATCAGCGTAATAAAATATAGCATAGGTCAGCGCACTTTACTTTGATATTAATAATAATGGTTTTTAGTAAACTCAATACAAGGCAAAAAAATAATACTCCGCGGTATCACCAGCGTGGCTCTACTAATGTTGATCTAAACGTGATGGTATATAGCCTATAGCCTTCCTCGATGAATGGGCTATCTAACACCGAAAGAATTATTCAATTCGGACCAGTAGTTCCTGAGATTAGCGCGTTCAAACAAACAAACAAAAAATTCAGCTTTATAATATTAGTATAGTTAATTAAACTGGTTAAAAAATTTTGTATCCGACGTGTCATATCCCTTCCAAGCACTTTAGATTTTTGTCACTACATCCAAAACGGGATGAACGGCAACCAGCTTTACATTGACATGATATCACTTCGAGGTCTTTCGATGAAATTGACTTTACTGATGAAGTAATTGGCAACAGTTTGTTGTCCTCAAACTTTCAGCTAGAGTCTATGAGTTCAGGTAGCGTGGGATTTGCTACGTTTGCATTCTGCCAATAAAATGCCTGGAAGGTGGCTCTTAGCACATGCAGGCGAGACGCTTGTTGTGTATGGGGTAATTTATCAAGTTTTCTGATGTTCTGGAACATTGCTGCTCTCAAATCGTTGTTTCTTTTGTTTGAAGTTTTGATGCCTGAATGGCTATTTCTTTTGATAGAAAATCGGATAGACAGGCTTTGTTTTAAGTTGAGTGTATGAATCTATTCCATCTAGCAGGCAGAACAAGTCAGTTTTAATAACCAGCCGAAAGGTTGAGGACAACAATCTGTTGCCAATTACTTCATCAGTAAAATCAATTTCATCGAAAGACCTCGAAGTGATATCATGTCAATGTAAAGATGGTTGCCGTTCATCCCGTTGTGGATGTAGTGACAAAAAACCAAAGTGTTTGGAAGGGATATGCCACGTCGGATACAAATGTTTTAACCAGTTTAATTACGTAGAAGATATTGATTAGAGTAATGACGATAATAATTAAATAAAAAAGATTTTTTATTAATTTTTTGCCTTGTATTGAGTTTACTAAAAACCATTATTATTAATATCAAAGTAAAGTGCGCTGTCCTATGCTATATTTTATTACCTACGCTGATCGCATTAGAAAAAAACTCTGAAAATACTATCTATGTAATAAGTTTCTGCTCACATAATTTTTTAAAAATTAAAAATTGCACGTACTTTGTATTCAGAATTTTATTATTTTACAGCTGTGTTCTGCCAGCGGCTTCGCCCGCGTAGTCAAAGAAACACACGCATAGTTCCCGTTTCCGTGGGATTTCCGGAATAAACTCTATCCTATCTCCTTCCTCATGTCTCAAGCTATCTCTGTTCTATATTTGAAGTAAATCCATACAGTACTTTTTGAGATTAGCCCGGACATACATAAAGACAAACAGAAAAAAATTCAAAAACTATAATTTTGGCTTCGGTATCTATTGTAGATCACGCCCCAAGTATTCTTTTAAATAAATACAATTCAATGTACAGTTTTGACTTTCCTACGATTTTATTATATGTAAAGATAATTTCAAGATGATTCGTACCAACAAAGGGCTAATTCGGCGCTACCGACGCTCAATTAATAGTCTGTAGTTCCGTTGTTTATTGCTCGATTGTCATTATTGAAGGTTCATTAGAAAGGTGATTAAAGTAACTATATGTTTTATAATAAGCTAAATTCTCATAATTCTAACGGTTACCGAGTTTTTTACATTTAAAAAAAATATATATTTCATAAAATGTTGTTTTTTGAAAATATTTCAGTTGGTAATAGTTTTACATTAATGAATCTTGGGAATCAAATAATGTTTATGTAATTATCTTTCAATTGATACCCTTTTTAAGTAAATCGGTCAAGTAGTTATCTAGATATACCGCACAATAGAATGGCCCGACGGCCATCTTTGCTACGTCATAGCTCCCCCCTCCATACCCCTAGGAAGTGACAACCGCACTTTTTGTGTTCAAAAAAACATGCCGATTAAGTGGATATCAGTAGTCCGTATGGCGGAGGTGAGTCCCACGAAAATCGTTATTTGAAGACTTTTTTACAAATGGGTCTCACACTATATTGATTTCCCATACATTCTGTATTCATAGCAGATTTTCGAAGTGACGTCCTCATTATGCAATACAATGAGGAGCTCTATTTACAGTTTCTAAATGAACTTCCCTTCAAATTTTCGAAGTAATTAAAGCAGAAAACAAAAAAAAATTGGTTGTCTGTAAAGTCGGTTTACTGACGATAGTTGAACGTGACAACGGCCTATTGTGCTTCTTTGTCGCTCGTTCCACGCTCTCGCTTGCACTTCAAGCCTACATGGAACGCCTCAGAGCGAGGTAACGCCGCATGAGTCATGTTTTTTCGTGCGTGCAGCCGGCTATCGAATTATAAGACGTTGTCACGTCAAAAGAGAAAGCTAAAATCTTTCATATTAAATGTACATGGGATATTCATATCTCATACTAAATGTATGGGAGGGTTTAAAGATAATTTTTTAGATATTTCTCGTTTTATTTTTTAAAATTTATTATGGCCATTTTACTCATTACGTTAAGTACTTTCGATATCAGTTTAAAGTTTTTTGTTATCTGTAATAGCTACGGAGCAATCGCCTGTGCACACTTAACGATTACACCCTGTATTTAAGATTGTCACCTAGTGTTAGATAATTATAAGTAAAACAGTCAACTACACAATGACTACACAAGACTATTTTTATCTGAACCGTATCAAATATTCTACTGATACTATACTGATTCAAAAATTATTCCTCTGTAGAATCTACGCCGAAGTAGTCTACGTGAAATCTGAGTTCTCTGGATTTGTGATCGGACAGAACGGCCCCAGGTACGGTTTCTACCGGGAACCAGAGAAGTTAGAAGGCTACTTGAAACAGTTCTATAAAGAAGCCCAGGTTGACCCGAAAGAAGTTCAATATGTGGAGGCTGTTGGTTCTGGTACGATGGAACATTTTTATTTTATCTATTATAATTTTAGATTTTTCTGTTATTTTTTTGTTTCTATAGCTTAATGTTCAAATTATTTCTTTCTTTCACAATAACTCTTCTACTAGGTTGTGACTGATTATGATAATTATGTTATAAATTTAAACAAATAAATTAATATCGTGACTATAAAAAATCAGTCAACTTTGGCCAATATTATACTATTTATAATATTAATATTAAATATTTATTTGATAAACTTTCCTAAACAGCGACACCGGAAGCAGATAAAACTGAATTAGAAGCAATCGATAGAGTATTCTGCAAGAACAGAACTAATCCTCTTTATGTTGGAAGCGTGATGTCTAACATCGGATACGGTGAAGCAGCATCTGGTGTATCTGCTATTACTAAGGTTATCTTATTTTTTGGACTATTGCTTATGAAAGTTCAAGAATTTGAGGAATATTTATTTACTATCCACAATCTGGTCATAAATAATATGTTAGTAAAGTAGAATAGAGAGTCGCGGTGTCTTTAACCCGAATAGGACCCGCTTAGCAAATGACAGAAATACATGGAGTTCTTTAGAGGAAGCCTTTGTCGACAGACAAGCTGTTCCTTATAAATATCCTGTTGCCGATAGTGTAAATAAAAATTAGAATAAGTAGAATTAACTTAGTTTTTAAGAAATTGGCACGTAATACTTAAGAAAAGTAACAGCAATAAAGGCTATTTTATTTTATTTTATAACTAGCGACCCGCCCCGGCTTCACACGGGTGCAATGCTGATACTAAATACACTACAGAAAAACTGTGAACGTTGTATATAAAAACATAGCGAACCGCTCCGGCTTCGCACGGGTATAAAATATATAGCCGGGCGGCCGGCCGGTACCGCAGCAAACGCTACGTCCCGCAATTTTTAAATCTGTAATATCTTCGAAAATATTCACATAAATCATACGGTGTAAAGGGCCATATAGATCTATATTAAATGAACAATGTATTAAAGGTATTTAATTGGTTAAGGATTAATGCTGTAGGTATTGGTTAAAATCGCTTCGAAAATTAGCCATTATATTTTGTCGTAAAAAGTAAATGACAAAAAAAGTTATTGTGGGTTATCCATAAGAGATAGACATATACCATCGCGGACTTTTCTGTAGACCTTTTCAATGTGTATAATACTTAGTACATTATTTTGATAAAACTCGTAGGGTTCAGCCTGCGTTTGCAATGTTAGCGGAAAAAATGTAATTTTTTACGACATCACATTAGAAACCTCAAAAATAACAGTACTTCTCCACTATTTAATGGGTGTTATTATACATATAAACCTTCCTCTTGAATCACTCTATCTATTAAAAAAACCGCATCAAAATCCGTTGCGTAGTTTCAAAGATTTAAGCGTACAAAGGGACATAGGGACATAGGGACAGAGAAAGCGACTTTGTTTTATACTATGTAGTGATGATGTAGAAAAATGTTTTAGGTGCTCCTTGGTTACGAGACAGGACTACTAGCATCAAACCTCCACTGTGACAATCTGAGAGACGACGTAGAAGGAATACAGAAGGGAGTCATGCGCTTTGTGACCGACCACCAGCCTTTCGGTCGTGGATACACTGCTATCAACAACTTATCCGTCACTGGTGTTAACGCTCATGTTCTTCTTAAGGGCCATTACAAACCAAAGGTATATTTATTAGCTAAAATTTTCTTGCACGTTTATTTACCTCCCCATTAATTGATAGTGACTCATTTATTCATTAGTAACTCACTGAATAAAACTGAATCAACCATGCATAACATATTGACACTACAATGTAAGATTGATGAAAAAGTGTGATGTACCTGTAACATTTAATATAATTTTCAGGATTTGAACCAATACAAATCAAAAATTCCTCATTTAGTCACGATATCTGGAAGACAACAATCTTCAGTGGAAAAGATATTAAATGATTTAAAGTCCCGTCCCGTTGACCCTGAAGAAATAACTCTCCTTCATAGCATTCACCAGGATAAAATATCTGGACATATGGGAAGAGGATATGTTATTCTCGGTACGTATTTTTTTAACCCATTGAGCCCCAAGCGGCCCGTACGGTCCCAGACACAATAGATTTTCTATTGTGTCTGTGTTTCCGGGGCTTGAGTTATAAGAAATAACGTTTATATATTGTGGTAGACAGCGAAAACTCAAGAATTCAAAAGGAAGATTATGAGTTCAAATCATATAAAGCGAAAATGATTGTACCTTAAGCATTTGCGCTTACGAAAGTTGAAGATAGTATCTTCAACCGTCATTAATCATTTTTAATCGCATTTGAATATTCCGCAACCTCTCTTCATTCGACGTCGGCTTCTTTTTCGGGACATCCTCTTCAAAACTGAGTTTATCGACTGCCTTCTTGCCCCTTTTGATTCTTTGAAGAATCTAAAGGGGCAAGAAGGCAGTATAAAACTTCTTCTTGTTTTCTAGATACCAATGAAAACAATGAAACTATCACTGTAACTGAAAAGGCAGACTATTTCGACGATATTACGAACCCGCTATGGTTCGTGTACAGCGGGATGGGTTCGCAGTGGCCCGGGATGGGAGCCGAACTCATGCGCATACCTGTCTTTGCTAAGGCTGTACAACGGTGTGTATTTATCATACTTATTATTTTTCAAAAGCGATTACAGTATTGTAAACATGGTCACTGGTCAGTGTTGGATCATTTTTTGTGGTTTTTTTTGTTTAGTCTTTCACTTAATGCTTCAGTATTCCTATCAAATTGCAAGTTTCTGGTACAAAAGAGTTTCTAACGGTAATAGAGAGATTGATAAAATATTGATGAACGTCTCTATATTTTCCCTACTCTGAGATTATTTTTACCAAACTTTTTTGCTTTTAGTTGTCACGAAGTGTTGAAGCCCAAAGGAGTGGACCTTATCAATATAATAACTTCATCAGACAAGACAATCTTTGAGAACATTCTGCATTCCTTCGTCGGAATTGCCGCCGTTCAAATCGGTCTCACAGATGTTCTCACGGCGTTAGGAATTGTTCCTGACAAAATTATAGGTATTTTAATTTTTTGGTGTTAAGAAGTAGTTCTTCAAAATTGTATCAGTCAAATAACCATTAATTAAATTCTGAAAACTTAATTTTTATTCGCATTCGTCCATTATTCTTTTCTTTTGATATTTCATTACATCGCTCATTTGCGACAAGAACGTGTTAACGAGCATATGTATCGTTATGGAATAATGATACAGTAGAATCCGACGCATCGCGCTCTACTTGCTGCTAAAACGTGATATTTCTAGCTCCAAAAATGACCGAGTTATGAGGGAAAAGGTCGGCGACTATCGGTTTAGCGAAATCTCTTTTCGCTCTTGAATTTAATGCAAGAACGGTTTAAGTCAGTTGTCGCTGCTCCCTTGAGAAGGAAACTGCTGCCCGATTGCGGTAAAAACGTAACAGCTTATTGTATCACGGTTTTGCTGAAAGGTAAGTACAGCTTTTTGTTTTTTTACTGATTTATATTTGCAGCTATAACGGGACATTTGTATGTGGGTCATTATTGTAGTAAAAATAGTATTCGCATGCTACGGTTTACATAGGATTGTCCCGTTGTTGCTGAAATAAACAATGTTTTTTGTTGGTTAATTTAAGATGTTCCGTTACAGTTGATAATAAAAGTACAAAATGTTTGGTATTTATGTTGGTTATCTCAAGTTAACACATTCTTGATAAAAAATAATACATTTTTACAACGAATACGCTTCAATGTTGCATTATAAATGATAAAAATGTTGTCTGATTACTTAATTTATTTTTCAGATGGAATCACGGTCTAGGAAGCTTGTAAATCTTGTACGAGAAAATATTCATTATTTTATTTTACATTCACTTAAGTTAGAAAAACGAAAAGATCATACCTATTCTCGAAATACAAATGAATTAAACAATCAATTTATTTTATAGCATAAATGAGTAAAAAATACCACTGAATAAAGAAAAATGAAAAAAAAAAAATATTACAAATCAGTTAAAAAATGCAAGACAGTCCTACGAATCGAAAGCATCACAAAAAAACTGTGCCGCCCCGTCAACTAAAAGAGAATCCTGCAAGGAAACCTGCATTTTCAAGTGTCAATTTTTTTTCCGAAGAACAACACCGTGAAATACTGAAAGATTACTGGAATTTAGGAGAGATCAAGAAGCTGTCTCGAGACAAGAACCTGTGATTTGTTTTGCTAATATGTTTATTTGATTTATGTATGACCGGGACCCGCAATAAAGATTAGTTTCCTAATATTACTGAGATAAGCAAAATATAAAACAAAGTCGTTTTCCCCGGCCGAATGCTTGCCGTTTTGCAATTTTGATGCAGTTTTTGTTAACAGATAAAGTGATTCAAGAGGAAGGTTTATAATATGTATATTGTATAATAGCATCCATAAATAGGTGAATAAATACCGTTATTTTTGACGTTTCTAATGTGATGTCGTAAATAATTACATTATTTTCCGCCTGCATTGCAAACGCATTCTGAACCCTACGAGATTTATCAAAATAATTTACCTACTAAGTATTTAACACATGAAAAAGTCTTCAGAAAAATCGATAGTATCAGGATTGCACCCGTGCGAATTCGGGGCGGGTCGTAATATTATAATTGCCAACGGTTGTGAGTAAAAGTAAAACAAAAAATATTAATGTCTGGTTATAATTGTATTTTTTTTAAATATGTATATTACTTGTATTTCAGAGAAAGTTACACAATAATTTCGCAAAAATATATTTCATTTTGTAAAACAAAATACAAAAATAAAAAGATTTCTACTACAGTAACACGTTTTAATTAAAATTTCCAATACATTTAGATTACTGATTATCAATAAAACGTAACAATACGACATAACTTGTAAAGTTTTAGATTTTTATTCAATTTTTTTTTTCAAGAAAAATGGTACATATCTGTTTGTAATGCAATACTGCACACTTTTTACAAGAAAAACGCAACAAGAAGGGCCCTTTCTGAAATAAATAATCATAATAAATTTAATAACCGACTTATTGTTCTGAATACAATTTGATTCAAAAAAACGAGAACGTTTTAATATGTTGTATTGAGCTGAATAGTCTAAGCATAATAATTAAAAAGTTACAGGAATTTTAAACTTTCAAATGCGTTTTCCCAACAATTGAGATTTTGACTTTGTCACGTTATAGAAGCAAATGAGCGACATATATTTTTGCCATCTTGTATGTTGATTAATTTAACTCTCTTATTGATTCAAACAGTCTTTACTGAATTACAACATTTTTCTTAGAACATAAATTTATATTATCCATTTTTTTACTTTATTTATTTATTTTTTACTCTCTACGCTGAGGCGTTTGGCGTATCGTATTTTAGTAGTTTATTAAATGTAGACAATTTAATTTTCTAGGTCATAGTGTAGGCGAGCTGGGATGCGCGTACGCAGACGGTTGCCTCACAGCGGAAGAGATGATCCTCTCCGCGTACAGCCGCGGGCTCGTGTCTGTACAGACACCGTTTATTAAGGGATCTATGGCGGCTGTTGGTTTAGGTTATTCAAAGGTATACATTTAACGTGGTAATATTTGGCTTACGTACATAAGTTTATTAAAAAATCGTTTGCTGTATTTGAAAATAATCAGAAACAATAAAAAATCTGGAAGAAAATTGTGCTCTTAGACTACCAATACAAGAGAATGTAGATTATGATATACTGCGTCGACGATTAATTTTGTATGGTATTTATTTGGGCATATTTCAACTTTGCTGTTTCAATTTTATGCTTAATAATTTTAATAAAATGCGTTTTAATGGTTCAGGTTGCCAAGATGTGCCCTCCAGAAATCGAAATCGCGTGCCACAATAGTTCTGAGTCCGCTACAATATCTGGACCAGCCGAAATTATGCAGGAGTTTGTTCAATCTCTCACTGCAAAGGGTATATTCGCTAAAGAAGTGCCTTGTTCCAACATAGCTTACCACTCAAGATACATTGCAGAAGCAGGTAAGAATTTAATTTTAACTGAAATTAATTAACTGAACATGAAATACTTTGACGTTTCATTTTATTGAAGTGAAACTTCTTTATCGGGGTTGGAAAAAAATTTAGTGTAACATTTTTTCGTTACGCGTGACATTTTTCCGTTACGCGCCATCTTTTTCTTATCCCTACCACGCGGGATTCGACGTATTTCTGTAAAGTTGCATAGAGTAAATTATTTTTTGAAAAATAAGGTCATAAAGAAGTTTCACTTCTTACGTGTGTACACTAGTACACGCACGAATTTTTATTATTTTATTAATAAGAATATAGTATTGACTGCTTTTATCACATTTTAAGACATGGTCGATCATTGTGATCAATTAATCATATCAATGTTATTAGAAACTCTTAACAAAAAGCTACGGAGAGTGTCTGAGAGTGGTGAATCTAGAGACTCAAAAAGGAGTAGAGAAGAATCGATAGCTAAGGTATATCTTAGAGATAGTTGTGCCATGTGATATGCCGAAAGACGTAAATACAAATCTTGCCTTTTATTATACCAGGCGAATACAAACATTTATATTTAACGTATAAAACTAATGGTCACTTAACGTGAAAAATAAGTAGTTATAAGCTTTTTACACACGTAAATTAAATTTAATGTGCTCTACTTCTATTGCATTAATATAATTCGTATGTTTATAGGTCCTGGTCTATTGAAATGCCTAAAGGAAGTTATTAAGACACCTGTGGCTCGCTCTAACCGCTGGGTATCCACCTCTATACCAGAGGACAAATGGGACTCGCCGGTAGCCAAATATTCTTCAGCTGAATATCACACCAACAACCTACTTGTTAGTATTAGTATTAATGAAAGATAAAAAAGACGTGTGGCACTCGGGGACTGCCGCGGTAAAGCTATTGCATAGCATGCCTTCAAGCCACACCTCCGCGCCCGTCGGAGTGGGGAGCATGAGGTTTTTTCGTTACGGAATTTCTCGATTCGGTCCCCGCGCTCAAGGCCCGCGATAGAAGCTATGCAATAGCTTAAAAGAAACAAAAAAAAAGACGTGTGGCACTCGGGGACTGCCGCGGTAAAGCTATTGCATGCTATGCCTTCAAGCCACACCTCCGCGCCCGTCGGAGTGGGGAGCGTGAGGTTTTTCGTTACGCAATTTCTGGATTCGGTTCCCGCGCTCAAGGCCCGCGATAGAAGCTATGCAATAGCTTAAAAATTACTTAGCAAAACCACATAATATTTACTGTGGCAAAACACGACTGTGTTCATATTTTGTTCGTTGTTCCTGTGTTCGTTGCCTTAAATTCCATTTGAAAAACTAATGAAAGTATTTTCAATTCGCAGAGATTTATTTTAAAATCTAGAACTATTTATAATAATAGCGCATGGAAGTTAAGATTATTGTTTTCGGTCTCTAATGACTATGATAGAATATATATAGTATAATAATAATATATAGTATATGATATAGAATTACGTGAAATGTTTTGTTGGTCTATCTATCTATATCTTATGTTCTGAATGGATTCAAACCAAATCGTGTTGCAGTTAAATATAGAAGGTTATCATATCATTAACAGAACCCAGTGCTATTCGAAGAAACATCAGCGCTGATCCCAGTTAACGCGGTGCTGGTCGAGGTGGCGCCGCACGGGCTGCTGCAGGCGATCCTCAAGCGGTCCCTCACAAGCTGCGTCAACATCCCGCTGACCAACCGTGGGCATAAGGACAATGCGGTGTTTATGCTTGATGCTATTGGCAAGTTAGTACTGGTTTTTATTATTTGGAGTACTGAGAACTTTATTCACAATTTTATTGGTTAAATATTACTAACTCGAAATAGCATCGTCACTGAGAATGCACATTTTATGCCTATATATGTAATATGTTTGCTGGACAATAGCTGTTGATAAACTATGTTGCTAGAAACTTTGTTTTAAAGTTGTCGCTCCCCGGACGAGAACATTTCAACATGTGTTGCCAACAACGGGTTGATTATATCTCTAAATATTGGAATATTTTGGAAATAATGAAACAATAGAAATAAACAGCGTTTGCATTAACTAAAGTTTGAATTTTCAAAGTAATATTAACATTAAATTTGTCTGTACGTTTCTGTATCTTTGGCTTTTTTTTACAGATTGTACATGAAAGGATACAATCCAAAGATTCAAGCATTATACCCTAAAGTGGAGTTCCCGGTATCCACTGGCACCCCCATGTTAGGACATTTGATTGAATGGGAACACAGTGAGAAATGGTAAGCAATAATTAAAAAAACTAACAGTAACTGTTACAGTTTTTATAAATTTTTAGTATGTAAAAATATGACACAAACAGGTGATCATACTCTATTGTCATGAATGACAAATGCACAAAAAACCGAAAGCGAAGAATAAATTCCATTGCTGACGAGATCACGAGTAGCTGAGAGACTAGGCGTTGCCCCGGGTTGGAAAAAGTTGCGGGTTCGAATCTCGCCTCGGGATCGAATTTTTCTATTCTTTAAAAAAATGTATCATTTATAAAGCAAAGTTATAAACAAAAGCTTCAAAACTAAATATTAAATGATTGATGTGCTACTCTACCTTAACAGGGCAGTACCTGTGTATGTAGCAGCCTCGAAGAAGACAGCTGCTTCATGCAACTTTACTTTATCTCTACACGACGATGAACACAATTTTTTACGAGGACACGTTGTTAAAGGTAAATTTTGAAAAAAAAAAATCTTAAAACAAAATTCTTAGATATTATGAATCTTGTCTGTTAATCATATTATTATGAATGATATCTTATAGGAAAGAACGTATATCCATACTCCGCCGCTCTTATGGCAGTATGGGACACATTCGCTATGAGTCTAAATAACAAGAGAAAGGGTGTCTCCGTACAATTCAAAGACGTCCATCTGTTTGTCCAACCGAGATTGCACGATAAACGACCCTTGAAACTTAGCGTCAGTCTCCATCGAGGAAGTGGAGTTTTTGAGGTAAAGCATAACTCTTAAGAAAATATATCTAATGTATGTAATGTTCAAGCAATTAATAATTGAATTTATAATTTAAAATTTTGAATGTCTTTGTCGTCGGGTCCGTAAAAATGTGTACTTAATACATTAATATTATTTAAGAAATAATAATTAGATTTTTAAGAAATCAGTTCATTCATTTCTTTACGTTGAAAAGAGGAAGAACACGAACTTTTATAAATAAGATTATAAGAGATTTCATTATTCAGAGATTTCTTACAATATCAGGTACATTCGTAACCTTTATGATTATACTGTCAGTATCTTTCATTAATGTAATATAAATAATGTAATATGTAGTAATAAAAATAAAATAATAAAGCGATTATCCACAGGTAGCAAATGACGATATTATAGTAGCTAAAGGAAAAATATCTTTAAGTGAAAAATGCAATGACATCTATCGTCTGTTAGAGGTCCCAGTTAAACATGAAGATACGATAACACTAAAATCTGACGACATCTACAAAATGCTCTACGCCCGTGATTATAGCTATAGGTTGGTTTATTTATTTTATCATCAAAAATTCAAATATAGAATTCAATTTAAGTATGTCGAAGTATGTCGTTCTTTTATACTGGGCCATTTATATTTGCTACACGTGAAGTGATGAAAGGGTTGCTGGTCAGAATTCGCGACAGCGAACCTAAGACCAGACTCAATGGCGTGCCATAGAAGAGGCCAATGTCCAGTAGCGAACAATTATACGCTGTAAAAGATGATGATTTCTGCTTGCTCATAAAAGCCAAGTTTGAGTTATAAAATCAAAATGCAACAATGATTCTTATAAAGGTACATCCTTTAATTATTTTCAGTGGTGAATTCCAATCTCTGCAAGGATGTAACGATAGACTCAATGAAGCTGATGTGACGTGGCAAAATAATTGGATCACTTTTATTGATGGATTGATACAACTTAATATATTACGCCAATCTGGTGATGAAATTTTGTATCCAGATTACATAAGACGGTTAACCATTGATATTGAAAAACATAAAATCGAAAGCGATGGGGTTGATGTCTTAAAAGCTGCTTATATGGACACATTTGATTACACAAGGTTGGCTTAAATTCAAACATTTATTCACTCAACTTAACTTCCAAAAGAAGCGCTTTTCGATTATCGTAATAATGATATTTAGCACCGGTTAGAATTATATAATTTAAATTTAAAATGGTTGTTAGTGAGAATAATTATTGTTTAATTAATATATTATTCATTGTATTTTGTACAGTAACGTTATAATATTAAATTTAATAATTTTTTCAGATGCGGAGGAGTGATCGTAGAAAACGTCAAATTCCGCGAATTGTCTGTTTTGAAAAATAATAGCATGTCTTTAAAAGCATTGCAGTTTCTACCCCATTTCCCAAATGATCGAACTGATGTAAGTTCTTGTACATCTTTTATCATATTATTTACATTTTCTTATTTTTGTATACAATTATTAATCTACACATTTTTAGGAAACAACGGCGCTTTACATTTATCTTCAAATCATTAATGAGAACATTAATAAAGAAGAAATATCCGTGCTTGAATGTGTTGACGAAGTTACTTGTAAATCGAAGTTCAGTGGTGTTGACAAAATCATAGAAGACATTCCAAAACTCAAGGCTAAATATTCCGTATTACAAGAAGAAAATATGCTTGAAGATTTGGACAACATTGATGTTATCTTCGTGAACGATTTATATTCAAACGAGAAGGTTACATATATTATATTTCAGATTTATAATTTTTTTATTAATCCTTGATAAGATCACGGACAAAATAAAGAAGCGACAATATTATATGAACATATTTTATAAACAGTTCAATATTTTACATAATTTGCAATAACAAACTCTCAAATTATTATGAACACAAATTAAACTCCTTTTACGGTTTACAGCTACGTGCTGCATTGGGTAAAAAATTACTACCGAATACATTCATCATCAATAAGGAATCTATCAAACCCATCAAGCAAATATCACCCCTATTTACCGTCGTTTGTAATTATGACATTGGAAATCAATACATCCAATTAATTCAATGGAATCCAAAAGCAACTGATACTGCTGGAACGAGTGTTTACACACTTGAAAGGGAATCGGATGTAGAACATCTGTACTCTACTATTAACATGCTGCCAGTCCAGCAAAGGATCCTTCTGATAGCGTCATATCCAACTATATCAAACTTGGATAATGCAGCAGAAAACATACGCAAGACTGGACGCTCTGTTAACGTGATAGTGATCAATGATGAACTGAAGGGCACTGAAGAATTCCCGAAGTGTAATTTAGCTAAAGTTATGCTCAATCACGTAAGTTATTTTATAGTAGCAGTACCTAACGCAAATGTTTTTTAAGCCAAAGGTTGATTGTTTAAGTTCGCTCTTATAATTGTATAAAATAACTTTTAAATTCTATGTGTTTAGGGTGAATGGGGTGGCTTATATTATTTACCAATAAACGAGTTACCCGAAGCAAATAATAACGTGATGCTGCAAAGTTCACAAAGAGGAGACATAAATTCACTAGAGTGGGTTGAAGCACCTGAACCGACGGGTGCCGGAATTAATGTAAACGTAAGTTTTGATAATTTTCTTTAAAATATAATTTTTTTTAAGCAGAAATAGTAATGAAAGAAATATTATATCGCTTTTCAAAGGTACATTATGCTGGTGTTAATGATATTGATATCAAGAGGGCATCAGGCGAAGTTAGTTATGCAAATGTAAAGAAGAATTGTTACGGAATGGACTTCAGTGGTGTAACAGATAAGTAAGCTAAATTAAAAGGATCCCTAATAAAGACAACAATAATAATAGTAGCCACAGAGCAAGTAATATAGTACTAGTGGTGTTTTACGTCGATCAGTTGCAATACAATGAAGTTATATCGATTTCAAAAATACCTGAAATAAATTTCAGTTATATAGAAATGTAAACAGTGTGTATTAACTATTCATATTTCGTCCAGAGGTGTACGCGTAATGGGGTTAATAGAGGGTGGAGCTATAAGAATAAGAGTGAAGGCAAACCTAAATCTTCTGTGGCCGGTTCCAGAAACATGGAATTTGGAAGACGCAGCAACTGTTCCTCTAGCGTATGCTCAAGCATTTTATTGTCTGGTGAGTTATTTGTGTGTTCTTTATACTATTTCATATACATAATCCAGACATGGATGTTTGGTAAAATGTCAGATGGATGTGGTTTTCTTGCCGCCACATATTTTCTGACAATTTTTTATCATCATCATCATCAATCAATCAATACATACAATAAAATTGTAGAAAAGTAGTGTCTGTACAATTGAAATATGTAAAAAAAAATTAGCAGGTGTTATTATTTAATCGTGCCCGAATCCAAAACTGTTGTTAAAAATTTTTTTGTCTGTTTGTCTGTTTGTCTGTTTGTCTGTTTGTCTGTATGTTTGAACACGCTAATCTCAGAAACGGCTTATCCGATTTAGATGCGGTTTTCACATATATATTGTGGTAAGCTTCATTTAACATTTAGTGTTTATTTCATGTTAATCGGTTAATAAATAAAAAAGTTATGACCATTTAAGTAATCACGGCGAACATTTGCTAAGGCATTCTATTGATACACTGTACAGTGTACGATAAAAACACATAAATAAATTTATTACGTAAGTTATACGCTACAGTTATTCCTTGACAAGTCCAGATTGTCATATCGAAAGTCTCCGAGACTTGCAGGATACTTGAATCGCCTGTGCGTATCGCAATGGAAGAATGGCCTCAGTCTTAATTAAAATAATTATTTATTTCTTTAAGGCTATCAAGCAAAAACTGGTCCCGGGAATGAATGTTTTGATCCACGGTGGTACTGGCGCTTTAGGCCAAGCTGCTATATCTATTTGCCTCGCTTATAATTGCGAAGTGTTTACTACCGTTAGCGATAAAAGCAAGAAACACTTTTTGAAGAGGCTGTTCCCAAAACTGAAAGGTAACTTTTCAATTCTTCAGACATCCGTCCAACTGTTTTTCGAGAAATGTTTGTTTAAAAAAACACAACATTATATTTGATTTTTTTATATTTTTTCTTGATTTGGTAATGAATCTACGTGCAAATCGAGATTTTTTTATATGCTTCAAATGAGGTACAATTTTACAGATGACCACATCGGCAACTCTAGAGATGTTACATTTGGAGATATGGTTTTATCGCGCACTCAAGGCTATGGATGTGACATTACCCTTAACTGCGTCAAAGGAGAACTCAAAAATGTAAGCAGAAATTTTATGCTAAATTTTAATCTCATGATAACGATCCCAAGCGTTTAACAAGACTAAAAATCTATATTATCAGTAATTGTATTTGAAATAAAAAATGTATTTTAACCTTTTCTTTATTTTTATTTAAGATTTCTATCAAATGTTGTGCAGAGTCTGGTATTGTCATAGACACAGGAATGGTTCAAACTAATGAAGACTTCTCATACGGAATGTACAATATGACAAAAGGTAGATCATTTGCTACCGTCGACATCTCGTCCATCTTTAAATACAACAACGAAAGTGATATGAAAGTAAGTTTTTAGTCTAAAACAAGGTATTGAAATAAATTAAGAATGTTTTTTTCTTCTTTCAAATTCGATACAGAATTCGTGCATTATGAAATGAAATGTTAGAATTGTTTTCACCTCTTGTCCCACAGTCTGAGGTATATTGTCTCATAACAAAATTTTATTTAGCACCTCCAAGTGCTGATCAGCGAAGGCATAGCGCGCGGCTACGTGCGTCCGCTGACGCGGCTCACGTTCGCGCCGAGCGACGCGGCGCGCGCGTTCCGCCTGCTCGCCGCCAGCCGCCACCGCGGCCGCCTCCTCATCGACATGAAGCAGAACATACCCAATACTGAGACTAGGTGAGTTGTAAACTCAAACTTAAACTCAAACATTTATTTATTCAATTAGACTTCTTTAAGAAACACTTTCGAATCGTCATTACATATTTTTAACATTTGAGTCATTTTCAAAATATTTGTACGTCACGAAATTGTCAGTAAACTGTTTCGTTTGGAAATGTCAGGAAGTTGTAAAAGTAAGGCTGTATTCAGAATAAGGTAATATTACATATAAAAAAGTAAGATGTCACTAGTTAAAAAAATATATATTTTTAGTTACAAAATAATCAACAAACAATCAATTTTTATAATTTTCTGTTTGCTTTTCCTTTTCTTTTCTTCTATCATTAGCTTCTTTCCATTTTTGTCTTCGAGCTTCTTTTTCACTGTCATTAAGATCTGATATTTTTCTTTGTCTTTGTTTCACTTTCTCGAGGTGTTTTTTCCTTTTCTTTTCATATTTTTCAGGGTTTTGCTTTTTTTAGTTTTTCAATGTATTTTTTTGCCGTTCGGCACCGGTTAGCGGCATTCTGAAACTAAAAAAAGCTGTTGGATATATTTTGAATAAAAATAAAAACAAAAGTAAGCATCACTCGTGTGGGTGGAAAAGCGATCAACACTAAATGCAATAAGGCAAGCGTTATCCCGTCAGAAACCACATGTAAAATTGGAGGCCAAGACTCACTGATCCGATTTCACTATAAAAAAGTTATCAGATCCCAGGAAAAGTCAAGTCCCTAAGCCCGACTTTACTAACCCTACATCATGGTTTAAAAAGTATGGCCTGTAGTTACAAAAAAATTATCTTGAAAGATTTATTGTTTTTCTCCTTTATTTTTATTCGTTACATTAATTTAACACACATTTTAATATCTTATTTTCATACTTTACACATGAGACCACAGCTTTACCGTCTACAATTTACTGACGTCAGTAAATGTCAAGAAATTGTTCGTCAGTAACATTTAAAAAATAACCTAAGAAATACTTTTACACAAAACATAATCACATTTACCATTAGATTGAAAGTGTAATCTATTACTCTTGTAGAATCGCACCAAGCCGAAATAGCGGATGGCTTCTACTACATTAGGGAAAATTACGTTAACACCAAATCGATGTTCAGAAATAGTGAGCAGCAAAAACAATGCACCACGTACCTTTGAGATGCTGCAGCACTCGATGAATTTGCGCCAATTATCCGATTTGCGATACACGTGTTTTCAATGCCCGCCGCGCGCGCACAGCAGATGAGCGGCTCGATCGAAGGCGGAAGTACAAGTGTCGTGGTGCATGACAGTTGCAAAACAATTTGACAACCTTTGTTTGCATACTCTATGCCAAACATCGATAATAGACACCACGATCAATTATTACACGGTAACGAAACATCCCGCCCACCAAAATGCCTATGGTATTTTCTGGTCAGACGATAAATAGAACATAATGGGAACGAGAACGATAAGAATGATCCGTATAATCAATAAGTATATTGATTACAATAAAAACTAGTTACCTAACTAATTCATTTTGTATAACACGATAGATGTTACACAGACACGATATCTTATTGCTAACGATAACTTAATTTCTAGATACCTTACGATACTAAAAGAAAGATAAACGATTTAAGTTAGTCCTCGATTGGTAGAGGGCATAACTTAACCAACGGTCTTTGAATTATATGATTTTTCGCTGTTTTAACTACTGCAATCCAAGCTACACCATCAGAACCGGGTAAAAGATCCACTACTCTGGCAAGAAACCATTGTAGTGGCCCACGATTTTCATCCTTAATTATCACCATTGAGCCTATCTGAAGCGGTTTAGAATCCTTAGTCCATTTGGCGCGTTGTGTTAGTGTGTTAAGATACTCGTGTTTCCATTTGGACCAAAAACTCTGGTGAAATGATTGTAACAACTGCCACCGATGAAGCCGACTTATATTAACATTTGACAGATCTTCATCAGGGACAGCCGTCAAAGGCTCTAGGGTAAGGAAATGGCCTGGAGTTAAGACCGATAGATCATTTGGATCCGAACTGATTGGACAAAGCGGTCGCGAATTTAATACTGCTTCGATTTGCACGAAAAGCGTTGTAAGTTCTTCAAACGTAAGAACTTGATCACCAACTACACGAAGTAAATGAGATTTAGCCGCCTTGATTTGAATTTCCCATACACCACCGAAATGAGGAGCTGATGGAGGATTAAACTTAAATTCAATCTTTTCTAAACTGGAAGCTTGATGCATAAGAGACGATAATTGATTTCTTGCACCGATAAAGTTTGTTCCACAATCCGCGTGTATCACGTTACATCGACCACGGCGTGCCACAAAGCGTCGTAACGCAGCTATAAATGCGTCAGTTGACAGTGTAGACACCACCTCGAGGTGTACTGCTTTTGTTGTAAGACAAATAAAAAGACAGAGGTAAGCCTTTTCAATCTTAGCACCTCGATGTGGGCCTAATTTAATACGAAACGGTCCGCCGAAGTCGACGCCTACTATAGAAAATGGTTTGACTTGATTAACACGATATGACGGTAAATCACTCATAAACGGTTGTAATGGCTTCGGATTAGTTCGATAGCATTGTATACACTTGCTTAAACGATTGCGTACAGTACGTTTTGCCGATATGATCCAAAATTGTTGAAGAAGTAAGAAATGCGTAGTATTGATGCCCGGATGCAAGTAGTTACGATGAATGTTGTCTATAATTAAAAACGTTAACGGATGATCAGACGGTAGAAAGGCTGGATGCCTTTGTTCGTATTCTAAACCTGCGCGTGAAATTCTACCGCCCACCCTGAGAATACCTAATCGATCGATAAATGGATTGAGTTTTCGAAAATGTTTCGATAAAGGTTTGTTCGATTTAAGATTAGCAATTTCATTCGAAAAGACTTGACTCTGTACATGTTTAACGATTTTCAATAATGCGTTGTGCCTTTCAACGTTATTAATGAAATTATTACGATTAGCTTGAGCTGGGTTTCTAGAGTTATTGATAAAACGATATACAGGGTGTCTCAGAATGTTTTTCGTTTTTCAACTGACCGTTATGCGTCAACCACTGATAGTGGGGGGAGGGGAGAGGTCTCAATCGCTTGGCGGGTTTATGTAGTTTAGGAGTGATCAGTAATTACATGGGATCGCAGCGAGCATTTTGCGTGCGAGCGTTTTACAAAAACAACGATTCGTACACTATTGTTTGGCGTATATAGGATACAATTCAATATAACAACGTTACGAAATGTGCCAAGTGCTAATTTGATCAAGCATTGGGTGCATAAGTTTGAAGAGACTGGGAACACAATGCCGGATAAATCAACGGGGCGTAAAAGAACATCGAGAACGAGCATGAACGTCGACCGTGTTCGCCAGTCTGTTATGGACGACCCGCGACAGGCACTACGATTGCGCACAACTTCCTTAAATTTGAACAAATCCACGGTGCATAGCATTATTTCGCAAGATTTGCATTTTCGCCCTTATTAAATTGTTATTGTTAAAGAAATGAAGCCCGATGATCCTGCTAAACGAGTCGAAATCTGCAGGATAATGAAATTCAGGATAATGAAATCTCTTGGCCACCAAGAAGCCCAGATTTAACAACTGCTGATTTTTTTCTGTGGGGCTATCTAAAAAGTAAAGTTAAGAATCCATTGCCACCCAACTTGAATGCTTTGAAGCAAAGAATCACTGAAGAAATCAACGCTAATCTAAGAGCAATGCTCCAGTGAGTGATTTAAAATTCTTACTCCAGACTAAACGAGTGTGAACAAGCTAATGGGGCGCATTTGCAAACGATCTTTTTTCATAAATAAAATTCATGAATTGCCCTTTAATTTGATGCTAAATAAAACTAGTTTAAACTGAATGTTCTAATTTTTATTTCATATTAAAAAACGAAAAACATTCTGAGACACCCTTTACAAATGCTAAAATGTTAACGATTGTTTGAAATGATGAATAACGATTAAGTAAAGAGTCAATTATTGTTGGTTCGATTGGAGCTCTCTCTTCAGCGGAAAGAGCTACCTTACGTTGCTCCTTTTCCATAACGACCTTCTCCTCATTTGATGTGACAACAGCTGTATCCGTAGGCCAAGTATCACTACCTTGGGTTAACCAGCACGGTCCCGCCCACCATAAGGCATTGTGCACAAGCTCACTTGGAAATAAACCTCGTGAACACAAATCAGCAGGATTGTCACCTGAGGATACATGATGCCACCAGTCTGTAGGAGTGATATCCTGTATGTGACTGACACGATTTGCGACAAATGTTGTCCAACGCGAAGAATGAGAACGCAGCCAAGACAAAACGATAGTTGAGTCAGACCACAAATATACAGAATCAATATGAATACGAGAAAGATACGTATCTTTTACAAACTTGTAAAGATCTGATAGAAGAACTGCAGCACAGAGCTCGAGTCGTGGTAACGATGTATGTTTAAGAGGTGCAACTCGAGCCTTAGAGCAAACGAAGAAAACATGAATATTACCAACAGCATCTGCAACACGTAAATAGATGACAGCTCCGTATGCAAGGGTAGAACTGTCACAAAACCCATGTAGCTCATACGATACAGCATCCGTGCAGGTAAGTTGCCGAGGAATTAGAAGTTCACTCAAAAGATTAAGTTGAGTGCGATGTTTGTTCCATGTATTGATGATCTCGTTAGGCGGCGTTTGGTCCCATCCAACGCCGAGAATCCACAACTTCTGAATTAAACATTTTGACTGAATTGTGATGGGAGATAGAAAACCTAACGGATCGAAAACCCTAGTGACTTCACTAAAGATTGAACGCTTAGTACATGGCCGATAAGTAGATTCAATTTCGAAAACGAACGTATCTGTGGATGGATTCCATTTAAGACCTAATACCTTAAGAATTTGATTATCAGAATTGTCTAACGATACGGATCCAGTCAAACAACTATCACTGGGTAGATCAGACAATAACTGCGGTTTATTACTAGCCCACTTCCTAAGTTCAAACTGTCCACACTTAAAAAGTTTAATAATCTGCGACTTGGCTTCCTGAGCGACCTCTAACGATGAAAATCCGGTCGTGACATCATCACAATAAACATCAGACAGTAGTACTCGTTTTGCGAGTGGATAAGAATCTCCCTCATCTTCAGCAAGCTGTCGAAGCGTACGGCAAGCGAGAAACGGAGACGAAGCTAATCCATATGTGACTGTATTTAAACGATATTCTAAAAGGGGCTCATCAGGAGAACTCCTCCAGAAAATGCGTTGGTAATCACGATGTTCGTGCGCTACTACAATCTGTCTAAACATTTGACGAGCATCAGCCATGAAGACAACGTTGTGTTCCCTAAAGCGTAAAAGTAAATTTAAAATATTCGGTTGTAGCTTTGGGCCGATAAGTTGTGTGTCATTCAGTGACTTACAATGCATATCCTTCGCAGAAGCGTCGAATACAACGCGGAGGCGTGTGGTCGCAGAGTCAGGGCGTAGAACGCAATGATGAGGTATGTAGTATTTTCCTGTACCAACTTGTGCTACAGGAACCACTGTCATGTGACCACTTTCGATGTAATCAGACATAAAGTCGACATATTGCGATTTTAACAAGACGTCACGTGACAACCTACGTTCAATAGCATAGAACCTACGCAAAGCAACTTCGCGAGAGCCCTCAAATGTAGGTTCTGAATTATTCTTAAATGGAATACGAACAATATAACGCCCAGATTCATCACGCGAGTGTTCATCAACGAATTTACGTTCGCATAATAACTCATCTGGAGTTAGCATTGAAGTTTGCGGTACTGAATCTAATTCCCAAAAACGTTGAACTAATGAATTTAAATCATTATTGATTACAGGCAACGTCTGCGACAGACTACTACATGAAATATTAGTTTTACCTAGAAGTAGCCAACCAAAGATTGAATTAAACGCGGTAGGTTGGTTGACACCTCCCTTGATATGTTGATTAAGAACAGAGTCAGCGAATACATCAGCAGCAAGCAAAATGTCAATGGGACCAGGTATATCGAAACCAGGGTCCGCTAACGGCAACGATTTAATATGGGACCAACTTGATGAATTAAGTTGAGCGATAGGTTGATCGCCACATATTTTAGATATGACGTGCATATCTAAGTTAAATAGAACTCGACTGTTAGTGCCGATAGAACAAGTGACGTCACCAATAATAGGTGCATCCGCTTCTCCTATGCCACTAATTGCCGCGGTTGTTGAAGCCGGCGTTAAATTTAAAAGTTTTACTGCTGATTCCGTTATGAAATTGCTCTGACTGCCCGTATCAAACAGGGCACGAAACGATTGCATATTACCTGAAGCATCCTTAACCTGAACGATAGCTGTGGCTAACAGCACTGTATGATTCGTATGTGACCTTGACACCAGCGACGACCCGATTTGATTTGATTCGATCTTAGTGTTATGATCGCGATGGAGTAAGGTGTGATGTTTACGCTTACGCATACGACACGAAAAAATAGATTTGCAATTTTTTAATTGATGTGATGGCTTCAGGCAATTAAAGCACCAATTGTTTTGAGTGGCAATAGCCATACGATCGTCAATCGATTTACTAATAAAATCTTGACAAGAAAAAATAGAATGCGACTTAAGGCAATACGCGCAGCTACTTGAATAAACTTTAGACTTATCGTTCGAATTACCTCTATTGTTTATAGCAACAAGTGCATTTGAATTGAAACGTTTCGTTGATTGATTTTGAGTAGTCGAATGCTTTAAAGATTTATTCACACCAGAAAAATGTGTATCTCGTAATAAGGCTTCGCATTTAGAACGCAAAAAACCCCTTAATTGATCATAAGACGGCAACTCCACGTTAGAATATTTCTCCTCAAAATCGCGGCGTAAATTCCTGTCTAATTTTGATAAAATATGGTAAACCAGAACAAAATCCCACTGATCTATCGGTAACTCAATAGATTTTAAAATATTTAAATTTTCATCGAATAAGTCGAGTGACTTTTGAAACTCAGTTGCGTTGTTATGCATGAAGTTAGTGTTTAAAATATCTTGCCAACAAGTAAAAGCTAATGTTCGTTTACATTTATAGCGATTAATAAGAGCTTCATACGCGTCGCGATAATATTCGTGAGTCATAGGGAACGCCTTAACCACCGATAACGCATCCCCGCTAAGTGAAGAAATTAAATAATGAAACTTTTCCGTGTCCGAAACTGACGTTGAATTATGAATTAAAGAATTAAACGTATCATAAAACTCAGGCCACTGCTTAATATTGCCCGAAAAATGTGGCAATGTAATTTTAGGTAAACGGATATTCGATGAATTGATGTTCGAGTTAATTGAATTATTTGTATCGTGTTTAGTTAAACTTATGTAAATAGACTGAATCTGAACTTCTTTTTGCATCACATCTTGAAAATCTTTTGGCATCACACTAACTTTATTTGTTTTTTAATTTTATTTTTATTTTTATTTTGTATTTCTTCTCTTTGTTCGTTTTTTTATTTAATTACATTGTTTGTCAAAATTGGTGCCAAATAAATGAGTTTGAGTTTGAGTTTGAGTTTGAAAATATAAATCGTCGAATTGTTCCTCAATTTCAGTTTCATTAACCGCGTCGTCCGTCAGATCGAGTATATTAAAATGAGCATTTTCGAAATTTGAAACGATTTGTTTAATTTCCTGATGATACGATAAAAATAGGTCGTATTGTGAACGATCACTCAAAGCTGCATTACCTATTTCTAACGCCTTCGATAATCTTTTAAGCGCTATAGTACGTTTTCTACGCAATGTCGATAAGTCCTTAGTCGTATAATATTCATCCACCGATTTAGATTTAAATTTTTTCAAAGAACCCAACTTCCGAGTTGTATGTTTAGTTAATAAAGACATATTGTTAAATTTAAATTTAAATATCGAATAAACAAAATGTAAAAACGTTTAAAAACAAACAATTGAAAAACAAAGTTAATCTGCGATGTAATTTTTCAAATAATGAAATAAAATGAAACAATGAAATTATTATTTCACCTTTACACATATGAAGTTAAGGATGAAAATCGCGTGAAACGGTAATGTGAATGAATACAGATTATAACTTACAATAACAAGTTACAATGATGATGCGCTGCGCGAGCCGCTAGAATGTTCGACGTTCGATTGTCAATTTACCGCCGCGAGTATTATACCCGGCTCGGCGAATGATGATTCCTATGACACTGACAGTTGTTCTCAAGAGACAAACTTGTAATGGCGTCACCATTAAATTAGAAACGTATTGGAGGCGTCTAAAAATGGCATTTATTAATTTTTACGTAGGTTTATGCCATTACAATGATATTCTGTTGGAATTATAACAATTTTTAACATTTACGAGAAATTATATCAATCTGACTTTACGTTTACGTCCTACAAAACGTACATCGTTGGCATTTATCGACTAGTGCGGAAGTATCGATAAACAAATTTCGATAATGGAAACGATTTCACATTTTTTCCATGCTTATGCTTTAGTGCATTCACTATTGAATGGAATAGAAGATCGCAGCATACAACAATTGCATACTCAAGAAAATAAAAAAAATTATAACTATAGGACAAAGCGAAATTAAACAAAAGCTGTTTAACTATTATTTTTATTTAAATATATTTTAGTCTGAATCTGATGAAATCAGTGCTTGCGCCTCTAATTCAGAATCAGAACTACAACTGCTGTCGCCTACGTTTATTAATAGCGGTTGATCTACAATGGTGTCGTATCGCACATCTCGATCCCAATCATCGTAGCAAAGTTTTTTAATCTTTTCTACGTCTTTCCTCCAATTATCCGGAGTGACTTCACTGCAAGCTTTTTCCAATAATGTCAGCATTTTATTGGCTGTAGCCTGTAAATGTTATTATTTTTATGTTTTGGAAAACTTTCATTTTACTCACCTACTTAATCTATGCTTAAAAACTTAAATTCATACAACAACAACATAATAGACGTTAAAAATTTTTGTTATAAATTCAGTTTATAATATTTGTAAAAACACGTTTACCGACGTCGCTGAATGCAAACCACGCCTTTGCCTATAAAATAGTAAAGTATCGACACAACCCATCATACGAGCAATCACTAAGACGAACTGTCATAGGGATCATCATTCGCCGATTCGGGTATAATATAAAATGAGATTATTTTATATTACGATTTAACCTAATATTACGTTTTAATATTAGTTATGTAGTTAGGATAAACTGTAACGTGAATGAATTATGTTTTGGAATGTGAAATTACTATAGGCCGATGTAAAATTAAGCACTGATGAAATATGTGATTGCTTAACTAGTTCCTACAATAATTAAACACTTTTGACTTGTACTTCTGAATATGTATTAAGTTTTAGAATATGAAATTGTTTTAAGCCGATTGAATTTAAGCACCGATAAAATAAGTGTTTGCTTAAATAGATCTTATAACAACTTCCTACTTTGACAAAGAACCTAATACGAACGGAATTGAATTTGATTTTAGATTATGAATTACGTGTGACCAGTAATACCATAAGCTTTGAATATGATAATTGATACGCAAATTCCCGGGTTTCGGCACCAGAAATAATGTAGAATCGCACCAAGCCGAAATAGCGGATGGCTTCTACTACATTAGGGAAAATTACGTTAACACAAAATCGATGTTCAGAAATAGTGAGCAGCAAAAACAATGCACCACGTACCTTTGAGATGCTGCAGCACTCGATGAATTTGCGCCAATTATCCGATTTGCGATACACGTGTTTTCAATGCCCGCCGCGCGCGCACAGCAGATGAGCGGCTCGATCGAAGGCGGAAGTACAAGTGTCGTGGTGCATGACAGTTGCAAAACAATTTGACAACCTTTGTTTGCATACTCTATGCCAAACATCGATAATAGACACCACGATCAATTACACGGTAACGAAACAACTCTAGTCATAATTTATGTAGGTATATTACAATTGCGGTAGGTGAATTCTTCAAAATGTACTTACTTTTGTTGAGAATACGTCGTTAGGAAAATGTAAATAAATTTTTTGCACAGCACACCACAGGACTTCTTCCGTGTCTGGACGACGAACAAAATGGCGGCGCGTTAATGTGACCTTACTTTTCGTAACATGACCAGTGTTGCCAATGATTAGAGTTAGATTCCTCCTCTTTGTGATACAAAAAGTTGGTTAATTATGTCAATAAATCAGTGTCACGAAATTGTAACGATTGATAGGGACATTTTTATAATATTTCATTCTTCGTTTATTTAAGGTAATTTAAATAGTTTAATCTATCAGATATAACACTTAAAACATTGCTTTTTAATTATGATACAAAAAACTAGGAAGTTTCATACAAAAATTCTGATAAAAATATTGGTTTTCATTGTCGTCCACATAGGGGACAATAAAAAATGTATGGTGTTTTTTTGTTACTTAATTTTCACATTAAACTTATGTAAGGATTTGAATCGCAATTCATTGCTTTTTATCAGAAACTAGCGGTCCGCCCCGGCTTCGCCCGTGGTACATATTTCGCAATAAAAGGTAGCCTATGTTCATTCTCAGGGTCTAAAGATTATCTGTGCCAAATTTCATCAAAATCGGTCCAGTAGTTTATGAGCATAGCATTACAATCAAACAAACAAACAAACAAAGTTTTCCTCTTTATAATATTAGTGTAGATGACATGCAGTATGCTTAAGTTTAGTCTGTAAAACGTTAACAATGATTTATTTCAGTCGTAACCATATTTTTTTCGAAGATTTTTTAGGGGGACAAACATTTAGTAGTAATGTACACTTATTTTGAAAACGACTCATTTACCAATAGTAAATAGCATAGCGCGCGGCTACGTGCGCCTGCTGACGCAGCTCAAGAAAGTTGTAATATTCTGACTTTTCCAGACTGTATCGTTATTGTGTGATTACTATTTAAATCTGTGTATTTAGTTACAATTTGTAATTTTAATATTACAGAATAAACAGTTCATCGAACAATTATCACATCGTTATTTCCGATAACGAGGTCTTGGCAATTCGTCTCATTGAACGCCTTATTGAAAAAGGAGTGAGGAAGGTACAACTGATTTGCTCAAAGAATTCAAACAGTTTGGTACATAAAATAAGGTAAGTGTAATATATAAAAACGGCATGCGTCGCCATGCTAGAAATCGGTTTTACGTACGTCTATCGAAGTTTCACATCAATCAAATTTGATGGTTTTTAAATTATTTTTCTTTACGCAAAACATCTTTGCTTTCGATGTAAACCAAGATTTCATTTAACTTGTATGTTTTCAGAGCATGGGAAAAATTAGATGTTCAAATTGAACTCACTATAGAGAGTGTGTGGGAGAAGAATAATATTTTCAATGAATTAGACGATAATCTTGCAAATGAAGTTGAGGGCATTTTTGCAATTATCACGAATAACAGCAATTCGGAAAATGTTGTTTCTAGTTTGGCTAATTTGGATGCTAAGGCGAGGAAAGTCGATTCCAAATTAAAGTGAGTACCAATACATGATGCTAACGTGACAGAGGATTGAATACGAATCAACGTCAACATCTTAAGCAATAAACGTTTCTAGATACTATAGAAATTATAGGACATGAATTTTCTTTACCAATTTAATTGTAATAATTTCATCTTTCTGTTAGCGATATCCATTCATAAATATTATGTTTCAGATACTTCGCTGTGATCAATGAAAATCATATGACTGGAGAAAAAATTTGTTTAATGAGACGTAATTGTAATCTACCAGCCACTTTTATCAAGATTCCGTTACTTAAACAGGTATTCATACATACGTATTAATAGTATTAGATGACCAGGTATTTGAAAAAAGAGCTTCACTTCTTTCGACGTACGGTAGACCTCTGCAATGATCCTGCGGTGTTCCCGAATAACTACGACACTGGAACCTTCATAAAAAAGCGTATTTGTTCTTTAAGCACTGGCAAACCTATTTACAATTAAAGAAGTAGCTATGTATTAGTTTGCAGTGATATATCTACCAATCGACAAATGGATTAATTTTAAGTTGATGGTTTATTAAAAATAGACTTATAATCATATTTTTCAGAATGACAATGGACAGTCGCTGTCAACTAATAATATCATCAATACTATTGAAAGAGCAATATTATCCGAAAAAGCTACCACCATAGCGCACATTTCTTCTCCAAGTACACATTTACCTCAAGAAATTTGTACATTGGCAGGTATGACCCAAGAATCTGATATTAATTATATAATATATTTTTCTATATTGAGTGGTGGTCTAAATCTTTTTCATATTTTAGAAATAAAATTGCCAGAAGTAGTTAATGACGATACAACCTTACAACAGTTACAAGTTGAGCCAGCGAAAGCATTATTGCTGCAAGCTTATTTAAGAGACCAGTATGACACATGGTTTGAGAAGGATACAATTTTGAATCTAACCGTTCAACAGTAAGTTATACAAGTTTATGCTAGACTAGTATTTTGACTAATTATCTATATAACTACCCATCAATATTATCGCATCGTGTAACTATTGATGTAACAAACAGACATGCTTCAATACAAAGCCGGAAATAAACTTCAATACCGATGTTAGTTGCAACTTTGTTCTAACAAAATTAATTTTATATTTTCTAACAAAAATATTTTTTTACAGATTACGTGAAATACAAGAATCGGTACTTGAAAAAGATTTTGATCAACCAAAAGGCTTGGCCACGTTTTACTCATCCGTGGATCGGGACGAACTTTTGGCTACAACAGAAATTACTTTCTTGTCAACCTTAACTAACAGTTCAGCTATGGTAAGAAATTCAAGTGTAGTAATAGCCCAATTTCTCAATAATGCAACGCACGCAAACGAAATTATTATTAAAGCTGTTGTTCTTATTAACACTCGTCGTCGTGGGCCTATGCTATTACAGACGGTTTATGGTGTGATGCTTGAGCAATGTTGTCGGTTTCATGTCATTATCAACACTAACGGGCCATATAAATATTTCAGGGCAATTTTCACACACGGCACGATCTGATACCATACTAAGCTTTCGCTTGTGTTATGGAAACCAGATGGCTGATAAACATACATATATAATTATAAATAAATACTTATATAGATAATTAACACCCAGACACAGATCAAACATCTATGTTCATCACACAAATATTATGCTCTGGCTTGGAAGGCAGGGTCACTACCAACTAAGCCAAACGGTCAGTCAAAATATATTTTGTTAAATTGTATGATAACAGGCTCACACCGAGTTCAACGCCAGCCAAGTGTTCCTGTGCATGGTGCCAGGCGTAGAGGGGAACCATGCGCGTTTCTCCGTGCTGTGCGAGCGACTCAAGTTGCCCGCGCTTGCGCTGCAACCACCAATCAGGTACACCGAAGACCTTCGCACAATGGCGCAGCGATTCACTGACGTACGTATAATTCACTATAAATAAATCTTATAGGCCCTCGTTACAATGGACAGCATTGGCCCATTGATCGTCAATGTTTGTCGCCATTACGGTGATCATGAATAATCTACAATGACGGCCGATCGTAGACATTTATGCCCTTTCAAACACACATTATCGTGATTGCATCTACGCTGGCCATTGTGAAGAGGGCTCATTAAGAACTAAGAACAACACATATTGACACAAAAACGCTAGTCTTTAATTCGTAAATTCAAACATTATTGTTCCGTAAATTATACTTATACATATCTGGTTTTGTGACATTGATAGATGGATTATAAGATGTTTAATCTAATTTTAATATTATTTCAGAGCTTCTTGCAATTGACCGAACTGAAGAAATTCTATCTTCTTGGCTTCGAATCTGGTGCGATCGTTGCTTTAGAGATGGCTGCTATTTTGGAAAAGCATGGTAAGATTTAAATGAATAATGAAATCAAAGAGATCAAATGATCAATTATTACGATTAATAATTAAAATTAGATAATATTCGAATAAAAAAGTATACTTAATATTCATTATAGCATTTATGAAAAGTATGATTAAGGGAATAAGAAAAATAATTTTACTAAGGGCCGATTTTTCAATGCTTACAGGTAAATTAGCTTGGAGAAATTTTTGCATATGTAGTGGTGTGTATATTACTCAGATCTTAGAGCGCGTTTCCACTATATCGTTCTGGCCTATACAAAAATGTTTCGATATCCTAACATTACTATTTAATTTTATACTTATTCCTAGCAACACTTTTGTTTTCAATAAAAACAAGTTTTTATTTGAAAGAAAATGGTTTTGACTTTATAAAAAAAAATATATCATTCAATTTCACGTCCTAGAGCAAACGACAAGACGACTACCGTGAAACAATAAAATATCGTGTCCATAATAATTTGTTTCATAATTAATATTTGACCATAATAATTACGAAACAAAACAAATAAATAAATCGTCACTTGATAGTGGAAAGTGGAAACACGCACAAAAACAGAATAAACCAGTTTACGCTGTCCGCAGGTGCCACGTGCAGTCGTTTGGTACCGTTAGAACATAAAGCACACATTTCATTCAAAAATTATAATTATTACGTATAGACCGGGAGATATTGACACAAAATTTCGAGTCATTTGTAACAGGATGGCGGTTCTACAGGGGTCTTAGTACGCAATGACAAAAAGAAAAACGATGGTGTGAACACTGGTACCGGCGGCTTAGTCGCGTGGGCGTTAGTCGAACTCGTCGGAAAAATAGCGAAGTCAAACAATTTGTAACACAAAAATTTTAGAATTTACCGATAGCCCATAAAAAAGAAGTAGGCGGTAGTGTCATGCCATACTTTTCCGGTGTGACTTACAGCCCGCCATACCGACGCGAATGTGTTGATTTAAAAAAAACAATTCAACCATTTGTACCAGGCTAACTTTTGCACAGGTAACCATCGTCGGGCAGCCATTTACGAAAATCGCCATGCCATACTTTTCGGACGATTCCAAATGGTCGCCATACCGCCGAAAAACTGCAAAATTTTTTTTTTTCGCCAAACTTTTTGTACCAGTATTGCATTTGGATTTTTGGAGAGTATTTGATAAAATGTGACCATTATTATATTTACCATACTTCTAGTAGGGGGAAAAAGTGCTGCCATAGTTGAAAAATTAATTTAGTATTAATTTATATAAGTGAAGATTTCCACCACCTAGATCTTTGAAATTTTGTATTTATATTCGTTGAACCTCAAACTTACAGGAAAAATTAGTGCCATACTGTTACTAATCGTTCAAAATACGAATAAAATCTTACAATAAAAAAAAAAATCTTATACACATTCGCCACCTCCCACAGGTATGACATTATCACACTTCTATTTATAATCATTCAGGAGTTGTTGAAAAAAAAATTTAGGGTGGTAAATGGTTCGGCGAAAAAAAAAATTTGCAGATTTTCGGCGGTATGGCGACCATTTGGAATCGTCCGAAAAGTATGGCATGGCGATTTTCGTAAATGGCTGCACGACGATGGTTACCTGTGCAAAAGTTAGCCTGGTACAAATGGTTGAATTGTTTTTTTTTAAATCAACACATTCGCGTCGGTATGGCGGGCTGTAAGTCACACCGGAAAAGTATGGCATGACACTACCGCCTACTTCTTTTTTATGGGCTATCGGTAAATTCTAAAATTTTTGTGTTACAAATTGTTTGACTTCGCTATTTTTCCGACGAGTTCGACTAACGCCCACGCGACCAAGCCGCCGGTACCAGCGTTCACACCATCGTTTTTCTTTTTGTCATTGCGTACTAAGACCCCTGTAGAACCGCCATCCTGTTACAAATGACTCGAAATTTTGTGTCAATATCTCCCGGTCTAGTAGTTTAATTGTTAAATTTTGTATTTGTTGATTGTTGTTATTATTTGTATTGTTATTATATTTGTTGAAGTGTTTAATTTGTGTGTAAGTGTTGTAACTTTATATTGTTAATTCAAAATGGCTCCAGTGTTAAAACATGGTCGAGGCAAGCCTTTGACTTCTCAAACTAAAGAATTAAACTTTAAATGTCGTTTCTTTTTCAGGTTAGTAAATTTTTCATTTTAGTAACATTGTTAATGTAAAAGTTATACGTATGTTAAATGTGCAAATATTAAAATAAAGTCTCATCTTTTTCAGAGGAGAAACACATATAGTTTAATTTAAAATCTCTTATATATATAAAATAAAAACTAAAAATAAAATGTTGTTTTATTTTATTTGCTGACCATACACCACTACAAACGCAAAAATTTCTCCAAGCTAATTTACCTGTAGATAAAACTTATTCGTCGAATAATGTATAAAACTTCCATTTTAAAAACGTATTCTAATTGCCCGTATTTGACAGTTTACGTGACATTTTAATATTATCGTGTAATACCTGTGTGTAAAGCTGGCCATACACGCTAGGGTGTACCTGACAGGTTTGCCTGTGCAGTTACGCCTGTCAGGTAAAGTTGAGTTGAGAAGAGGACATACACGCAGCGGTAAACCTGCACAAACTCTCATTTGAAACCATGCCCTCGGCCGCGGCGCTTGATATCGACGCAGTAGCTTTAATTGATTTATTATTTATTTTATTGAAGAAAAAGAAATATAAACGAAGATACCGTGAACGATGGTGCAAATCATGGTTATTGCAAAGTTATTGTTATGGGAACTATATTTTCTATCACCAAAATTTATATTTGTCATCAAGTTGTATCACCTAATAAATAGATCTATCACCACGAAATATTTTCGTTCTCAGATAAACAAAAATTGTTCCCAGGTATGAATTATCAAATTAATGTTAATATATGTGTAAAATAAGAGATCGATAACCAATAAAATTATATTGCATTACATGAATATAAACTTCGTTCTTATAATAACAGTTTTGTTACTTAAATAATAACTCTGTGCTCAGAATGGTAGATCTGTCACCAAATAAATCGATTATCGATCCCTGACTGCGACTCCTTTTTATTTGATATTTTGTCACCAATACAGTAGTATTATTTTATTTCGTTCAGATATTAAATTAATAGTATTCGTTACCAATTTAATACATCAATTTATAATTTTAATGAAAAAATGATCAAAGGGGCGGAGACAAATTGGCGCGACAAGCTGATTATTCAGTGGTTATTATTTTTAAGAATAAATATTGATTATTTTCACTTTAATTAAGTGTTTTATCTACTATTCTGCTAGCCATAAGCCAGCTATTTTAAACCAGCGCTGATTGTTCTGTGGTAATTATTTTAAACAATAAGTATTGATTATTTTGACTTTAATTGTTTTATTTACTTACTACTCTGCTAAAATTTTTATTTAAATATAATTTATACTACCAGTGGAAATTTAGAACCTTGGGAGTCTAGTTAAGTAGCAGAATCTTTTGAATGAAACGATGATGACAACCCTAATTTTTTATTTGAACTTAATGCAATTTTCTGTATAATAATTATGATTTATTGGTGATCTCTTTAAATTAGTTTGCTTAAATACTTATTAGGACACACCTATTATAATACATACAAAAACATTTATTTGGTACTAGACCTTATATCTCAGGATTTTAGGTGATTTATTGTGGAACTGATTTTGCATTGTTTGGTGACTACATTTTGGTGACAGATCTACTATTTTGAGGACAAACCCTATTATTTAAGAAACACAAAACTAATTAAATTGGTGATAGCTTAAATGATACCCTATTGTTATTATACTCTCATGTGAACTTGTTGAAAGAATTGATATTTGAGCCGAATGATTTTCGCAACTATCTACGATGAAAAGACGTATCTCAAACTATTAGCAGCTATGACTCCTTTACACATATGCACGTGTTTCCCTGCTAGCACTCACTGGACAACTGACGACTACGTCGAACCGCCCCATACACGCTCAGGTTTGCCTGCACAGTTAAACTGCACAGGTATACCCACGCGTAAAAAATATCAATTTTCATATTTTTTCTGTCGCCTGAACAGGTGTGAAAACTTGCACAGTTCTGTAACATACACGCTCCGGTTAACCTGAACAGGTGACCTGTACATGCAAACCTGTCAGGTACACCCTAGCGTGTATGGCCAGCTTAATACTTTATTGGACGGATAAGTTTTATCCAAGCATTGAAAAATCGGCCCTAAAATGTATAATTTACTTTTAGGTCTAACCGGTGTTGTGTTTTGTCTGGGTGGTTTACCAAATGAAATTCAAGCACAGTTTGAAACAGAACTAATTGAATACAAAGATGAAAATGCGTTACAAGAAGGAATATGCAGGCACATGATGACGCTGATCACTGAAAACAAAACAGACATGTTCGAGAACACGTTCCAAAAAGCAACGACTTGGCAAGAAAAATTGAATATTTGTGCTCGTAGTCTCTTAGGAAAAGTGGAACATTCAGCTGAATACACTAAAGAACTAATTGAATCTGCATACTCCCGCATCGTTCATGTTCGGAACTATGTGGTTGAGCCTAAAAAACTGAAATCGAAACTTATCTTAATGAGGCCTAAAATGGATATCTCTGATAAATTCCAATCGATGGTTGAAAAGGATTCCCTATCAAAGTATTCTGAACAGCCAATTATTGAATATGAATTAGATGCTCCACTAGGGTACGCCACTCAAGATATAAGATGTGCTGCAATTGTCAATAGACATCTCGAGGAAGATATCTTGAAAGCTTTTGAACAGAAGAATCTTTGCGAAACCTATGTTCTAGATTTGGATGCGACTACAATGATTTAAAATTGTACAATAAACAAGATGCAAATATAATAATATAATAAGAAGCTTTTTATTTATAAATTTTACATATGTGGTGTGAATAAAAATTAGGGTTGTTGAGTTTATACTTTGTTTTATTTTTCCAAAAATAAAAAATATGCTACAGAGTTAATGAAAGTCCTTGCCCTATGGTGTTAAGCTCACGTTTAAGATGCGACAATTAAATATTATCTATAGTTCTATAAATAAACAGTATTGAAAGATATAAAGTTTATGAATTTGTGAGTTTGTGACGTTGTATGGAGAAAGCTCTTAATCTACTGAACTGATTTTAATTTTTTTTTTGCCAATAGGCCCGTTAAGCCCCGAAACGATCATGAAAGATACCTAGTTTTATCAGTCCTAATTTCCAGAAAGCAGTGGACGATTTACTTAACTCCACTCAGCAATGAAATCCATCACACCGCTTTGTGGTCGCATGAGTCAATAAATAAGTACAGGGACAAAGTTTCTTTAGTAGGGTATCCTTTTGACGATTGATTTATGAAATATTTTTATGTTTTACTAGCTTTCCGCCCGCGGCTTCGCCCACTTTGTCTAAAACATAATAAATTATATACTAAAACCTTCCTCTTGAATCACTCTATCTATTAAAAAAAACCGCATCAAAATCCGTTGCGTAGTTTTAAAGATTTAAGCATACATAGGGACATAGGGACAGAGAAAGCGATTTTGTTTTATACTATGTAGTGATAGTCTTCTTCATACATACACTGCAATAAACAACGATAATTAAAAAAAAATTTGGAAAATCCAAAAGTGCACGCCTCATAATTTTTTTTTAATAAATATTTATTAATTATTATTTTTGTTTATTTAATAACAATTAAACCACATCGAATCAGACCCTGAAAAATGAAAGGGTTCTATTCCTGAGCATACTCAAGCGTAAGAGAAAAAAAAAGACTCGATTAGTAAAGTATTTCGGTCGCTATCGTGTTAACAAGAAAAAGGATCCGCACATACAGACACACGGACGTCCAAGACAGAACTTTTTTAAACTGTTTTTTAACTAGTTTAAATAACAAAAATGACATCAAAAATATCATGAACGTTAAAAATAGTGTTTTTTCTTAATATGTGTGTGTATGTATTATCTTACAAGTGCAATGTATGATACATAAAGACATTTTAAGTTTGAAAAATCAGATGTTTTGCGCGAAGTGACAGTAGTACCCACCTCAACGCTTCGCTTATGAGGCGTGCAATAAAATAGGGTACCACGTTTTTCCATAAATATATTATTATTATGTTAAGTCCCATTGCAAGTTATAAGAGAATGAATTCATGCCTCACGTATCCATGTTCCCACGGTTATTTTCCATTGTTTGTTAATAAGTTGTCGTTTCAAGCCAGCCAGTCGCCAAAGTTTTGGCGGGAAATCTTTCATCATAGAACATAGAACTGGGATTTGGAAGATATAGTTTTATAATGCAAAAAAGCTATTTTGACCGCTGATGTGGACGGATGTGTTGACAATTTAAAAACATAAATATCTGCTAAATATCTGTTACTGCCAATTATAAACTGATAGATCAAGGTTTTAGTTATTCTTCAAATTTACATAACAAATTATATAATTGAGTAAATATTGTTATAAATTATATGTTATTGCTTATTTGTGTCCTACTTAATTTATACGTAAGACTATTATGGATTAGTTATTAGTATGCTTTTAGTATGTACCTATAATACGTTTTTGTGGATCAAAGTTTAAATAATAATAATATAATCATTTATTTGCAGACACATGAAGTCCATAGTAAATAAATTTAGGTACATATGAATCAAAAATTATCATTTAACAAAATCAAAAATAACACAAAAATACATGCATATTATAACAATGTCAAAAATTATAATACAAAAATTAAAAAATAATATACTTCATTTCTAATTAATTAATAATTGATAAATCATGTCCAAAAACATTAAATTTAGATACATATAAATCGAAAAATTACCATTTTAAAATCAATAAATTAAAATATAATAAACATTTATTTCTAATTAATTAAATAACAATTGATGAAAATCATTTCAGTCAGTCAGCCGCAGAACAAAACACGCATTAATAACTACCTATCTAGAGCCGACCTGTGTGTGCAGTCTCACCCATCGACCAAGCATCGGGCAGTCCCACCGGTCACTAAATGCCCTCAACATGCCGTGGGTGCTGGTATCTGTTCTGCGCCGGAGAGAAGCGCATCGTTCGTCGAGCGCATCATCGTTAAAATTTCCTTCTAAAGCTACTTCGAAAGCTACTGTGGTAATAAAACTAATAATAAATTCATAAAACCGTTTATTTATTTAACATAAAGTGAACTAATTATCCATATCAAGGGACATAAAAGTATCCGCATTCAGTAGGTACGTCTCACATAGATTCTTATGCTCAAATGCTTCTAATATATCTTCGTCAAGATGTCTGTTTATTATTCCAGCACAACGCAGATCTTGAGCTGCGTAAGCTAATGGTGCTTTAAGTTTGTATTCAACTATTGGCTGCACAGAATAATCCTGTAAAGAGAACTTTTCAAGCCAATCACTAGGTGTCATCACAATTAGCAGCGATCGCAATTTCTGCGGCTTCGATGAAAAATTTCTCACTTGTACAATACGTGAATATGCTGTCTCTATGAGCTCTCTAGTATATTGGGCAGAATGATTGACTCGTCCTCTCAAATCACGTAAACAGCTATCTACTTTTTCTTTCCAAGTTCGAGCCTTCTCAAAGGCTGTTTCTAGTGAAGCACTACTTTGCCCCGACATAATATTCACCATGTGTCTGCCCACGGCTTCCTGAAGCGATGTCTCATCTTGAAATTGTTGGAGTTTTGAAGCGAATTGCATTTGAATATCGTTGGGTGCACCTCCAATGCAATATACTATACCCGTCAGACCTTAGAACGAAAGAAAATAGATTTCATTATTTAATTTTGGTACATATAGATGGCATATTATGTAATATGTATGTACATATTATTGCAATTTGCAGCATACATACACAATCAATTTACACATTCATAAGGAATCAAAACTTCTGACTTTTATTGTATAGAGTAGATAGTATTTATTCGTTCCAACATAATATCTGAGTACATAAATCAATGGAGACTATTATCATTAAGAGAATGCCGTACTCTAATAAAAGGCCGTACTTTATTTAGTTTTCAAATCAGTATCTAAGTACTCATTTCCTTACCGTTTTCCTCCAGAATGGCTGCCATTTCTAAAGCAATGATGACTCCTGACTCGTAACCCAGTAGATAGAAGTTTTCTTTTAGTTCGGTCCGTTTTAATAGAGTCTAGAAAGATCCAGTCAGAATTATACATATAATAATCTACGACCATCTGTTGAAGCTTACAAAATTATTGAGATTTATTGTATCTTATTTAGTCCTTGGTACAATGGTTAATGCGTGATTGTAGGACGCAGAAGGCTGATCACCTACTTGCCAGTAAATAAAATCGATCAGTGAAACAGAACATAGATACACGGAAATTCACATCCATTCAAATTTCCACGAGTACAACTAGTTATTTCTTGATAAATACGTATGAGTTCCTTAAGTATATAATTTATTTTGTTCATCATTAACTCACAGAGTGCTACTTTTATTAGCTTATGTTTTAGGTAATATTCTTTAATACCTTAGCAAAGCGTAGAGCAACATCTTGTAATGTTTCATTTTTAGCCATTGCTAGACCTGGTTGCAGCACCAGAGCTGCTAACTTCAGTCTTTCACACATTTCCGAGAAGCGCTTGTAGTGTCCTTCCACTCCAGGAACAATACACAGGAACTTTTGACTTGAGTCGAATTCATCATCACGCTAAAAGTATATTAAACATTATAATATTAAAAGTCTTATTGCCTTTTTGGCAATTGTTTGATACGAATTACGAACAAAAATTAATATTTTAAGAAATAATAAAAAAAAATATATGATTATAATGTTACGGACGCAATGAGACTTTGCTATAATTTTATAGAATGATTACCTCTATGAAACTACATTATTAATTATTATTACATTAAAAAAATCAGTAAATGAATAAGGAAAATACCATAGATGCGCTGTTGGTCAATGTGGACAAAAAGGCCATCTCAGTTGTAGCAAATAGTTCATCCGAATCTACGTAAGAATAAAACGTTTCCAAACCCGTAGTATCTTTATACTCTGATTCATACAACAGTTCTTCGATTTGGCCAATTCTAAAACAGTGATAAAATATATCAAGAAATAGGTTATTTGAATTCTGACGTACATTAAGTTATAAAGCTAGTAAAATATTTTAAAATATAGGCTAGTCATTTGCATTCTGACTGATTCTGAAGTTGTATATTTGTAGATTATAATGGTATGGTAAATATACCTACCTTTGTATTGTTAGATCGGATATTTCGTCTTCACGGTAAGATATATTGTACTCATTTTTCAAACCAGCTTGCACGGCCTGTGCTCGGTCTACATCCATGCCTAAATCTGACAGAGTAAGGTTCTCATCTACTTCTACTGGAAGTTTAACTCCTGAAAATATAAATATTAGATTTTGTTAATTTTTCCTATTTTTACTGAATGTTCAATGGTTTGCCTGATTAATAATGCTAAATCGTGTTTAATAATATTGCAAATAAGAATCCTCTAGGTATTTTCGTTTTCACTTTAAGTTTTAAATTCAAATTTTAGTTAAAATAAAATTGTAAATATTTTGACACATTTTACATTTAAAGTCTTCTAGTGAGAATTGTATGACGTGTAGAAATAGTAGTGGTATGAAGTACTGCTATGGATGGAAATCACATGGAAATAAATTGAACCTACCAGCCCATTTAGCAACGTCGTCAATCAAAGATTTGTTATCTGCTGGTACAAGTTGTGCTTTGCTGACTGCTTCTTGAGATATCAAAGCTTCTTCAACTGCATCAATAGCACTTCTTATTGACATTAATTGATGCTGGCCATAATTGAGTTCATTCTGGTAGCAAATTTAGTTAGTAAGAGATTTATTAATCTTCATGTATGTATAAATAAAATTATATAATGATCGTTTAGAACATAAATATTTTATGAGTTTTATATTACCCAATACAATATAAAAAGGTAGTCAAAAAATTAAAAAAAATGTCGAGTAAATAATTGGGTTATATTGTATATAACTTTGTTATAATTATGTTAGCACCAATAAATTATAAAAATATAACGTTAAGGCCACACAAATATCTAGTACCTTCAATAGCGACGGAAGTCGAATGAGAGTAGCAGGATAACCATGTTTTGCCCTCAATAATATTACCTGTTCGCCAATCACATTTTCGTTTTTTATGATAGCAAAATACCTGAAATAATATAAAAATTTTAGTGTTTCCTATAATAATTTCATTATTTTCTTAATATTTATGAAAATATAAAATGTAATATACCTTATCTGAGGACATAATACTCTCGTTTGTGAATCCAAATCTTCCAAAAATTCATTTACTTTGTCGAATTTGCTATCATTCGTAAGTATGGCATATACTCCTTCAATGTTATTCTTTTTATCGTCTTGTAGAATATTAAGAATTATATTTTTGTCGGCAATATCTTCTTTTTCTTGTATTTTCACCTCAACTCCCGTTTTTCGCCACATTCTGATAGTGAAAAAGTGTTCATAGAGTTCTTGTATGAATAGCAATAAAACTGAGAAACTTCAATAGCAATTCAAATTCAAATAATAGAACAAAAACTTATATATAAAAAACACTATATTCAAAATTGATCACGATAAAAATCAAATAGTACTTTTTACCTTATTTTAAATAGCAAGCTTTCAGATCGACCTTCGTAAATAAGGTTCAAGTTGCGGACTCCTCGGTCGACAAGTCGGTCAACAAGTTGCATTGCTAGTACATCACTGTCCGATAACACTATGTGAGCATTATTTGGAGAGCAATTTAATCTGAAACGTAATTGTTAATTATCAGTCGCAATTATGATCTTCCAATAAATCCGGAAAGATTTTGGAATTAGTAATTAAATAAATAATACTAATTATAACTATCTTTTGTTGTACAGTGTCACCGAAAATCAGTGCTGATTATGTCTCATAATTAAATTATGTCTCATAGCATCCCTTTTTGGCGCAAATAACGCACGCATAATATCTATTATTATTATACCCAAACAAAAAAAGTTGTTTTTGTTTTCCTTTCTTCCTATTATTTTAAATCATTATTTGTTATGTGTGATAAAATAAATGTTTATCTTTCTTTATTCTTTCTTCTTAGTTAACTTATGGATTTTTACCTTGCTTTTTCCATACAAATGTCCTGTTTCATATCGATCAGCACTCGACCGCGATGTTTGCTAGTTGCCACCAAATTGAATGCTCTCAGTACCTCGTTGGGACTGTACACTACACGAGTCAGGGGTCGCACGTAGCCTTTAGCTATACCTTCACTTAATTGCAATTGAAGTTGCTGAAACAATCATGAGTTTGAATATTTATGGTCCCTTGCAGTTATTGTTTTGAAAGATTTTCGATGCCTTGAAATCAAAATAAATGGCGTCTATATTCGCTTCTTCATAATTCGCCGTTTCAATGATAATCGCAACTAATAATCATTGGATTATCCAGACAAGTAGAAAGTTGTGGGTAATCGAGATTCTCATCAAGGGAAGAAGTATGCATGTATATTTTATGCAGAAAGCAGTTATTTTAAAATCATACATAGATCCTTCAACTTTGATTAACATGCACAGTACATACCTTTCTTACAAATTCCTTTCCAGGTTCAAATATTGATGAAAAATTAATTATTTTAAATGTTCTGTCTTTTGTAAGGTAGTGCATTCCCAAGTTATAATCCTCACGACTGCTTATTAAACTTGTATCTATTGTTACACCAGATAGTGCAGTGCATTTCAAAGTTGCCTGTAAATATTAATAGACTACAATTATTATCTTTACATATTATAGCCAAAGCATTAATTCTGTAGGTACATCAATATTTTTTTCTTATGCAATATCACAGTTCAGCGCGCGCGCGCGGGGCGGTGAGACGTGTCTGTGCGCATTAACGTTTAATTTGCAATAATGGCGAATACATTAAAATGTATTAGTTGTAATATTATCATCGATGAATTACTCGCGTATGTGCAGGGTAAAATATCGGTTATTGATGAAGAAAGCCTCGTAAGAATTTGTGTATCAGCCTTTCAAACGGAAGAAATTGAAAAATCAAAGGCGTTACTTTTTGAATCGGTAAAAATTGACAAGAAAAAACTCGTACGGAAAGGACAAGGGAAAGAAAACCGAACATTATATGACATTATTGGCTTATTCAAATCCACCGAACCGGACTTATTACCAGTTTTTGTTGCTAGAAGACTAGAAAAGTTACCACCAATTACATTTGACCATTTAGATGTATCGGATCTTCTTAAGAAAATCGCCGTAATGCAAAATGAAATTAAAGATTTTAAAAATTCTTTCGCTTCAATGAGTCAATTAAATGAAGTTAAGGAAGACGTTCACAATATTAAAACCAGCTTAAGTTTACCTATAAAAGAGTCTCGTAACATTAATTATAAAAGAGGTGCTGCAAAAAACAGCCCCGTAACAGAGATACATTTAGATGATCCAACTAATAGCATGATGAATACAGATTGCTCATCATCCCCGAAGAATAATAAACACATTCAGAAACAAAGGAACTGCAAAATTACTACGAGAAATATAGAGGGTACTTTAACACCGCGACCGTTATGTGTAACGGAAAGTTCGCAGTCGGGCGCACGGTCAGAGTGTGATACTGATTGGACCTTAGTGTCTAGGCGTAAAGTTGACATTAAAAATCGCATGAGAGGTAAAAAAGGCACATCAAATAGCATTGATTGTAATTTCAAAGCGGCTGATCGGAATGTACCTATTTTTATATCTAACGTTCACACAAGTACGAACGAGAAAGACATCGAGAATTATATATTGACTAAAACTCAGATGAATATTAAATTGGAAAAAATTGCGTCTAAAAAACTAACACACAACGCTTACAAGTTTTTTATACCGGACTCTAAAAAAGATATATTTTTGGACGACAACCTTTGGCCCACAGGGATTATATTTCGGCGTTTTGTGAATTTTTAAAAATAAATCCTCGAATTATAAACATTCGCAGGAGGTCGGCCCATTACAAAAACATACTGGATAAAAAAGTTAAACTGGTAAGCTTTAATTGCAAAAATGTTAAAAGGTCTATTGACAGTATAAGGCAGTTGTGTATGGACGCGGACATAATTGCGTTGCAAGAAACTTGGTTGCTACCGCATGACCTTTCATACCTACACAATATTAGCGATGAATTCGCTTGTACGGGAACGTCGGCGGTAGACACTGCGGCGGGCGTGTTGCGAGGCAGGCCGTACGGAGGCTTAGCTTTGTTATGGCGAAAGAGTGTGTTCAACAATGTGTCGATTGTGCAGTGCAGTGATAACCCACGCGTGTGCGCAGTGAAAATAGTGCTAGAGCAAAGGTCTGTTTTAGTGTTCAATGTGTACATGCCGACAAATTCGGCGCAAAATTTAGTGGATTTTACGGATTGCCTTAGCTTGGTGAGTGCGATTATTGAAACTTCTAACATTGAAAACTGTTATATATTAGGGGACTTTAATGCACATCCAAATGAGTTATTCTATGGAGAATTGTTAAATTTTTGTAAAGAATTCGAATGGAGTTGTGTTGATACGGAACTCTTATGTATAAACACAAACACATACAGGTAAATTAGCTTGGAGAAATTTTTGCATATGTAGTGGTGTGTATATTACTCAGATCTTAGAGCGCGTTTCCACTATATCGTTCTGGCCTATACAAAAATGTTTCGATATCCTAACATTACTATTTAATTTTATACTTATTCCTAACAACACTTTTGTTTTCAATAAAAACAAGTTTTTATTTGAAAGAATATGGTTTTGACTTTATAAAAAAAAATATATCATTCAATTTCACGTCCTAGAGCAAACGACAAGACGACTACCGTGAAACAATAAAATATCGTGTCCATAATAATTTGTTTCATAATTAATATTTGACCATAATAATTACGAAACAAAACAAATAAATAAATCGTCACTTGATAGTGGAAAGTGGAAACACGCACAAAAACAGAATAAACCAGTTTACGCTGTCCGCAGGTGCCACGTGCAGTCGTTTGGTACCGTTAGAACATAAAGCACACATTTCATTCAAAAATTATAATTATTACATATAGACCGGGAGATATTGACACAAAATTTCGAGTCATTTGTAACAGGATGGCGGTTCTACAGGGGTCTTAGTACGCAATGACAAAAAGAAAAACGATGGTGTGAACACTGGTACCGGCGGCTTAGTCGCGTGGGCGTTAGTCGAACTCGTCGGAAAAATAGCGAAGTCAAACAATTTGTAACACAAAAATTTTAGAATTTACCGATAGCCCATAAAAAAGAAGTAGGCGGTAGTGTCATGCCATACTTTTCCGGTGTGACTTACAGCCCGCCATACCGACGCGAATGTGTTGATTTAAAAAAAACAATTCAACCATTTGTACCAGGCTAACTTTTGCACAGGTAACCATCGTCGGGCAGCCATTTACGAAAATCGCCATGCCATACTTTTCGGACGATTCCAAATGGTCGCCATACCGCCGAAAAACTGCAAAATTTTTTTTTTTCGCCAAACTTTTTGTACCAGTATTGCATTTGGATTTTTGGAGAGTATTTGATAAAATGTGACCATTATTATATTTACCATACTTCTAGTAGGGGGAAAAAGTGCTGCCATAGTTGAAAAATTAATTTAGTATTAATTTATATAAGTGAAGATTTCCACCACCTAGATCTTTGAAATTTTGTATTTATATTCGTTGAACCTCAAACTTACAGGAAAAATTAGTGCCATACTGTTACTAATCGTTCAAAATACGAATAAAATCTTACAATAAAAAAAAAAATCTTATACACATTCGCCACCTCCCACAGGTATGACATTATCACACTTCTATTTATAATCATTCAGGAGTTGTTGAAAAAAAAATTTAGATTGGTAAATGGTTCGGCGAAAAAAAAAATTTGCAGATTTTCGGCGGTATGGCGACCATTTGGAATCGTCCGAAAAGTATGGCATGGCGATTTTCGTAAATGGCTGCACGACGATGGTTACCTGTGCAAAAGTTAGCCTGGTACAAATGGTTGAATTGTTTTTTTTTAAATCAACACATTCGCGTCGGTATGGCGGGCTGTAAGTCACACCGGAAAAGTATGGCATGACACTACCGCCTACTTCTTTTTTATGGGCTATCGGTAAATTCTAAAATTTTTGTGTTACAAATTGTTTGACTTCGCTATTTTTCCGACGAGTTCGACTAACGCCCACGCGACCAAGCCGCCGGTACCAGCGTTCACACCATCGTTTTTCTTTTTGTCATTGCGTACTAAGACCCCTGTAGAACCGCCATCCTGTTACAAATGACTCGAAATTTTGTGTCAATATCTCCCGGTCTAGTAGTTTAATTGTTAAATTTTGTATTTGTTGATTGTTGTTATTATTTGTATTGTTATTATATTTGTTGAAGTGTTTAATTTGTGTGTAAGTGTTGTAACTTTATATTGTTAATTCAAAATGGCTCCAGTGTTAAAACATGGTCGAGGCAAGCCTTTGACTTCTCAAACTAAAGAATTAAACTTTAAATGTCGTTTCTTTTTCAGGTTAGTAAATTTTTCATTTTAGTAACATTGTTAATGTAAAAGTTATACGTATGTTAAATGTGCAAATATTAAAATAAAGTCTCATCTTTTTCAGAGGAGAAACACATATAGTTTAATTTAAAATCCCTTATATATATAAAATAAAAACTAAAAATAAAATGTTGTTTTATTTTATTTGCTGACCATACACCACTACAAACGCAAAAATTTCTCCAAGCTAATTTACCTGTACACTTTTGTCAGTGAGTCGCACGGATCTAGGAGGTGGTTAGATCATTGCGTAGTTACTAAAGCTGCGCGTAAATCAGTCTGCTCGGCATACGTAAAGTATGATACGTTATGGTCTGATCACTATCCTCTCATTTTAGAATGTATTTTTCAAAATGTGTGTGTGAAAAAATCACCAGTTAGCTGTAGTGTAAACAAGGCTATATGGGGCGATAGAAATATGAATCAAATAAAATCTTATACAAGTAAATGTCATGAAAAATTAAGTTTAATACAGTGCCCTATAGTCTTGAGAAGCTGCATGCACGGCGTCTGTAATAATCAGAACCATTATAGCGTAATTGACGAGTTGTATGAATTGATTGTGCGTGGTCTCAGTGACTCTGCCGTGGCCTGTTCGGGACGTAGCAAGTCAAAGAAAGTAGTGATAGGTTGGAGTAGACTTGTGGCCGGTGCATACAGGGAGGCCAGGTATAAATATTCAGTATGGGCGCCGAGGGGTAAACCACACATTGGAATTGAGTATAATGAGATGTATGAATCTAGAAAAAAATTTAAAGCACGTCTTAAATGGTGTCAGAACCATGAAGAACAAATCAAAATGGACAACTTAGCGTCACATTTTTGGAAACAGACAAACAAACTGAACTGTAAATATGGCCTCCCTGTATCTGTAGGTGGCGCAAATGATCCTGTTAGTATTGCTAACCTCTTTAAAGAGCATTTTAAAGTTACGTCTCCACTAGGTCCGAGTCTATCTGTGCCTGATACTGTGGATCAGGATGATCGGGAATTTAAAGTCACTGCTTTAGAAATTCAGCGAATAATAAGTAAGATGTCTAAAGGAAAATCTCCCGGTCATGATGGTCTAAGTATTGAGCACCTAAAGTATGCAGGGCCTCACATATCGAGAGTGTTATCAATGTTTTTTAATCTGTGTATTCAGCATAAGTATCTTCCCAGTGATTTAACAAAAACTATCGTAGTGCCAATTGTTAAAAATAAAACAGGTGATTTAGCGGACCAGACCAACTATAGGCCTATTTCTCTTGCAACGGTAATTGCAAAGGTATTTGACAGCCTGCTTAATGAACAACTAAACAGGTACGTAGAAATACACCAAAATCAGTTTGGATTTCGATCGGGACTTTCTACGGAAAGTGCTATATTGTCTTTAAAGTGGGCTGTCAAGTACTATATGGACCGAAATACGCCAATATATGCGTGCTTCCTTGACCTGTCGAAGGCGTTTGATCTGGTTTCTTATGATATCCTTTGGGATAAGTTAAAGAAAGCTAATGTACCGTCCTCTCTTATTAACACATTTAAATGTTGGTACAGAGGCCAGATCAATCAAGTCCGATGGGCGGGGGCTTTATCCCAGCCGTTTGGGCTGCAATGTGGTGTGAGGCAGGGGGGGTTAAGTTCGCCACCGCTTTTCAATTTGTATATCAACGAGCTGATTGAATCACTCAGCAACGAAAGGATTGGTTGTCATATTGATGGAGTTTGCATCAACAATGTAAGTTACGCAGATGATATGGCGTTGCTGAGTGCTTCAGTCTGCGGTCTTAGAAGGCCATCTGTGAAGAGTATGCTGCTCTTCATGGATTGGTCTACAATACTAAGAAAAGTGAAATCATGGTCTTTGAGTCTGGGCGCCGAGTTACGCATTTTTTACCCCCAATACGTTTGAACGGAGTGCCATTGGGGAGAGTCTTTAAATTCAAATATCTCGGACACATATTGACCCCTAGACTCAGAGACGATGATGACATTGAAAGGGAACGACGGGCACTGGCAGTGAGGGCAAATATGATAGCTCGTAGGTTTGCACGTTGTTCTAATGAAGTTAAAAAAACCCTATTTCGTGCTTATTGTACATCTTTCTACACGTGCAGCCTATGGGCTAGTCATACTCAACATTCTTACAGCTCGCTCCGTGTTCAATACAATAATGCGTTCCGGGTGTTAATGGGGCTGCCCCGTTATTGCAGCGCATCAGGGATGTTTGCAGAAGCTCGTATAGACTGTTTTTACACTACAATGCGAAAGAGATGCACATCCCTGGTGCGCCGTGTGCGGGACAGCCCCAATGTAATCATGCGCTGTATAGCGAGTCGGCTCGACTGCTGGTATGTAAACCACTGCTGCAAACTGTCTGCTTCATTGATAGTACTGTAGCAGTGGAGTGCATTCCTAGTAGACATAATGATTTTTATTAAATTGTATTATTCTTACTAACATAATTTTTAAGTTATCAATTGTTACTAACAAAATGAGTGCTTGAATTAATAAATAAATTATTATTATTATTAATATGGATTTTTATAGGCCCCAAAACGATGTCTAACTGTTAAAAATACTTTTTTTTTTCTGAAAAATCGAAAATTCATTATGTACAACTTCTATACTTCTCGCGAGCCAAGCCACGGGGGTAAAGCTGCCTAAGCCAATCATTATTAATGGGATAAAATAAAATTTCAATTAATATACTTTACATTTTTCAGTTCACCCTTGAGGCTGCCGAGAACTATGTCGCAGCCTGTTCCTTTAGTACTTGAGAGAACCATATCGCCAAATGTAATATCTCTCGAATTTCCGATGTTTTCTTCTGCAAATACAACAGATAATTTTTCAAATAACAGTTCATTTTATCGTCTATATTAATTTGATAACTGATAAACCATGATTTCTTATAGCATTATTGTTTACAGTTTAGGAAAGTGATGACGCTAGACGACCTATATAATATCAGTGTCATTTTTCCACACTGAAAATAATACTACTTTATAGTACGGGGGCTAATCTTTGGAATATGGTTCCACAATTTTATAGCTATTTAAAAATGTAAAGTACCTTTTAGTTTTGGGAACAACTTTTTGAGGAAGCGTTTCTTGCTACAATCGCTCACTGTTGTATATACCTCACAATCGTAAGCTAAACATATGGATATAGCAGCCTGTCCTAAAGCACCGGTACCAGAGTGAATTAAAACTTTGATGCCGGGAGCGAATTTACCTTTAATATTCTGTAAACAAACCATTCAAATAAGGAACTGATACAACAAGAATAAAATATATTATATGAATGAAATAACCAATATTGAAACATATACATATATTTTTCAAATCAATTAGAAAGAAAATAAAAAAGTTTGTTACACCTTCAATAGTAAAATAATATACATTTAAATACAAAAATAAAAAATACAGATATAATAGCGAAATAACGAATAAGAATAAACGAAATTGCTCTATCTTCTTTCAATTAGTGTAAGAAATATAACAATTTAACTTAAATAATATAACAATATAACTTACCAAAACGTAAAGTGCCATACAGTAGGCCAAAGGAACGGTTGCTGCATCTTCGAGTGTCCAATGTTCTGGCACGGGCCACAAGAGGTTTGGATTAGCTTTAATTTCATTGCTCACAGAACCTCCATTGATCATGCCCATAACTTTGGTACCACTGCAATGAAAGTACATTTATAATTCACAGTCATGTTAATTGAGAAATCAACAAGTCTCTAAAAAAGTCTTGTAGAACATTCTACAGCTTAAAAAAGAACAGAATTCCTTATCTTTGAAGTTTATAAAGTAATTTGTAATGTTATATTGTCGTATTTTAGGTCTTCCTTTGATTCAAGGAGTAACGTATTGTATCTTAATTTCTTTACATACTTTTTGGTCACTCCACTGTAGTCCAATCCATAATAACCTTTAGTTGTGTTTTCACTGAATGGAATTATACCATAAGCCCTCTTAGCATCCAGATCATTAATTCCAGCATAATGAACCTAGGAAATAATATCAATAGAAGTTATATTGATGGTGAAGGTAACACAATAATGAATATAAATAGTAGCTAAAATAATGAATTACTTTATAAGGAATGTTTCTATTTCTCTTACCTGAACACTTATTCCAGAGTCAGAAACTTTAGGTGCTTCGAACCATTTCAGTGACTCAATATCTCCAAGTTTTGAACTTTGTAGCATAGCGCACTGGCCCGTGTGAGTCAGTTGTCTTCCTGGAACGTAGTACTTACCTCCCCAAACGCCCTAAAATAATAAAAATGTATATAATTGGGTGTTTGAATATTTTTTTTGTGATAAATGGAAAGATTATATATTAGTTAGTTTTATAACAAAACTATTTTTTTTTGCAATCCATACTAATATTATAAATGCGAAAGTAACTCTGTCTGTCTGTCTGTTACTCAATCACGCCTAAACTACTGAACCAATTTTCATGAAATTTGGTATGGAGATATTTTGATACCCGAGAAAGGACATAGGCTACTTTTTATCCCGGGAAAATGACACAATCCCGGAAATCCCACGGGAACGGGAACTATGCGGGTTTTTCTTTGACTTCGCGGGCGAAGCCGCGGGCGGAAACCTAGTAATTCATAAGTTATTTCACAATAAAAATTAATTTTTGAATCCAGTACCGAAGACACGCCGACAACTCCCGAAGCGTCACCCGAGCGCGTGTGACGTCATAATGTTAGTTTTCACTCATTGCAGTTGATATAATTTAATTTTATATGTACTGTATGAGGATAGGCGAAAAATTAATTTATATATCAAAAACCATGGAATACGTACGTGGTCCAAAACATTAACGGCCAAGTCAGATTCAGGTAAATCTTCCATAAACTGACCTTCATTGAATTCATGGTTTATTATACATAAATTCATAATGCGTCCATGCATTCTCCATTGCGTTACCAAATTTTCCAAATAAGATATTGCTGGATATTGAGCAAATACGAGAACTCTTTGTTTTACAGGTAAAGTATCCAGTAGGGATCTTAGATGTAATAAATCGGATTTGTCTGTGATAGTAACAGCACTTGTTGCTGAAGCGATATTTTTTGGATTCCATTTGATTAATTGTATTTTCTGATTTTCAATTACATGGTCGCAAATTACAGTGTACAAGGAAGAAGGTCGCGTTTTGGCTTCAGCGCAGTATTCTTTATTAATGATAAATGTATTAGGAAGCAGAATTTTATGAAGTTCTTTGCACATCTGCAATCATAAGTTTTATTAAATATTTTTTTTACTGATAATATAATATTATAATAACATCCAACAAGGACTATTCTCAAAAATTCATTACCTTATCATCACTAGATAATTCGTTGACAAAGAAGACGTCAACGTTATGCAAAAGCTTTTTTCTTTCTGGCAAAATTAGGTGTTCATGTTCAAGAAAGTTAATTTTAACATCAGAACTTTCGTTTTTCATTTCATTAAGCCAGTCAAATTTACCAGCGTTATTATATATTTTAACCGCAGTTATTTCATTATTATTCACATTTTCAGCGACTATTTGAAGAAGTACACATAGCGCAGATGCTTCCTAAAAATATTAAGTCATATTAAAATATTATATTTGAAAACCTTACAAATGTGTTTTTGGTGTATTGTCACCTACATTTAACTGGTTATTTGTAATATGTGGTACAAATTGCAAGTACTTAATGGCAATGCTGTCCTGTTTTGCCAAAGGTAAATCAAGGAATCTTAGATTTTCTATAAGGACCCCACCACACCTGTAAAAAAACTGAGAATTATTTATTTGAAATTTTAATTAATTACAATTAGCTCTCCGCCTGTAGCTTCACACGCATGGTTCTCGAAGAAGGTAGGGCGTTTTATTTTAGCAAAATATTTAATACTCTCAATTAACCATGAAAATATTCATTATGTGTATTGATAATAATATACTTGAATAACGTACCTAGTACAGTCGTAAACTTCAAGAACATCAGCTGTTAGCACTTTGCTGTCGGAATATATCCTATGCTCGTCAATATTTATATTCATCATCCTTATGGAGTCTAGTTGGGACACGCTACTATTTGGAACTCGTAATGCATTTAACTGTAACAGACCATCAATCAAGGTAACCCAATTTTTCTTCCAATGAATGTTAGCCTCGTTTAACGACTGGTTTGCTTCGTTAATACTCTGGAAATCGTCCCTGAAATTAAAGTCACTTTGTTAATTAAGACACATTCCTTGATGTATTGTAAGAGAAATGATTTTAATCACTGTAGAAATTGCCATTAATTACACGAAATATGCTCGATTTGAGAACCACTTTCGTTTTTGGGATGGTACATTGGTTATAATTTAGCCTATGTCAATTAATGAGAATATAACTTTCTAAAAAAATGTAAATTTTACCTGTACTGATAATCGCGGGTATAAAGTAATTTGTAGATATCTTCAGTCTGGAGGGTCAATGGTTCTTTGTGTTCAGCTGGAAGCTTGAATAGTCGATGGCTATCGCTCTTTTTGACTACTTGAATACTTCCAGTAGCTACGGCAATATCTTCATTAGTAACCTGTAAGTAGTATTGTTTTTTTTAGTAGGTAAATACAATTTTATCATCTTTTTTTTCGTAGATTTAATGTTACAGCTAATTTTTTCAGCTTCTATTAAATTTACTATTTGAATGATCGTGTTCTATTAATATGTCGTGTGTTAACTTTGTAATTGTGTCTACATTATGTTCGAATTTAATGAAACACACAATTGTTTTACCTCAAAATTTCCAGTGCCTCTATGTAAAGCTACAGTTAGGCGTAGTTGTCTTCTGTTGTGTAACAAAGGCTGAGATAAAAACAGAATATTCTGGAACTGAACCGATATACTCTTCTTTTTCTGCCCCAAAATCATTGCTAGAGTATCCCACACCGCTACCAGGGCAGCAGAGAATGGGTAGTAGTTTTTGCCTGAAGATAATACAGACATAAAGTTACTAGAACGTTATGAAGTTGCTAAATTTTATTTTTATAGCCTATTGTATAAATAAATCATCACACCGATAACATTTGATGCAAAATTCGTCACTTTATGGTGCCATAAAACATATTATTTCTCATTATACCGAGTTGTTTGTGTTTACCTTTGATAATATGTCCGCGTAAATAGCTGTGTTCATCATCGTGTATGGAAAGAACGAATTTGCAGGCCGCTGCCATCTTTCTATGTGCAGACACGTACAAAGGTAGAGTCCTATAAATGAAATATTGTATTTATCAGACGACCAAAGTAAATTATTTTAAAACCGTAGATAATATCATTATAATGCTGATATGGAACGTTAAGCTTAGTTCAAGGTATTGGTTTTTTTGGTCTATTAAAAAATTTCTAAACAAAGCTGATACTGAAAATTTAGGATTTAAAGTTATAATATAATAAACTTTTATTTTACTACACTTTACTATACCATTTTTCCGTTTGTGCCCATTCCACCAAGTGTCCCAGCATCGGTGTTCCCGTAGATACAGGGAATTCTACTTTCGGGTAAAGTTTCTGTATCTTTGGGTTGTATCCTTCCATATACACACTAAAAAAATCAAATAATATACATGTTAGAAATATGAATTTAAATTTTATTACTCGGTAGATAGGTGTGACTGGCCGGTTGGCTTGGTTGGCACGCACACACTCTCACACACCCACTGTAGAATCGCACCAAGCCGAAATAGCGGGTGGCTTCTACTACATTAGGGAAAATTTCGTTAACACAAAATCGATGTTCAGAAATAGTGAGCAGCAAAAACAATGCACCACGTACCTTTGAGATGCTGCAGCACTCGATGAATTTACGCCAATTATCCGATTTACGATACACGTGTTTTCAATGGCCGCCGCGCGCGCACAGCAGATGAGCCGCTCGATCGAAGGCGGAAGTACAAGTGTCGACTGTCGTGGTGCATGACAGTTGCAAAAATAACTTGACAACCTTTGTTTGCATACTCTATGCCAAACATCGATAATAGACACCACGAATCACGATCAATTACACGGTAACGAAACATCCCGCCCACCAAAATGCCTATGGTATTTTCTGGTCAGACGATAAATAGAACATAATGGGAACGAGAACGATAAGAATGATCCGTATAATTATTGATGATACTTATTGATTACAATAAAAAGTAGTTACCTAACTAATTGATTCTGTATAACACGATAGATGTTACACAGACACGATATCTTATTGCTAACGATAACTTAATGTCTAGATACCTTACGATACTAAAAGAAAGATAAACGATTTAAGCTAGTCCTCGATTGGTAGAGGGCATTTTTTTTTTTTTTTTTTTTTTTTTTTTTTTTTCAAGTGGGGAAATCTTGCCTAAGATACCCACGGCTCCCGGGGAAGGAGCCGTGGGTTATGTCGGATTCCTACCGACCAAAACCCCACCGTGTACCAACGCGCTGCTTTAGACGGGATGCGGGTACACATTCGCAATCTTCCGCATGTCCCGCCCAGCAGTTGCCCGTTTCCAGGCCCTCCGCCACTTGCCCGTTTCCAGGCCCTCCACCAAATGCCCACCCCGGGGCGGCGCAAGCTGTACACGAGCTCACGCCACCCGCTCGCCGATGATGGATTTTTCCCCGTTCCATCATCGGCGTTCCCCAAACCCTCGACCCCAGCATCGACCGGCCGAAGGGCGCGCGCCGAAAGGCCCTCTGAAACGTGACCAACGGTCTTTGAATTAAATGATTTTTCGCTGTTTTAACTACTGCAATCCGAGCTACACCATCAGAACCGGGTAAAAGATCCACTACTCTGGCAAGAGCCCATTGTAGTGGCGCACGATTTTCATCCTTAATTATCACCATTGAGCCTATCTGAAGCGGTTTAGAATCCTTAGTCCATTTGGCGCGTTGTGTTAGTGAGTTAAGATACTCGTGATTCCATTTGGACCAAAAACTCTGGTGAAATGATTGTAACAACTGCCACCGATGAAGCCGACTTATATTAACATTTGATAGATCTTCATCAGGGACTGCTGTCAAAGGCTCTAAGGTAAGGAAATGGCCTGGATGCAAGTAGTTACGATGAATGTTGTCGATAATTAAAAACGTTAATGGATGATCAGACGATAGAAAGGCTGGATGCCTTTGTTCGTATTCTAAACCTACGCGTGAAATTCTACCGCCCACCCTGAGAATACCTAATCGATCGATAAATGGATTGAGTTTTCGAAAAGGTTTCGATAAAGGTTTGTTCGACTTAAGATTAGCAATTTCGTTCGAAAAGACTTGACTCTGTACATGTTTAACGATTTTTAATAATGTGTTGTGCCTTTCAACGTTATTAATGAAACTATTACGATTAGCTTGAGCTGGGGTTCTAGAGTTATTGATAAAACGATATACAAATGCCAAAATGTTAACGATTGTTTGAAATGATAAATAACGATTAAGTAAAGAGTCAATTATTGTTGGTTCGATTGGAGCTCTCTCTTCAGCGGAAAGAGCTACCTTACGTTGCTCCTTCTCCATAACGACCTTCTCCTCATTTGATGTGACAACAGCTGTATCCGTAGGCCAAGTATCACTACCTTGGGTTAACCAGCACGGTCCCGCCCACCATAAGGCATTGTGCACAAGCTCACTCGGAAATAAACCTCGTGAACACAAATCAGCAGGATTATCACCTGAGGATACATGATGCCACCAGTCTGTAGGGGTGATATCCTGTATGTGACTGACACGATTCGCGACAAATGTTGTCCAATGCGAAGAATGAGAACGCAGCCAAGACAAAACGATATTGAGTCAGACCACAAATATACAGAATCAATATGAATACGAGAAAGATACGTATCTTTTACAAATTTGTAAAGATCTGATAGAAGAACTGCAGCACAGAGCTCGAGTCGTGGTAACGATGTATGTTTAAGAGGTGCAACTCGAGCCTTAGAGCAAACGAAGAAAACATGAATATTACCAACAGCATCTGTAACACGTAAATAGATGACAGCTCCGTATGCAAGGGTAGAACTGTCACAAAACCCATGTAGCTCATACGATACAGCATCCGTGCAGGTAAGTTGCCGAGGAATTAGAAGTTCACTCAAAAGATTAAGTTGAGTGCGATGTTTGTTCCATGTATTGATGATCTCGTTAGGCGGCGTTTGGTCCCATCCAACGCCGAGAATCCACAACTTCTGAATTAAACATTTTGATTGAATTATGATGGGAGATAAAAAACCTAACGGATCGAAAACTCTAGCGACTTCACTAAGGATTGAACGCTTAGTACATGGCCGATAAGTAGATTCAATTTCGAAAACGAACGTATCTGTGGATGGATTCCATTTAAGACCTAATACCATAACCCATTGACCACCGAGCGGCCCGATCGGGCCACGACACAATAGATTTTCTATTGTGTCTGTGATTCCGGGGGCTGAGGTATTAAGAATTTGATTATCAGAATTGTCTAACGATACGGATCCAGTCAAACAACTATCACTGGGTAGATCAGACAATAACTGCGGTTTATTACTAGCCCACTTCCTAAGTGACACACATATAAATCAAAACTTGACACTGTTAGATATGGTATACCCCAAGGCAGTGTACTGGGACCGCTATTATTTAATATTTACATAAATGACTTCCCTAAAGCCATTAGAAATAGCATAGTTATGTTTGCTGATGATAGTACTGCAATTTTCACTTCGGAAGATATAATAAACCTCAAAGAAAATGTGACAGACTCCCTAGACAAAATGATTACATGGCTTAAAAGGAATAATCTGACATTAAATTTAGAAAAAACAAAACTAATGACATTTACTAGAAATAAATTGAGTAACCCCCTGAACATAATGTACAGAAACAAATTACTAACGCAAATAGATGAAACAAAATTTTTAGGTATATATATAGATGAAAATTTGAATTGGAAGTCTCACATTGACCATATTTGCTCGAAACTAAGCAAACTGTCTTATGCCCTTTATATGCTGAGAAAAGTAGCAAACGAGGCAACTCTATTATCTGCGTATCATGCCTATGTGAATTCCATATTACGCTATGGTATAATATTCTGGGGTAATAGTACAGATATAGAAACCGCATTTAAGTCACAAAAACGGTGTATAAGAGCTATATCTCGTATAAAGCAAACAGACAGCTGTGTTCCATATTTCAAAAAGTTTTTTCTATTAACTCTACCGTGTTTATATATATATGAAGTTATAATGTTTGTAAAATGTAATCTCAGTATGTATGAACATTTAAAAAGTAAGCGTAATGATCATAAAATATGTATGTTACCCAGTAAATCTAGGCATTTTTCTAAAAGCATTTTTGGTATGGGTCCAACACTGTATAATAGACTACCTAAGGCAATAATAGATATAGAAAATATAATTAAATTCAAATGTAAATTAAAAGACCTTTTAATAAAAAAATGTTATTACTGTATTAAGGACTATATTAATGATAAATCACTTGCTGATGTGTAATAATGATTTGCTTATAATTGTTACATAACTATATTGACTTATTAGTGTATATTTATTTTATTAATGTATTTGAATTAAATTTAAAATAATTTTGGACTTTAAAGATAAAATTATTATTTGTTTAGCTGTAATATGTATTTGTAATTTCATATGCCTAACAGGCAGGATATGGCGGGACTAATGTTTGTATAAGATCTGAATTGTACCCATATTCATGAATAAAAATATTTGAATTTGAATTTGAATTTGAATTTAAGTTCAAACTGTCCACACTTAAAAAGTTTAATAATCTGCGACTTTGCTTCCTGAGCGACCTCTAACGATGAAAATCCGGTTGTGACGTCATCACAATAAACATCAGACAGTAGTACTCGTTTTGCGAGTGGATAAGAATCTCCCTCATCTTCAGCAAGCTGTCGAAGAGTACGGCAAGCGAGAAACGGAGACGAAGCTAATCCATATGTGACTGTATTTAAACGATATTCTAAAAGGGGCTCATCAGGAGAACTCCTCCAGAAAATGCGTTGGTAATCACGATGTTCGTGCGCTACTACAATCTGTCTAAACATTTGACGAGCATCAGCCATGAATACAACGTTGTGTTCCCTAAAGCGTAAAAGTAGATTTAAAATATTCGGTTGTAGCTTTGGGCCGATAAGTTGTGTGTCATTCAGTGACTTAGAATGCATATCCTTCGCAGAAGCGTCGAATACAACGCGGAGGCGTGTGGTCGCAGAGTCAGGGCGTAGAACGCAATGATGAGGTATGTAGTATTTTCCTGTGCCAACTTGTGCTACAGGAACCACTGTCATGTGACCACTTTCGATGTAATCTATACATATAATAAATCTGTAGAAGGGTCAATTCTGTACATTGAAAATATTGAAAAAATAAATAGCAGGGGGTGTTACTGGATCGATACCAAACCCAAATATGTGATTAAAAAAATTTTTGTCTGTCTGTCTGTCTGTCTGTCTGTCTGTCTGTCTGTCTGTCTGTATGTTCAGGCATCACGTGAAAAGTAACGGTTCGATTTCGATGAAACTTGGTACAATTATACCTTATTATCCTGGGCGTAAAATAGGATACTTTTTATCCTGGAAAAATACGTAGAAAAAAAATAATCTTAATTTTTCAGTTTTATCCATAGACGTTCTGTAGAACCGCGAACACACGTTGGGTATTATTATAGGCCTAGCCGTATTTGGGTCCAATAGATATTTATAAGATGTTAGTGTCAGAGTTACTCAAAATGGAGAAATAAACCATCCACGCGAAGACCGACATCCGCGCGGACGGAGTCGCGGGCGGAAGCTAGTATTAAAATATAAATTACATACATGTATATTTGTTAAGTTATGTTCACTGGTGATTCCTGAACGCATTTTATTTATTACAATGTAAATTTATTTATATTTAAGCGATACTTTATTTTACTTTAAGTTGATATGTTTGTTTCGACAGTGAACGTATATTAATTTTTGCTGGTTGTCATTTCTCAATGTTCTAAAGCCAGTTTTTGCTAAGCAATTTTTTTGTGTCTTTAACAATATGCGGTCTTTACACACATTACATATGAAAAGGAAATCCATACTAATACTATAAATGCGAAAGTAACTCTGTCTGTCTGTCTGTTACTCAATCACGCCTTAACTACTGAACCAATTTGCATGAAATTTGGTATAGAGATATTTTGATACCCGAGAAAGGACATAGGATAGGTTTTATCCCGGAAATCCCACGGAACGGGAACTATGCGGGTTTTTCTTTGACTGCGCGGGCGATGCCGCGGGTGGAAAGCTAGTCAGACATAAAGTCGACATATTGCGATTTTAACAAAGCGTCACGTGACAACCTACGTTCGATAGCATAGAACCTACGCAAAGCAACTTCGCGAGAGCCCTCAAATGTAGGTTCTGAATTATTCTTAAATGGAATACGAACAATATAACGCCCAGATTCATCACGTGAGTGTTCTTCAACGAATTTACGTTCGCATAATAACTCATCTGGAGTTAGCATTGAAGTTTGCGGTACTGAATCTAATTCCCAAAAACGTTGAACTAATGAGTTTAAATCATTATTGGTTACAGGCAACGTCTGCAACAGACTACTACATGAAATATTAGTTTTACCTAGAAGTAGCCAACCAAAGATTGAATTAAACGCGGTAGGTTGGTTGACACCTCCCTTGATATGTTGATTAAGAACAGAGTCAGCGAATACATCAGCAGCAAGCAAATTGTCAATGGGACCAGGTATATCGAAACCAGGGTCCGCTAACGGCAACGATTTAATATGGGACCAACTTGATGAATTAAGTTGAGCGATAGGTTGATCGCCACATATTTTAGATATGACGTGCATATCCAAGTTAAATAGAATTCGACCGTTAGTGCCGATAGAACAAGTGACGTTACCAATAATAGGTGCATCCGCTTCTCCTATACCACTAATTGCCGCGGTTGTTGAAGCCGGCGTTAAATTTAAAAGTTTTACTGCTGATTCCGTTATGAAATTGCTCTGACTGCCCGTATCAAACAGGGCACGAAACGATTGCATATTACCTGAAGCATCCTTAACCTGAACGATAGCTGTGGCTAACAGCACTGCCCGATTTGATTTGATTCGATCTTAGTGTTATGATCGCGATGGAGTAAGGTGTGATGTTTACGCTTACACATACGACACGAAAAAATAGATTTGCAATTTTTTAATTGATGTGATGGCTTCAGGCAATTAAAGCACCAATTGTTTTGATTGGCAATAGCCATACGATCGTCAATCTATTTACTAATCAAATCTTGACAAGAAAAAATAGAATGCGACTTAAGGCAATACGCGCAGCTACTTGAATAAACTTTAGACTTATCGTTCGAATTACCTCTATTGTTCATAGCAACAAGTGCATTTGAATTGAAACGTTTCGTTTGAGTAGTCGAATGCTTTAAAGATTTATTCACACCAGAAAAATGTGTATCTCGTAATAAGGCTTCGCATTTAGAACGCAAAAAACCCCTTAATTGATCATAAGACGGCAACTCCATGTTAGAATGTTTTTCCTCAAAATCGCGGCGTAAATTCCTGTCTAATTTTGATAAAATATGGTAAACTAAAACAAAATCCCAACGATCTATCGGTAACTCAATAGATTTTAAAATATTTAAATTTTCATCGAATAAGTCGAGTGACTTTTGAAACTCAGTTGCGTTGTTATGCATGAAGTTAGTGTTTAAAATATCTTGCCAACAAGTAAAAGCTAATGTTCGTTTACATTTATAGCGATTAATAAGAGCTTCATACGCGTCGCGATAATATTCGTGAGTCATAGGGAACGCCTTAACCACCGATAACGCATCCCCGCTAAGAGAAGAAATTAATTAATGAAACTTTTCCGTGTCCGAAACTGACGTTGAATTATGAATTTAAGAATTAAACGTATCATAAAACTCAGGCCACTGCTTAATATTGCCCGAAAAATGTGGCAATGTAATTTTAGGTAAACGGATATTCGATGAATTGATGTTCGAGTTAATCGAACTATTTGTATCATGTTTAGTTAAACTAATATAAATAGACTGTATCTGAAAATATAATTCATCGAATTGTTCCTCAATTTCAGTTTCATTATCCGCGTCGTCCGACAGATCGAGTATATTAAAATGAGCATTTTCGAAATTTGAAACTATTTGTTTAATTTCCTGATGATACGATAAAAATAGGTCGTATTGTGAACGATCACTCAAAGCTGCATTACCTATTTCTAACGCCTTCGATAATCTTTTAAGCGCTATAGTACGTTTTCTACGCAATGTCGATAAGTCCTTAGTCGTATAATATTCATCCACCGATTTAGATTTTAATTTTTTCAAAGAACCTAACTTCCGAGTTGTATGTTTAGTAAATAAAGACATCTTGTTAAATTTAAATTTAAATATCGAATAAACAAAATGTAAAAACGTTTAAACACAAACAATTGAAAAACAAAGTTAATCTTCGATGTAATTTTTCAAACAATGAAATAAAATGAAACAATGAAATTATTATTTCACCTTTATGTATATGAAGTTAAGGATGAAAATCGCGTGAAACGGTTATGTGAATGAATACAGATTATAACTTACAATAACAAGTTACAATGATGATGCGCTGCGCGAGCCGCTAGAATGTTCGACGTTCGATTGTCAATTTACCCCCGAGTATTAATATAAAATGAAATTATTTTATATTACGATTTAACCTAATATTATGTTTTAATATTAGTTATGTAAGGTAACGGCACCAGTCGTGGACAAGCATCCAGTAATGGACAAAATAAATATTAAATTTAAATATTAAGACCAAAATTAACGTTATATAATTTGGCAATACTTAAAATAAAAGTTTGGTTTATAAGCTATCAAAATACGACACTTCATCTTATTCGGCCAAAATGTTTGAAGATGGCAGAACGTTATGTTTAGTTGCTGCGACTCGTTTCGAAGAAATCCGTTTTTACTAAGGAAATCCTTAAGGAAGTGAGGACACAATTTTGGTTATAAGAATTTTTGTATAAATGTCAGCAAAATTTGATATTACTTTTATTTATAGTAGTTAAGTGTGCGAAATATTACACGATTTAGTATTATGATAGTTTATGTTGTTTAAATAAAATTCTTCAGTGTCCATAACTGGATTCAATTCTATGGATATATCCATTTATGGACATATGTCGAAAATAAACTTTTTTTAAAGGTATTAATTACATGCGCTTTTCTGTATTGTCTTTTCTTTCTGGTTTATAATATACCTATCACGACCATTTCAAACAAAGGGTTCCAATATTGTACAACAATTGTCCATGACTGGATTTGCTTTGGTTCCTTTAATGGACATTGATATTTTTTGTTAAAATTACACTAATGGGTCCAACAACATAATATCTATCTAAACATGAAGAATATATTTTAGAACAATGGGTCATTATGTGCTGTGCGACTCGTTCTCGGCTTCATTCTCTATCACTGCGTAGAGAAGTCGCATACTTATGCGTATTGTAACGCATCTATCATAGAGAGTTCTCTGATTAACTGTCTGCTGCTAAATTCCACCACCATATAGCACACACGCTTAAATTTCATCCACACCATCTTGACAACAGTTTTAAAAAAGCTTTTTGCCTCGTGCTACAATTTGGAATCCATATCGATGGACCGATCAGATTAAGGCTGCTGGCGGATTCAGATTGGCGATTCACTTCACGAGTATAGCGGAATGCCAGGAAACAGAGAGATATGGCGGAACATCGTGAAGCGGATAACATGTACCCCCCCAAACCTCATGTTGACCACGTTCGTTCTGACTAGAGTGATATGACGAAGAAGAAGAAGTCCCAAAATGGATGGAATGGCAGTACTTTTTTTAGTTATATTTTTCATCCCTGACTTATTGAGAAAAAAAACCCATATTGGTGTTTCTTAACGGACATAACTCGTATTTAACGATGCATTTGTCCAATTTTTGCCTAGAAAATGGAAATTAAGACTGTTTTAAATATTATAAGTATGCAAAATAATTAATAAGTACTATTTTTTATAAATACATCCCCGATTATTATCGTATTCCAATCATCATTTTCAAGATTCTATTGATAACTATAAGTCTTCTCCAAGTGTAAATAACTGGAGAAACAACATTAGGTACAGTCCATAAATGGGTGTTCATAACTGGATGTTGTCCAAAACTGGGTGTCCATCATTAGATTTTCATTGTCCAACACTGGTGCAAAAAAGTGGTTTTTTAATTTATAAATAACTTCATTATTTATGCATTGTAATCTTTTTTCTAAAATTGGTTACGTTAAACTAACATTGAACTAAACGTATAACTAAACAATATCCAATAAAGTTAAAAAACCTACGAGAAATTTGCAAAAAACTTCAATTTTTTCCTTAATCTGTACAAGACTGGTGCCGTTACGTTAGTTAGGATAAACTGTAACGTGAATGAATTATGTTTTGTAATGTGAAATTACTATAGGCCGATGTAAAATTAAGCACCGATGAAATATGTGATTGCTTAATTAGTTCCTACAATAATTAACACTTTTGACTTGTACTTCTTAATATGTATTAAGTTTTAGAATATGAAATTGTTTTAAGCCGATTGAATTTAAGCACCGATAAAATAAGTGTTTGCTTAAATAGATCTTATAACAACTTCCTACTTTGTTAAACAAAGAACCTAATACGAACGGAATTGAATTTGATTTTAGATTATGAATTACGTGTGACCAGTAATACCATAAGCTTTTGAATATGATAATTGATACGCAAATTCCCGGGTTTCGGCACCAGAAATAATGTAGAATCGCACCAAGCCGAAATAGCGGATGGCTTCTACTACATTAGGGAAAATTACGTTAACACAAAATCGATGTTCAGAAATAGTGAGCAGCAAAAACAATGCACCACGTACCTTTGAGATGCTGCAGCACTCGATGAATTTACGCCAATTATCCGATTTGCGATACACGTGTTTTCAATGGCCGCCGCGCGCGCACAGCTGATGAGCCGCTCGATCGAAGGCGGAAGTACAAGTGTCGACTGTCGTGGTGCATGACAGTTGCAAAATAACTTGACAACCTTTGTTTGCATACTCTATGCCAAACATCGATAATAGACACCACGAATCACGATCAATTACACGGTAACGAAACACCCACACACACCCACAAACACACACACACACACACACTCACTCACATTCATCTATATACACAAATGCGCTTACGTATAAATTTAACTTACCTCTTCATTAATTTTGTTATTTTAGAGCTTTTAGTTTAGTTTATAGACATAATACTATGATCAATATTGGGAGAAGCCTCTGGCTCCTGAGACAAAGTTTTAAACTAGTTCGGGAGCCGAAGGATTCATTATCTAGACCTGTATAATTATTATGTCAATAAAGATTTTCATTTTTTTTTGGTTGGTAGTGACCCTGCCTTCCAAACCACTGGTCGTGGGTTCGATTCCCACCCGGGGCAAATATTTGTGTGATGAACATAGATGTTTACTCTGTGTCTGGGTGTTAATCATCTATATAAGTATTTATTTAAAACTAGCTGTGCCCGCGACTTCGTCCGCGTGGAATAGTGACTGCATAGTAGTTACTACTTAACTTTTATTGAATAAACACGTACTTACTACCATAAATAATTAAAAAAACTTTTAGTAAAATTTATTACTAAACTGAGCTAAAAAAATAAATGCCTAATTAATTTTCTACGTAAAATTTATTTTAAATTATGTCATATTATTTTTTAGGCACCAGGAGGGAAAGGAGCAAATTTATTTTCCTTCCTTCCTTGTATGGATGTTTTTGACAATATATTGTGCAGCAAATGAGTGCCGAGACAAACGTCAAAACGCAAAGGAATAGAATCCGCTATCGATACTAATTGACATAAGCGTACTGATGATGTTTTGCTAAAGATTTGTTCACCCTACCAACGACGACGACAATCACGAACAAAATTTTCATCCAGTGGCAATTTAATAAAATTGTGCAAAACACATCATACGCTTATGACAATTAGTATCGTAGCGGATTCCTTCTATTCCTTTGCGTTTTGACGTTTGTCTCAGCGCTCATCTTTCCTGTCTCGCGCCTGTAGTAACTAAACCGTTTAGACTGTGCAATAAAAATTAAATTAAAAAAAAACCCAACGCAACGAAGAAAAGTGCATAGAAAAAGGAATAAATAATTTCACAAACTTCCCGAAGATCTTTAAAAATAAATACCTTTTTAAATATTTATAAAAATAAAAAAAACAAAGTCGTCGGGGCTGCCATACCACCATTATCATATTATCATAATTTTAAAGATCGTCGGGAAGTTTGTAAAATTATTTATTCCTTTTCCTTCATTGCGTTGGGTTTTATTTTAAATTTTTAAACTTCAGTTTCTTATTTTCATGTAATATTTTCAAGTGAGCGAGACCTACCTTTACCTCCATAATACATTCCTACATCATATTGATATCTATAAGTTTGTTGCTCCTTGACATCTTTTAAGTTGGGCCGTAACCGTGCACAAATTGTAATGGACCACAGTGGCAAAAGAAGTGGTATATTTAAGAAAAAAATTGCCAAGCGCCGCGCCTGGCCTATGTGGCTTTGAGTAGAATTCAAAATTGCCAGGGTGTGGCTATCCTCTCGCTCCCATATCCCCCTCTTCTTTCACAGACTTTCAACCTTTCCATCCCTAGTAAATGGCAGAACCGATTTTGATGTAAACCATATTATCTAATTGTACCTATATGTACACGACATATCCTGTCGTTTGATGCTCCATTTGGTTTATTTATCTAACCACTGTCACCCCTAAAGTGTAATAAACGGATGAACCGATTTCGATAAAACATTACTAATTGTAATTCACACGTTGCTCTTTCATATTTGGATATGCCGCTTGAGATATTATTTGATTACATTTTTCCGCTTACATTGCAAACGCAGGCTGAACCCTACGAGTTTTATCAAAATAATGTACTCAGTATTATACACATTGAAAAGGTCTACAGAAAAGTCCGCGGTGGTATATGTCTATCTCTTATGGATAACCCACAATAACTTTTTTTGTCATTTACTTTTTACGACAAATAATGGCTAATTTTCGAAGCGATTTTAACCAATACAGCATTAATCCTTAACCAATTAAATACCTTGAATACATTGTTCATTTAATATAGATATATATGGCCCTTTACACCGTATGATTTAAGTGAATATTTTCGAAGATATTACAGATTTAAAAATTGCGGGACGTAGCGTTTGCGGCGGTACCGGCCGGCCGCCCGGCTATATCACTACATAGTATAAAACAAAGTCGCTTTCTCTGTCCCTATGTCCCTTTGTACGCTTAAATCTTTGAAACTACGCAACGGATTTTGATGCGGTTTTTTTTAATAGATAGAGTGATTCAATAGGAAGGTTTATATGTATAATAACATCCATTAAATAGTGGAGAAGTACTGTTATTTTTGAGGTTTCAAATGTGATGTCGTAAATAATTACATTTTTTCCGCTTACATTGCAAACGCAGGCTGAACCCTACGAGTTTTATCAAAATAATGTACTAAGTATTGTACACATTGAAAAGGTCTAAAGAAAAGTCCGTGATGGTATATGTCTATCTCTTATGGGTAACCCACAATAACTTTTTTTTGTCATTTACTTTTTACGACAAATAATGGCTAATTTTCGAAGCGATTTTAACCAATACACCATTAATCCTTAACCAATTAATACCTTGAATACATTGTTCATTTAATATAGATATATATGGCCCTTTACACCGTATGATTTAAGTGAATATTTTCGAAGATATTACAGATTTAAAAATTGCGGGACGTGGCGTTTGCGGCGGTACCGGCCGGCCGCCATTGCACCCGTGCGAAGCCGGGGCGGGTCGCTAGTATTTTATATACCCGTGCGAAGCCGGAGCGGGCCGCTATGTTTTTTTAAACAACGTTCACAGTTTTTCTGTAGTGTATTTAGTATCAGCATTGCACCCGTGCGAAGCCGCTAGTATCAAATAAATGGATGAACCGATTTTGATAAAATTTGACTTATTGTTACTGATAGGTCGTTCACTTTCATTTAATATATCACTAAAGTATATTCGATAACTTTAGTTATTTTCATTCCTACTTTTACCTCTATATGTATACCTAGGTATAATAAATGGATTAACCTATTTTGATACAGTTTATCTAAGAACCAGCGTCGGAAAATATGCTGCCTAACAAAAAAACCGCATCTTATTACCTGCTAGCGAGCTACGGTGGCACAAACAGATACACACAGACACACATAGCGTTCAAACACTTATCACCCATCTTTTTGCGTCGGGGGTTAAAAATATTATAATACGACATAATTTAAAGGACATTTTATGTATAAGATTTACCTAAAAAATAAGCATAATTTTAATTTGACCCCTCCCCCCCTACTACCTCAGCTTACCCCCCCACCCCCACCCCACCCTTGGGGACTTTCGATATGATCACCTGGACATTTTATAGAAATAACTGTAGCGTATAACAGATAACGATATATAATATATAACAGATACGTTTTATCGTACACTGTATAATAGTGTACCATAGAATGCCTTAGCAAATGTTCGCCGTGAATACTTAAATGGTCATAACTTTTTTATTTATAAACCGATTGACATGAAATAAACACTAAATGTTAAATGAAGATTACCACAATATATTAGTGAAAACCGCATTTAAATCGGATAAGCCGTTTCTGAGATTAGCGTGTTCAAACATACAGACAAACAGACAAACAGACAAAAAAATTTTAACGACAGTTATGGGTTTGTGATCGATTTAGTAATAACCCCTGCTAATTTTTTTTTACATATTTTCATTGTACAGACACCACTTTCCTAGAATTTTATTATATGTATTGATTATATATGTATGTTTATCAGCCATCTGGTTTCCATAACACAAGCGAAAGCTTAGTATGGGATCAGATCGTGCCGTATGTGAAAATTGTCCCGAAATATTTATTTATTTATTTATATTTAAATATATTAGTGAATATTTCAATGTTTTATAGCGTTGATGATTACTTTGCAGGTTTTATTATTGTGAATTTTACTAAGTTCATCTTAACTTACTTTCCAATGGCTTCCAATAAATGTACGACATTATCGGCATGGCCTCGGCGAGTGAGTGGTATATTTGTACAGTTAGGTAAAGAACGTTTCAGGATTGCTTGCAGAAGACCGTGTGGTGCTACTTCGACAAGCACTGCATTCTTTGGTATATGTTGAGATGTCTCCTCGAATAGAACTGGATTCTGGAGAAGATAAATATGATTTCTAGTAAATTAAATTCAATTTATTCAATAATTTATCAATTCTATGAATTTTCTCTCAATAATATCTGCCAAAAGAACATCTAAGATATACAATAATTATGATACCGAACGTCTCTATGGTGAAAAAAAGAATAAAAATTACAAGCAAGTTATTGGTGTGATATTCCGCTGAGGAGTATTTTGCAAGTGGCTCGTTCCATCGTTCTTCAGGAATGGATGTTGATACCCAGCGTTTGGAACGCAGTCGCGGAGTCTTTATTACTTCGCTTAAGTATTTTAAAAGACCAGGTCCTGAAAAAAATAAAACAGGAAAATAATATACAGATTTTTCATATATGGTAAAACAGATCGTATGCGAAAATGATAAACGAATCATTATTTTCACCTGCGTCAGCAATATATCTTGAGTGATACGCGATGTTGGAACATGGGACTTCCTTAGCAAATATGCCCTTCGCGGTCAGAGTTTCAACAAACTCCTTCATAGCATCTACTGGCCCTGAGATAGTCGATGACTCGGAACTGTTGCGACATGCCACTTCAATTTCAGGTGGACACATTTTGGAAATCTAAAAAGAAATTAACTTTAAATGAAATTCATACCTTTTTCCCTCAATTCGACGGTAACTTTCTATTCTTATGCAGTTATAATTCCAACTACAATCCCAAAAATTGACTTGATAGTAAATGGTGACACTAAGAAGAGTTTTCGTACATATACTTAGCTCTAGGGATGCAATTATTAATGGAAGATAGGGATTAGTAATATTGACGTTGATAAAAAATCTAATTTAATTCAGGTCGAGAAAACATTTTTCATTGTTTGTGATAACTATAACGCACCTGTTGATACCCAATTCCAACAGCCGCCATAGATCCCTTAATGAACGGTGTCTGTACAGACACGAGCCCTCGGCTATACGCGGAGAGGATCATCTCTTCCGCTGTGAGGCAACCGTCTGCGTACGCACATCCTAACTCGCCTACACTGTGACCTGTGTTTTAATTTAAGTTATTTTATTAAGTTATATACGTATAAGTTTTATACTTATTTAAGCGAGAAACAATTGACAAGCAGAGTCATTACAGTAAAACAAAGAAGAAATATTTTATTTACCGATAATTTTATCAGGTACAATTCCCAATTCTGTAAGAATATCAGTAAGCCCAATTTGTACTGCAGCAATTCCAACAAACGAATGTAAGATATTGTCGAAGATTTTCTTGTCTGGTGAAGTTATTATATGGATTATGTCCACACCCTTTGGCTCGAGCACTTTTTGGCAGCTGTAAAAAATTTCCTCGTAAGTAAGTAAAATTAAGATGGGAAATTTTCATGTCCACTGAGTTGTGAAAATTTTTAATGGTTTGACGAAAGACATTGTTAAAAATTAGGAATTTCTTAATTGAAAAATATACTTAAATGTAACATTAATCGCGTAAAGTAAATACCGTTCTATAGCTGCGGCGAAGACAGGTATGCGCATGAGCTGCTTCCCCATCCCGGGCCACTGCGAGCCCATCCCGCTGTACACGAACCACAGCGGACGAACCGCGTCATCGAAGTAATTGGCTTTTTGGCTAAGGCTTACTGTCTCATTGAATTCATCTGTGTCTAAAATATTCAAATAATATTACAATGATCAAATCAGTTCTGTTTCAATATGCCAGTGTAAGTTCTGTTAAAGAAAATAAGCGGAATTAGCATTTAAATGCAACGTTTAAAACTACTTACCTAATATGATATATCCTCTTCCCAAGTGCCCACTGATTCTAGTCTGGTGAATGTAATGGAAAAGGGCAAGTTCCTCTGGATCGATGGGACGGCTCTTCAAGTCCTCTAATATATTTTCAACAGCGGACTGTTGTCTGCCCGAAATTGTTACTAGTCGCGGAATGTTGCTCTTATAGCGATTTAAGTCCTAAAAACCATATACCAATTTTACCATGCAAGTTCAGACTTGTGGTTTCTTTATACCTGATCGATAGTGAAAAATGAATTAAATATTATTTTTTTTTAATAACGAACTACCCAATGAAATTTTCCTCACTCGGCTAGATATAATGTGGTTATACTAAATAATAAAATTTTTCACTGTACAATAATAAAAAAATTGCCTTTGGTTTATTGTGCCCACGTAGTAATACATGAGCGTTAACACCAGTCACTGACAATCCATTGATAGCAGTATAACCACCTCCAATCGACTGGTGTTCAGTCACAATACGCATTTTTCCCTTCCTCAATGCATCAACATCATTTCTTGGATTCTCACAGTTAAGATTCGCTGCAAGTTTGCCATTTTCATAACCCAATAGTACCTGAATTAGAAAAAAGCAACTATGTTAATGCCTCTGGTCATAAATATTTTATTTTACACTATAAATTTTATATCAATAATAAGAAAAGCTCGTACTTTGGTTATAGCAGACACTCCAGATGCTGCCTCCCCATAGCCAATGTTAGACATCACACTTCCAACAAAAAAAAGATCATCACGATTTTCACAAAACACTTTACCTAAAGCTTCTAATTCTGCTTTATCTGCTTCGGGGGTAGCTGTTAGAAAGGAAATATATTATATTATTAAAATGACATAAATTTATAACTGTCATAGTTTCCACCCAAAATACAACGAATTCAACGCTATATAACAATCGATAGAACTTTCATATATGTACCTATGATAATAAGCCTTTAAATTATTAATAAGATCTAATGCATTTCATAAAGGTCTCACCAGAACCAACTGCCTCGACGTATTCAACAGATTGGGGAGGCACATTTGCTTCTTTGTAAAAGTTTTTCAAGAACACCGCCATGTCATTTGGTTCCCGGTAAAAACCATATTTAGGTCCGTTTTCACCTTCAAGTAAACCGCGGAATTCGGATTTTACGTGAATTACTTCAGCATATATCCTATTAAATAAAAAATGGTTGCCTGTAAAGTCGGTTTTACGGGCGAAGATTTTACGTGACAACGTCTTTTTCTCGGTAGAATATTTATGTGCTGCGCGCGCGGCAGACCGCGGGCCTCTCTCTCGTTCGGTGACTCATCGTAACGTTACCGAGCGTTACACTTTTTCATAAGTGACTCCCAGTCGCAACCTAATTTAAGACGTTGTCACGTCAAAAATAATATAAAATATTTTATATTGTAGTTTTAAAGTACTGAAATGCTTTATAAATATAAATTTAAAGAATAGAAAAAATGCGATCACGAGGCAGAAATCAAACCCACGCCTATAAAAGTGTGAAAAAAAAAAGACGTGTGGCACTTGGGGACTGCCGCGGTAAAGCTATTGCATGCTATGCCTTCAAGCCACACCTCCGCGCCCGTCGGAGTGGGGAGCGTGAGGTTTTTCGTTACGCAATTTCTGGATTCGGTCCCCGCGCTCAAGGCCCGCGATAGAAGCTATGCAATAGCTTAAAAAAATAATTTCTATTAGTTCTTTACCTCAGTGCATTTTTTGCCTTCTGTAGGAACAAAACATTGACGGCTTCAGATCTTGTACAACCACTCGCGTCCTTAGCAAATGATTTTGTTTTTCCATCTTTACTTATGGGCATGATTCTGGAAAATTATATAAGGAACACATTTTTTTAGGTTTTATCTGATATTTATTTGAATTCATATCAAAGACAGTTGTGGAATTTTTTAATACCAAACTAATAAACTTCAAAGTCGGGTTTGGAAACTCCTTCACCATTATGCGTAACATACGAGTATATTAAAACATATTTGGCCTTTTTTGTATCTCGGAGCTGGGCTAAAGTGAGAACAGAGCGGCTCGTTTATAAAACTAATTAGATTGAATGTTAAAAGAAACACGTCTCAATGTTAAAACATAATTTTGTAAGTTGGATTATTTACCGTCCATAATGCACAGAAGACTGTGGATGCAAGCAAATATTTGCCCCACCAACAATAGCAGAATCGATTTCTCCGTGCTTAATAGCCTGGTATGCCAGGTCCAAAGCGACAATAGAACTGCAGCAGGCCTGGTCTACAGACATCGACGGTCCCTTCGCGTTCAACCAGTAGGAAACTCGATTGGCGAACATCGATTTATTGCATCTGAAAGGCAAATAAACCCTCTTTAACTAACGAATTTTAAACATCGAATTTGTTTTTTTTTATCGTCATCAATTAAGCTGTGAAAACGAAGCTTTGAGCGGCACATTCTTGAGAGGCGGCAAATGGGGTAAATATTTTTTTGTCTTATAGAAAATAAATAAGTCGTGTGGTGAATAAGTGCAAGTGCAAGTACTTCTTCTCTATCTTTGTTCCCCTATAGTTTCACATTTTAATACGATGGCAGTTATTGACTATGTTAATAACTTACCCTGCTATACCAAAGCCTTTTCTTGTGTTAGCTACATAAAAGCAAGCCTTTTCGGTTTCTGAGAAACAAGTACCAACGTAGACTCCAACTTTTGTGCCAGACAGTTGCTCTGGACTCACACCTAAAAGCAAATACACTTAATATAGATGAAATAATTTTAAATAGTCGAAAGTTGAGACACTCTTCTTGATTTTTCTTCTCTCTTTTTCGCATTCACGCATGCTTATATGTGTTATGGACCAAGTGATAAATTGGGCAGTATACATAATGCACGGTCATTATGAAAAATGCCCAATATGAGAGTGCAATTTGATAATAATTATTCAAATAATCAAATTGACCGGGCATTATACATATTGCCCATCACCTTTTGGGCAGAGTAATACAAACATATTTAATTACTATTTTTTTATTGTTATTGTCATTTAACTTAAAATAAACTAAATATTAAACCACTTAGGGCTCTTTCAATTTATGCGTTTCGTATCGGACCGCTGCCGCACGTTTTCCGTGCCGCTAGTTATAACCCGCTGCCGTGCCGTTGCAGTACGGTAGCAGTCCGTTACCAAACGCTTAAATTGAAAGCGTATCTGACTGCCGTGCGTTTGTATGCTAGTGCTGTTTTTAATTTATTTGACACCAGTTAAGCCATGGACTCTGACGAAGAAACATTACTGTTAGTGCTCTTGTTGAAAAACATCAAACAAAAAAATAAACAAAAACTACGCCTCCGTAAAAGAGCATCACCGATGTTTTCGTTAACATATGATTTTAAGGCTAGCTAAATACACTGTTATTTGAAAACCACAATATATTTTTAAATTTTGCCGATATATCGACATATCGATAATTTTTCCGCGATATATCAATGCCAATATTGATTTTTTAAAATATCGATGTATCGATATATCGATATTTTTTTCACTTTCGACATCCCTAAACTGAACACGTGGGACTTGCGACGTTGCCGTCCTGCTGTCGAGCGTTCGCGGTACGGACGCCGCGCTGTTGCCCCACCGTGCATTTTGTATGAAAACAAACGACCGGCCGTGCGCCGTACGACAAACGCACCGCTTCGGCACTGTAGCGGTCCGATACGAAACGCATAAATTGAAAGAGCCCTTAAACAATCAGGCTCATTATTTGGATTAATTACCAAGAACTTCTACCTTAAAAATCCACTAGTTTTTGCATTTAAAACTTAAGGAAAGTCATATTAAAAATATAACATAAAATATAATTAAATTTAAAACAAAAATTTCACAACGTACCTTTGTTTTATAGAAATGACTTATTATTATGAAACATAAAATAAACTAAAGTTTAAGCAATCAGACTCATTATTTGGCATAATTAGCAATTACTCTTAATAAACGAAATGTAAAGAAGTAAAATAGAACATAAAATTGAAAACAATAATTATACAATATGTAGCAAGTAACAGGTTTATTTATTAGAACAACTGCCACTGTGATGGCATTTTGAGGTACACAACTTTTTAGCTTTGCGACAACTTTTAAAGCTTTATTATCAAATTGCCCAATTGTCATGTAGCATTATAATAATGACCGTGCAATGTGATAAATAATGAAGTTAAGATAGTAATTAATCACTTAGCCCAATAAAGCTAGACATTATTCATAATGCTCGTGCATTATAAATAATGCCCGCATTAATCACCTAGTCCATAACATATGCATGGCGTAGAATAATTTAAATAGATTTTTTGACCTGTGGAGGAAGGAAGGTGGAATTCCTCCATCGAAAAAGGGGAGATCCTTGACCAGTCTACTCGACTGGCTGGCCGTTAAGAATGAATGATGTCGGAAAGTTGTATATGTGATCTGTAGCGAAAACATTTCGCTTGCGCGATTGAGAGCGAGGTGTCGCTACAAACCTGCATCATAAATAGCATCGTATGCTTGTTCTAGAATCTTCCTCGCCATGGAGTCCATGGAGTTTCCGAGGCGATAGTGCACTTTGAAGAATTGCGCGTCGAAATACTCCAGCTCTGGTACTTTTCCTGTGTATTGAGCTACCTCTGGGTGGTTGTACTGCCAACGAGCATTTTTCGTTGCCGTTGGATTTACCTGATTATTAAAAAAAAGGTTATATTATTTAGTTACTCCTTACTTACTTCATTGTTACTTTTTTACAGTAATTTAAAATTTAAACAATGTCCAGAAATACAATCATCATACCATATTATTTTATTTTATAATAAAATCTGTGTCAATAATATTATAAAGTTTGCAAGTTTTTTGGGTTGTTATTGAAATAATAGAAGGAATACTGTAAATAATAAAAACAGACAGATGACATGTTTTAGGTAAATAATTAAATTGTTATAAAAAGATTGATGAAGATGAAGAGACAAAGAAAAGCAAGAATTCAAGAAACCTTATTGTAAAGTATATCGCGGTACTCTTTGACGTTATGCGAGTCAGGGTAAAGGCCCGCCATTCCGGAGATGACGACCCTATCTCCAGAATCTGCGGTGCCTTCGGAGCTGGATACACCTTGCGGTATTGGCGCCATGTTATCTGATAAATACAAATATTTAGTGTATAATCGATTCAAATATTCATCATCATCATTATCATCAGCCCATATTATGTTCCCACTGCAGGGACACGGGCGTCCTGTGTGGGTTCAGGCCATAAACCACCATACTGGCTGCATTTCGAAAAAATTATATTAAAATATTTGTCATCACTCATCAGATACATTAAAGTGGGGACAACGTTCAACGTTCAGTCTCGTGTTGGTATCCGTGTATGCGAAAATAACAATAATTAGTCATAACTTGTTTACGTGTTTCGAACAATTATTAGACGTAACAATTCGTAATTCACGCTCGCTCGGTTCGATTACCGGCTGGGTCCGGCTCGGTTTGAATACTGCGGTTGCGGTAGTGCCTTCTGATTTTTTTTGACGTGACAACGTCTTATAATTCGATAGCGCCGGCTGCACGCACGAAAAAACATGACTCATGCGCCGTTACCTCGCTCTGAGGCGTTCCATGTAATGCTTGAAGTGCAAGCGAGAGCGCGGAACGAGCGACAAAGAAGCACAATCGGACGTTGTCACGTTCAACTATCGTCAGTAAACCGACTTTACAGACAACCAATTTTGACGTGACAACGTCTTAAATTAGGTTGCGACTGGGAGTCACTTATGAAAAAGTGTAACGCTCGGTAACGTTACGATGAGTCACCGAACGAGAGAGAGGCCCGCGGTCTGCCGCGCGCGCAGCACATAAATATTCTACCGAGAAAAAGACGTTGTCACGTAAAATCTTCGCCCGTAAAACCGACTTTACAGGCAACCATTTTTTTTTTTAAATTCACATATATTTCAAGTTCGTATCGTTTAATTCACTATAATCGATGTTTTATAGTAGGTAACCTCTGTTTACGCAAATGAAGTAGATAATGAAGCAGCATGGGATGGGCCACTATTTGAATGTTCACCAACGTGCTCAGATATGTTGCATTTATTAAAAACTAGCTTTCCGCCCGTGGCTTCGCCCGCTTTGTCTAAAACATAATAAATTATATACTAAAACCTTCCTCTTGAATCACTCTATCTATTACAAAAACCGCATCAAAATCCGTTGCGTAGTTTTAAAGATTTAAGCATACATAGGGACATAGGGACAGAAAAAGCGAAAAAAGCGTTTGGAAATTGTATTTTGATGAAAATGGAATATACAATTTGCGAGAAGTAGGACTGATAAATTCCTTGTTATCAAATCCTACCTCTCAAATCACGAGAAAGTTGTATAGTTTTGTACATATAGGAATTAGTTGTAGATCATATTTTGTTGTTTGTTATTTTTTAGTTTGAACCTTAGATTATTAAATAGTTAATATAAGATTAAGATGTTTCTATGGGGATGACTTGTTCAGATTATGAACAAGCCCTCTTTTTTTTTAATAAAGATTTAAAAAAAAAACGTTCATCGTTCCCCTACCTTTTTAACTTCGTATGAGGTTAAAACTACACTAACCAATAGTTTGAAAAAGAAATACGGTTACAAAGGCAAATTTCAAATTCTGAACGATTTGGTGATGCATTGAAGTAACAACTTCTGCACGATAATATTAGATATGCAAAATGCTTCTTCTTACCTGCTGGTTATTGAGGTTAAGAATACACTATTTTCCAAAAAATCACAGTAACGACTGTGATCTATTAATTGAATGATTTTCTTTAAATAGGTAAGTACGTGAAAATATGCAAACACCTTTTTTATAATATAATATGAATAAGTTTATAAGCAAAAGCAGGAAAATGTAGCAATTATTCACATATTAATTAATTGATTTGTTTAAGGTGGGTGTCATTGTTTTATTTTATTTCTGAACTAGCTGTGCCCGCGACTGTCCGCGTGGAAAAGTGACTGCATAGTAGTTACTACTTAACATACAATTAGTGAGTAAACACGTTCTACCATAAACAATTATAAGAACTGTTAGTAAAATTTATTACTCAATTTATTATCAAAGAAAATCAAGAAATGAAATGCCTAACCTATACCAAATAGTTACGATTGTATTTATTCATAAACGATAGATGAAAATTATGATTAGTATATACAGTATATATCGAAAATCAAGAAAAGAAATGGTTAACTAATTTTCTACGTAAAATTTCTTTTAAATTATGTCATATTATTTTTACGAAACAGGGGGGGAGGGGGGCAAATTTCTTTTCCTTCCTTCCTTCCTTGTATGGATGTTTTTAACAATGTATCGTACTGATCAGCTTAATCGATACTCAGTTTTATCAAATCCAGCACCAAATCCAAATTAGATCTTTCCTGTTTAACGCCTGTAGTAATGTCAGTGAACTTAGCAGATCATTGTCTAGCAGATCAAAAAATGGTTGCCTGTAAAGTCGGTTTTACGGGCGAAGATTTTACGTGACAACGTCTTTTTCTCGGTAGAATATTTATGTGCTGCGCGCGCGGCAGACCGCGGGCCATCTCTCGTTCGGTGACTCATCGTAACGTTACCGAGCGTTACACTTTTTCATAAGTGACTCCCAGCCGCAACCTAATTTAAGACGTTGTCACGTCAAAAAAAATGTGAGTTCTTATACCTTATTCAAACGCGAGCCTGTGGAGGAGTTAACAAAAAAGTAAGATACGTTCCTGGGTAATTACACGCTTTTTATTAGCTTCACCTGTATGTTTGTATGTTTGTAACCGACTTCTTTGGGCGCGATTTTGACCCACTTTAAACGGCCAGATTTCGTTCAAACTTTGTAGATTTATTGAGGACCGATGACAATACACTAATTTGATAAAATTATTCCATTTTTATGTTTGTATGTTTGTTTGTAACCGACTTCTTTGGGCGCGATTTTGACCCACTTTAAACGGCCAGATTTCGTTCAAACTTTGTAGATTTATTGAGGACCGATGACAATACACTAATTTGATAAAATTATTCCATTTTTATGTTTGTATGTTTGTTTGTAACCGACTTCTTTGGGCGCGATTTTGACCCACTTTAAACGGCCAGATTTCGTTCAAACTTTGTACTTAGATTTATTGAGGACCGATGACAATACACTAATTTGATAAAATTATTCCATTTTTCAATTTGCAAAATATGATTTTTGTTAATTTAAGTATATAATTTTTCTCTACAGTCGATAAGGCAGGACTCGATGTTAATTTTTATTTCCAATAATTATCTTTAGCCGTTTTCTCTAATATTGACAAATTTTTGTATACTAAAGAGAATTTTAATTCTACAAAACAAATAATAGTTTAAAAAATTAAAAATCATATGTTCACTCAACAAAATTATTTCGTTATTGTAACCGAATCTTTCAATTATTTTAAAAAAATAATAAATCGATTTGTAAAAGCAACGGAATAGCTTGTTCAAGTAACAAATTTTATTGATAAGAAAACTATTTTGTTATTGCAACAAAAAAATTTATTACAATAACAAAGCGATTTTGTTAAAACAACAAAATTAACTTCAGAGCAGTAAAAACTCATTTGTTATTGCAACTTAGTTCATCTTGTTAAATAAACTACCTAGTTGATTTGTTATTGTAAGTAAATTCATTTTTTATCACAGCATATTTTTTTGTTATCCCTGTTTTTGTTGTCCTAACAAATAATTTTTATGCGTGCATGTAACTTAGATTTCACGAGCCACGAAGTCCGCCACCGTCTCTGTGACTAAGTTTAATTATTTTGCCGTGTCTACGTTCGTCCGTTGCTCATATTTATGTAGGGGAGTAGACTATTGGTGCTCAGTAACCGAAAACGTGTAAGTATGAGATATATAAAGAATATAAATAATTTGTTAAGTCGTAAGACACGTAAAATTTTATGAAAACGTAAAAATTAAAAAATATGTAACCTTGTTATACAAGCCTAATGATAGATAAAGATATTTTTGAAAAAAAGATGAAGGTTCTCAGTAACCAGTCCATTGCTCGTGGAAACATCATGGAAAGAAAAACAAACAAAAATATAATAAAACACAGAGAAAAAGGACATTAGAGAAAAGAAGACAACAGTCAATAAAACGAACGTCAAAACTTTCAAGCGAGGAATTAGAAGAGAGAAAGAAGAAAAGAGCGCTTTATATGAGAAATTACAGAGCCAAACAGTCAGAGGAAGCCAGAGCAGCTCGTTTGCAGCAAGTGCGTGATTCCATGGCTGAGATCCGAGCCTCAGAATCAGACCAAGACTATTATGGATTAGTTATTAGTATGCTTTTAGTATGTACCTATAATACTTTTTTGTGGATCAAAGTTTAAAATTTCCTTCTGAAGCTACTTCGAAAGCTACTGTCGTAATAAAACTAATAATAAATTCATTAAACCGTTTATTAATTTAACATAAAGTGAACTAATTATCCATATCAGTGGACATAAAACTATCCGCATTCAGTAGGTACGTCTCGCATAGATTCTTATGCTCAAATGCTTCTAATATATCTTCGTCAAGATGTCTGTTTATTATTCCAGCACAACGCAGATCTTGAGCTGCGTAAGCTAATGGTGCTTTAAGTTTGTATTCAACTATTGGCTGCACAGAATAATCCTGTAAAGAGAACTTTTCAAACCAATCACTAGGTGTCATCACAATTAGCAGCGATCGCAATTTCTGCGGCTTCGATGAATAATTTCTCACTTGTACAATACGTGAATATGCTGTCTCTATGAGCTCTCTAGTATATTGGGCAGAATGATTGACTCGTCCTCTCAAATCACGTAAACAGCTATCTACTTTTTCTTTCCAAGTTGGAGCCTTCTCAAAGGCTGTTTCTAGTGAAGCACTACTTTGCCCCGACATAATATTAACCATGTGTCTGCCCACGGCTTCCTGAAGCGATGTCTCATCTTGAAATTGTTGGAGTTTTGAAGCGAATTGCATTTGAATATCTTTGGTTGCACCTCCAATGCAATATACTATACCCGTCAGACCTAAGAACGAAGAAAATAGATTTCATTATTTAATTTTGGTACATATAGATGGCATATTATGTAATATGTATTATACATATTATTGCAATTTGCAGCATACATACACAATCAATTTACACATTCATAAGGAATCAAAACTTTTGACTTTTATTGTATAGAGTAGATAGTATTTATTCGTTCCAACATATCTAAGTACATAAATCAATGGAGACTATTATCATTAAGAGAATGCCGTACTTTATTTAGTTTTCAAATCAGTATCTAAGTACTCATTTCCTTACCGTTTTCCTCCAGAATGGCTGCCATTTCTAAAGCAATGATGACTCCTGATTCGTAACCCAGAAGATAGAAGTTTTCTTTTAGTTCGGTCCGTTTTAATAGAGTCTAGAAAGATCCAGTCAGAATTATACATTATTAAATGGATATAATAATCTATGACCATCTGTTGAAGCTTACAAAATTATTGAGATTTATTGTATCTTATTATTGTATCTTATTTAGTCCTTGGTACAATGGTTAATGCGTGATTGTAGGACGCAGAAGGCTGATCACCTACTTGCCAGTAAATAAAATCGATCAGTGAAACAGAACATAGATACACGGAAATTCACATCCATTCAAATTTCCACGAGTACAACAAGTTATTTCTTGATAAATACGTATGAGTTCCTTAAGTATATTATAATGTATTTTATTCATCATTAACTCACAGAGTGCTACTTTTATTAGTTTATGTTTTAGGTAATATTCTTTAATACCTTAGCAAAGCGTAGAGCAACATCTTGTAATGTTTCATTTTTAGCGATTGCTAGACCTGGTTGCAGCACCAGAGCTGGTAACTTCAGTTTTTCACACATTTCCGAGAAGCGCTTGTAGTGTCCTTCCACTCCAGGAACAATACACAGGAACTTTTGACTTGAGTCGAATTCATCATCACGCTAAAAGTATATTAAACATTATAATATTAAAAGTCTTATTAAAAGTCTTATTTCAACATATACATGACATTTTTCTAAAACAAAATAAAAGCAATAGGTAAATACTAATGTATTGAGTTAAGATATCTAATTATCTGATCAGGAAATAACGAATAATAATAAATAAGTTGCTTATACCAACTAAACAAGATTTTTTAGACACACGGGTTTTATATATAGAATTTCCGAATGTCGTGTGCAGTGACGAACACTGGGATGATATCTTCCCACTAATAGACTTAATTTCAATCGACTATAACAAGGTATAAACGAAAGATTCTGGGCATATTTTACGTTTCACGCAACCGTAATATAGTCTAGTTTACATAGCTAAAATTCAAATCCACTTATCTAATTTTTTTTCAGCACTACACAAAAAACTAAAAAATAACGGTCGTTTTCGGCGGCAAAATCACGTCAACTGACTTTGACGTGTGTTTACCATGACATGTAATTATTCTATGAAAAGTGTTTCCATGAAAAAAAGTTCTCTGAAATGTTAAGATTGCGTAGATAAAATATATTACACTGCATTAGGTTTAAGCATATAAAAATAAAACACGATTTACTTCAATCTGAGACGTGGGAAGTATAGCTCCCAGCGTTTTAATAAGGGCTATAGCATGCATTCGAGTTCTACAGTTCCTGATACTTTTTAGAAATAGTTCTGGCGTTTTTACCTTAAAAAACGACATTTGAAAAAATGATCTGCCAACTTCCCGTAGTCGATAATTTTTAGCGGATCTAAAAAAAAATTGAGTTCTTATCGCATGCAGTTGAATTCTATAGTTCCTGATACTTTTTAGAAACAGTTCTGGCGTATGATTTGCCAACTTCCCGTAGCAGATCATTTTTAGCAGATCAAAAAAAAATGTGAGTTCTTAGCGCATGCAGTTGAGTTCTACAGAACTTCTACGAAAAGTAAAAAAATATCATCATTGTCGTTTCAAATTATTGTGAAAAGTTCCGATGCGGATCTGTAAGAAACGGAAGAGTTCTCGCTTTTTAGAATAATTTGAAACGACTAAAAAGAGTTCTAGCTCTTAAGAATCGTTCGAAACAATAAAAATTATATTTTTCGATCTGTCAAACGTTCTGATAATATGGTCCGCTGGCATTCGAACGTGAGAAAAGAACTATTCCTGAAAAGTATTAGGAACTGTAGAACTCATTCGCATGCGATGAGAATTCACATTTTTTAGGGTTCCGTACCTCAAAAGGAAAAAACGGAACCCTTATAGGATCACTTTGTTGTCCGTCTGTCCGTCCGTCCGTCTGTCAAGACCCTTTTTCTCAGGAACGCGTGGAGGTATGAAGCTGAAATATCAATTACTCAAGTCTACTGTCCCTTGAAGCTGTGAAAAAATCAAACTTCTAAGCCAACGCAATCAAAAGATACAGCCGTTTATGCCGCAAATTTTCGACACTTGCAAGGGAATCAAAACCTAAAGGGTACTTCCAGTCGACCTAGAATCTTGAAATTTGGCATGAAGCAACGTTTTATAGCACACATAAAGGAAAAATTCCGAAAACCTTAAATTTTTAGTTACATTACAAAATATGTATTTATTTTTAATAAATATAAACTTATTACTTTTTTCCTCATGAACGCGTAGAGCTATCAAGTTGAAATTCATATCAAATACTTAGATCTAATTGCCTTTAACCCGTGAAAAAAAAAATTGCAGGTTTGTACGGAACCCTCGGTGCGCGAGTCCGACTCGCACTTGGCCGGTTTTTTTTTGATCTGCTAAAAATGATCTGCTACGGGAAGTTGGCAGATCATTTTGTCAAATGTCGTTTTTTAAGGTAAAAACGCCAGAACTATTTCTAAAAAGTATCAGGAACTGTAGAACTCAAATGCATGCGATAAGAACTCAATTTTTTTTTTGATCCGATAAAAATTATCGACTACGGGAAGTTGGCAGATCATTTTGTCAAATATCGTTTTTAAAGGTAAAAACGCCAGAACTATTCCTGAAAAGTATTAGGAACTGTAGAACTCAACTGCATGCGATAAGAACTCAATTTTTTTTGATCCGCTAAAAATTATCGACTACGGGAAGTTGGCAGATCATTTTTTCAAATGTCGTTTTTTAAGGTAAAAACGCCAGAACTATTTCTAAAAAGTATCAGGAACTGTAGAACTCGACTGCATGCTATAAGAACTCACATTTTTTTTTGAACTGCTAGACAATGATCTGCTAAGTTCACTAACATGAATATTACTAATTTAACAACTTATTTTTTTTTTTTTTTGAAAAAAAAAATATAAAACCATCATTGTATGTATTAGCTTTCCACCTGCGGCTTTGCTCGCTTGGATGACTGGATAACAAATTTTTGTACTTTTTGAAGAAGAGGGAGTATTACCTACATCTTTTACGACTTTCAACGCATATGTCACCTATTTATTTCAGCGAAAAACCTATTTAGAAATCAATATTATAAGATAATATTATAACAACAATCAATATTGTTAGCAATTGCTATTTATATGGGCCCGAGGATTTTCGGAGAAGAGGCAGCATGACTTTTTTGCGATTTCAGCTAAACAACGAGACAGTTTCAAATGCGCATACAACTCTGTTAAGACCAGGCACTCTAAAATAATTTCTACGCAAGCTCCGCCCCATGCACCCCGCCACTCCGCGGTCCGCGCTTCATTTCCCGCGAGCGAGCCGAAGGTCGCGCGTCGCCAGAATATTCCAACTTTATTGTATGGGCACATTTTATCAAATACTTTCCAAAAATCCAAATGCAATACTGGTACAAATCGTCTGGCGAAGAAAAAAATTGCTGATTTTCGGCGGTATGGCGACCTATATACAACAACTTAAATGTATTTTTATTTTTAAGTAACACATAGGTTGTGTGAATAAATATTAGGGTTGTCGAGTTTGTTTTATTTTTCCATAAATAAAAAATATGCTGCAGAGTTCGCGAAAATCCTTGCCCTATGTACGTTTACAATGACACACACAACAACACAAAAACAGATGCGACAGTTAAACAGTATTATCTATTAATAGTTATATTTATATATCAACAGTCTTAGAAAGATATAAAGTATGTGAGTTTGAGACTTTGTATGGAGAAATCTCTAAATGTACTGAACCGATTTTAATTTTTTTTTGTCAATAGCCACGTTATCTATTATTTTCAAAAAGTGATCCTGAACTTGCAATTGAGAGCCAAGGTCTCGGAAAATTTGCTAAAAATATAATTATTTGACGTACGCTGCAAAAACCATTGATTAGATGTATACAATTAAATGGTTTACACATTTATAGTAGATACTTATAACACTATGTTTTTACACTACATACTCTACATATTTGAAGACTTCAAATAAATCTACATAGAATTTTTACCAATTTTTGTGTGTCTGTCTAATTTTTCCGGTTAATATCTGGAACGGCTGGACCGATTTTGATGGAACATTCATTGACAGATAGCTGATGTTTTTAATTGTAGTAAATAAGGCAGAAATCATCGCGGAGATTCTTATGCTTTTTGACGATGATTATGATGATGGTGATGTTAAAATGACTGGACTATATTAGGAATCTGGGGTCTGGTCGGGAGTGTATATTTTGTGTAATGTATAGTGTGTTTATATATTATATCAGGAATCAGAATACATTATGTGTAATTAATTTCTCGTAGAAAGATAATAAAACATTCAAATATGACTCTGTTGAAGAACTTCGATTTGATGGTATTCATCTAATTCTAACCTAATATGATTTTAAAATTTAGTTATTATTTCTATTCAGTGGTTGAGGCGTGAAGACAGACAGACTTTCGCATTTATAATATTAATAACCTTGTTAGGCTGTCCAGGGGCAGTAGGTATTATGGCACTAGACAATTATTAACATAAAGGTCAGAAGCATTACCAGAATTAATGCAATATTTACAAGTCTAATGAAGACTGCGTTCATGTCTAACTAAATTTAAATATATTATTTTAACGAATTTTACCTGTTCATGAGTGCGATGACAAGGTTCTATTATTATTAATATTCTACAAAAATGAAAAACTGCCCATGAAGTTAGTGAAACGGTGTCGAATTCACCTGTAATCAATAATAATTATTATTATTATGAAAACAAACCTGTCTGCTAATTTATGTAGCCTAAGATGTAGCCTATAGGCTACATAGTGATATATCACTACCACAATTCTGACTACCACATTGATTACAATTTACAACGACACCACATAAATCAAAATATGTCCAGCGGTTTGGGGTTGCCAAAGAAATATGCATAGGTACATACTCTACTTCTTTAGTAGTCGGGTAAAAAAAACCAAATGATTTCCTACTGTGAGAGGGTTATCATCTGCCTTACTTTACCTTAAAACCAGTTCATTTTAAAATAATATAATATATTTTCTGCTCACGATACATAGTATAATTTCTAATTCTTAATTTCTTTCGCCCGATGTACGAATTGATTGGCTTTAGGTATATTTGTGAGGCTGAATAATGAGGTATCGCTGCATCATGGATGTATCTCACCAATAGGAACGTAATAATTAATCCTGCATTCCTTTAGTTTTAGATTCATTTTTCTATCTTTTATTTTGTATTAAAAGTTTTATTGTTTTACCTGTGTTCCTGAAAATATAATATGTTTGTTTAAGGGGAACCGCTATGTTTGTTATGGTACTGTGTATTTTTTTTTATTATAATTACATGTTTTTGTTTGTCGTATGACATTTGTGGCCACAACAGGTTATGGCTGAAAAACAGCGGTGAAAGCAGTGGCCTTTTGGTCATTGTTTTCTCCATATGCTGAGTCCATACCCTTTTCGTGGTGATTTTTTATTTTTTTATCTGTATTTTTTTTTTGTTTTGTATGTATTTCTTGTTTTACCACGAATAAATGAATTCTATTCTATTCTATTCTATAACATAATATTTTAGGCTAATTAACAATAAAAAAGCATAAGTGGCATCCGTTTTGTATAGTTGATGTGCACATAAATAATACTCAGGATGAGACCATACATATTTAATTCATTTTATAGTAGAGTCTTCTCTTTCTTATATAATTTTATATAATCTTATCCATACAACATAATGTCCACAGAATCACATATCCGTATGTTGTCAAACGACTTATAACCAACAACAAAGATAATAAGACGGACAGACCGTCACACCGCCCGATACTTTTAATAGTATCAACAACAAATAAATATGATGAAGCGTATGAACGAATCTCTGAAGCAACCTTTGCTAATTGTGCATCATGATAACCTAAAAACAAAGAGAAAATATTTAAAAATCCCGCCAAGTGCGAGTCGTACTCGCGCACAAAGGGTTCCATACTATGGGGACCCCCTTAATATATTAGTATTTGTTGTTAAGCGCGTCACACACGGTGAAGATACTATAATATTTTATCTTAAGATACTGTAATATTTTATATTACAGTATCTTAAGGTATCCGGTATCAGCGTTCTGACCATCATTTTTCTTGTTGTCATTGCGTACTAAGACCCCTGTAGAACCGCCATCCTGTTACAAATGACCCGAAATTTTGTGGGTCATTTGTAACAGGATGGCGGTTCTACAGGGGTCTTAGTACGCAATGACAACAAGAAAAATGATGGTCAGAACGCTGATACCGGATACCTTAAGATACTGTAATATAAAATATTACAGTATCTTAAGATAAAATACTATAGTATCTTCACCGTGTGTGACGCGCTTTATAGCGGCAACAATACATCATTTGTGAAAATATCAGGTTTCTAGCTATGACGGTTATTGAGATTCAGCCTGGTGACAGACAGACAGCGGAGGATTAGTAATAGGGTCCCGTTTTACCCTTTGGGTACGGAACCCTAAAAACTAAACAATAAGAATAAGAACAAACTATAATTGGAATTGTAAATTGTTATGGTAAATGTTCCTAGAAATTGTTTTTCAATAATATCTGAGTAGTAACGCATCTTCGCTTAAGTATGGGAAACATTAAAATATTACCTTTTCTTAGAAATGGTCGGTAAGAAAAGTCCGATACATCTATATTAAATTCATCACGAATCTTTAAATAATCTTCTCTTATATCTGAAACTAGCGACCCGCCCCGGCTTCGCACGGGTGCAATGCTGATACTAAATACACTACAGAAAAACTGTGAACGTTTTATATAAAAACATAGGGGCCCGCTCCGGCTTCGCACGGGTATAAAATATTATATAGCCGGGCGGCCGGCCGGTACCGCCGCAAACGCTACGTCCCGCAATTTTTAAATCTGTAATATCTTCGAAAATATCCACTTAAATCATACGGTGTAAAGGGCCATATAGATCTATATTAAATGAACAATGCATTCAAGGTATTTAATTGGTTAAGGATTAATGCTGTATTGGTTAAAATCGCATAGAAAATTAGCCATTATTTGTCGTAAAAAGTAAATGACAAAAAAAAAGTAAGTTATTGTGGGTTATCCATAAGAGATAGACATATGCCATCACGGACTTTTCTGTAGACCTTTTCAATGTGTACAATACTTAGTACATTATTTTGATAAAACTCGTAGGGTTCAGCCTGCGTTTGCAATGTAAGCGGAAAAAATGTAATTTTTTACGACATCACATTAGAATCCTCAAAAATAACAGTACTTCTCCACTATTTAATGGATGTTATTATACATAATATAAACCTTCCTCTTGAATCACTCTATCTATTAAAAAATTGGCTGTCTGTAAAGTCGGTTTACTTACGATAGTTGAACGTGACAACGTCCGATTGTGCTTCTTTGTCGCTCGTTCCGCGCTCCCGCTTGCACTTCAAGCCTATGGAACGCCTCAGAGCGAGGTAACGCCGCATGAGTCATGTTTTTTCGTGCGTGCAGCCGGCTCTATCGAATTATAAGACGTTGTCACGTCAAAAAAACCGCATCAAAATCCGTTGCGTAGTTTTAAAGATTTAAGCGTACAAAGGGACATAGGGACATAGGGACATAGGGACAGAGAAAGCGACTTTGTTTTATACTATGTAGTGATGATTACAAGTATCGATTCTTAAAGTTATCTAATGTAGAAATATAAATAACTAGCTATTGCCCGCGACTTCGTCCGCGATTCCGTCGTTTTAATACGTCATTCGTCGTTTTTTTTTTAAAGTAGCCTACGTCCTTCCTCACGGTTCAGTGGTTTTGATGTAACAGACATATTAATATTAACGTTCATATTATTTTAGTAGGGAAATATTATACCTAATATGTCAATCTACAGTACTGTTCAAAAATATCACAATACGGAACATCTACATTCGTGGATGGAGCCTGGGCACAGTATTACAATATGGGTGTTATTTAAACGGTTAGCAAAGTATTGGTATATTTATGAGCAGAAATATGTAACTGGTAAGCTAAAATTGATAGTTATAAGTTTCGGTTCACAGTAGTCTCTAGTGTACTTTTTAATATCTGAATGTTTGTGGAGCTCTACCAGTGACACCTGCGCCACCTGAGCCAAAACTTTTATCAGCCGCTTTAACGCCTTTAGTACACCTACGCATTCGTATGCGGCAGCGAATCTCTGCGGAACTACTGCGTAGCGAAATATCTGCGGAACGTTAGTACACAGCAATGTTTTCGCAACTTTTTCCCAATGATATGAAAAAAAATGAAAAATGAAAAATTTCTTTATTAGTTTCTAAAAATGTTTATGCTGCATTGAACCCCACACTAGGATCCCCTGTGTTGTGAGGCTCAATCTCTTTCATCGTATTACATAAAAAATATTTCAAACTTTACTTGCCATTTTAAGTGTTAAGTGTGTGTATGCGTGCGTGTATATGTGTGTGTGTGTATGTGTGTATGTATTGATGTTGTATGAGTGTTTATTTTAATAGTCAGTAAATGTTTAAGTTTATATTTTAATCAAGATATTATGCTAACGAGAGTTTCAGTTTCTAAGTAGTCTAGATTAAATAGCCAATTTGTAACATATTTTTTACAGCGGAACTTGGTCATAGGAAAGATATTTAGTTTTTTGTTCATTATGGAGTATAAGTAAGGTCCCATGAATATAAACGCCTTGCTACTGAAAGACATATATGCCATTGTTATTTTCTCCATGTTTGAAGTTTTTCAAACAAACAAAAAGTTCTTTTCAGAACTAAACACCACTTCATCTTTATCTTGAAATATTGTTTCAAGCTAAAATGGAACATTTAAAACTGAGGGATTATCCTTATGTTTTAGATCCTAAAAGGGTCAGATGGCAGTCACTCTGTATTAAAACCAGACCAGTATCCTAGGGGTTTTGATTAGGTACCTAGCCGACCCTAGCCATTGATGATGATGACGCAAAAAATACAAAACAGCGCAGTGACAAAACATGACTACGGAACCCTACTTTATGCGTGGTCCAACACGCACTTGGCCGGTTTTTATTATAGATATGTTAATTGTTCTATTATATGTAAAGCGTGCGTCTTGTAGTTAGTAATAAATATGTATTTATTAATACGATAATTTGAATAAATAAAATAAAAAGTACCTACCTCAGGTTTATGTAAGTTTCATTATCTTGACTGACAATATGAAAAAGAAAGTCGTGAAATAAATATTTACCTACCTATTAGGTATCTTATGTCAATATTGTCATCCTTAATAATGAGAGAAGTCCTTTTTTAGCACAGATCTAGTACAACTAGATTCCGAACATGCGTGGCCACCTCAGTGCATTTCGCTCTATCTTCGAGTGTTGCCATTTTATAAACATTCCTGCATTTTAGCACACCCCGGACACTCCATACAAAATTATCGTTTTGACAGTCACACTGTAGAGACTGCAAATGTGTGTGTTAACGCTTTATGGTTGGCACATTTGTGACTAGCGTAAAAAAAATCGCGTTTTTCTGATGAAATACATCCGTAAACAGCACAATATCTAACCATTTTCTACGAAAAACGATTATCACAAATCCAAAATAATAAAATTACTTTAAGGTGAATGTTCCGCCCGTCCCTCCATACATTTTTGCACACGACTAAACACTTAACACAGACACTCTTTCTTTAAAACTAATCATTTTATCACTTCTATACAATGAAATGTGTCCGCGATCGACCTTTTTAATCAATAACTTACATTATTTACTTAGAAAAACAACAGTGAAATACCGGCAAAATTCGACACTTTTACAGTAGTGTGCGTGACTTTTGCCAAGCAAACGAAAGGCGATGTTTAAACATCGACGCGCTAGATGTCGTGCGCATGAATCGCGTTCGTTATCTTATAATTCTAATAAATCAAAGTTCTAAGTGTAATAATTGAGTAATTTCATTTCCAATCGTTCAAAAAAAAAATTACAATAAAATAAAATAAAACTTAAAACCTTAGAAATCTATGTTTTTTTTTTGTAAACAATTTATTACTCATTATTGTTGTTTGGCAACTCGAAGCGTGGTCGTCCGTCGTAGGTACTTTTATTCGGCGTCGTCGTCCGCGTCGGCTTGATAACATTCTTGCTTAGCATTCTTGATTTCATTGACACGCGCTATGATTTGCGCGCGGAATTTCTTGTGTTGTGAATTTATTTTTGTATGCTATGCATTTTAATTGAATCAAATTGCAATATGTATTTCTCTAGCATGCATTTGAGACTATATTGTAATAATTGAACGTGGGTAGGTATAGTAATTAATTATTCTAATAACGCAATTATATTTTCGGTGGGATTCAAAACAAAAAATTGGCCCGTGATTTTTATGAAATTTCACCACATTGCAAATGATATAATAAACAATTACAATTACAATTATTATAAATCGGTAAACTATCAAAGTAATCACAAACTTGCAAAATATGCTTTTCCGAATTTTCAGACAGACACACAATTTTATTAGTTTGTTTTAGCAAAGTAGGTACCTATACCTATACGCTTACGTCGCGCGTCGCGTCGTCGAAAACGGTGCGCCCAGAAACAAACATACCTAATTCAGTTACAATCCTTTTTTTGTTCCGTAATTTATTGTTTAAATTTATTCTAATACGATATTTTTTATTCGTCGGCCAGTTCTACCAGGTATAAAAAGATAAAATTGAAATATAATTATTGTAGCGACAGCTCGTTCTGAATCGCGCAAGCGAAATTTTTTCCATACAAAACACATATACAACTTTTCGACATCATTTATTAGGGCTTCAACGGCCGGCCAGTCGAGTAGGTAGGCTTGTTTATCGTTGGAGGTATTCCACCTTCCTCTCTCCACAATGGTAACACCGACGTGATTTGAACACGCAATCTCTCCTGACACTACCTTATAGCAAAACCATAATTATGTTTACTACGTTCGCGTTATCGTAAATATGTTTTTCACCTTCCTGGTTATTTTCACATAATAAAATAATAAAATATAATAAAATAATAAATAGTGTTTTAGATTTGTTATTGTATCTTGTATACGAATTATTCTTACTTGTTGGTTATGAAATGTTCAAATACCTATTGAAATAATTTACTGTTACAAATCATTAGTGTTATTAGTTTTGAGTGAATAGGCATGGATCAGAATTCAGAATATTATATGCTACTAACTACTCAAATACATGTTTTGATAAAAAAAAAAACAATAGTGTAATGTAATAATAAAATAAAACTGAGTTTTATTGTAATCAATTCATTATTTATTTTCCAAAATTAATGATGAATAAAATAGTTTACGCCAACAAATATAACTTTTATTTTTATAACAATCATTCATAATAAACCGTAGCAGGTAGCGTTTTGAACAGCGGCGGCCTTGGCGGCTCGTCCTCAGGAGCGCTGGTGCAGTAAACTCCCATAAATTAATAAAGTTATACCTGCTCATTATTTAAAATCTATCGTAAAAAACTACAATACTAATATCAATAAAATAAGTAACTACACATTACAAATAAAATACATCATTACATACACTCTTGTTCATTTCATAAGTAACGCGCGAAACGGAGCTTACGGAGCGCTCTCGATTTCGCTCCTATGAAACAACATTCAGTACATTGCCTACATACGAAATCCAATAAGAGTGAAAGAGAAATCAGTCCTGCGCGTGAAACAAAAGATTTACTATGGAAAAATAGCCATTTTCGGAGCGTTCAATCAAGCGACGTTGCGCATCGCATGACAGCAGCAATTGCGCGCGACGTTGCCACTCCTATATTATAAACTAGCTTTCCGCTGCCCGGCGGCTCCGCCCGCGTTTTCAAAGAAAAACTCGTTCCCGTTCCCGTTCCCGTAGAATTTCCGGGATAAAACCTATCTTATAAGTATTACTCGTGGATAATGTAGCTTTCGAATGGTGAAAGAATTTATAAAATCGGTCCAGTACTTTATGAGCCTATTCATTACAATCAAACAAACAAACAAAGTTTTCCTCTTTATAATATTAGTGTAGACAAACACTATGAATACGATCACGAATGCAAATTCGGGGATTTTCTAATTATTGCTAAATAATAATTGAATTCGTTTTGAAATCCATACTAATATTATAAATGCGAAAGTAACTCTGTCTGTCTGTCTGTTACTCAATCACGCCTAAACTACTGAAACAATTTTCATGAAATTTGGTAGGTATGGTAAGTACCTATTTTCGTTGTTTTATTTCAAGTGAACACGGCCATACAATTTTGTCACGAGCCGCCTATGATTGTAGGTACTTTTGTTAGGCTCCTTCGTCGTCGGCTCGTATTGTCACGCGCTATGATTTGCGCGCGGATTTTCTTGTGTTGTGAATTTATTTTTGTATTATTATTATTTTTTATTTTTTTTTATTTTATTGATTCAAATTAAAATATTTCACTAGTATGCATTTGAGACTATATTGTATTATGTATAATTTATCGTAGGTATAGTTATTCTTATAACGCAGTTATATTTTCGGTGGGATTAAAAACAACAATTTGACCCGTGATTTTTCTGAAATATCACCACGTTGCAAATCACATCAATCATACACACGTATGACGAAAGTATAGTGGCTAACATTGACTCATCAGTTCATCACTGAAACCATTGATAAATCAGTATATCATATTTTATTGTGTTTGAATATTTTTTAAACAACGATATATTCAATATTATTATAAATCGGTAAACTACCAAAGTAGTCACAAAATTAAACTTGCAAACATTGGCAAAATATGCTTTTCCGAATTTTCAGACAGACAAACAATATTATGTAGTTTGTTTTATCAAAGTAGGTATCACTACTCCGTTCACGTTACGCGTCGCGTCGCCGCGGCCGAAATCAACAAGTCAAATGATTTTTGTTCTAATTGTATTTTGGTAGTAGTTTGTTTAGAATTTACATATTATCCATTGTATATTTTTTATTTTGTATTTGCTGTAAAATCAAAAAGTGAAAAACTTCATTAGGTATACTGTACAACACCTCGCTCTGAATCGCGCAAGCGAAATTTTTTCGTTACACAGAACATATACAACTTTCCGACATACTTCATTGAGGCCGGTCGGCCAATCGAGTATGTTGATAAACTTCACTTATTCGATGGAGGAATTCACCTTCCTTCTTCCACAGTTGCGTGACCCCGACGTGCATTGAACACGCAGTTTTCTTAGGCCCGATTCAGTGCGACGCGGACCGTCCGCACGCGGACTAGGTTTTGCGTCCGTCGCGGATGATTTTTTCGTTCAGTGCGATGCGGATCGGGATCGACTGTAACCCTCTCGGTTTGCACATTTGACGCAGCCGCCATGACAACGACAGTACTTTACATCCGCTCCGCGTGACTGTTGTCCGCCGAGCACTGAACAAATACATTAGAACCAAGCACCGTCCGCCCGCGGACATCCGCGGCGCGGAGGAGCGGCGCGGATCGATTTCGACCGCGCGCGGATAGCTCTCCGCGACGCGGACAGCTCCGCGTCGCTCTGAACGCGCTGTAAGGTTTCATACATTTGACCGTCCGTCGCGGACGTCCGCGTAGGTCATCCGCGTCGCACTGAACAGGCCCTTACACTAGTAGCAAAAATCAAAACCATAATATGTTTACCTACTATAATTTACTAAAAGTCGAGTGCGTCGAAATCGTAAATAATAATAATATGTTTTTCACCTTCCTGGTTATTTTCCCATAGTAAATAGTGTTTTAGGTTTGTTGTTGTAGGTAGGAATAATAATAATTATTCTTACTTGTTGGTTATGAAATGTATATTGAAATGATTTACTTTTACAAATCATTAGTTTTGAGTGAAAATGCTTGGATCAGCATAATATTATATGGTACTTCAAATACATGTTTTGATAAAAAAAACAATAGTGTAATGTAATAAAATAAAACTGCGTTTTATTGTAATCAATTTTGACATTATTTATTTCCCAAAATTAAAATAAAATAGTTTATGCCAAAAAATATATAATTTTTATTTTTATAACAATCCTACTTCCTACTAATGCGAAAGTTTGTGAGGATGTGTATGTGTGTGTTTCACGCAAATACTACTGAACCGATTACAATGAAATTGAGCACACATATAGAACGTAACTTGGACACATTGAATAGGTTTTATCCCGGAAATCCCACGGGAACGGGAACTATGCGGGTTTTTTTTTAAATGCGGGCGGAAAGCTAATCGTTCATAATATAAACCGTAGCAGGTGGCGTTTTTAAGTTTTGTCTACCCATACAGAAAAATGGAAAACTTGTTTTAGATTCACGCCATCTAGAGTTAAATCTTTATCATTTTTGTATACGTCTGTGTGTGTAAACGACCCTGTATGCAATGACAGATGTTATAACTCAATTTTTTACCGAATTGGGTGGATTTTAAGGCAATGATATGACATATTTCAATAAAATATAATATTCAGTAACCGCCCTGACTATTCCTACGACTTTTAAAGGTTTTCCAATTACGCAAAAACTCAAATAAACTAGAAATGTAGAATTCAGCGCCATCTAGCGGGACATTGGCTGGGAACAGACCGTAGCATCCACCTTAAGTCAATTTGATTAATGTTGTCAATCTTCGTTGCGTATCGTCCTTGCCAAGAAGCTTATATCTAATACACTGGAGATTGCACTATGACCATTAACTTGTCACAAGAAAATATAACCTTGAATGACGTCAGTGTTGTTTTTTGTCTCTTTCTGTGGGTGACCACACTGGTTTGTATATTCAGGATTTTTCGAAATAAAAAAAACTAAAAATCATGGTCTATAAATAATAACGACATATATTTTTAACAGTATTTATATTATAATATTACTGGTCAACTTACATGAATAATTATCATCTTTATAGGTACATACCATTTTAATTGGTAGAGAATGATAGTTTTAAATAACGCTTGATAACTTTTGATCTCATACTACGATTTTTTAATTAAAATGAGTGCTACATACATTAAAACATCGTTTTGGTTACTCAAGCTTCAGTCTAAAACTTTTCAATATTCCAAAGGGAGAGTTGCATCGCTAGTGTTGATGTGTGGTAACGATATTACAGTTCTCAGAAATTCGTATGTCTTTCAGGAGCTGTACTTACGGTTACTAATGGTTTCATGGTGGTTAATTATAATATAATTAAAATTACTTTATCCACAGTTGAGACGCAGTAACAAGAATGTGGTAAATAAAAAGGTATAGCACTTTTCAAAAGGTTTTTTTTTTCTGGACCGTAATCCTCAGGCTTAAAATGCAAACTGCATATTCTGGCATGTTGATAAATTTTACCCTTGATAGGCACTATGGACAGCCATTTATTTATTTTTATTTCATTTTTGGAAAGCTGAAATAAGTAAAACAAAAAAAAATTTGGTAAGTTAAAAGAACTATTAATTTCTATGTTAAAGAAGAACAAACATAAAACCACATGTGAGTGCAATATCGATGTCGTGCGTTGTTTCATTACTAGTATAAAAATCTTTGAAATGGTGTTCTAAATGTTCATCATAATTTTGTTAACTATTACAATATTTTCTCTTCGCTATCCGTAAAAACTCGTCATCATGGTTACCTTACTTGTTAAATTGGTTTATTGAAAAATGATGAAATTATTAGGAAAAGAAGATAGATAGAAGATATTTAGCATGATTGATTACTAAAATGATGATAAAATTGACGATTTTTGCCATGAAAATGATTCTAAACAGGTAAATGCATGAGTATTGAGGAATATTGTAAATAGCGTAAATATACACTTGCCTGTGAAATTTTATACCAGAATTTGGTGTCCAAAAACTTCTGCAATTTTTCACAATGCAATACATTATTTATATTCGGAAAATATTTATTAAATACGCAACAATATTAACTTAAATATTCGAAGCGACGCAATTTTTTTTGACACTTATGCCATATTGTCAAAGTGAGAGTTGCTACAATTTTATTATGGTAACTACCCATAATCAGGGAGTATCGCTTTTTAATAATTGGTTCAGATACTTATTTTATTTAGCATAAATAATAATTGTCTCATCCAACAATGCTTCTGAATGACGTTGTTGGCAATTTATCAACAAACTCATGTACAAAAACTAACCTTTTGCACAGAATATTACAGCATACATAGTAGCCTTGGGAAAACTTCGTATTAACAGTGGCAATACCAAGTTAGGTGTGAAAGTGATAAAGCACAACAATTTTCTTGTTACACGTCAAATGCTCATACCGAAATCTCCAGTGTATAAGATATAAGCTTCTTGGTTGGCGTAGCATTTGACTCAAGGAGAGATAATTTAGGTTTGCAAACAAAAAAATTGCGATAAAATTCTTTGAACATATTCTCGCTTTTTAGATGGTACCCAATTTTACCGACTAGCATCAATCCATATTTTACCAATGCCAGAATACGTTGGAAAACTATGGGACAAACATTTTTTTGCAATTTTGTGGACTTTTTTTCCCATTTGCAGGCAAAATTGTGATTGAGGTTATCTTACACTTAAAAGCTAAAATTACCACGAAATATGAACAATAAGAATGATCAGTTGATAGGAAACAGTCAATTATAATGATTCTGATATTATGTATCTTTATTTAATTGTTTACTTACGAATGAAATGAAATTCCATCGGCGTTTGTTTCCGTGCGGCTGTTATAGCCTAATACGCTGCAACCACCCATAATTATAAACACTCAGTACACGTAGTACATTCAGAACACTTTTATAATTAACTTCCAAATGTATTTATCACCAAAAAGAACAGTAGACACAAGAAAACTAATTAAATATCAGATCTGCTTTTTTTGTTTGGCCCAGTTTTGACAGTAGGCCATCAAAAAAGTGGCCACGCAGATAAGGACAAAAAACCTATCTACATCCCCTTCACTCACATAATGTAAGCGTAGCTATCTATCTCTTTTCACAATAGCATTGCAAATCTACTTGTACTAGATCTGTGTTTTTTAGCTAAATTTTATTTGTTTTAGTAGCAACCCCTACTTGTCTGACATTAAAGACCTAATAAAATTTAGTTTAATAATCTAAGTTTGCGTTTTAGTTGTTATGTAGGTATCTGAATGTTTTGGAAAAATAATTTCGACATATACGTTAGATAGTTATGGTAATAGGTTTGTATCTAAGGTTTGTATTATAAAGTGAGAATAAAATGATCTTCAATGTTTTTGGCGAGTAAGGATTAAAAATGAGAATTTAAACTTAGTAGTTTATATTGTAAAATTCATGCCTTTTGCGTAAGTTTTAGAAAGTCTCAAGTTCCTATATGTATGCGTCAATGCTTGAACTTCTGAATTGGTCCTGCTCCTTTGGGATTTCCGTTATGAAGACTATCCCTACGTCCTTTTTCAGTCTCAAATTTCAAATTCAAATTACATTTATTTGCAAGAATGCAGTTACCTACAAATATAGGTGTTATTATTAAAATTTACAAACTACATAGTGCCAAATTTCAACCATATCGGTTCCGTGGTTTAGGCGTGAAGAAGAGACAGACAGAGTTACTTTCGCATTTATAATATTAAATAAATCAGTATGGATTAATATTAATAAGTATTTATAGTAAGGAAGTAAGGATAGGTACTTGTGGCATAACAGATATGCTTAATTTTGATAAAACATCATAACAGTCAAATTCAGTCAAATCTATAAGATTACCTTTACAAATTTGAAAAACTTATGAGACAAAAACCAAAAACCAAAAGGTCGGAGCCTGGGCGAGCGGATAGTAAATGTTAGTTTTAGTATCAAAACGCATAAACATGGTACCTACCTAGGTACAAAACGAAATAATTATGATTTTTCAATAAGAGCGATAGAATATTGAAATGAAATAAAACAACCTGTTTCAGTGATACAGCCACAATATTTACTATATTTAAAGATTATTTGATGTCATTTTATATGGAATATAATTTCAGCCGAATGGCCATCATATGCTCCGCAAAAGTGGCGTATCTATGTAGAGTATCTGTTTTTGGACAATATTTTCACATAAACGGGGCTTCAAAAGTTAATTAATTCAGAAATATAATAAAACAAAATTAAACCTATGACACCCACCTTAAACGAATCAATTAATTAATATGTAAATAATTGCTACATTTTCCTGATTTTGCTTAAAAACTTATTCATAATATTATATGCATATGTTACAGTCAAAACCCTTAACCAGTCAAAAACCTTATTGACCGGTAAAATTAATCAATAAGGTTATTGACTAAAGGTGTCGGCCAAAACCCTTATTGACTGATTTTATCTGATAAAATCAGTTAATAACGTTATTGACCGACACCCTCAGTCAATAACCTTATTGACTATTTAAAGTCCAGACATTTATACAATATAGGTTTTGACCGACGTTCCCAGTCAAAACTCATAAAAAGTTAAGGACGTTAGTGAAATTATACTAGATGTTAAAGCCCGAAGAAAACACCTTAGGGGCAGTTTGGTACTGGTTCCGATTTCAATTTGCCAGTTCTGATTTCAATTACTGTGCCCGTACCCAAACTCCTCAAAGTACAGTCATACTTCCCTCAAACTCAAACACTGCAATCAACCAAACTGAAACCACTCCAACTTTTTAAGAGTTTTGACTCAACGTTTGACTTTCTAATCAGCCCATATCAGTTTTGACTGGGTACGTTGGTCAAAACCTATATTGACTAAATGTCTGGACTTTAAATCAGTCAATAAGGTTATTGACTCAGGGTGTCGGTCAATAACGTTATTAACTGATTTTATCAGATAAAATAAGTCAATAAGGGTTTTGACCGACACCTTTAGTCAATAACCTTATTGACTAATTTTACCTTTCAATAAGGTTTTTGACTGGTTAAGGGTTTTGACTGTAACACATATATAGAAAAGGTGTTTGCATATATTCACGTACCTATTTAAAAGAAAATCATTCAATTAATAGATCACAGTCGTTACTTTGATTTTGTGGAAAATAGTGTTTTTCCTAACCTCAATAAAAAGCAGGTAAGAAGAAGCATTTTGCACATTTTCAAAAATTTTAACGTAGTTTTATTTTAGAACCAAATCTTTTTGTTAAATAATGCTCCTCTTTATTTAAAATGCTTTTATTAGCTTCATCTGTCTGTTTGTATGTAACAGATTCTTTTAGAATCAATTCTGAACTCAATAATGCGTTATTTTAATAATTCAATGTTACAAATTCGTACATTTGTCCGTATCTTCTATCAAAAATTAATATAGCTGTTACGAGGAGATACTCTAGGAAAACCAACGTATTTTTTGTCAAAAGATATAGGAACCAATTTAGGCTTCAATAGCGTCATTGCTAGAGCACACCCCGGACACTCCATACAAAATTATCGTTTTGACAGTCACACTGTAGAGACTGCAAATGTGTGTGTTAACGCTTTATGGTTGGCACATTTGTGACTAGCGTAAAAAAAATTCGCGTTTTTCTGATGAAATACATCCGTAAACAGCACAATATCTAACCATTTTCTACGAAAAACGATAATCACAAATCCAAAATAATAAAATTACTTTAAGTCAATTTGATTAATGTTGTCAATCTTCGTTGCGTATCGTCCTTGCAGAAAAATGTGGCCCATTTTAATCACGATCGCGCGGGGTGAGGTAAGTGTTTAATTTTGGCGGGAGGCGGAGAGTGTCCGTTCTGTAGCGTTTAGCTACTATTATGTATTCTGTGGCTAGAGTTTGTCGCGACCATAATAGATTATTATTTTAATAGTACAGAACTTGACATCAACTTTCTTAGTTTGTTTGCATATAAAAATATTTTACATAAAAGTTATACTGATTAGAATATTTTTTTCTGATTAGAATTTTAACTACAATTAGAAACTATTAATAATTTGTAACAACTCAAAAATGCATGTTGTATTTGCCTGTAATTGGATCTACATCTTGCTATGCATGCTTATTATGTCACATACTCAAAACATATTATAAAATATATGTATAAGATATACATCTATTGGCAAATCAAATAAATAAATAAAATAAAATAAAAATTTCTTTTGATAATAATATAATAAATAAATCGCGTTTAAAATCCGTTAAACACTTTAATTTGTAAAACTAATAATGTTAAAAGTCTAAATTTCTTACACTAAGAAACCGTTGGTATCAAATATTATCGTGCAGAAGTTATAAATTCAATGTATCATCAAATTGTTCAGAATTTGAAATTTGACTATGTAACCGTATTTTTTTTTTCAAACTAACTTTTTTTTTAATCTTTATTTTTTTAAAAGAGGATTTGTTCATAATCTGAACATTCATCCCCATAGGAACATCTTAATCTTATATTAACTATTTAATAATCTAAGGTACAACAAACAAACAACAAACAAAAATACTTTATTGTGCACCACAGAGAAAAGTACAATACAAACTAAAAAACAGTACAACAGTACAAACTAAAAAATAACTATGATCTACGACTAATTCCTATAAGTACAAAACTATACAACTTTCTCGTGATTTGAGAGGTAGGATATGATAGCAAGGAATTTATCAGTCCTACTTCTCGCAAATTGTATATTCCATTCTCATCAAAATACAATTTCCAATCATATTACTACAATACTTTTTTAATAAATGCAACATATCTGAGCACGTTGGTGAACATTCAAATAGTGGCCCATCCCATGCTGCTTCATTATCTACTTCATTTGCGTAAACAGAGGTTACCTGCTATAAAACATCGATTATAGTGAATTAATCGATACGAACTTGAAATATATGTGGATTAAAAAAAAAATCAGAAGGCACTACCGCAACCGCAGTATTCAAACCAAGCCGAACCCAGCCGGTAATCGAAACGAGCGAGCGTGAATTACGAATTGTTACGTGTAATTGTTCGAAACACGTAAACAAGTTATGACTAATTATTGTTATTTTCGCATACACGGATACCAACACGAGACTGAACGTTGAACGTTGTCCCCACTTTAATGTATCTGATGAGTGATGACAAATATTTTAATATATTTTTTTCGAAATGCAGCCAGCATGGTGGTTTATGGCCTAAACCCTCACAGGACGCCCGTGTCCCTGCAGTGGGAACATAATATGGGCTGATGATAATGATGATGATGAATATTAGAATCGATTATATACTAAATATTTGTATTTAGCAGATAACATGGCGCCAATACCGCAAGATGTATCCAGCTCCGAAGGCACCGCAGATTCTGGAGATAGGGTCGTCATCTCCGGAATGGCGGGCCTTTACCCTGACTCGCATAACGTCAAAGAGTACCGCGATATTCTTTACAATAAGGTTTCTTGAATTCATGCTTTTCTTTGCTCTTCTTTTCCTTTTGTAAGAAGGCTTGTATCTTTTTATAACAATTTAATTATTTACCTAAAACATGTCATCTGTCTGTTTTTATTCTTTACAGTATTCCTTTTATTATTTCAATAACAACCCAAAAAACTTTCATCTTTATAATATTGACATAGATTTTATTATAAAATAACATAATATGGTGTGATGATTGTATTTCTCAACTTTGTTTAAATTTTTAATTAATGTAAAAAAGTAACAATGAAGTAAGTAAGGAGTAAATAATATAACTTTTTTTTTAATAATCAGGTAAATCCAACGGCAACGAAAAATGCTCGTTGGCAGTACAACCACCCAGAGGTAGCTCAATACACAGGAAAAGTACCAGAGCTGGAGTATTTCGACGCGCAATTCTTCAAAGTGCACTATCGCTTCGGAAACTCCATGGACTCCAAGGCGAGGAAGATTCTAGAACAAGCATACGATGCTATTTATGATGCAGGTTTGTAGCGACACCTCGCTCTCAATCGCGCAAGCGAAATGTTTTCGCTACAGAGCACATATACAACTTTCCGACATCATTCATTCTTAACGGCCAGCCAGTCGAGTAGACTGGTCAAGGATTCCCCCTTTTCCGATGGAGGAATTCCACCTTCCTTCCTCCACAGGTCAAAAATCTATTTAAATTATTCTACGCCATGCATATAAGCATGCGTAAATGCAAAAAAGATTTGCACACAAGAAGAGTGTCTCAACTTTCGACTATTTAAAATTATTTCATCTATATTAAGTGTATTTGCTTTTAGGTGTGAGTCCAGAGCAACTGTCTGACACAAAAGTTGGAGTCTACGTTGGTACTTGTTTCTCAGAAACCGACAAAGCTTGCTTTTATTATGCAGCTAACAGAAATAAAGGCTTTGGTATAGCAGGGTAAGTTATTAACATACTTAGTCAATAACTGCCATCGTATTAAAATGTGAAACTATAGGGGAACAAAGATAGAGAAGAAGAACAATGCACTTGCACATATTCACCACATGACTTATTTATTTTCTATAAGACAAAAGAATATTTACCCCATTTGCCGCCTCTCAAGAATGTGCCGCTCAAAGCTTCATTTTCACAGCTTAATTGATGACAATAAAAAAACAAATTCGATGTTTAAAATTCGTTAGTTAAAGTGAGTTTATTTGCCTTTCAGATGCAATAAATCGATGTTCGCCAATCGAGTTTCCTACTGGTTGAACGCGAAGGGACCGTCGATGGGTGTAGACCAGGCCTGCTGCAGTTCTACTGTCGCTTTGGACCTGGCATACCAGGCTATTAAGCACGGAGAAATCGATTCTGCTATTGTTGGTGGGGCAAATATTTGCTTGCATCCACAGACTTCTGTGCATTATGGACGGTAAATAATCCAACTTACAAAATTGTGTTTTAACATTGAGACGTGTTTCTTTTAACATTCAATCTAATTTGTTTTATAAACGAGCCGCTCTGTTCTCACTTTAGCCCAGCTCCGAGGTACAAAAAAGGCCAAATATGTTTTAATATACTCGTATAGTACGCATAATGGTGAAAGAGTTTCCAAACCCGGCTTTGAAGTTTATTAGTTTGGTATCAAAAAATTCTACAACTTTCTTTGATATGAATTCAAATAAATATCAGATAAAACAAAAAAAATGTGTTCCTTATATGATTTTCCAGAATCATTCCCATAAGTAATGATGGAAAAACAAAATCCTTTGATAAGGACGCGAGTGGATGTACAAGATCTGAAGCCGTCAATGTTTTGTTCCTACAGAAGGCAAAAAATGCACTGAGGTAAGGAACGTTTAGAAATTATTATTTTTTTACTCACACTTTTAAAGGCGTGGGTTCGATTTCTGCCTCGTGATCGCATTTTTTCTATTATTTAAATTTATATTTATAAAGCATTTCAATACTTTAAAACTACGATATAAAATATTTTATATTATTTTTTATTTAATAGGATATATGCTGAAGTAATTCACGTAAAATCCGAATTCCGCGGTTTACTTGAAGGTGAAAACGGACCTAAATATGGTTTTTACCGGGAACCAAATGACATGGCGGTGTTCTTGAAAAACTTTTACAAAGAAGCAAATGTGCCTCCCCAATCTGTTGAATACGTTGAGGCAGTTGGTTCTGGTGAGACCTTTATGAAATGCATTAGATCTAATTAATAATTTAAAGGCTTGGATTAACGAATATTATCATAGGTACATATTTCTATTGATTGTTATATAGCGTTGAATTCGTTGTATTTTGGGTGGAAACTATGACAGTTATAAATTTATGTCATTTTAATAATATAATAATATATTTCCTTTCTAACAGCTACCCCCGAAGCAGATAAAGCAGAATTAGAAGCTTTAGGTAAAGTGTTTTGTGAAAATCGTGATGATCCTCTTTTAGTTGGAAGTGTGATGTCTAACATTGGCTATGGGGAGGCAGCATCTGGAGTGTCTGCTATAACCAAAGTACGAGCTTTTCTTATTATTGATATAAAATGTATAGAGTAAAATAAAATATTTATGACCAGAGACATTAACAATGTTGCTTTTTTTAATTCAGGTACTATTGGGTTATGAAAATGGCAAACTTGCAGCGAATCTTTACTGTGAGAATCCAAGAAATGATGTTGATGCATTGAGGATGGGAAAAATGCGTATTGTGACTGAACACCAGTCGATTGGAGGTGGTTATGCTGCTATCAATGGATTGTCAGTGACTGGTGTTAACGCTCATGTATTACTACGTGGGCACAATAAACCAAAGGCAATTTTTTTATTTTTGTACAATGAAAATATTTATTATTTAGTATAACCACATTATATCTAGCCGAGTGAGGAAAAATTCATTGGGTAGTTCGTTATTAAAAAAAATAATATTTAATTCATTTTTCACTATCGATCAGGTATAAAAAAACCACAAGTCTGAACTTGCATGGTAAAATTGGTATATGGTTTTTAGGACTTAAATCGCTATAAGAGCAACATTCCGCGACTAGTAACTATTTCGGGTAGACAACAGTCCGCTGTTGAAAATATATTAGAGGACTTGAAGAGCAGTCCCATCGATCCAGAGGAACTTGCCCTTTTCCATAACATTCACCAGACTAGAATCAGTGGGCACTTGGGAAGAGGATATACCATATTAGGTAAGTAGTATTAAACGTTGCATTTAAATGCTAATTCTGCTTATTTTCTTTAACAGAACTTACACTGGCATATTGAAACAGAACTGATTTGATCATTGTAATATTATTTGAATATTTTAGACACAGATGAATTCAATGAGACAGTAAGCCTAAGCCAAAAAGCCAATTACTTCGATGACGCGGCTCGTCCGCTGTGGTTCGTGTACAGCGGGATGGGCTCGCAGTGGCCCGGGATGGGGAAGCAGCTCATGCGCATACCTGTCTTCGCCGCAGCTATAGAACGGTATTTACTTTACGCGATTAATGTTACATTCAAGTATATTTTTCAATTAAGAAATTCCTAATTTTTAACAATGTCTTTCGTCAAACCATTAAAAATTTTCACAACTCAGTGGACATGAAAATTTCCCATCTTAATCTTACTTACTTACGAGGAAATTTTTTACAGCTGCCAAAAAGTGCTCGAGACAAAGGGTGTGGACATAATCCATATAATAACTTCACCAGACAAGAAAATCTTCGACAATATCTTAAATTCGTTTGTTGGAATTGCTGCAGTACAAATTGGGCTTACTGATGTTCTTACAGAATTGGGAATTGTACCTGATAAAATTATCGGTAAATAAAATATTTCTTCTTTGTTTTACTGTTATGTCTCTGCTTGTCAATTGTTTCCAGCTTAAATAAGTATAAAACTTATACGTATATAACTTAATAAAATAACTTTAATTAAAACACAGGTCACAGTGTAGGCGAGTTAGGATGTGCGTACGCAGACGGTTGTCTCACAGCGGAAGAGATGATCCTCTCCGCGTACAGCCGCGGGCTCGTGTCTGTACAGACACCGTTCATTAAGGGATCTATGGCGGCTGTTGGAATTGGGTATCAACAGGTGCGTTATAGTTATCACAAACAATGAAAAATATTTTCTCGACCTCAATTAAATTAGATTTTTTACCAACGTCAATATTATTAATCCCTAACTTCCATTAATAATTGCTCCCTAGAGCTAAGTATATGTACGAAAACTCTTCTTAGTGTCACCATTTACTATCAAGTCAATTTTTGGGATTGTAGTTGGAATTAGAACTGAATAAGAATATAAAGTTACGGTCGAATTGAGGGAAAAAGGTATGAATTTCATTTAAAGTTAATTTCTTTTTAGATTTCCAAAATGTGTCCACCTGAAATTGAAGTGGCATGTCGCAACAGTTCCGAGTCATCGACTATCTCAGGGCCAGCAGATGCTATGAAGGAGTTTGTTGAGTCTCTGACAGCGAAGGGCATATTTGCTAAGGAAGTCCCATGTTCCAACATCGCGTATCACTCAAGATATATTGCTGACGCAGGTAAAAATAATGATTCATTTATCATTTTCGCATACGATCTGTTTTACCATATATGAAAAATCTGTATATTATTTTCCTGTTTTATTTTTTTCAGGACCTGGTCTTTTAAAATACTTAAGCGAAGTAATAAAGACTCCGCGACTGCGCTCCAAACGCTGGGTATCAACATCCATTCCTGAAGAACGATGGAACGAGCCACTTGCAAAATACTCCTCAGCGGAATATCACACCAATAACTTGCTTGTAATTTTTATTCTTTTTTTCACCATAGAGACGTTCGGTATCATAATTATTGTATATCTTAGATGTTCTTTTGGCAGATATTATTGGGAGAAAATTCATAGAATTGATAAATTGAATATAATTTACTAGAAATCATATTTATCTTCTCCAGAATCCAGTCCTATTCGAGGTGACATCTCAACATATACCAAAGAATGCAGTGCTTGTCGAAGTAGCACCACACGGTCTTCTGCAAGCAATCCTGAAACGTTCTTTACCTAACTGTACAAATATACCACTCACTCGCCGAGGCCATGCCGATAATGTCGTACATTTATTGGAAGCCATTGGAAAGTAAGTTAAGATGAACTTGTAAAATTCACAATAATAAAACCTGCAAAGTAATCAACAACGCTATAAAACATTGAAATATTCACTAATATATTTAAATATAAATAAATAAATAAATATTTCGGGACAATTTTCACACACGGCACGATCTGATCCCATACTAAGCATTCGCTTGTGTTATGGAAACCAGATGGCTGATAAACATACATATATAATTTTAAATAAATACTTATATAGATAATTAACACGCAGACACAGAGCAAACATCTATGTTCATCACACAAATATTTGCCCCGGGTGGGAATCGAACCCACGACCAGTGGTTTGGAAGGCAGGGTCACTACCAACCAAGCCAACCGGCCAGTCGCACCTATCTACCGAGTAATAAAATTTAAATTCATATTTCTAACATATATATTATTTGATTTTTTAGTTTGTATATGGAAGGATACAACCCAAAGATACAGAATCTTTACCCGAAAGTAGAATTCCCTGTATCTACGGGAACACCGATGCTGGGACACTTGGTGGAATGGGCACAAACGGAAAAATGGTATAGTAAAGTGTAGTAAAATAGAAGTTTATTATGTACTTATATTATAACTTTGAATCCTAAATTTTCAGTATCAGCTTTGTTTAGAAATTTTTTAATAGACCAAAAAAACCAATACCTTGAACTAAGCTTAACGTTCCATATCAGCATTATAATGATATTATCTACGGTTTTAAAATAATTTACTTTGGTCGTCTGATAAATACAATATTTCATATATAGGACTCTACCTTTGTACGTGTCTGCACATAGAAATATGGCAGCGGCCTGCAAATTCGTTCTTTCCATACACGATGATGAACACAGCTATTTACGCGGACATATTATCAAAGGTAACACAAATAACTCGGTATAATGAGAAATAATATGTTTTATGGCACCTTAAAGTGACGAATTTTGCATCAAATGTTATCAGTGTGATGATTTATTTATACAATAGGCTAATAACGTTCTAGTAACTTTATGTCTATATTATCTTCAGGCAAAAACTACTACCCATTCTCTGCTGCCCTGGTAGCGGTGTGGGACACTCTAGCAATGATTTTGGGGCAGAAAAAGAAGAGTTTATCGGTTCAGTTCCAGAATATTCTGTTTTTATCTCAGCCTTTGTTACACAACAGAAGACAACTACGCCTAACTGTAGCTCTACATAGAGGCACTGGAAATTTTGAGGTAAAACAATTGTGTGTTTCATTAAATTCGAACATAATGTAGACACAATTACAAAGTTAACACACGACTTATAGAACACGATTATTCAAATATTAAATTTAATAGAAGCTGAAAAAATTTGCTGTAACATTAAATCTACGAAAAAAAAAGATGATACAATTGTATTTACCTACTAAAAAAAAACAATACTACATACTTACAGGTTACTAATGAAGATATTGCCGTAGCTACTGGAAGTATTCAAGTAGTCAAAAAGAGCGATAGCCATCGACTATTCAAGCTTCCAGCTGAACACAAAGAACCATTGACCCTCCAGACTGAAGATATCTACAAATTACTTTATACCCGCGATTATCACTACAGGTAAAATTTACATTTTTTTAGAAAGTTATACTCTCATTAATTGACATAGGCTAAATTACAACCTATGTACCATCCCAAAAACGAAAGTGGTTCTCAAATCGAGCATATTTCGTCTAATTAATGGCAATTTCTACAGTGATTAAAAACATTTTTCTTACAATACATCGAGGAATGTGTCTTAATTAACAAAGTGACTTTAATTTCAGGGACGATTTCCAGAGTATTAACGAAGCAAACCAGTCGTTAACCGAGGCTAACATTCATTGGAAGAAAAATTGGGTTACCTTGATTGATGGTCTGTTACAGTTAAATGCATTACGAGTTCCAAATAGTAGCGTGTCACAACTAGACTCCATAAGGATGATGAATATAAATATTGACGAGCATAGGATATATTCCGACAGCAAAGTGCTAACAGCTGATGTTCTTGAAGTTTACGACTGTACTAGGTACGTTATTAAAGTATATTATTATCAATACACATAATGAATATTTTCATGGTTAATTGAGAGTATTAAATACTAGCTTTCCGCCCGCGGCTTCGCCCGCATTTTCAAAGATAAACCCGCATAGTTCCCGTTCCCGTGGGATTTCCGGGATAAAACCTATCCTATGTGTTAATCCAAGTTACCCTCTATATGTGTGCTAAAATTCATTGTAATCGGTTCAGTAGTTTTTGCGTGAAAGAGTAACAAACATCCATACATCCATACATCCATACTTACAAACTTTCACATTTATAATATTAATAGGATTTTGCTAAAATAAAACGCCCTACCTTCTTCGAAGACCATGCGTGTGAAGCTACAGGCGGAGAGCTCATTGTAATTAATTAAAATTTCAAATAATAATTCACAGTTTTTTTACAGGTGTGGTGGGGTCCTTATAGAAAATCTAAGATTCCTTGATTTACCTTTGGCAAAACAGGACAGCATTGCCATTAAGTACTTGCAATTTGTACCACATATTACAAATAACCAGTTAAATGTAGGTGACAATACACCAAAAACACATTTGTAAGGTTTTCAAATATAATATTTTAATATGACTTAATATTTTTAGGAAGCATCTGTGCTATGTGTACTTCTTCAAATAGTTGCTGAAAATGTGAATAATAATGAAATAACTGCGGTTAAAATATATAATAACGCTGGTAAATTTGACTGGCTTAATGAAATGAAAAACGAAAGTTCTGATGTTAAAATTAACTTTCTTGAACATGAACACCTAATTTTGCCAGAAAGAAAAAAGCTTTTGTATAACGTTGACGTCTTCTTTGTCAACGACTTATCTAGTGATGATAAGGTAATGAATTTTTGAGAATAGTCCTTGTTGGATTTTATTATAATATTATATTATCAGTAAAAAAAAATATTTAATAAAACTTATGATTACAGATGTGCAAAGAACTTCATAAAATTCTGCTTCCTAATACATTTATCATTAATAAAGAATACTGCGCTGAAGCCAAAACGCGACCTTCTTCCTTGTACACTGTAATTTGCGACCATGTAATTGAAAATCAGAAAATACAATTAATCAAATGGAATCCAAAAAATACCGCTTCAGCAACAAGTGCTGTTACTATCAGAGACAAATCCGATTTATTACATCTAAGATCCCTACTGGATACTTTACCTGTAAAACAAAGAGTTCTCGTATTGGTTCAATATCCAGCAATATCTTATTTGGAAAATTTGGTAAAGCAATGGAGGATGCATGGACGCATTATGAATTTATGTATAATAAACCATGAATTCAATGAAGGTCAGTTGATGGAAGATTTACCTGAATCTGACTTGGCCGTTAATGTTTTGGACCATGTACGTATTCCATGGTTTTTGATATATAAATTAATTTTCCGCCTATCCTCATACAGTACATATAAAATTAAATTGTATCAACTGCAATGAGTGAAAACTAACATTATGACGTTACACGCGCTCGGGTGATGCTTCGGAAGTTGTCGGCGTGTCTTCGGTGCTGGATTCAAATATTAATTTTTATTGTGAAATAACTTATGAATTATTGCAAAAAAAATAGTTTTGTTATAAAACTAATATATAATCTTTCCATTTATCACAAAAAAAAAATATTCAAACACCCAATTATATATATTTTTATTATTTTAGGGCGTTTGGGGAGGTAAGTACTACGTTCCAGGAAGACAACTGACTCACACGGGCCAGTGCGCTATGCTACAAAGTTCAAAACTTGGAGATATTGAGTCACTGAAATGGTTCGAAGCACCAAAAGTTTCTGACTCTGGAATAAATGTTCAGGTAAGAGAAATAGAAACATTCCTTATAATAATAAAGTAATTCATTATTTTAGCTACTATTTATATTCATTATTGTGTTACCTTCACCATCAATATAACTTCTATTGATATTATTTCCTAGGTTCATTATGCTGGAATTAATGATCTGGATGCTAAGAGGGCTTATGGTATTATTCCATTCAGTGAAAACACAACTAAAGGTTATTATGGATTGGACTACAGTGGAGTGACCAAAAAGTATGTAAAGAAATTAAGATATAATACGTTACTCCTTGAATCAAAGGAAGACCTAAAATACGACAATATAACATTACAAATTACTTTATAAACTTCAAAGATAACGAATTCTGTTCTTTTTTAAGCTGTAGAATGTTCTACAAGACCTTTTTAGAGACTTGTTGATTTCTCAATAATTAACATGTGAATTATAAATGTACTTTCATTGCAGTGGTACCAAAGTTATGGGCATGATCAATGGAGGTTCTGTGAGCAATGAAATTAAAGCTAATCCAAACCTCTTGTGGCCCGTGCCAGAACATTGGACACTCGAAGATGCAGCAACCGTTCCTTTGGCCTACTGTATGGCACTTTACGTTTTGGTAAGTTATATTGTTATATTATTTAACTCTTCAATTCCCATGTCTAAGTTAATAGCAATTTTGCATTTCTCTTTTACTGAAATAGTTTAGATACATCTGGCGAAGACAAAAACAAAGAACAAAAAAATTAATTCTACCCCCCATTTTTTTATGAGGGTGTCACCTACAGGTGACACTGGGCATTGTTTTAACTTAGGACTCTAAAGGACTAACGAGGTTTTTCTTTTTTTGGTAGGAATAAAATATTGATTTTTATTATAATAATATTTATTTATGAACAAGTAGAAAAAAATACATAACTTATTTTTTGTGGAACATGTACCAACACTTTAGAAGTAAACCGATATTGCACTTGGCGCACATTTTTCTAGTGCGTTGGTTATAGTACCTGCATCTTCGCTGTGAGCAATCGACTGCCGAGTGGTCGTCCACAGTTCCAGCACTCCTCACTTCTGTGGGCACTCATTTGTACTGAAACGCCCCAGGCAGAATTACGGTTGCCACATTCCGCTGGAAATCGTAGTAGGTCCAGTTAGTTTCCATCAGCCCTTTGATCAGCCATGCATTTTGGCAAGCTGTTTCTATGCCAAAACCCGTTTTTTATCCACAAACCCAATGCGATCTACTTTTATGATAGGATCCAATCCGTGTTAGTTGGATAAGATGGTAAGGATGCTGTTGTCATGCCACTTGGCAGTAATAATTTCATTAGAAGCTTTCTAATATCTTTTTTCTTCGGTATTTCGACTTGTTCTTCCTCGTCATGTACACAATTTTCTCCAGAGACGGAAGATCTATTTTGACATTATACTTGTGACCAAGCATGCGACTAAAAAACGCAAAATACTAGCGTCGTTTTCGTCTCCACTATCTTCGTCAGTCACCACACCATCATCAGGAGGAAATAAAATAATATTGCCTGGGTCTTCTCTGGCGTGCAACTCCTCGGCAATCTCATCTAACGTCAACCTGTAATACGTAAACAAGCTCTAAAACAATATCACCAAATAGCAATAAGGCAAAATATAAACAACAGTCTTGTTATTACTTACAATGAATTCGGAATAATAAAGTTATTATAATGCCCAGTGTCACCTCCAGGTGACACGGCATATTTTCAGTGCTGTAGTGAAGATGCTATTAGTTATTTTTAGCATAAAATATATTTATATTATAGCTAATACATTCATTTACTATATATAATAAGAAAAAAAACAATACTTACTGTCGGGACATCTTTATATCACTTTATACTTCAAGGAATCACACAAACTCTGAATACTTCAAGTACGCGCGAAACAACTAAACAAATTTGATAAATATCATAAGGTTAGCTTTGCCAGAAAAAAAACATGAATAGTTCAACTAATAAGCTTTGCTACAAACGTTGTAGAATTAAAAAAATAAATTTTCATGTGGTAGAAAAAAAATATTAAACTACTGTCACCTACAGGTGACACTGGGAATTGAAGGGTTAAGTTAAATTGTTATATTTCTTACACTAATTGAAAGAAGATAGAGCAATTTCGTTTATTCTTATTCGTTATTTCGCTATTATATCTGTATTTTTTATTTTTGTATTTAAATGTAGGTATATTTTACTATTGAAGGTGTAACAAACTTTTTTATTTTCTTTCTAATTGATTTGAAAAATATATGTATATGTTTCAATATTGGTTATTTCATTCATATAATATATTTTATTCTTGTTGTATCAGTTCCTTATTTGAATGGTTTGTTTACAGAATATTAAAGGTAAATTCGCTCCCGGCATCAAAGTTTTAATTCACTCTGGTACCGGTGCTTTAGGACAGGCTGCTATATCCATATGTTTAGCTTACGATTGTGAGGTATATACAACAGTGAGCGATTGTAGCAAGAAACGCTTCCTCAAAAAGTTGTTCCCAAAACTAAAAGGTACTTTACATTTTTAAATAGCTATAAAATTGTGGAACCATATTCCAAAGATTAGCCCCCGTACTATAAAGTAGTATTATTTTCAGTGTGGAAAAATGACACTGATATTATATAGGTCGTCTAGCGTCATCACTTTCCTAAACTGTAAACAATAATGCTATAAGAAATCATGGTTTATCAGTTATCAAATTAATATAGACGATAAAATGAACTGTTATTTGAAAAATTATCTGTTGTATTTGCAGAAGAAAACATCGGAAATTCGAGAGATATTACATTTGGCGATATGGTTCTCTCAAGTACTAAAGGAACAGGCTGCGACATAGTTCTCGGCAGCCTCAAGGGTGAACTGAAAAATGTAAAGTAAATTAATTGATATTTTATTTTATCCCTATAATGATTGGCTTAGGCAGCTTTACCCCCGTGGCTTGGCTCGCGAGAAGTATAGAAGTTGTACATAATGAATTTTCGATTTTTCAGAAAAAAAAAAGTATTTTTAACAGTTAGACATCGTTTTGGGGCCTATAAAAATCCATATTGCATAAGAAAAAAATATTGATGTACCTACAGAATTAATGCTTTGGCTATAATATGTACCTAAAGATAATAATTGTAGTCTATTAATATTTACAGGCAACTTTGAAATGCACTGCACTATCTGGTGTAACAATAGATACAAGTTTAATAAGCAGTCGTGAGGATTATAACTTGGGAATGCACTACCTTACAAAAGACAGAACATTTAAAATAATTAATTTTTCATCAATATTTGAACCTGGAAAGGAACTTGTGAGAAAGGTATGTACTGTGCATGGTAATTAAAGTAGAAGGATCTATGTATGATTTTAAAATAACTGCTTTCTGCATAAAATATACATGTATATTTATTAAGAGGGGTTAGGCGGTCAGCGAAAATTCAGCTATTCGCGCCTTAGGTAAGGGGTGAGGGGGTCCGCGTTTAGTATGGAATCAACGTGCTCGAAACTAAAAATCGTTAGCGCCATTCACATTTTTATGAAAAAGTGAATGAAAATATTTAGTATTTTCTAAATCTAAAACAGTCACGAAATCGAGAAGGTAAATAACCTATGTATTTGTGATTTTATACGAATTATTATCGTAAAATACGGTTGTAATGAGCATTTATATGAATGATATTTAAGGGGTAACTTCAGGATTTTTTTTATCGAGCAAAATTTTTCCAATCGTGTTTCGAAAACAGTCATCCCATCACACATACGTTCTGTAATACATATTAGAAATTTCAGTGCGAAAAAACTACAATATTTTCAATTATAGCTCATAGATAACAGTCCATTTTGCCCTTTTCACCTACTAAGGGCCCTTAAATACTTCTTCCCTTGATGAGAATCTCGATTACCCACAACTTTCTACTTGTCTGGATAATCCAATGATTATTTGTTGCGATTATCATTGAAACGGCTAATTATGAAGTTTTAACGAGAAAAAAAATATAGACGCCATTTATTCTGATTTCAAGGCATCGAAAATCTTTTAAAACAATAACTGCAAGGGACCATAAATATTCAAACTCATGATTGTTTCAGCAACTTCAATTGCAATTAAGTGAAGGTATAGCTAAAGGCTACGTGCGACCCCTGACTCGTGTAGTGTACAGTCCCAACGAGGTACTGAGAGCATTCAATTTGGTGGCAACTAGCAAACATCGCGGTCGAGTGCTGATCGATATGAAACAGGACATTTGTATGGAAAAAGCAAGGTAAAAATCCATAAGTTAACTAAGAAGAAAGAATAAAGAAAGATAAACATTTATTTTATCACACATAACAAATAATGATTTAAAATAATAGGAAGAAAGGAAAACAAAAACAACTTTTTTTGTTTGGGTATAATAATAATAGATATTATGCGTGCGTTATTTGCGCCAAAAGGGGATGCTATCTTAATACTATTATAAAGGCGAAAGTTTGTGAGTATGGATGTATGGATGTATGGATGTATGGATGTATGGATGTTTGTTACTCTTTCACGTAAAAACTACTGAACCGATTACAATGAAATTTAGCACACATATAGAGGGTAATTTGGATTAACACATAGGATAGGTTTTATCCCGGAAATCCCACGGGAACGGGAACTATGCGGGTTTTCCTTTGAAAATGCGGGCGAAGCCGCAGGCGGAAATCTAGTGAGACATAATTCCTCAGCACTGATTTTCGGAGACACTGTACAACAAAATATAGTTATAATTAGTAGTATTTATTTAATTACTAATTCCAAAATCTTTCCGGATTTATTGGAAGATCATAATTGCGACTGATAATAATTAAAAATTACGTTTCAGATTAAATTGCTCTCCAAATAATGCTCACATAGTGTTATCGGACAGTGATGTACTAGCAATGCAACTTGTTGACCGACTTGTCGACCGAGGAGTCCGCAACTTGAACCTTATTTACGAAGGTCGATCTGAAAGCTTGCTATTTAAAATAAGGTAAAAAGTACTATTTGATTTTTATCGTTATCAATTTTGAATATAGTGTTTTTTTTTTCCATTATTTGAATTTGAATTGGTATTGAAGTTTCTTAGTTTTATTGCTATTCATATAAGAACTCTATGAACACTTTTTCACTATCAGAATGTGGCGAAAAACGGGAGTTGAGGTGAAAATACAAGAAAAAGAAGATATTGCCGACAAAAATATAATTCTTAATATTCTACAAGACGATAAAAAGAATAACATTGAAGGAGTATATGCCATACTTACGAATGATAGCAAATTCGACAAAGTAAATGAATTTTTGGAAGATTTGGATTCACAAACGAGAGTATTATGTCCTCAGCTAAGGTATATTACATTTTATTTTTACGCTTTTTCATAAATATTATGAAAATAATGAAAATATTAAAGGAAACGCTACAATTTTTATATTATCTCAGGTATTTTGCTATCATAAACAACGAAAATGTGATTGGCGAACAGGTAAGATTATTGAGGGCAAAACATAGTTATCCTGCTACTCTCATTCGACTTCCGTCGCTATTGAAGGTACTAGATATTTGTGTGGCCTTAACGTTATATTTTTATTTGTGCTAACATAATTATAACAAAGTTATATACAATATAACCCAATTATTTACTCGACGTTTTTTTTTAATTTTTTGACTACCTTTTTATATTGTATTGGGTAATGGGTAATAAAACTCATAAAATATTTATGTTCTAAACGATCATTATATAATTTTATTTATCCATACATGAAGATTAATCAATCTTTTTCTAACTAAATTTGCTACCAGAATGAACTCAACGATGGCCAGCATCAAATGTCAATAAGAAGTGCTATTGATGCAGTTGAAGAAGCTTTGATATCTCAAGAAGCAGTCAGCAAAGCACAACTTGTACCAGCAGATAACAAATCTTTGATTGACGACGTTGCTAAATGGGCTGGTAGGTTCAATTTATTTCCATCCATAGCAGTCATAAACCTACTACAGCCTACTTCATACCACTACTATTTCTACACGTCATACAACTCTCACTAGAAGACTTTAAATGTAAAATGTGTCAAAATATTTAAAATTTTCTATTCATTAACTAAAATTTGAATTAAAGTGAAAACGAAAATACATAGAGGATTCTTATTTGCAATATTATTAAACACGATTAAGCATTATTAATCAGGCAAGCCATTGAACATTCAGTAAAAATAGGAAAAATTAACAAAATTTAAATTTATATTTTCAGGAGTTAAACTTCCAGTAGAAGTAGATGAGAACCTTACTCTGTCAGATTTAGGCATGGATGTAGATCGAGCACAGAAAGTGCAAGCTGGTTTGAAAAATGAGTACAATATATCTTACCGTGAAGACGAAATATCCGATCTAACAATACAAAGGTATATTTACCATACCATTATAATCTACAAATATACAACTTCAGAATCAGTCAGAATGCAAATGACTAGCCTATATTTTAAAATATTTTACTAGCTTTATAACTTAATGTACGTCAGAATTCAAATAACCTATTTCTTGATATATTTTATCACTGTTTTAGAATTGGCCAAATCGAAGAACTGTTGTATGAATCAGAGTATAAAGATACTACGGGTTTGGAAACGTTTTATTCTTACGTAGATTCGGATGAACTATTTGCTACAACTGAGATGGCCTTTTTGTCCACATTGACCAACAGCGCATCTATGGTATTTTCCTTATTCATTTACTGATTTTTTTCTTTCTATTTTTAATAATGTAGTTTCATAGAGGTAATCATTCTATAAAATTATAGCAAAGTCTAATTGCCTCCGTAACATTATAATCATATATTTTTTTTTATTATTTCTTAAAATATTAATTTTTGTTCGTAATTCGTATCAAACAATTGCCAAAAAGGCAATGAGACTTTTAATATTATAATGTTTAATATACTTTTAGCGTGATGATGAATTCGACTCAAGTCGAAAGTTCCTGTGTATTGTTCCTGGAGTGGAAGGACACTACAAGCGCTTCTCGGAAATGTGTGAAAGACTGAAGTTAGCAGCTCTGGTGCTGCAACCAGGTCTAGCAATGGCTAAAAATGAAACATTACAAGATGTTGCTCTACGCTTTGCTAAGGTATTAAAGAATATTACCTAAAACATAAGCTATTAAAAGTAGCACTCTGTGAGTTAATGATGAACAAAATAAATTACATACTTAAGGAACTCATACGTATTTATCAAGAAATAACTAGTTGTACTCGTGGAAATTTGAATGGATCTGAATTTCCGTGTATCTATGTTCTGTTTCACTGATCGATTTTATTTACTGGCAAGTAGGTGATCAGCCTTCTGCGTCCTACAATCACGCATTAACCATTGTACCAAGGACTAAATAAGATACAATAAATCTCAATAATTTTGTAAGCTTCAACAGATGGTCGTAGATTATTATATGTATAATTCTGACTGGATCTTTCTAGACTCTATTAAAACGGACCGAACTAAAAGAAAACTTCTATCTACTGGGTTACGAGTCAGGAGTCATCATTGCTTTAGAAATGGCAGCCATTCTGGAGGAAAACGGTAAGGAAATGAGTACTTAGATACTGATTTGAAAACTAAATAAAGTACGGCATTCTCTTAATGATAATAGTCTCCATTGATTTATGTACTAAGATATGTTGGAACGAATAAATACTATCTACTCTATACAATAAAAGTCAGAAGTTTTGATTCCTTATGAATGTGTAAATTGATTGTGTATGTATGCTGCAAATTGCAATAATATGTACAATACATATTACATAATATGCCATCTATATGTACCAAAATTAAATAATGAAATCTATTTTCTTTCGTTCTAAGGTCTGACGGGTATAGTATATTGCATTGGAGGTGCACCCAACGATATTCAAATGCAATTCGCTTCAAAACTCCAACAATTTCAAGATGAAACATCGCTTCAGGAAGCCGTGGGCAGACACATGGTGAATATTATGTCGGGGCAAAGTAGTGCTTTACTAGAAACAGCCTTTGAGAAGGCTCCAACTTGGAAAGAAAAAGTAGATAGCTGTTTACGTGATTTGAGAGGACGAGTCAATCATTCTGCCCAATATACTAGAGAGCTCATAGAGACAGCATATTCACGTATTGTACAAGTGAGAAATTATTCATCGAAGCCGCAGAAATTGCGATCGCTGCTAATTGTGATGACACCTAGTGATTGGTTTGAAAAGTTCTCTTTACAGGATTATTCTGTGCAGCCAATAGTTGAATATAAACTTAAAGCACCATTAGCTTACGCAGCTCAAGATCTGCGTTGTGCTGGAATAATAAACAGACATCTTGACGAAGATATATTAGAAGCATTTGAGCATAAGAATCTATGTGAGACGTACCTACTGAATGCGGATACTTTTATGTCCACTGATATGGATAATTAGTTACTTTATGTTAAATAAATAAACGGTTTTATGAATTTATTATTAGTTTTATTACCACAGTAGCTTACGAAGTAGCTTCAGAAGGAAATTTTAAACTGATCCACAAAAACGTATTATAGGTATAACTAAAAGCATACTAATAACTAATCCATAATAGTCTTACGTATAAATTAATTAGGACACAAATAAGCAATAACATATAATTTATAACAATATTTACTCAATTATAATTATATTTTATTATGTAAATTTGAAGAATAACTATGTAAAACCTTGATCTATCAGTTTATAATTGGGAGTAACAGATATTTAGCAGATATTTATGATTTTAAATTGTCAACACATCCTTCCACATCAGCGGTCAAAATAGCTTTTTTGCATTATAAAACTATATCTTCCAAATCCTAGTTCTATGTTCTATGATGAAAGATTTCCCGCCAAAAACTATGAAACGACAACTTATTAACAAACAATGGAAAAAAACCGTTGGAACATGGATAGTGGATACGTGAGGCATGAATTCATTCTCTAATATAACTTGCAATGGGACTTAACAAGACCATAATCACTACATAGTATAAAACAAAGTCGCTTTCTCTGTCCCTATGTCCCTATGTCCCTATGTATGCTTAAATCTTTAAAACTAGGCAACGGATTTTGATGCGGTTTTTTTTTAATAGATAGAGTGATTCAAGAGGAAGGTTTTAGTATATAATTTATTATGTTTTAGACAAAGCGGGCGAAGCCGCGGGCGGTATATTTATGGAAAAACGTGGTACCTATTTTATTTTTAATTATCGTTGTTTATTGCAGTGTATGTATGAAGAAGACTATAAAACATAAAAATATTTCATAAATCAATCGTCAAAAGGATACCCTACAAAAGAAACTTTGTCCCTGTACTTATTTATTGACTCATGCGACCCCAAAGCGGTGTGATGGATTTCATTGCTGAGTGGAGTTAAGTAAATCGTCCACTGCTTTCTGGAAAGTAGGACTGATAAAACTCGGTATCTTTCATGATCGTTTCGGGGCTTAACGGGGCTATTGGCAAAAAAAATTAAAATCGGTTCAGTAGATTAAGAGCTTTCTCCATACAACGTCACAAACTCACAAATTCATAAACTTTATATCTTTCAATTCTGTTAATTTATAGAATTATAGATAATATTTAACTGTCGCATCTTAAAGTGACCTTAACACCATAGGGCAAGGACTTTCATTAACTCTGTAACATATTTTTTATTTTTGGAAAAATAAAACAAAGTATAAACTCAACAACCCAAATTTTTATTCACATCACCTATGTAAAATTTATAAATAAAAAGCTTCATAATATATTATATTTGCATCTTGTTTATTGCATAATTTTAAATCATTGTAGTCGCATCCAAATTCAGAACATAGGTTTCGCAGAGATTCTTCTGTTCAAAAGCTTTCAAGATACCTTCCTCGAGATGTCTATTAACAATTGCAGCACATCTCATATCTTGAGTGGCGTACCCTAGTGGAGCATCTAATTCATATTCAATAATTGGCTGTTCAGAATACTTCGATAGAGAATCTTTTTCAACCATCGATTGGAATTTATCAGAGATATCCACTTTAGGCCTCATTAAGATAAGTTTCGATTTCAGTTTTTTAGGCTCAACCACATAGTTCCGAACATGAACGATGCGGGAGTATGCAGATTCAATTAGTTCTTTAGTGTATTCAGCTGAATGTTCCACTTTTCCTAAGAGACTACGAGCACAAATATTCAATTTTTCTTGCCAAGTCGTTGCTTTTTGGAACGTGTTCTCGAACATGTCTGTTTTGTTTTCAGTGATCAGCGTCATCATGTGCCTGCATATTCCTTCTTGTAACGCATTTTCATCTTTGTATTCAATTAGTTGTGTTTCAAACTGTGCTTGAATTTCATTTGGTAAACCACCCAGACAAAACACAACACCGGTTAGACCTAAAAGTAAATTATACATTTTAGTAAAATTATTTTTCTTATTCCCTTAATCATACTTTTCATAAATGCTATAATGAATAATAAGTATACTTTTTATTCGAATATTATCTAATTTTAATTATTAACTCAAATTCAAATTCAAATTATTTCTTTCTTTCTTTTACTAATAACAGACAAGAGACCGCAATGTTTATATAAATCTTCTGTAGGAAATCTAGTTGGTTTGTGGAACATGACCTTCAATAAGCATCGCTGGCCTCTCTCAAGAGATATTATTTTAGATTTATTGGCACCGCCCCATATTAAAATACAATAGTTGAGTATAGATTGAGCCAGAGCAAAATATACTTGATTTAATAGTTTTACTGTAGCCACATCACGCAGTAATTTAAAAACCCGTATAAGTTTGCGGAGCCTTCCGTTAATGTAATAATTGATCATTGTTGCTCTTTGATTTCATTATTTCATTTAAATCTTACCATGCTTTTCCAAAATAGCAGCCATCTCTAAGGCAACGATCGCACCAGATTCGAAGCCAAGAAGATAGAATTTCTTCAGTTCGGTCAATTGCAAGAAGCTCTGAAATAATATTAAAATTAGATTAAACTTCTTATAATCCATATCAATGTCACAAAACCAGATATGTATAAGTATAATTTACGGAACAATAATGTTTGAATTTACGAATTAAAGACTAGCGTTTTTGTGTCAATATGTGTTGTTCTTAGTTCTTAATGAGCCCTCTTCACAATGGCCAGCGTAGATGCAATCACGATAATGTGTATGTGAAAGGGCATAAATGTCTACGATCGGCCGTCATTGTAGATTACCTATTCATGATCAACAAAATGGCGACAAGCATTGACGATCATTTGTTGGGCCAATCGTAGGGCTGTCCATTGTAACGAGGGCCTATAAGATTTATTTATAGTGAATTATACGTACGTCAGCGAACCGCTGCGCCATTGTGCGAAGGTCTTCGGTGTATCTGATTGGTGGTTGCAGCGCAAGCGCGGGCAACTTGAGTCGCTCGCACAGCACGGAGAAACGCGCATGGTTCCCCTCTACGCCTGGCACCATGCACAGGAACACTTGGCTGGCGTTGAACTCGTTGTGAGCCTGTTATCATACAATTTAACAAAATATATTTTGACTGACCGGTTGGCTTAGTTGGTAGTGACCCTGCCTTATATTTGTGTGATGAACATAGATGTTTGATCTGTGTCTGGGTGTTAATTATGTATATAAGTATTTATTTATAATTATATATGTACTAGCGGTCCGCCCCGGCTACCCGTGGTACCTACATGTTTAAACTATCCTATCTCTCAAGTTGGATCGAACTGCACATGGTGAGCGAATTTTATTATAATCGGTTAAGTGGTTTAGGAGTCCATTGTCCTCAATGTGAAACATTGTGACACGTGATTAATATATAATTAAGATGTTTATCAGCCATCTGGTTTCTATAATACAAGCGAAAGCTTAGTATGGTCGTGCCGTGTGTGAAAATTGTCCTGAAATATTTATATGGTCCGTTAGTGTTGATAATGACATGAAACCGACAACATTGCTCAAGCATCACACCATAAACCGTCTGTAATAGCATAGGCCCACGACGACGAGTGTTAATAAGAACAACAGCTTTAATAATAATTTCGTTTGCGTGCGTTGCATTATTGAGAATTTGGGCTATTACCACAGTTGAATTTCTTACCATAGCAACACTGTTTGTTAAGGTTGGCAAGAAAGTCATTTCTGTTGTAGCCAAAAGTTCGTCTCGATCCACGGATGAGTAAAACGTTGCCAAGCCTTTTGGTTGTTCAAAATCTTTTTCAAGTAACGATTCTTGTATTTCACGTAATCTGTAAAAAAATATTTTTGTAGAAAATATAAAATTAATTTTGTTAGAACAAAGTTGCAACTAACATCAAAAAAAAAGTTTATTTCTGGCTTTGTATTGAAGCATGTCTGTTTGTTACATCAATAGTTACACGATACGATAATATTGATGGGTAATTATACAGATAATTAGTCAAAATACTAGTCTAGCATAAACTTGTATAACTTACTGTTGAACGGTTAGATTCAAAATTGTATCCTTCTCAAACCATGTGTCATACTGGTCTCTTAAATAAGCTTGCAGCATTAATGCTTTTGCTGGCTCAACTTGTAACTGTTGTAAGGTTGTATCGTCATTAACTACTTCTGGCAATTTTATTTCTAAAATATAACAAAGATTGAGACCACCACTCAATAAAGAAAAATATATTATATTATTAATATCAGATTCTTGGGTCATACCTGCCATTGTACAAATTTCTTGAAGTAAATGTGTACTTGGATAAGAAATGTGCGCTATCGTGGTAGTTTTTTTGGATAATATTGCTCTTTCAATAGTATCGATGATATTATTAGTTGACAGCGACTCTCCATTGTCATTCTGAAAAATATTATAGACTAGCTTTCCACCCGCAGCTTCGCCCGCGCAGTCAAAGAAAAACCCGCATAGTTCCCGTTCCCGTGGGATTTCCGGGATAAAACCTATCCTATTTTCCGGGATAAAAAGTAGCCTATGTCCTTTCTCGGATTAAATAGTGGAGAAGTACTGTTATTTTTGAGGTTTCTAATGTGATGTCGTAAATAATTACATTTTTTCCGCTTACATTGCAAACGCAGGCTGAACCCTACGAGTTTTATCAAAATAATGTACTAAGTATTGTACACATTGAAAAGGTCTACAGAAAAGTCCTTTCTCGGATATCAAAATATCTCTATACCAAATTTCATGCAAATTGGTTCAGTAGTTAAGGCGTGATTGAGTAACAGACAGACAGACAGAGTTACTTTCGCATTTATAATATTAGTATGGATAGGGAGGAGAATAGGGGAATTTTCGGTAATACTCGAGCGTGGCAGTTTAAGATATGAGAGATAACTATTTAGCTCTATATGTAGTGACGCGCGCCTAGGATAGACGATCAGATTAGTAAAAAAAATCGAATACTCGAGCGCGTCAGATTAAGATATTGGGGGTTGATTTTTGTGTTATAAGACTAAATTTAACTAATCTGACGATAAGTCCTTGACGCCGCCGAGTTATAGGGTCGCGAACTTGTAAAAAAAAAACGTTAATCCGGCATTCTCGAGCGCGATTTTTTTATTTTTTATTTTGAAGAATATAATCTAAAACTTACTGAAAATACAAAATCTGCCGGTTTCCGCATGACCGGAAATCTGGAGGAGCCATTTCGTCTTCCGAAAAATGCGTTGCAGTCTATAAGTCGCGAATGATACATTTTACAAAAAAAAAGTATAAATACACAAAAAAGGTAATTTTATTTTACACAAAAAAGGTCTCTTTACATTTTTGTCCAAAGTTAAAACTTTTTGACTTGAAGCATCATAAAAACTTAAACTCCCGGTTTTTTGAGTATATCTCGAAAACTGAGGGTGTTAAAAAAATGATATGAAATAACGATGATTAAAAAAAAGAAACCCAAAAACCTTTTTCGGTCAGATTAAGAGAACCCACCAACATTTTTGTCAGATTAAGAAAATATGCTTTCAGGATACCGAGATAAACCTCCCCTATGAAAATCTGACGCGCTCGAGTATTTCAAAAAGACTTAATTTTTTTGCATTTTCAAAAATTCATCGTAACTTATCGTCACGCCGAAATCGTCAGTTTTTTTAAGGGGAGCTTCCTTGGGGCCTACATAACACTCCTTCCGAAAATCTGACGCGCTCGAGTAATTTTTTTTTTGTGCACTTTTTACTAATTTATATGCCCTAGCCCCACCACGCAAACCGGCAGATTAGTATACCGTTGTTATCAGAGGCACTTGGGGCATACGTAGTATGAATATCTGACGCGCTCGAGAATGCCCAAGTAACTGTTTTTGTTTACATTTTTGAAAAACCGTACACGCCAAACCCACCGCTAAAATGGTTTTTACCATACAAGCTTTTCTTTTCGAAATTATTTTATCTTTCCATTTTGATAAGTCTCGACGGCGCCGTCGAATTACGCCATTTAGCTACCTCGCCTCCCGAACTATTATGTTTATATAAATATAATAGGTCTATTTTTAATAAACCATCAACTTAAATTTAATCCATTTGTCGATTTTTAGATATATCACTGTAAACTAATACATACCTAGCTACTTCTATAATTGTAAATAGGTTAACCAGCCTTTTAAGGACAAATACGCTCATTTATGAAGGTTCCGGTGTCGTAGTTATTCGGGAATACCGCAGGATCATTGCAGAGGTCTACCGTACGTCGAAGTGAAGATCTTTTTTTTCAAATAGCTTATCACCTAATATTATTAATACGTATGTATGAATACCTGTATACGTAACGGAATCTTGATAAAAGTGGCTGGCAGATTACAATTACGTCTCATTAAACAAATCTTTTCTCCAGTCATATGATTTTCATTGATCACAGCGAAGTATCTGAAACGTAAAATTATGAATACATAAAGACCAACAGAAAGATAAAATTATTACAATAAAATTGGTAAAAAAATTTCATGTCCTATATATATAATTTCTATAGTATCTAGAAACGTTTATTGTTTAAGATGTTGAGGTTGATTCGTATTTTTTCCTGTGAAATGTTACTATCATAAATGGGTACTCACTTTAATTTGGAATCAACCTTCCTCGCCTTAGCATCCAAATTAGCCAAACTAGAAACAACATTTTCCGAATTGCTGTTATTCGTGATAATTGCGAAAATGCCCTCAACTTCATTTGCAAGATTATCGTCTAATACATTGAAACTATTATTCTTCTCCCACACACTCTCTATAGTGAGTTCAATTTGAACATCTAATTTTTCCCATGCTCTGAAAACATACAAGTTAAATGAAATCTTGGTTTACATCGAAAGCAAAGATGTTTTGCGTAAAGAAAAATAATTTAAAAACCATCGGATTTGATAATATTGATGTGAATCATCGATAGACGCACTGTTAGTTTGTGGTGTATTTGTGTTTAAAAAAAAAACACAAAATTAATAAAAATTATTTATTTTCACAACACAACTTTTATACACACACAATATATATATTTCACTTTACGATTCACAATATAGAATTTAACGAATTCTATAATATAGAATAGGGATTCGTCCCCTGCACCCCGCGCGGTTACTGGTACTGGTGCTCCTCTCAGGCTAAGCCGGTGAAACCGTAGCTTAGGTGGTTATGCGACCATTAAGAGAGAAGCCCCTAAACTAAGAAATCAACGCTTTATATACATACAATATTGCTGACACCGCGATATAGGCCGGTGGGGTTTATAGCCCAAGTCAGCAATATTGGACAATGTAACACAATGTAACACCTCCCTCCTTTAAAACGGAACATCCTACAATAAAAGGATGTGAGTAGAAATAGTAAACAAGAAATAGTAAATAAGAGGAGGTAGGGTATTAAAATTGAAACAAAATAATCTCGAAAAATCTAAAGTACTGAAATTGAAATTAAAGCAAAATTGAAATAGTAAATATAAAAGAAAAATAAAATTTGAATAATGATGTGGGGATGCAGAAAAGAATACGTGACACAAAAAAATAATCAAAATTTAATAAAATAGTACAGAACAATAGTAATTTTATGATGTAGGAACTAGCATAATAATAAAAATAAAAATAACAATGTAGAATTGAAATAGCACAACATTTATATAATATAATAATTGAAATGGCATAACATTAATTTACGATGTAGAAATTAAATCATTAATGTAAGATTTAGTAATAAAATTAAACAATTGAAATAAAACATTTTACAATTAAAACAATTTATGATTTAGAAATTAAAATAAGAATAACATTATTCTAGGATTTAGTAGTCAAAAATTGAAATAGTATAACATAAATTTACGATATAGAAATTTAATTAAGATAACATTAATCTAGGATTTAGTAGTAAAATAAAAATACATTGAAATAGTACAACATCGATTTACGATTTAGAAATTGAATTAGGATAATAATAATCTAGATTCTAGGGTTTAGTAGTAAAATAAAATAAAAAATTTGAAATAGTAATAACACATCGATATTGGGTCTAGAAATAAGATTTAGAAATTAATATAAGCTAACATTTATATAAGAAATAGGAATAAAAATTAAGGCACATAAAAATAATATGAAACTGGATGTTACAAGATTTAGAATGGCAATACAATGATATTTAATTAAATTCTAAATTTCTCCTTATAGATCTAAGAGAAGAAGAGTCATCAGATACTTCATTCATTTCAAAATGTGTTGTTCTTGATCTGTGCTCTATGGCTGTTGTCGATCTTGTATGAATACGATTGAAGATTTGTACACAACAATTAGAATTTTGTCGACTTCGAGAATTACAGAAACAGTGATAAAGTTTATATGAAATGAATGAAAGGACTGTTATTGATAATAAGGTAGTTATAATGCTAAAGTAATAGCCGTAACGAATGTGATACGGTTGGTTTTCTATCTTTGTTAATTCGTCGCTATTCTGATCTAATCTATGAGAAACATATTGTAAAGAATCGAGATTGATGTGAGATAACTTTATATGAGTAAGATGAGGGATGCTGTTATTGATTCTAGTTTTGGAACAGCAATCATCTTCTATAATATTAAAAGTAGGAGTTTGTATATGAATTTTAAGTTCAAATTCACTAGAAGGCGTGAATTGTAATAATTTATGAAATGCTTTACAATTTTTAGGCACTTTAAGAATACCGGATCCAACAATATCATAATCGTTAATAATATCATCACAATTCATTGTTAACTTAGAAATATTTGATTGTACATATACCCATCTATTATTACTAATTTTCTGCCATATATCTATACTACCAAGAATTAACTTATAGTCACAATTAGTGGGGAGTTCATGAATGTATTCCGTAAGGATAGACACTTCACACGTGGGGTTAGAAACACTGGACTCAATATTACTGAGTTTACACACATAAGATTTGCTCGTTATCACTTTACACTCACTTAGATTGTCAAACGCAAAGTAAGTTAACTTGTCCGTGGTTATTGCCAAGTATTTAGCGTTAGGTTTTATCATTGCAAAAGAGTGCGGGTTATTGATGTCATGAGGAGTTGGTAGAGCGTAGACATGAAATAGATTGTACTCTGTAAGTGTAACTAAAGGAATCTTAACAACAAAAATAAGCTTACTGTCGCTCATAAATGAGGAAATGTCGGCAATATCAAGAAGGACGTGTATATTATTTAATGCGATAGGTACTGGAAAGTTGACATTAATTTTATTTAAGCTAGATGTTAATTCTTGAAAAAGTTTAACTGGACTTAAAATCGAAGGATGAACTACATTCAATTTGCCAAAAAGAATAGCATCAAGTAAGTTTCTAAGATTGGAATTTAAAATCATAAGGGAACTTTCGAGAGCACTAAACGTCATAGCGAGATGAGAATTGACTTGGAGTTTATTTGTATTCTCAGAAACTGATTCGAATATTTTGTTTAGCTTTTCCATATTTTCATTTAAAGTTAGTTCATTGTCATTGAGTCTGTGAATAGTTTGATTAAATGTGGATATAGTAGAAGAGACGGTATGTATTCATCAAAGTTGCCAAGTGTCTTTGAATAGTCTTAGATGATGTCATGATTCCTGGCGCGATGGCCCTGGAAGAGAATTTTCATGAGCTAGTTTAATTTCGTCAACGTGAAATCTAGTATGTTTGCGATTGATAAGAATAGTAACGTTGTTGTTGTTATGAATTTTGACGATTCTGTACGGGCCTTTCCAGATGGGAGACAGTGCTTTACGTAACCTATGATGATGTTTGATATATACCATATCCCCGACATTATAAGACACTACTCGTGAATGCTTATCATAATACTGTTTCGATCTTTCTTTACTTCTAAGAATATTTTCACGAGCTAAGTTTCGAGATATAGAAAATTTATGCTTAAGTGTTTTAATATAGTCAGGATAAGTAAAGTCAGGTGAAATGTCATAAATTGAACTTGGAATATGAGGCTTGCAACCAAATAAAAGTTCGTGAGGAGTAAAGTTAGTGGATGAATGGACAGCGGAGTTATAAGATATTAGAGCGGTAGGAAGATATTTATGCCAGTCATCTTGATTTTCACTAACATATGATTTGAGATATTCTTTGAGAGTTGCATGACTCCGTTCGAGAGCACCATTAGTTTGCGGATGATACGGAGAAGAAAAGAGATGTTTAATCTTAAAAAGGGAAACAACATTTTTATAAACTTCAGCGATAAAATGGACACCTTGATCAGACAAAATCGTCTTAGGAATACCGAAATGAGAGATAAACTGAATAAGACATTGAGATGTTTGTTCTGCCGTAGAATTCTTTATAGGATACGCCATAGAATACTTAGTTAAATCGTCTTGAAAAGTGACAATGTAGCGATAATTCTCAGGACCAGATTCTGGTAATGGACCAACGATGTCAGTCGCAATTCTCTGAAGAGGCTCATGGGAAGTAGAAGTTATTTCCATGGGAGCACGATTAGTAGCACGTAACGCTTTGTTTTGTTGACATTGAGGGCAATTTCTAACATAAGACTCGATTTCGGATCTCATATTTTTCCAGTAATATAGTTCTTTCAATTTACTATACATGCGTGCAAAACCAGAATGTCCGCCTACAGGTGAGTCATGATTGTCTTTTAGGATAGTTGGGACTTCAGTAGGGGTAGGATAGATCATTTTGTTATGATAAATATTAATCTTAATTCCAGTTTGATTAAAAACGTAAATAATCATCTCATAAATTAATGGAAATCTTAGTTTGTCAAAAGGATTTGAGAAATCAGATATAGAAATTTCTTTTACATTACGATGATATATAAATAATTGTTTACGTAATTCTTTTAAGACTAAAAATATATATTTATAAGATGAAGATTCAAAATGATGGACTTTTGTAAAAAGATGGAAGTAAATCTTGTTATTAACTGTTGAAATTTTGATTTTATGCAGTTCCTTTTCTGATAGTATAAAGGACTGTTTGTCATCTAATAATTCTAAGATATCATTGCAATAAGGGTTTGAGTCATCTAGATCGATTGATGTTGGATAAGCTATAACTGAACAAGTTGTCTTTAAAAGATTTTCATTATGTTCAACAACTTCGGTATCACACATTGTGGGACTAGAACGGTTTCTAATAAAGGATTCATAGGATAGGTTGGTGATAAGTCTTGTACCGTCAGTGTCGTTGATGTCGTTAATAGCGTTAATAGGAGGTCGACATAAGGCATCAGCGTTGGAATTTACTCTACCAGGTTTGTAAATAATTTCGTAATCATATTCTTCTAACTTTAATCTCCAGCGCACCAGTTTACTGCTGGGATCTTTGCAATTAAAAAGCCAGACTAATGGGCGATGGTCGGTGACAATTTTGAATTTCCGACCGTAAAGATAGGGTCTGAAGGTTTTAACACCAAAAAGAATTCCTAATAGTTCTTTCTCAGTTGTACTGTAATTACCTTCGGCTTTGTTAAGTGTTCTAGAGGCATATGCGATTGGGAGATCTTTACCAATATCACCTTGAGATAAGATTGCGCCTAATGCATAATTAGAAGCATCTGTGGTGAGTATAAAATCTTTAGAAAAATCAGGATATTGGAGAATGGGAGCATTAGTCAACATAGATTTAAGGGATTCAAATGCTTGAGTTTGGGATTGAGACCAATTGAATTCAACATCTTTTCGAAGTAAGGAAGTAAGTGGCTTTGTGATTTTGGAAAAGTCTTTAATAAACTTTCGATAATAGCCTACAAGGCCGAGAAAGGATTTTATATCTTTAGGATTTTTAGGAATAGGATATGAGATAACAGCTTTTACTTTATCGGGATTAGGAGATACACCTTTATCAGTAATAGTATGACCGAGATAAGCGACTTCACGACGAAGAAATTCGCACTTATCTGGTTGCAACTTTAGATTATGTTCTCTAAGTGCTTCGAATATGAGTCGGAGTTTGTGGATATGGGAAGACAGATCGTGGCTATAAATTATGACGTCATGTAAATAAATAAAGCAGTGGAGACCTTGAAGACCTGATAGGACTTGGTTCATTAACCTTTGAAATGTAGCGGGAGCATTTTTCAAACCAAATGGCATTCTTGTGTATTCAAAATGACCATTGGGAACTGAAAAGGCTGTTTTTGCAGCGTCACTATCACTCATACATATCTGGTGGAATCCAGATGCTAAGTCCAGGGTACTGAAGTATTTGCTATGTCCTAATTGGTCAAGAATATCAGTTATATTAGGAATAGGATAGGCGTCACCGATTGTAATATCATTGAGTTTCCTGTAATCAATTACGATACGCCATTTCTTTTGGCCGGAAGCATCTTGCTTCTTAGGAACTACCCAGATGGGTGAAGACCAGGGAGAATGAGAAGGCCTAATGATTTTTTGATTAAGCATTTTGTTAATTTGATTATTGACTTCCTCTTTGTGGCACTCAGGGTATCTATATGTTTTTACATGAATGGGTTGAGAGCTAGTAGTTTTGATCTCATGCTTAAGAGTATTTGTACAAGTTAAAGCATCACCTTCAAGATGGAACAGATCAGAAAACTCGGTACACAGATCAAAAAGAGCTCGAGTTTCCTCAGGATTAAGATGTGATGATCTTATTTGTTCATGCACCCTATTTACTCTCTCTAAAGATGTTTCAGAAACCACATTCGTGTTTGAAATTTGGAATTGATCAATTAAATCACAGGGATTCAACTCAACTGAAATTGACTTAATTATAACGTCAGAGCTAGTAGTATTCAGGACAGACACATTAACGTGATTATTACTTTTAAGTGAAACTAGACAACCGGAGATGAAAATTCCATTCTGAATTTCGGTTTTTTTCTACGAAACCAGTGGTTATTTTAGGATTTGTGACATTACACTCAATAATCATTTCGGATCGAGCCGGAACAGTGTATACAGGTTTGGTAAAGTGGAGAGGAATTGAATAATTATCTATCTTCAGGATATTGGTCTCATAATCGATCTTAGCATTTTTAGACTTAAGAAAATCATTGCCAATAATTCCATCAAAATTAATATCAATAGAATCAGGAATTAAATTAAAATCAGTGATAATAGAATGATCTGGGAATTTAAAATCAAATTTAATTTGACCAAGACTTTCAGTATACTCAGATTGTTTATCGATACCTTTGAATTTTATAATTTTAGGTATCAATTCAGGTTCATATTGCAAAGATGATTTTTTCAAAAGTGAAATAGCTGCACCAGAATCAACAAGAAGTACTAAAGCCTTGTCTGAGTATGAGGATTTAACATAAACGTGAGGTAAGTGAATTTTACTATTATAATTAATTTCATAAATAGCTTCAAGAGATTCTGAATTAGTACTGTTCTGAGTTACTCTATTTGGAAAATTAGGAGTAGAATTGCAAGTTGTCTTAACTGCATTATTAGACCGATAACCTTTCGATATAGGAGGATTAGGAAATGTAGAAAAGGTAGATTTAGTACGGGACTTTTTTGTGTTAAATGATTTAGAAGTTACATTTGACTTAGGAGATTGAATTGATATACGTGATTGAGTTGATTTACGAAATTGAGTAGATACACGAGATTGAGTCGATTTACGAGATTTAGTAGATGTAGGAGATTGAGACGATTGAGTCGATATAGGAGATTGAGACGATTGAGTCGATATAGTAGATTGAGGCGATTGAGCCGATATAAGAGATTGAGACGATTGAGTCGATATAGTAGATTGAGGCGATTGAGCCGATATAGAAGATTGAGACGATTGAGTCGATATAGTAGATTGAGGCGATTGAGCCGATATAGTAGATTGAGACGATTGAGTCGATATAGTAGATTGAGGCGATTGAGCCGATATAGGAGATTGAGACGATTGAGTCGATATAGTAGATTGAGGCGATTGAGCCGATATAGTAGATTGAGTCGATTGAGCCGATATAGTATAAGATAAGTCATAAGTCACGTCGGTTTGAGTCGATGATTCCGTACGACGCGGAAACGGAATCCTTCTTAGTTTAAAGACGGGTCATTGCTACTATCTTCACAAATCTTATGAACTTTATGTTCAGAGTGATTTTGTCGCCGAGAATTATTATATTGGCGCTTACGACATTCCGTAATATTATGGCCTGCATGTTTACAATATTTGCAAATTTGAGAATTGGAAAATGGTACAGTAGTGTTTGAGCTATTATTTGCATCATGCGAAACTGTGTGAATATTACGTTTGAATTGACGATTGAGGAAACAGGACCTTTCTGTGTGACCTAGTTTCCCACAAGAACTACATTTGGGCCTCTGTTCAATAGTCTTTGATGACTGAACGTAGTTGTACAATTTTTCTTCTTGCACCGCGAGATTTATAGCATCGCATAATGTCGTAGGGTTACGACATCGAACAATTGTGGATATATAGGACGGCAACCCTAACAAAAAGGTATGTAAAGCAAGGTCTTCCGTGCTAGCTATGCGCCCTTTTAATTCGTCTGGATTTTTAGTTGAATGCGCGATATCAGTCTGTAGTCGAGTAAGGAATGTCTCCAGTCGTAAGCTATATTGCGAAACAGTTTCAGTTTGTTTTTGTTTGCAATTCTGAAGGTCTAACAAAAGGTGATCTCTGTGTTTAGTCTCACCGAAAGTGGCCTTTAAAAATAATTTTAAGTCCTGCCAACTATCAAAAATTTTCAGTGAACACGCTAATTCGGCTTTTCCCTCTAACTGTGATATAATAAAACGATATAGTATGTCTTTCTGCCTACTGGATGCATGGCTTATTGCGCTCTCGCAATTCTTAATAAACGACGATAATTTTTGTCTATCGCCGTCGAAAGGTTTTATAAATTTAAGTAAGACATTAAGCGGAATATTTTCGATTTCAGAAATAGTAGAACATTCGGACTTAACCTCGCTCTTAGACATCTTTAACAATGATAAAATATATTATAACGTAATAAAATAATGGCAATAAAAAGTAACGAAACACTCACAGGAATGCGGCGATGACGACACGCAGCGACATATGACACCCTATTGTGTATTGTGTCGGTGGCGCGATGTATTCTTGTTACCGGGTTTCGTAATACACCGGTATAGCTTTTGTGACTCGATGGCGAGCTATGAGGCTTGGGCTGGCTAGCTGGCTGGCTAGCTGGCTAGCTGGCTGGTTGGCTGGCTGGCTCGGTGGCTGGCTGGCTGACTCGGTGCCTGATAGTGAATCAGACACAGTGGAGTCCTGGCAGCGACGGCAGCAGCTGGTAGCGGCGGAGGTACAGGTGCCGGGCAGTGAACCCTCGGCACAGGGAGAATCCTTCTTCAATTGGCGGTACTAGTACCCTCGTGAAGGGCGTCGTAGTGGGCCCACCGTGTGAATCAGGTCGACCTCGTCAGGGATGGGCGACCAAGGGATGAAAAAATCCCCTTTACTTCTGACACCAATGTTAGTTTGTGGTGTATTTGTGTTTAAAAAAAAACACAAAATTAGTAAAAATTATTTATTTTCACAACACAACTTTTATACACACACAATATATATATTTCACTTTACGATTCACAATATAGAATTTAACGAATTCTATAATATAGAATAGGGATTCGTCCCCTGCACCCCGCGCGGTTACTGGTACTGGTGCTCCTCTCAGGCTAAGCCGGTGAAACCGTAGCTTAGGTGGTTATGCGACCATTAAGAGAGAAGCCCCTAAACTAAGAAATCAACGCTTTATATACATACAATATTGCTGACACCGCGATATAGGCCGGTGGGGTTTATAGCCCAAGTCAGCAATATTGGACAATGTAACACAATGTAACAGCACGTTAAACCGATTTCTGGCATGGAGACGCATGCTGTTTTTTATATATTACACTTACCTTATCTTATGTACCAAACTGTTTGATTTCTTTGAGCAAATCAGTTGTACCTTTCTCACTCCTTTTTCAATAAGGCGTTCAATAAGACGAATTGCCAGGACCTCGTTATCGGAAATAACGATGTGATAATTGTTCGATGAACTGCTTATTCTGTAATATTAAAATTACAAATTGTAACTAAATACACAGATTAAAATAGTAATCACGCAATAACGATACTGTCTGGAAAAGTCAGAATATTACAATATTTTCTTGAGCTGCGTCAGCAGGCGCACGTAGCCGCGCGCTATGCTATCACTACATAGTATAAAACAAAGTCGCTTTCTCTGTCCCTATGTCCCTATGTCCCTTTGTACGCTTAAATCTTTGAAACTACGCAACGGATTTTGATGCGGTTTTTTTTAATAGATAGAGTGATTCAAGAGGAAGGTTTATATGTATAATAACATCCATTAAATAGTGGAGAAGTACTGTTATTTTTGAGGTTTCTAATGTGATGTCGTAAATAATTACATTTTTTCCGCTTACATTGCAAACGCAGGCTGAACCCTACGAGTTTTATCAAAATAATGTACTAAGTATTGTACACATTGAAAAGGTCTACAGAAAAGTCCGCGATGGTATATGTCTATCTCTTATGGATAACCCACAATAACTTTTTTTTGTCATTTACTTTTTACGACAAATAATGGTTAATTTTCGAAGCGATTTTAACCAATACAGCATTAATCCTTAACCAATTAAATACCTTGAATACATTGTTCATTTAATATAGATCTTTATGGCCCTTTACACCGTATGATTTAAGTGAATATTTTCGAAGATATTACAGATTTAAAAATTACGGGACGTAGCGTTTGCGGCGGTACCGGCCGGCCGCCATTGCACCCGTGCGAAGCCGGGGCGGGTCGCTAGTCTATACTAATATTATAAAGAGGAAAGGTTTGTATGTATGTATGTATGTATGGTTTTCACGCATAAACTACTGGACCGATTTTGATGAAATTTGGCACAGATAATCTTTAGACCCTGAGAAAGAACATAGGCTACCTTTTATTGCGAAATATGTACCACGGGCGAAGCCGGGGAGGACCGCTAGTTTACTATAATTGTTAAATGTTAAAAATATGTAATGACGATTCGAAAGTGTTTCTAAAAGAAGTCTAATCATCAATACATATAATAAAATTGTAGAAAAGTAGTGTCTGTACAATTGAAATATGTAAAAAAAAATTAGCAGGTGTTATTATTTAATCGTGCCCGAATCCAAAACTGTTGTTAAAAAAATTTTTGTCTGTTTGTCTGTTTGTCTGTATGTTTGAACACGCTAATCTCAGAAACGGCTTATCCGATTTAGATGCGGTTTTCACAAATATATTGTGGTAAGCTTCATTTAACATTTAGTGTTTATTTCATGTTAATCGGTTAATAAATAAAAAAGTTATGACCATTTAAGTAATCACTAGCGGTCCGCCCCGGCTTCGCCCGTGGTACATATTTCGCAATAAAAGGTAGCCTATGTTCTTTCTCAGGATCTAAAGATTATCTGTGCCAAATTTCATCAAAATCGGTCCAGTAGTTTATGCGTGAAAACCATACATACATACATACATACATACATACATACAAATAGTTATAATGTACCCGGACGTTGATTATACGACGTTCGACCCAACTATCCTCACTTTGCTAATAGTGGTTGACTTGCTGCGATTTGTTATCAACTACCTACATCAGAGTCTCGTCGCGGCGTTCGTGCGAGTGGTCGCGTCTGGTTTTCTTTGCGAGATATTCTTTTGTTTTTGCTTATTTATAAACTCGGACGCGCTCGAGTGTGACGGTGCTAGCGCACGGCCGCGGCGCAGGCATGTCGCAGGCGGATAGTAACAGTGCGTATGAATATGAAGAGACTGTTGCTAGGAAAGACTTGAATGATGTGTTAATCGATGATGTAGCTAAATCGAATATGAATAATACGATGCAGGAAAGTGTGGAATGTATTGATGTGGAACATAACAGAAAGAGGACTAGGACAGCTGTTGAGGGGAGTGATACTTCGGAGGAGGGATGGAATGTGGTCTCGAGATCTCGGAAGGCGGTACGGAGGTTGAGCGGAACTTCAGAGAAAAGTGTGGATGTGTGCGTAACTAGCACTAAGCAACTTCCTAAACAATTAACACTAGCGAAATTATTTAAAGATAATAATATAAAGGGAGTTAAGCGAGTCAAATATACGCATAGTTATAAAATGATAATAACCTTTGACGAGAACATTAATGCTCAATCTCTGATCGAGTGCAAAACATTTAAAGATATGGAGTGGAGATGTTACAAAACTTCGGAGGTGGGTGTGTCTTACGGGGTTATCCGGGATATAGATTTAGAGGCTAGTGACGAGGATATTTTAAGTAACCTTAAGTGTGAACGTGAGATAGTGGCAATTACACGTCTCAATAAACGAAATTTTGATGGGACCGCGTCTTGGATTAAATGCGAAGCACTTCGGCTGGGATTCAAAGGAAATTCTATCCCATCCCATGTTTTCCTTTATGGCCTCGGCATTAAAGTGGACCCTTATATTTTTCCGGTGACGCAATGTTCTCGCTGCTGGAAATACGGACACAGCCGATTCCAATGTTCGTCGACTAAAGTGATTTGCCCAAAATGTTCTCGCGATCATGAAAACTGTGACACGATTGTTTTTAAATGTGTGAACTGTTCCGGTAATCACATGGCCTTGCAGAAGGTATGTCCAGTCTTTCAGAAAGAGAGAAGACTTAGAGAGCTTATGTCGGAGTTTAATTGCACATTCAGGAAGGCACTTTCATTATACGTCCCACCGTCACCAGCGCCTGGGAATAACGCTAACCCCGAGCCACATCAAATTGAATTAGACGAATTCCCCTGTCTCCCCACCCAAAATGAAGGGGATTCACATAATAAAGAGGAAGAGGAGGATAGGCCGAGAGAGTTAATGTCTCAATTATTTACGATACCCAAAAACAAAAGAAGCATATTAAAAAAGAAACAGTATCGTCCGCCATCTCCATTCAATTCTCCGGAAGCTCCACAGGCTGAAATGAATTGGAGTGATGATTCGGAAAGAAATCAGGAACGGGAGGGAGACCAGGAACACGCCAAGAAATCAAGTAGGAACAGTTTAAAGGATTTAAGTTTTATTCGGTTTCTTTCACGTTTATATAAAATAGCTACGTGCAAGGATTCCTTAGAGGTAAAGATACAGCGTGTTGTTATAATGTGTACTGAATGGGTGATACATAAATTGATGAGTGGAATTACTGCAAAGTCTGTATTTAGTTCATTTTGTGATGACGGATAGTCAGTCTATTAATGTAAGTATAGGTATCATGCAATGGAATTGTCAGAGTTTAAGACCGAAAGCTAAATCTTTAGAATCATTATTGAGCCAAGAAAAAATTCATGTAGCCGTTTTAAGCGAAACGTGGTTAGTACCCGATTCATTTTTTAAAATTAGTAACTATGTAATTCACAGATCAGACAGAGCCGACGGTTATGGTGGCGTGGCAATTCTTTTGCATAAGTCTATTAGAGGTTATAATTGTAATACACGTTGCTCAAATACAGGAATTGAATTATTACATATACGGGTTTTAAATTGTCAGCATATTGAGAATGTAATATCTGTTTATTGCCCGGCCGGTATACCAACAACACAAAACGATTGGGTTTATATTTTTTCAATTACAAATAGTAAATCAGTAATTTTAGGAGATTTTAACGCTCATCATACTTCTTGGTCCAACAAAACAGATCGTAGAGGTACACTTATTTTCGATTCTATCTTAGAACATAATTTTGCCTGTTTAAATAACGGAGAGGCAACAAGAATAAGGTATGTCAATGGATTATTGCAGGAGTCATCACCAGATGTCTCATTTGTCTCTTCCGATTTAGCTACTTATTTTACCTGGAATGTAAGTAATGAATCTCTTGGCAGCGATCACCTCATTATTAAATTAACTTCTCCTATACGAGTCGTCCCTAATCATGAAATGATTAAAATACGTAATTTTAAAAGAAGCGACTGGAAGTCGTATGCTTTATTTTTAGAAAATACGTTTAACAATTACAGCCATCCGGAAAATATACAGGAATTTTATGATTTTTTTGAACGCGCGTTAAAGTCTGCTGCTGATAGATTTATCCCTTATATTAAATTTCCGAAACATCCTTGTAATAAATTTATTCCTAAATGCTATTGGAATCCAAACTTATCTAAAGCGGTAGCCGAACGACGTTTGGCTTTGGCTAATCTCAGGCGGAACCCATCTGCAGAAAATTTGGATACATTGCATGAAAAAATCAGTACCGCTCAAAGGCTAATTAGGAAGGCCAAAAGTCAGGCGTGGCAGAAGTTTTGTTCGTCTATTGATGAAACAACTTCAGCTTCTAATATGTGGCACCAAATGCGGTGGATTAAAGGCCATGCCTCAAATTCTACCAACAATTGTGTGGATAAAGAGAAGGTTGTAGATTTACTCAATAGCCTAACACCCGATTATGCGTTACCCCCACAACCACGTTTTTATTCAGCAAACATTAATTGGACGTATTTATGCAAAAAGGGACCAACCCACACCGAATCAATTTCGAGAAAATGAGGTTTTTGTGAAAATCGTTTGCAAAAACTATATGTTGTAAAATTTGGGGAAAAAAAGTTGTTAGGCGTGTGTATCATATCGAATCCTATCTAGGGATACCAGATTCATGGATATTTATTAAATTTTAACAAAATAATCCTTGAAAAACCGGCCGGTTCTGTCTTGCAAAAAAACGCTTTTGTGGGTTGGTTCTTTATAGCAAAATTATTTTGGTTTTTATTGTTGCCATAATTAAAGAAAAAAGTTAAGCATCCGATCAAAACAGGCTAAATAAAGCAGCGACAGTTAGCTGGAACTAATTGCAACTTACGTATGCCCTTAAAGTTAACAGGAAATATATAAAAATCCTTGATTAGACTTGTCGTACTGTATGGATTGGAAAGCTGGGCAGTGAAAAAGATGGAAGAAAAACGATTGCATTTAGCGCAGATGAGAATGTTGATATGGATGTGTGGGTTGACAAGAATGGATGAAGTAAGGAATGAATATATAAAAAGAATATTTAAACTGGTTTTATTACAGAAAGATTGAAAGGGAATTGTCTGTCTTGGTATGGACATGTGGTGAGGATAGATGACACGCATATGACTTAGAAAGTGATGGATATGAATGTTGATGGATGCAGAACAAGAGGAAGGCCAAGGGAAAGAGGTGTAAGTGTGCATAGTTATATTAAAAAAGAAAAATGAGTAAAATATGCCCTGATGTTTGTCAGGAGAAAAGAAAAATAAACCGTGTTAAACCGACTCCAAATAACATGGATTAAGGACACGAAGGTCACGATAATTTTGTAATAATATCAAAATACATATTATATTTGTTTCACTTTAATGACACTACTTTTGTATCTAACTAAGATACAGTAGACCCATCTTCTGCTTTCATCTGTCTTCATGATAGTGATGATTCATTATGTTTTTTTTTTTATTTAGAAGAGATTTGTGAAGACAGAGTCTTTTGTTTAAGTCTTTTTACATATTTAATGATTTATATGTAGTTTTCCAGGATATAAACAGTCTTTGTTTTATTGAGCTCAGTACTCAGTACTCAATCGGCCAAAATCGGTAGCTTTGGATAAAAAACTGTGACCAGACACAAAAAAATTATGACTGATTTGTTTTACTGTTGGATGGTCAATCATGAATGCTTTAAGCATCCTCGTTAGTTTGATTTGGATCACGGAAAGATTAAAAAATGGTGTTGAGCGTTTAATATTCTGAAATAACTCCTGCGGGGCTCTGCTTGCTCTGGCCCACAACCATACGTACTCCCGAGGAGAAATTACCGGATTTAAAAAGTTTTTTTGTATCTCATTCCGAACAACGCTCAAATTTTTTACAAAAAAATTAAATAAAAATAAAGACCAAAGATATTGTAGAAGATGATATCAATGGCTTTTCCGCGACTCCCGATTTTGAAGATGTTTACTTTTAAGTAGAAACATTTTTTTTTTTTGTAAAATTGTAGTAAATCATTTTGAAAATTCTTATTTAGTGCTTTTTATAATAAAAACATGATTAAAGTTAAAAAAATAGAACATATTAATCAAATTCAACATAGAACCAAGCCCCTTGCATACTTAAAGGCCGAGAAATTTCATTATGCAAACAAGAACCAAAGTCAGTTGGTTCTGGTTACCTTGAAAACTAATGAAGCTTTTTGTGATAAAATAGAACCAACCAATTTTGGTTCCATCTTGCATAATGAAAGTTGGCGAATTTGGGTTGGTTCCGCAACTGACATGTAAAAAACTGTACTTACAGTTATCAAAGCTCTACCAAATTTTTTGAGAAGGTAGAAAACGTTTTTTTAACACTATCTGTGTACTTAACTCAATTTCGCAAAAGATGTGGGTTGGTCCCTTTTTGCATAAATAGGTCCAATTTAGAGTCTTATATCACATTACAGGAGTTAGAAAATTCAATAAAAAGTTCAGACACTGCTCCGGGGCGCGACGATATAAGCTTTTCTATGATTAAAAATCTTCCTCATTCTGGCAAAATTCTGTTGATTAAATTATATAATTTGGTATTTAGCTCCGGTGTCATACCAACACAGTGGCGTCAGGTTAAGATAATTCCCATACCCAAGCCTAACAGGGATTCGAATTCTATTTTATCTTTTAGACCTATTTCTCTTATCTCTTGTGTTTGTAAAATCTTTCATACTATTTTGAACAAAAGGCTGGAATGGTATTTAGAACACGAATCACTGCTTCCGCAAAATATGGTGGGCTTTCGTAGGGGGCGGTCGTGCTTGAGCAGTCTCACTCGGTTAGTGTCCCAAATCCAAATTGGTTTCTCTAAAAATTTGTTTACTGTAGCTTGCTTTATAGATATAGATAATGCCTATAATAACGTAGATGTCACTTCTTTATTAAATATTTTAGATTCATTAGGCGTTGGAGCAAGAATATGTAGATATTTATGGCTATATTTGAAGGAAAGACAGCTAAATATTCGGGTTGACGGTTGTGATGTGGCTAGATATACATGCCGCGGCTTAGCTCAAGGAGACCCTTTATCGCCTCTTCTTTTTAATGTAGCGACAATTAATATATGTAAATCTATTCAAAACGTTAACATTTCTCAATATGCTGATGATATGGTTTTATATGTATCGAACAATACTTTAAATATTGCTTTGTGTGAATTGAAGTTTGCATGTCAAGACCTTAATTGTATGTTAACGAAATTAGGACTTTCAATATCCCCGTCTAAGAGTAAGGTTTGCGTTTTTAAAAAGGGTGGTTTTAGGGGTTATTTTGATTTTGATATTGACGGTCAATTCTTATCAATAGTACAGGAATATAAATACTTAGGCTTGTGGTTGGATAGCCGTCTAAGGTGGCGTAAACATATAGAGGAAACTATTCAAAAAGTTTGTAAGTTCATTAATCTGCTTAAAGTACTGTCTGGGCCAGGGTGGGGTATACATCAAAGACACTTAAGACGCTTATATATTTCCCTGATAAGGAGTAGAATGGATTATGCGAGTTTTTTATATGACAATGGTTTCAAATCTAATCTTATTAAATTGGACAGAATTCAAAATCAAGCTTTGCGCGCCATAGGCGGATATATTCGCAGTCCCCCATCCACGTGATGGAGTGTGAACTAAGTCTCCCTCCACTCCAAATTCGGCGGAAATACTTGGCGGGGAAATTCTGGTTAAAATGTAATTCGTTCAACAACAGCAAAGAAGTCGAGGTCATAAGAAATTTAACAACCCATGGTAATTCCAGGTATTGGATAGGTAAAAGACTCCCTCTGCTTATTTATACTCATGGATATTTGAACTCATTGCCTATGCACAGTAGCGCTTTGCCTGAAATGTTTGCTTTGAATACCTGGGTTGGTAGCATCGATCTTCGAAACATAATTTTCATTTCTATCCCTTCTGTAGACCGCCCGAAACGTATGTTTAACTGCCAAGAATTAAACTTTATTTGTAACCGTTTTATCGACCAGAAATATTTGGACTATTATAAGCTTTATACTGATGGCTCTAAGGACGGCAGTGGAGGGGGTGCAGCTTTTTTGGACCCATCTTTGGGATGCTGTACTAAGATCAAAATAGATTCCAAGATTTCCATAATGCATATTGAATTAATTGCAATAGCAGAGGCATTATCATATATTCGGTCTATTAGTCCTAAAAAAATTGTTATTTTGACGGACTCAAAAAGTGCCTTGCAACATTTGGCTCGTTGTACCTCTCAGGGGAAAGGTATACCGATAGCCTACCAGATTTTGGAATCAATCTTAAGCCTTAAATCCGAAGATAAGATCGTAGTACTACAGTGGATCCCTTCACATATCAACTTGCGAGGAAATGATGATGTTGACCGATGTGCTAAAGAAGCTTCATCCGATGGAATACCTCTCGCTGTTTCTCCGCTTTATTCGGAATATTTCGGTTTTATTAAATCTAAATGTAGGGATGATTGGCAAGAGTATTTTGACGAGAGGTCGCGCACGAAGGGAATTTGGTTTAAGACTATCCAACCACAAGTTAGCCAACAACCCTGGATTGATAATGTAACCTTTGATAGGAATTTACTTAAGAATATATTGAGGTTACGTTCCGGACACATTGCGTCAAATAGTTTCGCATACTTAATGAAAGTAGTTAATTCACCAAACTGCAACGAGTGTGGAAGCATTGAGGATGTGTTGCATATTTTGACGGAATGTGTGCGGAACGAAGACTTAAGAAGAAGTTTGTTTAGAAATAAATTGTACAGTGTCGGGTTTGTAAACAGCATCCTGGCTTTCCCGTTGTCGGAGGAAGCCCGGATGCTGGTAAAGATCGCGGAAGCAGGTTTAAGGAAATAGTGAATTGCTATGTGTGTGTATGTTATTATTGTAATATGCCTCAACAGGGCGATGTTATCGCAAAGCGATAAAGCCCTTTAAATTAAAAAAAAAAAAAAAAAAAAAAACTACCTACATCAATCAAACAAATTTAAATGTGTTTTTACGTAGTTTTGTAACGGCATACAGGCGTTTGTGTTTTTTCGTGCGTTGTGTAAAGTAAAAGTTTGTTACGTGGATTATTGTAACGGGAATGTAGTTCATCGAAGGAATTGTGTGTGCTATCACTGCTATCTGGGCTGCGGTCCAGGGTAGTTGTGTCTCTTTGTGATAAGCGATCCTCGATGCCTATGTCACAAATGAGTTGGTGTTGTTCCCATGATACGCTAACGAAGTGCCTCTGTCATGTGGAGTGATTGGTGTTCTGTAAGATCAGTGTGGCCGAGGCAGTGTGTTTTTGAAATCCCGAGATGAACTACCGTAGTATTGTAGTACGAGAAAAGGCGTACGAGGACGTACGATTGTCAGTATGGCCGTGTTAGACATAACTTTTGATTTAAAATTTTTGTGGATGAATAGTTGTCAATGTAGTTGTCATTATTTCATGTCTGAACATGCTTAGCTGTCGAATACTAAAAAAAGCCGCTTTCCTTTGACTCGTGGCGCATTCGTACGAATCGTGCCTAGGGGCTCGGACGTTGTTTATACGACGTTTGACCCAACTACCCTCACTTTGTAAATAGTCGTTGGCTAGCTGCGATTTTTTATCAACTACCTGCATCAATTAGGTAGCTGAGTAGAATCGCAGTACATTCTTATTACATTCAAACTAATATTTAACCCTGCCTCGCGTGTAATTTCTCACAATAGGGTTAAAAGTGGGAATTTAAAAAAACCAATGTTGTCAAATATACCCAAGTGACATATCAAATGAAAGTGCATAACGTGTGAAAGTACAATTAGTCATATTTTTATCCAATTCGGTTTATCCATTTATTGGATTATAGCAGTAAAAGTGGGAATGAATAATCAAATAATACACTCAAGCGTCATATCAAATGAAAGGGCATGACGTGTGAATTACAATTAGTCTGGTTTTATCAAAATCGGTTCATCTGTTTATTACATATAGTGCACCTAAGGGGTGATAGTGGAAATAAATAATCCAAATGAAGCATCAAAGGATATGACGTGTACATAATTATAGGTACAATAATAGACATGGTTTACATCAAAATCGGTTCTGCCATTTACTAGGGGTGAAAGGGAAAAGTTGAAAGTCTGTGAAAGTAGAAGGATATGGGAGCGGGAGGATAGCCATAACCTGGAAATTTTGAACTCTTTTGTACCTAAGTTTTTTAGCTCAGTTGAGTAATAAATTTTACTAACAGTTCTTTTGTGTTATTATTTATTTAATTTATTTTATTTCTTAACTGTAAAATAATCTGCAAGTGCTTATTACTTAATTGTTTATTATATTTATTATAATATATTGGTAGTACGAGTTTACTCAATAATTGTGTGTTAAGTAGTTTACTATGCAGTCACTATTCCACGCGGGCACAGCTAGTTGAATAAATAAATGTTTGAGTTTAAGTTTGAGTTTACAACTCACCTAGTCTCGGTATTGGGTATGTTCTGCTTCATGTCGATGAGGAGGCGGCCGCGGTGGCGGCTGGCGGCGAGCAGGCGGAACGCGCGCGCCGCGTCGCTCGGCGCGAACGTGAGCCGCGTCACCGGGCGCACGTAGCCGCGCGCTATGCCCTCGCTGATCAGCACTTGGAGGCGCTAAATTAAATCTTGTTATTAGAAAATATACATCAGACCATGGGAGCAACAGGTGTAAGCAATTCTAACATTTGCACGTCTGTATCAAATTTGAAATCATTTCTAATTTATTTCACTATCTTGTTTTAGACAAAAACTTACTTTCATATCACTTTCGTTGTTGTATTTAAAGATGGACGAGATGTCGACGGCAGCAAATGATCTACTTTTTGTCATATTGTACATTCCGTATGAGAAGTCTTCATTAGTTTGAACCATTCCTGTGTCTATTACAATACCAGACGCTGCACAACACTTGATGGAAATCTTAAAGAAAAATAAAGAAAATCTTAAAATACATTATTTATTTTTATTCTTCGTAAACGCTTGGGATCGTATCATGAGATTAAAATTTCGCATAAAATTTCTGCTTACATTTTTGAGTTCTCCTTTGACGCAGTTAAGAGTAATGTCACATCCATAGCCTTGAGTGCGAGATAAAACCATATCTCCAAATGTAACATCCCTTGAATTACCGATGTGGTCATCTGTAAAATTGTACCTCATTAGAAAGAATATAAAAAATCTCGATTTACACTTCGATTCATAATTGGATATAAAATTTGCTATTTTTTTTTAACTGCACTTGAACGAAGTAGTATAAAATAAATATAAGTAATATGAATTAGGCAAATCCAAGGCCCAAATTTTATAAGTTTAGTAAAATTATCAGCAAAAACATGAAATAAAAATACCGGATCTATAATTAAATATATTAAGCAAACATTTCTCGAAAAACAGTTGGACGGATGTCTGAAGAACTGAAAATTTACCTTTCAGTTTTGGGAACAGCCTCTTCAAGAAGTGTTTCTTGCTTTTATCGCTAACGGTAGTAAACACTTCGCAATTATAAGCGAGGCAAATAGATATAGCAGCTTGGCCTAAAGCGCCAGTACCACCGTGGATCAAAACATTCATTCCGGGGAATAGTTTTTGCTTGATAGCCTTAAATAAATAAAAATATATAAATTATAATATAGATGTCAGTAATGGGTTCGCAATCATAATATTTCTCATAATAATGCCCAAAATATGGTTAGGTTTACCTATTAGTAAACACGTTACTGCATGTGTTGTCTTTTATCAAATAAAACTAATCATCTAACCAATTTATTGATCACTCATGTCTGGATTCAAACATAAGTAAAAACAAAAGCAATTGGAAACAGAAAGTATAATACAAAAAACTCACCAGGCAATAAAATGCTTGAGCGTACGCTAGAGGAACAGTTGCTGCGTCTTCCAAATTCCATGTTTCTGGAACCGGCCACAGAAGATTTAGGTTTGCCTTCACTCTACTTCTGATAGCTCCACCCTCTATTAACCCCATTACGCGTACACCTCTGGACAAAATATTTTTAGTTAATATACGATGTTTACATTTCTATAATATATATGTCGGCGTGAAAAGGAATTGGCAAAGTACGCGATGTGACACTTGATGGAGCTAGTGTCGCGTACCGACGGAACGCCGGGGCCGAAGAAGGGGCGCGAAAAAGAACTGTCACTTGTCGTGACTTGTCAGTGGTCTCTTTGTTCGGAAACAATTAGTTTTTCCCTCGGCGGATCGTTTTTGTCCATTGTCCTTTTGTGTGTACTTAAATTATAAATTTTGTAAAAGAATTACTAATAAAAGTTATACAATCATGAATCTTAATCATTCCGATCTCGGCCACCCTTCGACATCAGAAGTTGGACCAGATCCCCACAGCAACATTGGTACTGAAATACCAAGTCAGCAGCAGTCTCAACCAATTTCAAGTGATATGGAAGTTTTCTTGCGAGTGATGCGTGGATTGGTTAATGGCGGAGTGCAAAATCAAACGACGCTCATGAAATACGATCCCGATGACCCCGAAGCGGACATCGAGAGTTGGTGTAGAATAAATGAGGTGTTGGTAAAACATAGGGATACTAAAGGTACCGACCTACTATTAAGTCTGACGCAAGCACTCCGTGGCCGAGCTGCTACTTGCCTTGCAAAAATGCATCCCGATTGTATGACATGGGAAAATGTAAAAGAACATTTAATTGCTAGGTTTTCAAAACCTTTGCTCATGCAAGATTACTTTGAACGTATTATAACATTTAAAATGAATGACAAAGAGACAGCTGCAGATGCCTGTATGCGCCTTTGGCACCTTATCGAGTCAATACCCGATGCAACAATGAACAACGAGGTTATAACAGGGTTTTGTATCGCCGTATTATCTCGTTTAGATAATAACATAAAGAAGGAATTAAATTCTAATAATATAAAAAATAAAACTGAATTATGTCGGGCACTGCGGGGTGTATCATTGAAAAGACATGTTGATGATGTGAACACAGTCACTGAAAATAAACGCCCACGCTATATAACCAATCGCAATGCAAGTTTTGTTGGTTTTTGCCATCGTTGTGGAGAACAGGGGCATAAATCCTTTAATTGTAATAAATCTCAAAGTTCACAGACATTGAAGCCTCGTTCTGAAGAAAAACGTCTTGTCACCTGCTATTCCTGTGGATCGCCTGGTCATGTAGCAAATGCCTGCCCTGCTAAAAATTCATCTTTGGTGACAACAAAAGAAGTCAAGCTGTGTGGCAAGCGGGCGGTAACTGGTGAGCTGCAAGTTGCGGGTATGATTATTCATTTTCTTTTTGATTCTGGGTCTGAATGTTCACTCATTAAAGCAGGGCTTGCAAAAGTTGTAGATGGTATTAAATTTAATGAATTAGTTTCTTTAATAGGCATTGGGAATACAAATATTATATGTAGGGAACAAATTAAATGCAAGGTAAACATACATAGTGCTAACTATGAGATTCTTTTTCATATTGTAGATGATAAATATTTAACTGAACCAATTATCTTGGGCCGTGATATTATTAACATGGGTGTCCAGGTAGAAATCAATTCAGAGGGTGTCACTATTTTAAAATCTAAATCGTTACAGTTATGTACAAAAGCTTGTCAATCAAATATTGTCATGACTCAAATAGATACAGATTTAGTTGGTACTAATAAAGAACGCCTATATACTATACTAAGTAAATTCACTGATAGTTTCGTTGAAGGTACGCCGACGATACGAGCTAAAACGGTTGAAATGAAAATAGAATTAATTGATCCGAATAAAACTGTGCAAAGACGTCCCTATAGGTTATCGCCGACTGAAAGAGATATAGTGAAGGAAAAAATCTCTGAATTATTGGAAGCTGGAGTAATTCGTGAGAGTAACTCCCCATTTGCTAGTCCGATATTACTTGTGAAAAAGAAGGATGGTGGAAATCGAATGGTAGTAGATTACCGGGAATTAAATGCAAATACTCGCGCAGATAATTATCCTCTTCCTCGTATTAGTGACCAGATTGATAGACTATATGGCGCGAATTTCTTCACTTCTCTTGATATGACTTCTAGTTTTCATTCTATAAGCATAGAACCGCTGTCAGTAGAGCGTACAGCGTTTGTTACACCAGATGGTCAGTTTGAATATCTGGCCATGCCCTTTGGCTTAAAAAATGCACCATCGGTATTTCAGCGAGGTATCCAAGCTGCACTGAGAAACTGTACCTATGCTCAAGTGTACATCGATGACGTCTTAATACCCTCCGTCACTTTAGAACAAGGTTTCGAACGGTTACAAGAGATATTAAATGCGCTGACCAGTAACGGTTTCTCTTTAAATATGAAAAAATGTAAATTTTTAAAATCACAAGTTACCTATCTAGGTTATGTAATAAAAGCTGGGGAAATAAGACCTAATCCCAATAAAATTCAAGCTCTTGTAGAGATACCGGCTCCTCGAAATGTTAGTCAAGTACGTCAATTTATTGGATTAGCATCATACTTTCGGCAATTTATTCCTAATTTCTCCTCTTTAATGGCGCCTCTATATTCACTGTTGCAAATCAAAGGTGATATTAAGTGGACTGAGGAACATAGTACAATTCATCAGCGTGTTGTTGATATATTAACTTCAGAGCCTGTACTAGTTATATTTGATCCCGACAAAGATATTGAACTTCATACTGACGCAAGTTCATTAGGTTACGGTGCAATCCTTATTCAGCGATCCAATAAAGTACCACACGTCATTGCGTATTTTAGCCGACGTACGTCAGAAGCCGAATCACGTTACCATTCGTACGAGCTGGAAACATTAGCCGTCGTTCGGGCTGTAGAACATTTTCGCCACTATTTATACGGTCGCCATTTTACAGTTCGAACGGATTGCAACGCCTTAAAATCCTCGTCGACCAAACGCGATTTAACTCCGCGCGTGCATAGGTGGTGGGCCATATTGCAGGGTTACGACTTTAAAATCGAGTACAAAGAAGGTAGATTTATGTCGCACGCGGATTTTTTGTCAAGAAATCCTTTGCCTGACTGCGACGTGCATGAAAACGCAACGATTAATGTCCATAATAGAAAGAACGTTAATATATTGAATCTTCAAAAGGAGTGGATAGTGGTAGAACAACAACGAGATCATGAAATATCTCAAATTATGTCAAAATGGCGGACTGGAGATCTACCAAATGATCTAGCTGGATCATACGATATTCGTAAAGGTATACTGTACCGCAAGATTCAACGTAATAAGCAAAACTTATGGTTACCTATTGTGCCTAGGTCTTTAGCTTGGTCGTTAATAAGCCATGTTCATTCGGAAATTAAGCATCTAGGATTCGATAAAACTCTCGAAAAATTGTACGATTCATATTGGTTTCCTGGTATGAATAAAGCGGTTAAAAGGTTTGTTGATTCGTGTTTGGTCTGCAAAGCGTGTAAAAACACTTCCGGTTCTCCTCAGATAAGATTGCATCCTATACCCAAAGTCTCATGCCCCTGGCATACTATCCATATTGATATAAGCGGTAAACTTAGTGGTAAAAGTCAGAGAAAAGAATACGTGACGGTTATTATAGATGCATTTACAAAGTATGTTCTTTTACGACATACTCTGCGCTTGGACGCTAACTGTGCTGTCGAAAGTTTAAGACAAGCCATACATTTGTTCAGTGTGCCCAAACGTGTGGTCGCTGACCAAGGCCGTTGCTTTATTAGCTCTGAGTTTAAACAAATTTGCTCTGAAAATAATATTGAGTTACATTTTATTGCCGTTGGTGCAAGTAGAGCAAACGGCCAGGTTGAGCGTGTTATGCAAACATTAAAAAACATGTTAACTGTTGTGGAAAACAGCACAGATAGTGTTTGGCGAGATGAATTAGGTGATATTCAATTAGTAATGAACACAACAAGATGTAGAGTGACGGGGTACGGAATTGATGTTCGGTACGAAGGCTCTAACTCCTGGTTTATCCTAAATTTCTTGCGATAATGATGATAGTCGGTTGAATCTTGATGAAATTCGGGAAAACGCCAGTAAAAGTATAGAAGCAGTAGCGAATCATGATAAAGAACGCTTCGATAAAACTAAAGCACGTATCAAACATTTTAAACAAGGTGATTTCGTATTTTTGAAAAATAGTGAACGAAACCAAACAAAATTAGATCGTAAATTTCGGGGACCCTTTAAAATCATTAGTATTTTAGAAAATGACCGTTATGAATTGCAACATGTAGATGGCTCTAAGAGAATTTATAATATAATACCCCCATGAAAGCTTGCGTGAAGTTCCCAGAGGAAGGGCAGGCTTAACCGAATTAGCGGAAGCGCTTTGTGAACAGGCTCTTAATGAAGATACCGTGTCGGCGACTAATGATAATGCGGGCAGTGTTCGAATTGATGATTCAGCAGTTAGTGACGTTGTTGTGAATCAATCAATAAGCGAGGACGATAAAATTGATGATGATGATACTGTATCCCTATATAGAATTTGCGATGAGGATAGCGACGGTGAAGGTTCGACAGCTACTCGTTTAGCTGATCAAATTGATGATGATGATTTGGTTAATGTGTGGAGAATATGTGATGATCAAGGAAATTTGCTACAGTAGTTTCTAAAGTTTGAAGCTAGCTGGGCATAGAGTAATGGGAGAGTTATTATAGCGATAGCCAGTAGTCTCGTGTTCGGGACTAGCTGGATGTGTCGGTTTCAATGATACTTAATGACTTATCGAGCTGAGGTATTCTCATGAGTAACTGCAATCTTCTACAGTGCCTCATACCATAGGTATGATGGCTTTAAGAGGTTCGCAGGAATTGAATGAGGTGCTGCTGAGATATTCCTTAATCAGAGTGTTTTCCTAATATGTGGTCCTTTTCAGATGAGTAACGACTAGGCATATGCTGGACTCGGACGTAAGATGATTAACGCCCGAGGCCGGGCGTCTGTCAGGAAGGCCGTGTCGGCGTGAAAAGGAATTGGCAAAGTACGCGATGTGACACTTGATGGAGCTAGTGTCGCGTACCGACGGAACGCCGGGGCCGAAGAAGGGGCGCGAAAAAGAACTGTCACTTGTCGTGACTTGTCAGTGGTCTCTTTGTTCGGAAACAATTAGTTTTTCCCTCGGCGGATCGTTTTTGTCCATTGTCCTTTTGTGTGTACTTAAATTATAAATTTTGTAAAAGAATTACTAATAAAAGTTATACAATCATGAATCTTAATCATTCCGATCTCGGCCACCCTTCGACATATATATATAGGTTGAGTCTTGATTAGTTTTACTGACATTTATTTCAGGTATTTTTAAATCGATATAACTCTGTATTGCAACTGATCTACGTAAAATGTAGTACTATTATTTGCTCTGTGGCTACTATTATTATTGTTGTCTTTGTTAGGGATCCGTTTTATTTAACTAACTTATCTGTTACACCACTGAAGTCCATTCCGTAACAATTCTTCTTTACTTTTGCATAACTAACTTCGCCTGATGCCCTCTTGATATCAATATCATTAACACCAGCATAATGTACCTTTGAAAAGCGATACAGTTCTTTCATTACTATTTATGCATCAAAATTATAATATTTTTAAAGAAAACAACGAAAACTTACGTTTACATTAATTCCGACAACCGTCGGTTCAGGTGCTTCAACCCACTCTAGTGAATTTATGTCTCCTATTTGTGCACTTTGCAGCATCACGTTATTATTTGCTTCGGGTAACTCGTTTATTGGTAAATAGTAGAAGCCACCCCATTCACCCTAGAAACATATAATTTAAAAGTTATATGATACAATTTGAAATCAAACTATGGGTTAAGAAATTTTCTTTTGAAAGAGAGTCATCGCCAGAAATTTTATTGGATGAGCTATGAAAATTTCCGTTATTGTTACTATGAAATAACTTACGTGATTGAGCATAACTTTAGCTAAATTACACTTCGGGAATTCTTCAGTGCCCTTCAGTTCGTCATTGATCACTATCACGTTAACAGAGCGTCCAGTCTTGCGTATGTTTTCTGCTGTATTATCCAAGTTCGATATAGTTGGATATGACGCTATCAGAAGGATCCTTTGCTGGACTGGCAGCATGTTAATAGTAGAGTACAGATGTTCTACATCCGATTCCCTTTCAAGTGTGTAAACACTCGTTCCAGCAGTATCAGTTGCTTTTGGATTCCATTGAATTAATTGGATGTATTGATTTCCAATGTCATAATTACAAACGACGGTAAATAGGGGTGATATTTGCTTGATGGGTTTGATAGATTCCTTATTGATGATGAATGTATTCGGTAGTAATTTTTTACCCAATGCAGCACGTAGCTGTAAAACGTAAAAGGAGTTTAATTTGTGTTCTTAATAATTTGAGAGTTTGTTATTGCAAATTATGTGAAATATTGAACTGTTTATAAAATATGTTCATATAATATTGTCGCTTCTTTATTTTGTCCGTGATCTTATTAAGGATTAATAAAAAAATTATAAATCTGAAATATAATATATGTAACCTTCTCGTTTGAATATAAATTGTTCACGAAGATAACATCAATGTTGTCCAAATCTTCAGGCATATTTTCTTCTTGTAATAAGGAATATTTAGCCTTGAGTTTTGGAATGTCTTCTATGATTTTGTCAACACCACTGAACTTCGATTTACAAGTAACTTCGTCAACACATTCAAGCACGGATATTACTTCTTTATTAATGTTCTCATTAATGATTTGAAGATAAATGTAAAGCGCCGTTGTTTCCTAAAAATGTGAAGATTAATAATTGTATACAAAAATAATAAAATGTAAATAATATGATAAAAGATGTACAAGAACTTACATCAGTTCGATCATTTGGGAAATGGGGTACAAACTGCAATGCTTTTAAAGACACTTTTAAAGCTATTATTTTTCAAAACAGACAATTCGCGGAATTTGACGTTTTCTACGATCACCCCTCCGCATCTGAAAAAATAATTAAATTTAATATTATAACGTTACTGTACAAAATACAATGAATAATATATTAATAAAACAACAATTATTCTCACTAACGACCATTTTAAATTTAAATTATATAATTCTATCCGGCATATTCTGTACAAATTGCTACCCTAACCGGTGCTAAATATTTTTATTACGTCAATCGAAAAGCGCTTCTTTTAGAAGTTTAGTTAAGTGAATAAATGTTTGAATTTAAACCAACCTTGTGTAATCAAATGTGTCCATATAAGCAGCTTTTAAGACATCAACCCCATCGCTTTCGATTTTATGTTCTTCAATATCAATGGTTATCCGTCTTATGTAATCTGGATACAAAATTTCATCACCAGATTGGCGTAATATATTAAGTTGTATCAATCCATCAATAAAAGTGATCCAATTATTTTGCCACGTCACATCAGCTTCATTGAGTCTATCGTTACATCCTTGCAGAGATTGGAATGCGCCACTGAAAATAATTAAAGGTACATCATTATAAGAATATTTCTTATTGTAAATGCATTATGATTTTCTAATTCAAAACTTGGCATTTATGAGCAAGCAGAAATCATCATCATTTTCAGCCATTAACAGTTATACACTGCTGGACATTGGTCTCTTTTAAGGCACGTCACTGAGCCTTAGCTCTTTGTCGTAAATTGTGACCAACAATACTACGAATGGAACTCCACCGTGTAGCAAGCAGAAATGGTTTAGTATAAATCATCTACTTTTTCATCAATTCAATCATCTACTTATTATGTTTTTCCACATACTATGTATATTTGAATTTTTCGAAATAAATTAAATAAACCAACCTATAGCTATAATCACGTGCGTAGAGCAATTTGTAGATGTCGTCAGATTTTAGTGTTATCGTATCTTCATGTTTAACTGGGAACACTAACAGACGATAGATGTCATTGCTCTTTTCATTTAAAGATAATATCGTCCCTTTAGCTACTATAATATCGTCATTTGCTACCTGTGGATAATCGCTTTATTATTTTATTTATACTATACTACATATTACATTATTTATATTACACTAATGAAAGATACTGACGGTATAAACATAAAGGTTACGAATGTACCTGATATTGTAAGAAATCTCTGAATAATGAAATCTCTTATAATCTTATTTATAAAAGTTCGTGTTCTTCCTCTTTTCAACGTAAATAAATGAATGAACTGATTTCTTAATACTACTAATCTAATTATTATTTTTTAAATAATATTAATGTATTAAGTACACATTTTTACGAAAACATTCAAAATTTTAAATTATAAATTCAATTATTCATTGCTTGAACATTACATACATTAGATATATTTCTTAAGAGTTATGCTTTACCTCAAAAACTCCACTTCCTCGATGGAGACTGACGCTAAGTTTCAAGGGTCGTTTATCGTGCAGTCTCGGTTGGACAAACAGATGGACGTCTTTGAATTGTACGGAGACACCCTTTCTCTTGTTATTTAGACTCATAGCGAATGTGTCCCATACTGCCATAAGAACGGCGGAGTATGGATATACGTTCTTTCCTGTAAGTTATCATTCATATTATGACCGGACCGTTTTTGGCCGAAATTCCCCCGTCTGTAGATTAAGTAAACTAGTCAATGAGTATGCCAATTGTATTGATATTTTTCACGACAACTGTCATAGAATACGTAAATGTTTCAAAGAATTGTCTTGATTTGGATTGGATTTGGTTTGTATTCTTTTCCTTTTGTGACTTGACTTGACTCAAATGTAATTATTATTATTTTTTTTTCCATGTTGTGTTGTCCTATAATTGTTTGTCACAATTGTCAAAATTTTTTATTGTATTATACCCAAGAAGCTTATACACCTAACTTGGCAAGTGGGTGTGAAAGGGATAAAAAAACATACAGGCGTCATTCAAGGTCATATTTTCTTGTTACAAGTTAATGGTCATAGAGCAATCTCCAGTGTATTAGATATAAGCTTCTTGCTTGTACCTAAGCCATCAGTATTGTTGTGACAGGTGTTGGATGACCTCAATAAATAAAATAAAATAAATAAATGACTAATAGACAAGATTCATAATAAACAAATAAATAGTTCAGGACAGTTTTCACACACGGCACGATCTGATCCCATACTAAGCTTTCGTTTGTGTTATGGAAACCAGATGGCTGATAAACATACATAATATATAAATTTAAATAATTGTTATATAGATAATTAACACCCAGACACAGAGCAAACATTTATGTTCATCACACAAATATTTGCCCTGGGTGGGAATCGAACCCACGACCTCTGGCTTGGAAGGCAGGGCCACTACCAACCAAGCCAATCGATCAGTCAATCAGAATTTTGTTTTTTGATCATATTATTATTTTTTTTTTTAATTTACCTTTAACAACGTGTCCTCGTAAAAAGTTGTGTTCATCGTCGTGTAGAGATAAAGTAAAGTTGCATGTAGCAGCTGTCTTCTTCAAGGCTGATATGTACACAGGTACTGCCCTATAAAATAACACGTCAATCATTTAATATTTAGTTTTAAAGCTTTTCTTTATAACTTTGTATTATAAAGGAGACATTTAAAAAAAAATAGAAAAATTCGATCCCGAGGTGAGATTCGAACCCGCAACTTTTTGCCAAACCGGGGCAACGCCTAGCCTCTCCACCACCCGTAATCCCGCCTTCGCAATCGAAAGTCTTGTATTCTTTCGTTATTTGCATTTGTCATTCTTTACAATACATGCACGATCATACATTGAGCATGATCACAAGAAAATTTTAAATACTAAAATGTTTATAAAAACTGTTACGCAGTAAATAGTTTTTATATAATAATTGCTTACCATTTGTCACTGTGTTCCCATTCAATCAAATGTCCCAACATGGGGGTGCCAGTGGATACCGGGAACTCCACTTTAGGGTATAATGCTTGAATCTTTGGATTGTATCCTTTCATGTAGAGTCTTTGAAAAAACAAAAATACAAACTTGAAATTGGTGCATTCGTTCGTGAGTTTCGATAACACATCCATACACGCACAAACTCACAGACATGTAAATCCTATATCACTCCCTAGTTTTGCGTAAAGGGTTAAAAACCAGTACTAACTTGCCAATAGCATCAAGCATAAACACCGCATTGTCCTTATGGCCACGGTTGGTCAGCGGGATGTTGACGCAGCTTGTGAGGGACCGCTTGAGGATCGCCTGCAGCAGCCCGTGCGGCGCCACCTCGACCAGCACCGCGTTGGCTGGGATCAGCGCTGATGTTTCTTCGAATAGCACTGGGTTCTGTTAATAATATTGATTAACTAGGTGACATTTTTTTTATAAAATAAAGTTTATTTAGATATATGTACACAGACTGGTTTTAAAATTTGCTGGTTTTAATGCTAGGTTTAACCTGTGTCATAGAAAATTTAATTAATTTAATTGCAAGAATACTTTGTTTGAATCCATTCAGTACATTAAATACATACAATAGGTCGATCAATGAAATAACATACCTACGCAATTCTACTTCAGTAATCATCTTCATTAGGGAAAAACAAAAAATTCTTCTATGAGGTATCAATATAAATAGCTCTAGATTTTAAAATAAATCTCTACGAAATGAAAATACTTCCATTAGTTTATCAAATGGCATGGCAAATATTTAATTAAGGCAATGTACAAAATAGAAACACAGTCGTTTTTTGCCACAGTATATACCAACGGGGTTTTTGGCAATTAGGATTTTTATGAATATACTTAATACTAATACTAACAAGTAAGTTGTTGGTGTGATATTCAGCTGAAGAATATTTGGCTAGCGGCGAGTCCCATTTGTCCTGTGGTATAGAGGTGGATACCCAGCGGTTAGAGCGAGCCACAGGTGTCTTAATAACTTCCTTTAGGTATTTCAATAGACCAGGACCTATAAACACATGAATTATATTAATGCAATAGAAGTAGAGCACTTAGAGTATTTAATTTACATATGTAAAAAGCATATTACTACTAGATAATTAAACCGCAGTTATCGATTTTTCTCTACTCCTTTTAAGTGTCTATAGCAACTCTCCATTTCACTCTACACAGCTATTTCTTAAGAGTTTCTAATAACATTGATATGATCAATTGATCAAAATGATCGACTATGTTTTAAATGAGAAAAAAGCAGTCAATATTCTTATTCACAAATTAAAATGAAACGTATTTCGTGTTCAGTTCATTAATTTCCGTTAAATTAGAATCTTACCTGCTTCTGCAATGTATCTTGAGTGGTAAGCTATGTTGGAACAAGGCACTTCTTTAGCGAATATACCCTTTGCAGTGAGAGATTGAACAAACTCCTGCATAATTTCGGCTGGTCCAGATATTGTAGCGGACTCAGAACTATTGTGGCACGCGATTTCGATTTCTGGAGGGCACATCTTGGCAACCTGGACCATAAAAACGCAATTTATTAAAAATATTAAGAATAAAATTGAAACAGCAAGTTGAAATATGCCCAAATACCATACAAATTTAACCATCGACGCAGTATGTCATAATCTATATTTTCTTGTTGGTAGTCTAAGAGCACAATTTTTTTAGAGATGTTTTATTGTTTCTGATTATTTTCGAGTTACAGCAAACGGATTTTTTAATAAACCCATGTACGTAAGCCAAATATTACCACGTAAAATGTATACCTTTGAATAACCTAAACCAACAGCCGCCATAGATCCCTTAATAAACGGTGTCTGTACAGACACGAGCCCGCGGCTGTACGCGGAGAGGATCATCTCATCCGCTGTGAGGCAACCGTCTGCGTACGCGCAACCCAGCTCGCCTACACTATGACCTAGAAAATTAAATTGTCTCCATTTAATGAACTACTAGTCCAGAATAAAAATTGGTTGTCTGTAAAGTCGGTTTACTGACGATAGTTGAACGTGACAACGTCCGATTGTGCTTCTTTGTCGCTCGTTCCGCGCTCTCGCTCGCACTTCAAGCCTTACATGGAACGCCTCAGATGAGTCAGAGCGAGGTAACACCGCATGAGTCATGTTTTTTCGTGCGTGCAGCCGGCTTTATCGAATTATAAGGCGTTGTCACGTCAAAAAATTGGTTGTCTGTAAAGTCGGTTTACTGACGATAGTTGAACGTGACAACGTCTGATTGTGCGTCTTTGTCGCTCGTTCCGCGCTCTCGCTTGCACTTCAAGCCTTACATGGAACGCCTCAGAGCGAGGTAACGCCGCATGAGTCATGTTTTTTCGTGCGTGCAGCCGGCGCTATCGAATTATAAGACGTTGTCACGTCAAAAATAAAAAAATGGTTGTCTGTAAAGTTGGTTTACTGACGATAGTTGAACGTGACAACGTCCGATTGTGCTTCTTTGTCGCTCGTTCCGCGCTCTCGCTTGCACTTCAAGCCGTACCTACATGGAACGCCTCAGAGCGAGGTAACGCCGCATGAGTCATGTTTTTTCGTGCGTGCAGCCGACTCTATCGAATTATAAGACGTTGTCACGTCAAAAAATTGGTTGTCTGTCAAGTCGGTTTACTGACGATAGTTGAACGTGACAACGCGAACGTCCGATTGTGCTTCTTTGTGTTATGGACGCCGAAGGCTATTTAATGTAAGTAAATTATTTATAATGCTTGATATTAATTGTATTATACATATATGCAATAATAATTTTAAACCAGAATTTACAATACTTGTATGTAGGTATACCTACTAAATTATTTTTAAAACGATAAATTAAATTAAATTAAAAAACACAAAATGTGCAAAAATAAGTTAAAATTATTATTATACGAGCATAGAACCTCCACCTTTTTGTTTTAGGATGAAAAAGAAAATAGTTTGACAGGCTTAGTGCTTGACAAAGTGGTGACGTCACGTATCGATAAAAATACAATAATTATAATATCTATCTTGTATGTATTTATGTTTTAACATTTTGGTGAAATATATTATTTCAGTTTAATTTGAACACGTGCTTGTAGATAAGTTGATTTCGGCGATCATTTTAAAAATGCCACGTACTAATTGCGCAGTATTCGGCTGCTTGAATTCAACTACATATACCAATTATACCACCAGATGATTTTGTTCAATATGTCGAGAAAATGGATGACATTTTCGTTGCTGCTTTAAGAGAGAACACATAAACTGTAAAGTGGCTGAATTAATTTACAACGAATTAAACATAATCAGTTTTATATTACCCTGTCCATGTTTCCCAATAGTTTACTTAAAAAAACTGTTCATAAGATTGAGAATAATTTACACTATAAAATTTAACAATAAAGAATTAGGAATTAGTCGTAGTAGACGAAAGTATTTTTCAATAAATAATTTGTAATTTTTTTTTTTGAATAAAGGCATATTTATGTAGTGGTTATTTTAATATCTTTACATATAATAAAATCGTAGGAAAGTTAAAACTGTAGATTGAATATTTTTTTAAAAGAATAGGACAATAGATACCTAAGCCAAAAATATAGTTAGGCTACAAACTGAAACAATCGATATTTATTTAACGTAAAGTCTATCATCATTGACATCACTTTTTTCTATACTATGTATCTTTGTCATTCAAAATCTGTGGATGTGTCACCCGCTACTATCGATCCCCCTCAATACCCTTATGATTCTCGTAAACACGCTTGCTTGTGTGCGTGAGCCATTTCGAACGTTTTGTATGAAGTTTCCTTACTGTATGTATCTGTATATTGTGCTTACGTGGAACGCCTCAGAGCGAGGTAACGCCGCATGAGTCATATTTTTTCGTGCAGCCGGCTCTACCGAATTATAAGATGTTGTCACGTCAAAAATAAAGAAAATAAAATGGATAAAATACATTCATGTTCTAAAAAAATGTTGTAATTCAGTAAAGTCCGTTTGAAGTAGTTATCAATAAGAAGGTTAAATTAATCAACATACAAGATGGCAAAAATATAATGAAATATCAAAAGAAAAGAATAATGGACGAATGCGAAAAAAAATTAAGTTTTCAGAATTTAATTAATGGTTATTTGACTGATACAATTTTGAAGGACTACTTCTTAACACCAAAAAATTAAAATACCTATAATTTGGTTAGGAACAATTCCTAACGCCGTGAGAACATCTGTGAGACCGATTTGAACGGCGGCAATTCCGACGAAGGAATGCAGAATGTTCTCAAAGATTGCCTTGTCTGATGAAGTTATTATATTGATAAGGTCCACTCCTTTGGGCTTCAACACTTCGTGACAACTAAAAGCAAAAAAAGTTTTGTATATTGTAAAAATAATCTCAGAGTAGGGAAAATATAAAGACCTTATAAAGACGTTCATCAATATTTTATCGATCTGTCTATTACCAGTAGAAACTCTTTTGTACCAGAAATTTACAATTTGATAGGAATACGGAAGCTTAAAGGAAAAGAAAACATCCAACACTGACCAGTGACTATGTTTACAATACTGTAATCGCTCTTGAAAATAAAAACATGACAAAACACACCGTTGTATAGCCTTAGCAAAGACAGGTATGCGCATGAGTTCGGCTCCCATCCCGGGCCACTGCGAGCCCATCCCGCTGTACACAAACCACAACGGGTTCGTAACATCGTCGAAATAGTCTGCCTTTTCAGTTACAGTGATAGTTTCATTGTTTTCATTGGTATCTAGGAAACAAGAAGAAGTTGTATACAATGACGGTTGAAGATATCATCTTCAACTATCGTAATTCGTAAGCGCAAATGCTTAAGGTTCAATCATTTTCGCTTTATTTGATATGAACTTAATAAATGATTTCCTTTTTAATACTTGAGATTTCGTTGTCTACCACAATATAAAATATATGTCTTAAAAAAAATTCCATACGTACCGAGAATAACATATCCTCTTCCCATATGTCCAGAAATTTTATCCTGATGTGTGCTATGAAGGAGAGTTATTTCTTCAGGGTCAACGGGACGGGACTTCAAGTCATTTAATATCTTCTCCACTGAAGATTGTTGCCTTCCAGATATCGTGACTAAATGAGGTATGTTAGATTTGTATCTGTTCAGATCCTAGAAATTATATTAAATGTTATAAGTACATCACACTTTTTCATCAATCCTACATAGAGTGTCAATATGTTATGCATGGTTGATTCAGTTTTATTCAGTGAGTTACTAATGAATAAGTTACTAATGAATGAGTCACTATCAATTAATGGGGAGGTAAAAAAACGTGAAAGAAAATTTTAGCTAATAAATATACCTTTGGTTTGTAATGGCCCTTAAGAAGAACATGAGCGTTAACACCAGTGACGGATAAGTTGTTGATAGCAGTGTATCCACGACCGAAAGGCTGGTGGTCGGTCACAAAGCGCATGACTCCCTTCTGTATTCCTTCTACGTCGTCTCTCAGATTGTCACAGTGGAGGTTTGATGCTAGTAGTCCTTTCTCGTAACCAAGGAGCACCTAAAACATTATTCTACATTATAAAATAAAATAGCCTTTATTGCTGTTACTTTTCTTAAGTATTACATGCCAATTTCTTAAAAACAAAGTTAATTCTACTTATTCTTATTTTTATTTACACTATCGGCAACAGGATGTTTATAAGGAACAGCTTGTCTGTCGACAAAGGCTTCCTCTAAAGAACTCCATGTATTTCTGTCTTTTGCTAAGCGGGTCCTATTCGGGTTAAAAACACCGCGACTCTCTATTCTACTTTACTAACATATTATTTACTAGCGACCCGCCCCGGCTTCGCACGGGTGCAATGCTGATACTAAATACACTACAGAAAAACTGTGAACGTTGTATATAAAAACATAGCGGCCCGCTCCGGCTTCGCACGGGTATAAAATATATAGCCGGGCGGCCGGCCGGTACCGCCGCAAACGGTACGTCCCGCAATTTTTAAATCTGTAATATCTTCGAAAATATTCACTTAAATCATACGGTGTAAAGGGCCATATAGATCTATATTAAATGAACAATGTATTCAAGGTATTTAATTGGTTAAGGATTAATGCTGTATTGGTTAAAATCGCTTCGAAAATTAGCCATTATTTTTCGTAAAAAGTAAATGACAAAAAAATGTTATTGTGGGTTATCCATAAGAGATAGACATTTACAATCGCGGACTTTTCTGTAGACCTTTTCAATGTGTATAATACTTAGTACATTATTTTGATAAAACTCGTAGGGTTCAGCCTGCGTTTGCAATTTAAGCGGAAAAAATGTAATTTTTTACGACATCACATTAGAAACCTCAAAAATAACAGTACTTCTCCACTATTTAATGGATGTTATTATACATATAAACCTTCCTCTTGAATCGCTCTATCTATTAAAAAAAACCGCATCAAAATCCGTTGCGTAGTTTTAAAGATTTAAGCGTACAAAGGGACATAGGGACATAGGGACATAGGGACAGAGAAAGCGACTTTGTTTTATACTATGTAGTGAGTAGTGATGACCAGATTGTGGATAGTAAATAAATATTCCTCAAATTCTTGAACTTTCATAAGCAATAGTCCAGAAAATAAGATAACCTTAGTAATAGCAGATACACCAGATGCTGCTTCACCGTATCCGATGTTAGACGTCACGCTTCCAACATAAAGAGGATTAGTTCTGTTCTTGCAGAATACTCTATCGATTGCTTCTAATTCAGTTTTGTCTGCTTCCGGTGTCGCTGTTTAGGAAAGTTTATCAAATAAATATTTAATATTAATATTATAAATAGTATAATATTGGCCAAAGTTGACTGATTTTTTATTGTCACGATATTAATTTATTTGTTTAAATTTATAACATAATTATCAGTCACAAACTAGTAGAAGAGTTATTTTGAAAGAAAGAAATAATTTGAACATTAAGCTATAGAAACAAAAAAAAAATAACAGAAAAATCTAAAATTATAATAGATAAAATAAAAATGTTCCATCGTACCAGAACCAACAGCTTCCACATATTGAACTTCTTTCGGATCAACCTGGGCTTCTTTATAGAACTGTTTCAAGAAACCCTCTAACTTTTCTGGCTCCCGGCAGAAACCGTACCTGGGGCCGTTCTGTCCGATCACAAATCCAGAGAACTCAGATTTCACGTAGACTACTTCGGCGTAGATTCTGCAGAAGAATAATTTTTGAATCAATAGAATAATAATATTTGATACGGTTTCGATAAAAATAGTCTTGTATAGTTGACTGTTTTACTTATAATAATGTTACACTAGGTGACAATCTTAAATATAGTAGGATAATATCCTAGACCTATAAGATTGTTACACTAATATTACATTAAACGAAGTAGGTTAGAGGTGAAAACGATGTGTGTACTATTGTTTTTTAACTTACCTACGAGCCTCCTTCGCTTTCTGTAAGAACAACACATTGATAGCTTCAGATTTGGCGCATCCACATGCGTTCTTATCAAAAGATCGTGTCTTTCCGTCTCTATTCAACAGCATCACTCTAGAGAAAAAAATACAGTTTATGAATTTAGTCTTATTTTTCTATTAACTATAAACTTAATCAGTTTGTTTGTTTGAAGGTGCTGCGCAGGATCTTAACATTCAAAAATTATTTTTGTGTTAGATTTTATCGAGCAAGGTAGGAAATAACATCATGCCATAGAATACTTAACTGCAGTATTCCATCATAACAGCTACTTCAAACAAAGCAGATAATAAATAAATAATAAATATTTTCAGGACAATTTTCACACAGGGCACGATCTGATCCTATACTAAGCCTCCGCTTGTGTTATGGAAACTAGATGGCTGATAAACATACATATATAATTTTAAATTAATACTTATATATAGATAATTAACACCCAGACACATAGCAAACATCTACGATCATCACACAAAAATTTGCCCTGGGTGGGAATCGAACCTACAACCTCTGACTTGGAAGGTAAGGTCACTATCAACCAAGCCAACCGGTCAGTCAGATGATATCTTATACCTTCTCAAATGCACAACAGACTGTGGGAGCAAGCACAAACTAGCGCCTCCAACTAAAGCTGCATCCACATCTCCACGGTTCATGGCTTGATACGCCAGCTCCATAGCAAGTACAGAGCTGCAGCAGGACTGGTCTATGGACATCGACGGGCCCTTCGCATTCAGCCAGTAGGAGAGCCGATTGGCAAACATACTTTTGCTGGATCTATAAATAATTGTTTAATTTATGGATGATTTACTTGATGGTGGAGTAGTTCGTGCCAATAAAATTGGATTCCGTCGCAGGATCAGTAAAATATCAATGAAAACATACTTCAATTCTGGATACTGGACGAGAATGAATCAACCTTAATGGACAGAAAAAATTAATTATATTTGATTAAATAAGCATTATTAAAGTAAAATGCAGTGTGGGATAAAAAAATTTATATATATCAATGAAGAAGATTAACAAAATATAAAATTTTAAATATTTTCTAATGAGAAAATATATTGTTCTAATTATAATTTGTTTTATTTTGTAATTCTCTAATGTAAAATGTTTAACGTACCCCATAATACCAAAGCCATTTTTCGTATTGGCAATGTAGAAGACATATTTTTCCGTCTCTGAGAAACACGATCCAACATATACGCCAACTTTTTTGCCGCTTAGCTGATCCGAGTTCACTCCTAGAAATTTATATGCAATAAATAAATATTAATAATAATTAAGAAAAATAAAATAAATAAGAATTTGGGGATTCGAACACTCGTCTTTCTGCCACGCGTCGTGATAGAATTTTTTCTATTTTTTTAAAAATTCTCATTTCCTGATCAAATAAGTTAAAGCACGAATTAAACATCTGATTTTATCGATTGAAGTTTTAAATTAATCAAGTTCTCTAACAATATGTAATTGTTTGAACTGATTGCATTACGTATTGACTGACAGTATTGTTACTCATACTTACTATTTTTTCCATTTACATTGGTTCTTTTTAACCTTTGAATAATATTAAAAACAATGACCCTGACTGATCTTTATTACAACGCTATTATCTATTCTGAATAAAATATGTTACAAAGTATAACAATGTTGAGATTAATAATTTACTAGCTACGCCCCGCGGTTTAACCCGCATTGCTCCGTTCCGGCAGATCTTAGCGTGATGATATATAGCCTTCTTCGATAAATGGGCTACACCGAACCATTCAACACCGAAATAGTTTTTAAATCGGACCTGTTCCTGAGATTGGCGCGTTAAAACAAACAAACTCTTCAGCTTTATAATATTAGTATAGTATAGATTCGTGACATTCGTTATAGTTCTCGTGAATCATAAGCTTCTAAACAAAGGAAGAACATACTAACCAGCATCATAAATAGCTTGAAATGCCTGTTCAAGCATTTTTCTAGACATGGAATCCATGGTATTGCCCAAACGGTAGTGAACCTTGAAGAACTGGGCATCGAATAAGGCCAATCCGGGCACTTTTCCAGTAAATTGCGCAACTTCAGGGTGTTCATACTTCCAGCGACAATCCTCAGATGTTACTGGATTTACCTTTAGAATTGATATTTGTATTTAAATTATTAAGCTCGTAGTTACTGAGAACTTATTGATTCTATGAACCATCGCTAAAAAATTAATTGTATCTCTATATGTATGTTCGAGTTGAATTTTAGATCATTTAGAATCTCTTAAAAAAAATTGACAATTCCAGATAAAACACTGTTGTTTGTAGGTAAAACTTGCTAGCTATAATTAATGTTCATCAGATATGTATTTTTTATGAATTTTCTAATATAGAGTCCATAATAATATTATAATCTTTCCATAACAACCTAAAAACTTAATTCACAGATTTTAGTTTTAAGATATTATAATTCAATAGGAAAATATGTACGCTTATGTTGTACGTTAAAAACATAGGTAGGTACATCATATTATTTTATTAGAAAAAAGCTACGAACCTTATTATAGAGTATGTCACGGAAATCCTTCACATTTTTCGACTGCGGATAGAGTCCAGCCATCCCGCTGATAACGATGGCATTAGCCGATATTTCATCCGGAGAACCATTCTGAGGTTTGGGCGACATGTTTCTAGGCATAAAAGTTATAAATCGTATATATTTAAACAGTTTAAGAAGGTATTAAGAAGGTCTGAATGTGGATGGACGTAGAAAAAATGAAATTGTATTAAAATCCATTTCACCACTGTTCGTATCGTTAAAGGAAAATGTCGTGGGGAAAGAGCATGCCCAAAAAACATTTTCGATGACCCGATGGCCCATACTGGGCCAGCATGGTGAATGATGGCACAAGCATATGTAATTACTTTCTCAGAAGTATGAACAAATATTAGATGATGATGCAAAGGAACTAGGACAAAATAAGCTTGTTGAATAGGACTGAAATGATTTCACTGAAAAGTCCCTCAAAATGAACTTGGTACATGATGAGCGTAAAATAATGTTTTCTTTATCCTACTGCAGGAACTAGGTAACCCTTGGTAATTATATTATTATCGGTCTCAAACTGAACATGTATTGTTATGATATAATCCTTTTCCTTTACATAGACGATGTATTTTAAAACCTTAGAAGCACATCAAGCAAAAATAATCGAGATCAAGAAAGTAATGAAAGTATGATAACAGCAAAAATACCTTATCAAAATTATTTCACCCCGTAACTCAAAGAAGTATGGCAGTGTATCCCACTGGGGACTTTATTTTTATAGCCAATCCATTACATAAATTACAAATAAATTGAATTGATTAAGCATACATAAATATGCAAAAAAAAAAAAAAAATCCAAGTACAACGATTAAAAAAAAGTGGCGTGTTCCGTATATCATAATGCGGGGTTTTACACGGGTGACTGAAGCCGCACGATTTCTGCGTTGTCTAAGTGGCAATTCGACTAGGTCGCAAGTGACTAAAGCTGCAAGCCCCAAAGTTGGATAGCATCCGACTTTGGCCGCACGGCGACCGGCCGCATGCTTCTGGTGACTTAAATCTACCGTGTAAAACGATCAGTTGCAGGCGTATAGACATATGGTTGACAACCATGACACATTATGCGATGCGATTTAGGCACCTGTGTAAATAGGCTAGTGATGCGGCTTGATGAGGCGATTTGTGAAGCGACTAGCCGCACGACGAAAATCGACCCGCGTATACCCCGCTTTATAGGTAAACCAGAATCTGATGGCAATTAGGGAAATCAAAATTTTGAGTGTGCAACCCTAGGGAAAATGGACTGAACGATCTTGATACTGCTTATTTTTTATTTTGTCCTCAATATCATTAGTCACATTACATATTAAGTGGACAATACTGTACTTAATAATGAGATATCCACTTAATATTATGTAGGTACATACTTACATGTATAGTATACATATTAGTACCTTTGTATGACCATATGCATGCAAATAAACTGATTTGATTTGATTTGATTAGTTTTATTTATGTATTTAATACATAATTATTATATATATTACATTATATAATTATTACATATAATATTTAGTGTTATTTAATACATAATTATTATTATTTACACATACCTATATTTGTATAAATCATTATCATTATGTCATGTCAAAATATGGATGTAATGATAATCAAAACATAAGATCAACATAAGATCAAAACTAGATTGCTTATAATTTTTTATAAAATAAAACAAAAATAAAATAAAACTATGTTTATTTTCGTTAGTATTAACAGATGCACACATTATAAAGTTGACTTGGACAGCTTGGACTTGAGGAATAGCCGTATTGGCAACTCCTGTAATAAGTTTTCATAAAATTATATTGTAATCAACAAAAAATATTATAGGTACCTACTTATAATATTTTTAATTGAAAGTATCAAAACGGGTAAGTCAAATTTACCAATAAAATCTTCAAAATTGAAAATTGTGATGTTTTTGACCCTTCTTCATCGAATATTTTTCTATACACATTGTAAACAACACCTCTTGCTTGTGATCGCAGCGGCTTTTTCGACATGTTCGAAGATTTTTTAGACAAAATTCTAAAAATTATTCATCAACTGCGAAGAAGACAAATAATTTGACAACCAATTTGATAGTTGTCAAATAAAGTTGCCACATGAAAATCTTTTATTTTCTATATATAAATATGCCATCAGATTCTGGTAGACCTATACTAGACCGGACTCTCAGTGGAGTTTCGTTTGCAAAAATAGCGGACCTAAATCTGACTTCTGATATATATTGTATAGATCCCAGACATCCTATAGACAGATGTTGCCAACCAGTTTTGTGGTCCCCCTCCCCCCACCCCGGTAATTAAATATGGCATACAAAGAAAAAAATAAAAATTTCCAAAACATGCCGTGTGGGGTATCAAATGAAAGAGCTTATTGAGTAGATCACGAATATATAGCATACTATAACATTTCTTACACTTTCTCTAAGATTTTTTAGAAAATTTACGAAAATGCTCCATTTTTGAGTTAACTTTAAACCACTATAGATTGAAAACTCATGAATATATTTTTTAAATTATTATTTTAAATAATTAACAATAGTCCATTGTTTACGATTCAATAGTTCGTACAGTGAAATAGTTGCATGGGGGAGTGGGGGGAGCATTCAAAGATGGCGAGTATATTTTCAAGTTTATGCCAGAAATAAAGGCCTAATACAAAAATATCGGTGTCAGGGCTTAGAATAATTATCTCTGCACTGTCGTTGTGTTTGACAGAATGAAAAATATGGCAGAACATTCTTGAATCAGCCTCTGTGTGATTAGATTTCAAATCGGTAACTTCAGTGAAAGTTGCGCCTTGCAATTTAAAACATTTTGTGGGGTCATCAAATCCACCACATACATATAGCTCACTTATATTATATTACGAACTATTGAATCGTAAACAATGGACTATTGTTAATTATTTAAAATAATAATTTAAAAAATATATTCATGAGTTTTCAATCTATAGTGGTTTAAAGTTAACTTAAAAATGGAGCATTTTCGTAAATTTTCTAAAAAATCTTAGAGAAAGTGTAAGAAATGTTATAGTATACTATATATTCGTGATCTACTCAATAAGCTCTTTCATTTGATACCCCACACGGCATGTTTTGGAAATTTTTACTTTTTTCTTTGTATGCCATATTTAATTACCGGGGTGGGGGGAGGGGGACCACAAAACTGGTTGGCAACATCTGTCTATAGGATGTCTGGGATCTATACAATATATATCAGAAGTCAGATTTAGGTCCGCTATTTTTGCAAACGAACATCTCCTTGGAGCCTGCTCTATACTATCAATCATCGATACATAATAGTGATTCTAGAAGCTTGTTTGAATTTTTTTTTTTCATTTTCTGTTATGTTATGTGGTTTCATTTGGAAAAGGAGAATGGCGAAACTGGGCCTAACTGTTACAGAAATTATAATATATTTAAAATTCATTATGTTAATTTTAATTATTATATTATATAAAATATTGACTTCCGATTCTATGGGAAAACAAATCTTTGAAAAAAAAGATAATGTGTTCACTACCGGTCTTATCAAGCAGAGATGTCAGTGTTGTCAGGAGTAAAATAAAAAAAAGTTAGGTTTTGCTTCTGATTTATAAAGCATTTAAATTCAATAAAAATAAAATATAATCGAATAATTGTATTCGATATCGATTAATTGAATGCATGTTTATATTTTATTTTTATTGAATTTAAATGCTTTATAAATCAGAAGCAAAACCTAACTTTTCTTAACACACATCCACAGTATTACAATATTATTTCCTACAGTAAGGAAACGCCTTTGATGTCGCGCGATGCCGCCACCAGCGTAGGTAGTAGGTACTTACGCTGCCACACGAAAATATGCTAGGGTTGCAACAAATGGGAAATAAAACAATTGTGATTTTTAATATTATGATGAAATCATTTATTCATATGTATATTCAAAATAATTGCGATTATTAAATCTGATGTAATTATTTGTTCATAAATATATAATTACATATATTGCACTGCTAAATATTTACGTGGACACTATTTTTGGATGTTCTTAATTGTATATTATAACATTTAACTAAGTAATGCATTCGCATTGGGATGTACAATCTGATAAGACAAGAATGAGAACAACATATACACAGCTTTGATTAAAACTCTATAGATACAAATACAATCTAAAATATCTAAATAACTTCTGTGATTTCGATGTAGATTTACATCAATACACAGAACAGTTTGTGCGCGCCATTAGAGAATATGTAAGTATAATAAAATAATTACACAAAAAATACGAATGCGTCGTCCTTTCGCGCTAGGTAATGCAAACTAAGCGTGTTTGCATTAAGCGGCCCGCGTCGCCCGACCCCCCGCCAGTTCCCCTCCGTTTCTCTGTGCAAGTACATTCGTCGCCATACTGTAGGAAATATTGTAATACTGTGCACACATCTTAATTAATTTAGGTCATTCTTTAAAACAAAAACATTTTTTACATAAAATATAATTTAGATAGAAAATAAACTTACCTGGACCTAGAAAAAGACAATGCTATTCATTTTACTCAAGCAAACTAACCTTAATTTTTGTTACTTTACACCCCAATATCTTTGCTATCCAATAGAACAGATCTATAATAATTGTTATATTTATAGAATACTAGCGACCCGCCCCGGCTTCGCACGGGTGCAATGCTGATACTAAATACACTACAGAAAATCTGTGAACGTTGTATATAAAAACATAGCGGCCCGGCCGGCCGGTACCGCCGCAAACGCTATGTAGTGATGTATATTTTTATCTATTTAATCCCCATAAATCATCAGTGTAACGATCAGGCCCAGGGTCCTATGGGAGTTTGCCATTCTCCTTTATCGAATATTCAGAAATGCTCATTATAATTCTCATCACCAGTGCTCATCACTACATAGTATAAAACAAAGTCGCTTTCTCTGTCCCTATGTCCCTATGTCCCTAATATGTCCCTATGTCCCTATGTCCCTTTGTACGCTTAAATCTTTGAAACTACGCAACGGATTTTGATGCGGTTTTTTTTAGTAGATAGAGTGATTCAAGAGGAAGGTTTATATGTATAATAACATCCATTAAATAGTGGAGAAGTACTGTTATTTTTGAGGTTTCTAATGTGATGTCGTAAATAATTACATTTTTTCCGCTTACATTGCAAACGCAGGCTGAACCCTACGAGTTTTATCAAAATAATGTACTAAGTATTGTACACATTGAAAAGGTCTACAGAAAAGTCCGCGATGGTATATGTCTATCTCTTATGGATAACCCACAATAACTTTTTTTTGTCATTTACTTTTTACGACAAATAATGGTTAATTTTCGAAGCGATTTTAACCAATACAACATTAATCCTTAACCAATTAAATACCTTGAATACATTGTTCATTTAATATAGATCTTTATGGCCCTTTACACCGTATGATTTAAGTGAATATTTTCGAAGATATTACAGATTTAAAAATTACGGGACGTAGCGTTTGCGGCGGTACCGGCCGGCCGCCATTGCACCCGTGCGAAGCCGGGGCGGGTCGCTAGTCTATACTAATATTATAAAGAGGAAAGGTTTGTATGTATGTATGTATGTATGTATGTATGGTTTTCACGCATAAACTACTGGACCGATTTTGATGAAATTTGGCACAGATAATCTTTAGACCCTGAGAAAGAACATAGGCTACCTTTTATTGCGAAATATGTACCACGGGCGAAGCCGGGGCGGACCGCTAGTGTAAAATAATAAGGAAACTTTATGTTGGTAAATGAGTTTAAAATATATTATTTTTTTTTATTAAATTCTAGACAGGTAGTGTAACATATTTTAGAATCTTTGCAATTGTTAAATATTACCTATGTCAAGAATAGAAAACAAGAATAAAAAAAAATCGTTTAAGTTCGAGTCGGGCATGCGACAAGTTAGGGTTCCGTAAAAATAACCATTTTTATTTAAATGACTCGCTTTAATCGCAATATAATGGTATTAATAATATTTTAAAATACATCTTGTCTTATTATGGCGATAGCTGCCTTCTATTTAACTTAACTTGAAAATAAATTTATGTAGGTATTATCATTGGAAAATAGATGTTGCATTTATCAATAACTAGCTTACCGCCCGCGGCTTCGCCCGATTTGTCTAAAACCTAATAAATTATATATACTAAAACCTTCCTCTTGAATCACTATCTATTTAAAAAAAACCGCATCAAAATCCGTTGCGTAGTTTTAAAGATTTAAGCATACAAAGGGACATAGGGACAGAGAAAGCGACTTTGTTTTATACTATGTAGTGACGAGCACAAAATAGCATTTAATCACGTTTTTATGTCTTTAATATTTGTGTAACCAATTCAATTTATGACCGTGCCAACCATTTCTAAAAAAATATTTTTTCTTATAAAAAATATGTATCAACTGAAGTGAACGAGACAACAAAAAAATTAACATATTTAAATGCCCAATGCAAATTAAACATACAATGTCAGTAAGAATAAAACACCTTTACATGACCTTATTCGACAAAATAATATTATTTAACACGTGAATCAAACCAAAATAGAATATGTTTTGTTGAGTTGTGCATTATTTTGCATCTTATTAGACTCCCCACAATTATTGGAACGAAGTTCCTTATCGCGCGTTGCGAAGGGGGGCTAGACGGAAAAAATTAAGACTATAGCTGTTGAGATGGTTGTAAGCATGTTGTAAGGCATGAGGCGTGCGCATGTTTCTCTGTCTCTCTCTCTCTCATAGAACTTCGTTCCATTTGTGTGTCCTTTGATACCTCTCAAGTTTTTTATTGTAAATATGTACCATGTACACATTTTTTACTGACATTTACATTGACTGCATGTTTAAATTACTTTCTTATATCGTTACTATTTTGTAAAGAAATCGTACAGAAAGAATTAAAATTTATCTTATTATAAAAAGGCAATCTAAAGTTGGGATTAACTTGCGATTAGCAAGCGCTTGTGACGTTAGCATATTATAGTTTCTACCTACACCAAAAGTAATCCACAAAAATAGATTAATTAATTATTTTTAAGCAATTATATTTTAATTGAATTGGTAGAGTTCGGTACCAATAATTTTATTCTTAAATATAATTTGTAGTGATCTTTAAAATGATAGCATAAAATACAATCAGAGCGTGCACTTAATTGCTTTTGAATTTTCACTGCTTCAATCAGCGCAGAATAATTTCTGTAGAAAAGAAATTCATACATACATGCGCTATCTATACATACAGGGTGACTGGTAATTCGACGTGATCCTTCAAAGGGGTTGTACTAGAGGTCATTTGCAACAAATTAAGTCCAGCTAACCAGGGGTCGAAAATGGATGGTTATTGAGCTATGATCCTTTTCTTTTTGAGGTGATGCAAGTTTTGGGCAAGTTTTTTTTTAAACTGATCGCTCATTCTTCGGCTTTCAAAAAAATATCAATTTAATGTTAACAGTGTAGTAGTTTTTTAATTAATTGTTTTTGGTAAAAAGGCAGAAAATTTTCATATCAAAATCCGTCATAGCTCAATAACCATCCATTTTTGACCCCTGGTTAACTGGACTTAATTTGTTGCAAATGACCTCTAGTATAACCCCTTTGAAGGATCACGTCGAATTACCAGTCACCCTGTATAATAAATCTGTAGAAGGGTCAATTCTGTACATTGAAAATTTTGAAAAAATAAATAGCAGGGGGTGTTATTGGATCGATACCAAACCCAAATATGTGATTAAAAAATTTTTTGTCTGTCTGTCTGTCTGTATGTGAAGACATCACGTGAAAACTAACGGTTCGATTTCGATGAAACTTGGTATAATTATACCTTATTATCCTGGGCGTAAAATAGGATACTTTTTATCCTGGAAAAATACGTAGAAAAAAGACGGGTTGCACTCCGGGAGTGCCGGCAGAAGTGAAAACGCGCGTAGTAGAGAGGGGATAGCTGTCTACTCTCCATCCGTCTTACGCTTTTTCGATCAGGTCACGTGTCCTGACGCGAGTGATTTTATACCCATTACAGAAAAAGTGCTCAACGCCGCTAAAGAAGTTTTCACTTCAAAAAAATAAATCTTAATTTTTCAGTTTTATCCATAGACGTTGTTCTGTAGAACCGCGAACACACGTTGCGTTACCCGCAGTGGATTCAGCGCCGTAACCTGTAGCGCCGAAAGTCGGATTTGGCTTGAACCGTTTGCGGCACACGCGGGCCACACGACGCCACGCCTCCCCGACTCCTATATAAGGACGGCGTTCCGCGCCGCGCGATGCAATTAATTTATGAATTTTGATGCGAGCGCCCGCGCCGGAGGTGTCCAGTGTGGCGAGCGAGAGTGATCGTCTAATATTAATTTAGTGAGAAAAGTCTTCCCAGTTCAAAATGGAGAAATAAACCATCCGCTCGAAGACCGACATCCGCGCGGACGGAGTCGCGGGTGGAAGCTAGTATATTACATATATTTTACTCTTATTTTCCTTATTAATAACAGAATGGTGGCTGCAGTGTACAACCACCACCCCGAAAGAACTTTAATTTCATGGTGACATATTTTATTGTAAATTTGTTTTTTCCCTGGATTTACGTATTATCTAGACATTAATATTATATATTGTTTATTCCTTTTTAGTGTCAATCACTGACACTGTTCCCTCTGTCCACACTGTTTTATGTGATTTTTTTTACTTTTGAGTGTAATTATAGTTGCAATTATAACAATGTAACACAACGTATGAGTGTGTCCATTAAAGTTCGGATACTCAAATAAATTGACGTGATGATGCAATTGTTGACGTTCCCTACAGTTCCCTGCATTTACATACTAACATAATTAATTGACTCCTACGTATTGGATGCATATTGCGACTTCTAAGTAAGAGGAGAGCCATATAAAGATTTTTTTTTTGTAAAAACGTTTCCGTGAATCTGGGAAAGACGTGTAGGTAGGTAACCAAATAATGTTTAAAAAAAAATAGAGACTTATTCAGATATATTTTTAAAGTTTATAAGATATTGCACACTGCTGTTAAATAAAGATAAATTTAGTATAATTTATTATGTGCATAAGTTTTATAGAGTAAGTAAAATACTTACTCTATAAAACTCGTATGTACCTACTATATTGACGCAGAACACAAACGTTGTAATGTTTTAGTACCTATAATTTATATTATGATATAATAGTTAAAAATTATAATCTAGGAATCTAATAATAAACAATACATAGCATTATTGTGGAAGAGTACTGTAAGATTATTATTATTTTGTATTATTTGTAGCAGCAATTGCTTCGCGAGGCTGCTCGCTCTGTCTGGACCCGCAGAATGTAAATGTACTATGGAAGTATTCCATCTATGACAGACGATGAAGAACTATTGCAAACAAAGAATATTAAAAACTGGGCTGTAGAAAATGATGTTCTGAGGGATCGTTTACAGGGTTTTTTAAATTATAGATACATATTACGTTTCAATTACGTAATTAATTATCTATTTTTTGACACTATGACATTCGTTAATTTATTTAGAACTAGCTTTCCGCCCGCGGCTTCGCCCGCGTTTTCAAAGAAAAACCCGTTCCCGTAGGATTTCCGGGATAAAACCTATCCTATGTCCTTTCTCGGGTATCAAAATATCTCTATACCAAATTTCATGCAAATTGGTTCAGTAGTTAAGGCGTGATTGAGTAACAGACAGACAGACAGAGTTACTTTCGCATTTATAATATTATAGTATGGATAATTAAAATTCTTGTGACGATAAATTTAAATAGTTTGAAAAAGATACAGTGTGGCCGGCATTCATACATATTCACATTGTTCGTTATAATAATTATATCACTCGATGTTTTACGGGTTAGTATCCATAACAATTAACATATTATTATCGTGTTGACTTACATTAACCTTTTTAAACTTTTAAAGTGAAACTTTTATTACATCGTCTCAAACTTTTTGGTCTGTGTAGCGCATGTCGCGTGTATCGCGGCTGCCGAGTAGGTAGCCGACCGACACGCGACATGCGCTACACAAAGCAGTGTTCGGAACCGTTCGAACAGTTTCACTTTTACCGTGGTTTCATAAAACCACACAACATTTTTTTTCCATAAAGATTTTTTTCATTTTTCATTAAACTTACAATATATTAAATAATTCCGAAAATTACGTAGTTACAACTATTATTATAAACTTATATTTTACATTGTTCCGTTCCTATTGATCCTAATGTGAAGATAGAGGTCTATAGCCTTCTTCGATAAATGGACTATCTAACAGTGAAACGATTTTTCAAATTGGTCCGTGTTTCCTGAGATTAGCGTGTTAAAGCAAACAAATTACAGCTACATAATTTTTATTTTTTTTAATCTTTTTTATTAAGGGATTTTTGTCCTAAAGGACGATGACAATCCCATCGTACCTTATATACAAATATTTAACACTTCACAAACTATCTTAACTATATTTTAAATTTAAAGTTGAATAGCATTCTAGCTGCATCAGAGTGTGGTGCAGCTAGAATGCTATGATATGCACCGACATTCAAAACATTTATTTATTTATTTATTTATTTATTTATAACACTTTACTATGCTAGTTATACAAATTACTTAAAACTAAAAATTATAGCAAACTAGCACAGAGGGCGGCCTTATCACTAAAGAGTGATCTCTTCCAGGCAACCCACTGTGTGAAGTGATAAAGGAGGAATTTATTTTAATTAATTAATTTATTTTAAAATTTGTCAACAAGTCTTTTCTTTTAACATCATTCCGGACACACTCCATGAGGAAGTGTTGGATATCGTCATATTTATGACAAAATTCGCAGTTGGGCGAGTCAGCTTTTTTCAAGAGATAAGCAAAACTTCCGCACGGTATGTGTCCGGAACGAAGTCGAAAAGCGGTTACAGTTTCGCATCTATTAAACTTGTTGTTATAAAACCATGGTATGTGAAGAGGCTCACATTGTATACTCTTGTACCAAATGCCCTTTAGCCTTGACCTTTCATTAAAATACTCTTTAAACCTATTAAAACACTTAAATTTGAATTTTGTTAGAACTTCCGAATAATTTGGTAAGTAATCAATTTCTTCTCCATCTAAAATAGCCGTTTTTGCTAGCCTGTCAACCTCTTCGTTACCACTCAGACCGATATGGGAAGGAATCCATTGCAGTGCCAAAGTAACATTGGAGTTATTAAAGTTATTAATTTGTTCTATTATTTTATATGCTATCGGGAAACCTCTCTTACCAGACACACAACGTTTAAGATGATGAAGGGCACTTTGACTGTCTGTGAGAATAACTATTCTTTGGGCATTTATATCAGCGGCATAAATTAAAGCCTTAGACACTGCAAGTAATTCCGCTGACATTATAGAAATGTATCTATTATTAATTTTATATTTATAGGAGTATTTTCTATTGGGGTCCCAAAAAGCAAAACCAAGGCCATTTATAGTTTTAGATCCATCAGAATAAATAAAATTGTAACCGATAAATTTATTGCGAAGTTCATTCAAAATTTCTAGTTTTATCTGTTGATCAAGATATTGAGACTTTGGACCATTTATGCAATCTAAGTTAGTAAAAATGTTATTTTGTAAATTAATATTGGACACCCATGTGTCTAGAGTAAACGTATGGAGTAAATCAGATGTTGAGACCGGGTCTTCACGAGTATCCTTATAGCAGGTTGCAAGCAATGGTTTCTTTTTATGACTCCAATAGCTTCTATCACATAGATTATACAGTTCACTTAATAGTGCATTATTAATATTGCTATTCCAAGAGTGTGTTTTTAAACAGAACTTATAAGCTAAATACAATCTTCTTACACTCATCGGTGGAATGCTCAGCTCGCATTCCATAACATGAATAGGAGTGGTCTTTAAAAAGCCACCAATAATTCTCAGTGCCTGGTTTTGCAGTCTGTCAATCTTAGATAGGTGACAATTGGCTGCATTATCGTATATGTAGCTGCCATAATCTAAACGGCTTCTTATAATCGCAAAATAAATCCTACGTAGGTGAATGGGATGTAGACCCCAATTTGAACCAGCTAATACTTTGAAACAATTCAAAAACTTCAAAGCTTTTGCACAACACTCATTTATGTGTTTTCCCCACCTAAGAGATCTGTCTAACCAAAAACCTAAGTATTTAAAACAATCAACGGGGCTTAATAAAGAATTATTAATATAAATTTGGACCTGTTGCATTCTACGGGCTCTACTAAACACACAGTACCTAGACTTTGTACCAGATAATTCCAAACCCAGTTGTTCCACCAATCTAACAAAACTATTAAGTGCTTCTTGCATGTTTAAAACACTAACTTCAAGTTTCCTTTGCTTTTCAAAAATTACGAAATCATCAGCGTATTGACATATAAATACTTGATTGATATGCTGACAAACACTAGTAGTTACAATATTAAATAATAAAGGCGATAAAGGGTCACCTTGAGGAATTCCTTTATTTGTCGACCGTATCAAAAATTAATAAAGCTACATAATAGTATTGGCTATATCCATACTAATATTATAAATGCGAAAGTAACTCTGTCTGTCTGTCTGTTACTCAATCACGCCTAAACTACTGAACCAATTTACATGAAATTTGGTATGGAGATATTTTGATACCCGAGAAAGGACATAGGCTACTTTTTATCCCGGGAAAATGACGCAATCCCGGAAATCCCACGGGAACGGGAACTATGCGGGTTTTCCTTTAAAAACGCGGGCGAAGCCGAGGGCGGAAAGCTAGTTCAAAATAAAAGGCATGAATTGTCATCAAAATGAATTGTTAAACTCAAAGTTCGATAAGGGCTCAATTCACCTATTTTCATATCTTTGAGATACAAAAAATAATGTAAAAATCAAAAGGTGAATAAATTTTTATCATAATTTATTACTAATTTGTTCGCAACTATCAAACATTAATAGACGTCCGTTGAAACAAAATAAGATTAGTTACATTGTAAGGCAAATTAATTTTTGGAAGATTTTTGGTTTATTGGATTCGTAGGTAGAAGATGTAGACTTTGCGATGCAAGAGACCTTTTAGATGTGCTATTTATTAAATAGGTTTGAAGTCGGTGCCAAACACTAAGCACTTAGTATTAAGCCCGTGCACCGACATCAAACCTATTTAATAAATAGCACATCTAAATAATATGTAGTAATTAATAATATCAAATCTTTTTTATTAAAGTGAAACTTTTATTACATCGTCTCAAACTTTTTGGTCTGTGTAGCGCATGTCGCGTGTATCGCGGCTGCCGAGTAGGTTTACCTACTCGGCAGCCGACCGACACGCGACATGCGCTACACAAAGCAGTGTTCGGAACCGTTCGAACAGTTTCACTTTTACCGTGGTTTCATAAAACCACACAACATTTTTTTTTACTTTTTCGTTTTTGAAGTCGGTTGTTTTTAACGTAGCTATTTCAAGAGATGTAGGTACATGACTATGAGTTAAATAATAAAAAATTTATCTATGTTACATTGGAATTGCATATGCTTAAAATTTACTCGTTTTCCTGATCTACAATAAATAAATATAATACACAGTTTACAGAAGTTATTCCTCTTTTATTATCTCATCTATCTAAAGATTAAAAAATAATACACGAAATATATTTCATTACACGTTTATTTTGATATAGGTATTTCCCTATTTAGCATCACTACTACGGAACTGAAAGATGATAACGAGGTATGTTGTCACAGGGCCTAGTACCTATCTGAATGAAAAGAAGAATTAATGTTAATAAAAAGTAAACAAATAAAAAAGAGTGTGTGCCGAGCACACGTGTCAGAAGTGAAATTTCTTTGGCAAGATTCAAAGATACCAAAATCGTCGCCGTACTCCATGACGTGACGGTATTACCGTGACGCGACTTTGAAATTTTACTCACAACGCGCCTAAAGAAGTTTCACTTCAAAAATATAGTGGACGTTTGAGATTTCCATGTTATATCTGACTCAGCAATAAAGATGTAAGTATTGTTCTCATTGTTTTACTGTTACCAAATCACTTATAGTCCTTTTCACCTATGATGATTCCTATGACACTTCATCGTGTTCCGAATTACGTATTTTATGTTTAAAACGCCAAAATAATTTTAGTGCATAATATTTTTATTTTATGGCGGCATTATTACCAAAAATATAAAAATGAAACATCTTAAACTTATAAATCAAAAAAAAATTTGTTTAGTTTAATATAATGAAAAATAAAATAAAATAACACAAAAATATAATACCTACGCAATTCGCGTACATGAAATGGATCGTTGAAAAATCATAGAGTTGGAAAATCATATAATCGGCGCCCATCTTGTGATCGTTTGTCAATCGAGTCAATCGTCTGTACGAGTGCGTCAGCCTTGTATACAAGTTGCATTTTTATAATGATACTTTACGTGGTATTCTGTTATTGTTACTAATTGTTATTGTTGACTTTTTGTTGCTGTTGTTTGCTAAGTTTCCTTAGTTAATTGTTGGCGAAATGCCGCAAAAACTAATTTTGGTACTTTATTCAAATCGATTTCATATCCATATAAAATATTATCGATTATCGGAAACAATTGATATGATTTCAGTAAAGACATCTCTACACATGTCAAAAATCGATGTGTCACAGAAATCATCTTAGGTGGAAAGGACTATACAGGTAAATTAGCTTGGAGAAATTTTTGCATATGTAGTGGTGTGTATATTACTCAGATCTTAGAGCGCGTTTCCACTATATCGTTCTGGCCTATACAAAAATGTTTCGATATCCTAACATTACTATTTAATTTTATACTTATTCCTAGCAACACTTTTGTTTTCAATAAAAACAAGTTTTTATTTGAAAGAAAATGGTTTTGACTTTATAAAAAAAAATATATCATTCAATTTCACGTACTTGAGCAAACGACAAGGCGACTACCGTGAAACAATAAAATATCGTGTCCATAATAATTTGTTTCATAATTAATATTTGACCATAATAATTACGAAACAAAACAAATAAATAAATCGTCACTTGATAGTGGAAAGTGGAAACACGCACAAAACCAGAATAAACCAGTTTACGCTGTCCGCAGGTGCCACGTGCAGTCGTTTGGTACCGTTAGAACATAAAGCACACATTTAATTCAAAAATTATAATTATTACGTAGTTTAATTGTTAAATTTTGTATTTGTTGATTGTTGTTATTATTTGTTATTATTGTTATAATATTTGTTGAAGGGTTTAATTTGTGTGTAAGTGTTGTAACTTTATATTGTTTATGGGAGACATGCATAGAGTATATATATATTATCATATTGTGTACAAGCCGGCGCATTCTTTTTCTTAATCAGAGCGCATTCTAAATTTCAATTTCAAAATTAGAATTCTGATTGGTTTTGTTTTTGGTCGATTTGGTCTAAATTTAAAACTTATATAAAAAATTAGTTCAGAGAGCCTATTACAGTATTAAGGAATATATGGACGATAAAAACCCATGGAGGGTTGTCGCGTAAAAACCACAGGACAGTTCTTTGGCATATTACTATAATATAATATGATGTTACATATATGTTTTGTAAAATTAAAACTGACATGATTAAAAAGAGCAACTATGGAGTTTCTTGCCGGTTCTTCTCCGTAGATACTGCTTTCCGAATCGCTGGTAAATGTTAAAAATATGTACCTAATGACGTTTCAAAAGTGCTTCTAGAAGAAGTCTAATTGAATAAATAAATGTTTGATTTTTGAGTTTTGAATTAAAATTAAAAAGAGAATCTTGGAACTGTTTAAATTGTGTACTAAAGTTAGTAAATTAAACTTTAAATGTCGTTTCTTTTTCAGGTTAGTAAATTTTTCATTTTAGTAACATTGTTAATGTAAAAGTTATACGTATGTTAAATGTGCAAATATTAAAATAAAGTCTCATCTTTTTCAGAGGAGAAACACATATAGTTTAATTTAAAATCCCAAATATATATATATATATATATATATATATAATAAAAACTAAAAATAAAATGTTGTTTTTTTTTATTTGCTGACCATACACTACTACAAACGCAAAAATTTCTCCAAGATAATTTACCTGTAGTATTTGTTGTTATAGCGGCAATATACACACTTCTGAAATTTTCAAATGTTTTGCTATCACAGCACAGTTCATGCGATACAGCCAAGTGACAGATGGACAATATTCCTGTTAATTTTCCCACGGTAAAGAATTAATAAACTAGGTACTTACAATATGCTTAAAAACTTTTTCTATGAAAGACACAAATTCAAATTCATATAATTTATTACATTATTACATTTATTACATACAGCATTTTAGCGTTAGTTTTTAGTCAAGAACAGGGGAGGATTTATTTTCATCATCCCGATTGTGGAATTCGTTCGAATTATGCGGGGCAGAGTGATATCGATAACTTTTGAATTATTATTTTATATTATTTTCTTTATTTAAGGATCACAAAAGGTCGATACATGTGTTCTTAGGCTAAATACAGTTTTATAAATATAAGTTGGCGTATGCACAACCGGTTATATGTGACCACAGCTTACAATTAGAATTACGTAAACTAACGTTATATATAATCTTATATCGAATATTTTTTACGTAGATAGTTTGCTTCGATTTGTGTTGAGATAAATGAATCATTAACAATTTAAATATAACATATTTTTCGTAATTTTTGGTCAGATATAAAATATTTAATATTTTATTTATTATATTTCAAAATATTTTTAAATAAAGTAGCGACTAAAATGAAAATTATTTTTTCCGAGATATATCATTTGATTATAATAAAAAAATACCATAACTGTATCAAGTAAAGTAAGTTAAGTAAATTATATTGTACTAGCTTTCCGCCCGCGGCTTCGCCCGCATTTTCAAAGATAAACCCGCAGCGTATTTCCAAACTATACATAGCCAGAACGCAACCATAGGAAACTGCTCGTTTATACTTTGTAATGCTGTTTTTAAGTTTGTTATTTTTTTTTTTTTTTTTTTTTTTTTTAATAGGACATTATTACACAATAATAAATATAACTAAATATACCTGCTTTTTTTTTTTTTTTTTTTTTAGCACCCGTCATCACAGGGTGTTCGCGCCACCTCTGGATTATAGTCCAGAGACTTTTTTTTTTTTTTTTTTTTTTTCAATTTTTAGAAATATTAACATACTGGTTAAGTACTTACATAATATAAATATAAATAATATACAATTAAAATTATAAGAACCTAAATTAAATTACAATATAAAATAGAATCAAAATTATTAAGGGTGCGTATAAAGCAAAATTACCAATCTTCTATTAGATGATACGTGTAATATTCAAGACCAAATCTAAAAAATAAAATATATATCAAACTAGATGATATGTTCAACGATTCTGTTTAATCAAAAACATAAAATATTAAAATTTACTCGATAAAAAAAAATCACCAAGTTAGCTCTAATTTTCACACTTTTACGTTTTCTACTTGACATGGTAATACTTATTATGATTTTTTTTTTCATAAACAATTATATTAAAACATTTGCAAGATATTTGTCAGAGCATTTTGTGTAATTACTTTTAGTTTTGGTTTTATCTGCGATAAACCACTTTTGGCGCTCTTTTTTTCTCGAGATAAACGTTTGGTTTTGTCACGATAAAAGTGGTTTATCGCAGATAAAACCAAAACTAAAAGTAATTACACAAAATGCTCTGACAAATATCTTGCAAATGTTTTAATATAATTGTTTATGAAAAAAAAATCATAATAAGTATTACCATGTCAAGTCGAAAACGTAAAAGTGTGAAAATTAGAGCTAACTTGGTGATTTTTTTTATCGAGTCAATTTTAATATTTTATGTTTTTGATTGAACAGAATCGTTGAACATATCATCTAGTTTGATATATATTTTATTTTTTAGATTTGGTCTTGAATATTACACGTATCATCTAATAGAAGATTGGTAATTTTGCTTTATACGCACCCTTAAGTGAAAATTCAATAAAAACACGGCACAAAAACACTCAACTTAATCCTATATCACAGTTAAACTAATATCACACACTATTTCTTTGGTTAACTACGACTACAATATGCTTACAATATTGTAAGAACGCATCCCTACACTTATCCCCCAGGGCGGAAGGCAGATTCTCACCCGTCATCGCCATGCCCAATTTTTGCTCAATAGCATATCTATTGCTTGCAAAACTTGGGCACTCGAGTAACAGGTGAGGAACCGTCTCTTCAACTCCGGGCTGACATAGACATGACGGATTCTCCTTCAGCTTGAATCTGTTCAAATAGAAGGCGAATCCGCCATGACCAGATACCACCACTTACGCTTGAGCGAAATAATAAATATATAGGCAATCAAAGACTTGTACAGCTATATCTATCTACTTTTATTCTTCTTGATTGATTCAGTAAAATATGGAATAAAAATATTATTAGGTAAGCTTAGAAAAATAAATAGGTAACAGATATAAGGGTTACCTATGGGTTAGGTTAGGTTCGTGTTTTTTTTTAACTACACAAAAATAGGAGCCCCGCGAAGCGGGGCTCCGTCACCTCGCAACCGTCTTCTTCTGGACTTATTAGATTCTTACATTTAAGCACTATGGTCGGGAACGAGACACAAGCATCCTCGATACAAAAAATATACGATCAGTACGCAACATTACATACACAATACACATTCATTTTAATAATAGATTTCAAAACAGCAATACAATAATATAAACGCGAGCAATGGAAAGACGCCGCGCTTACTCCGAAACATACACGATTAGTCCGCATGCGTACTGGCGCTGTATATTTTGGAGCGCTATTCTTACTTACTTCACTACAAAGTATACGCGAGTATTTGCATACTGCTGTTGTATAGATTGGAAGAACTTTGTAAAAAAGTTATTTCCAAACTATACGTGATTAGTTTCACACCGTTGCGTACTGGCCTTGTATAGTTTGGAAAGACGCAAACCCGCATAGTTCCCGTTCCCGTGGGATTTCCGGGATAAAACCTATCCTATGTGTTAATCCAAGTTACCCTCTATATGTGTGCTAAAATTCATTGTAATCGGTTCAGTAGTTTTTGCGTGAAAGAGTAACAAACATCCATACATCCATACATCCATACATCCATACATCCTTACAAACTTTCGCCTTTATAATATATATTAGATATTAGATAAAACGAAAAAAAAACGATACATTGACAGGAGTTCGATAAAACGGACATCACTAACCTAGCAATGCTCGTAGCTGCGCTCGTACGTCATTAATAAATTTGTCATACGCGAGCTCACCCGTACTACGTTTCAAGGTTAAAGTTGAGCATACGTTATGTACACTAAAATTTTTTTAAGGGAACATTCTCATTATTTTACGAAAATTTCAAGAGTATGTGGTGCCGTTAGCAGTAGGTCGTTTCGAGCTTGTTGAATAAGAGCCCCCTCAAATATTTAAAATTCCCATTCCCCCTTATTATTTCAATTTTTTTTTTGTATTTGTTGTTATAGCGCCAACAAGGTGATAAAATTAGCCGTCTTCATCATGTAATGTGACTATTAAAATCACGTTATCTCAGGAATGGTTACTCTTGGGAAAGAAATCATAGAGACCATTTTGTAGATAGTTATACCTAAGATATAACTTTGGTCTGAAGTCTCCAGAAAAATCCAAAAAAACTTTAAATTGTGACCTTTGACCTCGAATAACTTTTGTTGCCTACATGGGATCGAAGGGGACTAAAAATTTTATTTGTACGCCCCAGCTCCTGACCAAAATTTGGCTCTGTCGGAATTATTGTTATTTCAAATGCTTAATTTGACTGGATTAATCTATACTAATATTATAAAGCTGAAGAGTTTGTTTGTTTGTTTGTTTGAACGCGTTAATCTCAGGAACTACTGGTCCGATTTGAAAAATTCTTTCGGTGTCAGATAGCCCATTTATGAAGGAAGGCTATATGTATATTATCACGCTAAGACCAACAGGAGCGGAGTAATGCCGAATGCGGGTGAAACCGCGGGGAACAGCTCTAGCTAGTATAACATAAAGTCGAATGAGAATTGTGAAAAACCAGAAAAAACTGACTAGACCTCTCTAACCTATTGATAGAATTAATGAATATTAATTATAACAATAATTAATTATTATCTCCAAATTTGCGTGTGTAATTAATTGACATTGATTTGAATTTCTTGCATACATAATAGTCCGTTTTCTTATGGGAAAAGGTATACATTTTTGAGTAAAGCAATGCCGTTTGGTACGAATGTTGTACTCGTCCACCTAAGCCCAAATCGCCCGGTAGCCAGTCTTTACTCCCCGGCAGAAGGGAGGGAGGGGGGGTTATAGAACAGAGCGCCCGGCGCTCCGAAAAAAAATTCTGGCGGAGCCATTTGGACCTTGGAGTCCAGTTTGGTAACGTTCTCAGGTAACTAGATGATGCCTGATTCATTCCCCATACCAGTTTTTTAGGGTTCCGTAGCAAAATATGTCACAATCCTTAAAATAATGAACTTAAAAAAACTTTAACTTTAATGGAAATCTGTTGGTGATAAATAAAATTTGAACAATTTACATATGCTAAAATACTACTTTAATTAATATTATTGGATCCCCGAACGCATTCACACATGAACACAAACACACACATATTTACATTCTCACTTTCACCCACACACACCTTCCCACAACACACACACACACACACACACACACAATCACACACCCTATGTTAAATGGAAAATGTTGTAAGTTCTAGTGTTAAATACATTCATTATTATTAATTATAATACTATTAAACATAATTATTGATGTACTGTATAATTCGTCGTAATAAAGTGACCTGTACTCCGTTTCTGATATCCAAGATACAGGCAATAGCCTAGTTTGGATGTCACTGTACTAGCAACCTTGTAAACTAATCCTACTGTTATCAGTTATCACATTAACAATGTAATGTTTGAATATTTTGGTTAATAAAGATTTTTATTTATTATTATATTGACAGTCAAGATAATGAAACTTACATAAACATGAGGTAGGTACTTTTTATTTTATTTTATTCAAAGTATCGTATCAATAAATACATATTTATTACTAACCACAAGACACACGCTTTACATATAATAGAACAATTAACATATCTATAATAAAAACCGGCCAAGTGCGTGACGGACCACGCATAAAGTAGGATTCCGTAGTCATGTTTTGTCACTGTGCTGTTTTGTATTTCTTGCGTCATCATCATCAATGGCTAGGGTCGGCTAGGTACCTAATCTAGGGGTCAAAACCCCTAGGATACTGGTCTGGTTTTAAAACAGAGTGACTGCCATCTGACCCTTTTAGGATCTAAAACATAAGGATAATCCCTCAGTTTTAAATGTTCCATTTTAGCTTGAAACAATATTTCAAGATAGAGATGAATAAGAATAAGAAATAAAGATAGTGGTGTTTAGTTCTGAAAAGAACTTTTTGTTTGTTAACGATAGCGTAAATTTACTTTTAGAAATTGACAATGAAACAAAGCGCTGTGGTTGCTCGACTGCGTTACCGTCTGCACAACCACACAATGACCAATACACTCAACAATAACATAAGCCCGAAGGCATCTTTACATCACAATGTAATGGGAGATTTAGCCAGTTATTTAAATGTTACCGCCTTCACCGCGTGGAGGTACTCCCAGCTTATGCTACTATTTATAGGTTAACATTACCCAAAATGCATGCGTACCTGCGAGTTCCGACGCTAACTAGGTATAGTATTCAAGAAACGTTATTTAAAAAGAATCGAAAATAACGAGAAAATATGCTACCACGATCGTATAAAGCAGGCCCTAATCACCATTGCTCTGAAAACACTAGTATAAGCTGAGCTCTGATTTGTATTGATCTCCATACATCACGTGGATCAGCTTATACCGGGGTCAAAGCAATGGTGATTAGGTCCTATTTTATGCGATCGTGGTAGCACCCCAGCCCTACTCTTCTACTCTCAAGCGTCTGCGCCCGCGTTCTCTACTGTGCACCCCCCCCCCCTCCGCCGTATGAGCCGTAAGACACAACTTATTTTCTAAAGCATATAAGTTTCGGTTCACAGTAGTCTCTAGTGTAATTTTTAATATCTGAATGTTTGTTGAGTAATTTTGGTGTTTAGGGGATGTTTGGTCATTGCAATTTGTCTGACTGATTATTTTGACTGATATTTTAATAACATATCAAAAAATCAGACATTTAAAAATAAATTAAGTTAATTTATTTGAGCTTTAAAGCGTCTGATAAAAGTTTTGGCTCAGGTGGCGCAGGTGTCACTGGTAGAGCTCCACAAACATTCAGATATTAAAAAGTACACTAGAGACTACTGTGAACCGAAACTTATAACAATCAATTTTAGCTTACCAATTACATAGTTCTGCTCACAAATATACCAATACTTTGCTAACCGTTTAAATAACACCCATATTGTAATACTGTGCCCAGGCTCCATCCACGAATGTAGATGTTCCGTATTGTGATATTTTTGAACAGTACTGTAGATTGACATATTAGGTATAATATTTCCCTACTAAAATAATATGAACGTTAATATTATGTCTGTCACATCAAAACCACTGAACCGTGAGGAAGGACGTAGGCTACTTTAAAAAAAAAAACCGGCCAAGTGCGAGTCGGACTCGCGCACCGAGGGTTCCGTAAAATATATTATGTGATGTAACTAAAAATTTATGGTTTTCGTAATTTTTCCTTCATCTATGCTATAAGACGTTGCTTCGTACCAAATTTCAACATTCTGAGTTCACGGGAAGCACCCTGTAGGTTTTGATTCCCTTGCAAGTGTCGAAAATTTGCGGCATAAACGGCTGTATCTTTTGATTGCGTTGGCTTAGAAGTTTGATTTTTTCACAGCTTCAAGGGACAGTAGACCTGAGTGACCTGACCTGGTTGTCACATATCAACCAGCCCCCTGTATGCGAGATGACTTTATTTGCGTTTTGAGGTTGTTTGTTTTAGCCGTAAATTTTCAATCAACACCGGAAAATCACCCTAACAAACCTGCTGGAAGTCCATCTGTCCTTGATGACTCTATATTGACTCACGATTATTATTGTTTGCTAAAATTGTGATTGATTAATATTCAGACTGAAATAAAGACCGTAGACACGGTTTCATTTGGTTAAGAGTTCCTAATTAAAAACTATTCCGTAAAATTATAAGACCAAAGTGTGACTTTCTATTTATAAATTGCCTGTTATTTAGTATGTGACTACCTACCCTAGGCATTGTGACAACCATCCCTGACCCGGGGTTATAAGTCACATTTTTCTTAAGAGTGAAAATACAAAATATTTCTACAACTGATAATATTACACAAAAATACGTTTATTTCTTATGTAACAGAATAATTACACTATCTTTTGGTATACAAATATCATTCCTAAACAGCGTATTTTGGAAGTTACATAAAAAAAGCTAAAAATGTGACTTTCATCCCCGCTCTCCCCTACGCATGCGGACTAATCGTGTATGTTTCGGAGTAAGCGCGGCGTCTTTCCATTGCTCGCGTTTATATTATTGTATTGCTGTTTTGAAATCTATTATTAAAATGAATGTGTATTGTGTATGTAATGTTGCGTACTGATCGTATATTTTTTGTATCGAGGATGCTTGTGTCTCGTTCCCGACAATAGTGCTTAAATGTAAGAATCTAATAAGTCCAGAAGAAGACGGTTGCGAGGTGACGGAGCCCCGCTTCGCGGGGCTCCTATTTTTGTGTAGTTAAAAAAAAACACGAACCTAACCTAACCCATAGGTAACCCTTATATCTGTTACCTATTTATTTTTCTAAGCTTACCTAATAATATTTTTATTCCATATTTTACTGAATCAATCAAGAAGAATAAAAGTAGATAGATATAGCTGTACAAGTCTTTGATTGCCTATATATTTATTATTTCGCTCAAGCGTAAGTGGTGTAGCAGGTATATTTAGTTATATTTTGCGTACTGATCGTGTATAGTTTGGAACGAAAAAGCAAGCATCCGCGTTACAAAGTATACACGATCAGTACGCAAAAATCGTGTATATATTGTAATAACAAACTTAAAAACAGCATTACAAAGTATAAACGAGCAGTTTCCTATGGTTGCGTTCTGGCTATGTATAGTTTGGAAATACGCAGAAATGTCCGACAGTCTGTCTGGCAGCAGCTTGCAAGTCTACTTGCAGGTGGAAACGCGGAATTAGACTTGCAAGCTACTGTCAGACAGACTGTCGGACATTTCTCGCGGAAGTTTTCTTGCAGATGGACAGGCGGCCTAATACCTACTGCCCCTTGACATAAGCCTAGCCTAGACAAGGTAATTAATATTATAAATGCGAAAGTCTGTCTGTCTTCACGCCTCAACCACTGAATAGAAATAATAACTAAATTTTAAAATCATATTAGGTTAGAATTAGATGAATACCATCAAATCGAAGATCTTCAACAGAGTCATATTTGAATGTTTTATTATCTTTCTACGAGAAATTAATTACACATAATGTATTCTGATTCCTGATATAATATATAAACACACTATACATTAGACAAAATATACACTCCCGACCAGACCCCAGATTCCTAATATAGTCCAGTCATTTTAACTAAATATTATATCATTTTCATTATTTATAAATAAAATGGATCCAACATAACTTTGTTGTGTATCATTTCTCTATTAATAACCCATAGGCATATTTTTCGAGCGCCCCATTTAAGTTGCGGTCTTGAAATTTCATATTTCATATTTATTTTCATATAGAGTCATAACATAAACACCATTCAGAGTCCAATTTTATACCATAATTCCAGCCATTGTATTTTTGGCAAAGCTTTTTACAAAATAGATAGAAAAATAGAAGAAAATAGAAAAATCTTTATTGAAAAAGTTTCAAAATAATTATAAAAAATTAATGTATACTTTTGCCATATATGTATAAGCTCAAGCTCATTTTTAGATAAAAATAACAAAAACAACTTATCTATTAAAATTTAGTAGATAAAATAAATTATGTAACGATTTTATAAGAAAACACAGTATATTTATTAGGCGACGGTGATCTCTTCCAGGCAAAAGATATTCATCAGCTCAATAAAATTGAATAGTATGTTGTTAGTTATTCTTTAGATTCACAATTGTAATGAGCATTTCCGCATGCAAGTTGTATCGTAGTTTAGATATATCATAGTTTTGACACATTAAAGTTCCAACATAATCCTCAAATTTTTGAGCAGAGTTGAGCAAGATAATTTGAAAAATGTGCCGTGTTAAGTATTATAGAAAAGGTTAGTTCGTTGGTAATTATTATTTCTTCTTCATTTACATGTTGTTAGTAAAAATATACTTTGACTAACAGTCAAAGTAGTCAAAGTATATTTTAACTAATACTACTTAATACTAACTATTATACTTATGTTCAGTATTTATCTGTATTATTATTGCTTGGTAATTAATATATTTTCATGTCGTATACCTAATTATAAACATAAGTTTGATGTGTAATTAGCTGGATTTATTTTTACACACTCACAGACTTATATTTTACTAGCGACCCGCCCCGGCTTCGCACCGGTCCAATGGCGGCCGGCCGGTACCGCCGCAAACGCTACGTCCCGCAATTTTTAAATCTGTAATATCTTCGAAAATATTCACTTAAATCATACGGTGTAAAGGGCCATATAGATCTATATTAAATGAACAATGTATTCAAGGTATTTAATTGGTTAAGGATTAATGCTGTATTGGTTAAAATCGCTTCGAAAATTAGCCATTCTTTGTCGTAAAAAGTAAATGACAAAAAAAAGTTATTGTGGGTTATCCATAGGAGATAGACATATACCATCACGGACTTTTCTGTAGACCTTTTCAATGTGTACAATACTTAGTACATTATTTTGATAAAACTCGTAGGGTTCAGCCTGCGTTTGCAATGTAAGCGGAAAAAATGTAATTATTTACGACATCACATTAGAAACCTCAAAAATAACAGTACTTCTCCACTATTTAATGGATGTTATTATACATATAAACCTTCCTCTTGAATCACTCTATCTATTAAAAAAACCGCATCAAAATCCGTTGCGTAGTTTCAAAGATTTAAGCATACAAAGGGACATAGGGACATAGGGACTGAGAAAGCGTCTTTGTTTTATACTATGTAGTGATGTTAAAATAGTGTTAATAGTGTAAATCATAATATTTTTTCACAATTAAAAATATTTCCTTTTTTCTGATGGTGTTGGCATTGAATTAAACCGCGCTGTCGTTTCGTTCACAAAAAGTGATGTTATGAGGACCATATTCGGTCCTCACATCATCAAAAATCTGTGCGAAAACAATAAACACGTGTGAGGCCCTCACGGCAGATCGGGGCGGTCTGACGCGAAGTGGGGACAGCGTTGTCACTGTATCGCTCTTGCCACGCTGTTCAACAGACTTATTTGATAGTTCAGTTTTGTGTTAAGACCGCTGTGACAACCAACCCGTGAGACAACCAAACCCGGTCTCCCCTACTATCCCGTGAGAGCGAAATCTTTACTGAGAGGGTATGTCGTCTCACAGCTGATCGCAAACGGCATATTATACTATCCCGTGAGACCGAAACCCTCACTGAGAGGGAATTACGTCTCAATACTGATCACGACATTCATATTTTATCTCGAGAATCTGAAACTTTACTCAATATGAAGACCGTTTGACAAATGATATAGGGTGCGTCATAATATTATTCGATCTCTTGAAGATGAACATGAGCATAAGCAATGACTAGAGTAGGGACGCGAATATTACAATTATTTGAGACAAGAACGATTAATAAGTTTGTTTAATGAAAGATTAAGAATAATTGAAACTATTCGGTCTCTGGAAACGGACGAATAGCGAGAGGCCCGTCTTACTGCAGACAGATTTCGTCATAGTCTTAATAACTTAGAGGTAAACTATCTACGAATTCGGTGGTGTGGTCCGACAAATATAAAAGTGGGTTTGCTTATAACCTCACAATTTATTACAGATCATCTTCTGTATAGGCGATATTAACGTAGTATGTTCTTTTTGTAATGCTTTAAAGTGGAGTAAGGAGTCGGCTTTCGTTTGAAGATACACCGGAACCTTTGAAATCACTACTTTTAGAGGAACATACTGTGCAATCTAAACTGTTATTAGACAATATTCGCTCTTATAGTAGTGCGTTTCAAATGATCCTTTGGTGCTCAATAATTATCAGAAGGTCCTTTCATGCTTACTTTTAAGATACAAGGTCAAGTTTACCATTTGATAGGATCCCTTTTGCCTGAAGGCCAACCTAAGTTTGTTTAAATATATTTTGTATTCGACTACAACGAATAGTGGAATACAAGAAATCAATATTTCTCAAATTTAAAACTGAACTCATTTCACAATTTTAGAACAGGTTAATTCGTATGTATGCAGTTTTAAATCGACATTAGAAGCTTTTCCTCTAGATAGATATCGGCACTCAGGAACTCCCTGGACGTGTTATAACGCCCAGGCCATAGTATTACAATTTTTCCTACAGTATGCAACGAATGTATTTTCGCATAGCAACGGAGGGGAACTCGCGGGGGGTCAAGTGATGCGGGCCACGTACCACAAACATGCTTAGTTTGTGGTACCGAGCGCGAAAGAAAGTCATCGTGTTTTTAGTAAAGTTACTATGTAAACTAACGTAATTAATGGTGCGCTCAAACTGTTAATCTACATTTAATTTAGATTATTATTTGAAATACTAATTAATGTAGAATTTAAATCACATTCATTCATGTTTTCTTCAGATTTTAAGATTTTCTTATCAGAGTGTTCAATTTTAATGAAGTTAAATTTTATAAGAGACAATAATTAAGAACATTCAAAAATAAAGTGTCACGTATTTTTTTTAAACGACGAATGACGAAAAACGACGTAATCGCGGACGAAGTCGCGGGCAACAGCTAGTAGTAAATATACAGTAGTAATAAAAAATAAACAATAAAGCAAAGACAGCGTTAGCAACATGAAATATTTTTGTATGCACGTAAAATGATACAGGTTTCATAATAATCTTAATATATATAAATCTCGTGTCACAATGTTTGTCCTCAATGGACTCCTAAACCACTTAACCGATTATAATAAAATTCGCACACCATGTGCAGTTCGATCCAACTTGAGAGATAGGATAGTTTAAACATGTAGGTACCACGGGCGAAGCCGGGACGGACCGCTAGTATCATTCATATTTTTTAAGGGATTATTGACATTATTGGATTTACCCTGACTTTCGGAATTACCCCGATGCACCCTACTAAATACAAGGAGCAGCAATGAAAAATGTAAAAAATATGCCAATAACCGGCGGTACCTTTTTCTTACCACAAGTCATAATTTATGTAATACTAGCTTTCCATCCGCAGCTTCGCCCGCGCAGTCAAAGAAAAACCCGCATAGTTCCCGTTCCCGTGGGATTTCCGGGATAAAACCTATCCTATTTCCCGGGGTAAAAAGTAGCCTATGTCCTTTCTCGGGTATCAAAATATCTCTATACCAAATTTCATGCAAATTGGTTCAGTAGTTAAGGCGTGATTCAGTAACAGACAGACAGACAGAGTTACTTTCGCATTTATAATATTAAGTATGGACTATGTCATAAAAAACGACTGTTGGGCGTTAACAGGTAAGGTACCTGTGAGAAAAAAAATAATTATTCGAACAATTAATTAGCTGTAAACAAATTACATATTGGAAAAAGAGAATTGTTTTATTTGTCAAAATTTGATTCATGTTTATTTACATTAATTATATTATGTTAATGTGGTATATGTGGTATGGATTTCTTTGGGGGAGGGAAGCGTCTGTCCAACTGTCAATACCGTACTCGTCAATAAATAAATTTTAAAATAGTTTAAGTGATCTAAAACTAAGTGAAAACATTAAAAACGTAACTACTGTATAAACTGCTTCGAATCAATATAAATAACAAAGTGCACAAACAATACAATTTATAAAAAAACGACTTGTCTCTCACTCCGAATCCGTTATAAAACATTGAATCCATCATTATTAAAGTGCAAATAACTAGTGGAGTGTGTGTACGATAAAAAGGAACTTGAAATCACCATAACAGTACGTAAACAAAGTACAAATATGACGATAATAATTATTAATAATTATCGATCAAAGTAGCAGCACCATCTATTACAACCCATTAGAACTCCTTAGTAGAATTGAACTACGCCATCTATCAGAAAGTAGCGACACCACCTAGTCCGCTCGATCCGATCGATTGAAGATAAAACAAGAAGTTCTCACCTTCTCTCATAGAGGGCGCTGAAATAAAAAAGGATATGGAGAAAATAAAAAATATGTTAATAATTAACATGCAGGAAGATTTAAAGCAACAAAAACAAGACATGTTAGAAATGAAGGAAGATATTAAATGCAATCAATATTCGCAACGAAAAATTTAACAACTTGGAAATAAAAAATGAACTTTTGGAGAAAAAAATTGAAGAACAAACAAAAATAGTAAGCAACCTAGAAAGACAGTTTAGACGCAAAAATTTAGTCTTATTTGGCGTAGAAGAGAAAGAAAAATCATACGAAGAACTCGAAAGAATAGTAATAAACATAATAAATACATATATATAAAAATCTCATGCGATACTAACAACATCGAAGCTGTTAGAAGAATGGAAAAAAAGGGGGAGAAAGTAAGACCGATAGTAATAACATTCAACACAATGGGATTTAAACTAAAAATACAAAAAAATAAACATTACTCACAAAATACCTCATACTATTTTAAAAGAAGACTACCCAATCGAAATTTTAAATAAACGTAAAGAAAAAGATGCAGGCAATATCACTTTTATTTTTTTTTCGAAGCGATTTTAACCAATACAGCATTAATCCTTAACCAATTAAATACCTTGAATACATTGTTCATTTAATATAGATCTATACCTATGGCCCTTTACACCGTATGATTTAAGTGAATATTTTCGAAGATATTACAGATTTAAAAATTGCGGGACGTAGCGTTTGCGGCGGTACCGGCCAGCCGCCCGGCTATCTATTTTATACCCGTGCGAAGCCGGAGCGGGCCGCTATGTTTTTATATACAACGTTCACAGTTTTTCTGTAGTGTATTTAGTATCAGCATTGCACCCGTGCGAAGCCGGGGCGGGTCGCTAGTACGCTATAAAGTCATCGCGCGTGAATACAGAATCATGCCATAAGGATTATTTTTGTGTATCAGTTGCCGCGTTCGACGCGCTTCGCGGCGGGAGCTATAAAAAGGCGGAGGGTCCGCACCCGTTTCGCGTTGTCACGGCATCACGTGTGAACGGCTGAACCGATTTCGATAATTCTTTTTTTTATTATATTCCTTGAAGTACGAGGATGGTTCTTATGTAGAGAAAACGTAAATATGTACCACGGGCGAAGCCAGGGCGGACCGCTAGTTAAAAATAGAAAGAAAAAAATCAGTAAATGAATAAGGAAAATACCATAGATGCGCTGCAGCTGTTGGTCAATGTGGACAAAAAGGCCATCTCAGTTGTAGCAAATAGTTCATCCGAATCTACGTAAGAATAAAACGTTTCCAAACCCGTAGTATCTTTATACTCTGATTCATACAACAGTTCTTCTATTTGGCCAATTCTAAAACAGTGATAAAATATATCAAGAAATAGGTTATTTGAATTCTGACGTACCTACATTAAGTTATAAAGCTAGTAAAATATTTAAAAATATAGGCTAGTCATTTGCATTCTGACTGATTCTGAAGTTGTATATTCCACCAAAAACATAAATGTAAAAATTGGAGCCAAGTTCAATCGTTGACTTAATTGCCGAAAAAAGAATTGAGATCTAAATGTGTGCCAAGTTCTGTAGACAGTCCAGAAATTTATTTACAAAGATGTATCACATTCTTAGGTGAACTGACTGAAAACTCAATTGTTTTATTTACCCTTATAGAACAACATTTATTCCAAAATATGACTTGAATAATAGAATTATTTTCACAAAGCAAACAACTAATGACCTGTTGAAATTGATATTTTTGGTTTTATGGCATTCAACTGCTTTATAAATATAAATTTATAAAGAACTAGCAATGCCCTGCGGTTTCACCCGCATAGATAGCGATATCGTGACAGTGAAAAGTCTACTATAGGTCGGACTATAGGTTTAATTTTTAATTAATTTCATGAAAATCACCTTTACCCCGTCCCGCACTACGGCCTGCTCATTGTATTGAACAGTATACCTACTATTTTCTGTAGATTGACACTTTTAAAAATTCGTTATATCTTTTGAATGGAATATCCAATTTTTTTCATTTAAAAAATTTTTTGCTGGTATTGAAACAGTCTATAATAAAAAATCATTTAATGGGATAAGGATTAATATATGTGTATGGATAACATGGTTTGATTACTGTCGGCACTTCTATTTACTTTGAAAACGTAAAAAAGTTGAAAGCTTAAGCTTTTCACACATTTCAGAATTAGCAGACACGTCAAATACTTCTATTAATTCATTGACTACAATGGCTTGTGGTGGGACTCCCATACTACATAACCACTTAGCTATCAATTCCGTTACTGATCCTTTTCCTCTGGTAAATATGTATTTTAAGTTCACATTAATATTCTCAAGTTTTAGTTTTGTCGTAGATTCGCCAACATAGGAAACTTTGAAAATAAGAATAATGCTAAGGATAGAGATGTCTTCCAGTTTACCGATCAAAATGCCCCACTTTGCATTTTCTGCAGTAACTGATTCCCAATCATCTTTATCGACGACGTTAGTTTCAAATATTTTTACAACTGCCTTACAGGCCATTGCTATTATCATACTTCTCAAGGGACACGACATATTTATTAATATAGTTCGTAAGTCTTCCCACCACAAGGATATTTCGTTATAAGTAATTTTTGTAGCTTCTTCTGAACTGCTGCAAATGTAATATATTATTTCAATGATCTTTTCTATTAGCTCTATATTAAAGTCTTCAAGTGGCATATTCATCAAATGAGTTATAACAAGTTTAACAAGATCTTTAGGATCGATAACACTATGTTTAAGAAAAACTTTTAAATCGGCAACATTTTTTAGTTTTAGAATAGACTTAAAAATATCTGATGCCAAAACACATATTTTGTCCTCGGATAAATCTGATTTTAATACGACACATTTGCCCTTTTCATCAAAATTAAACATAGATATAAATTCTTTATAAGAATTGTTTCCTTTATCCGCAAAAGTAACTTTTGCGTGTTGGTACTCTTTGTATTCTTTTTCTTGGGCAAGTATCAATAATCGTTCTAATACACAGCTGTCATCTTCCACAAGATGAAACTCGAATGTATCATCTTCGTCAGCTGACCTGAGATCTTTTTGATCGATATCACTATCAATATTCACATCCAGTCCATATGACTCATATATTTTGTTAGCCAAGTTCTTCATATCTTCCGTATTATCACCTTTTATATTCTTATAGAATAATGTAACCAGTACTATGTTACTGAAATAGTTTTTTACTTTTTGATTCAATTTACTATTTTCTTGAGAGCACAAGCTGTCCCAAAATATTTCTAAACATTCTATAACTATGTAGCTAGATATTTCATAGGTTTTTATCAACAATTCAATGCAGTGCTTTTTAATTTCAAGTGTCTTCAAACTTGAAATACTTTTTATGATTTCAATTTTTTCTTCTTCATCGTGACATCCTTTTTTTAAAAGATCTCTTATATTACGTAAGATATGCAAATCTTTGGACCGTTCCAAATGTTCTCCTTCTAGAGAATAATAGAATGGAATGTTGAATTTTTTAAGCTTTCCATCTGGATCTATTAAAACACATTGAAATTCAGGCAGGTTTAATTTTTTATGAGAATAGTTCTTTTCCGCTCCTACTAAACCGCATGTGTTATATAAAAGTTTACCATTCTTTGTAGCAGTAAATACTGCTACTCTATTCCCTCTTTGCATTAATCTTATATCTATGAGACCCTTTTTAGGGTTGTATATAATAAGAAAGACTGCTCTTTTTATATCTTTGACGACAGATAGTTGTGGCTTTTTGTTGTCCGAGTCAAATAGCTAGAATAAATGTAAAAATATGAAAAACATTATAAAACATGTCACACTTACATAAAAATGAAAATTTCGTAGAACCTACTTGGATAAAGGCGCATTGAGCATCTCTGCATCCTTTGAACAATCTTATTAGATAGCCTTTATTAACATCCAAGACAGAAACTCTACCCAAATTGTCAGTAACAGCAGCTAGTCGTCGATCTGGAGACACGACAACTGATGTTCCGTGACGCTGTGCATCATATAAACCGTTACGCATTGTCAAGGCTTCGGCTCGAATAAGTGGTTCAGTACTAGGAGTGGCACTTTCAGTAGAACCACCAAGCCAGCCACTAAAAAAATGTTTCTTATAAATTTCAAGGTATTATTACAATTTGTAATTCAATTTTTTCTATTGCAAATAGAAAAAAGGATTACAGTTTTTGCAAACATCGATCAACAATATCAACTAGGTGTCGCGTCGGCGCAAAAAATTGTCTAGGCGAATAATAGCGCAATTGAGAATTGAGCTCTTATTCTGTTTAGTTCGATTGAACACAGCCTTTATGTTTTCTGACAAATGCTTGTAAGTTTAATTGTACCTGTTTATTACGATTATGAAACAAATGTAACTGTATATTTAAACAAAGTGGAAATTTTCTATGGGCCCTGGTTGGCTATTGGCTTGGCTACTTTTCCTCCAACCATATAAAATTTCCACTGTATATAAATTGTCAAACAGACTTTAGCTTTGAATTAGTATTGTTTTCAAACTCTTGCAAAGTTACTATTTGACAAATTCATTTTTTGTAAATTTTTATATAAAAGTACATACGGAAGGGCTGATTTAATTTTATTGGCTACAGCACGGGCAACATCTTGAAGTGGTGGTGTGGTACCACCTTCAATAGCATAATGAAATCCCAAATATGGTGTTTGTCCAGTTGCTGATATTAAAGTGTTGACTGGTGGCACTGAGCGGTACCTGAAATTATGATATTATATAATATTATGGTGGCTGGAAAATTTTTAAGTATCGAAAAGTACAATGTTTAAACAATAAAAATCCGACAATGAGTAGCTAAAATAGTTTCAAAAATATTCACTACTACATATTTCATTATATTTTTTTATTGACAAAATTTCAATGACAATTTTCACAAAAAAAAAATTTTTTTTTCGTGTTTAACTTTTATAGATGAAGGAAAAAAAATGTTTTCAATCAAACCATATATCATATCCTCCATAAGTTGAAGCAGCAAGTAAATGATCATATGTATTTTTCAGTTCAAGTCCAACAACTGTAGCATCTGTAATAGTTTCCTGGTCTGTGAATGACCATTTCCGGATAGATATGTTTTTGCTGTCCACGGCATAGTCTTCTTGAATACCTGCATGTACTATTGAGCCATAATATACACTGACAAGTTTATCAGTTTATTTAAAAATTGAATAACTTACAAAATATTTTAAATTGTATAAAAAATTTGCTAACATGAAATATGTAAGTTACCTTTTGCAAGTTGAGCCTTTGCATTTCTAAGGCTTGGAAATAAACTAGAACCAGATATAATATACACACAGTGTTGGAATAAAATGTGAATATCATCAGGCAAAGTTCCATAAGTACCAGTGTGACATGATATTTTCATGACTGGTTTCTCATCTAATTTCTCAAGCAATAATAAATGTCCTGTATACTAATACAGGACATTTAGTAACTACCCAACTTAGTAGTAGAACCCAACACTACCATTAACAAATCCTACTATAACACAAAACCAATCTGGTCCATTCTGTAACAGAAAATATTACAGTTCATTTTTATTTTATGCAACTCAAGATAAAATCAAAGTTTTCCAAGATGTAATTTTCAATAATGAGGTAGTCTAGGAAATCTAGAGAAAAAAATACATATTTTTTTTTGACTTACCTGAGATGATTGCTGTATTGGACAAAGAGAAACTGATAACACCAATGTTATTTCAGAAGGAAGTGTGCCACTCCATGATATAAGATAAGAATTACTTTCTATCGAGCTTATCCATTGGGCGGTGAGAAAACAAAGACGATTCTTATATCCAACAGCAAGAAAGTTACCACATGAAGATAGTGATACTAAACATTGAGACAACCAAGAAGTATCTAAAACACAATCGTATGGGTTAGGAATGGGAAAAGATTCCTAGTAGAATATTAGAACAGCATAATTATGGAAAACTAATCGTGTACCATCTTTTTCAACAATAAATAATGCTCTTCCTAAACTTAATATATCACCACAGTCTGCTATTTGTTCAACATTACACATTTTCGTAGTTTAATAAAATTCAAAATAGTTAACGATATTTTTGGGGTTTCTTTAGTTAACTGCCGCACGTATTATAGGTTTTTTGTGGGAGGGGAGGGGGGAGGAGGAGGGGGGGACCCTCCTCCCAAAAGGGGAAAGTTAGGAAACCAATAGTTTTGGAGAAAAATCAATTTTCCTATTCTAACCTCAAAATGTATGGAATTGGTGTAAAATCATTTTAACTAAGCATTAGACGATAATAACAAAAAATTTACGATACATAAGTAAAATACAAACAAGTTGTGTAAACCTACGTAGTTTTTTTATTTGAGTGGGAATCGCCCTAAAGTTGCTTCTGGCGGCAGTTCAAGAGTTAACCTAACACGCTCGTCGCTTCGCTCCTCGCTACCTATTTGGATATTAAAAATAAAAGTTTAATAGTTTTTTAACCTACGTAGATTTTTTTTTGTTTGAGTGGGAATCGCCCTAAAGTCGCTTCTGGCACTCGCCGGCCGCTGCCGCGGCACGCTCGCTTCGCTCGCTCGGCTCGTGCGGCAGTTCAAGGGTTAACCTAACACGCTCGTCGCTTCGCTCCTCGCTACCTATTTGGATATTAAAAATAAAAGTTTAATAGTTTTTTAACCTACGTAGATTTTTTTTTTGTTTGAGTGGGAATCGCCCTAAAGTCGCTTCTGGCACTCGCCGGCCGCTGCCGCGGCACGCTCGCTTCGCTCGCTCGGCTCGTGCGGCAGTTCAAGGGTTAACCTAACACGCTCGTCGCTTCGCTCCTCGCTACCTATTTGAATATTAAAAATAAAAGTTTAATAGTTTTTTAACCTACGTAGATTTTTTTTTTGTTTGAGTGGGAATCGCCCTAAAGTCGCTTCTGGCACTCGCCGGCCGCTGCGTAAAATCACAGTACAGTGAAATGGAACGTCTTGGTCCGCTTTTTTTGCACAACAAAACGGATAAATGCGCTTTTTTCGCACAAAAAATTATTAACTTTAAAAATTAATAACTAAATAACTACAAGTTTCCTAACGATAATATTTTGGAATTACAATCTTACATTACCTAGCTAACTAACAATATAAATATTTCCAACAAATTCGTGCGGCAGTTAACTAAAGCCAACCCATATTTTTATTTGGCCTATAGCTTATTATTATTTCATTGTGAAAACGTAAACTTATTTATTTTCAGAATATTATTGAAAAAACAGCTGACAGCTGTCAAGTGTCAGTATTTTAGTGTCGTGAAAAATAAAGGTCCAACCGCACTAGTGACTAGACGTAACTGCGCACAGAGCAAGTTAACTGCTTAGTTAACTGCGCCACAAACTGCGCGGCAGCGTAGTGACGCGACGCGACACAGCATAATATGATAATATCCTTGAAATAATTGTAGGAGGTGTAACGCCACAGAACATAATATATACTCAGGGGAGTGTAACGCACTACTAACGTACATACTATATAACTACGCGACATGACACGGCAAATATTTGGCGCCGCGGCCGTGTCGCGTCGCGTAGTTATGTGCGTAGTGCGGTCGGGCCATAAAGTTAATGCATATTCCCACGTCTGCATTATAGTGGCATTATACTACTCTTTAGTCTGCACGCTTGCCAAACTCCAACAATCCGTAGCAAATGTGGAGTATGTGGAGTATTTGCCCCAGAAGCGTAGCGTGCCTTGGCGGGGCCCCGTATAAAAATTTGTTTGGGGGCCCTTAGGAAGGGTAAAGATTTCTCACAAAAGAAAAAAATGTTTGCATAAAATTAAAAGAAATATTTACTCATCATAATTATCTATCTGTCGGTTACATATCTTAATCTCGAATTTTTATATTCCGAATATCATAATCCCGAAAACGTTTGGACATTTTTTCATAACCCCGAATTTTAAAATTTCGAAGTTTTGTTTGCCATATAATCGCAACTCCGAATTTCATTTGCCCATTTCTTCATTTGTACGACGTTTTACAATCCAGACGAATGAGTTCCAGACATACGAAATCTAAATGCACAAAATCGAGATGACCGTAATCCATATGCACGAAAGCCAGATTTTTAAAACACAAATTTTTGAAATACAGTTAATTGATATCCAAACAAACAATGTCCAGATTTTTAAAATTCAAATAAACGATATCCAGAAAAACGAAATCCTTCCAGGGGGTCGCAGCACGAACCTAACCTAACCTACTGAATAGATTTTAACACTTAACCTTTCTGTAATGGCAAATAAAACAATAGCGAGTCGGTTCTTGCACTCGCCGGCCGCTGCCGCGGCACGCTCGCTTCGCTCGCTCGGCTCGTGTGTGGGGGTCACAGTTCAAACCTAACCTAACCTACTGAGTCGAATTTGACACTTAAACCTGTCTGTAATGGGTAAGTAAAACAATAGCGAGTCGGTTCTGGCACTCGCCGGCCGCTGCCGCGGCACGCTCGCTTCGCTCGCTCGGCTCGTGCGTGGGGATCGTAGTTCAAACCTAACCTAACCTATTGAGTCGACTTTGACACTAAAACCGGTCTGTAATGGACAAGTAAAACAATAAATTTACTTACTGGCAATGTTTATTTTCAGTCGATAGTAAAGGTATAATCACGATTGTATGGAAACCAAATAAAAAGATTATGACAATCTGGCAATAGTTTATCTGTTATACGATTATATGGGAACCAAATAAAAAGATTATGAAAATTTGGCAATAGTTTATTTGGAAAATGGTACGATGGGAAACAAAAAAAAGTATTCTGAGAATCTGGTATAATGAGATCTGGATTATGAGAATACGGGAAACAAAATAATACTTTTTAAAAATCTGGTATTGGTGCATCTGGAAATTGATTCATCTGGGAAATTAAAAAAAGAATTTTAAAAATTTGTCATTCATTACATCTGTCTTTTAAAAGTTCTAACAACCGTTTTCGGGGTTTTAAGATTCGGGTAATAGTAATTCGAGTTTTTAATAGTCTATTTAAAGCATTTTGCCAATCCTTTTACACGTGCAGCCTATGGGTTAGTTACACCCAGAGGGCGATCAATACCCTCCGGGTTCAGTATAACAATATGTTTAGGATGTTGCTGGGGTTGCCGAGATACTGCAGTGCGTCAGGAATGTTTGCGGAGGCGCGCACGGACGGATTCCACGCAATCATGCGAAAAAGAGCGGCATCCATGATGCGCCGTGTCCGGCAATCGTCCAGTGGCATCCTAGCTGTATTCATGGACAGATGGGATACCGATGTCTTGAGACATTGGGTCAAAATCCATGTCTCAAGCAGGTTGTGATATAAGATTGTTTTTTTAATATTAGATAGAATTGTAATACTAACATAGTTTTTAAGGCCCTTTTACTAACAATTATATGGATACTTTATCTGAAATAAATAAATAAATAAATAAATAAAATAATAGGTTACCTTTTTTACTTTTATCATTTCTGAAAAAAAAAATTTGGGAAGTTTTTAGTAATTTTTGCTTACGCACGTTGGGGGCCCCCTTGGCGCGGGGGCCCCGTATAATTGATACGGCAGATACGGCGGTAGCTACGCGCCTGATTTGCCCCCTCTCGGGGATATATATAGATTAATATGATTCACGTAAATACAAGATCTGTTTTCATCTAGATAGATATTACTTGCTCTGTGAATATATAGTTATCTGTGCTCTAGATGTCTCAACAGTCTCATGTCAATTGTCATTTGTCAAATGCCTGTTTCTACTCACGTTTCTAAGTTCTACTGTAGAAAAGTGAAAAAAGTAGAATCGTCGTGTTATAAGTAAATTATTACTTAATAAACATTTAAAAACTTTTCAATTAAAACCAATCAATGTAACAAAAAAAATTGATACATAGGTAATTTATTTTCATCTTTCATGATTTAACTTTTTTTCAAATAATATCCACAGTACAATATAATATTTTAAATGTGTAAAATTATTTTTTTCCACTATAAAAATTTACGTCATCTAATATTACCTACTATCTAAACATCTTTCATACCCAATGCCGTTTCTTAAATTTTTAGTCTATGACAAATGACGCAAAATGGCGCCCGCCAAAAATTTTGCTCGAACCAAGTTTTAACAATGATTATCTAATTAATTACCGATGAAAAGTTATTTCTTTGCACTTTGCCGCATTACTTGAATTATAAGTGCAATATCGCAACACACTCGAGGGCATATTTGATGAGTTTCTTGGTTTTTTGCTTTAAAACAAACAAGACATGAACGCGACCATCGCACTAAAGCGACTGAGTGCAGTTAAGCCATATGGCTTATGTTGAGCGGAACATAATATGTGATGTAGGCGGTGTCGTCTCCATATGTATATCTCAATGGTTGAAATACTTTTCAGGCTATTGCCTAAGTAACAGTATCTGGATTCTTACTTGGTTACATCTACTATCTTTCAGTGAAAGTCCTATCAAAATCGGTCCAGCCGTTCCAGATAAAAAGGGCAAAGTTTGAAAAGAGCGTGTGTGCCGAGCACACGTGTCAGAAGTAAAACTTCTTTGGCAAGATGCAAAGATCGTCGTAGAAGAATCGTCGCCTTACTCCATGACGTGACGGTATTGCCATGACGCGATCTTGAAATTTTACTCTCAACGCGCCTAAAGAAGTTTCACTTATATTAATATTAATATTACGCAAATTAAATCATTTCGACCTTCGACGAAGCCTTGTTCCATTATACTGAAATTAAAACTAAACTAAACACTCATAAATAAAGAATAAATAAATGTGAATATATAAAATTATATATTATTTTTAACTGTATGAGCAATTTTTATTACAATTTTCTTTTATTTTACGTTTAATAACAGTTTTGAATAAAGAAATCATACAATCGAAGTAATCTGCCCTAGCGCTACTAGCGCGAGTGACTGTGATGACGCCAGAGGCGCATCGAATCCACAGATGTTTCGTGAAAAATATGTAAACTTCAATAATCTATATCTCAGTCATTTATTAATGGATTTCAAAATTTTTTTCGGCCACTGATTAGTTTTGATCTATATTTTATCGCTATTATGGTGAATATAATATTTTATATTTTTATAAACTTTTCCATTTTTCCATACTTACAAAATTAATGTCATTGAAAAAAAAAAAAATTCAGATAAATTCACTGTTTTCTGATTTTTTCCTTTGTACGCACACCTAGTTGATTACAAAATTTGAACTTTCTAGGTCATCTGGAAGTGGGTTAGGTTTTGTATATATCTATCAGTCAGTCAGTCTTAAAAATTGCGATTTTTGTATATTAATATCTACGCAACTGCTTAATCTGTATTTATGAAATTTAAGGTTCTTGTTTATCTTGGGGTTCTCTTTATATTTACCAAATTTGGTTTGTTTAAGTTAAACAGTTTTCAAGTTATAAAGGGGTGAAAAGTGGCTCCAAATGGTTCGTGTAAAATTACACACGGCTGCTGCTCGCCAGTTCTCTTCGCTTGAACTTGGCTTGACACGCTGCCGCGTGTCTAGATACATGACATTTATAAAGGGCGTTCTACATTTCGGATAGAATCGGGTTCTTATGATTAAATGTAGTCTTATGAAGGTCAAATTTAATAACAATTCGAATATGAAATTTTCTATACTATTACACTATGAAAAGGATACCTGTAAATGATTATTATTAACCAAATTATGAAGTCTTAATTCCAAACAAGAAATAAATTGACCAAAATATTTTAAGTGTAGGGATGCTCAACCAATATTCTTATGAATGATAGATAATTTCTGCTATAGTATCAATAATTACACTTAACGCAAATTAATGCAAAAGCAAATAACCGTATAGTAATAATTATCATACAATAATAATCTCTTAAAAGTTAAATCGGAAAAGTCACGTATTCCTCTCAAATCACATAATTGATGTCATATCAATGTTTTATAATCAGTAATAAGATAGATGATAAGATCTTTTCTATATAATAAAGGTTAAATCTCAAATTATTATTTCAATTCTAAATTAATGTCGGATCTAACCGACTTGTGAAATGTGGAAGTGTGTGGGATTATTGCTCTTTTTAGGGCAATGGATTTTAGTGAGTATTTATACACTTTATAGTTTTCAGTTAAACTTAGTTAATTTATTTATTTTATTTACTCTTTATACTTAGGTAAAGTCACAGTTTATATTTGAAAATAGTTTTAAAACAGTTACAAAATGTGAGTCTATTAAAATTATATTTTTTATTAAACCAGATCTACTACAAAAATATGATAATACAGATTATAAATAGAACAAATAAATTATTATCTCGCAAATTGTATTGCAAATATAGGAAACAATATTTTTAATACTTTTTATCGCGTCACCTATTCCTTGACCTTCACAATTTCTCAGTTACATTACTGTCGTATCAGATGATTTATAACATTCATCTCTGCTTGGATTAGGATAACTGTTAAACATTTGAAAATCTTACAAAAAATATGTACTAGCGCGGAGCCTGGGTTTCGAGCTAGTAACAATTATTAAATTTCAATATGCTAACGATATCAACTATACTGGAATCGTAAATCAATAATTGTAATTTAGATTTTTATTCTACTCCTAAAGGTATCCTCAGAACCAGTGACAATCGAAGAAGAAATATCCCGATATGTCCGAAAAGCAGGAGACTGTTGTCCATGCCCTACATCACGACATGGTGATACGGACCTTAGTGCATCGGAAAATGTTAACACCATGGCCTGTCCTTGTAACTCACGCAATGATGATTCAGACACAGCATCATCTATTTTTTCACCAGTTTTCAGCGCCACAAAGTCTTTTGCAAGGTAACGTATCAATTTTAAACTTAACGTAGTATATATAGTTTCAGATTTAATAATTATATAACAATAACATTTAAATTCTTACATTTACAGACAAATTGAAAAAAATGGAGAATTAAAGCCACTTCTTGAACCAGAAGTTGATCTTGCGTCATCTGTATTAGAAACTTTACGGGAAGCTACTGAAGTAGAGTATAAAGAAGCGCTCGCTCGAGATGCTGCAAGAAGTGCAATACAAAGCTTAGACCCTGATGCGTTGATGGATGATGTAGTCGCTATAGTCAGTCCAGCAGATGCACGAGAAAGCATGGATATGGATACCGTACCAGAAGCATCTCATAATCAAGAAAGTAGATGTGTTTATCCTTCGTCTGGCGATTATGGTAATATTAATATTCTAGGCAGAAGTTCATTGCCTAGCTTAACTAACTCTTTGTCTGGACCATTAGATTTAAACTATGCGCCAAGTAACTTATATAACAATTTAAATATACCCAATACATTAGGATTACCTGGAAGGACCCTTCAAGCGCTTCCTTTTTCTCCAAGTGGAAATCGAGGTCGTTTCCTCCCATTTAATAGACTGAATCCCTTTGTAATAAATACACGACAACCTGCACTTAATATAAGACAGTTATTAAATGCACGAAGGCCTTTAGATTTGGATAATCTTATGAACTTGAGAGATGTTGAACTTATTCCTCCACGAAAAGTATCAATTGCGAGAAAACCTACTACGCATCCTGAAGAAATTGCTTATAAAATGAACAATCCTATTTTTGAACCTGCCATTGATGCAAGCAATAATGTTCTGAGCAAGATTCAAAACATAGAAAATATTGATGATACCGATACAGGAGATTGTTCACCTGAAAGAAGTAAATTGAATCAAAATAATAATATTCATACCAAAATTTTAAATAATATACCATCACCACAAGAATCGAATATTATTCAAAGCAATTTTGATAAACAGCAAACTTATGATAGTCAAAAACATATAGTGCCCGACCACGATAATTATTTATTGCCGCAAACTGAATGTCTTGATAAAAATCCGTCACTGGGTGGTAACTCCCTCCGGGAACACGATCCCTTAACTGGTGAAAGTCGTAACAGCATAAACATGCTAACATCACCAAATGAGTCAAATATGGAAAATAATGTTAAACCTGAAACTAATTATCTTTCTCAGCAAAATTATGTGAGAGAAGTTTCCTCTGCATCAGAAGATGGCACTGGTACACGTTCCAATAGTATATCATCCATAAAAGATAACGTGTTAAAAACATTGGAAGATTTTAGACAAGCTAATACCATGATGCATGAAAATTTACGATCTAGCTTAGATAATGTATTAAATCTTGATAAAAAAGGAAGCGCTATTGACAACAAACATTCTCCTAATAGCATAATGGATAAACATATACATTTGAAAGAAGACCGTTCAAGTGCCTCATTCAAAGATAATCTTAGCATGGAAGATTTACAACATATGTCTGACAAGATACTTTTAAAGAATAATGACGTAGAAAGCACTCAAAAATCTAATGAAATGTCTCACGATATGAAGCAAGACGTTGACACAGGAATGAATATTAATGAACGTTATAGAACGCCCGCAAATGCTGAAGAAAGTAATCTTGATCTTCAAAGAGATTCGACGAATCTTGAATGTGTCATACAAGATGATACAAACAGTAGTTCACAACGGTTGTATAAAGACAATAATGAAATGAATGTAGCAGCAAGTGAACCTATAAATACCAGTTATAGATCAAATCAATATTCGTATAATATTCCAAATAGTAAAAATAATTTAAGAAATCCGTTGGTAGAGGACTCTTTAGAAGATATAAATCTTGACATATTTCAGTATCAACCAACTTTAAAAGAAATAAATGGTGTTAAGCAACTTCCATTACCTAAATTTAACATGAAATCTTATAAATCGCAGTTGCCTATTCCAAATTCTTTAGATTTAAAACCTGTCAAATTACAAAAGGCATTTCGGAAAGGTAGTGATATTTTAGGTGCTACTTTAACAATGAAACCACATTCAACACAAAGGTCATTTGGATTAAACAATAACATGAGATCTCCAGAAATTGAAACGAACGGTTTAGGAATTCCAGACATTGATGACATTCGATCTTATTTAGAAAATAATGTTCCAAACATTTTGAACTTACCCCTCCTCGGCGTTGGTTCCGATAATAACTGTGAATTTCCATCAGGCATGAGATCAGATATAACGAATAATAATAATCTGAGATCATTTACGGAAGAGGTCCAAACAAATGTTCAAGAAAGTTTAGGTAAAACTTTCAAAGAAGCTAAAGGAGGAAATAGTAGATATTCTCCACTGCTAAGAGATACAGTTTTAAATCCTACTGATATTATTGAAACAATCGATGAAGCGCATGAAAATGATAATGATAAATTACGTAATTTCCAAGCAGATTTAAATGATAGACTAAAAAAACTTCATCAAAGTTTAATGAGTCGTTCAAGAACTCCATCGTCAGTCTTGCAACAACGCGAACGCACAGCGTATCTTGAGCCAAACACAATAAATAAAAAATACAATCCAAAAACATCATTATCTGTTAATTCAAGAGACAACATAAACAAATCTACATTAAGATCTGTATTAGATAAAAATGATAAGTCAAGACTGTCTTCTTCAAAACAAAATCCCTCACTTTCCTCTTTTCCCGTGCTTCAAATGGCCTTTCATCAAGTAGACCTATAACGACAAACAAGGGAACTGACAATTTACGTCTCGGACAAAAAGTAGATTCAAAACGGCCGCTTCCTTTACACGAAAGATTAAAGTTAGCAAGAGAAAGCAAGGGAACTATTTCTTTCACTACTACAAAGAGACCACCAATAGCGGAATCGTTGCCGAAAATTAAACCGTTTTCTTCTCGAAATCCCATAAAGTTACCAAAAAAAGATATCCGACCAAATCAATCAAGGTGGGTTTTACCGGAATCGAATGCATCAGCAAGAAAACAAATAAGCAGGGAGCCAAAAACTTCTCCCAGTGAAATTACCTATACGAAAACATTACCTAAAACATCTACGTGCGATGAAAATAATGTCCAAGCATTAGGTGAATCGTCACAAGGTAGAAATTCAGGGCCAACGATAGAGACGAGTCCAAGAAGGTCCAATAAAAAATCTATCTTGCCTAATATTGCTGAAAATGCATTCTTATCAAAGGTGAAAGAAGCTGTGTCTCCTAAACATTTAACGCGCCCGCTTTCAAGGAACAACAACTATGATATACCTTCTAACGATTATGTTATTCCATCTCCTTCAGAAGTCCAAAGATTAAATATTGAACCATCTAATCCTAATGGAATATTATTCGATTGCAAAATGGTTTGCTCGAAGAATTGAGAAGCGATTGAAAAATAGTGTTTAGTGTTTTTTGTATAAGTTGTAAATATTTATATGTAGTTGAACAGAATAAAAGTACATAATAAGTGTGAAAAATAAACATAAAATATTTTTTATTTCGTTTTATTTTATAACCTGACGCATGCAAATTAATGGGAATAAACGTAATCAATGCAAATAAATTAAATCTTTGTCTGTGGATTACAATCCAAAACAGAAACGGCCAACTTAAGCGAATGTGTGACGTAATATTTTGAACAACAATCTTTAAATTTAATATCTCCTTGTAAATAAAATTGCATTGTTGCTGAAGAGCGTTTAATAGATGATAATATTTAAAAGGTTTACTTTTTAAAAATATACGGCTTTGAAGCCTTGTGCCAAAAGGTTGTGTTGTGTCTCCATCTACAATTTACTTACGTACGTAAATCTGAGGTCATGAAATACCCAACTGATTGAACTAACACATCACTACTGTATAGTATAAAACATTCTCTGTCCCTATATCCATATGTCCCTCAGTCCCTATGTACTAGGTTGATCCAAAAATAATTATAATCAGGTATTTCTTGTACACATAAAAATAAAAAATAAATGTTTTTTGCTTGCTCATACATGGAACGCCTCAGAGCGAGGTAACGCCGCATGAGTCATGTTTTTTCGTGCGTGCAGGCGGCTCTATAGAATTATAAGACGTTGTCACGTCAAAAAAATACATGTAGGTAGTGATTAAAAGGGTATCAAACTTGCGTTAGGTACCTAACTCAGTCAACAAAAAAAATCTTATCAGCAGGCCACGTTTCCCTAACATTAATTAGAATACGAACTGTTGAAGAGATTGCTTCAAGAGCGGAGAAAAATGAAATTAGAGTTATCATCAAGCACCTCTGTTTGAAAAAAATATATTATCAAAGACATAAACATCAACTTGGTGGAAACATTGAGGGAGTCTGCTCTTCCATATTCCATAGTTGCACGCTAGGTCCAGGAGTTTAAACTGGTCAGATCATCCATGGAATATGAACATCGCGAAGGTCGCCCATCCTCGTCACTCACTGAAGATAATGTGAAAAAAGTAGAAGATATCGTGTATGTAAATAACCATCAGACATATAGTAGAGATTACAGGCATGTTATATGGCAGAGTTCAAAGAATTATCAAAAACTAATTACAAATGAAAAAGGTCTCCGCACGTTGGATGCCGAGAATGTTACGCAACGAGAAGAAGATCGTATCACAAGGCGTCAGTTGCGATGACTGCCATTCAAAAATCGGCACTCCAACTGCTTGAATACCCACCCGATTCGTCAGATCTAGCTCCTAGCGATTTCTATCTCTTTCTTCGGCACAAAAAACACCTTCAATCCAGCCAGAGAATTTGCTAATTTGCTTGATGTAAGTAATGGTTTTATGTAACTTGATACCTTTTTTTTTAAAGTGGGGAAATCTTCCAAAGATACCCACGGCCCCCGGGGAAGGAGCCGTGGGTTATGTCGGATTCTTACCGACTAAAACCCCACTGTGTTCTGTCGAGCCGCTTTAATGATGGGGCCGCGGGTATTGGTTGGAATACTTCCGCGACCCCCTCGGCGGCAGCCCGTCTCCAGGCCAGGCGCAAGCCGGAAATTGACCAAAACCGAGCTAGCAAGTGGGCATAGTACGATCTTAGTTTATACTATCAATCAAAAAAAAATTCTTCAAACAATCGTCCACATTTCGTCCTTCCGAAAATACGTGACTAATATTTACTGCTCATGAATTGAAGATTTTATTCTACTTTTGTGTACGTTTCTGCCATTTGTCTATGCCTACAGATCTTAATCTGATTCATTATAATATAAACCAAGTTTCGTATTGAAGTTATAAACTTAAAACCTAAAAGAATTAACAAGGTGTTCCACTTCCACATTATGTACCTAAGAAACGTATAAAAAATAATATATTGCTTGGGCTAGTAATATTCATTATAGATTTCGTATTAGCTAACAATAAAATTCCTAAAAAGAATAAGTAATATTATGAAAGTCGTATTGAATATTTTTATTTAGAGCCTACCATTCACTACAAGTACTAGGAACCGAGCCTTGCATTATTTTTTTGCATTCAATAAATTCTTAAAACTGTATGTGTACAACATCCCACGAGCGCTTTCGTTCAAGGTAGTGTATTTACACAATAATAATTTATTTCATTTGTTTCAGTTTAATTTAACCCTCGGCATGGTCTTCATGGCTTTCTTAATAGCAGTGGTCCTGTATCTTTTCGTTGAGGCGCCATTCTTGGGAATCATAGACACGATTAGAGCGAGAGACACAAGCCATCATATCTTACTGCCTTGTAATTTGTACCTTCAATAATTAACATAATTAGTAGTGTATATTTTAAATATAAAAAAAAATTGGTTGTCTGTTAAGTCGGTTTACTGACGATAGTTGAACGTGACAACGTCCGATTGTGCTTCTTTGTCGTTCGTTCCGCGCTCTCGCTCGCACTTCAAGCCTTACATGGAACGCCTCAGAGCGAGGTAACGCCGCATGAGTAATGTTTTTTCGTGCGTGCAGCCGGCTCTATCGAATTATAAGACGTTGTCACGTCAAAAAAAATTGGTTGTCTGTTAAGTCGGTTTATTGACGATAGTTGAACGTGACAACGTCCGATTGTGCTTCTTTGTCGTTCGTTCCGCGCTCTCGCTCGCACTTCAAGCCTTACATGGAACGCCTCAGAGCGAGGTAACGCCGCATGAGTCATGTTTTTTCGTGCGTGCAGGCGGCTCTATAGAATTATAAGACGTTGTCACGTCAAAAAAATACATGTAGGTAGTGATTAAAAGGGTATCAAACTTGCGTTAGGTACCTACCACATACATATAATAATATAATTCTACACAAGACCTACAACATTTTTGGACTTTGCTGACGTGATACTCTATATTTCCCTTAGGAATCTGATTTTATAATATATATCTAAGTTGCTACGTGTGAAAGGAAATTCATATGGGAATGAGATTTTTCACCGCGGTAAAGTAGCCTATATGACTCTAGCCTTCTCACTATCGAATACAAAAATATTATACATATTATACATATTATTGCTCAAAACTTTAGCATATTTTGTAATATTAGTAAGAAACTAAGGATAAGTACCTAGCTAGTAACTACTTAGTACCTACCTTAGGATTTTTCGAATGTCCTCATACGTACATTCGGCATTCACTAAGAGAAAAAAAGAAATATCCGAAATATGATGTTATGTAAAGCTATTTATATCTACAAAAAATATACATATAAAAACTTAAAGTCATTGGCAATGAACTTATGACTCGTAATATAACGAGAAATCCACTTTTAGTTGATAGCAGACCTTGCAGGTGGATACAAGTAGTAAATTGTAGTATTTTTAAGGCTTTTGTGAATGTAATTTAGTGCCATGAAGATAGTGATTATATTAATTGGAATTTTTCATATCAGCTATGCTGTTATCTATAGGTTAAATCGTGAGTATTGGATTTTAAAATCTAAAAAAGAAAAACAAACAATATAAAAACAAAAACTTATAGCATGTATGAATACATATAATAAAATATAATAATCAGGATTTACTTGTTACTAGCAATTTATTTCTTCAGTATGAATTTGGATTATTACTTCTTATTTTTATTTAAGTTATAACTGACTGCATCAGGCAGGTTTACTCTATCATGCAGTGAATTCTAAAAGCGATGTTTTGTAAAACGAGTTATATGCAGATTTCACTGAATTATTATTGTCAATTCAATGACTTTTTTTTCTAATCATCGTAATTGAGAGTAGAGTAGAGATCGTAGAGTACAAATTATTTTCCAATTACATACCTCTAAGCCAGTGCGCTTATGTATAAATTAATATGTAATGTTTGTATACAGTGAACTATAATTATGTTTTATTACCCAATAGCTAACAGTTATGCTTACCATGTAAGAGTCAAGGATAGTAATCAAGTGTTAATCGTAAGGGTATCATAAATTCATAATTTACTCGGTTATTCTTTGTAGATATCTATATTTATATCAATAAATAGAAAAAGAGTTAGTAAGTATATGTATAGGAAATACTTGTAAAATTTTACAGGATAAAAAAACTTTATGAGATTTGAAAACTATTAAAAACCTAACTTTTTTTGTATTAAGTACACTTTTTTCCGCCACCGGGAATCGAACCAGATCCCCTCGGTTCTACGTTCACGTTTTTTCAAGGAGGCGGTCGAAATAATAATATCTATATCACAAAAATAAAAATGTAGATATACACCTATTTAATTTAAAAAGCTTTAGCTTCACTCTTAAATTATTACCGATAATTTAGACATTAAATAATAAAAGAGACAGTCAATAATACATTTTTGTTTAACATCACATCAACATCAATCTCAGCTATGCCCGCTACCAAAATTGAGCGTTCTCGCAATAGAGAAAATTTGACGCTTCGTCAAAAGCTTCAAGAAAATCCCAAACGGTACATAATTGTACGTCTAATACGAGAAAATCTTTCTTTCAGTAACGGAATACAACCGTATGCCACCACAATTTCAACTAGATAATTATGATAAATGTTTAAATGAACCTGATGGTATTTATTGTGCTGTGGAATTTGCTCTAGTGTCTGATGCACCAAGTGACCTTTTGACAATGATTCAGGTGAGAATTTTGTCTAAGAACCAAGTAAACGAAGACAGATACAAAATAAGGAAAAAAATACTTACTAATCTTAAATACTTAATAATCGTAATAATCTTAAATAATCTTTAACTACCCATAATATGTCAATAATGTATTGAACCGTCACCGACAAGTTCGTTTTTGTAAAAAATAAACATTTTCCACCATGGAAATAAACATTGATTTAGAGTATTCGTCTGTCTGTATATTAAATATAGTTTTCATCTATTAATTCTTAAAATTTTACAAATAGGTTCATCTTATTTCAAACAGGTTTATCTACAAATATGGTTTTTTTTTTTTTTTTCATCGGGAAACTAGCTATTAATGATATAACGTCTTCCAATTATATTCAAATATCGAAATCAATGCAAAATATGTACACGAAATATTCAAAATAGATGTAGGTATAATGATTTATTTCTGATTTGATTAATATTATAGATTTATTCGGGCGTCGGTATATCCGAATAAAAATCGCAAACTTTCCACTGGAATAATATGGGTAATACTATCGGTGATAGTATTTTTAAAATTGTTATGTAGTACTAGAGAATCTTCCTTTAAACGAAGTTATTAACTTTACTCACGTTGATATAAAAAAATACGAGGAACCAAAATTAATTATTTATAAAAATTATATAACATTTTATATTAATATTGAATTCATTGATCTGTCATTTCGAATGTTAAAATGATAATATTTCAATGAAACCACGACGTGAATATTTATTTCGATTACTTAATACTACTATTATAATTAATACGATTACTATTATAATTAATATTCTTATAATGTATTTCAGGAGTACTCAGAAAACAGTGATCGCCATTTCAACCATACAAAACCATATTACGGAATATGTTTAACGCAGTCATGTCGAAGTTATATAAAAGATAAAGCAGTGGGCACAAAGGAGAGCCTTGAGGGATGCCTCAACGAGTCATTATGGAATGAATACAAACTAAAAACCAAAGTATTAGATAACATTAAATGCACAAAGTCCAATGAAGAAATAAATGTAGACGGTGCAGATATCACAGTTGTACTTCTGATTTCAATGATTGTAATCATCAACATTGTAGCAAGTTTCTACGATTTTATATATGTGAGGTGTATAAAAAAGCAAGGTAATTAATTATTTTAAAGATGATTGAATTAGCGCAACTATACTAGCTGATCCGAGTTCAAATTAAAACATGTTATTGATCACATACATAAATGTCATATTATATCTTCCATAATAGTGTAGTTTTCTACTTCACTACATAGTATAAAACAAAGTCGCTTTCTCTGTCCCTATATCCCTATGTATGCTTAAATCTTTAAAACTTCGCAACGGATTTTGATGCGGTTTTTTTTATAGATAAAGTGATTCAAGAGGAAGATTTTAGTATTGATTTTATTAAGTTTTAGACAAAGCGGGCGAAGCTGCGGGCGGAAAGCTTATTAAGATAGATAAAAAGAGACATTTATAAAGGGATCATTCGCTAGGTACAGAGCTTTGAATTTTACTTTTATTGACCTCACCTACCTGACATTAAATTATTTGAATTTATATTTTTGGTTTTATGGCATTCAAATGCTTTATAAATATAAATTTATAAAGAATAGAAAAAATTCGATCACGAGGCGGGACTCGAACCCGCATCCTTCGCGCCATTCCGGGGCGGATGCCTCACCAACTCAGCCACTCGTGACCCGCCCGAGTGATCGAATTTATTCTATTCTTTCAGTTTTATGTGTCTGAAGGGACACACCGCGCGCCATCTATTGAGATGATTAACAACCATTTCAACCAATATGAAGCACTTTTCAGTGAATACAATATTGTAACGATGGCACACGACCTTTTTTGTTGAATTTATATTTTTGGTTTTATGGCATTCAAATGCTTTATAAATATAAATTTATAAAGAATAGAAAAAATTCGATCACGAGGCGGGACTCGAACCCGCATCCTTCGCGCCATTCCGGGGCGGATGCCTCACCAACTCAGTCACTCGTGACCCGCCCGAGTGATCGAATTTATTCTATTCTTTCAGTTTTATGTGTCTGAAGGGACACACCGCGCGCCATCTATTGAGATGATTAACAACCATTTCAACCAATATGAAGCACTTTTCAGTGAATACAATATTGTAACGATGGAACACGACCTTTTTTGTTGAATTTATATTTTTGGTTTTATGGCATTCAAATGCTTTATAAATATAAATTTATAAAGAATAGAAAAAATTCGATCACGAGGCGGGACTCGAACCCGCATCCTTCGCGCCATTCCGGGGCGGATGCCTCACCAACTCAGCCACTCGTGACCCGCCCGAGTGATCGAATTTATTCTATTCTTTCAGTTTTATGTGTCTGAAGGGACACACCGCGCGCCATCTATTGAGATGATTAACAACCATTTCAACCAATATGAAGCACTTTTCAGTGAATACAATATTGTAACGATGGAACACGACCTTTTTTGTTGAATTTATATTTTTGGTTTTATGGCATTCAAATGCTTTATAAATATAAATTTATAAAGAATAGAAAAAATTCGATCACGAGGCGGGACTCGAACCCGCATCCTTCGCGCCATTCCGGGGCGGATGCCTCACCAACTCAGCCACTCGTGACCCGCCCGAGTGATCGAATTTATTCTATTCTTTCAGTTTTATGTGTCTGAAGGGACACACCGCGCGCCATCTATTGAGATGATTAACAACCATTTCAACCAATATGAAGCACTTTTCAGTGAATACAATATTGTAACGATGGAACACGACCTTTTTTGTTGAATTTATATTTTTGGTTTTATGGCATTCAAATGCTTTATAAATATAAATTTATAAAGAATAGAAAAAATTCGATCACGAGGCGGGACTCGAACCCGCATCCTTCGCGCCATTCCGGGGCGGATGCCTCACCAACTCAGCCACTCGTGACCCGCCCGAGTGAGAGACCCGCCGCGGTGTGTCCCTTCAGACACATAAAACTGAAAGAATAGAATAAATTCGATCACTCGGGCGGGTCACGAGTGGCTGAGTTGGTGAGGCATCCGCCCCGGAATGGCGCGAAGGATGCGGGTTCGAGTCCCGCCTCGTGATCGAATTTTTTCTATTCTTTATAAATTTATATTTATAAAGCATTTGAATGCCATAAAACCAAAAATATAAATTCAACAAAAAAGGTCGTGTTCCATCGTTACAATATTGTATTCACTGAAAAGTGCTTCATATTGGTTGAAATGGTTGTTAATCATCTCAATAGATGGCGCGCGGTGTGTCCCTTCAGACACATAAAACTGAAAGAATAGAATAAATTCGATCACTCGGGCGGGTCACGAGTGGCTGAGTTGGTGAGGCATCCGCCCCGGAATGGCGCGAAGGATGCGGGTTCGAGTCCCGCCTCGTGATCGAATTTTTTCTATTCTTTATAAATTTATATTAAATTATTTGTGAAATTTTTGCGTTTGTAGTAGTGTATGGTCAGCAAATAAAAAAAAACAACATTTTATTTTTAGTTTTTATTATATATATATATATATATTTGGGATTTTAAATTAAACTATATGTGTTTCTCCTCTGAAAAAGATGAGACTTTATTTTAATATTTGCACATTTAACATACGCATAACTTTTACATTAACAATGTTACTAAAATGAAAAATTTACTAACCTGAAAAAGAAACGACATTTAAAGTTTAATTTACTAACTTTAGTACACAATTTAAACAGTTCCAAGATTCTCTTTTTAATTTTAATTCAAAACTCAAAAATAAAACATTTATTTATTCAATTAGACTTCTTCTAGAAGCACTTTTGAAACGTCATTAGGTACATATTTTTAACATTTACCACCGATTCGGAAAGCAGTATCTACGGAGAAGAACCGGCAAGAAACTCCATAGTTGCTCTTTTTAATCATGTCAGTTTTAATTTTACAAAACATATATGTAACATCATATTATATTATAGTAATATGCCAAAGAACTGTCCTGTGGTTTTTACGCGACAACCCTCCATGGGTTTTTATCGTCCATATATTCCTTAATACTGTAATAGGCTCTCTGAACTAATTTTTTATATAAGTTTTAAATTTAGACCAAATCGACCAAAAACAAAACCAATCAGAATTCTAATTTTGAAATTGAAATTTAGAATGCGCTCTGATTAAGAAAAAGAATGCGCCGGCTTGTACACAATATGATAATATATATATACTCTATGCATGTCTCCCATAAACAATATAAAGTTACAACACTTACACACAAATTAAACCCTTCAACAAATATTATAACAATAATAACAACAATCAACAAATACAAAATTTAACAATTAAACTACGTAATAATTATAATTTTTGAATTAAATGTGTGCTTTATGTTCTAACGGTACCAAACGACTGCACGTGGCACCTGCGGACAGCGTAAACTGGTTTATTCTGGTTTTGTGCGTGTTTCCACTTTCCACTATCAAGTGACGATTTATTTATTTGTTTTGTTTCGTAATTATTATGGTCAAATATTAATTATGAAACAAATTATTATGGACACGATATTTTATTGTTTCACGGTAGTCGCCTTGTCGTTTGCTCAAGTACGTGAAATTGAATGATATATTTTTTTTATAAAGTCAAAACCATTTTCTTTCAAATAAAAACTTGTTTTTATTGAAAACAAAAGTGTTGCTAGGAATAAGTATAAAATTAAATAGTAATGTTAGGATATCGAAACATTTTTGTATAGGCCAGAACGATATAGTGGAAACGCGCTCTAAGATCTGAGTAATATACACACCACTACATATGCAAAAATTTCTCCAAGCTAATTTACCTGTACTTATCTGTTGTACCTTGTTTACTTTCTCATATTTTACATTTTCAATATTTTATCTCAATCAATATAATATCATTCCATGCATACATTTCGAATTTTCATAAACTGTGTTTCAAGAATACTATTTCAAAACATTATTTTTTTTTTCAGCGAATAAATATCTTATTAATTTTTCAATACAAAAAAATTGGTTGAAACTTGTGAACATCCGTGACAGATCTGATCCTCGGCAGAACCGACTGAGAAGCCTGGATGGACTGAAGTAAGTTTTTATAATATTCTTTACTATTTTAAACCGACATCAAAAAAAGGATGTTCAGTGTTGGAGTTCGTTTGCGACTAAGTTTTGTGATTTATTTGTTAATTTTTGAAGTGATAGGTAGGTACTTCTTTAGGCGCATTGAGAGTAAAAGAATGGCGAAACTGGGCCTAACTGTTACAGAAATCATAATATATTTAAAATTAATTATGTTAATTTTAATAATTATTTGTAAAATATTGACTTTTGATTCTACGGGAAAACAAATCTTTGAAAAAAGAGACATTGTGTTCACTACCGGTCTTAACAAGCTGAGATTGTCAGTGTTGTCAGGAGTAAAGTGATGTTTTGGTAGGTTAAAATGTTTGTTGAATGATATGTGTTTTATCCAATATTTGTATTACCTGACTGTTCTACTGTTACACTCTCATTAGCTAGACAATTTATATTATATAGAAAATAAACTTAACTGGACCTAGAAAAAGACAATGCTATTCATTTAATTCAAGCAAACTAACTTTAATTTTTGTTACATTACATTACATTACCCAATATCTCTGCTATCCAATAGAACAGATCTATAATTGTTATATTTATAGAATCTGTATATTTTTATCTTTTTAATCCCCCATAAATCATCAGTGTAACGATCAGGCCCAGAGTACTATGGGAGTTTGCCATTCTCCTTTAAGGTCAATACCATCACGTCATGGAGTTAGGCAACGATTAGGTATCTTTGAATCTTGCCAAAGAAGTTTCATTTCTGACACGTGAGCTCGGTACACACGATCTTTTTTTATTATATTCTGTGTTGGCTGACTCGCGTGGCTCGTTTGTATTACCTTGTTCATTGTAAAAAAAGCTATTTCTTTGACACACACATGACACATTAGACGTAAATAAATATTTGAAGGTATTCAATTATAACCCAAGAGTGGCATTCCATCAACATGAGTCCAAGATAAGTAATAACTTTATTACTTAATATAAGTATATTATACCATTATTTTTTAGTAATTACAGTAAACTAATATTTTTAGTAGGTTATTTCATATTTGTTAGGGTTCATACGCACTATGCGGGTAGCCGCATTGCGGGTAGCCGTCCGGCTGACCGCAGGATGCGGTTGCGAATGCGGCCAGCCGGATCGCGGGCAGCCGCATTCGCAACCGCAACGTGCGGTTGAAGAACCGTTGCGATTTGCGGTCATGTCGATCCATTTCAAAGATGGAAGTGGAAGAAGTTGCAGCTATTTACTACATTTACACACGTTACGTAAAGAAGAAAAGCAAAGAAAGAAGTACTGGGTGCATCCTTATTTGCAAACACGAGATGAGAGTAAGCATTTTGCAACCACGTGCACACACTCACTCAATGGCGGGCAGCCGCAGACTGAACCGCACAGTGCGTATAGCAACCGTCCGGCTGGCCGTCACTCGAGCCGCAGCTCTCCGAGCAACCGGAGCGGTCTGCGGGTAGCCGCATCGCAGTGCGCATAGAAATGAATATTTCGTACATAATTGTGCTTGCGGTCAGCCGGACGGCTACCCGCAATGCGGCTACCCGCATAGTGCGTATGAACCCTTACACTTTTAAGTAATAATGAGAATTTGATGATATGTCAGTTATTTCTTCAATGTGTCTGGCAAGATGTAAAAAGCATGAAAACTGTCCGGCTCTTGAGGTAACATCTTTTTATACGTCCCCAAGTATCTATACTATAATATTATAAAGCTGAAGAGTTTGTTTGTTTGTTTGTTTGTTTGTTTGAACGCGCTAATCTCGGGAACTACTGGTCCGATTTGAAAAATTCTTTCGGTGTTAGATAGCCCATTTATCGAGGAAGGTTATAGGCTATATATCATTACGCTACGACCAACAGGAGTGGAGCCACGGGGGTGAAACCGCGCGGAGCTGCAAGTCATGTATAAAATTTAGCTTTTATTCTATAACGAAACTTAGGTACTATTTTAAACTTTCAACTTTTATAAAATAACGAAGGTCTGGCCGTCGTGGGCTCTTCATCTATTATGTTTATTTCACAGAGCGCTTACGATATGTTTGGTTATTATTCTTCATTCAATACAACCGATGGTACTACTTTGTCAGAATACGCACTTTCTGGAATCGGTAAGTAATAAAGTGGTGAGGAGTATGTTTGGAAGAAAGATAACATTTTTTTTTTACTGAAATTCTCCTAAACGACGAAAGGTTCGTTAAACTATGTAGCGGTTTTTTTGTTTATGTATATGTTTAAAAACCGATAACTCCGTGTGTTCTTTCAATAAGAAGTCGTTTAAAATAATTCCGTTGCTACGTGAAAGAAAGACAAACAAACACACTTTCGTTTATTTAATTGAATTATCCAACCAATCACTTAAAAAGTTAAAACTAATCTCCATGTTTACAGACATTTGACTATGTGGGATATCAATTTGGATACAACAACGGCACAATAATTGTTCAAATATTTTTCTTAATTTCGGGATTATTACTATCATACAATCTGCAAATCGCGGCGGAGACCAAAACATTGGACTGGCTTGAAATACCAAAGCGAATCGGTATACGATGGCTGAGGTAAGTATTTTTAAAATAAATACTAATAGAAACTGGCAAATTAGGTTTTAGATGAAATTTGCTTTATATCCTCAGCATGAAAACCCATATTTATTCCCAGAAAACGAACTGTGTATCTATTTTTTTGTGTTAATTATAATTTATTTATTTTCTAGATTGACGCCACCATATGCAATTGTCTTAGCCATTACATCTACATGGCTCAGATATGCTGGATCGGGACCCTTTTGGAAGGTAATGTGAAAGTTTCGTATATTGTGATCAGAACTCTCAGAAACTTGTGGTTATAACTTGTTATTGACTAATCATCATCATCATCATCATCATCATCAGCCCATTAAGTTCCCATTGCTGGGATACGGGCCTCTCATATCTGCTCAGGCCGTAATCCACCACGCTGGCCAAGTGTGTTGGCAGGTATCACATGTCGTCGAATTTTTGATTCTTCTGCACGTCGGTTTCCTCGCGATGTTTTCCTTCACCGTTTTAGTATCTAGTGGTGATGTTATAAAATGCGCAGATTATATATATATATATATATATATATATATATATATATATATATATATATATATATATATATATATATATATATATATATCTCGTCTACTCAAAGGGAACTCACCACTGAGCAACCACTGCATAATTGACTAATATGTAGGTACTTTGTTTTATTTCAGACAATAGTAAATGATGCAGTGACTGACTGCCGCCAATCATGGTGGATCCACCTCTTTTACATAAGAAATTATTATAAAAATAGCAAGTGCATGCTTCACGCATGGTTTGTATTTTTTTGTATTTAAAATATCTTTCTTACCTTCATAGTTATTAGTTATCTATTTTTGTCGCTCAACAAGCAGTACACGTAAAAATTTCCTAAAAAGCGGGTTTGTTCTGCGACTAAACTATCGTAAAGTTCATTGAAATCAAGTAACATACACAGCTCACTTTACTACTTATAGTTAGTAGTACTTTACTACTTATAGCTATATAGTTTAAGAGATATAAATATAGGTTTATCACATTTACATACAAGTATACAGATGATGCTAATAAAATCGTGTTAAAAACCAACAAAAATTTTCAGGTATGTGGCAGCAGATTTTCAATTGCACATAGTTGGTTTGATCCTCTGTGCGTTATTTAAAGGACGTATAAGAAGGATTTTTCTGGTCGTCTTGTTGATGATTGGAGTTATAGCACCAGCTTTTCATACGTACTTCCAAGATCTGAATGGATCGTTAGTTGTAACATTGGAGTAAGTTATCAATTTAAAAAAAGACGTGTGGCACTCGGGGACTGCCACGGTAAAGCTATTGCATGCTATGTCTTTAAGCCACACCTCCGTGCCCGTCGGAGTGGGGAGCGTGAGGTTTTTCGTTACGCAATTTCTGGATTCGGTCCCCGCGCTCAAGGCCCGCGATAGAAGCTATGCAATAGCTTAATAATAATAGTTTAATAAAACTAAAAAAACACGCTTTTTATAGAAAACCGAACTAAAAAATAGAAAATTTTATCAAATTAGTGTATTGTCATCGGTCCTCAATAAATCTACAAAGTTTGAACGAAATCTGGCCGTTTAAAGTGGGTCAAAATCGCGCCCAAAGAAGTCGGTTACAAACAAACAAACATACAGGTGAAGCTAATATAAAGCGTGTAAAAAGTAAACTAAGTGAAACTTTTGATTAGTATGATTTGAACACCTAGTTTTGATACCTACAAAACGTACTTTCCTTACCTACTTCTTGCATAATAAATAAACATAAAATATCTAAATTGAATATAAGATGGTTCCGTTTTCCTTTTTAATAAAAATGTAAATTTATGTGTAAATATAAGTATGTATAATCTACATTAATGTTTTTTTTTTATATAAAAGATTTATTATTTTTCCAAGAAATATTTTTAATTGATTTCAGAATGATAAAAAACATATTTGTCACTGACCCAACATTTATGAACGTGTAAACACCCACACACACAAACATGGCTTGCTTTGTCATTGGCCTTGCACTCGGATTAATTATCTACAACATGAAAAATAGCAACTTCGATATTGAAAAGTATAGGGTAAGTAACTAACCAAAAAGATTTCAATAAGCGAAGTAAAACTTGTACAACAATTCATCATTAAGCCGAAATAATAATAATAAACATAGCTTAAAAAAATTGGTTGTTTGTAAAGTAGGTTTACGATCGAGATGTTTACGTGATAACGTCTTATTGGTGGCAGCGCTCGAGATGAGACGGGAGATCGGTCCGTCTCTCTCTCGTTATACCTGCGATCGCGCTCGTGAGGTTTTGGTGTGACACAAGTTTCTGAACATGTCACCCGACTAAAACGATTTTAAAAAAATGGTTGCCTGTAAAGTCGGTTTTACGGGCGAAGATTTTACGTGACAACGTCTTTTTCTCGGTAGAATATTTATGTGCTGCGCGCGCGGCAGACCGCGGGCCTCTCTCTCGTTCGGTGACTCATCGTAACGTTACCGAGCGTTACACTTTTTCATAAGTGACTCCCAGCCGCAACCTAATTTAAGACGTTGTCACGTCAAAACGTTATCACGTTAAAACACAATTAAACTCATGACATTATTGTATTGTCACCAATCCTTGATAAGTGTACAATATTTGGATTCAATTTGTCTGTTTAAACTGAGTCGAAATCGAGTTTAAAGGATTCGGTTACAAACAAATATATTATGTAGTATAAAACAAAGTCGAGTTCTCCGTATCTATAATCAATATCCCTGTGTATGCTTAAATCTTTAAAACTACGCAACGTATTTTGATGCGGTTTTTTAAATAGATAGGGTGGTTCTAAACAAAGATTTTAGTATATAATTTATTAGGTTTTAGACAAAGCGGGCGAAGCCGCGGGCGGATAGCCAGTAAATAATATACAAAAAATTGGTTGTCTGTAAAGTCGGTTTACTGACGATAGTTGAACGTGACAACGTCCGATTGTGCTTCTTTGTCGCTCGTTCCGCGCTCTCGCTTGCACTTCAAGCCTTAAGCCTGGTTTTCACTTTGATTAGTGCAAGTGCAGGTTATTAGTGCAGGTGATTAGTGACTAGGTGTGGACAGCGACTGATTAGTGCAAGTGATTAGTAGGCTGTGTAGTAAAGTGAATAGAAGCGTGTTCTATTTTTTTGCGAGTGGACTGCGAGTAGCCACGTCCCGCGCACCCCCCTCCCCCCTCACTCGCAGCGTGCCTGCCACTAAACACGTCTGGACAGGAGTGTTAAGTGTTTAGCGTTTAGTGTGTAGCGTCAGACGCTTGTTGTTGTACAAAATGGCAAAGTGGACCGAAGACACAACCTATAAATTTGTACAGGAGTATCTAAAACATGAACTAAATAAGAATTGGACACTACTGGCACTATACTCACCTGCACTCGCACTAATCACCTGCACTCGCAGTGAATTGGACACTACTCGCACTACACACCTGCACTCGCACTAATCACCTGCACTCACACTAATCAAAGTGTAAACCAGGCTTTACATGGAACGCCTCAGAGCGAGGTAACGCCGCATGAGTCATGTTTTTTCGTGCGCGCAGCCGGCTCTATCGAATTATAAGACGTTGTCACGTCAAAAATTATTTTTACCCTGTGGCGCAGACAGCTTCAAACGAATTAATTTTCAGAAGTACCTGCCCATGTACTACGCAATTGTGCCTGTGGGATTCACCGTTGCTATAGCAGGCATGGCTGCATACAGAGACGGTCCACGACTCTCTATATACATACGAGTTTTGTTCTCTTTACTACTAAAGCCTGTGTTTGGGATGTGCGTCGCAGTTTTTATATTTGGTATGGTGTTCAAATTTGAGGGTAAGTTTTTAGCATAGAGCACTAAAGTTTTTAGGTTATGCAAATGTCATTCTCCTCTTGTGGAGATCGTGGGAATGTGAGTGACCGGCATTATAATGATAAACCAATAAATAGATGTTAAAGTTTTCTTATTATTGTATTTCTTCACTGCACACGTTGTGGCAGTGAAGAATAGACCAATAAATGTTAAACATTTATATATATAGTATTCTCAGAATCTACTTGAAGTACGTAGAAATGTACTTAGATCTAAAATGAAGGAAAACTTGCCATTGCCAATTATTATTCACATAGTAGTGAGTGCACATTGGAGAAAAAATAAATAAACACTTGCTATAAGACTTTGACAATACCTAATTATTAACAAAGTAGTGCACTACTTCTTACAGTTACTATATTTTAATATCCTTTATATGTTTTCAGGAACGATTCGCGGATTCTTGGAGGCACGTATTTGGACGGTTATATGTAGAGTTTCCTATTGCGCTTACCTCTGTCACGTGACCTTAGTCAGAATGATGACTGGTTCCAGTATCATGATACGAGTCAACATGATACATTTTGTGAGTATTCTGTAGTAATTAGAAATTATAATTACCTAGATATATTTTGCTCGCATATAAATTGTATAATTTCGCCGTTTACAAACAGCGTCGTCAGTTAACAAGTGCTGCATTTTATATAATGCTGAGAATTCTGGATCAGAACGTGCTGGTCTTGTTCAAATTCAAATTCAAATTTCATTTATTTACAAGAATGTAGTTACAAAAAAGGTGTTATTACAATGTTAACGTGCTAATACATTCTACCCACTTTCTGGGTGTGCAAATATAGTGTGTTAGGGAGTGGGTCTGGTTAGATTCCTTTTTATTTTAAAACTACACTGAAATTGGAGCCCCTTCATCTGAAATACGGAGAAATTATACAAATTTTCTCTGACATAAATACAGGCCGGCGCAAATTTAATGTACTAAGATCAAAGCAAGTAAAAAATACACATAACATCCTTGATGATTTTTTTTCCATTCGAAAAATCCTTAAAACCTGTTTGAGAACAGAGTGACAACGCGCTGACCTTTACCGGATGGTAACACGCGCGCTTACATTTAACGATGCATTTACATCAAACGAGTGAATTCTCATTTTAACCTCACAATGTCAAATTCTTTTGGAGTAAACAGGCGTAGAGCATTCTTTCGTTGTTCTTAGTGCACTGAGAGACAAAATTTCGGCGTAATTAATAACAATGTTATTAAATGGCGTTATTATCAAATTTTATCAATTCCTATGTATTTTTAATGAAAACTACATAAAATTTAATTTCAAGTACAGTTTATTAATTTCGTAATATAATACCAATAAACGGGTTTTATTAAATGTCGAAATTTATATTCTTTACTTGGGATTGTAGGATTTTACATGTATTAATAAATATTCCTTGAATTTGTAGGTACTTTACTAATATCAAGAGGTACAGATTAGTTATGATTATAAAAGAGTTTTACTAAAATGACCGATTACAAAAAACTATAATATCTGACGAAAGAAAGGGGCCCAAAGGCTATTTTTAAAAAGAGTGACGTCAGCAATTCTGACGTCACCATCATCAGAGCAGACGCTCATACTCGAAGTAGAACGCCCGTAGGTATTTTACTGCCTTTTTAATCTACGTGGAAATTATAGAGAGAGCTCCGAACGCTCCGACGGCCGGCGAGTGAATGTGCTCTGTGCCGTCGGGCCAGTGTGACCAGATTAAATTTTACAAAAATACCGAGGCACCTCAAAAAAATACTGAAATATACCGACTTACATAGGACAGATATACCAATAAAAATACTGATTTTCTTAACACGTTTTATTTATTCATCCTCACAATAAATGTTAAAAACAACGAAAATCGCGTTCTATTTTTATATATGACTAGCGACCCGCCCCGGCTTCGCACGGGTGCAATGGCGGCCGGCCGGTACCGCCGCAAACGCTACGTCCCGCAATTTTTAAAACTGTAATATCTTAAATCATACGGTGTAAAGGGCCATATAGATCTATATTAAATGAACAATGTATTCAAGGTATTTAATTGGTTAAGGATTAATGCTGTATTTGTTAAAATCGCTTCGAAAATTAGCCATTATTTGTCGTAAAAAGTAAATGATAATAAAAAGTTATTGTGGGTTATCCATAAGAGATAAACATATACCATCACGGACTTTTCTGTAGACCTTTTCAATGTGTACAATACTTAGTAATACTTAGTAATACTTAGTAATTTTGATAAAACTCGTAGGGTTCAGCCTGCGTTTGCAATGTAAGCGGAAAAAATGTAATTATTTACGACATGACATTAGAAACCTCAAAAATAACAATACTTCTCCACTATTTAATGGATGTAATTATACATATAAACCTTCCTCTTGAATCACTCTATCTATTAAAAAAAACCGCATCAAAATCCGTTGCGTAGTTAAGCATACAAAGGGACATAGGGACATAGGGACATAGGGACAGAGAAAGCGACTTTGTTTTATACTATGTAGTGATGACAAAAACATCTCCTATTTTGGGGAAATTCCCGAATTATCGAAAGAAAGTCCTCAAAGATTAATTCGAGTGCAGAAGAGACAATCATTTCACTTGAAAGAAGATCACTCACGACGGTGTTGCCATAACGTCAACCAAAATATACCCAAAAATACTGACTTCCAGCAATATACCTGAAAATATACTGATGTTAGGAAAAATCGATGAAATATACTGAAAAAGTATTAAAATACTGAATCTGGTCACACTGCGTCGGGCGCTCGTATTTAAAGCGAACCATGACTCACAAGAATTAGTTTGAGTGTTGCCACTCGAATTTTTACAATGAATTTTTATCAGTTTTAACAAACATTAATTATTTCGTTAATTTAATTATTTCATTAGTGGTTGATTAATGAATCAACCACTTATTTAAAAAGATCAAAGTAAACTTTAGCTAGTTATAATTATTTAGTAGTTTGAGGGTAGTCGTTTATCGTCGTTGCGCCGACATATCTAATATGGCATTTCTTATTTCTATAATTCGTGAACTTGTAATTAGAACTAGTTTTATTTTTCCCTCAAGAAGTAAACTATTATTTGTCATTACAGTTATGGCTATTAGTGTTTATATATACCTTTTATTGGAATTAGTAAAGTTTACTAGTACAAGATACATGCCTACTTTGATCTGCCGGCGGCCGGAGCGGCCGTGACGTTGCTGCTCAATAGCTATGTCCACACTGTGCCTTTTTTCGTTCATCAAGGGCATGCGTCACAGCGCAGTCAACAGCGCACACAACGCATGCCCTTGACGCATGCGTTATTGACAGTTGAAAGCACAGCGCGCGCTGCGAAAGACGTTTCCCGCGTCTGGTGGATTTCTGTGCCACAAAGCGTTCAACAACAAGATGAATTGTTTGGACACCTTGAATAAATATGAAAGAGACATTAAATTGTCTCCAGTAGCTAAGAACCTAAGTGTTATAGCTAATTTTATTTCACTAGGTATTGCTTCACGTAACTTGGTGGACTGTTTTGTAATTATTGGTGTAACCAATTTCAAAAGTCTATCGAAATTTTTTTCAGACATACGTGTAAAATTTTTAAAAAGAATATCTTTATCTTCTCGTAGTTCTCTCATAATCACATTACTTCGATTATTGTAATAGCCTTGTATCCAAAACTTTCGCTTGGTTCTTTTTTTTCTGGAATTTCTTATGACCAAGTAAGCAGCACATATTCCACTAAGTAAAATGTTGTCGTCGCACATGTTTCCACAAGCTGACAAACTACGAATGAACTAAATGACTATATTGGCGTTGCGTTCGTTAACGCATTCAATATTGAATTCAATATTGAAAGCGACAAACGAAAGTTGAATAGAAAGATGAAGACGAAAGTTGAAGATGAAAGTGCATAGTGTGGACATAGCTAATTGCTCATTTGCTTAGCGTCAGTGAGCGCACGTGTGTTTAACACACAAGTGAAAATAATTTGTGCAGTTCATTGAATGACTCGAATAAAAGAATACTCATGGATCAATTAACCAGTGATCTCCTTAAGAGCAAATGGCTTATAGCCATAAGGCCGCCCATTGTATATCTTTTATTGTGTTTTTTTTTTTTTCATTTTTGTATTTCCTTGATGTGTATACAATGAAGAATAAATAAATAAATAAATAAGAGGTGGGGGTTGCAGGAGTATGTAACCCAATTTCGTGGTAAGTACCTAATCAAACTACATATGTAGATAGTTAGAAGCTAGATAGTTTTATTTATTCTTTGCACCCCAGAACACAGTACCAAACTATTCTTTGTCAGAACAGTCGATGTATTAATGTTCATAATATTATCTTATTCATACTTAAAGTAATTTGGTATATTGCATTGTCTAGATGGAAGAGTGGATTCTGGAACACTCAGAATTTTAACCAACGATGAAATAAGTCAGTTGATCAGTAAACTAAAACCGTTCTACTATTTCATACTAAATGTAGGAGAGTGTTTAATGTAAAATTTTCGGATATTTCACGTTCTATTTTTAAAAAAAAATTGGAAAATCCAAAAGTGCACGCCTCATAATTTTTTTTTAATAATTATTTATTAATTATTATTTTTGTTTATTTAATAACAATTAAACCACATCGAATCAGACCCTGAAAAATGAAAGGGTTCTATTCCTGAGCATACTCAAGCGTAAGAGAAAAAAAAAGACTCGATTAGTAAAGTATTTCGGTCGCTATCGTGTTAACAAGAAAATCCTCCGCACATACAGACACACGGACGTCCAAGACAGAACTTTTTTAAACTGTTTTTTAACTAGTTTAAATAACAAAAATGACATCAAAAATATCATGAATGTTAAAAATAGTGTTTTTTCTTAATATGCGTGTGTATGTATTATCTTACAAGTGCAATGTATGATACATAAAGACATTTTAAGTTTGAAAAATCAGATGTTTTGCGCGAAGTGACAGTAGTACCCACCTCAACGCTTCGCTTATGAGGCGTGCAAAAGTTATTATTAATGCCATTTTACTCATTAGGTTAAGTACTTTCGATATCAATTTAAAGATTTTTGATGCAATCGCCTGTGCACACTTAACGATTACACCCTGTAGATATGATGTACACTTATGGTCTTCTTTTAGTCATCATTCAAATCAGTGCTATTATTTTAGGTTCTGAAAACTTTGAAGTCGTCGATTGATGGTAGAGCAGTTGCGTAGTCGTGGAATTATCGAGAGGGCCCGTTCACATTCCTTGACAAGAACATCATCTTCGTCATCGAATTCTGATGTAGCTCCATTAATACGATTGCCAGCAGCATCAGCAGGTAATGTATATTTTAATGAAAAGCGAGTTTGTTTACTTTTACATGTATTGCTGTTTTCAATTTAAATGATAAATGATTCCTTTCAGAATCCGACGAAGAATTAAGGGAGAAAGTCGCATGGCTGCGGAATTCCTTAGAGCCGTAGCACCTAGTGGAAGAGAAGTGGGTGGCCACAGCGGCATTGAGACTGAATACAAACTACTTGGCTGGTGGCAGTGTTGTTGCCTAAAAACTAAAAAACTAAAAATTCAGCATCGGTTGGGCAAGTTGTTTGTTATCATGAATACTATCCCCAGGATTTTTTAGTTTATTACTTAAAATTATGTTGTCAATGATTATTTTTTGGTTAATTAGAATAAATTTATTTCAGGAAAATATCAAATTTTATTTATTATGTCCACCTATCTGCAAATGAAGATTTCGAACAATTTTTCACTATTACTTATCTGAACAATTTTAAAAAACAATAAAGTTTTGAATTACATTAGTTATTAGAGCTTCGTATAATAAGAAGAAAGTTGATCGAAATCATCAATATGTAAAAGTAATTAGTAACGTTACTATACTTATACCGCTAAATTTAAATACCCAAAAAAACTTTTGGAGGAGAATCTGCATATGAATATGAACAAATTTAATTATAGGACCGACTCTAAAAGCACAAATGTTAAGTAAAAAACATGATTGTTTTTCGCGCTTTTTGGAGTCGGTTCCATAGTTAAACTTGTTCATATTCATGTGTAGATTATCTCCTCCAGAAGTATTTTTGGGTATTTAAATTTAGCTGTACAAGTATAGCAACGTTTCTAATTACTATTAAACAGAATACTAGAAATTATATCACACCTCAATGAATTTCAATAAAAGATATTAATTACAAGTCAAAATTTTAATAGGGCCTATAAAAAAATACTGGTTATAACATCACTGCTTTATTATTTCCACACATTAAATTGTGAATCCTAGTCACAAGATTCTTAAGACAAGTAACAAGAGTAGTAAAACCCAAGAAAAAAAGTACTAAGAATAAAAAATATATTACGTGTAACCAATATTTATGTTATTTGCCTTAATAAAAACATATTAACAGAAAGTATGTTGGATTACGTCTTGCACTTAAATAAACTTTACTCGTTATTAGTAAACAGGCATTTTTATTCCAACTAAACTTGGATTTTTGGCGTCAGTAAATGCAATAAGTAAAACTCGTTTGTAACCATTAGAGAACTTTAATTGTCCTAGGATTTATATGAATTTTATTAGTTATTAATATTTTTGACGTGACAACGTCTTATAATTCGATATAGCCGGCTGCACGCACGAAAAAACATGACTCATGCGGCGTTACCTCGCCCTGAGGCGTTCCATGTGAGGCTTGAAGTGCAAGCGAGAGCACGGAACGAGCGACAAAGAAGCACAATCGGCCTTAAGACGTTGTCACGTTCAACTATCGCCAGTAAACCGACTTTACAGACAACCAATTTTTAATGAATTTTTTTCTCAGTGTGCGTTTGAAAAGATTCTACGCATTGTTCTTATACTGAACCACACTGAATATGAGTATTCATTTAAATATCACGAAAGAATGCTCTTGCTCTAGCTCTAGCTTTATGCTCGTTTGATATAAATGTACCGTAAGATTATGTATATTTTATTCTAATAATTTATTCCTTTGTTTCAGTTTAATTTAACCCTCGGCATGGTCTTCATGGCTTTCATTATAGCAGTGATTCTGTATCTTTTCGTTGAGGCGCCATTCTTGGGAATCATAGACACGATTAGAGCGAGAGACACAAGCCATCGGAAAGCAAGCGTGAACAGTTTAAAGAACAAAAATTTTACTGAAGCAAACACTGTTATATAATATTTATATAGTAGAACAATTTTATAGTTTAATATTGTATTAAATTAGATTAACATGTAACTTTAGATATTTAAAAATGAGGAGATGACGTTTTTATTGCTTGTTTTGTAATAATATTCAATGTATAAAAAATATTGGAGATTGGAAAAAAAGTGTAGATATAATATAATAGTATTAGACTGTGTTGGAACTATTACTGGTATGTTTGTAAATCTACGGATTTGTATGTTAATCTATACGTGGATTTCGTTTATCTCTTATAAATAAAAATATAAAGCTTTCTTATGTTTATGACTATATTATATAATTTATATGACTAAAAAAATATATTGAAAACGGATAAATGATTTTCATTATACATGGAAATAAATATTTAAAATCTAAATAATATGTTATAAGATTCTGCTATACATCGTTCCACCACCCACCTTGAAAACAAAATTACTTTCAATAGAACCGTAATAATACAGTTTTATTTATTTTTATATTCGATTCTCTTATCGAAATTATGCATAAGTCTGTTCATGGTAATATCTATTCTAAAACGAAATTGCAATAAAACTACGATTCCAATGAAATACATTTTTATTAACACACAAATTACAAACAATAACTATACGATTTCAAACCACGCATTAAAAGTATTATATAATAGTTAATTTATATTTAACTAGCTTCCGCCCACGACTTTGTACGTGCATGCCCGTTTTTCCCCGTTCCCGCAAGAATTTCGGGAAATCCTTTCTTAGCGGATGCCTACGTCCTAACATCTACCTGCATGCCAAATTTCAGCCCGATACGTCCAGTGGTTTGAGCTGTGCGTTGATAGATCACTATATCAGTCACCTTTGAGTTTTTTATATATATAGATAGATATTCCATATAGAATACGAGGATTTGTGACAAATCCGAGGATTTTTAACTAGGTATATAAATTGATAATCTTGTAAGAAAAGCTGACGAGATCCTTACTAAATTTAATTTAACACGAGTGCTGAAAAAATAGCAAAATTCTAATCATAAACCATTTGAATACTAGCCTTAAATCGAACATCAATATATTATATACTAGCTGTTCCCCGCGGTTTCACCCGCATTGCTCTGCTCCTGTTGGTCTTAGCGTGATGATATATAGCCTATAGCCTTCCTCGATAAATGGGCTATCTAACACCGAATGAATTTTTCAAATTGGACCAGTAGTTCCCGAGATCAGCGCGCGGGCCCGCCGCCTTTTTATAGCTACCGCCGCGGAGCGCGTCGAACGCGGCAACTGATACACAAAAATAATCCTTATGGCATGATTCTGTATTCACGCGCGATGACTAATGCTAGGCGTCCACTAGGCGGATCGGGCCGGGCCGCATCGCAACGCAAAAATACGCCGGCCTATGTTTTGTATGAAACATCGTCCATTAGCGACGGATCGGGTCGGGGCGGGCCGCAACGCATTGGCGGATATCGCTTCGCAGGCGGATTTCTGCCGGCGGTGCGCTGCGGCCCGGCCCGCCCCGACCCGCCTAGTGGACGCAGGCAGGCGGATGTGAGCGGCGAGCGTCTGTTAGATAAAATCCGCCTAGGCGGTCCGCCGCGCCCCGTACAGGTGGACGCAGGAGCAAACAGTGCGTCCATTAGAGACGGCCCGTTGCGATGCGACCCGCCCCGATCCGTCTCTAATGGACGCCTAGCATTATAGCGTATTTCATGTATAACTTTGGTGTTTCTACACCGATTTACATGATTCTTTTTTTATTGAATAGGTAATAATGTTAACTTTTTTTAATTAGGGATGAGTGAGAGTGTTGTAAACGTAAGAGTAGACAAATATAATCAGAAAGCTCCGAATTGCTAAGCTATTGAAGTTTCACGTGTTATTGTGAGTCAATTTTAAAAGATAGACATAATATGCTGTCTAGGAATTTATTTTTATATAATAATAATATTTTAAGAACATTTGTATCGTACATGATTTCTATGTAGCTTTAACCATTAAGGCTGCACACGCGACGGAAGCTTAAAAAATGGAGTAACTTCTCCCGTTTTCCCAATATTTCCCTTCACTGCTCTGCTCATATTTATCGTAGCGTAATAAAAAGTATACTATAACCTGCCCAGGAGTATGAAGAACCCGATCCCACTCATCGTCGCAGGCGGCCGAGACACGTCTTGGACGACTCCGACGATGATATTACGATGACAAAGCTAACGCACGGCTAGACTCGGCGATTGAAGTCCAACGTCGAACAAACCGCGACACCGCACACACCACAGCAGAAAGCGTACACCGTCTTCGCCGGCGAAGACGAGGTCCCTTGTTCCGCGTTCCCGCGCCCACCCGGGTGAGCGCCCGTCCGATTAGGGCCCTTCTGGCCTCCTCCACTCAAGCGACAGCCTAAGCCGAGGTTCGAGATCCCCGTCAAGGGGGGACGCCCTTGTGCATGTCGCTACCAGGGTGAACCTTCAGTTCACCCCCGCGTCCGCGTTAAAATGTAGAAGCCCTTCTGGCTAACATTGAGAGACACCACACAAAAAAAAAAAAAAGAGTATGAAGAATAATTGTGCCAAATTTAGTTAAAATCCGTCGTGTAGTTTTTGTTTCTATAGCGAATATACAGACAGACAGACAGACAAAAATTTTACTGATTGCATTTTTGGCATCAGTAGCGATCCCTTATCACCCCTTCATAGTTTTTTTTTAAATATATTTCATGTACAGAATTGGCCTCTCTACAGATTTATTATAAGTATATAGATGACTAGCTGTACTACGCGATTTTACCCACATTCAAAGTTAGGGTAATTTTCATCCCCTATTTTAACCTTCTAAGAGTTGATTTTTTTTATTTTACTATTTTTAATCTGGATCTTCAATTATTTTCATTCCAAGTTCCAACCCAATCTGTGCTTTCGTTTAGTCGTGAATTTTTAACACAGACAATCAGAAGAATCATAAAAACGTGCATCTCTTATGCTATAATGTTGATTTTCTGTGATTGTTTGGACCTTCCTCGAATAGACCACATTGTAATTAATTTCTAGATAGTTCTGAAACATATTTCAATTCATAAATTAATGTTTATACTCATTAACAAAATATCAATTGAATGGAGATTCTTACTTTTGGAATTGAATAACTGTTATGGTATACGTGATGACAATGCCGGTAATCTGTAAAGAAAATATTATGAGTTTTTTTTTCAATCATGAAATTATTGCTTACTTAATTTATAGAGTTAAAATCATCAAATATCAACAGAAAATTAAATTACAACTGTGTTATAGCCTAGATTTGTTGTTTTTTATCTTTGGCTGGACTATCAATAAAAATTTGCACTTTTAAATTGGTGCACTCATTTAGGAGATGCGAAGCAACAGTTATAATTGAGAAAAACCTACAAATACACAAACAGTTTTTACAGGATCTTAAAAATCACTTTATTAAGGCGTTACCCGGCAATTTCGACTATGTTCAACCTCTATAAAGTCTGGTACAACATAAAGCACAATACCGAAAAAAATATATAAAATAGGATGGTCTTTGATCTTTAATTGCTCGCGAGGACTTTTTTCCAAAGTTAATAGATTTCTAGAAAAAAAATGTGCCGTGGTCATCGATTTTTCCGCAAATACTCTATAAACTTCGTAACCTGCTGACTTAGAGCTCTGAAAATTTTATGTTTAATAAATTATCAGTTACACAACAGTCCCTGACGAGGATTTTTTGTTTCACTGATTGGTATCTTTTTAAATACAAAATGCGAGGAAAAAAGAAGGTGCAGCGGGAGAGGTTTGAGATCCGTTAAGTATGGTCAAGGTTATTAGCGCATGTATAAGCCTTAATATTTACCGTGATCATAATAGATCTAGACAAGGTAAAGATTCCCAATGGTGAAAAGCTTTGCTTCACCAACAGAAGACTTTTCATAAATATGTTCATGTCTAGTGGCATTTCTTCTCCTATCTTCATGGATTTATACGCTAACTGACAAAGAAGATTCTTCAAAGTTACCGTCTAAAAATGAAAAGTACATTACCATAAACCAATTAAGCAAAAAAGCTCATTATAATGTGTTAACATACCTACGTAATTAAACAGATTTAATATCGAAATTGATATTTTTTGTTTTATGGCATTCTTATGCTTTAAAAATATAAATTTATAAAGAATAGAAAAAATTCGATCACGAGGCGGGACTCGAACCCGCATCCTTTCGCTTCATCCCGGAATGGCGCGAAAGGATGCGGGTTCGAGTCCCGCCTCGTGATCGAATTTTTTCTATTCTTTATAAATTTATAGATTTAATATCTTTTTTAACACACTGAAAAATTGTGTGCTACAATATCGGGGTCGTTTAAATTTAAAGGAGTTTTGCTATTTTTTTAAAGAAGGTTTTGTTCATCTAATATTCTATTAATAAATTGTAAAAAAGTAAATAGTAAATATACAAAATAACTTATATTATATTACACTCACCTCTTCATTGATTCGTTGACAAGGTTCGATAAAAATGTATATTCTAAACCAATGAAAGATAGCCCATTGAATTTGAATTGCTACTTTCAAAGTGTTTGTGAACATCCGTTCGTCTGAGAAAATATTAAAGTAGGTATAACACTATACAGGTTATTTTTTAAATTATAATAAATAATACACACGCAGAAACAAAACTTTCGTTTAAGCCGAAGATACTTTTCAGTACTAAGAAATAAAATGCTTTCTACCAGAGATGTGCGAGGGTGCTTAGCGAGGGATGTGTAAGAAGATAAGAACCAATCATATCGCTTCATTTAGCATTTGAAGCGATACTATTGGTTTTATACCCATAAACGCAGCCTTCTGTGCGATTTCACTCGGTAAAATCAAGTACATATATGTGATACTAGCTGCGCTTCGTGTCACCCGCGTGGCTCCGCTCCTGTTGGTCTTAGCGTGATGATATATAGCCTATAGCCTTCCTCGATTAATGGGCTATCTAACACCGAAAGTATTTTTCAAATCGGACCAGTAGTTCCTGAGATTAGCGCGTTCAAACAAACAAACAAACTCTTCGGCTGAATAATATTAGGATAGATTAACAGTAAAGTTTCATCCAAATCCGTCCAGTAGTTTTTTCGTAAAAGAGTAACAAACATCCAACGTTCGTTCATCAAATTTAATTCTCCGTTTTTTTTTTTAACTAAATTCGTATGCTATATTCACTTTAATTTACACATAAATAATTGAATATTATGTCATCAATATTCACCATTATTCCATATAAGGCTGATGTCAAAGAAGGTGATGATCATCGACGTCACGATAGAAGAGAATATTAAAAAGGTCAAATAACCATATCCCTTATTGACTTCCATAATACAATGGCATAATGTAATATAGGCGCGGTGTATCTTACGAACTAATAGGGAACCTTGTGACGACTTGTATGACCAATTTTCATCTAAAAAATAAACATTAAAATATGTTGTAAATTAATTAATGATATGTATTAATATTTGTACATGCGTATTTTTGCGATGTCTTTTTAAGTATAATAAAATAAAAAAATCTTATCTGAGACTGTCAAATGAAGATTAATTAAAATCAAAACTATACGTGACTATACATAATATGTAATGTAAAATTTAAGTAAACATAAATTACCTTTGATAACTTCCGAGATTTTATCTGTCAAAATCACAAATGCGGAGTGAATTTCGGAGCAAGTTAAAGCAAATACAGCCTCCAGGAATGAATTAAATATGTATTGAAAATAAAAAACTCCATAAGTCCATACTGCAATATCTAAAATATAACAAATATAGTTTAAAATAATTCAAATATTATGGCTTTGTCTTTTATGTTTACTAGTGATTCGACACAAATGTTTTTGTCGTCAAACAGGATCAAAATCGATTTACGTAAATGTTCTAACTTATGAAAGAAAAAAAATATAAAAAAGTATTCCACGTGTAGAAAATCATAAACGGATTTTATCCATGTCATATTTATTAGTATTATAAAAAACGTACATACGTACGTACCTACGTACATGTTAAAAAAAACATAAATTTTTATGATGACGTCTTTTACTGTGTATATGTGGTGTATAATGATCCAAACTTTAGACTTTAAACCATAGAGCAAGAGCAATCTTTCGTGATCTTTTAGTGTAAACGAAAACTCGTATTCAATGTTGTCCAGTATTAGAACATTGCATAGAATCTTTACCAACGCACTAAGAACATGAACAACGAACGCTGCCCTACGCCTGTTTACACTAAAATAATTTTACATAGGGTTAGAATGAGCATTCGCTCGTTTTATGTAAATGCACCGTAATGTATTGAATAAACATAAATGAGATACCTTCATGTCTTTCGTCCTTCAGTTCTGTATAAAAATTTACACTTAGAAGATAAAAATGTGTAAATAAGAACAGTACCGTCACAATAATTTTATTCTTCTCTCTGGTATGTATTTTATTTGTATAAGTTGCACATTCTTCCTTCGACATTACTGATTTTGTTGTCTATTTAAGAATAAAATTGTATTAGTAAACTTTTCAAAGTATATTTTCCATAAGTTTTTATAGATCTGGATAAATATATGTACATAATATTATTATCTGATTCTTTTATTATCTTAATCTTGATAAAAAAGGTAAAAACGGAAAACAGATAAATCTATAATTTATTCGATTTTAAACTTTTTCTATAAAATATAAAATTAGCTTCAACAATACTTACAATAAAAATAAATGGCTTCCTCTTCGAGAATATTAATATAGACATAATATAATTTTATTAAGTAAAGGGCCTAGGATTAGAACTTTAAAAAAACCATACCTTTAATATATTAAAGTATTTACTCAACAATCCCATCTGCCGTATTGCAAAGTAAGCAGAAAAAGAATTGCTCAATGCAACTGGTATAAATTCCAAGATGCTGATAGAAATCGAAATAAATGTTGCCAATTTAATGTATTGCTCTTGACAGAAGTAATATTCGACAAAATAACGAAGAATGCCGATTATGTCTGGAACAAGGAATAGTTAAATGCTCTTTTTATTTTATTTATGTGAAAATGGGAGGCCGGAAAATGGAGATAAGAGGGGATTTATATTGTATCGAAGTAGCAAACGATATTTTGTAAAATAATACCATATTTGTCCGTATTTATGCAAAATGGAACCACTCGACAAATTTCGTTTTTTACTTTTATTGAAGAATACTCATTCAAAAGTGGTCTAAATTCTTATACAAACAAGAACCACATGATTTTTACGTTGGAAACAAGGTATACTAAAAGCAGAAAGGAACCACCAGCAACAACGAATAATACATATTAAGCAAAACCGAACCACAGCACCACGGGACTGCTTTGTTCAAACAAATAAACGATATTACTATCATGTCATTTTATACAAAACAGATCCACACCTACTTGGTACCATTATACATTACACATATTTCTATTAATAACAATTATTTTTAATACACAAAATGGAACCAGGTTTCTATGGTATGGTTATGCGTAAAATAAATACATAATTTAATTGTAATTTTTTATTGCAAAATAAAACCACAAGCATTCGGTTCTATTATGCATAAATAAATATTGTAAAACATCCTGAAACCCATCATCGCTATATGGAACCAAATGCCTTGACTTGTTACAATGCTTCTCATCTTTAAACAACGTATTTGATTACTTAAATAGCTCAAAGTGCAAAACTCCAATTTTTTAAGTAAAACGTCGAACATCTGTCAACATAGGTGACATTCAGCGAAGTAGTTCGAATACGTGACGGTGTTTTTTTCCTCCGCGTAGTAAGTTCTATTGTTTTTGTTAATTACCTTTAAAATTAAATGTGTTAATGTGAAAATGTTTAGTAATAAATAAATAAGCAAGCAATGGGTAAGAAAAGCATTGGAGACGAACACCGAAGATAATAATGAAGATACAACGGGTAAGTAGTTTTATTTAATGCATTTAAGTACTTATTGAATCTGAGTTGCAGGTACGCTTTATCCAATTTTGATTCATTCCCGATTGTGGTGTGATTTTAAGAAGATAGTTAATTAAGTAAGTACAACAGGAATCCTCTGTGGATTTACGTATTTTAACGACAATGTTGTTGTTCACGAAGGCGAGTCAAATTAAGAGTCATTTTGTTACGATTCATCTGTCATTGTGAGATGAAACTACTAAAGTCTAAACCCTGTTTTAAAAATAACTGTCGATGATCTAGGTACCTACCTACTATTTTGGTAAAATACGTTTAGATTCAGATTCAGTACAGTACATTCAGCCACATCATTCAGCGCATATAATTATTTGTTTGATTTTAAAACTCGCGCGGCCACTGTTTTGACCGGAACAAGGCCCTAGCCTGCGAAAATCAAAATTTTAACAAGTTTATTTAATTTTTTGCTAGGGTTGCCACTGTTCCGTACCCAAAGGGTAAAACGAGACCCTATTACTAAGACTCCGCTGTCCGTCTGTCTGTCCCTCTGTCTCATGGACCGTGATAGTTAGACAGTTGAAATTTTCATATGATGTATTTCTGATGCCGCTGTAACAACAAATACCAAAAAACAGAATAAAATAAATATTTAAGAAGCTCCCATACAATAAACCGTGATTTTTTTGCCGTTTTTATAGATAATGGTACGGAACTCTTCGTTGCGCGAGTCCGACTCGCACTTAGCCAGTTTTTTGTACATGGCGCATGTACATACAACATAGTCATAGACACGGCTTTATAAGAACTAATAATATTTTGCTGTCGCCATATACCTACGTATAAAAGCCACGCGGCTTTGTTTTGATTTAAAGCTTTTTTCTTTTTATTACAGAAGATAACGAAGAACCTTATACGTCGGTGCCTCTGGAGAAGCTTTCTTCACCTTCTAGCGATATTCAGTCCATATTACATCTCATTCCACAAGATGCACAGTTTTTATAACGGTCTCATTAGTGATGATGCAATAGAAGACCACATAGATGGACTAGACACGGTGGATTTCGAAATGCAATTTGATGATAACGTCGAATAAACGTCCTCTATAAGTATTATTTTATATATTTTTTTTAATTAAAGCTTTATTACGATATTATAAATACATAGTTTCATTTATATCATTAAATCCCTGGGTTGTGGTTCCATTTTGTATAAGAGAAAACCTATCAATTGATAAATGTTAAAAGGAACCACATGCATATTTTCTTAATTATCTAGAAAGTTTAAGAGTATTCAGAGCAAATTTATATACACATACTTAAATAAGTAATTTATCAATGAATTTAAATAAAATAAATTTTAATTTTACTTCATCTAACAGAGCTGCAAATGTTTTTGTAAATCCTTTGATATCTCAGAAGTGCGTCTTTGCTGGGTGGTTCCTTTTTGCTTAAATACGGACATTTATAATAAGTAGAAGTAAACTATAAATAAAAATACTATAAGTAGAGTATAAATCATATTTTGAAAAAGTTGACATCAATCACACTAAGCAAATATGCTAAGAAAGTTTGCTTTATAGAATGCCCCGTCCTAATGTATGTTTACATAATAGATACTTACTACTACTACCTTAAGTACTTAATCGATATCAACCAAACTACCCTCATTATATCATATGACTTTTTATTCCCGTTCCCCGATCTTTACAAAAGACCTACTTAAACAGGCTCTTGAACTAAGAAATTCCACTTTTCGCTTACTCTATAGTCTATTCTATATTTTTATTATTTATTCTTTTCTATTCTATTCTGAACATACGAGGTAAATATTAGATAGAAATTAGAATTGTAAGCAGCCATTTCTTTAAAATCAACCCATGCTCTGTATTTCCTAACAGACTTCATCATGATCAGCTTTTATCAATTTTTTATATTTATAACTAGCGGTCCGCCCCGGCTTCGCCCGTGGTATGTATTTACGTTTTCTCTCCATAAGAACCATCCTCGTACTTCAAGGAATTTATTAAAAAAAGAATTATCGAAATCAGTCCACCCGTTCACGCGTGATGCCGTGAGTCGTGACCAAGGAAAACGGGTTTCATTGTTTTATATATAGATTAGTCAAACTAATACTTACTCAAAGCAGTTATGACTACATAGCCATAGATGGCCAAATCTCGACGTATTTCAACGCGATATCCATCCCGTATCTGTATAAGTTTGACCGGAGCCATCCCAACTATCCTGGCCAACCATAGCCCATGCCCCATCGCCCTGTTTACCACAAAACTGTTCTCTTTCATTATGGAATTGTACCTAAAATGGTCTAGCTTGGTATAGCTGTTGAATACAAGTAAAAGGTAAAAGATTGTAAAGGAAATATTTAGGAAAAACCGTATCTAAATATGGGTCTTTCAACACTGAATCACGGCTACTTGAGTATGCAACTAATACAGTGCCTATTCGATATAATCTGATTTCTTGAAGCCTTAATGGAACTGATTATTATAGCCAGATAAGCTTAATGCTTTGTACATTGGTTTGTGATTTCTTATCTAATTATCTACATTCTACATAATATACGAGTATATACACATTTATAGTCCCGTAACAATCAGGGTACTTTTAATAACTAGAATTAAAATATAGTATGGTGTTCAATTCAAGACGAATTTGCTTTTAAGCGATAACAGAAAATGATTTTATCAGAACTCATAATGTAAAATTGTTATTGTTTTAAACATTAAAACAAAGCACAAAAATATAGGTTATTTCACTCAGGAATAATGAAGAGGAGAAAAACTTTAACACTTCTTTATGATATTAGGGTATAATACGTTGGAGAAAACATTCTGTCCATTAAATAATTATTTTTATAGAATTTTGAGGTAATAATTGAATATCAACAAAAAATAAAAAACAAAAAATCACAAAAATACTCACACCTTCTGCCCTAACATACTCGTAGTTAAAATTTGATTGTTTGTAATAATTGTCTATGTTTTAATTGCATTAATAATTAAACAATTGACGATACAGAAACTTACACCATTTTAAGACATCATAATAACTTCTTCTATGTATAAATAACAGCTCCTAAATTAAGTTCCCATTTAAAATTGATTGCATGTTAAATACAGATACCTACAGAATCAAGCAGTGGGAGCTTGAACTAATATATAGTGGCAAAATTTGTAACGAGAATATTAGCTCTATGATCATTGACCTGAAACTCGAGCATGAAAACTATCGTCAAAGTATTCGTATCGTCATCGAGAGCATGATCTCATTGCATATAAAAATATAGTAAAAATTTAGCGAACAGAAGAGCCGCTTTTCAAATTCCCATACAAATGCTCTGGAATTACGAAACGAATACTTTAACGATAGTTTTAGTGCTCTCGCTTCTGACTAAATCTATATATTATAATATGTATTTCATGAAATAAAAAGCAAAGTTTTCATATATTTTTTTATTGTTTTTAAAATATCGTTTTAAGCATATTCAAACAAAGCAATACTAAATAATACACATCATCTTAATTAGATTAAAACACGAGAAAATATTGACCAAAATAAAATTCATTATGAAAAATGATTTTCTTAAACTTAAAACATAATAAGTGCAAAATAGTTTTCACTTTTTTATTTTTCATTTACGTTTTTTTTTTCTTTATTTTACTTGTCCATGACTAAGTGTAGCACTTTAAGGTACTTCTTCAATTATTAAAACTGTATTAAAATAAGGAGATAAGTCAACACTACGCCCAGTGTCTGAAAATAAAATTATTTCTTTAAATAATAATACTATCTTAGCGATAAGACCGCCTGTTGTGCTCAACTTTTGTATTATTTATTTATTTTTTCTTTACTTCTTAGTTAAACAATTTTGGTGCACAATAAATTGTTTTTGTTTGTTTGTATTCGTAATGAAGTGATAAGGGTCCGTTCACACAGACCAGCTCGGAGAGGAGAGCAGATTCTTATCACGATGAAAACAGAGTTTTTAGTATTTGTAGTAAGGTTTATTTTTGCGTGTGCACTGCTTTTGACATTAAGAATGTTTGAACGCGCTTGGTGTGAAATAATAAGAGGAGCTGACCGGCTCCGATCGCGTACTTTTTCTCGTTCGCGCAGCCGTTCGGCTCCGATTGCATGCGCATCCGCTTTCAGATAGCTTCCAGCCGGTCTATGTGAAATAGTTGGCGGCTCCGCTCCGACCAACTCCAAGCGTCTGTGTGAAAAGAAAAATGCGCGCCGATGCTCTCCGAGCCGGTCTGTGTGAACGGACCCTTAAGAGTAGTTTTAATTATTTATTATACTTTTGATGCTATTTCGAAAATATTGAGTACACAAATATATATTTTAATACGTAAAAAATTACAAATTCCAAAATTTTCGTATTGAAACCAAACCTGAGCAATTAAGGATCTGTGCATAGTAATCAACCCCATCGGTTCAAATGTAAAATCGTATTCGCATAGTTCCATATGGAGTATATCTAATTCCGGGTAATGCTCTAAATTCAGAGTTTCGTCAGTCATAAGCTCTCCTAGGATCAGATTTATCTCCACTATCTAAAATAACGTAAATTATTTAAACGAAATCGAGTAGATTTTTGACGCAAACCTTATTGAGGTACATACAGGCATAAACAACACTGTATGTACTGGTATGTACCATTATCATAACTACTTCTTGCTTTGTTAGGTATGAAAGTAACTCTGGATTTAAAACATGTATTTGAAATTAATGGCCGACTTGCGCCGCAAAATTTGTGCCTGTTAAGTTTTTACGCCCTACTTATTTTCTAAGTTTGTTTAATATATTGTGTGTTTGTAACCTTTTTATCAATTCTTACAAATGGTTCGATGATTAACATCATGGACAATATATAGTACAAGAAGGTCAAAAAATGGAATAACGTCGAGACACCACTCGGGAAACCTTTACCTGAAAGGATAATTTTGTTTATTTCAAATCTCCTAATTTTTTTTTTGGTATTTTTTTTCCCTTGGTCTAAAACTTAAAAAAAATATATACTAATTTTTTTTGTTATGATTAATACCTATATTATAAAAGATAGTTAAAAATACATGTTCAAAGAAGATAAACTCAAGAAATTATTGTATTATAATCGATCCTTGATATAGTAAGATCTCAGAGCCAAAAGTTAAGCAAAATGGCCCACAGGAAGTGAGTGAGTAAGCAAAATCGTCCACATTTCATCCGTCAGAAAATAGGTGAGGTCTGGCGGGCCTGGGATCTTGTACTATGATAAGTGTACAAAGTTTGAATCAAATCTGTCCGTCGAAAGTGGGTCAAAATCGAGTCTACAAGAGTTATACAAATATAAGGTGAAACCAATATAAGCTTGTTAAATACTCACTGAAATAAATGTCCTCAGTGGAGGCAAATATACAAATAGTCAGTCTAAACACGATACATGCATACATTAAGATGACAGGGACCTCATTCGACTCGTTGATTTTCCAATAAATATTGCTTAATGAATTAAATCTGTCTTCAATTATTACAATTTTTCTCTTCACTGCTCCACTGTATATAATGGGTGATGAAGCTATAAAAAATATGAATAACTTAGATGTAGGTACAACCTTATTGCAAGCCTTTTATTTCAAATAAAGAAGAAAACAAATAATAATAATAACAACTGATTAAGGCGTAGGGATGTGACGACCCCATCGCCCCCGGATGGCATATCTACAATAGATATCCCAACCGTGCAGTCAGTCACCCCGCAGGGCACCTTGAGGCGAGGTGTCGGGGAGTAGCGACCCCGCGGGAACCGAGCGCTCCCGGGGGAGGTCCCTGTCCTCACCTCCGGACTGTCCCAGTGGCAGTTCGGAGTGAACAATGACGAGGTTCAGGATCCCCCACCTCTGGCTTGCCTTTGTTGGCCGTCCAGAGTGGAGCCGCCAGAGCTATATGCTCGGGGGTGGAAGTGTCTAATGGCGTAATAGCGGGGAAACCCGCTCCGGGCCCGCGGGCCCGCGATGGTGAAACCGGTGCCGCACCTCTCTACACCCCTAGCCGTTCAGCTGATGTTGCCCCCTTGTTGCCATTATCGGTAACCTTTTTGGGAGCCCATCGACCGAACTGGCGAGTCACCGTCTGCCATAATTTTCAATTTTTAATATTGAAAAGGCAGACGTCCATAGTCCCCATAGAACCAATATACCAGTCCATCTAACACCCCCTTCCATAACCCAGTTTTATTCATTTCCATTTTTCTACAATAGTCCTACATTGGCCGCGTACTGCCCAGGGCTGTATCTCTATAGTGCAGTCATGGGCAGGCTGCGGCTGGTGTCCCACAACACATTAAATTCTCTAAAGGGCCTCTGCGTGTTGGACCTGTGTCCCCACGTAAGCCTTCCAAAGGACCGGGTATCTTCCTTCTGGTGGTACCCGTGTATTATGGAGAGAGACAACTGATTAGAGAAATTAATAACTCCGCAAATTATTAAAAAGAACACTTAAATGATCCTAGTGTTAAATAACATGGCAACTAAATAAATCTTAACTAATTGAAAACCTTCATTTGGAATGGCAAAAGTTCTAAACTAAATCAACTTTATAGGATTAAAATTATAAAATGAAAGCAAAAAATACATTTAAAATTAGGAAAAGGCCGCTTTATCGCTAGATAGCGATCTCTACCAGGCAACCCTTATAGGAAAGGAATAAAATAATGTGCTTATACTTTACCATTAGGCTTCATGTTAGCGAGGGCTTCTAGATCATCCTGCACACATTGCAAGATTGGCAGCAACTCAACGTACAACGCAAACATTTGAATATGTAATAGACAAATTCCAATATATAAGAAGTTGAGACATGAGTACGAGTAGAATGATGTACCTGATAATACAATATCAGCTATACTAATATACTAAATACTAATTACTAATCTATACCAATATTATAAAGCTGAAGAGTTTGTTTGTTTGTTTGAACGCGCTAATCTCAGGAACTACTGGTCCGATTTGAAACATTCTTTCAGTGTTAGATAGCCCATTTATCGAGGAATGTATAAACTAGCTGTCCTGGCAAACGTTATCCTGCCTAACTCTTATCAATTAGGGGTATAAATAATAGATGTTGGCCGATTCTCAGATCTATCGAATAGGCACACAAAATTTCATGCCAATCGTTGTGCTGTTGCTGTGCAGCTGTTTCGGAGGAGAATTGCTATCACAATGAAGAAGAATGGCAGAAAGGAATAACTAACATTGTGACACGAGAATTGTAATACTTATTAGTAGGTAGTAGTGAAGAGAAGATATACTAGAGGACGGACGGGCAAGATGGAGATGGTGGGTGAAATGAATAATCTTTGAAAAAAACATTGCACAGCCGTGATAAAACGCCTTCACGATGGTGGTTAGTGCAGTTATATAATGGATCAAGAGAAACGGTACTTTAATAAAAAAAAAGTTCATTTATTTGCCTTCACAACTTAAAACTATTACAGACGAACTAAATATGTAAGTATGGAGCATTTTCGTTGAATAATATTATGTTTCTATCGACGGACTATGAATGTCTTGGTCTGGTAAGACACAGAAGGCTGATCACCTACTTGTCCCTAAAGAAAATCGATCAGTGAAACAGATGTATAATGCATCTTCCCCTTACCCCACTAGGGGACATGGGACTTCACTTATCGACGGACTATCAGCCAAAAATGATTATTCGTTCTACCAGCTCCATGTAATACTATACTTATATACATATTTTTATTGTAAAAACTACAATAAACTTTTACAGGGCTATAATCAATAATGAAAACACAACATAATGATTATATACAGACGAATCGACTATGTTTTTCTTTTTCTTTGAAAAACCTACACATGTTCCATCATCCTTTAAATATGAAACACAAAATATTAATAATTATAATAACATAAATATGAAAATAGTACTCACTGTATAATCCATGAATTTGGAAACTAGAATTTGTCGCATGAATATCAATACATATGCGCAATAGGAACAATAATACAGCCGCAGCTATAAATTTTTTCTCGTCATCATTTTTCTTTTTGCGAATGGTTAACTTTATCTGAATTAAAAGTATTAATAAACATAGGTTCAAAAAATTAAAATAAGATTTTTCAAAATATCGATCATGTTTATGTGTACAAAGTTTGAATTCAATCTGTCCATTTAAAGTGGGTCAAATCGACTCTTAAATATTCATTTCATACAAACATACAATGATACAAGTATACTAACATACGTGTGAAGAAAATATTAGGATATTAAAACCAGATCCTATCCGGAGCATTTTCCAAAAAATTATTTTACAAAAACTGTCTTAAGATTGTCCAAACTTAACCAAATTTAAATAGGATGAGAGACACCAGTTTTCAAATAAAAAAGAATCATAAAAATCTGTTCACTCTGTCAAAAGCCTTTCAAAAAAAAATACAGTCAAATTGAGATCCTTCTTCCATTCTTGAAGTCGATAGGATAGCTTACTTACCTTATCAATAATTATAATTTGCTGAATCATGATTTTGATTCTCTTTATATTAGTATAATATCCATAGCCTATATAAATAGACAATGCAATGAAATTTATAATCCACACAAAACCATTAACAGAAGACTTTTTGGTGACGTGACTTTTTGTTATAGGAATCGACGCATCTTCCCAAATCTCATGGAGTATGATGCCTAATACAATTAAAATATCTGAAAAAAAAGTCTATCTATTTAAATGTTTCTTTAATTTTTATTTATTGAAGTAAAAACTTCTTTAGCGGCGTTGAGCACTTTTTTGTAATGGGTATAAAATCTTAAACTCGCATCAGGACACGTGACCTGATCGAAAAAGCGTAAGACGGATGGATATCAAACATGCTCAACGTTAATAATCAAGTTTTCACTTCTGCCGGCACTCCCGGAGTGCAACCCGTCTTTTTTTATTAGTTCAAAACGATTTCCATCGCAACTTTACAACCAATACATAAAACAGTTCAGGATAATCAGGGTCTAGGTCTGCCCAAGTTGAATAAGGATCAAAATATACCTAACAACACAATATCTCCATGATTGTATAACGTTGAATTTTTAAAATGCTGGTCGAAACTGGCGACAACAAGCGAACGACCGGGCTCAGTGGCGTGCCATGGCTGAGGCCTATGTCCAGCAGTGGACAAGTGTAAGCTGATAATGATGATGATGATGATGAATTTTTAAAAGCATCTATAACATTAGTTTAACCAATTAAGCAATACGACTTACTGAGAAGTGTATAAAAAAGCCATCCTAAAACGGCATAAAAGCGGGAGACACGTATACGGTATCCATCCCGCTCAGTAGTGATGAATATAGGAGCGAATGCTAGTGGTCTCATCATCCGTAGAACTAGGGCCAGAGTGCCTCGTACTACACAACTTTTGGGCTGCATGTCTTTTATCTGGCGCATAAAGGGAAAGGTTATCTTCTGGATATGTTCTGTTTTTCTTATTAAATGAGACCTTTGAGCTGGGGCATACTGGGCCAGGTTCACTTCTGGATGTATTCTGTTTAGCTTATCTGCCTATTAACACGTTCGCTGCGAAACAGGGCTTGAAACACCCTGTCCGTGTCTCGTCGTTATAGCGGTAGGAAAAAACTTAAACTTCTCTGTCGTGCGGGAGGCATAACTTCCATCTGGTTCAGTGTAGGAAAGTGATATCTATATATCTGAGATGTGCTATTGATTCCTAGTTCAATGGTATACCGACCTTAATACCGGGTTTCTTAGACCTCGTGCCGCACTGAACAAATAAAAATTCTAACACAGTGCGGAACGAGGTTGCGAACACCTCGTACCACCGCGCACCTCGTACCGCACCCTAAGCTAGCTTCACGCGGTTAGTGTTGTGCAACGCATTCGAGACTATTTGTGGAACAACTTATTGAAGCTTTTACAAAGAAGGACTTGAATGTGGATACAGGTACCTAATTTTCAAACTACTCGTTATAATAAATATCGTTAATAGAAACGTGAATGTGACATGTTGAGTAACTTTCTTCAAATAGGTTGATAATCATGATTACTATTAGTGTGTTTGTTCATTGAATCAACTAGCGGCAAATCCAAAACACCCGGCAATCGGTGTATGGCTCATCAAAATTTAACTCTTGCCCAAGTCAACAAGCCAAAAAACAAGGCACATCATCTCTTAAAGGGATCAAAGAAGAGGAGATGTGTAGGATGTTACGAAAAACTCCGCATCTTCTTAACAAGTCGTGAGGCCGACAAAAAAAGTAAAGGAAATTCTCACAGAATGCACTGGTTGCAAACAATATTCTGGTTTGGCCTGTTTTAATAAAAAACATCCATAAGTTTGATAAATAAATACAATTAAATAAAATCGATATTTCTTTTCCCATCACTAAATTATATGAAAAACTGCTATTGTTCAGTGCGGTATGGGGTACATCAGACCCCACATTTTATTTTACCCATAGAATCTAAACTAACTAATCTAACCACGGGCGGCGGTAGATTTAGGTTAATGAACTCATTGTTAATAATAATCACGACAAAAGCCGCACACTTTGTCTTATTTGGCGCCAAAAAAAGGATTTTGGTCTCCTACGGGCGGTGGGGTTTAATATGCCTCGTGCCGCCACAATCTCTGGTATAGGACAAGGTTTAAAACGACCCGTAACGCAGTAATGGAAAGTACAGATATATCTGTGCCGCAGCGAACGTGTTAAATGAGAAATAAAGTAGGTAAGTAAATTTTATTCAAAACGTGTTGAAGGCAGTGACTTTATCAGAATCTCTCGACTGTGACTCTATATTCATACTAAACTCTAGCATCGTAAATAAGTAAATGCAATACATTTTGGTCATGAACAAAACATTTCGCAGGAACATTTCTGAAGTATGAAACTCGTAGTTTATACCTACGGGCTACGTAACTTCGTATATATTAATTATAAACGAAGCTCGTTTACTTCTACCGATTTTTACTTTCTATTCCCAACTCAAAGTTATAGCATATAATAGATGTGAATTATTGAATTATTACCTGAATTGAATATTTGTGCTCTTTTACAGACCCTGAAGTTAAATAATAAATTGTAATGTCTAGGATTTCTTATTATAAACACATTAAAGTAATCATGTGTTTGCTTCAGTTCGATTTAAATAAGGATAAAATCGATTATTACTTCCTAATGGAGATTACAAAATATGATAATAAACATGCATTATTTAAAGTAGAGATTCTTTGTATAGTTTTATGAGTCCCGTAGAATATTTCGTCGTTGTTGTTGAGGTTTTTTTAACAAGTCCTTTGATCAAACAAAAAGGAGCGTGTGTGCCGAGCACACGTATCAGGTGAAACTACTTTGGCAAGATTCAAAGATACCAAAATCGTCGCCTTACTACATGGCGTGACGGTATTACCATGACGCGACCTTGAAATTTTACTCTCAAGGCGCCTAAGGCGCGGGTCAAACACAAGCGGCGCGGGCGCGGGCGTGCCATAAGCGCACCTCTTCAACCTGTTTTGCACCACGTCCTTCTTCTACAGTTTGTATGAAAGAATTTTGGAAATAGCCAATAGCGCACCCGATGCGCGCCGGCAGTGCGCCCGATGCGCGCCGCGCCGCTTGTGTCTGTCCCGCGCCTAAAACAGTTTTAGAAAGATTGTTACTAGTAAGTCAAATAACTTACACTTATTTTTTCTGAAAATATTCTGACGAAATAAAGACATAATATTTTAAACGGTTATTCACAGGCACTATCAAGAATGTTAATTCCTCCTTTGACCTTCGCATAGTTATAATAATAGAACTCTTACTATCTGTCGTATTTATTTAAATAATTCTTTTGTATGGGGCAGAAGGGAAAAAAATCATTAAAACACAATTAAAATTATAACAAAACTGTTTGTTTATTATTACAACTGTATTAGTATATAATTATGTATAACCATAAAACATACATGGAAATAGAACCTTGAAATTCACAAAGTAGCAATTAAAAATTCCTATATTAAAACACAGAAGGCTTTCATACAACAGATAAAAACCTATAATTATATAGAACTGAGGGTACTTTTGGTTTATCATAGTACATTTATCATTTTCGTAATAATAAATCAGATATCCGAAGCATATTATTTTAAATTACACATACGAGTTTTAAAAATCCTTCAGTATACCGTATACCTAGTATTACATTATCTGTGGCACTGCAGTAAAGCAGGTAACAAACTAGGGTTAAGCTACTTAGAGCGCGGTCAATATTTGGATTGGCAATTAGTAGTTAATATTTGAACTGATTATTTTCGTTAAGAGGACAATAAGGTTGTATAAGTGATATTGTATTTTTAAATTTTGGCCTAGTTAATTATGCATTTGACATTTATTTGAGTTTTTATACTTATTTAATACTTTGATCTAATCGCTGCCGCCGCTTAGCTGTTTTCATTTTTTCAGGTAACCTAGACGATCTCTTGTAAGTGATAAGTCCTTGTTAATCTAAAATCTAGATGCTTTTTTAATGAATATGTAATATTGAATAGAAGAGCTGTGCAAAAAATAATAAATAATAAAATTCCTTATTTCAGTTAAAAGCAAAAGAACACTTTTAAACTGACGAAATGATGCAGTTTAACAATATAAATACAAATTTCGACAAAGATCATAACCTTTTTAATAAAACAAGACAGATTTCTCTCTCAAATGAAAACCAAATAAAAGACACCAGTTTTGTGGTAACTGGTGCTTTAAAGAAAATGTTATGGTGGTCCCGTATATTCTGTGTTGCGCCTATCACGTTTTCAAAGGTACAAAGTGGATACCGTGCTGAAATACACAAGCGTTATGCCACGTTAGGGCGTGTTCAGAAAGAAAGCTTGAAACTTATAAGCGCTTATAAGCGCTTATCGGCGCTTGTCAGCGCCGCGCAGGAAAATATATGAACACGTGCCGATAAGCGCTGATCGGCGCCGACAAGTTTTGACAAGCTTCAACAAGCGCTGGTCAGCGCTGGGCGCTGCCATATAAAATTTGTTTTGGTCTGCTTCAACCTGCTTCCTTTGTGTAGAACGAACCAGCGTTGACAAGCGCCGATAAGCGCTTATAAGTTTCAAGCTTTCTTTCTGAATACGCCCTTATGCTTACCATGGCTATGTAATCATAACTGTTATAAGTAAGTAGTTCCGAACCGGTAGTAAAATAAAAAAAAAGACGGGTTGCACTCCGGGAGTGCCGGCAGAAGTGAAAACTTGATTATTAACGTTGAGCATGTTTGATATCCATCCGTCTTACGCTTTTTCGATCAGGTCACGTGTCCTGACGCGAGTTTAAGATTTTATACCCATTACAGAAAAAGTGCTCAACGCCGCTAAAGTACCGCCGCTATCACTTCAAAAAAATGGTAAAACTATGTTGTTACACTTCAAAATTGCTTCTAGATTAAGTCTAATTGAATAAAATGTATGACTTTGTAGTCTTTGGTATGCCATTTTATCAAACTTATTCGGATAGGTGTTTATTACTATTTGCAAGCAGTTGATCGGATCTTTATGAAATTTGATACAAAGATAGATTCGTGTGGATAAGCAAAGGGATAAGCATACGCTACTTACCGATTATTTATTTATTTAAATACTTTATTGTACTGCCAACAAAAAAATATTACAAAAAGATTTGTATAGCCTCGGCCTGATTGTGTGCATTTAAAACTATTTAATTCAGTAAGATTAGATGAACATCACAAATTATATTAAAACCTTGTCAAGTATGTCTTATTACATTATAACTTTATATTTACAAAATTTTATTTACTAAATATTTCGCTTTTTTACCGCTTGGTTGCCTGGCAGAGATCACTGCTTAGTGATAAGGCCGCCAATTGTACTACATCTTTCTAGTACCATATTTTATTTTTATTGTTTCTTATTATTTAATGATTGTATTACAATAAAGTGTAATAAATAAATAAATAAATAAATAACATAATGTGTGTAATTTGTTTTTTTAGATATTATCGCTGTTATTGGTTTCATTATCCACTTTCTTAATACACCAAGTCCTATGAAATCCGGCACATTTATAGATTTTATTCTATGGGTACTAGAATTTTTACTTAAAACAATCAATAATACGATTGGATCGTATTTTTCTTTGAAATGGATGAAAATTATGAGTAAACTAGATTTCCGCCCGCGGCTTCGCCCGCGTTTTCAAAGGAAAACCCGCATAGTTCCCGTTCCCGTGGTATTTCCGGGATAAAACCTATCCTATGTGTTAATCCAAGTTACCCTCTATATGTGTGCTAAATTTCATTGTAATCGGTTCAGTAGTTTTTACGTGAAAGAGTAACAAACATCCATACAAACTTTCGCCTTTATTTAAGATATCTCAATATGCTTCAGGTAATAAACCGGGTAAGTCGAACTCGCGTCGAGAGTTCCGTTCAAACCTATTTTGAAGTGAAACTTCTTAGGCGCGGTGAGAGTAAAATTTCAAGGTCGCGTCATGGCAATACCGTCACGTCATGGAGTAAGGCTACGATTTTGGTATCTTTGAATCTTGCCAAAAAAGTTTCACTTCTGACACACGTGCTCGGCTTAATGTGTTATCATGTGTTTACTTTTAATTTATGCTTTTTCTTATGTTGCTACGTGCTAAAGGAACGGTAGACCTGAGTATCACTACATAGTATAAAACAAAGTCGCTTTCTCTGTCCCTATGTCCCTATGTCTCTATGTATGCTTAAATCTTCAAAACTACGCAAGATTTTGATGCGGTTTGTTTTTAATAGATAGAGTGATTCAAGAGGAAGGTTTTCGTATATAATTTATTATGTTTTAGACAAAGCGGGCGAAGCTGCGGGCGGAAAGCTAGTTTAATATAAATTTCATACGGCTTTTACAATATTTATTGAGAGCCTTTATTTTATTTTTCTTTCATCGTATCCATCCACCATTTTCATCTTAATTTTTTATTTGATAAATAGATATTGGATGATTTTTCAGAAAATAAAATTAGTGATCTTGAATCACGATTTGACCAATGATCCAGAAAAGATTTCGTTATCCGAAGAGAAGAAAAAAAATGTTGTGTGGTTTTATGAAACCACGGTAAAAGTGAAACTGTTCGAACGGTTCCGAACACTGCTTTGTGTAGCGCATGTCGCGTGTCGGTCGGCTGCCGAGTAGGTATACCTACTCGGCAGCCGCGATACACGCGACATGCGCTACACAGACCAAAAAGTTTGAGACGATGTAATAAAAGTTTCACTTTAAAATAAAAATAATGCTCATATTATTTTTTACACCATATAAAGGATGGAAAGCATGAGAGTAAGTAACCAAATATTTTACGATAATTCAATCTTTACAATTCCATCACTACAGTATATAACAAAGTCGCTTTCTCTGTCCCTATGTCCCTATGTATGCTTAAATCTTTAAAACTACGCAACGGATTCTGATGCGGTTTTTATTTAGTAGATAGAATGGTTCTCGAGGAAGGTTTTGGTATATAATTTATAAGGTTTTAGTCAAAGCGAGCGAAGCCGCGGGTGGAAAGCTAGTTTAAAATAAAAAGCTCTGGGCGACCGTACACGGACCGCTTCAAGCAGTTGAGACCGACGGTTTGAAGCCGCGACAGCGTGGTGAACTATAGACATTCAATCACCGCCGTACACATGACTGCTCGAGCCTTCGCGACCGCTTCAAGCCGTCAACTGCATGACGAAATTCCACCGTGCCGTCGACGGCTCACGAGCGGTCGTGAGGCATACACCGACTGCTTGAGCCGTTGACTGCGCTAGAGCCGTCGACGGTTCCCCCCTCCCTGAAAATCAATGACTCGACTAGTCAGAAACCGACTGCTCGAGCAGTTGACGCCGACCACTCGCTACAGAAGTTCGCGTTCACGTTTGTGGCGTTATCTTATATCTCATTTCGGGATATCATAAAAATGAGATAATTTAATGGTTAAATGGTTAATTAGTCAGTGTACACTGACGGCATATATTTTAGTAGCTGAACAATTTTATTGAGAAATCCGTAGAACATTCTTTACAATCTTTCCAAATCCTGTGTAGTTGTTGTATCGAAATAAATTATTATATATATTTATTTCCAGGTCTGGAAGCATACCTGTTTACATTTTTCTTTTTACACTATCTAGTGAACTTTTTGCTCTCAGCACCCTTCACTTTAACTTGCTTCGTTATACCATCTACTTTTGCTACTCTCAACGGAAAGCTAAGGGAAATCGTGAATGGTATGTCTTATATTTATTTGTCATAGGTATTGAAAAAATTGATTATTGGTATTTATAAATATTAAATTTCTGTTAAATGAAAATATTAAAAAAAAACTTAGCAGGTGTTATTATTAAATCGATCCTGAACCCAAAACTGTAGTTAAAAAATTTTTTGTCTGTTTGTCTGTTTGTCGGTTTGTCTGTTTGTCTGTTTGTCTGTATGTTCGTGCACGCTAATCTCAGAAACGGCTTATCCGATTTAGATGCGGTTTTCACTAATATATTGTGGTAAGCTTCACTTAACATTTAGTGTTTATTTCATGTCAATCGGTTCATAAATAAAAAAGTTATGACCATTTAAGTAATCACGGCGAACATTTGCTAAGGCATTCTATACATGAATAACTTTATTACGTAAATTATACGCTAGAGTTATTCCTTGACATGTCCAGATGATCATATCGAAAGTACCGTGGGGGGGGGGGTTTAGCTGAGGGGGTAGTAGGGGGATCGAAGGACCTTTATTTAGATTTTTGCTCATAAGTCTAAAACCTGCACAAATAGCATTATGGTTACTTCTAGGTAAATTTTCTACATAAAATGTCTTTTAAATTATGTCGTAGGTATTATATTTTTAACCCCCAACGCAAAAAGAGGGGTGTTACGTCCGCTATGTGTGTTTGCGTGTCCGTCTGTGCAACCGTAGCTCGCTAACGGGTAAAACGAATTAGATGCGTTTTTTTTTGTTACATTAGTTGTTCTTAGATATAGTGTATCAAAATCGGTTCATCCATTTATTATATATAGGGGTAAAAGTGGGAATGGAAAAAATGAATGTTGTCAGTTATACCCAAGTGATATAGGTATCAAATGAAAATAGACGACCTGTCAGAAACAATTAGTCAAATTTTATCAAAATCGGTTCATCCATTTGTTTTATATAGGGGTAAAAGTAGGAATAAATAAATGAATTTTATCAAATATACTCAAGTGACGTATCTAATGAAAGACATGACGTGTAAAGTACAATAAGACATATTTTATCAAAATTGGTTCATCCATTTATTGGATATAGGTATAAAAGTGGGAATAAAAAAATGAATTTTGTCAAATTGGGTATATTTGACAGTGGCATATCAAATGAAAGGGAATGACATGACGTGAGAAGTATAATGAGGCATAGGTATTTAATCAAAATCGGTTCATCCATTTATTGGATTATAGCGGTAAAAGTGGGAATGAATAATCGAATGTGGTCAAATAATATACTCAAGCGGCGTATCAATTGACGTCTGAATTACAATTAGTCATGTTTTATCAAAATCGGTTCATCTGTTTATTACATATAGGGCACCTTAGGGGTGATATAGTGGGGATAAATAATCCAAATGGAGCACCAAACGAAAGGATATGACGTGTACATATAGGTACAATTAGACATGGTTACATCAAAATCGGTTCTGCCATTTACTAGGGGTGAAAGGGAAAAGTTGAAAGTCTGTGAAAGTAGAAGGATATGGGAGCGGGAGGATAGCCATACCCTGGAAATTTTGAACTCTTTTGTACCTAAGTTTTTTTAGCTCAGTTTAGTAATAAATTTTACTAACAGTTATTTTGTGTTATTATTTATTTTATTTCTTAACTGTAAAATAATCTGTAAGTACTTATAATTTAGTTGTTTATGGTAGTACGTGTTTCAAGACGTGTTTATTCAATAATTGTGTGTTAAGTAGTAACTACTATGCAGTCACTATTCCACGCGGACGAAGTCGCGGGCACAGCTAGTATTAAATAAAATCATTAAAATCCGTTCAGCCAATCTTCTACTTGTGTAACTAATACATACCTACATGTTATGTACAATAGTTCGTACATTTCATCGATGTTATATCGATTTGTGTGTTTGTATTAAACAATTCAACAAAGACTATGGCAGTCTGAGCTTCTTGATGTTTTCTACAATGGTGACGTCACTGATTATCTTGCTATTCAAAATTAGCCTGGTCTGGTATAACAGTAAGTAAATAGTCCTTTTAAGAAGTTGTCTGGATCATGTTTAATACAATGTCAAAAAAACCGAGCAAAGCTTGGTTATTCAGGATCTATCATATTCATTAAGTCTAATTGATGTAAGATTGGAAAAAAAATTTAAATAACCATATTATGACGTTTTCTTAATGCACATTTTATTTTTATTTTATTTTTTGAGTTTTGATCCTGTCCGCTTCACAATGGGCAGCGTTGGGCGAGTAGACGAAATCACGATAGTGTAGAGGGCCTAAATGTCTATGGACAACCGTCATTGTAGATTTTTAGTCATAATCACCGTAATGGCGGCAAAAATCTACGATCATTTGTTGGGCCATTATTGTCCATTGTGAAGAGGTTCCATTACATACGCTAAACAATTGACATTCTGGCACTTTTGACTTCCATTAAAATGATGGTTTGAACGAATTACAAAATTATCCATACATTCAGTAAGCATTCAGTAATAAGAGTACCTATATTTATATTCACAGATGAGAAGGACTTGATCAGCAATTTGGAAATGACTGGCCACATACAAGTAGTACTGTTTCAATTGAGCAGAATATATTACTTCATTGAACCCTGCCATCTGACTAATGAAGAGGTATTTGTTCCATTATAACAATTATACTCGATTTTAATAGTACCTTTATATTTTTACGTTAGTATGTAATATGAAACAAAGCCTTTATTATAATGACAATTTGGCAAAAATGGCCTTTGTTATACCAGCAACTACCAGGATAATAAATAGGTTATGGAGTAATCTAATCAATAGTTAAAATTTTTTAAGTAGTAGTATTCGAAGGAAAGAAAGTAAAAGAAAATAAATCATCAATCAAAACACATAATAAAATTGTAGAAAAGTGATGTCTGTACAGTGAAAATATGTAAAAAAAATAGCAGGTGTTATTATTAAATCGTTCCCGAACCCAAAACTGTAGTTAATGTGGTAAGCTTCATTTAACATTTAGTGTTTATTTCATGTCAATCGGTTCATAAATAAAAAAAGTTATGACCATTTAACTAATCACGGCGAACTAGGTAAGGCATTCTATTATACACTGTACAGTGAACGATAAAAATACATGAATAACTTCATTACGTAAGTTATTCCTTGACATGTCCAGATGATCATATCGAAAGTCCCCACGGGGGGAGGGGGTAAGCTGAGGGTGTATTAGGGGGGGAGGGGTTCAAAAGACCTTCATTTAGATGTTTGCATTATGGTTACTTCTACGGAAATTTTTTACCTAAAATGTCCTTTAAATTATGTCGTAGGTAATTTATTTTTCTCTATGTCTATGTCTATGTCTGTGTCTGTGTCTGTGTCTATGTCTGTGTCTGTGTCTGTGTCTGTGTCTGTGTCTATGTCTGTGTCTGTGTCTATGTCTGTGTCTGTGTCTGTGTCTGTGTCTGTGTCTGTGTCTATGTCTGTGTCTGTGTCTGATGATTCGTAATCAGAAGTTTTTGGTTTGGATAAGAGTGTGGGTTAGGTTAGGTTCGTGTTTTTTTTTAACTACACAAAAATAGGAGCCCCGCGAAGCGGTCGCGTCGTCTCGCGACCGTTTTTTTTTGTAGAATTTTGGAAAAAGTAAATTCACGACATATTACAAAATGCCGAGCTTTTATAAACGGCGAGATAATATATAATTTGCCTGCGACTCACCCCAAAATTTAAGTAGTAGTACAATGCGGCTAAACGTGGGCCGCTTTATTAAAGAACGTACAGTACTCCAAAAGTAATAATGCGCATAGAAATCTTCGTCACTGTTCGGCAACTGTCATATTCCCGGAGCGTCCGAAGATGATATGTATATAGAGTGGTTAAAAGCATTTTCTTCATGCATAATTTAGTCAAATTATGTGTTTTGTGCTAAAAGAGATTAATATTTATTTGTAAGTAACGATTTTGTTTCGATAATTCCTTGTAAGTAAATAGCGAGGATAACCTTCCGATTGCGAATATATCTTTGTTGGATTGATTTACTTGGAAAATTTTATAGTACTTTTAAAGTGTCTTACTGAAGCTCGTGTAATGATGGAAGAAAAGAAGGTTAAAATAACACAAAATTTATATTGTAAAAAATATGGTTTTCAAACACAGGTTTACATTTAAATCATAGAAATCTAATCATTAAAATCTCAGTTCAAAAGTATTTACAGTAGGTGATCATTCCACAATATTATTATTTATTACAATTACAAATAAATAAAAAACACAATCAAAATCAGGATTATCTTTATTTCTGACATTGTAGATACATCGGAACTTTCATTATGCTCTTCTCTCTCATTTTCACTTTCCCTACTGCTATCACATGTGTAAATAATCATTTCATCGATTAATTCAATTCACCTTTAAAAACAAAACGAAGAAGGGTATGTAATAGCAGCTCTATATAATTCCACACAGAGAGAACACGTGCAATCACCACCAATATTTAAAGACGACTGAAGGATTTTTGAGTTTTTTGACTGACAGGCTACCGTCACCTACCACCCGAATTGTTTTTGATTGTGTATGACCGAGAATTGACTTCTATTTCTTTTGAACAAGGTGTAAAATGCAAGTGCATTGTTTTGGGCTCTTACGATTCAATGATTCGAGTGTTTTCGGAAATACGACAATTAGCGAAGATTTGCATGCGCATTATTAATTTGGGAATACTGTATCGCAATGACAATACGGCTCATCGTTGAACCGCCGCATTACAAAACGGCCCTGTTTTTGAAAACAGCTAGACTGCCAAGTGCCACATAGATATAAAAGTGGGAATAAAAATTGAATTTCGTCAAATATACCCGAGTGACATATCAAATGAAAGGGCATGACGTGTGAAGTATAAAGTAAGTATAAGGCATAATTTTATCCAATTCGGTTTATCCATTTATTTGATTACTAGCGACCCGCCCCGGCTTCGCACGGGTGCAATGGCGGCCGGCCGGTACCGCCGCAAACGCTACGTCCCGCAATTTTTAAATCTGTAATGTCTTCGAAAATATTCACTTAAATCATACGGTGTAAAGGGCCATATAGATCTATATTAAATGAACAATGTATTCAAGGTATTTAATTGGTTAAGGATTAATGCTGTATTGGTTAAAATCGCTTTGAAAATTAGCCATTATTTGTCGTAAAAAGTAAATGACAAAAAAAAGTTATTGTGGGTTATCCATAAGAGATAGACATATACCATCACGGACTTTTCTGTAGACCTTTTCAATGTGTACAATACTTAGTACATTATTTTGATAAAACTCGTAGGGTTCAGCCTGCGTTTGCAATGTAAGCGGAAAAAATGTAATTATTTACCTACCGTGCTACCGTGACTGGACTCTTTTAACGACAAAATAACACATAAAATATCCATATCCGCTTCTTCTTCACTTTCATCTTCATTGGATTCAACTATGTCGTAATGTTTACGTTTTTTTGAAAATAGGGTCATATTTGACGAGATAAACGACTACACGAGCTGCTGATTACTTTATACTGAGCTAGATAGATTGTTAAAAAACGTAGCTTAAGAAACACAGCACAGCACAGCGCAGTACAGCGCAGCATCGTTTAATTGTTAAAAAAACGTATCTTAAGAAACACAGCACAGCACAGCGCAGTACAGCGCAGCGTAGCTCGATGTTGATTTGTCACCCTTATTGCCTTTGCAGTACCTATAAAAAATGTTGTAAATGGGTTAAAGCCGTTATTAATTATTACAAACTGCGTTCCTATATTAGGTAGGTACCTAGTGTATTGATCGTTTTCATACGAAAAATGAATTGTCGGAAAACTTGCGAGATTGTGTGAATATTTGATTGCAAGATCTCATTACAAAATAATATACAACCTATACTTAAACCGTAGTAAGTATATTATTTCTAGTCACATTTAATTATATATAAATAAATATTAAAGGACAATATTACACAAATCGACCTAGTCCCACAGTAATCTCAATTAAGGCTTATGTTGTGGGTACTAGACGACGATAAATATAATATAATATTTTATAAATACATATATAGATAACACCCAGACCTAAAAACAAATTATCGAGTTCATCACACAAATATTTGCCCTGACCGGGGATCGAACCCTTGACCGTCGGCTCAGTAGGCAGTTACTTTACCACTGCGCCAACCGCGTTGTCAAGAATATCAAGAAATCATAATAGTAGAGTCCCCAATTGAAATAAAATTCATTTCCGTGGGACTTATCTCCGCCGTACGAACTACTGATACCCACTTAATCGGCATGTTTTTCTGAACACAAAAAGTGCAGTTGTCACTTCCTAGGGGTATGGAGGGGGGAGTTATGACGTAGCAAAGATGGCCGTCGGGCCATTCTATTATGCGGTATATCTAGATAACTACTGGACCAATTTACTTAAAAAGGGTGTCAGTTGAAAGATAATTAAATAAACATTATTTCATTCCCAGGATTCATTAATGTAAAACTAGTAACAACTGAAATATTTTCAAAAAACAACATTTTATGAAATAAATATTTTTTTTAAATGTAAAAAAACTCGGTAACCGTTAGAATTATGAGAATTTAGCTTATTATAAAACATATAGCTACTTTAATCACCTTTCTAATGAACCTTCAATAATGACAATCGAGCAATAAACAACGGAACTACAGCCTATTGATTGAGCGTCGGTAGCGCCGAATTAGCCCTTTGTTGGTATGAATCATCTTGAAATTATCTTTACATATAAAAAAATCGTAGGAAAGTCAAAACCGTATATTGAATATTTATTTAAAATAATACTTGGGGCGTGATCTACAATAGATAACGAAGCCAAAATTATAGTTTTTAGAATTTTTGTCTGTTTGTCTTTATGTATGTCCGGGTTAAACTCAAAAAGTACTTATAGATTTACTTCAAATTTGGAACAGAGATATTATGAGACATGAGAAAAGACATAGGATAGGTTTTATCCCGGAAATACCACGGAAACGGGAACTATGCGTGTGTTTCTTTGACTACGCGGACGAAGCCGCTGGCCAAAACTCGAAAGCTGTGTAAAATATTTATTTTATTTATTACTCTTTAATAAAACTATATATGGGAAACTTATTGCTAATTCATACAAAACAAAGAAAAAACAGTATAGTTTATTAGGTGGCCTTATCACTTAGAAGTGATCTCTTCTAGGCAACCTGGGCAAAAGGTAACAAGCTAACTGAAATTACGATGGTAGGTCGAAAAAAAGGCAAGGAAATAATAAAATTATGAATAATAATTTTAATTTTTTTAAATTTCCTGAGATTTATGTGAGCAGAAACTTACCTAATTACCTATTATCGTCATTATTCTGATCAATATCTTCTACATAATTAAACTGTTTAAAACATTTGTATCCGACGTGGCATATCCTTTCCAAGCACTTTTGTTTTTTGTCACTACATCCACAACGGGATGAACGGCAACCAGCTTTAGTATATTATTATTAGTCTGTGCTAATACACACTTATCATTTTATTCTCGTTCATATTGGACATATTATGCATTAAAACATGACGTGTGATATTAATTTAGTATTTAAGTAGTTTTAAGTTCATATGGGCCGTAGTTTTAAGTTATATTAAGATCTTTAACTGTAACTACATTTGTTGCCTGAAATATATAAATAAATAAAAAAAAATAATGAATAATATCCAATGAACTTTTATTCTGGGGTTTTTTAATAAAACAGTATTAGAGTAATAAACTATTATTATATATTAAAAATGAACACAATAAAAAGTAATAAAAATCGGTCCTTCTGATCATAATCGTGATCATAATGTACATAATATGGTCATACGAATGGCGCCAAAACATATTTTTACGAGAATAAAATGATAATAGGCGTTCGTCATTATTTCGCCGATTCGTTTTTCCGAGAATATTATTGTAAAAGTTATTATCACATAAAGAGTAAAGAAACTTTTTTACTATCATAATACTATCTTTTTTTCTAGTACGGATATGTTCTGGGAAAAAGCAGTGAATATTATTGTAATATCTTATAACTTTGTGGATTACAGGAGAAAAATTACAAAAATATTTGTATTAGGCTACGTAGGCGGTAGGCTTCAAATATGGCATAACAATAAAACTATGGTAATGGCGATTATCATTTTATTCTCCGGGGACGGCGACATGTGAATTACAATTAGTCATGTTTTATCAACATCGGTTCATCCGTTTATTACATATAGGGCACCTTAGGGGTGATAGTGGGGATAAATAATCCAAATGGAGCATCAAAGGAGAGTGGTGACATGGTTTACATCAAAATCGGTTCTGCCATTTACTAGGGATGAAAGTGAAAAGTTGAAAGTCTGTGAAAGTAGGTAGGAGTGGGAGGATAGCCATACCCAGGAAATTTTGTACCGCCAGTGTAGGTACTTACGCTGCCACGTGAAAATATGCTAGGGATGCAACAAATGGGAAATAAAACAATAGTGATTATATTTTCTATTATGATGTAACCATTTATTCATATGTACATTCAAAATGATTGGGATTATTAAATCTGATCTAATTATTTGTTCATAAATATATAATAACATATATAGCACTGCTAAATATTAACGTGACACTTTATTTTTGGATGTTCCTAATTGTCTATTATAAAATTTAACTAAGTAATGCATTCCCATTCGGATGAACAATCGAATAAGAAAAGAATGAGGACAACATGTACATAGCTTTGATTTAAATTCTACAGATACAAATACAATCTATCTAAAATATTGTTTCCTTCTGGAATTTTGATGTAGATTTACATCCATACACAGAACAGTTTGTGAGCGCCATTATAGAATATGTAAGTATCTATGTATAGTAAAATTATTACACAAGAAATACGACTGCGTCGTCCTTTATCGCTAGTTACCGCAAACTAAGCGCGTTTGCAGTACGAGGCCCGCGACGCCCGACCCCCTGCCAGTTCCCCTCCGTTTCTCTGCACAAGTACATTCGTCGCTGTACTGTAGGAAATATATTGTAATATTGTGCTACTATGCAGTCACTATTCCACTTGGACGAAGTCGCGGGCACAGCTAGTAATAAATATAGTTTAATATAAGTAAAAACACGCTTTAAAGATAAACTCCTGAAATTATTGTATTGTCAGCAATCGTTCATGAAGATACAAGTTTTGAATGAAATACGTCCGTTAAAAAGATAAAATCGAGCCTAAAGGATCAGGACACACAAGCTTACACGAGCAGCTAATTAAAGCGTTTTAAAAAGAGTATTAATAAAGTTATTAGTTAATACTCTTTTTAAAAAGTTTGTGCTATGTATAACTATACAAATTGCAGGTGGAAATCACGAAGAATCTTCTCAGCCAACTGGCATATCAAGGGAAGGAAACAGGAAAACCAATGCCTGTAACTGTGTGGATGTTTATGAGAAGTCTACTATTAGTAAAGGAAGAATTTGCACCGCTTGGGCTATTCACCTTGACGAGGTCTTTGATAAGTACGGTACTATCCCTCTATATATAATATATAAAAATAAATACTTATGTATATTATTTTTCATTCATTCATTCTTCATTCATTCATTCATTCAAGATAAATGTTTGTCTGTATGTCATTATACATAATGGTAACGTTTTAGTCATGTGTGTAGTCTTCTGCAAAGTTTTGTGCATGAGCCCACGAAGGTTTCTGAGTTGGTACGACCAATCTTCGACAGAGTACCACAGGCAAAACCGGGATGCACAGCTTGTATCTACTTCATAATTATAATATTGCACGCCGAACAACGCGAAGCGTGTGGGTGTGTTCTATTTTTATATTTTTATTGTATAATTGAATTTATTTTAAATAAATTTACAGATAGCTGGCGTCATAATTACTTATTCTGTTGTCGCTCTCCAGTTTCAAATGTAAGGAAAATTCTACAAAAATAACTTCAATAGTTTTAAAATAATTAAATTGTGTAAATACAAAATACTCACATTACACACATACGTATTTACACAAGAATAGAGAAGAATCGCTTGAATAGCTTGAACTAGAATCTGTGACGTCAGGACAACACTGATGGCATCAAGGCAACATTACCTACAGCATCTCTTCTTTGTATCTGCTTTGTGGTGTGCGCGCTCCACGCCCTGCGCGCCGCGCTAAGTCCCCGCGGCTCTCCAGACACGCACACATAGCCGCAAGCGATTTGACGATTACACATGCTCAAGTGTCGCTTCTCTTCGCGTTAGAGTATAATATTCTATGCTTCTGCTAACATAAGTTTAATAAGATAAAATATTTTAGCACGTGGTAGTCACGCCTACTTTTTAAATAAAAGCATTTTTCGTCTTTACGATGTGTTTTATTTTAATTTAACTACTTTATAATGTGTGCTTTGTTTAAATGATAGAACCGTGTGATTCCGTAATTTTAAATGAATGTACATTTATGTAAAAACGTTTCAAATGTAAAAGCAATAAATAAAAATAACTACGTTACAAAAAACCGACTTCAAAAACGGAATAGTAAAAAATAAAAAAAGATTTGATATTATTAATTACTACTTATTATTTAGTTGTGCTATTTACTAAATAGGTTTGATGTCGGTGCCAAACCAATGTAAAACTTATGTAGTAGTACTTTTGATTTCATAATGCCCGGTTTACACGGGTTTGATACTATATAATTGCTTAGTGCTGGCACTGACTTCAAACCTATTTAGTAAATAGCACAAGTAAATAATAAGTTGTACTTTTTAGTGTATTTTTCAACGCGAATCAAACGAGCCCAAACTCGATAAAGTTGAGTCAATTAATTACTGAATTCCTATGGCCACCTCTCGATTTCATCATCAAATCAGCTCTATGTTATGATAATTTTTCATCGCTATCCAATTTACATATTATGTTGGTATACAAAATTTCAGCTCAATCGGTAACCGGGAAGTGAATCAAAGTTACTTGCTAGATTTTCAATTAAGTCATCGAGATCAGACAAAAAAGACCGAACCGAATCAAATTTTTATGGGAACAATAATTCGAAACCATTCCGCATCAAACAAAAAAAAATACTTGTGTGGTTTTATGAAACCACGGTAAAAGTGAAACTGTTCGAACGGTTCCGAACACTGCTTTGTGTAGCGCATGTCGCGTGTCGGTCGGCTGCCGAGTAGGTATACCTACTCGGCAGCCGCGATACACGCGACATGCGCTACACAGACCAAAAAGTTTGAGACGATGTAATAAAAGTTTCACTTTAAAAAGAATCATGTAAATCGGTTCAGAAACCTCGGCGTAATCGGTGTACATACATAAAAAAATATATATATACCAGCCGAATTGATAACCTCCTCCTTTTTTTGAGTCGGTTAAAACTTATCTTTCAATGAATAATAGGTACCTTTGCAGGATAACGGAAAACTGTAATAAAGCAAGAGAACCCGTAAAGTGAGTTCATAATTAATTCTTAAAACATTTTCTTATCTATATCTTAATAGTTAATTCCAACCAAAATCTATAAATTATTTAAAACTAAGAACGTAATAAACTTTCTTAATTGTTCACTTTACTGTTTATTTTATCTAAATTACTCTTATATAATTGAACCCAATTAGTTATACTCATTATTCAAGTGTCAGTTAATTTCATAGACACGTTTATATTTAAGTTTAATAAAGTTCTTCAAACGAAGGTTCTTCAATTTCAAAATGTTTGAAAACGCTCTAAGACCAGATTTTCACCTCGGCCATGTTTTGATGAAAAAGATGCAACAGCATTCTGATTTGCTTTGTCAGGTTAGTACATTTTATAGGTCAACTTACCAATTTTAATTCGTGTAAATTTAGGGTTTTTTTAATAAGAATAGGATTATTGTTATATGAGATACTAGCGACCCGCCCCGGCTTCGCACGCGTGCAATGGCGGCCGGACGGTACCGCCGAAAACACTACGTCCCGCAATTTTTAAATCTGTAATATCTTCGAAAATATTCACTTAAATCATACGGTGTAAAGGGCCATATAGATCTATATTAAATGAACAATGTATTCAAGGTATTTACTTGGTTAAAGATTAATGCTGTATTGGTTAAAATCGCTTCGAAAATTAGCCATTATTTGTCGTAAAAAGTAAATGACAAAAAAAAGTTATTGTGGGTTATCCATAAGAGATAGACATATACCATCACGGACTTTTCTGTAGACCTTTTCAATGTGTACAATACTTAGTATATTATTTTGATAAAACTCGTAGGGTTCAGCCTGCGTTTGCAATGTAAGCGGAAAAAAATGTAATAATTTACGACATCACATTAGAAACCTCAAAAATAACAGTACTTCTCCACTATATAATGGATGTTATTATACATATAAACCTTCCTCTTGAATCAGTCTATCTATTAAAAAAAACCGCATCAAAATCCGTTGCGTAGTTTCAAAGATTTAAGCGTACAAAGGGACATAGGGACATAGGGACAGAGAAAGCGACTTTGTTTTATACTATGTAGTGACATTGAGTTACTATGTACTACGTACTAGAGAGGGCATCACTACTACACTCTTTCTAACACGAGTTAGAGTCAATCGTCTCAAACCAATATTTATTTGTTACATTGATTGGTTTTAATTGATAAGTTTATTCATATTTTTTTAATAAGATAAACAATATTTATTATATTACATTGATTGGTTTTAATTTACAAGTAACTAGCGACTCGCCCCGGCTTCGCACGGGTGCAATGCTGATACTAAATACACTACAGAAAAACTGTGAACGTTTTATACCTATAAAAACATAGCGGCCCGCTCCGGCTTCGCACGGGTTTAAAATATATAGCCGGGCGGCCGGCCGGTACCGCCGGAAACGCTACGTCCCGCAATTTTTAAATCTGTAATATCTTCGAAAATATTCTCTTAAATCATACGGTGTAAAGGGCCATATAGATCTATATTAAATGAACAATGTATTCAAGGTATTTAATTGGTTAAGGATTAATGCTGTATTGGTTAAAATCGCTTCGAAAATTAACCATTATTTGTCGTAAAAAGTAAATGTCAAAAAAAAGTTATTGTGGGTTATCCATAAGAGATAGACATATACCATCGCGGACTTTTCTGTAGACCTTTTCAATGTGTACAATACTTAGTACATTATTTTGATAAAACTCGTAGGGTTCAGCCTGCGTTTGCAATGTAAGCGGAAAAAATATAATTATTTACGACATCACATTAGAAACCTCAAAAATAACAGTACTTCTCCACTATTTCATGGATGTTTTTATACATATAAACCTTCCTCTTGAATTACTCTATCTATCAAAAAAAACCGCATCAAAATCCGTTGCGTAGTTTCAAAGATTTAAGCGTACAAAGGGACATAGGGACATAGGGACAGAGAAAGCGACTTTGTTTTATACTATGTAGTGATGATGATTGATAAGAGGCAGAATATCTACAAAGTGTATGACTCACTCCCCCCCCCTCGCCGCCGCGCTTGTCGCACAGATTTTGTTCGTGGTGTCCTCTCTATAATAATACCTCAATGTGTAGTGATGATATCTTTATGTGATCATAATTATACAAAGTTATTCACTAGATCCGACCCGAGACTCATAAGCTTCAACAGTACAAATTTTTAATATTGAATTATTAATTATTATCTACAATAACGAAGTCTGCTAGTTACTAATATTGTATAATATCGATATTAATGTATGTACATAATTCATTAAATACGGATATTTAGATAAAATGTTCTACGTTTTCACTCCCTTCCACTATTAGATTAAATAAACTTCCTTCCTTCCTTCAATAATACCAATTACATTATTTCTGTTTCCAAAACATTATAATATATTGTAGATTGATGGAGGAACAGGAGAAGCAGAGACATTTGGCTCGGCTCTAAGCCGTTCTATTAAACTGGCCAAATGCCTTCGTAACTTTGGTCTAAAGGTTGGTGGCGTGGTTCGTGACAGTTGGCGGATGGAATCACTTGGATATGAGTATACCCATCTATAGCGCCATTTTGAATGCTATGATTAGTGTTGGTGTTTCTCCTTATTATAAATATCGTAAGTAAATTATTATGACAACTCTATTTTTTTAGCAAGTGGTATGTGTGAAGGTAAGTGAATTTGATTCAAAGTTCAGTATTTATATCGGGCTTATTTTATATTTACAGATGTGATTAAAGATCTTTTCGCTATAACGAAACCAAAAATAGCGTTTTGTGAAAGAAACTTCTTTGAAACCTATAAGAAAGTGAAAGAAGACTTGAAATTGAACACAAAAATTGTTGCATTTGGACATGGACACAAAGCATAGTCAGAATTCATTAAATAAAAACCGGCCAAGTGCGAGTCGGACTCGCGCACCGAGGGTTCCGTACAAACCTGCAAGGTTTACAAAGTTCGTTCATTACGACAATCGAGTCATAACTATGGTATTTTTATTATTTTAAGTTAGAGGAAATGGGTAGTAAGTTTAAAATTATTAAAAAAAAATATATTATGTGATGTAACTAAAAATTTATGGTTTTCGTAATTTTTCCTTTATCTATGCTATAAGACGTTGCTTCGTACCAAATTTCAAGATTCTGAGTTCACGGGAAGCACCCTGTAGGTTTTGATTCCCTTGCAAGTGTCGAAAATTTGCGGCATAAACGGCTGAATCTTTTGATTGCGTTGGCTTAGAAGTTTGATTTTTTTCACAGCTTCAAGGGACAGTAGACCTGAGTAATTGATATAAATTTCAGCTTCATACCTCCACGCGTTCCTGAGAAAAAGGGTCTTGACAGACGGACGGACGGACGGACGGACGGACAGACCGACAACAAAGTGATCCTATAAGGGTTCCGTTTTTTCCTTTTGAGGTACGGAACCCTAAAAATATGACGACGATGAAGCAGAAGAAAAGTTTAAGTAAGACTTTTTATCACTTTGGCATAGCAAGATTACAAAAACTGCTATATCTTAAAACTTCAACTGCTATTTTTTCATAATCGAATAAACCTTGTTTAAAACGACTATTAGAGTGTTTATATATTTATCTTCTTTATTTTTTTCATTTTGGTTCCTGAATTTATAGGATTGCAGAAATCGATCCAGACAACACTTGCCAATTTCTTATATGTACAAGTGGAAGGCTGTTGCTTTCACACAAACTAATACAAAAAATGTATACATGATATTAGCAAATATTTTGATATAATGGACATCATGTGAGTAAAAGGGAGGATAACGTTTTATTTATTTTTAAACTCAAATCCCAACATTTCTTTTTTTAAATAGACGTCTTCTAGAAGCACTTTTCAATCGTCATAACATGACTTTACCATTTACCAACGGTTCAGAAAGCAGTTTATTAAAAATTAGCCAATTTAGTAACACTATCTATATGCTAAAAATAAATTAATCGCTAAGATAGAAATGTATTGCTAAGCGCAAAACTCGAGAACGGCTGGACCGCTTTTCGTTAATTATTTTTTTTATAATATTCCTACGAGAATGGTTCTTATAGAGAGAAAACGTTAACTTACCACGGGCGAAGCCGAGGCGGACCGCTCTTTTATAAATACCAAAATACATCTAACAATACATTTACGAACTATATGTAATTTATATTAATATGCTTTTCTTTTAGAAGGGGAACAAATTCGTTACAATTATCACCAGTAAATGGAATAGAAACTACGTTGCATTAATTTCATTACCTCTTCTGGGACAGTGCAAACTTCAAAGTTCAATTCCCGATGATATAGATGTTACTATTAACATGATCAATAAATATAAGGTATGTCTATCTTGGTACGGGAGCTATTAACGTTTTAAAAAAAGTCATTTTAGTATAGTTGGGTTTTTGATATACTGTTTCTCTTGCTATTTCGGTTAGAGTCCGGGCTGTCTGGCTGGCGGTAATGGTTGCGTTTATTAGTGCGCACAGGAAAATATCCGTAACTTAAAGTCATTTATTAACGCGTAATTTTTAATCTTTTGCCTTTAGATAGATCCATCAGACATACATTTTTTATTGCAACACGTTTTTTTCGTTGTTAAATAGGTGCCATACGCAATTTTTTATTTCAAAATCATTAAAATGTCATCGAAATAAGTGAAATTCCATCAACATGAGTCCGCTTAAAAGGTAAGTAATAACTTTATTACTTATATTAAAGTGAAACTTTTATTACATCGTCTCAAACTTTTTGGTCTGTGTAGCGCATGTCGCGTGTATCGCGGCTGCCGAGTAGGTATACCTACTCGGCAGCCAACCGACACGCGACATGCGCTACACAAAGCAGTGTTCGGAACCGTTCGAACAGTTTCACTTTTACCGTGGTTTCATAAAACCACACAACATTTTTATATTATCCTTTTTTAATACTTATATTGAATAATTAGTAAACTAATATTTTTAATAGATGGTTTCATATTTATTACACTTTTGGGTATTAATATGAATTTGATGATATTTGGTTTTTATCAAGTTTACATTAACGTCCTATTTGAGGTTCGTTGGGAAAAGGAGGCACCATGGTAGATTGTTGCTAAAAAATTGTAAATAGTAAAATGAATATTATACATAGTATATCCTTCACGGGGACTCATGTTGATGGAATTTCACTTATTTCGATGACATTTTAATGATTTTGAAATAAAAAATTGCGTCTGGCACCTATTTAACAACGAAAAAAACGTCTTGCAATAAAAAATTTATGTCTGATGGATCTATCTAAAGGCAAAAGATTAAAAATTACGCGTTAATAAATGACTTTAAATTACGGATATTTTCCTGTGCAGATAAGATGCGCACTAATAAACGCAACCACTGCGGCCAGCCAGACAGCCCGGACTCTAACCGAAATAGGAAGAGAAACAGTATATCAAAGAACCAACTATACTAAAATTCTCTCTTGTCAACGTTGGTAGCTCCTATACGATTTTATATTGTTTCTTTATTAAAGATAAATTATATTTTTATCACGTATTTTTCATGAAATTTTCGAACTCCTAGCAATTTGTGAATCCAAAAATAAATTTAGTAAAGATGTTGATGTCGATGCATTAAAATATGAACTAAATAATTATTTTAATTTCAGCCGATATCTACTCATCTAAATCCCCACATATTGGCAGAGGTAATCAAAAGGAAGGACCAAGTTGATCTCACTTGTTTCGGCGTAATCGCAGGAGTTGGGGAAAAAGTTAATGATAAATTGTTTTTGGAAGTAAAGGTATGTTTAGGACCCCCCCCATCAGTTCCAAGCCTTGTCGTGGCCGGGGGGGCTCAGTAGCTCGGAGTGCACTGTGTACTCTGGGTGAAGCTAATTGGACGCGGAGGGGCTGAACGGCCGGTCTGTCGTCTGACGACTCGATTGGCTCGACGGCCATGGATCCATATAGCTGGCTGGCTGGCTTGAAGGCCGGCTGGCCGAGCTGGCTGGAACTGGCTGGTCACACCGGCTGCCTCGCTGGCTGGCTAGGGGGCCGGCTGGCAGGCTGGCTGAAACCGGCTGCTCCACCGGTTGGCTGGCCGGCTGCCTTGGGCGGCGGCTGGCTGGCTTGCTGTCACCGGCTGGTTGTCCGGCTGGCTGGCTGGCTGGCTGGATGGTCGGCTAGCTAGCTAGGGTCCTCCGGGGGGCCAGGTTTGGCTCAGGTGCCGTTGCGGTACGACGATGGATGGCGGCCAGCGGTCGCGGCCTGGCGATTAGGCTGGGAAAAATGAGGTTGGAAGGTCGATCGGGGCTCATTTGGGACTCGTTCCGACCGACTGGCAGGGGGCTGCGCTTTTGCGGCGGCGGATGGCGGCCAGAGGCCGCGTGTGTTGTGTTTGTTGGTAGTCTGACTACCAACAAAACAGGGGGCGGGATCCCGACACGTCACTTTGGTGACGTGCGGTGACTCCTGTAGGTGGGTGTAGGGCGGCGGCTGTCCTGCAACAGCCGTCTGCCAACTCGTAATCCGGTCCGTGGGGCCGGACCGAGGGCCGCCACCTCTGGTGTGAGGTGGGGGCTGCGAGGGAAACCTCTATAAAAGTGCGTCGGAGGGTCCTTCGACGCGTGAAACACGTTTCGGAGGGCCTTTCGGCGCGCGCCCTCCGGCCGGTCGGTGCTGGGGTGGGGGTTTGGGGAACGCCGATGATGGAACGGGGAACAATCCATCGTCGGCGAGTGGGTGGCGTGAGCTCGTGTGCCAGCTTGCGCCGCCTCGTGGTGGGTAATTTGGTGGAGGGCCTGGAAACAGGCGATTCGCGGAGGGCCTGGAAACGGGCAACTGCTGGGCGGGACATGCAGAAGATTGCGATAGTGTCCCCGCATCCCGCCTAAAGCAGCGCGTTGGTGTACAGTGGGGTTTTAGTCGGTAGGAATCCGACATAACCCACGGCTCCTTCCCCGGGAGCCGTGGGTATCTTAGGTAAGATTTCCCCACTTTAAAAAAAAAATGTTTAGGACTAATTCTAAATATAAATAAATCCTATTTTTTTTACCGATCACATTAAACTTTGATTAGAAAAAAAGGGAATAGATTTTTTTTCAATTATATTTTTTTTTTAAGAATCTTCACCTTATGCTTATATCATTCAAAAGTTGAATAATAATTATAAACAATAAACTGTATTGGAAATGTAATTGTATTACTCATGATGATTGTCAAAAGATGAGATACTAATTACTAACAAACACTATACAATTTTTATTATCTTTTTAGAATTGTATGAGAGAAGATTCAGGGCTATTTGAAAATGTAGGACAAACAGAAACCGTTGGACATATCTTCAACTATACTGAGGGGTGCCCACTTGGTAGCTGTGGAAAATCCTTACTGCCATGTTTTAGTCATAAGGTATGATTTATTATTTTGATATTGAATATATGAGTATATAGTTTTTGGTTTGAATATATAGTTTTTGATTTGGTTTTGTATGATTTACCTTTACACAATGAACTCTTATGTTAGATAATTTTAATCAAGTTTTAATTTCTTTCAAAAAATAATTAACGATTTAACGATTATGCGACTTACCAATAAAATTTATATACATACCTACCATAGAAATGTATATTCTGGTTCAGGCTGAAATTTATGAATAAATAAAAAATGTAAAATATTTTTTTGTGGAAAAGCATCGAGTGATGACTTTTTTTTACTTTTTTTAATATGATTCATTCCTTTGTTTTTAGCTAGTAGATTCCGAATCGGGGAATGAAGTAACGGAACCCAACGTACTTGGAGAAATGTGGATTAAAGGACCATGCCTCAAGGTCTTATGAAGCTATTTTAATTACAGGATGTCCCAAAAAGTAGTGATGAACGGAAGCTGGGACGTAGAGTACCTAGAGGGCTATCCGAATCACCCCCATGTATGTTATGCGATTTTTCGTCTTTTCGGAATTATGACATTTTTCATCTATCGCTGAGAACGATGAGATTTTTATTTATGGTGACGTGAATTATTGCGCTAGATGCTCGATTTTTTTTGTGTTCTAAGCTGAAAGATAGGCCAAGTCAGTATGGTAACATTTACTATCGTTAGATCTTCGAATGGAATAAAAAAAAAGAATTAAATGCCAAGAAAGATAAAATTACCCAGTATGTTCACAACTTCAAGGGCCCATAAAAAAATAAAATCATATAAAAAAAAGTTTTCCATTTGGCTTTTAAAAACTTGCCCTATCTATCAGGTAGCTACCCCAAAAATTTCATTTTATTATTCAGAAGCAGCTAGCTAGCTAGCAGAAGAAACTATTAAAAATGATAAAAGGGCATTCAGAAATTTAAAAGACAACTTTTTAAGGTGATGTCGCACTTACATTGAGCAACAGCGGGATTATTTTAAAAATTTCTGTTAATTAAACACCTATTTGTTGGTTTTAATGATCATCATCTTAATTCAATTTTTGCACTTACCACATTTAGATTTCAATTTTTCGATTGAAGCCTTCTGAATAATAAAATGAAATTTTCAGGGTAGCTACCTGATAGATAGAGCAAGTTTTTGAAAGCCAAACGGAAATATTTTTATGTGATTTTATTTTATTACGGGCCCTTGAAGTGGTGAACATACTGGGTAATTTTATCTTTCTTGGCATTTAATTCTTTTTTTTTTATTCCATTCAAAGATCTAACGATAGTAAATGTTACCATACTAAATTGGCCTATCTTTCAGCTTAGCAAACAAGAAAAATCAAGCATCTAGCGCAATAATTGACGTCACCATGAGTGAAAATGTCATCGTACTCGGCGATAGGTGAAAAATTGAAAAAAAAACCGGCCAAGTGCGAGTCGGACTCGCGCACCGAGGGTTCCGTACAAACCTGCAAGGTTTACAAAGTTGATTTTGTTACAGCTTAAAGGTATTATAGACCTGAGTATTTGGTATGAATTTCAATTTAATACCTCTACGCGTTTATGAGGAAATGGGAAGTAAGTTTAAAATTATTAAAAAAAAATATATTATGTGATGTAACTAAAAATTTATGGTTTTCGTAATTTTTCCTTTATCTATGCTATAAGACGTTGCTTCGTACCAAATTTCAAGATTCTGAGTTCACGGGAAGCACCCTGTAGGTTTTGATTCCCTTGCAAGTGTCGAAAATTTGCGGCATAAACGGCTGTATCTTTTGATTGCGTTGGCTTAGAAGTTTGATTTTTTCACAGCTTCAAGGGACAGTAGACCTGAGTAATTGATATAAATTTCAGCTTCATACCTCCACGCGTTCCTGAGAAAAAGGGTCTTGACAGACGGACGGACGGACGGACAACAAAGTGATCCTATAAGGGTTCCGTTTTTTTCCTTTTGAGGTACGGAACCCTAAAAATCAGGGATTATCTTTATTTCTGACATTTTAGATATGTACATCAGAACTTTCATTATGCTCTTCTTCATTTTCACTTTTCCTACTGCCATCACCTGTGTAAATCATTTCATCGATTAATTCAATTCACCTTTAAAAACAAAACCAAGAAGGGTATGGGGCAGGGCTGCAGATATAGAAACTTTATTTATATTACAGAAAAGAGCCATACGCTCTATATATAATTTGCGTGCTCGAGACTCACTAAGAGATCTCTTTAAGAATACTGGTATCCTTACTGTACCGTCGCAGTATATATTTAATAATATTTTATATGTACACAATAACGCTTACTTACACACAAAAGTAGGAGATAGACATTGTTATGACACAAGAAACAGAAATAAAATTGAAATGCCATTTTTCCGGCTAGCTTAAGTTAAAAATTCATTTATGGGTCGAGGTATACGCTTTTACAACAGAATTCCTCATAATATTAAAGAGTTTAGTAGTACTAAATTTAAAACTTATATAAATAAAAAAACCGGCCAAGTGCGAGTCGGACTCGCGCACCGAGGGTTCCGTACAAACCTGCAAGGTTTGTTACAGCTTAAAGGTATTATAGACCTGAGTATTTGGTATGAATTTCAATTTAATACCTCTACGCGTTTATGAGGAAATGGGTAGTAAGTTTAAAATTATTAAAAAAAATATATATTATGTGATGTAACTAAAAATTTATGGTTTTCGTAATTTTTCCTTTATCTATGCTATAAGACGTTGCTTCGTACCAAATTTCAAGATTCTGAGTTCACGGGAAGCACCCTGTAGGTTTTGATTCCCTTGCAAGTGTCGAAAATTTGCGGCATAAACGGCTGTATCTTTTGATTGCGTTGGCTTAGAAGTTTGATTTTTTCACAGCTTCAAGGGACAGTAGACCTGAGTAATTGATATAAATTTCAGCTTCATACCTCCACGCGTTCCTGAGAAAAAGGGTCTTGACAGACGGACGGACGGACAACAAAGTGATCCTATAAGGGTTCCGTTTTTTCCTTTTGAGGTACGGAACCCTAAAAATGTACTAGTTCAGAGAGCCTATTACAGTATTAAGGAATATATGGACGATAAAAACCCATGGAGGGTTGTCGCGTAAAAACCACAGGACAGTTCTTTGGCATATCACTATAAATTATGATGTTACATATGTAATTTGTAAAATTAAATTGTAAAACTGACATGATTAAAAAGAGCAACTATGGAGTTTCTTGCCGATTCTTTTCCGTAGATACTGCTTTCCGAATCGGTGGTAAATGTTAAAAATATGTACCTATGACGTTTCAAAAGTGCTTCTAGAAGAAGTCTAATTGAATAAATAAATGTTTGAGTTTGAGTTTGAGTTTATGTAATAGCAGCTCTATATAATTCCACACAGAGAGAACACGTGCAGTCACCACCAATATTTAAAGACGACTGACGGATTTTTCAGTTTTTTGACTGACAGGCTACCGTCACCTACCGCCCGATTTGTTTTTGATTGTGTATGACCGTGAATTGACTTCTATTTCTTTTGAACAAGGTGTAAATTAATGCAAGTCCATTGTTTAGGGCTCTTACGATTCAATGATTCGAGTGTTTTCGGAAATACGACAATTAGCGAAGATTTGCATGTGCATTATTAATTTTGGAGTACTGTACGTTTAAGTATTAAACAACTTCACAAAGATTAAACAGCAGATTGAAACATACTTTAAATGTGACTTGACTGTGACTTTTCATGACATATTACTTGGTGCGTGCGACAACCAACTACCATCGACGACTGCTGGATCACGTAGGCCTCATGATTTTAGTTAAGACGAAGAGGGTTTACTTATTTAAACGGTCTCTATATTGTAGTGAAGTGGCTGGAACTTCTGCAGGAATTGGGTACGCGAGAGCAATGTATAGCATTCGTTGAGGAGCAAGAGCGTGAAGAGATCCCATCCAATCCATCCCCATCAAACTTTGGTTACAAGAACTATATTAATAAGTAATGATGATGATGATGAATATTCTGCATGTTTGTCTTTGACGCATTAAAGCCCACTTGGCCTTATCGGAGATGGCAGTAAAGGCTTGCGGATGGAGGTGTGTCCCGATAACATAAGGTCTGCAGAAATCTTGGTGCCCCTGATAAAAAATATGTTGATAAAAGGGCATACTTACACACTTTTGGAGAGCGTATGATTGTTTGGGTGACAATGGGTTTTTTCATAAAAAGTTAATCCATAGTGACCCAGACAGTCCCTTCGTAGCTCCAGATGGGACACACACGCAGAAAAGAAGCCCAGTGACGTGTCGAGAAACGTGACAGAGTTAAATAAATTCCCGTTGTCTGTTTGTCCATACGTAGACTACGATCTTTAAAACTTAAGCAAAATATTTTGAGAAGGCTTTTTTAAAAGATAAAGTTATTCAAGAAAGTTTTTCTGATTGGTAAGAAGAATTTGATAAGTGTTCGACTCGTGGGCATAAATCACGAAAACCGGTCATGCCGATTTGACAGAACTTGCTAAACAGACCCTGTTAAATTAGAATTTTCTATATAGAGATAAAGATTTTTAAATTATTGTACCAGTTAACATGTTTTTAAGAATCTTCAAAAAGTTAACTTTCTGGTATTAGTAGTTTCTTAAAAGTATAAATACGTTACATATCCGCAGTTTCAATTCAACCTAAAAGTAATTCAGGAGATAGTCAGCCAATTTATGATGTCGTTGCAGTCAATATTACAACTTAAAGACTCAAGGAAATGGACTAGCATTTGATAACAAGTTCAAAAAACATGTATTGAGAATTTTATTATTCTTTCATTTAAAAAAGTTTTTTTTTGCAATTGATGATAATACTAACCTACAGATTGTCATTTCAGTATAATAATAATGTAATTTTTTTTAGGTTTTAGGGTGCTCTTTAACCTATTTAATTACAATTATTCAATTCCATCAATTATAATTGCGATTCCTGAATTGAAAATTGAATTGAATATCGTGTAAGAAGAGTGACTTCATATTTGGATCAAATTTGTAAAAGAAGACTTTAATACCTAATATTTATCGCACAATACATCAAATTAAAATTCTGATTTGGACTTTGAAAAGTAGGATTAGCACATTAAAACAAGAATTACCAGAAAACATTCCTACAGAATTATTGTACTAACTGCTTATACAAATTTTTGATGTTTATGTGAGCTTTAACATTTTCTCTGTAATATTGATTGTTGTTTTGTGTGAAAAAAGCAAATAAAATAATGTTGTGTGGGTACGGTTTTTTTTTATTTAACCTATAATATCTACCTAGAATACAGATAGTATAGAATATATTTATCACCATAAAATAATTTTTAGTTGAGGTATCCGACCTGAGAAAATAATAATTATACACTCATGCCGCTATTGAACATTTAGGCTGAATTATTTTTGATTACTTTGAAACTATTAATTATTGTTATACAAACAGCATGGAATTATCATTATACATTCTTCAGATTTATTATGCGTAGTCGAAGGAGTGTATAGTATGTTATTAGATGAAGACGAGACACATTGGAGAGGAGAAAATATTTGATTCAATTAACAAATGTACTATTAATCGGTTTATTATAATGTATCGCATTCAGTGCTGGATACAATATATTGATAAACTCGAGAAGATAATTTTACAGTCAATTATTTTAACGTCCATTTACGTGACTAAAATTTAATACTTCTTTGTGCTATATAAGGTCTTTATGTTATGAACCAATTGAAATATGGATAGTATTAATGAGGCTATTTAAAATATTTTTGTACCCTATTGATTTTTAATGAGAAAATTTTGCTTACGTCCTTGTCTGATTCACATAATTGTAGGAATATATTTTCACAGGCCTCATCATTTTAGATATTTGTCACAGAAACGCACAGGAGGTCAATGTTTTATATGTATATTTAATACAAAACATGATTTCCAAAAATTGATGTTTGAGAATAGATCGAAAACTTTTTCGATTTTTTCTGTATACCCTATATATATAAATGATAAAATTATTCTGGCAGAACAAAGTTTCTGGGTCAGCGAATAAATTCATACTAATATAATAAAGCTGAAGAGTTTGTTTGTTTGTTTGAACGCGCTAATCTCAGGAACTACTGGTCCGATTTGCAAAATTATTTCGGTGTTAGATAGCCCATTCATCGAGAAAGGCTGTACATCATTACGCCAAGGCTAACAGGAGCGGAGCAATGCGGGTAAAACCAAGGGGTGAAGCTAGTATTATATAAATTTAACTACGTACCTTGAATATAAGAAGCCTATTTAGAATGATTAAATTACTTGGTGAATACATAACTCTGTTGAGTTTGACTACCAATTTGAAAAGCTCCAGCTCGTGCATTATTGAATCGTAATCACTCCATCGAAGCCTGATACGGTCTATTATTTCTCCAGTTCTGTGAAACTAATGGGAAAAATAAAAAACTAAATATCTTTAGACAAATAATAATAAATATAGTTTTAAAAACCTATCCTTGATAATTGTACAAAGTTTGAATTAAATCTTTCCGTTTAAAATGGGTCAAAATTGAATAAAAGAGTCGGTTAGCTCGCATTTTACTAACCCATTCTATAAAGGTATTTTGGGACTGTTACCATGACGTCTTAAAGTAATATTTATTCCAGAGTAAGAAGGCGATAGCGCTAGACGACCTATATAGCGCTGTCTATTTCCCATAATGGAATGAATACTGCTTTAAGACGTCTCGTTCAAGGATACTTTACCTGGTGATGAGTTCGATGACAAGGTTCTATCAATATAACCACCCTGCAAATGTGCAGGAAACTCCATGTAACTTGAGATAAAACGATACCAATGTTGATATTTTCTGTAACTAAAACCAGTATTTTAGAAAATAGTACCTTTTTGCGAACAAGCTCAGAAGTGTGAATGGAAAGTGTAAATAATTGTGTATAACTAACTTGTAACATGGTTTTGGACAATGTTGAAGTCATCATATTTGGATACTAGATTTCTGCCAGCGGTAACGCCCGCGTAGTCAAAGGAAAAAAAGCGCATAGTTCCCGTACCCGAGAAATTTATCCTATGTCCTTTTTCGCATTTATAATATTAGTTAGGATAGGTCACTCTTAATAAATACGACGTCAGACCCTTATGCGGGTGAGATTTGGTCACATTTTCAAACATGACGCAGTAGTTGTTATATGTTTACCTACCTATGTATATTTAGGTATCTAATAGTGTAATAGGTGTGACTTCAACCAAACTTACACATTTTCGAAATAATCAATATTTCTATATAACCAGCAGATATAAAAGAAGCAGTGGCCAAGGCAATCAGAGACAAAATTGAAACACCATCATATTTTTTAATAATTTTGACAGCATCACAAATGGTCAAATAGGATTTGGTGTAGGAATTAATCCGCATAGCAACTTCTAGGTTCCTTCTATTGTCTTGTTCTGTTAAAAAAATTGATATTAATTGAAATGGTGCTTTTCCACCAATAATGTGCGAGGATGTGTTGCGAGGAATGTGTTTGTAAATAACCAATAGTATCGCTTCAAACGCTAAACGCTTCAAACTTAAACTAGTCCATTGAAAAGTTACATTTGGGGTTGCGTTTTTTAGTGGACGCAATTTTATTTTTTTGATGTGTAGGGGGGGTCAGTGTGAAGCTATCACCAAGTTTGTGGGGTCGCCACCCTTGTCCCACGGCCGCCATCTTGAAAATAGCGGTTAAAATGGTTTTTACGATATATATCTCTTAAACTACTTATCTCATAATAAAACACTGTTGACATTATTTGTTGCAAATTAAATTCTCTACAACTTTGGTTCTGTAACTTTTTGTCGTAGAACTATAAATAAAAAAGTTATAAGTGAAAATGTTTTTTTTGTAGATTGTTTTTCGAAGAACAACTTTTATTTACAACATTTTTTCATTAAGTAAATAGCTAAGGTTTTACATCCCTCCGAAGTGAGTACTATTTTAAGTACTCTTTATACTACTTTGTACTCACTTCAGAGCGCTGTAAAACCTTAGCTATTGACGTAATGAAAAAATGTTGTATATAAAAGTTGTTCCTCAAAAAACAATCTACAAAAATGGTCTGATATCATTTCTTCGTAAAATGATAAAATAAAGTAAAAAATATAAATAATAAAATATAAATTGAACATTTTCGCTTATAACTTTTTTATTTATAGTTCTACGACAAAAAGTTACTGAACCAAAGTTGTAGAAAATTTAATTTGCAACAAATAATGTTAACATTGTTTTATTATCAGATAAATAGTTTAAGAGATATATCGTTAAAACCATTTCAACCGCTATTTTCAAGATGGCGGCCGTGGGACAAGGGTGGCGACCCCACAAACTTGGTTTTAGCTTCACACTGACCCCCCCTACACATCAAAAAAATAACATTGCGTCCTCTAAAAAACGCAAGGTTAGGCCTAAAAAATGTAACATTTCAATGGACTAAACCTAAATGAAGCGCACAACTACACATTCTCGCACATTATTGGTGGAAAAGCACCCTAAAGAGGTAAAAATCTGCCTCGTGGTTTTCTGCAATTGCTTTCCATTTAAAAATAAAGTTAATATACAAACGTGTAACTGCTTCGATGTTCATTTTAATAACTTAACAAAATAAAGTAAATATAGAAACGTGTAACTGCTTCCATGTTAATTTTAATGACATAAAAATTGATCAAAATTTTCAATCGAATTTTTTTTAATAGCCAAATATACCTTTTCTTTTAAGTATTTGCTTGAAAAGATCATGAGGGTAACCGATATTTTTCATATTATCATCGTATAGTACAGCACCGTAATTTTCATTATCTGTAATAAAAAAGATTAACTTATTTTCATAGTATAAAAACAACTATTAATTAATAATATACTGAAACCTTGGTATAATTCACTAAGTCCATCATTCAAGGAAACAAGTGCACCGTTTATCAATAATATAATTGAAGAATAAAGAACACTTGCAAACGTTATAACAACAACCATGGAACAGTGTGCATAGATGATAGAGCTGAACCACACTGGAAAAAACTCGGAGCAATTATCAAGCCTGGAGAAGTAACAATTAATTGAACAATAAAGCACTAGTTTGGCCTTTTTGGCTTATGGCAAAATGTCATGCGAAAAAAGAGGACAGATATATGTCAGTTCGACAGTTTGAAATGACATGTAGCCATTTCAATTTGTTTTAGTGACCAGTCTGGTCACTAACGCATGGTGATTTTAATTATTGTTTTTGAAGTGAAAAACGTGTTTTCTAGTTTCTTATGTTATTTTCTGAAAAGATAATTTACTAAAGATTACATGGCTTGTGTTGTTCACGGCTGTAAAAGCCGTAGTACTGGGAAATCGGATGAAGATTGGAATTTGTCTTTTCACAGGTTAGTGTTTTGATCAATTTTTTTGTTAATTGTATTATAAATAAGTTAATTTACGTTATTTTTATAATCATCTATGTTTTATCTAACCGTAATCATTGAAATGAAATCATAATCAGCTTAGTTTTTAGAAAAAATGCAAAATATAACTTCCATAGTGTTGTGCAATTATCGATACTTGAGTAGGTACGAAGTACTTCATTGATAATGACTGCTTTAGGTTAGGAGAAAAAAAAAAGGTATTTAAGTATGGATTTTATTGTTATTTGCAGGTTTCTGGCTTGAGAAAAATTAAAAGATGTTTGGGTTAAAGCTATAGCACAGGGAAAATTGGAAGCCTTCAAAACATTCTCGGCCTTGTTCAAATCATTTCGAATCAGACGGGAAGAAAAGTAAAGTGCTTTGCAGAGATGCTGTGCCACAAGTTTAAGGTGGCATCTATTTTAAATAATAAATATTGTAATTTGTTAATTAAGTATCGAAATAAAATGTTGTAAAAAAAAATTTTAAATTTTATTTGTTTTATTTGAAGCAATTTATTTTAAACTTTTACCAATTTTTTCCTGTGGGAATGAGTATTTTCCCGCGGTAAATTGTAGCCTATATGTTATTCTGATGTTTAATCTATAATATGTATAATTGTAAAGTTCCATAAAAACTCATTCAGTAGTTTTTTCGTGAAAGAATATCAAATGTCCATTCTTATATATTTTTGCTTTTATAATATTAGTAGGATACGATTATTGATTTGTAAAAAGATCAACCAGGTGGAAGTCAGATTCGCGCACGAAGGGTTCCGTATAATTCTATGAATGAATCTATGAAAACAGGAAAAAATACGTACCTTTTTACGAAACCATAAAAAACAACCTAAACCGAAATACCTAATTATAATATTTTTTTATAAATACCACTACCATACAATGCAAGGCAGTCAATACGCATCGTAAATGAATAATTCCAAATTAAACGAATCTTAAAATTTGGAATTACCTATCCATAATTCAAAATTAAAAGAATCTTAAATTATCTTCAAGCAATTTTATAACTTAATTTTTTTATTTATCGATATTTTAGTATTCGATAAAGTGGCAAGCACTACCTTTTTAGAACAAAAAGTGGCTACATGTGGATTTGAATGCCAAGCCGATAACAGTGTGTTGTCTCTTTCTATCGCATTAATTAGGGTATTGAATAAAAGAGAGCCACTATATAAGAAACGTTCAATTAATTGTTACTTCTCCAGGCTTGTTAATTGCTCCGAGGGAAAAAAAGAAAGTAATATTATTTATTCATTTTGTATTTATATTGTAGTCAAACCCCGAAGCTCGGGCACTCTTAGGTTTGACTGGTCAAACCTCAGGACCTTGTCAAAGCCCGAATAAATGTAAGATTTTTTAAAAAAATTTCTTCAGTCATTGTCTAGCTGAGGCGTACTATACGCGTGCGATGCCTATGCTGCGATCACCTACGCCCGAGACTGCTGCTGACTTCAGTCAAAGGGTGAAATTCAAATGTATTTCGAGGATTGCCCGATGGCTTTTGCCAAATCTAAGATAAACCAGTCCTTCCGCGAAGAGATTGTGTTTCGGGATTTGACTATAACATTTAGATTAACTCCTGATATGCCTAACATACCTATATTGTGATCACTTTCTGTTCGTTTTTTCACAACAATCTCCATCAAAGTCCAAGTATAAAATATAAATACTAAAATCAAACAGATCCAAACGATATTCAGCATTTTCTGTTTCAATGCTTCTTTTGGTAGTATCTGAAAAATATATTTGTATTTATTTGTTTAACACTTTAATAAAGTTGTACAAACAGGAAACCTTAGAACTATGACAGAAAGTCCTACTAGTAGAAATACAAATGCGAAAGTTTGTGAGGATGGATATCTATGTTGATGGCGATGGATGTTTGTTACTCTTTCACGCAAATACTACTGAACTGATTACAATGAAATTTGGTATGTAGGTAGCTGAAGACCCAGAATAAGACATAGGCTACTTTATATCCCGGAAATACCACAAGAACGGGAACTATGCGGGTTTTTCTTTGAAAACACGGACGAAGCCGCGGGCGGAAATCTAGAATAATAATATGACAAAAGCATTAGAGGTTTTCCCGTTCCAAAATATTCCTGTTGTGTTGAAATTAGTAGAAACAATACCTTATGTAATGAATTCAAACATTTAATCCAACGCTTTATGCGCCTTGACGTTGAAAATATTTCATAATTTACGAATATCAGCATGGAGTAATCGAGTAGCCATAATATCACGAAAGGGTTCCGGCTTACATCATTTATTGTTATTCTGCTTGTATAAAAATATATACAGTTGTAAACTAAATTCGCCAATTGAAGAATATCTACAAAATAAACTTTATATCACGGGGAGAAGAGTGTTAATGTAAATATACGAAGTGTCTAGTCGTCCGCTAAACGGATGAATAAAATAAATTAGTCGTCCGATTACCGGATGAATAAAATAACTTAATCGTCCGATTACCGGATGAATAAAATAATTTAATCGTCCGATTATTCGGATTACTAGATAACCTTTTAACACTAAAGCTAGTTGGGTTGGACTAAAGCAAAGGGGGCGCAGGACTTAGAAAATTTTTGATGGAGTTGGTGTCATTATAACACCTATTTATTATTGTTTTATCGTAAAGATTACGCTAATATAAGCATGTTTTATAGGAACAACTTTTCTCTATTCGCCCTCAATTCGTTAGGTTAGGTTTAGGTTAGGTTAGCCGTTAGGTTAGGTTAGGTTAGGTTTCTTAAAAAAAAAACTACACAGAAATAGGAGCCCCGCGAAGCGGGGCTCCGTCGACGCGCAAAAAAAAATCAAGTTTAGGTTAGGTTAGCCGTTAGGTTAGGTTAGGTTAGGTTTCTTAAAAAAAAAACTACACAGAAATAGGAGCCCCGCGAAGCGGTGCTCCGTCGACGCGCAAAAAAAAATCAAGTTTAGGTTAGGTTAGCCGTTAGGTTAGGTTAGGTTAGGTTTCTTAAAAAAAAACTATACAGAAATAGGAGCCCCGCGAAGCGGAGCTCCGTCGACGCGCAAAAAAAAATCAAATACCTACGTGTGCCCTCCTCCCCCCACAAAAAAACCTATAATACGTGCGGCAGTTCTCTAAAGAATTATCGGACGATTAAATTATTTTATTCATCCGGTAATCGGACAACTAATTTATTTTATTCATCCGTTTAGCGGACGACTAGCGCTGTCCGTAAATATAATTCATTTGTTTCTTTCACATTATATAGTAAACATGTTTAATTAGTTATTTTTGTACTATAATAATTAATCAGTCCTATTCTTCAGTCGGTTTGCTTCTCGATATTTTTCCAGGTCCAATTTATCTTGACCTCGTAATATTAATATTGCCCAGTTTTGCCTAATCAAGCAAATTCCCGAGAATTTCACATCTTCACTGCGTGTCAAAGGAAAATTATTCCCACGGAAATAGAGATCTTTCACTGTCGTCAATAGTAACCTATATTACTTTAATAGTAACCTATATTACAACCTAACTATCTCCAGACACAAATGGAGTCCGCTCCAAAGTGACTCGAAAGAAAAGAACAAGAATCAAGCAAACACATTGCATTTATTATTTTGTATTTATTTGAATAGTAAGAATCATATGAAATGTGACACTATTTAGCGAATACACATAAACAGAAGATCCTACAACAGTTTAGTTATTAAATGCACATACCCAAAAACAAAAGTATACATATGCTGTATATATAAAAAGAGCGTGAGTAAGTAACACGTGCAGAACTTATAGGCGCTACGCAAAACCATCTCGAGACGAGGAGCGCTTTTCTAAATACATCCATTCTATTTCTGAAATACAATAATTTTTATTGAATTTTAACAAAATTGGTAAATTTAGATCGGGCGGGTTACTATTGTGGCGGTTATGGAGTTTCTTGCCGGTTCTTCTCCATAGATACTGCTTTCCGAATCGGTGGTAAATATTAAAAATATGTTATAACGATTCAAAAATGCTTCTTGAATAAATAAATGTTTGAGTTTGAGTTTACTATGTCTTAAAGCAGTATTAATTCCATTGTGGAAAAATGACAGCGCTATAAGTATAGGCTAGTGGCATCATTTATCCATGCTGGAAATAATACTGCTTTATGACTTTACGGGAACACCCTGTTTGTTAATCAAGGTTAAGAACAAGTTAAGAACTACGTATGTACTTACCAAATCAAATTCTTTATTTTACCAATCTATCAGAATATTTCTTTCGCTATAGTAATTCAAAAGAAGACACTATTGGAGCAAGAAATTTTCAACAATATTTTATTTTAAATGCCATAATATAGCAAGCAGTAAAACATACTGATAGTTAGGGTCCACAAAATTAAAATTACCGAATAATCTATGATCGTTGTATTATGCGTCTTATCAATGAATAATGATCAAAAAATAAATAGAGACCAATGAAATACTTTGTTGTTGTATAGATAATATAATATAATACTAGGTTGTTGCATGCAATCTGTTTGCTTAAGATGTACTAGCTGCGCTCCGCGATTTCACCCGCGTGGCTCCGCTTCTGTTGGTCTTAACGTGATGATATAATATAACCAATAGCCTTCCTCGATAAATGGGCTATTCAACATTGAAATAATTTTTCAAATCGGACCAGTAGTTCTTGAGATTATCGCGTTCAAACAAAAATACTTCAGCTTTATAATATTATAGTATAGATTTATTCTACGTACTAGTATAGTATGTCAATTTGTTCACGCAAACCCCAAAGATCTATTTACTTATTAGTTCTTGCATTAAGTGAAATCTGAAGAAGTTTTAATAAGATATAGATTAAGATTCAAGTAGAATAGAACAATACATTATGATATGTTTATGATTTAAAAAAATACGAGTAATTTGTCGTCTATCTTAGTAGGGAAAAAAAGCCGTGATGAAATTTATCTAATCAAATTAGCTTAAAATCTACATACTTTTGTTGTAAAAAGTATGTGTGTAACAAATGTATATCTAATCATTTACTTTGAAGAAAGAAAATTCAGGCCATTCTTTTTCGTCGAAACACTCTTGTCAGAACGGTCGTTGTTATCATGAAGTTTATCTGTTTCACTGATCGATTTTCTTTAGGGACAAGTAGAGAGATTTTTTTTTATTCGTCTCCACCAGGAATTGAACCCAGGACCCCTCGGTTCTACGCTCACGCGTCAACCATTGTACCAAGGAGGAGGTCTACCATTGTACCAAGGAGGCGTCAATAATACTTCATAGCATATAGTAATTAATATAAAACTGTGATATAAAAACACGTTGTTAATAAGTTTACATAACAAAGACACAGTATTACAATATTATTTCCTACAGTAAGGAAACGCCTTTGATGTTGCGCGATGCCGCCGCCAGCGTAGGTACTTACGCTGCCACACGAAAATACGCTAGGGTTGCAACAAATGGGAAATAAAACAATTGTGATTATTAATATTATGATGAAATCATTTATTCATATGTACATTCAAAATAATTGCGATTATTAAATCTGATGTAATTATTTGTTCATAAATATATAATTACAGATATTGCACTGCTAAATATTATTTACGTGGACACTTTATTTTTGGATGTTCTTAATTGTACATTATACCATTTAACTAAGTAATGCATTCGCATTGGGATGTACAATCTGATTAGAAAATAATGAGGACAACATATACATAGCTTTGATTTTAATTCAACAGATACAATTAATACAATCTTTCTGAAATATTGTTTCCTTCTGGGATTTCAATGTAGATTTACATCCGTAAACGGAACAGTTTTTGTGCGCCATAATAGAATATGTAAGTACCTATGTATAATAAAATTATTACACAAAAAATACGACTGCGTCGTCCTTTCGCGATAGTTAATGCAAACTCAGCGTGATTGCATTAAGCGGCCCGCGTCGCCCGACCCCCCGCCAGTTCCCCTCCGTTTCTCTGCACAAGTACATTCGTCGCCATACTGTAGGAAATATGGTAATACTGTGACAAAGACATTCTTTTGAAAATTAAATAATTGTGTTTCACATTATTTAATTTGCAAATAAATAAAGGCGTTTATATTTAAACAAATGTGCCAATGACGTGTTAACAAATAATATAATACTAGTGGAAAACCCGGCTTCGCTCGGGTGAAATTTGACTCATAATACACGTCTAGTTGCAAAATGTAGGTAGAAATTTCTGTAGTCATCGGTTCTCAAGGAATATTAAAGGAATAAGCAAGGCATAGATTCGTATAGCTTCGTTCGTTATGTTTAATAAATATAATAAATAAAAACTGCAAAAGTTTTTACACAAATTATTTTTATTTCAAAATAAACTAACACAAATTAACAAAACATATAATTTTTAAGGTTTACTCTGTGTAAACCTCTTTGTTTTAAGCACTCAGTCTTTTTCTCTACTTTGACAGGTAGATAAGTACTTACCTACTAATTTTAAAAATAAAAAATGAAATTGTGGTTCTTTAACCAAACTGGCTAAATCAAGAATAATAGTAGGATTAGGCCTTATCTACCTTTTCCTAGGGATAAATCAGCTTTAACACAGAATGCCTTGTCTCATTGCATGGCTCTTACAAACCAAGTCACTATTCAGCAGAGGAAGTATACATCTAATGTTTTATTTATTTTATATAAGAAAGTTCTATCTTTTATATAAAATTAATAAAACATTTACTGAACATTTTATGTTCAGTTTGACTGTTTCAATGGCATAATCCTACAAAAAGATACAATCCATAGAATATTATTATAAAGGTATGTAAATTGTAATTTTACAATGAGTACTTATCCGAGAATTTGGCAAAGGTACTTATAAAAAAATATTCTCTATTATCACAGGTTGATTATGACAAAATTTCTCTCTCTTCAAAATTTTTCGATAAATATTTATCACCTTTCACCTACACCATTAACTTACCCAAAAGTCATCATCAAATAAATCTTGGGAATTGTCAGGTTGTATTGTAGAGGCAGCTAGTGATTTCACAGATGCAACAGGAGCAGTTAGAGGTTGTATTGTAGAGGCAGCTAGTGATTTCACAGATGCAACAGGAGCAGTTAGAGGTTGTATTGTAGAGGCAGCTAGTGATTTAACAGATGCCACAGGAGCAGTTAGAGGTTGTATTGTAGAGGCAGCTAGTGATTTAACAGATGCAACAGGAGCAGTTAGAGGTTGTATTGTAGAGGCAGCTAGTGATTTAACAGATGCCACAGGAGCAGTTAGAGGTTGTATTGTAGAGGCAGCTAGTGATTTAACAGATGCCACAGGAGCAGTTAGAGGTTGTATTGTAGAGGCAGCTAGTGATTTAACAGATGCCACAGGAGCAGTTAGAGGTTGTATTGTAGAGGCAGCTAGTGATTTAACAGATGCCACAGGAGCAGTTAGATTTTTTGGAAAAAGGTTTGAAAGTGTCCGAGCTTTGGTTATTCTTAACTGCCTAATTGTTTCTAGGCCACAGCACTCGCAATAATTGAAATTATCTGCAAAAATATATTATACAATTAATAATGTCTATTGTATAATAAGAGCCAGCCAAGTTCAAGTAGAACTTGCGCATGAAGGGGTTCATTTCATTATCGAGAAAAACGGTGAAAAAATCGTGTGTTTCTGTATGTGTTCATGACACCTCAACACAGGCTATGCATGTGGTCATTTATTATTATTTGTCGAATTATAGAGAAAAAATATTGAGCCGCTTACCGAGTATAATGTTGTCGCACTCCACACATCGACTGCACATTTGCTTTTGTTTGCCATCTCTTGCAAATATTCTGCCATTACAAAAATTGCATGTCAATGGAAGTAAATAAGTACTTATTTTATTTTTAAATGCAGAAGGCTTACAATCCACACTTTAAGAAGAAAACAAAACAAAATTCACTTAAAAACACAACCTGCCCACATACCTACTAAAATACTACTCACCATCTTTACGAAGAGCCCTTCGCTCCATCCACTTTCCACAATTGTGACAATGTTTACCAAATGCACGGAGATTCGGCTATTAACAAAATGATATAGGTATCATCAAACAAAAGACTAAACGAAGACAGAGACACGACCAACGAAACATTTTATGAAATACTTACGATTTTCGGCATGATGTGTGTAATCCACAAAGCACAGACTAAGTAGAGAGCACAGAGTACTATTGCTATGGTAGAGAGTATACACTAAACAAAGTAAATGACAATGACATTTGAACTAAAACTTCGACTTTAAGGTTATGGTTAGTATTCTTCTTTCTATGGTTTTTATCGTAATCGGCCAATCTTAGGTTTAAAGAAAAAAAGACGGGTTGCACTCCGGGAGTGCCGGCTGAAGTGAAAACTTGATTATTAACGTTCAGCATGTTTGATATTTTGGAATGGTATCCGTCTTACGCATGGAATATAAGGGCTAAAAAAAAAAAAAAAAAACATCCGTCTTACGCTTTTTCGATCAGGCCACGTGTCCTGACGCGAGTTTAAGATTTTATACCCAACGCCGCTAAAGAAGTTTTCACTTCAAAAACACATAACAAAAAGTATATCATAAAAAAGTGTCAAAAACAATATTTTCGAGAAACGTCAACGACTGACGAAAAGTATTTTTTGTTATGATTCACTCTTCTTGGATTCACTAAACGTTGGCGAGGCGTATCTAAGCAACGGAACGTTTATTAACTACCCAAGATGGCGACTGTGGTTTGCTTGGTTTGTCAGTGCAATTGAAATTTAACGAAATTCTCCATAATCCGAATTTTGCGGATATATGTTGTCGACTCAAAATTAATATTTTTTTATGTTTTGTTATTCATATAAGGTTTCGATCGAGTCTACCGTACCCTTTGACGAAATTATTAATATAGAAGATTACGAAATACAAAATGTCTAGTGACGGAGTAATTATTTTCAAAACTGGGTAGATATCATAAATTATATAAATAGAAATAAGAAAATATCTCTGAAATGTTTTAAAAAAGTTTTAATAATTTAAAACTTGAGGGCAATGATTTTTTTTTATTTACTTTAATGACAAATACGACGTTTAGGTACTCCAGAATCAGTCGCGTCATAATTTTAAAACTTATCTAAAATATTCTTTCTCCAAAATAAAAAAATATTAATAAATCTACAGTGTCAACCATTTGTCGTCTCCGACTAGGCCATGCTTCCACCCCAGTGCACCTAGCAAAAATTCATGTTCGTGATAGTTATCACGAACCTTATGCGAGTGTGGCTTAGCCGAAGGTAACAATGACCATATTTTTTTTGAGTGCCCTAAACGAAATTCCTCACTTTTAGATCAACTTCCCCCTGATGTTCCCCCTCCCACTAATTTTAAATGTTTGTTGTGTTTGGTTCCCTCCTCATTTGTTAACGTTTTATCCAATTTTATCCATCTCAATTCTCAATAATCTTAAATTTTAATGCTTTGCTTTTGTATTTGTCCTGTTTGATTATCCAGGTAAGACTGATCCCGCACTTGAACTGCTCAATCTCTTCCGTGATTTTTCCTCAGCACAGAGTATCAAGTTGCTACATTATAACCGTAGTCATTGAAATAAAAGATCAATTTTGATCTGTGCATACATGACACTGGACACTGGCAGAATCCGTCTCTACTGGGATTGGGAAGGCCATAAAAAAAAAGAAGAAATATTCTTTCATTCTTAATTTGTTTTTCGCCTAAAATAAGGTGAAAATTTAAGCTCTAAGCTACATATAATTCAAATGCTATTGAAAACTTTTTGTTTTATTCTCGGGTTAGGATTGAGTTTTATCAGCAGGTATAATCAAAGAATATATATATATATTTTTTTAACCTTCTGTGGATTTGAAAAAAAAAAGAAGCGTGTTAATTTTTAATTATTATATTTCAATTAACAAAAAACCATCACATGGTACCTAATTTAAAAATTCAATAGTTTTTTTTCCTCTTACATGTCTCAAACCAATTTCTAATACGTTGTTTCTTACCTTGAAATTTTAATTGAAGTCATCAAAGACATTAATTACAACTAAGAACCAAATTTACTTTTTTCTTATAACTAAAAACTAATCATTTATTGATTTTAATATATATTTTCATGTTTTGGGAGTTAATTTTAAATTGGAATGTTTACGCACTACATAACCTCTGACTTTCAGATATCATTCCCTGTCCTTCTCAGATTAAATATACCAGAATGAGATAGGTGATATCTTTCATCCTCATATAATAGATTATTAGTTGGATTGGTTGCAGTATTATACACTGCTTCAATATGAAAAGACGTACATAGAAATAATTGAATAAAATGGAAGTTATTTCAAAATTATTCGCGCTGACTTTATTGTCATGTGTAGTTTATATACAAACAGGTAAGGCTGTAGGTTTCTTATTGAAATTAGGCTTCATTTTTCAATCTCCTTTATTATTATGATGCATCATATTCAAATGAATAAATTAACAAAAAAAACAAAGCAATGGGTATTATATGAGAGGGAAATTCGATAACGAAACCGATTATCATATCAAAAATAGCCCAGATTTATGCCGTAATAGATGAAAACATTTTCCTCGTATTTTATTGTAATTATAAAAAAAAAACATACCGGCCGAATTGATAACCTCCTCCTTTTTTTTTGAAGTCGGTTATAAAGTATGTGTTGTGTTTATTTATGTTTTTATGCCAATATTTTTCGACCATTTTTTAATATTAGGAAAAATAAAAATGGTATATAGTATAGACTGTAATTGTTTACCTACTCAATAAAAGTAAAAATGGTCAGGAAATTAGAAACAAAAATTTATTTGTAAGAATACTCAAATTTGTCGCAATTATTCGTGTTTCATTGTAACAAACCCAATTAAGAAGCCTCAGAATTCCGCCTTTTTATTGTCATATGAAAATTTAAATTCATTTTCTTTAACATACTATTTTGAATATAATTGTTTTGAAGTGAAACTTTTTTAGTAGAGTAAAATTTAAAAGTCGTGTCATATAGCAATACAATCTTGCCGAAGAAGTTTCACTTCTGACACGTGTGCTCGGCACACACGCGTTTTTTTATTTTTCTATCTGTCTTATTGCCTTTTCATAGACAAACCGTGTGCACCAAAGCAGTTTTCACAAAAGGAGTCCATAGTGTGTGTATGTAATGCAACATATTGTGACGATTTCATCAGGCAGGCTCCTGAGGAAGGATCCTACGTTACTTATACATCTTCAAAGGTATATATAAATGGTTAATCACTAATCCTACTTTCTACGAATATTATAAACTAGCTTAACGCACGCGGCTTCGCCCGCTTTGTCTAAAACCTAATAAATTATATACTAAAACTTCCTTCCCTCCTCCTCTTGTATCACTCTATCTATTAAAATAAACCGCTTCAAAATCCGTTGGGTAGTTATAAAGATTTAAGCATACATAGGGATATAGGGACAGAGAAAGCGACTTTGTTTTATACCATACCATGTAGTGAAGCGAAAGTTTGTGAGTATGGATGGTATGTATGTTTGTTACTATTTCTCGAAAAAACTACTGCACTGATTTAGATGAAACTAAGTGATATAGCTTGTACAATGTATATCATAATAGACCTATGGAAATACTTGATTTCCTTTGGTTAATTAAGTTTTGAAATACTTGGGTTCGTGAAGTGAAACCACGTGGCACAGCTAGTAAATAAATAAATAAGATACCCGACTACTTAATTATCGTATTACAAGGATAAACTAAATTTTATTACGATTCATTAGAAGTAAAAGTTTGAACACAAAAACATCAAAAAAATATTTTAATTTGTACAAATCCATTGCCAGTTTAATTCCACAGCTGCACTGTTTAAACTTTTATTTTCATTGAAATTAAGTAATTATTGTAACAATGAACTGAAGTATTTAGTTGTTGTTTTAATCATTGACCTTTTAATGTCAAATATTTAATATCTTTTAGGGCCGATTTTTCAATGCTTGGATAAAACTTATCCGTCCAATAAAGTATTACACGATAATATTAAAATGTCACGTAAACTGTCAAATACGGGCAATTAGAATACGTTTTTAAAATGGAAGTTTTATACATTATTCGACGAATAAGTTTTAACCAAGGATTGAAAAATCAGCCCTTAAAGAAATTTTGATGATTCATTTTAAAATTACGAGTAAAAATTAAATATTTTATTTACAGGATGGAATGCGCTTCAAAAAAGAAGTTCGAAATTTTCAAAATGACGGCAAGTCTATTTTTCGTAATACTGTAATACAAATGTACAAGTCCTTACGTCATATATTTATAAAAGTTATGCCTCATAACAAAAGTAAAACTACAAAAATAAAGAAAAAAACTCGTAAGATATTTTTCTGTACACGCTTAGTAATTCATCAATGAAATTAGGACTAAATTAATGCAGATTTGTAAAGGAACCATATTATATGGGCTGATGATGATGATGATGATATAAAGGAACCATCAGTCGTTTCACTAATACTTTTATCAGTTATACCTAATCACTATTAAAGTTAGCAAATTTTAACTTTCACATTCCCTTGCAAAAAATTGAAGAAAAAGTATACTTTCAGATGAGAAAAATGGCGGGAACTGTTACGACTCTTTAGAAATTGATCCCAGTACAACCTTCCAAACGGTTGAAGGCTTTGGTAGTTCTGTCACTGACGCTGCAGGGATCAACTGGGAAAGCCTTGATCCAGCTTTGCGATATGGAATGATAAAGTGAGTTGTTTAAACTATTGGAAGTTTAAGTTTGGAAGTGTTTGCAACATGAAACGATATAGTGCGTTGTTAGGCCGGCGGAAATTAACATTAAATTCGCAAAGCATGATGTAGTGCTGCATTTTTGGTATGTTGTTTGGATCAGTTAGGGTGATGTAAATCCTAATTTGCAACTTCGAAAAATTTGTGCTCGCTGCGCACCACGTGATAAACTGCGAAAATTTGGGCTTTTTCACTTTTTGCTCTAATAGTAAAAAACTATGCGTTTCCGACAAGTAACATTCACTATATAAATAAAGCTAATTAAATTTAAGCCTAACCGCAACTCTGTACACCTTATAATAACTAAGCTATGGTCCTTCAAAGATGGTCCGTTTTTCCGGAAAATTTGAAATTTTTAGTTTTGCTCCCGTTTGAAGCAAAATATTGGCAAAACCGCTCGTTCTATGAGAAAGTCGTAAAATAAAGTTGTAGTACATGCAAAATATTGGCAAAACCGCTCGTTCTATGAGAAAGTCGTAAAATAAAGTTGTAGTAGGTACATTTAATTTTCTTTTATTTCACTTAGATCCTAAAGTTTCTAACGTACCAAACTACCTCTACATAAAACATTTTCAATTTTATAATTACCGAAAACTATCCTTATTATTACCCTTTTTTTGTAAACACATGGCAATTTACTCTACAACTATTTTTCAGGTCATATTTTAGTGAAGAAGGTCTAGAATACAATATGGTGAGGGTGCCAATCGGCGGGTCTGACTTTTCGACACACCCCTACGCTTACAATGAACTGCCTGAAGATGACATTAATCTTACTAACTACACTCTAGCACCAGAGGACTTCCAATTAAAGGTAGAAATTCTGAACTGAATCTGAAAATGAAGACAAGACCAAGTTCTAATTTAATTTCTTTCTAAGTTTACTTATTTTCCACACCATACAATTTTTATTTCCTGATAGTTGAATCATAAAGTTAGATCTATGAAGAACAATATTATATACCGAAGCATTATAGTGCCAACGATAATTTAACCAACAAGTACCAATAAAAAAAAAAAAAAATATTTTGATTGGCTAAAACCAAAAATTTTGCCAATCACCGAAAGGAAATCGATCGTTAACATTACTCACAACTAACAAGAATTGTTTAGTTTTTAGATGTTGAAGATGTATAGTTATATCAATTTTAGATCCCAATGCTGCATGAAATTCTGAACCAATCAGCAGATGCAGTTCACATAGTTGGTACAGTCTGGTCTCCGCCACCCTGGATGAAGACAAACGACGCCTATACGGGGTTCAGTCGCTTGAAAAGGGAATACTATCAGACCTATGCGGAATATCACATGAAGTAAGATTTAAAAATATTTTTGAATTTAGTAAAAAAGTAAAAGTAGGTCGTAGTGAAATATATAATTAATGTTTAAATTGGGAAGACAGACGGAAGAAATCGGTAAAAAAAATTCACTAAAAAGTTGAATCGACATGTTGACATTCTTCAGCTTCTAATCCATTATTCCTCAAAGCTGTACAAAAATCAAGGGAGAAGGGAAAAAAAATTAAAGGGAACTATGTAAAGAGAGGGGATTGCAACCCACGTATTTTTTTCCCTTCTGCACTCAGTTGGACAGCTTACAGGTGACGGCATTGCATTGTGCTGAATCTTATTATTTTATGCTCTTATATCCTCCTATATACGTCACCTGGTGGTTAATATAACAATAACGACAATATGATCCATTATTTTATGGCATTGGCATGCAGTCTTTACTAATAGAGACTGATCTATACTATATTATAAAGCTGAAGAGTTTGTTGGTTTGTTTGAACGCGCTAATCTCAGGAACCACTTGTCCGATTTGAAAAATTCTTTCGGTGCTAGATAGCCCATTTATTGAGGATTATCATCACACTAAGACCAACAGGAGCGGAGCAATGCGGGTAAAACCGCGGGCACAGCTAGTTATATATAGAATGTCTATAGATATATTACGTGATGATGATTTTATTCAAGTTTTGTATTAAAAAAACCGGCCAAGTGCGAGTCGGACTCGCGCACCGAGGGTTCCGTAAAATTTAAGGTTTTCGGAATTTTTCCTTTATGTGTGCTATAAAACGTTGCTTTATGCCAAATTTCAAGATTCTAGGTCGACTGGAAGTACCCTTTAGGTTTTGATTCCCTTGCGAGTACTTGCGAGTTTCAAAATATGCAGCTTAAATTGCTGTTTCTTTTGATTGCGTTGACATAGAAGTTTGATTTTGTTACAGCTTAAAGGTATTATAGACCTGAGTATTTGGTATGAATTTAAATTTAATACCTCTACGCGTTTATGAGGAAATGGGTAGTAAGTTTAAAATTATTAAAAAAAAATATATTATGTGATGTAACTAAAAATTTATGGTTTTCGTAATTTTCCCTTTATCTATGCTATAAGACGTTGCTTCGTACCAAATTTCAAGATTCTGAGTTCACGGGAAGCACCCTGTAGGTTTTGATTCCCTTGCAAGTGTCGAAAATTTGCGGCATAAACGGCTGTATCTTTTGATTGCGTTGGCTTAGAAGTTTGATTTTTTCACAGCTTCAAGGGACAGTAGACCTGAGTAATTGATATAAATTTCAGCTTCATACCTCCACGCGTTCCTGAGAAAAAGGGTCTTGACAGACGGACGGACGGACGGACAACAAAGTGATCCTATAAGGGTTCCGTTTTTTCCTTTTGAGGTACGGCACCCTAAAAATTAAATGATAAGGTTGCCTCGTGTACTTATACTCGTGTTCAGCTGCCTTTTTAATTAAGACTGGCTAATTAGAATTTTGTAAGTTTAATTTATTTTTAATTTAAAATGTTTAAAAAATGTTACGTATACATATTAGCAGTAGTTACCTATTTCTAGACCAATAAAATTGAGGACATCTTGAAACTTTAACTTAAACATTTAACCTTAATATTAATTTCCTTAAAGTTTTTTTCTAATTTTCAGATTCATAGAAAAATATGAAGCTGAAAATATTCCTATATGGGCAATAACAACCACAAATGAGCCTGTTAATGGAGTATTTAATTTAGCCACATTCAATACACTCGGCTGGACTGCTGGGGAATTGGTCAGTAGCTTCCCCTTCTATTTATTTTATGTACTTATATCACAGTTGTAATATTTTATTAACCTACATGTTTTTAATTTTCTGTTCCTTTTTTTGTGCTCTTTTATATAAAACTTGTTCTGATAAAAACTTACAGAAAAATTAGAAAGTACGTATGTAGTATGTACCATTATTTTTATATTCGATAGATATTCAGCGATTATTTTTTAATTCCACATATATAATATTATCTGGATATGGAAAATTATATTATCAAAGATCTAAGCTGGATGCTACTGCCATCTCCTGGAAAAATTATATTTTTTAATATATTTAATCGTGGGTCTAATTTTATTTGTAAATATTTACAGGGAAATTGGATACTTAACTATTTAGGACCAACATTGCGTAACTCGACGTTCAACAAAGTTAAAATATTAACTTGTGACGACCAGCGCTACTCCATTCCGTTCTTTTTTAATATAGTAAGTTTACCTACTCGTATTATAATGTTGATGGTTTTATTTAATGTACTTTTTCTATTGAATTGATTGTTATTATCATAACATGAGCTTTTTAAAAAGCTTAGTTCACGTGTTTAAGGGCAGTGGTGACCACTTAACATCAGGTGGCCCACCTGCCCAATTGCTTGCTCTGACATAAAAAAAACCAATCTTATTTTTGTAAATATAAGAAAAATGTTCAGAGAATCTACATCGGAAAAGCACATAAATATTTGCCCAATAATAAAACAGTAATTTTCCGCGATACCAACAACACCTCATTATTCAAATCACGATACAAATTATTTTCAGCTAATAAATGAATACCCAGAAGCAATAAACTACATAGATGGCATTGCAGTTCATTACTATGGAGATAAGATAATACCAGCGTCTGTATTGGATATCGCTACAAGGAATCATCCGGATAAATTCATTTTAGCCACTGAAGCCTGTGAAGGTAAGGTCAGCGTTCTGTGTCCTGCCAGACTGAAACATATTTTTTTTGTCATATATATAAAGTTTATAAATATAATATCACGCTAAGTCCAATAGGAGCGGAGTTATTATGCGGGTAGCTTACTTGATTACTGACTTAAATACTTACCTATACCTAAGTTATTTCAGAAAGTCGAACGCAATTCTTTTGTCTTTTCCAAATACTGATCCTTTTTATTTTAAATTAATAATAAGTTAATAAACCACAAACTGAAAAAGAAAATGCGCATTGTTTCCAATTTTAGGAATTTTTAAAATGTTATGTAATTTTTTGCAAACTATATTGATAGTAAAAAAATTAATTATTTTGCTAATTGCATACCTAAATGTTAAGTTACCGAATTTAGTGATAAGAATAATGGATTTTTAATGAACTTCTACTGATGCAAAATTTATTCTATAACATATTATATTTTTAAAAGCTTTTTTTTATTTTAGATAGGGAAGCGCTTGACCACAATCTCGCCTGATGGAAAGCTAAGATGCGGTCTAACGCGCTTCCCTAGTAGGTACCGGTTCACTCTTCGCTTGAAGGCCCCCATATTGTACTTATAATAATTATGAATTATAATTATTACTTATTATAATTATTCTTAGCTTATTTAAGTATTTTTTACTGAACTTGGTTTTTTCAGGGACAATGCCTTGGGAAGAAGATGTCGACCTTGGATCATGGGGCAGAGCAAATGGCTATATAACTGATATAATGGAGGTACTTTTTAACTTAGTTATATTGATATCTACAATTAAATAGTTCGTAATAAACCGTCAAACTACCGAATTTCGTGTACTTTGTCGTAGTGTTGTTTAAGTATTTTTACTCAGTATTTGAAGAACTATACTTTACATTAAGGGCGCGTACCTATAAAGCCAAATCACCAATCTACTTTTAGTTAATACGTGTAATATTCAAGACCAAATATAAAAAATAAAATATATGTAAAACTTGATGATATTTTCGATCACATTGTCAGATCAAAAACATAAAATATTGAAATTGACTCGATAGAAAAAATTCACGAAGTTACCTCTAAATTTCACACTTTTAAGTTTTTTACTTGACATGGTAATGCCTATTATGTTCGTTTTTTGATAAACAATTATATTGAAACATTTGTGAGAACTTTGTCCGACCACTTTTGTGTAATTACTTTTAGTTTTGGTTTAATCACGATAAAACACTTTTGGCGCTTACTATATTTTTAATTACGCAAGAAATCATCTTCCATCGCACGTTCCGGGAGCTAAAAACATAATTCTATTCAGTGTTGCCAACATAGTGGATTTTCCACTAAATCTGGTGGTTTTGGCTTGCTTTTTAGCGGACAAATATTGACTTTAGTGGCTAGTGGATTTGTCTAGTGGAATTTAAGAATTTAGTATTTTTTTTCTCAAATATTGGAACGACGACTATGAACTCCACTCGTATCGTTTTTGGAGTTTAATTAAATCGTGCAGCAACACTCTTTCATCTAGTGGGTAAAACAGTCAAAAGGAAAAAAAATGTTGTGTGGTTTTATGAAACCACGGTAAAAGTGAAACTGTTCGAACGGTTCCGAACACTGCTTTGTGTAGCGCATGTCGCGTGTCGGTCGGCTGCCGAGTAGGTATACATACTCGGCAGCCGCGATACACGCGACATGCGCTACACAGACCAAAAAGTTTGAGACGATGTAATAAAAGTTTCACTTTAATAAATCAAAGCCACAAACTCTAAAAAAATGGCAGTTAATTATCGGGGACGGAAACGACTCATCTGAAGATGACTTATTAATATAATTTCATTATTTTTGTTACATAATGTGTAATTTTAATGTTATTTCTCCAATAAACGTATCTTTTAAATATTGTTTTCTTTCGCGATGAACAAAAATTTGCTTAAAAATAAAGTTGGTGGAAAAATTAGCGATTTTTTAAACTGGCGCGAGTTTTGTTAGTGGATTTCTGGTGGTTTCAGAGGTCGCTTCTGGTGGGTAGCTTGATACTTCGGTGGCAACACTGATTCTATTTCATACATCAGACGCTATCGCTCCGTTGAGACGAGTAGACCGTGCCATTGCTGCGCCGAATTTTAATAATTTTGTTTTAATATTGTATTGTTTTTTTAGAAAATGGTAAACAACAAAATAACATTGAAACTTCAGAAACGAGAACTGAAAGAGATTCCTATTTAAATGATATCTAACTAATTTTCGAAGATAATTTAATATAGTATAGGTAGTATATTAATAAATTATTATTATTTATTAATATATGTATTAATTATTATATAAAAAATAAGACTTGATTCATTTCAGAAACTTTATGCAGGTGATATTAGATATCTATTATTTTCGTAAATTCGTTTCCGCGGGCTGAGTATTGACGCGACGATCTTAGGTATACATATATGGATATAAATATGTATTTCATTCATAGTTTTACATCAATAAAATCAAGAAAGATTTATAGTATATTTTTTATGAATTATAATATTATTAGCTAATGCTAAGACATACATACAGACAGACAAACATACAAAAATTCGAAAAGCTATATTTATGTACTTATAGATATGTAATATTATTATGTAATACAGATTGTGAATATATTATATAGGTATATACTATTCACAACCTGTTTACGTTATTTACTGGAGCAACCATAAGAATCTACAAATAGGTAGTAATCTACCTATTTGTAGATATTATGATATTATGTTTCCGCGGGCTTAGTATTGACGCGACGATCTTAGGTAGGTATACATATTATATGGATATAAATATGTATTTCATTCATAGTTTTACATCAATAAAATCAAGAAAGATTTATAGTATATTTTTTATGAATTATAATATTATTAGCATTACTACCTATTTGTAGATTCCTATGGTTGTTCCAGTAAATAACGTAAACAGGTTGTGAATAGTATATACCTATCTATACTATCTATACTAATATTATAAAGAGGAAAGGTTTGTAATTATGTATGTATGTTAGTATGTATGTATGTATGGTTTTCACGCATAAACTACTGGACCGATTTCAAAAATTCTTTCACCATTAGAAAGCTGCATCTTTACTGAGCAACATAGGCTATATTGAGTTTTCAAAAAAATTAGAGATCCTTACCAAAAATGCAATAATGTAGCCCAAGGTGTAAAAAATTCCTCAATAAAACTTCTGTCATCGCGTGCGCTGCGGAATCTATTGAAGATAGAACAAATAAATGTTCTAAGGTATTATAGAATGGATCAATATCTACAAGAAAGTCCGCGATACCATATGTCCATCTTCAGTAGTTATGTTACTACAACAACTTTTTTACGTTTTCAAAGTAAATAGAAGTGCCGACAGTAATCAAACCATGTTATCCATTCATATATGTTAATCCTTATCCAATTAAATGATGTTTTATTATAGATTGTTTCAATACCAGCAAAATACTTTGGGGCCGTTCAAGTATTACGTAAGCACCAAGGGGGGGTGGGGGGGTCTCTGTTTTGCTTATTTTGGATGACATGGGGGGTGGGGGGGTCTAGATGATGATTACGTCATCGTTAGTTATTTAAGTTTTTTCGGGGATTCCCGCAAATAATACATGATATGCGTAGGCACTCGCTTTGAGAACTGATTAGGGGAATTACCGCGCATTAGGGAAATTACCGTGCGCTATTCACTTGTCTAATAATTCACTCTCGTGCCGGCCGGCTGCAAGTGCGCATCTATCAGTATTGTTTTGTTTGGATTCTAAACGTATTGTAAGCATTGAAAGTTATCATTTGTGTTTATGTTGATGCAATTAGCCAAAGTTTAACGTTTTAATTATTTAAATTTAAATATCTTATTAGAATTTCATATCATATAGACAAATCCAAGTTATACCAAAAACTGTTCGAAAGTTTTAAAAAATCTCATACTGGGACGAAAGTGCAAAATGTACAAAAGTTAGTTAACGAAGTTTGGCGAAATTATAAATTACAAGCAAAGTCAGATAAGGAACTAGATATTATTGTATCTAAGAGAATTGAAGAAGAATTGCAAGCGGCGACTAAAAATAAATCCAATCTGCTTCATTTTTTTCCAAGGTGAGTAAAAAAAAAGTAAACACGCCCACAAAGGGAAAAGTTAGACCTGTAAGAGTCGCTGCTCGTCGTGCTAATGAACTGATGTGCATTATTCAAAATTTAGAGCACCAAGATGTTGAATGGCTCGATGAGAGTGACGTAGACATTCCAAAATCGGATGAAAGTGAGCAGACTCACAACACTGAGCAGCAATCCAATGTCATCGATAACTTAGAATCATGGATTCAGGTTTCATGGACTGAAGACTGTTAATGTGTTATTATTCTTTATGTTAGTTATGTTCTTTATTTCTGATTATATTTTTTTGTCATTTACTCTATGTGTATCAGTTAAACCTAATATTTTCATGAATTTTCCTATTTTAAAAATAACAATATAAAAAAAACATTTATTACTAAAAATGTTTACGTAAGCATAGGGGGAGGGGGTAAGTGCTTTGCTTACTTTTGATGACAAGGGGGGCGGGGGGGTAAAAAATGGTAAGAAATCTGCTTACGTAATACTTGAACGGCCCCTTTTTAAATATAAAAAAATTGGATATTCCATTCAAAAGATATAACGAATTTTTAAAAGTGTTTAATACAATGAGCAGACGTAGTGCGGGACGGGGTAAAGGTGATTTTCATGTGATTAAAAATTAAACCTATAGTAGACTTTTCACTGTCACGATATCGCTATCTATGCGGGTGAAACCGCAGGGCATTGCTAGTATAATATATTCACAATCTGTATTACATAATAATATTACATCCATACTAATATTATAAAAATTTTCGTGATTTTTTTATTTTCCCCCATTACCCCCCCCCCCCACCTTTTTTTAACGGGAATGGCTAGAGGGGCGCCAGATGAGTAAATAATGTCCCATAGTTCGATATCGTCAGACACTCCGTTATCGAGATATAGGAAGACGTCGTACTAACCTATCAGGGTACTCCAGTACCCCTGGGTACTACGAACGTAAGTTATTTCAAGGTGCATTTATTTTTGTTTTTCACTCTTTGGTCCTTTATTATATAATATTAATTATTTATAAATTTGATGTACAATTATAAGTTTACTTTACATTCATGTTATTAACATACTGTTACTGTTAAATAGTGAAGGAATTTTTATTGTTAATAAATTTATGATTTGTATAGCTGAGTTATACATTTTCTTTTTAATTTTCGTTTCCGTGGGATTTCCGGGATAAAACCTATCCAATGTCCTTCCTCACGTCTCTAGCTATATCTGTATCAAATTTTAAGTGAATCCATACAGTATTTTTTGAGTTTGGCCCGGACATACATAAAGACAAACAGAGAAAAATTCTAAAACTATAATTTTGGCTTAGGTATCTATTGTAGATCACGCCCGAGTATTCTTTAAGATAAATAAATAATGTACAGTTTTGACTTTCCTACAATTTTATTATAATATGTAAAGATTATTTCAAGATGTTCCATAACCAACAAAGGGCTATTTCGGCGCTACCGACGCTCAATTAATAGGCTGTAGTTCCGTTGTTTATTGCTGGATTGTTATTATTGAAGGTTCATTAGAAAGGTGATTAAAGTAGCCATATGTTTTATAATAAGCTAAATTCTCATAATTCTAACGGTTACCAATTTTTTTTTACATTATAAAATATATATTTCATGAAATGTTGTTTTTTGAAACTATTTCAGTTGGTACTAGTTTTACATTAATGAATGGTAAAAATCAATTAATAATGTTTATTCAATAATCTTTCACATGACACCTTTTTTAAGTAAATCGGTCCAGTAGTTATCAAGATATACCGCACAATAGAATGACCCGACGGCCATCTTTGCTACGTCATAGCTACCCCCTCCATACCCCTAGGAAGTGACTACCGCACTTTTTGTGTTCAAAAAAACATGCCGATTAGGTAGATATCAGCAGTTCGTACGGCGGAGATAATATGTCTCACGGAAATGAATTTTATTTCAGTCCGGGACCCTCTTGTTTTTATTTGTCTTATAACTCTTAAACAGTGCGTCGCATGATATCAATCGATAGGACATTTTTTACCTTTTTTACTCATCTGGCTTTCCTCTAGCCATTCCCGTTAACCCTGGAACCGTACCCATATTAGAATTTCATTAACGGTACCCTGGGGTACAAGTGTACCCCGATGAAAAAAACAAGATTACAAAAAGACTATTAACTTTTATTTAATGTTGACTTATTAAGGTCTTCTTAACATTCATTTGAGTCTTATTAATTTAATTTATAATGGTGTTTTTATATTTTTTCACTTTACGTTGTTTAACAAAATTTATTAAATATTTTCACTTGGTGCACTGTATGCGTGACTTTAGACGTGGATATTCATAGTGACATCCATATTCTGAAACAGCAGTGGTCCCTGCTGCAATTGGTAATTGTTGCCCTAAAATATCTCCAATACTTATTTGTAGAGACATTTGCAAAGTTATATTCATATTTTGATGCCTCAAAAAGTACCAGCTCTTCTTGTTATTCCGCCTCCCACATTCAATTCATTCAACATTTGCCATCTAAAAAAAGAAAATGTATAACTCAATATATATACAAATCATGCAGAAAATCATAAATTTGTTGAAAATAAAAATTCCTACACTATTTAACAAGTAAACTTGTAATTGTACATCAAATTTATCAATAATTAATATAAAATAAAGGACCAAAGAGTGAAAAACAAAAATAAATGCACCTTGAAATAACTTACGTTCGTAGTATAAATTTATAAATACGTTACGGTACGTTCGTAGTACCCAGGGGTACTGGAGTACCCTGATAGGTTCGTACGACGTCTTCCTATATCTCGATAACGGAGTGTCTGACGACATCGAACTATGGGACATTATTTACTCATCTGGCACCCCTCTAGTCATTACCGTTAAAAAAAAGTCCGGGACCCTCTTTCGTACACCCCAACCCAAAGTTTGAATTTAGCACAGACATACATACATACAGACAGACAAACATACAAAAATTCGAAAAACTATATTTATGTACTTATAGATATGTAATATTATTATGTAATACAGATTGTGAATATATTATATAGGTATATACTATTCACAACCCTGTTTACGTTATTTACTGGAACAACCATAGGAATCTACAAATAGGTATTAATGCTAATAATATTAAATAATTAATATAAATCATACAAAATATACTATGTATAAATCTTTCTTGATTTTATTGATATAAAACTATGAATGAAATATTTATATCCATATATGTATACCTAAGATCGTCGCGTCAATACTCAACCCGCGGAAACGAATTTACGAAAATAATAGATATCTAAACTGGATGTTGGATATTAGTAGTCCGTATAGCGGAGGTAAGTCCCACGAAAATCGTTATTTGACGACTTTTTTACAAATAGGTCTCACACTATAATATCTACCTACACAACAAAAAAACATTTATTCAAATCCGTACAGCAGTTCCTGAGATAAGCGTGTACAAACAAACAGACAGACTTTTTTTACGGATTCGTGCTCTATACTGTTTCCCTAATATTGTTTTTTTTTTAATATATTACATACAGACAGTTTTTTTACTGTTTTATAATATGTATAGATTATCATTAATAATTATAAATAAATAATAATAAAAAGACATATTACATAATAATTTGTCATGATTTCAACTTCACTGTTTTATACAATTATTTTAGACAACATACCTACTAACTACCGAAAATACGCGTTGAACGAGCGAAGAATATTGTGTTTAATTTAGCGTGCGATGAACTTTACGTACGTTGGATGAGCCGGGTGTATGAGGGTATTGTGAGGGCGCGCGGCATGGCGCGTAATGGGCGGGGCTTAATCGTAGAAATTCTCTGGCATTATACCCCCTCTTAATGGGCAAACTATCGGAAACATTGGATTGAATGGATTGTCATATTATACATATTATGGTTGATAATATTATACTTCAACCTTACTATATTTTTACTAATAAATATAAATTGTAACAAATAATAAACTGTAATAAATTGTACTACACCACATCTGTGACACCCTGTATAAGTCGATCATCAAAGATTAAAACAAAATTATCTAATTATCCCCTTAACTTTTTCATTCCAGGATCTGAATCATCACGTTGTAGGCTGGATAGATTGGAACATGTGTTTAAACACGCAAGGAGGTCCAAATTGGGTGTCCAATTTCGTCGACTCCCCCATCATCATAAGTGACGATAAACAAGAATTCTATAAACAACCGATGTTCTACGCTATGGGACATTTCTCCAAATTCATTCCTAGAGGTTCTATTAGGATTGAAGTTACGAAAAATAAGTCTAGTTGTAAAAAACCTATCCAACATGTTGCGTTTTTGACTCCTAGAAATACGACTGTGGTGGTTCTTGCTAACAGGTTAGTATTTTGAAAATCTCAATCCTATCTTATATTCGTATTATTTTAAGTTCTAATATAAATCTAGTTTTAGTATAAATGCAACATGCAGTTGAAAATTGTTAAGGGTAATGTTTGACTACCATTTTTTTCTTTCCCACGGTGATAATAAGTCATAGTATAAAAACTAAATAAAAGAACGGAAGTATATTAATTCTATATTGAATCGAGCTTTCTTCCTAAGCTTTCTTCCTAATCGAGTATAAATATACTCGATACTAAAGTTACAGGGAACTACATCGTATTTATTTAATTTCTTCCTTTCTTGCTATGAAAAGATTTGGAATCATTACTCTATAAAAAATTCACACTTCATTCATTCCTTATCACATAAAAAGGCCCATAATTATACTTTTTAGGGTTCCGTACCCAAAAGGTAAAACGGGACCCTATTTCTGAGACTTCGTTCTCTGTCTTTCTGTCTATCTCCAGGCTGTATCTCATAAACCGTGATAGCTAGAAAGCTGTAACTTTCACAAATGATGTATTTCTGTAGGCGCTATAACAGCAAATACTAAAAATAAAAAAGTAAAATATTAAGGGGGGTCCCCATAGTACGGAACCCTTCGTGCCTGTGTCCGACTCACACTTGACCGGTTTGTACTACAATGTAAACTCTAAAAACTATTTTCCTATTTCAGAGGTAACCAGAGATCTGTGAAGGTCACATGTCAAGGAGATACAATGTTTGTAAATATGAATGAACATTCTATTACTACAATCGAATTTGTCACGAAGAAAAGATCCAATGAAAATGACTCTTTAGATATAACCGATTTTGTACCCGATTTTTGAAGATCTGATATATCGTCCACTCAATATGTTATTTGTTAGAGTTTGATTTTTAAGTTTTTTGTTTGTTATTGTTCAGTTTTATCATAAAATATTATGTAAATAAAAAAAAATAATAAAAAAAAGATTTCACGACACCATACCAATTTAACTTCAATTAAAAGTTGATCCAGATTAAGTGAAGTAGTAGTAGTAGTAGTAGACCGTATACCTAGAATACTTTTTAATTCGGTATCATAAATTATTATTATATTGTTATCGTTACGCCTGTAATGTTTACTATGATAAATAAAGTTTTGTTGTGTATTTTAAGTGTTTTTAATTTTTTTAACTCCGCCTTTGAAATAAAGTCCTTCCAAAAGTAACATTATTTCATCACATAATAATAATGTGGCAAAAAATATTTGCAAATTGTTCCTATAATTGTATGTTTTCTCAAGCTAAAAGGACTATGGCATACAACCACAAAGAACACACGTTCACCGTAAAGAAGGAATAAAACTATAAAATATTTTATTTATTACATTATCCCATTACTTCATCAATCATCCTCAATAGAAAAACAAAACAAACAAACAGATACTTTTACGTTTCATATGAATGCTACTCATCATTTCTAGTATAGACAACAAGGAAACAATTGTTTACATGTAGCACAATCCTTATAATTCAATAACACAGACAAATATGTGTCTTATTCTTTAAGCATTAGGACGTATAATTGAATAGTATTTAATTCATGAATCAGTGCTCAGAGTCACAGTGACTCACATGTCACGGTTTGTGATTACTTTAGTTTCTTATGAACAGTTCCACAACCACAATTTGCATATTGTGACTCATTTATTTTTTTTTCTCATACAAAGAGATGAAGGAATTTCCATCGATATTTATTTGATATTTATACTTTGTAGCTGGGATCTAAGCGACAATATCCCCCTGATAAAATTTACAGATATTAAATTAAATTTTAATGGTAAAATAAATTTATCATTAATAAAATATACGAATTGAAAACCTTCAATGTTTTTGAAACGATATCTTTGTTCTTTACCCTTATTATCATGACCTAACTTAACAATTTGTCTACCTTTATAATATAAGTATCGTCCTACTTCTAATATAAATAGGAAATAATAGATAATAATTAAACGAAGTTGATAATGTTATACTACGAAAAATAAAAACAAATGGGGTTATTGATATCAATCATCAGTTCTAGATTTTTAAACAAATAACGTACAATGAAAATATTTTGATTGCCTTGTGATTTATCTCTATGTGATTCCTACTTCATAAGATGTATGTGTGATTAAAGACATTTTATCAGCATTTATCCCATTGTTAACATTTTTTTAGCAGCAATTAAACATCTTAGAACAATTTTGTAAATTTTGCGAAATTCAAGATTTTTACCACACAAAATATGCTATAAATAGCCATAGGTTACAGAAACAATACTTTCACTTCTGCAGTATTTATCATAATTCATTAAATTCCCTTAATATTGTGTACCTACATCTGCCTATTCTATTTTTCTTAACGTTCATAACCCACGGTTAATAACGACAGTTCTTTCAATAAGATAAAAGAGTCTGTCTCGATCTATAAAAGCAAACCGGAAGAGTGTGTCAGGGCTACAATTGGACAATAGTTTAATAGCCCATGAGTAACCAGCAAAAGAGACTACGCATAATAACATGCCTACAGCTAAGGCAAGATAAAACGTTAGACAGATTGGCTTCAAGAGACTTAACTCTTAAAACAAAGCTGTATAAAGAAATTTAAATAAAATTCTTAACCCGTTAGTTCATCTAAAAGGACCATTTGATAAGATAGATATTAAGTCTTGTTATTTTGAATAAATCTATTTTCCGCGAAAAATAATACACACATCCAACAAAATGATTGTAAATTCAATCTTTCTCCCGGCGATCTTTTTGTTAACAATGATTATCAAAAAATCTGTCATAATATTATGAATTAAGTTAGTGATTTTTTTTTAAATAAACAAATCTTACACGATATTGGAAATAGAAACTCTAGTCATTTAGACCAGATTTGTTGTTGTTGAATAGCGTTTATATCGTTTTAAATAGTTTAATAAAAATCAAGGCTAGGAATGAATGAAGGAAGTGAGATAATGCAATTTTTTATAACTACACTAGCGGCCCGCCCCGGCTTCGCCCGTGGTACATATGAAAAATAGATGTTGGCCGATTCTCAGACTTACCCGATATGCACAGAAAATTTCATGAGAATCGGTCCACCCGTTTCGGAGGAGTATGCAGACTAACATTGTGACACGAGAATTTTATATACATATATAACTAGCGGTCCGCCCCGGCTTCGCCCGTGGTACATATGAAAAATAGATGTTGGCCGATTCTCAGACTTACCCGATATGCACAGAAAATTTCATGAGAATCGGTCCACCCGTTTCGGAGGAGTATGCAGACTAACATTGTGACACGAGAATTTTATATATAAGATAAAGATATATAAGATAATAATAGTCGTGTCTTAAAATGATCACATTTTAAGGCACAAAATTAAAAATAGGATCTATTTGAGGCCAAGCCTTAACGCATTATTCGATATTATTGCTGTTCCTGCTCAGTATCGAAACTTGTTTTTCAAAAAAATTTAGTATTTAATGTGTCGTTAATATTAACTTGTTTCATATTTGGAAAGGTAGAATGGTTGCATAGCGCAAATACACCTAACAAATTTCTATATAACCAAAGCCAATAATAAACAGTTAGTCACAGAAGAAGGTCATTATACGGAACGTTATTTTAAAATTTGCTCCCGTTTATTTAATCAAATTAACTAGTTAAAAGTGCAGTTTGAGTCTTGTACAGTGTCATAATCGTTTGTAACTATATAAACGAACTATTAGTGAACAATTTAATATTCAGTGTACAGTGTAAATACGAAATAAAAGTATAAAACCATTATAAAACATTAATGTACGACAGACTTTGAAGTGTTAAGACTGTTTACGATAAAAACGCGTAAGCGACGCTGATTTCCTGGCGCTTACGACGTTTTTGCCGAGGCTATAAATCAGAACATCGGGACGGCAAGTACAGAATTATATTGCTTTGAATCTACTTATACCACTAAACGTATTTCTAAGGTGCATAGCTTGAAGCGCTACTTTGTCAAATTTTGGACTTGATTCATAATCGCTTTGTCATGTCTACAATTAATTGTGCCGGATGTATGAGCGCTTTTAAAAGCCGAGATGGCCTACAATGTTATAAATGCAATCTTTGGTTTGATCTTCTTTGCGCGAATATAACAGAAAGGCGTTTCAAATCAATGAATGCTAAGACTAAAAGTTCGTGGATATGCCCTGGATGTTTAATCAAAGAACCTAAGTTGGATAACACGAATACGCCGGTCCGTGCGGCAAGGCTGCCTTCCCCATCAGGGGATTGCGCGTTTATTGGCCAAGAAATGCAACACGCCCCGGCTGAGACAGCTGATTTCACTCAGCGCAATGGATTTAAAAATTCTCAAAGTAAAGTCCTTGATTTAGTACTCTCAGACATTGATTGCATTGATATAACAGTATGCCCTAGTCCTATAAGAGAAGTTGACAGGTACCATCCCCCTTTAGTTATCACACCTAATACTAAAATTACCAGAAAATGTAAACCGAAGCCCTCACATCGTTACAACTTTTTTAAAGCAGATTACAATACAATAATTAACACTCTCGACTGCATTAACTGGAAACATGAACTGAATTTAACAGAGGGAATAGATGTTATTGTTGATAATTTTTATGCTGTTATCAGTAATGTTATTAAACAACATATACCGATGACTTTTCGATACCAAGGTGGTTATCCTCCTTGGTACTCAAATCATCTTATAAAAGTGCTTAAAAAGAAATTAAAACTACGTAAGAAGGTAAAAAAATATGGTAATCCGCTAGACGTTCTTGAATTTAGTTATCTGCGTAAGGAAGGTGCCACCTTAATTAAAGTTTGCTACAAAAACTACTTAGACAAGATTGAAAAGGCGGTTAAAACTCAGCCTAAAATTTTTTGGACTCATATTAAGAACTTGCGGAAAGGCGGATCCACTTATCCCTCGCAGATGGTTTTGAATTCAGAAGTCGCCAACAATCCTACTGATATCGCTAATTTATTTGCAAAGCAATTTTCTTCTGTATTTGATCCAACACATACTTCACCCGATTATTCTTCATCCAATGATGTTTCCCTTATTAAAATCACAAACTCTTTTAACATATCTCAACATGCTGTCTACAGGGCACTCTTAAAATTAGATAAGTCCAAGGGCGCGGGACCTGATAATATACCGCCTTTTTTCTTGACGTCTTGCGCTCGAGCTTTGTCCTTGCCACTTTCGTATATATTCAACGCCTCACTTGAGAAGGGAATATTTCCGTCAAAGTGGAAACTGGCTCGAATTGTACCCATATACAAAAATGGCAAACGTGAATTGGTTTCTAATTACCGTCCAATTTCTATTCTCTCCACAATGGCAAAAGTTTTCGAGTCCCTTGTATATAGCCATTTATATTCCACTGTCCAGAGCGCTTTATCCATCAATCAACATGGTTTTGTCAACAAGAGATCTACGAACACCAACCTAGTTGCCTTCATAAGCGATGTGTCAGATGCCGTAGACCGAGGTTTCCAAGTTGACGCTATCTACACCGACTTTTCTAAGGCTTTTGATAAAGTCAGCCACCGCATATTGGTTGACAAGTTGAAACACGCCGGAATTACAGGAAATATTTTGAATTGGTGCAAGTCTTATTTAGGTGGAAGAAGGTCGTCGGTAGTTCTGGATGGAGTTCAGTCCGAGTATTTCTTAGCGACATCAGGAGTGCCTCAAGGGTCAACCCTGGGCCCATTATTTTTTAACATATTTATTAATGATTTGCCTGATATTTTCCAGCACAGTACACCATTTTTATTTGCTGACGATTTGAAATTAATTCGTCAAATAAATTCTCGTGCTGATTCCGATTTAATACAATCTGACCTGGACAGACTGACTAATTGGTGCGAAAGAAACGCAATGTATCTGAATTGTGGCAAGTGTTACCAGATATCTTTTACTCGTTCCCAAAATAGAATACTCTCCAAATATCACATTAAGGGTAACATGCTAATGGAAGTGTCTACGATTCGCGATCTGGGAGTGCACTTGGATTGTAAGCTACGTTTTATAGAACATTATGATGTTGTCATCGCAGCGGCGTACCGTTCTCTTGGATTTATTCTGCGTTGTTCAAAGGAATTTAAAAACACCTCTACTGCTCTACTTCTTTATAATAGCTTCGTGCGCACTCGTTTGGAGTATTGCAGTATAGTTTGGAACCCCTGTTATCAGATTCACAAAAATAGAATTGAAAATATTCAGAGGAGACTTGTACGCCATCTTGCTTACCGAGCTGGTATCGCAAGATCCATAAGATCTTATGAAGGCAGGCTTAAACACTTTAGCATGACATCTCTCGAATCGCGTCGCACTATAGCTGATCTTTCGTTCTTATACAAATTGTTGAATAACGGTCTCGACTGTCCAGCATTACTTAGTAGGCTCTGTATCAATGTACCGTCTAGACTCCCCCGTCAACCCCGTTCCCTCCTGAGTGCGCCTTCATATAGGACAAATCTTGGCAAAAATTCACCCATAGTGAGACTCTCCCACGAGTATAATAAGCTCACGAGTATCTCGGGAGACATAGACATCTTCGGTCAATCATTAACGAAATTTAAATCGTTAATCCTCAAAATCTGTTATTGAATGACTGTAAAAATGTTATTGAATTCCGACAATTATTTTTGACAATATTGTTTTCACATTGCTCTACATCTAACATTTTTTTTTCTGTGTATAATTATTTAGATTAAATATTAAATTCAATCCAATTCTGAAGTAATGCTGTATGTACCTATAATTAGTAGCCAATTTAGATTAAGACTTTATGTACGATTATTTATATAATGTTACAAATTGAGTTACTGTTGGTGCATCATAAATAAATAAATAAAATAAATAAATAAATAAAAAACAGTTACTAGAAAATTGAATAACAGTGCCTATCGGGTCATTATACCAAATCTCTTTAGTTTCCTTTAAAAGCGGCTCAGTCGTAATTCCTAGAAGTCCATTCTAGTTATTTATATTGTCGGATACGTCATACAGAATCAGTTGTGTTTGATCTTTCGACGAGAGAGGTTGTGTTGTGAAAATGTATCGAATTATTGTTTTGGGAGTGTTGTCACTATGTGGCGGGGCTATTTCCCATACTTATCACTTGGGAGCATGTCCTGTGGTCGAGCCGATGCCGGGTTTTGATATGAATCAGGTATTTGTTGTTATACTTACCGGTTTTTTTTTTGTTTGGTTTTATGTTGAGATAAAAATTTTATGATGCTTGAAATCGTGTTTTGTATTCTGTAATACTTTGTTTATATAATGTTGCACTAAAACTACTCTTACTTCTTACGTGTCTTTTGTATTATTTTGTAATGGATCGCTGATTTGAAGAAACCCTATTATTACAAAACAAATAAACGTACTTGAACTTAAAATATCTAAACCGACCTTAAAGTAGTTCGACCTACAAAGATGTCAACAAAGAAGCCAAAGACTCATGAAATACGATACCACAAAGCAAAGATAATTCCTTAGGATAATTCGCAAAGCGTTAAGGCCGTGTACGCGGTCCGTGCGCTGTTTGGCTCAAATATGTGATTTTTCAAACCAGATTGTCCATCAACCACTTATCTTACAAACATATGAATTACTAATAATTTTAGGAAATTTTATTGTCTATGTAGTTAGTTAAGAGTTTTTTTTCAATTAATACAGTATTTGTGAATACCATCAAGATAACTGAGCCGATGATTACTTGATTTCACTTTTAGTGTCAATTTCGAAGCTAAAAATATCTGAAATCGCTGACAGATCTAACACACAATTATTTTTAACTAACTGCAAAAATCCTTATTAAAATAGTTAGTTAAAAGATTTTTTTATTTTGGACTCCTAACTTACGAAATTAAAATCCGAACAATGTGATTTTTTTTAGAAATTATAGTCGACAAAATGATTATTTTCACCAAGATATTTGACTTTATTGAATATAATTTATACATATTGCAATAAAAGAATGTCTTACTTATAAGATAAAATTTAAAAAATCAACTAAGGTACCTCTAGTATTTTTCTACAAATTTTTTTAAAGTACTATAAAACACTGCGCGCGACCCGATTAAAATCAGTCGGCAGCGAGCCTTTCCAGAGAGAGGACATGTTGCTCGGCGCTCTCCTGTGGACCTATGCTGTTCATAGTAAAAGGATAGCGCAAGCCGCGATCTATCGTAATAGATCGCGGAGATTTTGACTTGCGTTAAATTGAATATGCGCTCTTAAGGGAAACAAAATCAAATTGGATTAATTTTACGAATGTTCGACTACAAGAGAAGTTAACATAGCAATTCTTATAGAGCAAATGTTGTATTTTACATTCATAAATGAAGACGAGGTTTTACTGCTTTAAATAATTAAGGTAGTTTTAAGTATACTGCTATCCTAATAAGGCCATTCAATAAAAAAGGTGTCGTAAAAACAAGAAATTTATTATTATGTTATGACAAAAAACAAGTAGTACCTACCCTATCAATTAAAAACCTTACTAACAGACCACAATAGTAGGATGTTTAACTTTTTAAGGTATAATAATTAATAATTTACTAGTTAACCGCCTGGCTTCACACGAGTGCAGTTAAGCCTATGCATAGCCACATAATATAATGTATAGCCATAACATTTAAATTAGTAAGTTCCGAGGAATAAACGACATTAATAAAGAGTTGTCAAGAAATCATAAATATTTTCTAAAGAAGAACCATCGTCCTGGACCAATTGCGTGCAATTGAATTTGGGTATTTGAACATTCAAATACTTCCCTTCCTGTAGGTATATTATAATTATTAATATGACATGTCTAAAATATCGATTAGGTTATTATATTTGTAATCTATAGACTCAAAAACTGCTTAACCCTTTCCGAATATGTCTGACCAGCAAACTACAATATTCCTCTTTCATAGAGGCTATATTTTTCTTTTCCTTCCAGTTATTGGTAAGCTAGTTATTCATATTATTTTCCCGCAAGTTGAAACCGTTATCTTATGTACTGAAGAATATAAACAAAAGGAACTTGACCCCTGTACTGATAAGCAAAGCATGAATGTGACTCATTCACATTGTGATTTGAGTCAACATGCGTTGATTGTATGTTAAAGGAAACATCTTTTATAATTATCCATACTAATATTATAAATGCGAAAGTAACTCTGTCTGTCTGTCTGTTACTCGGCGGCGGAAACCTAGTTTCCTATAAACTACTATTATATCAAATTTCATGATTCTTTACTACAACTTCTATGACGTCAAATTTTTTATACTCGCATTCATACTGATACATAAAATTACGTTTAAGCTTATTACCCAATTCCAAAACAAATGCTCCCATATCCACCAACAGAAATACGAGAAGACAGCATATAGCGTGCAAAAGTCTGCTAAACTTCGATTTACTTTTCTAAAGCATTTACTCTTAAAGAGTTAATGTTTTAGGATACAGCTATAAAAATACCTGCATACAAGACATTACCACAAATATTTTTAAATTGGATATCAATTATTTCAATTTCCATGTATCTGTTAAATACTTTAAACAATGAAGTTTACAAATGTCTCTCGTTGAAGACATGAGAATTCTTTGTTATGAGTAAACTCTAATCGAATATTATTTCTTAACATATTCTGGAGCCACCTGGAGCTCACTGTCTTCGATCTAGCCGACGTTTTACATAGAAAAAAAATCCAAAAAATCAATCGACAATTAATTTTAGATGCTCGGAGTATGGTACGTGATCCAGAAAACATCTACCGCATCACATTGCATCACTTACAATTTCACAAGAACTGATGAACCGGGAACTTACCAGCTTCAGCAGGATTCACAGCATTTCATTTTGGGATTGACACCATTGAAACATGATTATAGGTGAGATTTTTGAAAGGTCTTATTTGGAAAATGTCTTACTTGTTCAGGAAAACATTATCACTACATAGTATAAAATAAAGTCGCTTTTTCTGTCCCTATGTCCCTATGTATGCTTAAATCTTTAAAACTACGCAACAGATTTTGATGCGGTTTTTTGTAATAGATAGAGTGATTCAAGAGGAAGGTTTAAGTATGTAATTTATTAGGTTTTAGACAAAGCGGGCGAAGCCGCGGGCGGAAAGCTAGTACTGTCTAAACTTTAAAACAATTCAAACAATGGAATATGTTTATAATGAATTTGATTGAGATTGATGAGATGAGATGAGAGTTGTTAAAACATTTTTATTATTGATGACAAATGTAAACACTCACGAACAAAGATGAATATCTGAAGAAACAATGATTTCGTCGTTCGTATACAATATAATCATTTTCTGTTGAAGAACGTACAATGCCATATTATTTGTAAATACTACTTGCAATTTAATACAAAGAACACGACTATGCTCTTATCTATGAAATAGTTATGAGTTTTATTAATACATGTAGCTGAAACTCCATAATATCTCCATTCAAATTATAAAATAATGATCATATGAAAGTACCTCTGTTTATTTGTCTCATTGATCTGACCTTTGGTCTTTTTAGCTCGTAATAGAATAATAGAGGATTCATACACTTCAACTACATAGCATACGTCATGCATATTATGATCTTGATTTAATTTATAGGTATACTGGGGTACTAAGCATCCCTGATATTGCCGTTCCTGCACGAATGAAAGTCAGATTTCCTTTAAGTAAGTATTACTAGGAAAATAATCATGTACCTATAATGTCGAGAGTTTAATGTTCAGTGACTTTTGTTAATGATCTTATTCTATTTGTTTTGAACTTCAGTATATTGTTCAGTCCTGTTCAGTAAGTTATATTTATTTCGAACCAAGTTAATATTGTTATTAATTATTAAAAAAGACCAATAAAACCTCATATTCAATACAGGTATAAACAAAAATTTCAATTTCAAAAGATTTAAGAATACCCAAGTAAGAGATAACTTCCATTTTACAGGTGTGGCTGGATCAGCAACATACACAGTCATTTCTACAGACTATAATAAGTACGCGGCTATTTTCACGTGCCAGAAGCTCGCGTTCGCCCATCGTCAATCGGCTACCATTCTCTCAAGGACTAAGGAATTGGACAAGATGTTTATTGACAAAGTGAGTTTAAATAATGTAGATTGCATAGGGCCGAATCAATTTATCAACTTATGATACGAAATATTACATATAGTAGGAGAGCCTGTTGACCACTTTTCGATAGGCAAGCAATTATAGGCATATTTGTTTATAAAAAAATATTTAATAAAAAATACGTCTCATCTGGTTATCAGATCGGTGAAGGATGATCTCCCACGGGCTCTTAGAACAATACTTGTAACTGTAAAAAATGCATTTTCTTATGCTTATGTTATTGAGGTGATATGCTTAAAGACAATTCTATTAACAACACAAACGAGAAGAATATTTATTAAGTGTCCTATAACATTATCTTTACCTACTACTCATTTTTATTTCCTGGTCAAATTTTGTAAGAAATTAAGAAGCTGTATATTTATAATAATCGTGTATGGAGAAAATTAATGTAACCAAGATTTATATCGTTACAGATGCGTACCAAATTAGCTTCATACGGTGTAGACCCATATGACTTATCCATTATCTCCCAAACTGAATGTCCAAAACACCCCAATGGTACCGTCGAAGGAGTTAAAATTAACATCGATCCTGAAACATTCTCTTCACACAATATTGGAGAGGCTGTGAGGAAAACTGGAGGCGTAATCGGTAAGCTTTTACACATTATACTAACACTAAAACCAAAAGCTATATTTTTTTTATCAAAGGAAAGAAACACCTCGTAGCTTTTATAAAGATAAAAATATAGACAACTTGTGTTTTTTTATAATTTACTTATATTTATGATTTTAAGAAAATTTTAATTACTCACTCATTTATCCTAGAACTCAACATCAAATTGTTTACATAGCAATTGTAGTCAATTGAGTTAGTAATAATCGCTAATATCCCGCTAAATTCGGGTAATCAAGTACTTAAAAGCAATTGTTTGTGTGAGTAAAAGCAACATTTTAATTTATTTCAGCTGACGGTGTTGAATATGTAGTAGATGCGGGTAAGAAGGTATATCATAAAGTAGCAAGCAGCAAAGAGGATCTCACAGAACCACCAGCAAACTACAATCGTGCTATGAATGCAGATGCCGAATGGTTGCCTTAGAAACTATTCAGTAAATATTCATAATATTTTATACTGTAGGTTATATTTAATTTAAGAGAAAATAAAGAAAATGAATATGAAGTTGTCATTGATCCAGAAATTTATATGTTGAGAATCTACTGAAGTTAAGAAAGGACATGACAGATATCCAAAGCAATACTCATGTAATAATTTAAATAATAAACTGTACTGATATATTTGGTTTTCTTTTATTTTTCAACTCTGCCTGCAATAGCATCCTTGTGACAAACTTTATTCAAAAACATGTTCAGTCCATTTAAATACTTATTTTACTTTTGTTGTGAGGGAAAATAACAAATCTAATTTCTTTAGAAAAATATATTGTTCTTTATCAGGAGTTCACTTAATAATATTAAAAGCTATAAACGAAGTTTATTGTATACTTAATCTTTTTTACTAATTTCTTAACAGATTTCTATTTATTAAATCAAACACATATCATCAATTCAATTCATAGACTTTCAAAGAGTACGTTTCACAAATGTTGGTATCTTCAAATGCTTTAAGAGTTTCTTCATCAAGATGTCTATTAACAATGGCGGAACATCTTAGATCTCTAGCTGCATCGGCTAGCGGTGCACTAAGTTCATACACAATCACAGGAACCTGAGAATAGTCTTGAGGCAAATCGTTTATTTTAGCGGATAGTTTAGCGCGAAGGAAAATCACTTGGGACTTAAGTGCATGTGGTTTTATCTGAATATCTTGTATTTGCTTAACACGGGAATATGCTCCGTGAATTATTCCTCTAATATATTGTGTTGATAAGGGAACTAGACCAGAGAGGTATCTCACATAGCCATCTAGTTTCTCTTCCCAAGTGCTGGTGTTAATGAAATCGAAGTGACCTTCAAATTTGTCTCCAAGTATCAATTTGGTCATGTGTAAGGCGACGTTATCTTGTAACTCTTCGTCGCTCTTGAAGAGTTTTAACTTTTCTTTCACTTCAGCTACTATCTCTTTTGGCGTTCCGCCTACGCAGAATACTGTGCCCGTTAAACCTGTTAATGAAATAAAGTATTTTTTGTATTCAAATTTTTAATTTCCTTTATCTCAACAAATAATAAAAACATGAAAACAGTTTTTATTAATTCAAGATTATAGATGATAGAACCTATGTAGTACATACCATGTTCTTCTAAGATTCTTGCCATTTCCAACGCGACTATAACGCCACTTTCGTAGCCCATAAGGTAGAAGCTACCTTTCAAGCCTGTTCTTTTCAATAAAACCTGTAAAAAAATAATGAATTAAATAATTCAAGCGTAGAGTGAACAGGTACCTTCTAGGGAAGCGCGTTCCATCTTAGACCACATCTCAGCTTAACATCAGGCGAGATTGTGGTCAAGCGCTTCCCTATTACCAATAAAAAAAAATTGATTCCCATGTTGTCTTCACGTTTTGGCGTAAAACGAACTCTTCAAATCCATCTAATACTTTTCACATACTGAAATGTCTTATCCTGTGTGTTCTTTAACACAAGACACGATTTTAAAACTATTTTATCGTAAAACCTTGCATTTATTACCAACAAGCCATTTCATAGGTACGTAAAGCTGGCTATGAAAAATTAGCGAAATTAAAAAAAAACAACACCAGAATTTGTTGCTTATTTGTTGCTAATTAGTTGCTATAATGACGATTTTGTTGCTCAACCCGTTCGCTGAAAATCAGCAACAGTTCTAGCTTAACGTTAAGATAGCGTGAAGAAATCGTAAAAAGGGATGGATTGTTGCAAAAATGCAGGTGAATTTGTTGCTAATTTGTTGCTGCATAAAAACAGTGAAAATTTTGAATTTTTTTCATTGGCGCCAAAAATAACACTGGCCACGTCAACTTAATTGTCGATTTTCGGTAGTGAAACATAAAAAAAAAATTTTTGCTCCTCACATCGTTCACTGGCACAGTGTACAGAGCCAGCAACAAAATAGAAACCGGAAGTAGAGATAATTTTGAAACCGGTTTGCTAGAAAATCGTCCACGCCAGCTTAACTGTCAATTTTCGGTAGTTAAACATAAAAAAATAATTTGTTGCTGCTCACATCGTTCACTGGCACAGTGTACAGAGCCAGCAACAAAATAGAAACCGGAAGTAGAGTTAATTTTGAAACCGGTTTGCTAGAAATTCGTCCACGCCAGCTTAACTGTCAATTTTTGGTAGTTAAACATAAAAAAAAAAATTTGTTGCTCCTCACATCGTTCACTGGCACAGTGTACAGAGCCAGCAACAAAATAGAAACCGGAAGTAGAGTTAATTTTGAAACCGGTTTGCTAGAAATTCGTCCACGCCAGCTTAACTGTCAATTTTCGGTAGTTAAACATAAAAAAAAAATTGTTGCTCCTCACATCGTTCACTGGCACAGTGTACAGAGTCAGCAACAAAATAGAAACCGGAAGTAGAGTTAATTTTGAAACCGGTTTGCTAGAAATTCGTCCACGCCAGCTTAACTGTCAATTTTCGGTAGTTAAACATAAAAAAAAATTTGTTGCTCCTCACATCGTTCACTGGCACAGTGTACAGTGCCAGCAACAAAATAGAAACCGGAAGTAGAGTTAATTTTGAAACCGGTTTGCTAGAAAATCGTCCACGCCAGCTTAACTGTCGATTTTCGGTAGTGAAACATAAAAAAAAATTGTTGCTCCTCACATCGTTCACTGGCACAGTGTACAGAGCCAGCAACAAAATAGAAACCGGAAGTAGAATTAATTTTGAAACCGGTTTGCTAGAAAATCGTCCACGCCAGCTTAACTGTCGATTTTCTGTGACTGGACGAACTTCTAGCAAACCAGTTTCAAAATTAACTCTACTTCCGGTTTCTATTTTGTTGCTGGCTCTGTACACTGTGCCAGTGAACGATGTGAGGAGCAACAAATTTTTTTTTATGTTTCACTACCGAAAATCGACAGTTAAGCTGGCGTGGACGATTTTCTAGCAAACCGGTTTCAAAATTAACTCTACTTCCGGTTTCTATTTTGTTGCTGGCTCTGTACACTGTGCCAGTGAACGATGTGAGCAGCAACAAATTATTTTTTTATGTTTAACTACCGAAAATTGACAGTTAAGCTGGCGTGGACGATTTTCTAGCAAACCGGTTTCAAAATTTACTCTACTTCCAGTTTATATTTTGTTGCTGGCTCTGTACACTTTGCCAGTGTACGATGTGAGGAGCAACAAATTTTTATGTTTCACTACCGAAAATCGACAATTAAGTTGACGTGGCCAGTGTTATTTTTGGCGCCAATGAAAAAAATTCAAAATTTTCACTGTTTTTATGCAGCAACCAATTAGCAACAAATTCACCTGCATTTTTGCAACAATCCATCCCTTTTTACGATTTCTTCACGCTATCTTAACGTTAAGCTAGAACTGTTGCTGATTTTCAGCGAACGGGTTGAGCAACAAAATCGTCATTATAGCAACTAATTAGCAACAAATAAGCAACAAATTCTGGTGTTGTTTTTTTTTTTTAATTTCGCTAATTTTTCATCGCCAGCTTTACGTACCTCCATTTCATCACAAAACCAACCCACTACATTTAGAAACTTAGAATCCACCTCCTGCATCTGGTCTAACAAAAAACTGACCTATCAAATTCTTTTCACATTACCTTAGCAAACCTCACAGCGATCTCTTGCAATGCCTCGATCATAAGTGATCTATTATAAATCTAGTTTAACAAACTCATTACCTTAGCAAACCTAGCGGCCGTATCCTCTATTGTATCCCACTGTAAGCCAGGTTGCAGAGCAAGTGCAGGTAACTTGAGTCGCTCACACGCTGTCGTGAACCGTGAGTGATGTCCTTCCACTCCTGGTACAACGCATATGAACTTCTGGTTCACGTCGAATTCGTCGTCCTCCTGTTTTAGAAATAACAAATCATTATTAAAAAAAATGGTTGCCTGTAAAGTCGGTTTTACGGGCGAAGATTTTACGTGACAACGTCTTTTTCTCGGTAGAATATTTATGTGCTGCGCGCGCGGCAGACCGCGGGCCTCTCTCTCGTTCGGTGACTCATCGTAACGTTACCGAGCGTTACACTTTTTCATAAGTGACTCCCAGCCGCAACCTAATTTAAGACGTTGTCACGTCAAAATAATGTATAAAAGGAAAATCGACACTTATTAAACAGAACAATCAATCTAGTTCATCCAAATAACTAACAATTTTATATGGACGCTACACAGTTAGCGCACATGATGTCAAATGAAAAATTATAGTTATTGCAGTAAAATAAATACACACTGCGATACACAATACACATACCATCAATCGCATGTCTTATATGTCGTTATTATAATTCCAACAAACTAATAATATCATCTACTAACTAACTTTTTAGTTAGTAGTACAAACTAGTAAAGAATAGACAGAAGATTTGTTACAGGATAATACATGTTAATTGTTTATTAATTTTTAATTTAATCATGTAAAAGTAGATTCAATTTTATTAAATGATTTTAAACACACAAAGACCAAAATGTAACATGAACGGAATAATTTTAAATATCACGCGAAATTATTAATTTATATAATATAACATGTTGGTTTTTCTTATACTCACCATAGTAACAGGTTTAATTAAAGTGGAAAGGAAAGCCATCTCCGTAGTACCGAGCAGCTCGTCTGAATCCACGTACGAGTAGAAGTTGGCGAGACCGCGCAACTCTTTGAACGTTACGTCTGATACTAATTCTTCTATTTCTTTTATTCTGTCAATTTGGAGTTTTATTCATTGTTTTTTCATATTGAGATTGATTTTTGTTGTAAAATGTTGTCTACTTGTTTAAGTATGTTGGTTCATAGGTATGTTGTTCCAAGATTATAAAATAAAAGATTTCTAAAGATTTACACTTCTTTTAATTAAAATAAATGTAAGAGGATATTTAAAATGGCTTTAATTCTAAAAAAAAAAGGTATACATAATCGATCACAAAAACAAAACCCTAATAAAACATTTGATCTTTGTGGGAAAGCCAAATAATTTATTGAATGACACAGGTCTATTAATTATTACATATTCTAAAATTAAAATTAAAATACACGAACCTCTTAACAGTTAATTCAGAAATCTCGTTCTCTTCCAAAAAGATATGATATTCATCTCGAAGGAAAGCTCTAACTGGCAGAAGTTTAACTGTATCCACACTGAGATCTTTAAGAGTTGCGGTATTGATAATATTTTCTGGAAGCTCGATATCTGCAAATTAAAGTTTTTTTTTAATATCTATAAATTAAAACGTTATTTCCTGTAAAATCAACTCCATAGAAAATACAGATGTGTTCGCGGAATTTATACTTTTTTATATTCTATTTCTTAACTTCTTTGCTAAATATTTAATTATGGTAAGTATTGCATTAGGTATTTTCATTCAAAAGCGCCTTTAAAGGAAGTCGAGTTGTTTACGTTTGAGTTTAATTTTAAAATTTAAGTATGCACTTACTAGCAATATCAGCGATCTCTTGTAACATTGACCGTGGCTTTACTCGATGTACCTCCAAATTTCTGACTCCTGAAGCCTTTATGGACCCTGGGAGCCCATCTAGAGCGGATAGTCCAGTAAGGAATGATACTCGGTTCTGATTCTGGAATATAATTCACAAATTACGGTTTTTTGCAGGTTTTCTCTGGTAGAAACTGCTCTCCAAGATTTCAGAAATTCTAAAAAAGTTTGGTAACTAGTAAGAAATCGTGTACAATAATGGGCTATCTTTACTAGTTGTTTGATGCTATTATAAAAAAAGCAATTCCATCTAAATTACAAATGCTATTTATGACAATCTTAGCCATAGATTATGTATCTTAATTTCTCAGAAGAAATATTTCTTTGAATTTTCACCAACCTGGTTATTTGCTGCCATCTTTATGACGGTAATATTCGAACCGCTTGTGAATGCATCGTCATCGAAGCTACTATTGACATCTAGCACTGTTATATTCCTGGAAAGTATAGAAACAATTTGTATATGTACAGTTAAACTGATTATGATGATGACCACTTCGTCAAATAATCGTAATATAAATATCTGAAGAAAATTATAATCATTATATAGTACCCTTGAATATATTCCTGGTCCCTTTGAACAGAGCTAAGAAGGAGTAATTCCTCCCGTACTTATTTGAAAGTTAATTATTTAAATATACTCACTTAACAGACAGACCATGTTTCTTCACAATAGCGTCTAACTTATCCACGTAAGTAATAAAATCTGCGTTCGTTTGTTCCTTTGTCACAATCACATAGATATTCTCTATGGAACCCAACAGTAGGCTCTTATTGATAATGGTATCAATGTGGTTATTGTTCCAGAGTCCATTTGTATCGTATACCGTTTGGATTCCCATTTCTTTCCAGATTCTGGAAGGTAATTATTAAACGTTTGAGTATTTTTCATTTTCTAAACGTTGTTTCTATAAGTTTTATCAGTACGCAGTATCTATATTAAGTTTTTCAAGCTTACGTTTTTACGTTGTATCTTCAAGTTAACAATTTCACGTAGTGTATACAAGTTCAGCGAGACAACAAATCTACGTAGAACAAAACGAATTCAAGCTACTCAAAATTCTATTTAACCAGCTAGAACAATACCTCTGTTTAACCTGTAACGTTCGAGAAGCTTCCGTCTGTATGTACAAGTTCCTCGCCCCACGCTCCACGAGCCGGTCCGCGAGCTGGATCGCGCACGTCGCGTCGTCTGAGAGGATTATATGACTACTCCCGGCCGAGTATTGGACCCTGGATGTTAATTATTTTAGCTGGTTATAAATTTTACAAATATGAAAGTGGTTTTTTTGTGTGTGTGTGTTCGTTTTTGTGTGTTTTGTCAATTTATACAGAATGCGTTAAAGAATGGTTGATTGAGTGAATGAATAAACATGTTAAAGTATAGAATTTGAATATAACTTATTAATTTACTTAGGACGCGTTGTCACTTACCATCAGGTGAAACAGCGGCCAAACGTTTACCTATTCATGAATAAAGAAAAAATGTGTGCGTGTACTAGTGTACACACGTAAGAAGTGAAACTTCTTTATGACCTTATTCTTCAAAAAATAATTTACTATATGCAACTTTACAGAAATACGTCGAATCACGCGTGGTAGGAATAAGAAAAAGATGGGGCGTAACGGAAAAATGTCACGCGTAACGAAAAAATGTTACACTAAATTTTTTTCCAACCCCGATAAAGAAGTTTCACTTCAATAATAAAAAAAAACTGATTTAAAGCTTCCCGTTGCTGTGGCCTCGCTCATCGCACTCGCAGTGTCCGCTCTAACCTGGTGTGCACGCGCGGCAGCGGCGCCTGCAGGTCGAGCAGCACGCGGCCGCGCTGGCGGGCGGCGGCGAGCAGCCGCAGCGCGCGGGCTGCCTCGCTCCCGCCCAGCGCCACGCGGGACAGCGGCCGCACGTAGCCGCGCGCTATGCCCTCGCTTACTAGCACTTGCAGTCTCTGTTCACAACGCGCTCTATTGTAATGGCAAACACACATACTTGCGCAAGTCCAGACGTGCGCAAGTATACTGTATCGTGTGTGGATGCCATAACGTTTTACTTACAAATTGAACGTTTCACGTGAAGCGGGAAGCGAAAAGAGGCAAGTGGCCAATTTCAATATACAGGTCTTTGAAGATTTCAGTAAACGAAAGAAAAATAAAAAAGACGTGTGGCACTCGGGGACTGCCGCGGTAAAGCTATTGCGTAGCATGCCTTCAAGCCACACCTCCGCGCCCGTCGGAGTGGGGAGCGTGAGGTTTTTCGTTACGCAATTTCTGGATTCGGTCCCCGCGCTCAAGGCCCGCGATAGAAGCTATGCAATAGCTTAAAATATTTTTCTTTTCTCAAATTTAGTATATTTTTTTAAACATGAAATAAATAGCTCATATCATGTTTAAACTTCTTGCCAAGTTCTACAGTGGGATTCGTAGTAGCTTAGGAGCTACATGTATTATAATGTCGAATCGTTTCCATATCCGACCCTACTAGCGTGTAATCTGTTAGCGCGACGCGGCGTACTGCAATATTTATCTAAATACTAGAGAAATAACACTGTTTCAGGCTTTCCATAGCTTTGAAAATGGTAAAATACAACCAATTCAAATACAAGAATTGTTTTTTTATTACAAATATTTACAAGATTGTGTCTTGTATAGTAATTTGTTCTTTTTATTAATATACCTTCAGTAGTTGGAATGAAAGCATTATATTTTACAAGTTTGTGTGCTGTATCATGGCTGTATCGTTATTTATTTTGTTTATTAATATACCGTCAATAGTCGGAATGAAAGCATTATTTACAAGTTTGTGTGCTGTACAGTAATTTGTTCTTTTTATTAATATACCGTCAGCAGTTAGAATGAAAGCAAGGTGTGTTTTGTGCCGGGTATGGTTATTGCAGATTCAAAGCGACTCTTTGGTTACTCTGTTTTGCTCGATTTTGTCTTTTTTCTGAAACTGCAGTTTGTGGCAACGACACATTAGCCCATTCATACAAACGCTTGGACGTACTTTATATAGCTTTGTTCGGAGCTGCCTGTATGCCGGTCCGTGTCGCTTAGCATTTGATGTTACCACCAAGACCACCCCACGGTCTTTTCCCATGGGCAGTAGCATGAAAATGATGTTCTGCTCTTGTGCCAGAATGTTGATAGAAAGGAAAAAGATTTATGAAGTTCACTTTGTTTTTAAAATGTTGAATTGCTCGTCAGTTATAAAAACATATTTTTTCCAAGTATGTTGTTTTTTGACGATGCCAATATAATTTGATACGTAAAATAAGTCGCAGTGTCATGTCGTAAGTCATCAGAAATCATAACGATACTTCCGTGTATGCATTCCTGTCCATCACGATACTAAAAAAACACACATGTTAGAAGAATGATCTGGTTGTTATTCTGGTGGAAAGCCTGTGCAGCATCTTGTATCACTATACAGTAGTTCTGTGCAAAAGAGCATTGAACAATCACGCCATCTTCTAGTATATTGTCTTTTAGTGATTTAAAACATTTAAGATTGCTGATCTGCTATGTTGGCGTGAGGTTTCAAAATATCTAGAGCTGTACATATTATGATATCTACGAAATCATCTGAAGGAAGAACTTGAGCATTGACTGTAAATAGAACCGTAGCAATCAATGTATTGCACTATATTTGCTTCAATTTTCGTTTTGTGCTGTATACATCGATAGCAAATTAATATAGGATTAGAACACATCGTTTATTTAGAAATCTTTAATGCTAATGCGATGCTCATTTGAACGCTGACTCGGTAATGAGTACTCGGATATTTTCTTCTATTAATATCTTTTTCACTTAGTTTTTTCATATTTCAATGATAAAGCACACATAGAGGAAATGCACTGCTTAGGCCATAGTGCAAGTGCAGTTTAAGGGTATTCACATTTCGACTGTTGATATATAACTCATTTATATTGCGCATTAATAGCTGCTTCTGAAGAAGGAATCTTTTCGCTCATCTAACTCGTCAGACACAAATTATTTATTCCGGGCATTATCCAGGCATTACTTTGTTACAACGTTTTCCTTTTCAAGTTAAGGTAAGGCAAATTTTCGAATTGGTGTAGGTTAATATAAAACACTTTCATTTTCTTTACCAGTTCCTTTGCTTTCTTTGATTGCTGTGTAAATAACAAAAAATCCTCAGCTAGTCTTTCTCGAGTCCATGATTTAGGTGAAAAATTATGGATCGTTGTTTTAACGGTAACAGCTTTAACGTAGATGGGTCATCACAGTTTTCTTTTAAGTGTTGAAGATGTATGTAACTGTATTTAATGCTCGTTTATTCATCTGTCTGTGTTGATGATTCCGTAAACTTGATAATTGACTACTCGATATGTAAATAATTGCGATTATCTGTATAACAAAAATATTTTTAACCGCGTTTCAGTTTTTTTTTTGGGTTCCGGTGAAAACTGGATTGGGGGAATATTAAACAGTTTTCTTTTCATCAAAAATTCCTCAGCTAGTTATTTTACAGTCCATGATTTATGGCTCAATGTTTTAACGATGACAATATAGATGAGTCATATAGTATTTTTTCGTCCGTCTTTATTGAAGCATTCGTAAGCTTGATAATTCAATTAATGATTGACTCGGGACGATATCTTGAACTGAATTTTGATGGCGATTCTCTAATAATAATTATTCTGTGTTACTTACACACATATAAATTGCTTGCAATGGTGCTTCTATCTTCGACAATTTTCTCGATTTTTTATATTGAGAGGTGAGATGACTAAGCAATGGACTAAAACACCGATCGTCATGAGGAGCCATGATAATGTATAATTATTATTTGCTAGATACTTATTTTTGTTGTCGAACTTAAAATGACCTTCGATATAGTGGATACGATTTATTATTTTACCGCTTACTGAAATCTTCAAAGATCTTCTTGTATTTAGAAAACTAGGCATTTAATTGGTTTTTATTAGAAAATATTTCCTACCTGTGCCAAGGATTTTTACTATTCCTTGTTTTATTTTATTTGTATAAAAGAACATAACAGTCATGCATGCCGTAAATTTAGTAACAAAAGATTCATAATTCAAAAAGACTACAAAACATGTTATAGAACTTGTTTGATCATTAGGTCTATTTCAGAAACCGCTGCTCTCATCAATATTTTCCAATCCATTAGTATTTTCCCTGCCATAATTAAAACAATTTTAACCCTTACCATAGATACCTATTATACTAAATAAGTATTTATAGCCCGTTCCAAACCATTCACAAGTACTATTTATGCAATTACAAAAAAATCATTTAGACTTTAAATCAACTATACGAAAAAACTTTCCCATCTACCTGTTTGTTCAATTACCAAAAAAAAACATCAAAACCATAAAAATCTAGAAAATAATATAAGTAAATCATCCATGCTATACTCAACTATATATAAAAAATCCTACCTTCATCTCATGTTCATCAACCAGCACACCAGCCAGGTCCAACGTAGCGAAGGACCTGCACTTGGTGAAGCTGTTCATCCCGAGGGTGAAGTTATCGCGGTCGTGTAACAGACTCGTGTCGTACATGATGCCGTACTCGCCGAGGCATCTGATGGACGTCTGGTTAAAAGGGAATAGTAAATTTATGGCAATTAAATATCATACAGATATTAAATTAAGTGGATATTTATTGGAGGAAATTAAGATGGTTAAGGGTTCGGTTAAGGGATAGTAGTGTAAGGCACTCAGGAATAAAGGAGATTTCTGGTGGTAAAAGAATTTTGAAAATCAGTCCCGAAAAATTGATTTTGTCGATTCAAATAATAGAAAATTACAACTTCTTCCTCTGATAATATAAGTATAGATGGAATAGATAGATATTAGAAACAAAAGAGATTAGAGAGATAAAGATTAATAAGAAGAGATCAATGTTAAGTGAATTTCTCACATTCGAGAGTTATCAGTTACACTAGTATTGTACTGTAGCTATTATCGATATAAATTACATTTTTGAATTCCTTAGGAAGTCCGCTGATGACAATATCGCAGCCCTTTCCTTTAGTAAGAGACAGCACCATGTCGGCGAAGGTGTGATCACGCGAGTTACCGATGTGATCCTCTGAAATCAATATTATATTATGAAAGAAGAAAATAGAAGTCAACACATTTTCGAGAAGTGAAATATTTCAAATAATCAGTAATTTCGAAAAATAAATTCAATTGTCCATTTTTTTAATTACAACAATACACAATTATTATAAGAATGAAATGATAAAAAATTTCACGTGAGCGTAATCAATCACTGAATTTTGATCAAGAAAATATTTAAATTTCCGTGAAATCGAAATAGAAGTCTTAAAAAAAGTATTCCACCCTAGACTCTGTAGCCAGTAGACCACTGGTATACTTGGATATAGAGTCAAAAACTGTCCACCAAAACCTTTTCATACCTTGCAACTGTGGAAACAGTTTCCTAACAAACTGCTTCTTCTTCACATCGCTAACAGTGGTGAACACCTCGCAGTCGCACGCAAGCCCGATAGAGATGGCCGCCTGCGCCAGCGCACCCGCACCGCCGTGTACTAGGATGCGCATACCGCGACGCAGTTGTACTTTGTTTGTCTGTATGTAGTGGGTAGTTATAGTTTTAGAATATATAAAAGAAGATAGTTAGCATGAGTGATTTAAGCAGAAAATAAAACGTACGTTGATAGAAAGGGTTATTACTTAATGTATTGATTTGCATTTAAAGATAAATGAGTTACTTTAGCATGGTAAAATCATAAAGACATTCATAAGTCTAGTATAAAAGAACCTTCCAAAAGAACAGAACCTTCAACATAAAATTATTCAATTTCTCCACATACTTACAGATCGTAAACTATACCTATAGGTTGAGCATTTTATGTCCGTATGTTTTTTTAGCAAACTTCCCAAGCTAAATCGTGTAAGCCATAAACAAAAGCACCATAAAGGCCTAAATAATTTCTCCACAAATTCAAATGAACATTTAACAACGCAATACGCGAATAAGACGAAAAGCAAACTACACACGAGCTAGATATTAGTAGCAGAAATCAAGTTAATGAGCTAACTATTAGCAGAATCATAACTCACCAAACAGTAGAAGGCAAGGGTATACGCGAGCGGCACGGTGGCGGCGTCCTCCAGCGTCCAGTGCGCTGGCACCGGCCACAGTCGGTCGCGGGGCGCGCGCACGCGGCTGCGCGCCGACCCGCCCGTCACCAGACCCATCACGCGGACACCGCTGGGTGTAGGGAGTAATGCATGACAATTAGATAATTACTAGCTTTTCGCCCGCGTTTCAAAGAAAAACCCGCACAGTTCCCGTTCCCGTGGGATTTCCGGCATAAAACCTATCCTATGTGTTATCCAAGTTACCCTCTATATGTGTGCTAAATTTCATTGTAATCGGTTCAGTAGTATTTGCGTAAAAGAGTAATAAACATACATACACATACATATATACATCCATCCTCACAAACTTTCGCATTTATAATATTAGTAGGATAGTACTCCTAAATTGTTTTTAAAGTTATACACAATGATATTAGAAGTAAATAGATTGAGATAAATCACCAAAACAATCAATCAATTACAAAACGGCACTATATGAAAACACGATTAGACGTCAAAGCTAGAAAATTGTAATTAGACAAATTTCAACATGCCACCCCTAAAGCTTTCAGCCTATCTACATTTTCTACTTATAATATTGGGGTTATTATTGTTCCTGAACGAATTAAAACCGCTGCAGGATCCAATCTTGATTGAGACTAGCGAACTACCCAGGAATTGGTAATGCCGAAGTAGACATATATTTCTTAGTAATATTATAGAACGTTTTATGGATATAGTGGACAATTTCGAATGAGACGGCACAGGAAATATGTTATAATGAAAAGAAACAATTCTTTTAAAATGTCAAGAAGCTTTTTATAATAATTGGTCTGAAAAAATTAAACAATAAATTATTACTTTTAAATTAATAAGAAATGAGAAAAGTGAAATCATGTCCGAGCAATCAATTCACGTTATTTCTTCGGGATATTTCAATGATTTATGATGATGATGAAAAAATGTTATGAATACACGTTCAATAAAACTACATTTAATACACTTTATATTTAGTTTGAAATGTATTCCTATGTAACGATGCAATCCGAGTACATTGTTTTGATTTCCAAGCAAGTAATATAAACAAACGCTCTCCCGTCCCGTACATTGATTTTCTTTACCCAGTTAACTTTTTTATTTTATGACAACCTGGTATATTGTTACGACTTTCTCCAGGGAATGGAAGGGTTGGATGAGGTTAAGTTAACCCCACGAAACAACAAATATTTAAATTTTAATAAGCCTATCCAAATCATATCCAAATAGTGTAAATCGGAACTACCAACATTACTAAATTTTAAGGCAATATTGGTATAGACAGTATTACCTATTTTCAAGACGCACAATACTCGTGTTTTATCACTTACGACCAGATATCGCCATTTTCTTCCAGTGAGCAATCACAAACAATATATTTTCCTATACCCCATATTCCATCGACGTATTTTCAATCACTAGATTCACACTTTATTGTAAGCCCATAACACACTTTAATTGGACGTCTTATTTATTTATGGTCATTAAATTAAGTTTGAATGTTTCGAATTCCCGAACTGTATGTATGCAATATTAGACAAGCTTCGCTAAACCTCTTTCCACCCATAGCATCCTGGTACAATGTTATGAGTTACGGGACACTTTTGTAAACAAGGGGCGTGGCTTATCTATGCTATCTCATTCATTTTTATCTATATGAAAATAATTTGTAATGTCCTAGTTTATTTACTAAATACTCAATTTTTAGAATTGATGTCGTATGTGTGAACTTCAATTATAGTCCACAATTAATATAGAGTTCTTTTATGTTTCAACTGTAGTCAACATTTTCAAACTCGGCTAATAATTTAAATAGCATTCTATGAAGGAGAAACTTACATTATCATTTTGCTATGAATTTCTCGCCTTTCACCTATATTATTATAAAAATATATTTCACGTATCCCTAAATTTAATGAAAATTTACAAAAAAGTAATCTAGTCAATCGTCAAGAGAAAAAATCGATATGGAAAGCCGCGTGCAAAGCCTCCATATCAATGAAATTAAATTGCATCTGTGTGTAAACAGAATTGCACACAAGTTCATAGTACATAGTGTAATAACAATCTCCCTGTAACGTCTGCTCGCCTGGTATCTTGATGTTATGATTTAAATCGACACTAAGAAACTACCCGGATGCACTTGTGTCATACGTAGTAATTAAAATTATTTGTATGGATTTAACACATGGACATTATGTTTATTTGTTATATTATGTAGAATAGCATGAGTGGCAAGCATTTTTAGGGTTCCGTACCTCAAAAGGAAAAAACGGAACCCTTATAGGATCACTTTGTTGTCCGTCCGTCCGTCCGTCTGTCAAGACCCTTTTTCTCAGGAACGCGTGGAGGTATGAAGCTGAAATTTATATCAATTACTCAGGTCTACTGTCCCTTGAAGCTGTGAAAAAATCAAACTTCTAAGCCAACGCAATCAAAAGATACAGCCGTTTATGCCGCAAATTTTCGACACTTGCAAGGGAATCAAAACCTACAGGGTGCTTCCCGTGAACTCAGAATCTTGAAATTTGGTACGAAGCAACGTCTTATAGCATAGATAAAGGAAAAATTACGAAAACCATAAATTTTTAGTTACATCACATAATATATTTTTTTTTAATAATTTTAAACTTACTACCCATTTCCTCATAAACGCGTAGAGGTATTAAATTTAAATTCATACCAAATACTCAGGTCTATAATACCTTTAAGCTGTAACAAAATCAAACTTCTATGTCAACGCAATCAAAAGAAACAGCAATTTAAGCTGCATATTTTGAAACTCGCAAGTACTCGCAAGGGAATCAAAACCTAAAGGGTACTTCCAGTCGACCTAGAATCTTGAAATTTGGCATGAAGCAACGTTTTATAGCACACTTATAGGAAAAATTCCGAAAACCTTAAATTTTACGGAACCCTCGGTGCGCGAGTCCGACTCGCACTTGGCCGGTTTTATTAATTTATAGTGACGTCGGAATTTTCGCGATTTGGATATTTTACTGTGACCAAAACGCGTTGTTAGCTTTTTTTGCTCGGTAAGCGTTTTCAGCCTGTGACCATATCAGATACAAACACTACACGCGCAAAAAAGAAGTGCATTAAAAATGTAAAATGAATTTATAGTATTTGCTGTTTTCCAAAATAAATATATTTTCTATTTCCATTATATTCAAAAAAAAGGAAATCGGAATTTCAGACAATGCCATTTATATTGCTATAAATTACATTTATGTATTAAATTACATTTATATATACATAATATACAAAATAAATACCTGTCAGTAACACCACTGAAGTCCATTCCAAAGCTTAGAACATCTGAATTGATTGGTACGACACCAGTACACCTTTTAGCATCAAGGGTATTCAGTGTAGCGTAATGTACCTAGAAAAAAAAAAGACGGGTTGCACTCCGGGAGTGCCGGCAGAAGTGAAAACTTGATTATTAACTTTCAGCATGTTTGATATTTTGGAATGGTATCCGTCTTACGCATGGAATATAAGGGCTAAAAAAAAAAAAAAAACATCCGTCTTACGCTTTTTCGATCAGGTCACGTGTCCTGACGCGAGTTTAAGATTTTATACCCAACGCCGCTAAAGAAGTTTTCACTTCAAAATTAATTTGTAGATAATGGAGAAACTAAAATACAACAAAATATCATACAAAATACAGAAATGAATAAATTATTGGACTCCTAAATATACCTTTTGCTGAAAATAAACCACCCCTTAAAATTAAATATTTAGCTAGAAATAATACAAAAAGAGCTAACCTTAACATCCATACCAGGTCCATACAATTCAGGCGCTTCTACCCAAGTCAATGCATTAATGTCTCCAACGCGGGTAGTTGTTAACATCACATCCTTTGTTGATTGAGAGTACTTCTCTATGGGTAGATAATATTTGCCGCCCCAAATACCCTGGATAAGTAAATTATATTCTGATATGTATAACAGTGAAACATTAAAATTCTGAAGAATGTATTAAAAGGGGATAAAAATATGCAATTTTTTAAATTAGGGACAATGATTGATTGATCGCTATAGTAGCAAATGATTTAGAAATATTGTAATTATCAGAAGTCATACTGAATGTTATCCAGACATGAAATAAAGTACCCTTGAATAGACGAATTGTATAGTTTACATTCTTATTTATATTTATTTCCCTTTAGAATAAGTAAAAGAATAATTACATTTTATATTTTACACTTTCCATAAAAAAAAAAAACATTTGAGAAAGGCAATAGAAAAAATACGTACATGATCATAAACATTGAACATAAGATTCAACTCGGGCAATCCATTCAAGCACTGGTCATTTGACACCTTATGGTTAAATTCAACCAAGAATATCTTCTTATCTTGACTCTTAATTTCCTTCCTCCATTCTTTAACCAATTCTACCAAACCCGGAACTTTCGGGAAAGTTGAAATTATTAATAAATTCTGTCCAGGAGATAATAAGGCTAAAGTAGATGCAAGTAAAGATAGATCTTCAGAAGAATGGACAGTAACAGCAGTAGATATCTTTCCACTTGGAGCTGGTCTCCAACGAACTAACTCTATTCTGGCTTCTGGAATGTTCTGGGCAGAAACTGGTGTGTATAGAGTTAATGGACGCTGTTTCGATTGTTGCTCTTTGTTGATTATGAAATAATCGCGGGGTAGGATTTGGTGGAAAAGTTGGCAGAGCTGGAAAATAATATAATTTGTGACCTATGAATCAAGACTAAGAAATATAAAAAAACAAAATAAAACACATGTTTAATATAGTCTTAATTACTGACCAATTATTCAACTCACTTTTCCTTTAAATATAAATAATTTATAATATTAAGATTATATTATAGAATCGTAGCTAATACTGAATTTTAATAATTAATATTAAAACCTTTTTTACGTGTATAAAAAATCCAAAACCAAAATCCAAAATAAAACATACATTTTCGTCCAAAGATAAATTTTCTAGAAGCAGCACATCTACTTGATTTTCAATAGTATCCTTTCGCTGTAGGATTTGATTTTTCTGTATAGTGGTCAAATTCACTTCCAATCCTGGAATGTCTTTAACAATGTTCTTCAAATCATTGAAAATAGTTCCATCTTTCACAACTAGTATATTAATTGAGTCCTTATTCAAGTTTTCAGCTACTATTTGCAAGAAAACTGTGATCGCAGAAGCCTCCTGTTAATAAAATTTACAATGTTATGAAAGTATATTGTCCTAAAATAAATTTTTGTGTAGCGTTTTGGTTACCCAAAGAAACATAACATTTTTTAAAAATTCGAATAAAAAAATTGGTATGGTAAAAACACTTATAATACTTACACTACACGTCTCTTTCGGGAAATGTGGAACGAATTTATGCTCCTTCAATGCAATTGGATCTTTACTCAGAGGTAAACTACGGAATCTTATGTCCTTCATTATTACTCCAGGACATCTAAAATCACAATTATTAATTACTATTTTTGCTCCTACTAAAATAGGCTGTATCACACATTAAATTATTACGCCCTATCAAAAAATTACTTTCTTAACTTTCTGTCTTTCTTCACTTGGCAATAAATTAATTACTTATTGTAATTCAAACAACAATAAATATTCAACATAATTAATCAAATCGATAACCATATTCAACTATAATAACACTACTAACATACCTGGAAGTTCCATACACATCCGAAAAAGTAGCATCAACTATTCCTTCATTATCATCGACTTTAACAGCTTCAATCTCATCAACATTAATATTAATTTCTCTAATAAAGTCAAGTTCACAGGAACTCTCATTTTGTTTGAGAACATTCATTTGTATGAGACTGTCGATGAGAGTGACCCAGTTTTTACGCCAGTAAATTTTAGCGTGGGATAAGTCAATGTTGGCATTTTTTATGCTTTTGAATTCACCGCTGAAAATAATTTTATGTTCATTAAAGTATGTATTGCTAGGTTACCTTTTATGGGTTCACTTTATTCTTTGTTTGTTTGTTTTAATTGTTTTTTAAGTGAAACTTCTTTAGAGTTCTTACAGACGAACGGCAAGTTTACGGCTGAAGTAGCCTCTGCCGTTCACAACTTGCCGTTCGTCTGTAAGAACTCTAGGAGCGTTGAGAGTAAAATTTCAAGGTCGCGTTTGGCAATACCATCACGTCATGGAGTAAGGCGACGATTTTGGTATCTTTGAATCTTGTCAAAGAAGTTTCACTTCTGACACGTGTGCTCAGCACACACGCTTTTTTTATTTGTGTTATTTTAAATAAGTTTTATTTGTTCTGTATTTGCTGTCTCAAATAAAGGTGTATTTCTTTCTTTCTAATTCAGAATTATGAAACAAATTGAAATTGAGAAATCTCAAATATTGTAAGTATTTTAAAATAATTCTTACATGTAATCACAGTCCTTGGTAGACAATAGCTTGTAAATGTCTTCAGAAGTGAGATCCAATGCTTCATTCTCTACTTCCATGGGTGGTTGCGATTCGTTGTTTTGTTCGATAAAACCAGTAGCGATTTCTGTGTTCTCTGTCATAACCTTATAAAAACATTCATAATAAAAACATTTTAAAAGCGTTGTAATTTGATGATTATTGTTATTTTTTATTATTAAATTGATTTGAACATTGATTGTAACATAGAAAGTTTCCGATTGTTTCCCATTTATCCATAAGTTTTTTATTATTTCTTCTACTGTTACTTTTTTCATAATTATTATGTCTCACTGTTCAATTTTTATAACAAAATACTTCCAAATTCACAATTTCCATACCAGCCAGAACTATACAATGGTCACCTTGAATTCTTTGCAGTTCATCAAAAGCATCTGATTCCTAGCGTTACCTAATGTTGCTAAGCTTTCATTTCTTACTACCCTCACCTCAAAACGTCCAGTCCCGCGTTGCAACGTAACGTGCAAACGCAACGCACGCTGTGCGTGCAAACGCGGCTGTGCGGTGAAACGCACGTCGTGGAATTGTACTGACATCGCGCGGCGAGTGCAGCCGAGGAGCATAGCTAGTGTATCCCACACGGATACTAGTGCTGCTGCGTATGGGTACGTGGTGCGATCTGGAGATTAATTTATTAATGAGTTTTGAATAGATGCTATTATAAGTCAGTTCTTGAGTCCAAAATATGGGTAAGAATGTGTTTCTTTCTGGAAATGTTTTGGTTGATTGATATTCTGTATAATTTACTTAAAAAGAACGCAACTGAATTAGTCGCAGTATTGCGGAAAGGCCTGTAATTTAAGTTTAAAAAAAAATAACAGAAATTTTACCATGTAAAATTGTTTTCAATTATTTGACAAAGTACAATACTGTAAAAACTGCAATGTTTTATAAGTATTGCACGCTTCATAAGCGAAGCGTTGAGGTGGGTACTACTGTCACTTCGCGCAAAACATCTGATTTTTCAAACTTAAAATGTCTTTATGTATCATACATTGCACTTGTAAGATAATACATACACACACATATTAAGAAAAAACACTATTTTTAACATTCATGATATTTTTGATGTCATTTTTGTTATTTAAACTAGTTAAAAAACATAAATTTATAAATATAAATTTATAAAGAATAGAAAAAATTCGATCACGAGGCGGGACTCGAACCCGCATCCTTCGCGCCATTCCGGGGCGGATGCCTCACCAACTCAGCCACTCGTGACCCGCCCGAGTGATCGAATTTATTCTATTCTTTCAGTTTTATGTGTCTGAAGGGACACACCGCGCGCCATCTATTGAGATGATTAACAACCATTTCAACCAATATGAAGCACTTTTCAGTGAATACAATATTGTAGCGATGGAACACGACCTTTTTTGTTGAATTTATATTTTTGGTTTTATGGCATTCAAATGCTTTATAAATATAAATTTATAAAGAATAGAAAAAATTCGATCACGAGGCGGGACTCGAACCCGCATCCTTCGCGCCATTCCGGGGCGGATGCCTCACCAACTCAGCCACTCGTGACCCGCCCGAGTGATCGAATTTATTCTATTCTTTCAGTTTTATGTGTCTGAAGGGACACACCGCGCGCCATCTATTGAGATGATTAACAACCATTTCAACCAATATGAAGCACTTTTCAGTGAATACAATATTGTAGCGATGGAACACGACCTTTTTTGTTGAATTTATATTTTTGGTTTTATGGCATTCAAATGCTTTATAAATATAAATTTATAAAGAATAGAAAAAATTCGATCACGAGGCGGGACTCGAACCCGCATCCTTCGCGCCATTCCGGGGCGGATGCCTCACCAACTCAGCCACTCGTGACCCGCCCGAGTGATCGAATTTATTCTATTCTTTCAGTTTTATTATTCTTTCAGTTTTATATGGTTGTTAATCATCTCAATAGATGGCGCGCGGTGTGTCCCTTCAGACACATAAAACTGAAAGAATAGAATAAATTCGATCACTCGGGCGGGTCACGAGTGGCTGAGTTAGTTAAAAAACAGTTTAAAAAAGTTCTGTCTTGGACGTCCGTGTGTCTGTATGTGCGGAGGATTTTCTTGTTAACACGATAGCGACCGAAATACTTTACTAATCGAGTCTTTTTTTTTCTCTTACGCTTGAGTATGCTCAGGAATAGAACCCTTTCATTTTTCAGGGTCTGATTCGATGTGGTTTAATTGTTATTAAATAAACAAAAATAATAATTAATAAATAATTATTAAAAAAAAATTATGAGGCGTGCACTTTTGGATTTTCCAAACTATTTAAGTCTTAGTTAGACTTAACGTTAACTTTATTTATTTAGTAGACTGTATAATTCTGGATAGAAAATGGTATGTAGTTTAAAATAGTATGTATTGGTAAGCTTCTATTTCATATCTGATATCTTACCTTTGATAATGTGTCCTTGTAAATAACGGTGCTCATCGTCATGCATTGACACTACAAACTTGCAGGAGGCTGCTGTTTTGCGGTTTTCAGTTACAAAGAGCGGTAAGGGCCTAATAAATAACAAATTATAATGTATTTTGTAATAGTCTTATAAATATGTTTCAATCAATTGAAATTTAACTTCCACACGAAATTTTAAATATTTATTGGTTCAAATTTTTACTTATTAAAAATTTATTTACTCAACGAAACGCTTTTGAATGTCATAGATGTTATGTTCATCATAATACTTTTAATTATTTATCAACGTATTAAAAGCAGTCTTTACAAAGAATAATTGGCAAGAAACTAGTTGCTCTCTGAAAATTATTAAATCATTCTATTTTATTATTTTTCATATTCTAATCTGTATGATTGTATGCATCTACAGGGTTACTTGTAAAACACCAGCAACCTCGCAGGACAAGATAGCTAACATCATAAGAAGCAACATTTGTTCTACGACTTTTGATAATTTGTTAGATTTTATTTTCATATAAAAATAAATATTCATTTAATTTTCCGTTTGAAAATTATAAACTCTACGCGCATCTCAAACATTAGCCCGGTTTACACGCACGCTCTTTCGCGCGCGATTCGGCTTTCACGCGGGAAAGAGCGAGCATTTAAACGATGACAGAGAGAACGAGATTGCGCGTCCACTCCGCACACACTCCAACGCGCCACGCTTTCCTTCGTTCAATCGCGCGCTATTATCGTTTACACGCACAATCTTTCCTCTTTCCTCAAAAACGCACGAATAATCGCGCGTGAAAGAATAAGTGCATAAAAAAACGTGACAAAACAATCCCTCGCGATTGCGCGCGCGTGCTTTCCCGCGTTCAATCCCGCGCACTCAATCACGCGGTAAAGAGTGTGCGTGTAAACCGGGCTATTACGTAAACAAGAAGCGAACGAGAGGGGAAAGGGGGCTTCGCGTCGTCCTTTCGATAATGAATAGAACATAGACTTACAAATGTTAGGAGAGTACAATAAAAGCTTAAAAAATCATTTAAAATAATTTAGGTATTGCGTTATACCAATAGTCGTAGAACAAATGTTGTTACTTATGATGTTAGGTTGCAGGTGTTTTACATGTATATGTACATCTGTATGTGCGTGTGTGTGTGTGTGTGTGTGTGTGTGTGTAGCGGTGCGAGTGTGTTTTATACTGCCTCTGTGAATTAGATAGGTATGTGAAATAATATTAAATAATGACTCATTGCGCACACCTTGCGTGGTCGATGGTAGTACCGAATATAAACTATATAGCATGGCCCGTAACCCCATGCATTCCATATCAATTCAATATCATCATTATGTTGTACACCATAGAGTACATTCCAATAGGAAGTTATAGCCACATAATAACTACTCTGTTATAATTCCTTTTTTTTTAATTAGAATAGGTAGACATTTGACCACAGTCCCACCTGATGGAAAACGGTGACGCGGTCTATAGTGGTAAATCATGTCTACCTAGAAAATGCCTATTTATTCGCCTCTGAAGGAACCCATATTGTAGTTCTCTTGAAAGACAGACGCTAAATTCCTCACATATATATGTGTTTGTATGTATGTATGTGTACATCTGTGTGTATGTCTACTCACCAAGTCTCATGGTGCGCCCACTGCACGTGGTGGCCGAGCATGGGCGTGCCGCTCGCCACCGGGAACTGCACCGCCGGGTACAGCGCCGATACACAAGGTGTAAAGCCTTCCATGTATAGCCTGTTCAATATATATGTTTTAATTTTCTGATAGAAATCTTTCTTGAAGTGAAACTTCTTTAGGCGCGTTAAGAGTTAAATTTCAAGGTCGCGTCATGCAGTAGCGTCACGTCCGCGTCATGAAGTGAGGCGACGATTTTGGTATATTTGAATCTTGCCAAAGAAGTTTCAACTCTAACTCATTTTCTACAGAATCGTCATTTCTAACAAGTTCTTCTGTTTCCCTAATATCCAGTACAAATCGAGTGTTAATATCAAATTTGCAATGAACAGTATAAACGCATATTTACCGCCAAATTCCACTAATTCTATATCAACATCTACAAATAGTAAGCTCACCTACAATATAAAGTTACTTGAAGACATATTATCTCCTTGGTGATATATAGGTATACCTGTAGGCGTAGTTTCGACACATTAGTCGGTAATTATCGACAATTAATTTATAGTCCCGTCTTCAGCAATGAAAATGATGTCGCTTAATACCTCTCCCTAATTTGATGGAAGTATACAATGGATACATATTTGTTTATAATTTTTATTCTTCACAAAACTTTCCGTAATGCGTCAAAATATTTATATAATAATAGCCTTGTAGTAATGCATTTTTATCTAAATTAATAACATCATTATTTCAATTCCGTAGATATATGAAAAATAAATAAAATATAGATTTCATGGATTTGGAAAATCATTTCTTTGCAACACATTCGAATATTGTCAAAACAAATTATTCTTTGACATTGTCAATCGTTATGATACCGACGTTTGATCTCGACAAGATTTCGAAGGCCCTTCTCCCATTCCTCTACCGGTATCCTACACGTCCTTGACTAGTTTAATTGGTCGCTTTTGCGTCGCGTTTCGCGCGTATCTCTTCGGTAGAAAGATAAAAAATTCTTATCATCATGTTGTAGTTCTCGTGCGGCTATAAAAACTCTACAATTTATGTTTCTTTCAATATATGGATGAATCCAGTACCTACTTCCTACTTTTACGTCGTCTCTGGAATCGCTCGACATAGCGTCCGTCTACAAAAACGAGGCACAATAATGATGAATTTAGTCATTTTTCAGTCGCATAATATGCGAGCATCGGGTAGCAAGCAAATATCTAACTAGTATTCTACTCGAGTATCGTAATCTAGAAGTATCGTAATGGGAGAAGGGCCTTACGGTTTGTGTGGGTTTGTAGATACGGTTGATAATGTCGGAAAAATTATAGATTATTATAATTTTATAATAAAAAGATATTTCACACTTCCGATGCTACATGATTTAACGCAATATTGTTTTCTCTTATTTAATGTTATTGCAATTAAAATAAAATAAACAAATAATGTTTTATTTTTAAGATGGTTTCAAAATTTTATTGAAAATGTTAAGAAGCCTCTTATATTATATTAAATAAATATTAAAATATGTAGTGTACCGCTGTCTGTATTTATTCAGCCTAAATTATTGCATTCATATTCGATTAATTTATTTCTGAACTTCTAGGATAATAAAATTATACAGATGAATACAAATAAAAAACGATCGAATTAAGAAAAAAATTTATTAGAAAAATTTAATTTAACAGTTTATAATAGCGTAGTTGAAAATTTGGCTCAAAACCATCATCTCTCATCAACATAATTCTAGTAACTTGTTCATCTGTAAATTATAAAATTTATAGATAAATATTTATATTTAACACATAAATAATTACCCGTGAACCGCTAAATCAATTGCATATATTCATCCTTTGCTTATTAACTGTAATAAAATATACAATGTTGCACATAATATAATATATGTAATAATACAAGCTAAAAATACAAGTGATACTAATTATCCGTTCCGTCCTTAGTTTTAGTTCCGTCTGTTTCTATAAGGTCTTAAAGATTTCTCGAAAGGCTTCGAATTGAGCAGAATTATCTTGTAGAGCTTTTAGAGTCTTTTGATTAGAATTTTATTGCACTTCACAAATAACAAAATATTACTAAACTAAAACTAATAGCTTTAACTATATAAAAACATAACGCAGATTGATATTTATTTGATATCCCATAGATTTATAGGATTTTTAAGAACATAATTAAAAATTATCCTCTTGAAAACACAAAATTTATATTTATTTTGATAGAAATATTATTTCGATTGATTGATGTCAAATGTCAAAAAAGTAAATAAGGAGATTGCCATACATGGAATTTTGGATTCCATGAATATGTAATAAATAGAACATTAATTAAACGATTGATATAAAAAAATATCGAATTTGATTAAAATTAAATTAACTGCCATGTTTTTTGTGCATAACATGTGCTTTTTTCATATGCAATTGTATTTGTAATAATGCGAAAAATTTATGTAACTAATTTTAATTTACTATATATTCCCTAATATCAAGGTAAATTTCTTGGAAAAACAACACTAAATTTTTTAGGTCCATACTATAGTTACTGAAAATCGTTAGTTACCGACCGATTTCGGTCGAGATCGATGTCGATTAATGTGTCGAGACTACACCTACTGGATCATAATAGTGTCCACCTATTCCAACTACAATATTATGACACATTTCCACCTAGTGATTTCTATAGCTGGATCACATTGGCCACCTACTCCAACAATATCCATACTATATATACTATATAATATTATAAATGCAAAAGTAACTCTGTCTGTTTGTCTGTTACTCAATCACGCCTTAACTACTGAACCAATTTGCATGAAATTTGGTATAGAGATATTTTGATACCCGAGAAAGGACATAGGCTACTTTTTACCCCGGGAAATAGGATAGGTTTTATCCCGGAAATCCCACGGGAACGGGAACTATGCGGGTTTTTCTTTGACTGCGCGGGCGAAGCTGCGGGTGGAAAGCTAGTTACCTATAAACGAACATAATAATATAATGACTCACTGTCCCACAGCCTCCAGCACAAATCTGGCGTTATCATCATGTCCCCGTCTCGTGAGCGGTATGTTAGCACAAGTATCGGGCAAGGCTCGCTTGAGGATCGCCTGCAGCAGCCCGTGCGGGGCCAGCTCCACCAGCACTGCGTCGGGGGGAATGTGGGAGGATGCTTCTTCGAATAGTACTGGGTTCTGGAATGAAAGTCATAGTTAGAAGGGACAAAATAACAAAAACAAATAGTGTGTGACGAGCACACGTGTCAGAAGTGAAACTTCTTTGGCAAGATTCAAACATACCAATATCGTCGCCTTACTTCATGACGTGACGATATTGCCATGACGCGACCTTGAAATTTAACTCTTAACGCGCCTAAAGAAGAATATTGCGAAGTGAAGCTGAATTTTAAGTGAAACTTCTGTGACAATCAGAATGTAAAATCCAGAAAGAAGACATTCAATAATATGTATAAGGAAAATGACTATGCACAAAGACTGGTAAAAGTTTACAAAAATAAACCTCTCAAAATCATTTATACCAGATTTCTGATACTCAAATCAAACTTTATTTCAAATTCAACTGCATAATTACATTAGAGAAATAAAAAAAAAGACGGGTTGCACTCCGGGAGTGCCGGCAGAAGTGAAAACTTGGTTATTAACGTTCAGCATGTTTGATATTTTGGAATGGTATCCGTCTTACGCATGGAATATAAGGGCTAAAAAAAAAAAATCCGTCTTACGCTTTTTCGATCAGGTCACGTGTCCTGACGCGAGTTTAAGATTTTATACCCAACGCCGCTAAAGTAGTTTTCACTTCAAAAATCATTGCATATTACAACTCACCAGTAAATTATTAGTATGGTACTCAGCAGAAGAGTACTTGGCAAGTGGCTCGTTCCATCTACTCTCCGGTATTGAGGAGGAGATCCAGCGCTCGCTGCGCGGTTTGGGATTTTTAATCACTTCGCTCAAGTATTTGCGGAGACCGGGTCCTGGGAAATTTACACAATTATATATCTTTTTAATTCCTTTTCTATGCTGTTAATCTTTCGATTGAAAATATTCTTCATAAACATATTAAAAAGTGAAGGTTTCTAAGAATAAATGAGCGATACGTTTTTCGTAAAAAATAACATTAACTAATCCAGTTAATGTTATTTTTTACGAAAAACGTAGAAGTTGAAAGAAGATGTATTAGCTGGATTGACAGCATAAGCATATAATTTATGCTACTTTTTCACAAGGGGACCACGCGACTAAAGCCATGGGCACCAGTTAATATTATATTCATGGGAATTTATTATTCTTTTATCAAGAAACATACTATTCCGTCGATGTTATGTCTTTATAACAAGCAAAACATTTCGTTATACAAAGATGACATTGAGCCACTAGGCCACCATTTCAATTTTTTTTAAAGATAGACTTGAGAAATCTTTCTAAGAAAAATGTACCGAAATGAGCTAGTAAAGAATAAATAATCCCTAAACTCACCAGCATCCGCGATATATCTCGAGTGGTACGCTATATTGGAACAGGGCACTTCTCTAGCGAACACTCTTTTAGCACTCAACTCGCCCACGAACTGGCTCATACTCTCCGCTGGTCCCGAGATAGTGCACGACTCGCGCGAGTTGTGACACGCTACTTCTATGTCTGGGGGAAGGAGCTTCACGATCTGGGAAAAATTTATTAGAAGTGTATAGGATTTTTAAATATTGTTTGAATAATACATACTTATATCAGTGTAGGGAAAATAATTGAATTTAGATATTTTTTATTTTTTATTCATGAATAGGTAAACATTTGGCCGCTGTTTCACCTGATCGTAAGTGACAACGCGTCCTAAGTTGGAGCATGTTTACCTAGAAGGTGCCTATTCACATTTGCTTTAAATTTGGATAGATCGTAAGAAGCTGGAAAAACTGTATTCGGTAGAAAATTCCAATCCATAGATGTTCGCAAGAGAAATGATGACGCGAATCGCTTTCATAGAGGAACACAGGAAAACTTAAGAAAGGAATGAGAGATAAATTTTAAATCAGAATGTAAATTTTATTTCGAACTGATAGAGATCATAGCTTAAAAGTTAATGTGTGATAAACAATAATTGTTGGAGTTAACAAATTTTTTGACGGTAGATGTGGTGACAGTTGTAAAAGTTGTTAAGGGCCCTTAGTAGGTGAAAACGGCAAAATGGACTGTTATTTATGAGCTTTTTTTTATCTCGAGCAAAATTTTTCCAATCGTGTTTTGGAAACAGTCATCCCATCACACATACGTTCTGTAATACATATTAGAAATTTCAGTGCGAAAATACTTCAATATTTTCAATTATAGCTCATAGATAACAGTCCATTTTGCCGTTTTCACCTACTATTAAGTATTGGTCGGTTGTATATATTTTCGTAAAAAAAAAAAACAGAAAAACGATAGAAGAAAAAAATGGTTGCCTGTAAAGTCGGTTTTACGGGCGAAGATTTTACGTGACAACGTCTTTTTCTCGGTAGAATATTTATGTGCTGCGCGCGCGGCAGACCGCGGGCCTCTCTCTCGTTCGGTGACTCATCGTAACGTTACCGAGCGTTACACTTTTTCATAAGTGACTCCCAGCCGCAACCTAATTTAAGACGTTGTCACGTCAAAAAGAAAAGATTTTTTGCAACATTTATAAAACACTCATTTTATTTTAGATACCTCAGTATATCCCATTCCAACAGCGGCCATAGATCCCTTAATGAACGGTGTCTGTACAGACACGAGCCCGCGGCTGTACGCGGAGAGGATCATCTCTTCCGCTGTGAGGCAACCGTCTGCGTACGCACATCCTAACTCGCCTACACTGTGACCTAGTTATTATAAAACAAACAACAAATATAATGAATTAATTTTTTGAATTAGAAATATTCATTGATCCATATTGGTTCGTCTGTCGTCAGTGATGAAATTGTTTGTAGTTCATTAAACAGTGATATAAACATAATTTAATTCAAAGTGATTCAAAGCAATTATCATCCAGCTTTTAAATTTAAATGAATGATTGAATAAATTGAAGACCAGTGTTGCCACCGAAGTATCAAGCTACCCACCAGAAGCGACCTCTGAAACCACCAGAAATCCACTAACAAAACTCGCGCCAGTTTAAAAAATCGCTAATTTTTCCACCAACTTTATTTTTAGCAAATTTTTGTTCATCGCGAAAGAAAACAATATTTAAAAGATACGTTTATTGGAGAAATAACATTAAAATTACACATTATGTAACAAAAATAATGAAATTATATTAATAAGTCATCTTCAGATGAGTCGTTTCCGTCCCCGATAATTTACTGCCATTTTTTATTAAAGAGTTTGTGGCTTGGATTTATTTCCTTTTGACTGTTTTACCCACTAGATGAAAGAGTGTTGCTGAACGATGGAATTAAACTCCAAAAACGATACGAGTGGAGTTAATAGTCGTCGTTCCAATATTTGAGAAAAAAAATACTAAATTCTTAAATTCCACTAGACAAATCCACTAGCCACTAAAGTCAATATTTGTCCGCTAAAAAGCAAGCCAAAACCACCAGATTTAGTGGAAAATCCACTATGTTGGCAACACTGTTGAAGACATTAAAGAAACAAAGAGACAGAAAAACAATGCTTTACTTTCTAGTAATGAAGAAATACGAACACAATTTAAAACTTAAGTAATTCATATAAAACTACACAACTCACCAATAATTTTATCTGGCACTATACCAAGAGAAAAAAGAACATCAGTAAGACCAATTTGCACTGCGGCTATACCAACGAAAGAGTGCAGAATGTTGTCGAACATAGTCTTATCTGGTGATGTGATGATGTTGATCAGATCTATCCCTTTTGGTTCTAGAGCTCGCTGGCATCTGATAATGATCATATTTAGTTAGGTAATGTAGATACAACTTATAAATAGAATTTGATCTTGGATTCTGAAGATAGTATTTATTAAATGTTAATTTTCAAAATAGTTATGTTAGGTCATGTAAACGTCTTCTTTGGTCTTGGAATCGTTTTAATTGAAGAAATTAAAACAATTTCCTAACTGTATCTAAGTATATTAATATTTAAACAGAATTCAAAGATACAAAAAATGTTACAATCGAAATCACAAAGCATGTAACAACAAATACAAGTCCATCATCAGTTAGTAGTCAGTATAAATCATCGTAAAAAAACATCTATTCTAGAAGTAAAAACATCTAATCATGATTCTAATTTCCGTAAAATTCTAACCCTTGTTAATAATATTCCAATCATATCAATCCCAAACCAAACATACTTCTCAATAGCTGCAGCAAACACGGGTATGCGCATGAGTTGTTTCCCCATCCCGGGCCACTGCGAGCCCATCCCGCTGTACACGAACCACAGCGGACGGGATGTGATGTCACAATAGTCTGACTTCTCTACTAGAGCTACTGTTTCGTTTGCTTCGTTTGTATCTAGTGTAGGAAAATAAGGAATAAGTATTAATGGTTACTCTAGGTGTGTTTGTAGTATAGCATGAAGGTTTAGTTAAAATATTAGTATAAATGAAAATATATGATAATTTACATCAAAATGTGTAAAATCAGGAAAATTATCAGCAAGTAGAGAAAACGGACGCGGCGTTAGTAGTGTAATAATAGAAAAGCAAGTAATATGTATTTTTTCATATTAAAATTGTGTTGAACTTTACAGATTATATAATTTAACTATAACAATTAGCTAAACTTCTCTGGAACTTTTATATATCAAAGTAGAACATATTATTACTTTTTATCTGACCACACAATAAATTTCCAAGTACATCAATTTAGTTAAAAAAAGTCTTACCAAGAATAATATATCCACGTCCAAGATGTCCAGGTATATTAGTTTTATGGATATTGTGGAAGAGCGCCAACTCCTCCGGATCGATGGAGCGACTCTTGAGGTCAGCGAAGATTTTGGGTATCGACGTGTCTTGTCTCGCTGAGATCGTTACTAGGCGAGGGATGTTGGATTTGTAGCGGTTCAGATCCTGATAATGCAAATAAAGTTTTATTTGAAAGTGACTGATAACTTTAAAAAGGCTTTAGGAAGATTAAGGACAATGTGCTTTCATGGAACAGAGATTATTTTAAGCATTAATATTCTAATAACTAGTCATAATAATTGTATAAGTCCAAAAAAGGGCTGGATGGTGACCATATCAAACCTTTCAATAAATGGTGGCATTGAATAGGAAACATCATTGAAATCTATTTAAAATTAAATTAAATATGAAAGTAATTATAGTGGAAATGATACAATAAAAGTAGTAGAAACCAATTAGTTTATTTCTAATTTAATTTAATTCGGTGCAGAAATTACGTAAAGTGAAGAAAACATTATCAGATGTCATAGTCTTTAAAGTAAGAAAAACAAGAATGATAATGCTGAAATCAAATCATTCCTACATCTAACAAACCTTGGGTTTATAATGTCCTTTGAGCAGTACATGCGCATTGACTCCAGTAACGGAGAAGCTGTTGACGGCCACGTAGCCATGTTGTGAGGAAATATGGGGTATCATAGTTATTAGAGCAATACCTATTTGGAAAGCACTCCTGCATATAACATACCTTGGGTTTAAAATGTCCCTTGAGCAGTACATGTGCATTGACTCCAGTGACGGAGAAGCTGTTCACAGCCACGTAGCCATGTTGTGAGGGAATATGGGGTATCATAGTTATTAGAGCAATACCTATTTGGAAAGCACTCCTGCATATAACATACCTTGGGTTTAAAATGTCCCTTGAGCAGTACATGTGCATTGACTCCAGTGACGGAGAAGCTGTTCACAGCCACGTAGCCATGTTGTGAGGGAATATGGGGTATCATAGTTATTAGAGCAATACCTATTTGGAAAGCACTCCTGCATATAACATACCTTGGGTTTAAAATGTCCCTTGAGCAGTACATGTGCATTGACTCCAGTGACGGAGAAGCTGTTCACAGCCACGTAGCCATGTTGTGAGGGAATATGGGGTATCATAGTTATTAGAGCAATACCTATTTGGAAAGCACTCCTGCATATAACATACCTTGGGTTTAAAATGTCCCTTGAGCAGTACATGTGCATTGACTCCAGTGACGGAGAAGCTGTTCACAGCCACGTAGCCATGTTGTGAGGGAATATGGGGTATCATAGTTATTAGAGCAATACCTATTTGGAAAGCACTCCTGCATATAACATACCTTGGGTTTAAAATGTCCCTTGAGCAGTACATGTGCATTGACTCCAGTGACGGAGAAGCTGTTCACAGCCACGTAGCCATGTTGTGAGGGAATATGGGGTATCATAGTTATTAGAGCAATACCTATTTGGAAAGCACTCCTGCATATAACATACCTTGGGTTTAAAATGTCCCTTGAGCAGTACATGTGCATTGACTCCAGTGACGGAGAAGCTGTTCACAGCCACGTAGCCATGTTGTGTGGGAGTGTGATCTGAAATCACACGGATGCGGCCCGACCGTATCGCGGCTACGTCTTGGTGTGGGGTGTCATAATTTAGGTTGGCTGCGAATTCGCCTCTTTCGAAACCGAGTAACACCTAGTTTAATTAAAAAAAAAAATTGGTTGGAATAAGTACGTTGAGTATTTTAAGCTATTTCATTAAAAATTTAATGAAGATTTCTAATAATTGAAAACTTTGTATTTATTACTCCTGTAATATTTCGATGTCATTAATCTTATTAATTGACATCGATTACAAAAAAAATGTTCAATAATATCAATTCTTATTAAGGAATGTACCTTTGTGATAGATGACACGCCAGTAGCCGCCTCAGAATATCCGATATTAGACATAACACTTCCAATCGGCAGAGGCTCTTTACGACCCGAGCAAAATACTTCATCAATTGCATCCAATTCAGCTTTATCAGCTTCAGGTACACCTAAAAATATACATGCCGTTCTTATACGAAGTTTTTATTATCTGAATCGTAGATGCTTTATTTTAAAATTCGCTTCTACTCATTGTTTCTGCCATAGTCATCATATTTCACGGAATTACAAAAAAAAATAACAAAAAATTGAAAAACGAGATAATACTTCTGCAAATTTCGCAGTAAATGCAAACGAAAATACAACTATTCCGCATCAAACAAAATAACAATCTCGTAAATCGGTTGAGAAACCTCGGCGAAATCGATATAATATATAAAAAATTGGCGAATACATAAATAAATATATACGGGCCGAATTGATAACCCCCTCCTTCTTTTGAAGTCGGTTAAAAAATGCTTAACATATTATTAACTAGCGACCCGCCCCGGCTTCGCACGGGCACACGAGTGCAATGGCGGCCGGCCGGTACCGCCGCAAACGCTACGTCCCGCAATTTTTAAATCTGTAATATCTTCGAAAATATTCACTTAAATCATACGGTGTAAAGGGCCATATAGATCTATATTAAATGAACAATGTATTTAATTGGTTAAGGATTAATGCTGTATTGGTTAAAATCGCTTCGAAAATTAGCCATTATTTGTCGTAAAAAGTAAATGACAAAAAAAAAGTTATTGTGGGTTATCCATAAGAGATAGACATATACCATCGCGGACTTTTCTGTAGACCTTTTCAATGTGTACAATACTTAGTACATTATTTTGATAAAACTCGTAGGGTTCAGCCTGCGTTTGCAATGTAAGCGGAAAAAATGTAATTATTTACGACATCACATTAGAAACCTCAAAAATAACAGTACTTCTCCACTATTTAATGGATGTTATTATACATATAAACCTTCCTCTTGAATCACTCTATCTATTAAAAAAAACCGCATCAAAATCCGTTGCGTAGTTGTTTTATACTATGTAGTGATGATGAAACTTACCAGCCCGTCCGATTAGGGCCCTTCTGGCCTCCTCCACTCAAGCGACAGCCCAAGCCGAGGTTCGAGATCCCCGTCAAGGGGGGACGCCCTTGTGCATGTCGCTACCAGGGTGAACCTTCAGTTCACCCCCGCGTCCGCGTTAAAATGTAGAAGCCCTTCTGGCTAACATTGAGAGACACCACAAAAAAAAAAAAAAAAAAAAAAAAGAAACTTACCAGAACCAAAAGCTTCAACATACTCCACAGCTTGAGGAGACACATTAGCCTCACTATAGAACTCCTTCATAAAACCGACCACGTCAGATGGATTGCGATAGAAACCATACCTCGGTCCATCTTCACCTTCTAAAAATGATATGAATTCACACTTTGCGTGCACTATTTCTGCATATAAACTGAAATATAAATTATTGATTCTATGTAATTTATGAGGAGTATTTTCTTCAAATGAATTTGTCATTATTTTACGTGCTATATTATTATTTTGCAAACATTGATTATACTCGTTATATCGATATGATAACTCAAAGCCGAATACACTAGGAAACTCGATGAATAAGGTAGGTAGCATTGATTGTTAAAAGAATTTTTAAAATCGATCCAGTATTTTTCTATAAGTAAATGGTAATAACAAACAAACAAAAATCATTCATCAATCAATTTATTAATTTAAATAAATTGAATTCGTACTTAAATGTTTTATTTTGGAAAAACTATTTTCAACCACAACGAAAAGTTTTGTATTTACTTTCTTAGCTAATCACTATAGGTACATTTTTTAGAAAATAACAATTGAAAATATAAAAACTAAGTAACTCATTTAATTTTCACTTAATCAAAAGTTTATCTTCAAACTAGTAACACTTTTTAGAAAATTTTCGTATAGATATATTTAAAGTTCTTACCGCACAGCTTCTTTAGCCTTTTGTAGGAAGAGAACATTAATAGTATCAGACTTGGCACATCCACATCCATTTTGATCAAACGACTGCGTTTTTCCATCCATACTAAATGTCATGATCCTTAAAAATTAAAATAATTTCATGTCACTCAGCTTTTGTTTAATGTATTTTTATATTTTGTGCAAATTCCCGCCTTGTTCCCGCCACATGAATCGAAAAAGAAAAAAAGAAAGTAGCGTGGAAAACATTCTAAATTTAAATTTTGTAAATGGCCAGGTTTATGAATAGTGATAAAAGAGGTTTTATATGCACTAAACAAAATAAATTAAAATAAATTGATACAGAATATTGTGTGTGCATTTTAAAAAGTAATTATTATTATGGTTGAGGGTAAATCTGTAACTGATTTATGTACATAACATGTACATAAATCAGTTTGTCGTTCAAGCCCACCTTTCATTGACGTATCAATTTATACCTAACAATTTGTTAAAATTTATATGATTTGAAATAAATTTTTAAGAGTGTAAGTAATTTTAATTAAAAAATATATTTTTATAGAGCAACATTAATACCTTCCATAATGAATAGACGAGTGTGGATGCAGGCATAGAGAAGACCCGCCTACCAGCGCCGCATCACAGTCACCACGGTTGATAGCTTGGAAGGCCAGCTCCAGAGCCACGGTGGAGCTGCAGCAGGCCTGGTCCACCACCATCGAGGGTCCCTTCGAGTTCAACCAGTAGGAAATACGGTTGGCAAACATGGCTCTACTGCATCTGTTGTATGAAATTTGTATTAAATTAAAAATCATATTGGTATTACGTATGATTGGATGTTGTGGTTTATGGGCTTTCGTTTATAAATTCTGAATGTCAAATAATGTGTGTAATGGGAGGAAGGTAATCTGGTAATTTCAATCACTTATCGACATCTCACTTTACTTATGTTATGCAAATACTTAAATCTTTTCAAAGTTATTATTAGCATAAACAATTTGAAAGTGACCTTTCTATTTATTTACCACAATGGTAAGTATATTTTTTTCATGGAATCCCATTCTTTAGGAACTACTACAAAAATATACTATTCGTATTTTGAATAGCAAAAATATATTCTTCTTACAGTAATTATTGTCCCAAAGTAAAGAAATAAAAATAGAAATTAACGAATAACTTACCCTGCGATACCAAAACCAGCGACAATATGGGTGACATACACACAAGCCTTCTCGGTTTCAGAGAAACAGCAACCAAGATAAACTCCTACTTTCTTGCCAGATAAATCCTCGGGATTTACACCTAAAATGTATTGAAACTATAAGACTAAAAAAAGTGGTAGGTAAATTGTATTCATAACTTAACTTCGTCCTTTTATAACCACTGATCTTCGTCTACTTTTATGCGAATCAATTGTTCTTTCTAAACTCAATTATTGTATAAACACCTATGGGCCATGCCTTCTTCAGCGATCACATCATTTGATTCAAAGAATACAGAATGCTTGCATTAGATATGGTTTCAATGTCCCACCTAGATCTCATATCACTCCGTTTCTGAATTCATCAAATATTCTTAATATGAAAGGTAGACAAAAATTATATTTGGCTTGCTTCCTATTTGACCTTTTGAAGACCAAACGCCCAGCTTACTTGTTTGACAAGGTAATGTGGCGAAAAGATCGTGGTTGTAACCCAGTTAGATTCGGTACCAATACTTTTTCTGTACCAAAACATAGAACAATGGCTTTCCGCGGCAGCTTCAACTAGGTACTGTGCAACAAAATGTTGGAACGACATCCCTCCACCCATGCGCAACATTTGTAGCAAATCGATATTTAAAACTGTCTTTCGTGACCAAATCTACGTATCCAAAAATCAGGTTTATAATTTCTATTTCTTTATTTAACTTTGTTTGCCTATTTTCCTCATTTGCACAGTCTTGTTTCTGCCGTGAAGCTATAGGGTCACCTCCACCTTCTGTGGAATGTTTGTTGGTTCTTGAAGTTATATAATTATTTTTCATAATATGTATTGCCTTTTCATTTGTGTATTTTGTTTACTGATATTGTATATTATTAATTTATTTAAATATTTTAACCTTTATCTCCCTTATAATATTATCTATTTATTTAAGTCTATTTTATTTTTCTGCCCTCAAGAGGCATTGGCAGAATATCAGCGTCAGGGTTTTAACTCTGACATTTATGCTGAGCCAAGCCTGTTCGTAGAACACTGCGTACATTAATGCTGCCGTCGTATGAGAGAAGGACACATCTAGCATTTTGGTGGAACTGAGATAATTGGGTTTAAAGTTTTTACCATAGTCTGCTTCATAGCGTAGAAACCCAAGAAGCTTATATCTAATACACTGGAGATTTCAGTATAAACATTAACTTGTAACAAGAAAATATGGCCTTGAATGACGCCTGTATGTTTTTTATCCCTTTCACACCCACTTGCCAAGTTAGGTGTGAAAGGGATAAAAAAACATAACATCTCCAGTGTATTAGATATAAGCTTCTTGTAGAAACCCATTGCTTAATAGAAAAAAAATTGATGATATATATGCGTGAAGGTTAGTAGTATTATATATTTTACTTTTTAGTTTTTATATATAATTAATTATTTAATAAATTTAAATTTTCCCTTTCAACTTAAAAAAAATATATTTATAAAATACCACTTACTACAAAGAAAAGGCATAATTGACTGTGGGCACAACTGGCGCGTTTCGACCGAACCCTGCCCTCCTTTCCCCACCCCTAATCGCAAATAGTTAAAAGAAAAGGCACAACTCGTTATTTGTGCCTTTTATACGTTAATTAATTGAAACATGCAAGGATCTTTTATTAAGTAGACAGGGCACATCTGGCCACACATCTGGCATTTGAGCCTTTTCTTTGTGTTATGTTGTAAAATGTAAATGTGCCTTTTGAAAGTAGTTTTTAGTAAAAATCTGTATGAAGTAAAGTCACATCTACGTATAATATGTGCCTTTTCATTGTAATGGTAAGTAAATGTGCCTTTTAATTACATAAAACGAAAATATTTGTGTCATTTGTGCCTTTTTATCTCCGGATTCCTTGGAGATAAAATTCTACAAAAAATTGAGCAGATGCGCCTTTTTTTCCTGATTCCAAATATGTATATAACTCATTTTTTCAAAAAATGTTAGTTGTGCCCTTTTTTCTTTCGACGGCAGAATGGTACTCTTTTACTCTGTGTGTGTTTTTTTTATTTTTATTGAATTGTTTAATTGCTTTTTTATTTTATGTTTGTGTTCTATGAATAAACGTATCCTCTATCTATCTATCACTACATAGTATAAAACAAAGTCGCTTTCTCTGTCCCTATGTCCCTATGTCCCTTTGTATGCTTAAATCTTTAAAACTATGCAACGGATTTGGATGCGGTTTTTTTTAATAGATAGAGTGATTCAAGAGGAAGGTTTTAGTATATAATTTATTGGGTTTTAACAAAGCGGGCGAAGCCGCGGGCGGTAAGCTAGTCTATAATATAGTTTAATATAAAATATGTTTTTTTTCTTAATTGTTAGTTATTATTATTAGAACCTAAATATCCAAATACCAAAAAAGAAACATTCATGACAAAAAATGGGATAATGGCATTATTACTTTAATACTTACATTATGTACTTACTGAAATCAATGAAGTTTTGAAAAGCTATACCAAATCATAGTCATAGCTAATATCTAGTAAATAACAACGAATGCATAATTTAGTAACTGAGGCTCATAATATTTAATAAACAAATTGTAACAATATACCTGCATCATATATAGCCTGGTAAGATTGTTCCAGAACCTTCCTAGACATGGGGTCCATAGACATTGCCAAGCGATAGTGCACCTTGAAGAACTGAGCGTCGAACAGCTCCAAGTCGGGAACCTTTCCTGTGAAATCGGATACTTCGGGGTGGTTGTACTGCCACCGGAGGTTTTCAGCTGTCACTGGGTTCACCTATGGAGGATATTTTGAGAAATTACGTCGTAAGTAGGAATGTCAAGATAAATAATCTTGGTCAATTTTTTGGTGTATGAATTTTCTTCCTTGTCATGTTATCTAATTTCGTTCGTTCTAGTGATTAATTACTAAAAATGTTAAGTAAATTGTTAATTATATACGAAACGAAGTCAGCATCAATTTTTAGATCTTCGTTGTCGTCGAATATTTTCTATAAAAGTATTTTAATATTCAAATAAATCCGAACTCCAGATGTAACTGTAAGATCAATGAAAGACCATTTTTAGATACCAAATGATAACCATACCTTATTGTAAAGGATATCAGAAAGTTCCTTAATATTGTGTGATTCAGGATATAGACCAGACATGCCAGAAATGACGATCCTGTCGCCCGCCGCTCGTTTTGGCGCCATGATGAGGTCTAAACAAATAATTTATACGTGAGTCTCTCAATAAATGCTACTGAAGACGGAGAGCATGTTTCTTTCTTGCAGAAATAGCCTATTCTTTTGCACTAGTTACATTCAAATTTCCTGGAAGGTATTTCTGTATACTATATTTTGTTAATAATAAATGTGTTTAACAGTAAATATCGTAATAAATGAGCTGCTTTGCTTTCAAATTTTTAAATTGCTTTCAAATCTATACATATAATAAATCTGTAGAAGGGTCAATTCTGTACATTGAAAATATTGAAAAAATAAATAGCAGGGGGTGTTACTGGATCGATAGCAAACCCAAATATGTGATTAAAAAAATTTTTGTCTGTCTGTCTGTCTGTCTGTCTGTCTGTATGTTCAGGCATCACGTGAAAACTAACTGTTCGATTTCGATGAAACTTGGTATAATTATACCTTATTATCCTGGGCATAAAATAGGATACTTTTTATCCTGGAAAAATACGTAGAAAAAAATAAATCTTAATTTTTCAGTTTTATCCATAGACGTTGTTCTGTAGAACCGAGAACACACGTTGCGTTAATTATTATAGGTATTTGGGTCCAATAGATATTTATAAGATGTCATTGTCAGAGTTACTCAAAATGGAGAAATAAACCATCCACGCGAAGACCGACATCCGCGCGGACGGAGTCGCGGGCGGAAGCTAGTTTTTAAATATATGTCTTCAAATTGAAGAAAGTAATTATATATACCTACCTTCAAAATTTACATTTTTGTTGCAAGTACTATCGCCTATTGTCTACGTACGTGAATTATATTTTAAATTAAGTAAAGATTTATTTTGTTGATAAACACGCATAAAAATGTTTTATACAAATTAAAATTGCAAATTGACAATAGATTGTGCTTTGTCATGTGTGTCGTCTTTGCGGTAATAGCACAGTACATACATATTACCTATATGTATATATTATAATACTGTGGTAATAGTCAGTCATCGTTGTGTTAAATGTTAAATATTCATTAATTATTATGGTTATTTGTTTAGATTTGTCGGGTATGTTAATAAATGTAATGCGTAATTCAGAACATGTCAGTAAATAAATTACTGATTCAATTCTTTTGTTTTAATTTAGAACTCACAATATTAGAATAAATTATTGGAATCAACGTAATGTTAAACTGCTATACATAATTCGTCGTGTAGCGCCATCACTGTCTCTCACTGGAATGAATACGGCTTTGTCATCAAAATCCCTCCCTAGCCCTATTTTTACCCTGACTAAAGACCCTGACCCTCATTTGCTCCTTAGCAAAAAGAGTCGCTCAGTGGTGAATAAAGTCTATTTTGGTCATTTGATAAAAAAGTTTTGCGAAAAATTCTTGGAATTTTAAACCAATTTACTATAATAGTCCGGGATACATCGCCCATTTTTGCAAGTGATTACTATCAAGCTAATTTTTCGTGAGTAGCTTTATTTTGATGAGATGCCCAATAATTTCATGTACGAAACTCTCGATTGTGGTAGCTTACAGAGGTAACAAGGATAAAAATTTTTGATTTGACGGTTCTCAAATATTTATTACGCAATTTGTAGGACAATATGTCTGTTGAATTATATAAGTATTAAATAAGTGAAAATAAAAAAATCAGCTGGTTAGTAATCATTTAAGATGATTTCGTTATCGATACACATTGGAATGGGGGACTCTTTGATCAAACCATAGATTTTGTAGGACAAATATTTTTTCGAATAATTTAGATAATTATCTTGAGATTGAACAAAAAAAAACATTCAGTTAGTAATTAATATTTGAGAACCATCAAATCAAAATATTTTATCCTTGTTTCCTCTGGTAGCTACCACAATCGAGAGTTTTGTACATGAAATTATTGGGCATCTCATCAAAATAAAGCTACTCACGAAAAATTAGCTTGATAGTAATCACTTGCAAAAATGGGCGATGTATCCCGGACTATAACCTATCTCTCGCACCTTTGATAAAGGCAAAGATGCATACAGTACTCCCAAACTGATAATGCGCATAGAAAAATTCGTCACTGTTCGGCAACTGTCATATTCCCCGAGCCTCCGAAGACGATATGTATATAGAGTGGTTAAATGTATTTTTTTCATGCATAGTTTATTAGAATTATGAGTTTTATTGTGATTTTATGGTAAAAGAGAAAAGTAACGATATTTGTTTCGATAATTCAATGTAAGTTAATAGCGAGGATAAGCCTTACGATTGCGAATATATATTTGTTAATTGAAAATTATATACTTAGAACTATTAAAATGTCTTACTGAAGCTGGCGTGATGGTGGATGTATGGAAGGTTAAAATAAGACAAAGTTTATATTTAAAAAAAATATTTTCAAACACTGGTTTACATTTAAATTGTAGAAATCTAATCATTAAAATCTCAGTCCAAAGGATTTACAGAATCAGGGATTATCTCTATTTCTGATATCGTAGAATGATCAGAACTTTCATAATGCTCTTATTAACTTTCACTTTCCCCACTGCTATCTGCTACCTGTATAAATAATCATTTTATCGGAAAATTCAACTTTGAAACAAAACTAAGAAGGGTATGTAACATCAGCTCTATATAATTCCATACAGAGATAATACTTGCAGTCACCACCAATATATAAAGACGACTGATGGTCCATTGAAATGTTACATTTTTTAGGCCTGACCTTGCGTTTTTTAGAGGACGCAATTTTATTTTTTTGATGTGTAGGGGGGGTCAGTGTGAAGCTAAAACCAAGTTTGTGGGGTCGCCACCCTTGTCCCATGGCCGCCATCTTGAAAATAGCGGTTGAAATGGTTTTAACGATATATCTCTTAAACTATTTATCTGATAATAAAACAATGTTAACATTATTTGTTGCAAATTAAATTCTCTACAACTTTGATTAAGTAACTTTTTGTCGTAGAACTATAAATAAAAAAGTTATAAGCGAAAATGTTCAGAAATTAGAGCTTTTTATATTTTTCAATAAAACTTTTTTTTTATCATTTTACGAAGAAATGATATAAGACTAGGTATTTTTGTAGATTGTTTTTCGAGGAACAACTTTTATATACAACATTTTTTCATTACGTCAATAGCTAAGGTTTTACAGCGCTCAGAAGTGAGTACTATTTTTCAGTAGTAACTATACATAATATATTGGCTATTGGATCTTTTCCCAGACTCCACAACAATAGAAGCACACTGCAGAACATTTCAGCCCTGCTTTTCGACGTAAAAAAAAACGCACTTCCAGACTCTACCTCCTGGGTGGTGGGGAAAAGATTCAATAATTAATTATTAATAATATTTAAAATTAATTATTAAAAATATTATAATAACAAAAAAAAATAATTACTGGTGACAAATTATTATTATTACACACATAATATATCGTATTCTGTATAGTAAAGTGTTCCGAAAGTGTTCTGTTCCGAAGTGAGTACTTAAAATAGTACTCACTTCGGAGGGCTGTAAAACCTTAGCTATTTACTTAATGAAAAAATGTTGTAAATAAAAGTTGTTCTTCGAAAAACAATCTACAAAAATAGTCTGATATAATTTCTTCGTAAACTTATAAAGAAAAGTTTTATTGAAAAATATAAACATCTCTAATTTCTGAACATTTTCGCTTATAACTTTTGTTTATAGTTCTACGACAAAAAGTTACTGAACCTAAGTTGTAGAGAATTTAATTTGCAACAAATAATGTTAACATTGTTTTATTATCAGATAAATAGTTTAAGAGATATATCGTAAAAAACAATTTCAACCGCTATTTTCAAGATGGCGGCCGTGGGACAAGGGTGGCGACCCCACAAACTTGGTGATAGCTTCACACTGACCCCCCCAACACATCAAAAAAATAAAATTGCGTCCTCTAAAAAACGCAACCCCAAATGTAACTTTTCAATGGACTATGACGGATTTTTGAATTTTTTGACTGACAGGCTACCGTCACCTACCGCCCGAATTGTTTCCGATTGTGTATGAATCTGAATTGACTCCTATTTCTTTCGAACAAGGTGCAAGATGCAAGTGCATTGTTTAGATCACTTACGATTCAATGATTCGGGGTGATTCGGGTGTTTCTGGAAATACGATAATTAGCGAAGATCTGCATGCGCATTATTAATTTTGGAGTACTGTACTTATTAGGACCAATATTTCCTCATAAAATTTGAGTGATTCACTAAACTCAGTTTACGTTTATTCCTCATTCAATTCAACAATGTACTAACAATACTTGTGTTTCGTGGAACATACTATTTAATATGTTAATTAATTAGCTTAACGAAAATCAATGTAAGTATTCATATTTAAAGATTGTGTTTATGTATTTAGTTTTTATTATGCACCTAATTATTAATAACAAACGTTTGAAGTGTTACATTATACACTACTACATTATGTATTTTAACATAATTATGTAATACACATATTGAATATTTGATTATTATCGAAGTTTTATGTTATCTTTTATAATTTATAATCTTTATGTAATTTTACATGTTTCTTTATATTGTGTTTTATGACATTATTTTTTATTGGAAAGAAAATACATCTACCTATAATTGTAATTAAAAGAAAATATGATGTAGTGTGTGTGTAATGATTGAAATTGTTACGAAAAACTCAACCTATTACCACAGCTATTACTTCGATTGTTTTTGACGTGACAACGTCTTATAATTCGATAGAGCCGGCTGCACGCACGAAAAAACATGACTCATGCGGCGTTACCTCGCTCTGAGGCGTTCCATGTAAGGCTTGAGGTGCAAGCGAGAGCGCGGAACGAGCGACAAAGAAGCACAATCGGCCGTTGTCACGTTCAACTATCGTCAGTAAACCGACTTTACAGACAACCAATTTTTGACGTGACAACGTCTTATAATTCGATAGAGCCGGCTGCACGCACGAAAAAACATGACTCATGCGGCGTTACCTCGCTCTGAGGCGTTCCATGTAAGGCTTGAAGTGCGAGCGAGAGCGCGGAACGAGCGACAAAGAAGCACAATCGGACGTTGTCACGTTCAACTATCGTCAGTAAACCGACTTTACAGACAACCAATTTCTTATTAAATTTATATTAGGCCTATAATTAGCAAGCCTATTGAATTTCAGTATCGTAAACAGTCCTGTTAATTTTTTGTAACTTCAAACGAAATATGCCTTTTGATACTATAATTAATGAAAGTCAATTGATTATTCGAAATATAAGGGTGCATAAGGTGAGCGTTCGAGGTGTGCACTTTTGGCTCAAACGGAAGAAATAAATTTAGGAAGTTGGCCAAACAATAAGAAAATCTTAGAAAACTTAACAACCATACTAACTTTTGCAATGTAAAATGAATAAACATCTGGACCATAAAAAATACGCTCCTAATTGAGGCTCTGTCGTTTATGAGAACGAGTCTATACTTTACAGCAGGCCTAGACAAATAGCAAAACGCGGTGTCATCTATTTGTTTTCTATACGACTAAAGCCCAGCCAGACATTCAAAATACATAATTTCCCAACCAGCTGAAAATTTTCCGTTATTCCGACACTAGTAAAACAAATGCGAGATCAAAGGTCAAAAAGGTCGTTTTGCATAACATGACGACGACTTTTGAAATCTTGATATCTTAGAAATGGGAAAAATGTATTTTTAATTAAAAATTACCTTTTATCATAAATTTTATAATCTACAATTTAGGCCCAAGTAACATAATGATAAAACTCACCGTTTCGATGAAAATCACGAAAACACTTTTTTTCTTTTTAATTTTTTATGTCACTCTAACCTCCTAACATTACCCTCATACAAAAATCATTTCCTAAAAAGGAGCACAATATTTCTCCAAACCTACTTTAAAACCTCTCTTTGAAAAATTTCACTAATCTTTAAAGGTATTAACCACAAAACAATTTAAACACAGTCTAACTTTAAACCAGGGATCTGTCACTTTAATAGATTTCTATGTGAAATACGACAATACCAGATTAGATAGAACGCGCGCTTAAAGTTAAACCCTGTCTAAAGTTTTTTGTGGTAAGACACTAAAAGACGAAGATATAAAAAAAAGATTTGAAACTTGGATAATGAAAGACAAAACGCTTGTCATCTATTTGTCTACAACTATCCAACTAATATGGTCAAACTCGAAGGCCAAATTAGACATTCGAAAGTACAAAATCCAACTGATAATTGATGAAATTGTCCATAAGAGTTCTAACAGACGAACGGCAAGTTGTGAACGGCAGAGGCTACTTCAGCCGTCGCCACATGTCGACGGCAGTCGTCGGCACGTCGACGGCAGCAGTCAATATGTCGACGGCTGCCGTCGACACGCAAAAACGGATGCCGTCAAACGTCAAACGCTTGCAGTTTGCCGTCCACGTCAAACTGCAAGCGTGGCCACTTGTCGACGGCAGGCCTCGACATATTGACTGCTGCCGCCGACGCTTCGACGACTGCCGTCGACATGTGGCGACGGCTGAAGTAGCCTCTGCCGTTCACAACTTGCCATTCGTCTGTAAGAACTCTTATTACATAGGTAATTAAAAAATAAAATATCAAAATTTTTCGTCATTCCGGTATGTAGGTAGTTGGAAAAAAATATTTTGATTATAATGATTTTTGGCATATATCTTAGAAAATATCTATTAATGCCTTTTATTTATTTATTCCGTGATCAAATTAGGCCAAAACTTATTTTAAGATAAACTTACCGTTTCGGTGAAAATCGCGAATACCACTTTTAATATCCTATTTTCAATTATGTTTTGAACAATTGATTAAAATCGATGATTTAAAAAAAATACAAATATTTGTTACTAAAACTACTAGACAAAATTAAATTCAATTTTTAACCGACTTCAAAAAAACGAGGAGGTTATCAATTCGGCCGGTATATTTTTTTTTTATGTATGTACACCGATTACTCCGAGGTTTCTGAACCGATTTACGTGATTCTTTTTTTGTTCGATGTGGGATGGTGTCGAATTGGTCCCATAAAAATTTTTTTCGGATAGGCCCAGTAGTTTTTATTTTATGAGCATTTTTGTCTGTACTCGATGACTAAATTGAAATGTAGCAAGTAACTTTGATTCACTTCCCGGTAACCGATTGGGCTGAAATTTTGTATACGTATGTAAATTGGATAGCGATGAAACATTATCATGACATGGAGCTGATTTGATGATGGAATCGGAAGGTGGCCATAGGAACTCAGTATATTGACTCAACTTTATCGAGTTTGGGCTCGTTTGATTCGTGTTGAAAAATACACTAAAAAGTATTAAATAAAAATAACTGCGTTAAAAACAACCGACTTCAAAAACGGAAAAGTAAGAAATAAAAAAGATTTGATATTATTAATTACTACATATTATTTAGATGTGCTATTTACTAAAAACGTTTTTGAAGTCGGTTGTTTTTTATTATTCATATTATATCCAAAAGATGCAGAGACGTCGCGGAAAATGCAATACAAAGGGCAGCTTTCACACGTGCTGATAAAATCGGTAGTAGCCTAAGTAGCCTTTTACAGCAAACAACTTTTTGAAGTATATATTCGTTATTTATTTTTCATTTTAAGTTAAACTGGCTACTTATATCTTACCTACACTTAAACGGATCTATACTCCTAATACAAAAAAAATGTGAAGCACTCCCGAACACAACAACTCGACTGGGAAAAAAATAATTGCAGTTACCATTTATATACCATAGATTAAATCTAAATAATTACGAATAGGTGTGGGGTGACTAAATGGAATTTGAAATGAATTTTATAAATAATTAAGTATTGTTTAACGTTAATGTACGCTAGTTTCTAAATTGATGCATAAAGAAAATATATTTTGAGAAAGGGGTATAGGTAGTCAAGGATCAATGGTACATTTTTTAACTTGATTTCTATTTACTATCAAGCTAATTTTCCGTGGGTAGCTTAATATTAATGAGACAAACTATTTCCTGCAGAAAACTCTCAATTGTGGTAGCTAACAGAAGTAGTAAAGATATGACGATTTTAGGATTTTTAATATATTATTTTTTTACAGTTTCACGGGACAGTAGTAGACTTTGATAAATATAATAAGAAACTTCTTTGGCAAGATTCAAAGATTCGACCTTAAAATTTTATTTTCAACGCGCCCGCGCCTATAGAAGTCTCAAATCACATCAAAATAAACCGTCGGATCCTGGACTAAAATTTATTACTTGGATTAATTATAAATTTGAAAACTATGGTTCCAGTTTTATTTAAATGATCCATTCCATACGGTTATTATTAATGAAAATAAAAACATGCCTCCACCTTTACTTTACTGAAAACATTATGGTAATATTTTTGAATATATTTAACTAGCTTTCTACCCGCGTGTACGTCCGTGTGAATAATTATTGTAGTTATTGTGTGATTGTTGACATTTTTTTATACTTAGTTGTAAAAAGAATGATATTTTCTAAAAAAAATTAGGTACTACTGCTATTTTACTGCCTTATGCACCCTATATTTCAGTTTTAAGTTTCAAATCCTAATTATGTTATAGTTCAGGATCCATCGCCCATTTTTGCAAGTGATTACTATCAAGCTAATTTTCCGTGAGTAGCTTTATTTTGATGAGACGCCCAATAATTTCCTGTACAAAACTCTCGATTGTGGTAGCTAACAGAGGTAACAAGGATAAAATGTTTTGATTTGATGGTTCTCAAATATTTATTACTAACTGAATTTTTTTTTGTGTTCAATCTCAAGATAATTATCTAAATTATTCGAAAAAATATTTGTCCTACAAAATCTATTGTTTGATCAAAGAGTCCCCTCTTTCCAATGTGTATCGATAACGAGGTCATCATAAATGATTACTAACCAGCTGATTTTTTTGTTTTCACTTAGTTAATATTTATATAATTCAACAGACATATTGTAAAACATTTTATCCTTGTTACCTCTGTTAGCTACCACAATCGAGAGTTTCGTACAGGAAATTATTGGGCGTCTCATCAAAATAAAGCTACTCACGGAAAATTAGCTTGATAGTAATCACTTGCAAAAATGGGCGAACGATCCTGGACTATTATATTTCCTTTTTATAATATATAGTATACTAGCACTAGCAAACACACACATCATCGTCTGCTCCAAAAAAAAAGACGGGTTGCACTCCGGGAGTGCCGGCAGAAGTGAAAACTTGATTATTAACGTTCAGCATGTTTGATATTTTGGAATGGTATCCGTCTTACACAGGGAATATAAGGGCTAAAAAAAAAAACCCAACGCCGCTAAAGAAGTTTTCACTTCAAAAAAAAAAGACGGATTGCACTCCGGGAGTGCAACCCGTGTTTTTTTCGTCAACTAGCGGTCCGCCCCGGCTTCGCTCGTGGTACCTACATGTTTAAACTATCCTATATCTCAAGTTGGATCGAACTGCACATGGTGTGCGAATTTTATTATAATCGGTTAAGTGGTTTAGGAGTCCATTGAGGACAAACATTGTGACACGAGATTTATATATAAACTACACACACCGGCACAATTAGCGGAACAGAAACCGATGGGCGAGAACATCGTCTGGGATTTGAACGAATGGCAGCAGGTTCTCTTTACTGATGAGTGCAGAGTTCTTTTAAAACAGATCTATGGGAGACAGCGAATATGGAGACGCAAAGGAGAACGCCACATACAGTCTAATTTTGAACACACAGTGGTTTATGGTGGCGGCTCGATTATGGTTTGGGGAGGGATATGTTTGGGAGCTCGCACGGAGTTAGTGATAGTCACAGGAGGGACCATGACAGCAGATCGATACATCAGAGACATTTTAGGAGAACATGTTGTACCATTTGCCCCATTTATTGGTGACGACTTTATTCTAATGCAAGATAATGCTCGTGCTCATAGTGCACAATCGGTACATGCATATCTGAACCACGTAGGTATACCGGTGATGCAGTGGCCAGCAAATTCCCCCAATATGAATCCTATAGAGCATGTCTGGGACTTGCTAAAAAGAAGGGTTAAATCCAGAATGCCACCCTCCAACAATCTGAATGAACTTGGAAACGCATTACTTGAGGAGTGGGAGCGGTTGCCTCAAGAAATCATCGATAACATAATCTGTAGCATGCCCAGACGAATGGAAACCGTAATCAGAGCAAAAGGGGGAAACACTCGTTATTAATTTTGCTTTAATTTTATTGTTAAATCATTTAATGCTTACTTTTTTTTATTTTTTGTGATGGTTCATAATCATCTAAAAATTTCACTTATTTCAAATTTCTTTATTTTTCAATAAAAAATAACGAAGACTTTTCAAATTCGTTGTTAAAAGATGTTAATCAATTTGTAATTTTGTGCCTAATTACATTTTCGTCAAATATATGCGTTATTATCACATAGTCTCACTTTTTTTTCTGTTCCGCTAATTGTGCCGGTGTGTAATTACTTATATTATTATTTTTTTTACTAATTGAAGAAAGATAATAGAATTAAATGTAATTTATTAGCTAATAAATAATAATGTATACTACATGACGAATCAGATTCCAAAGGGTAAGTAATAAATTTTAATCACTACATAGTATAAAACAAAGTCGCTTTCTCTGTCCCTATGTCCCTATGTCCCTTTGTACGCTTAAATCTTTGAAACTACGCAACGGATTTTGATGCGGTTTTTTTTAATAGATAGAGTGATTCAAGAGGAAGGTTTATATGTATAATAACATCCATTAAATAGTGGAGAAGTACTGTTATTTTTGAGGTTTCTAATGTGATGTCGTAAATAATTACATTTTTTCCGCTTACATTGCAAACGCAGGCTGAACCCTACGAGTTTTATCAAAATAATGTACTAAGTATTGTACACATTGAAAAGGTCTACAGAAAAGTCCGCGATGGTATAATTATGTCTATCTCTTATGGATAACCCACAATAACTTTTTTTTGTCATTTACTTTTTACGACAAATAATGGTTAATTTTCGAAGCGATTTTAACCAATACAGCATTAATCCTTAACGAATTAAATACCTTGAATACATTGTTCATTTAATATAGATCTATATGGCCCTTTACACCGTATGATTTAAGTGAATATTTTCGAAGATATTACAGATTTAAAAATTGCGGGACGTAGCGTTTGCGGCGGTACCGGCCGGCCGCCATTGCACCCGTGAGAAGCCGGGGCGGGTCGCTAGTATCTAAATAAAACTTTCTTATGAAACTAGCTGTATGCCATGGCTTCGCTCGGATAGACATTTTAGTCTATCCGAGCATATGTTGCTTTTGCATATTCAATTTTAGTTTTTTCAATCCAAGCTAAGAATAAAACTTACAAAGCACACTTCATAAAATTATTATAAGTTACATAAAATTTATCTATTAACGTTCTTGAATTATAGATGTATCTAGTGTAAAAACACGCCTTTCCACTCAAATATATTTTGATTTTTAATAAAATTCTAAATTTTCTTGGGATGTAAATAAAATAAAAAAAAAAATTGGTTGTCTGTAAAGTCGGTTTACTGACGATAGTTGAACGTGACAACGTCTTAAGGCGGATTGTGCTTCTTTGTCGCTCGTTCCGCGCTCTCGCTTGCACTTCAAGCCTTACATGGAACGCCTCAGGGCGAGGTAACGCCGCATGAGTCATGTTTTTTCGTGCGTGCAGCCGGCTCTATCGAATTATAAGACGTTGTCACATCAAAAAATTGGTTGTCTGTAAAGTCGGTTTACTGACGATAGTTGAACGTGACAACGTCCGATTGTGCTTCTTTGTCGCTCGTTCCGCGCTCTCGCTTGCATCTCAAGCCTTACATGGAACGCCTCAGAGCGAGGTAACGCCGCATGAGTCATGTTTTTTCGTGCGTGCAACCGGCTCTATCGAATTATAAGACGTTGTCAAGTCAAAAAGTTTATTACACATAAATAAATCCCATCCATACAGACAAGCAATCAAATCTACAATACACACATTCTCACCCACACATACAAACAATACTTCCACCAAAGTTTCCAAAAACATCAACGAATAGAAAAAACATCGTGGCTTCAAACTTGCGCCGTCGTGTAGCGATTTTATTGTACTTGTTTTTATAGCGTTTTCTTTTTCTAATCTTTCGCATTTCTTACATCATAATGTATTTTTTAATTCGAATTTGAATTATACGGGTTACAGGTTAAGAGCGTGTAGTAGGGGTCAAAACAAACTGATTTGATCTTATAATACCATATCCAAAAGTTATCCGTTGAAGAGTTATTGCAATTTTAATTTTTTTCTTGAAAATGCCACTTTATCTTCGCATTTAGCGTTTAATTTTTTATTTTACTTATTTGGTCTGGGTTTTTTTTGAGTTTTTATGTAAAGGTTGAGTTAAACAATAATTCTCAGCAATAAAAATCCATATCGCTGCAAACAATTCAAAGAAATGGCTTTTAAACTAAAAAATATAATAACATTAAAGTAATTAAGATAACTCGTTTTAAACAAAGATATTGAAAAAAATCTCTATGAAAATGTGTCTGCAGATGTTTTTAAAAACATGTGCATGTTCTTAGCTATGTAAAAAGGTATGATAACCTCAGGTAGCATTCGTAGATTCCAAGAAATCGGGGATAAACTTGGTATGGGGAAATAATTCTTAGAATAGCTCATTAACATCGGTCTAGTTATTATCTGCCTATGCGAACAATAAGGTCTAATTCACACGAGAGTTAAAAAAGCGTTGCGTTAAAACCCGGCGTTGGCGCTTTTTAAACGTTCTCTCTGTGGTTGTTCATACTAACGCTTTAAAATCACTCATGTCTCGTCTCTGGCTTCAGTAGGACGTGGAAATGGTTTCTGCTAAATTAATGGCACTAGCGATTTGTGTTATTAAAAGACGAAAAAGAAAACAAAAGGCATTCTGGGTACATCCTCTGAATGAACAGAGATACTTAAAAGGGCAGTTTGTGACACTGTACGAAGAGTTAAGGCAATACCCCGGAATTTTTTTTAATTATTTTCGAATGTCTATAACAACTTTTGACGAATTGTTGGAAATAGTGGGGCCTCAAATAAAACTTCAAGATACCAACATGCGTTTGGCGATACCACCTGTACAACGACTGGCTGTTACTCTGAGGTAAGGCGCTTTTTTAGCGCTCGTCTGAATAATAGTAAGAAGTTTCCTATGGTCTATTTTATTTAACGCCCAACGCCGAGCGTTGAAAATACAACACTGCGCGATAAAAAAGCGTCGCGCTTTAAAAGCGCTGACGTGTGAACATATACTTGGGAATGCATTTGTTCTATTTGGACGCTTTTTTAACGGACGTTAAAAAAGCTCTCGTGTGAATTAGACCTAAAGGGTTGTGCCGCGTGATTATGATGTCTCACTCACACGCTGCAACTATCTCGCTTCCACCTACTGGAGAGAGCGAGCAAGGTGATGGACGAAGCTGTATGGGGCGAAGGATGCCGCTTTGTATTTTTTAGTCTGCTTATGTGATTCGTCCGTAGTAGATGCGATTTCTGTGCTCCTCTGTGTATTGACAACGCGACTTGGCTTTCTTTTTAGACTGATTTTCTTCCGATTCTGTGACCGTGGCTCGAAACTGGACTTTGATTTTTGCTTGCGATTTGAATTTTCAAGATGAGTTCGTATACTAACGAAGAATATGCTGACATTTTGATGTGTGTGGTTTTGTCAAGGTGTATCTGCACATGCTCGTGCGGAATACATGACCCGCTATCCTGACCGTCGTGCACCAGATGTTAGTGTTTTCGAAGGGACCTATCGTCGCCTTAGAGAAACTGGTTCGATTCTAAGACGACGAACAGACGTCGGTCGGCCATCTGTCCGGGATGAGGAAGACGAAGAGGAAAATGAAATTAAGCGATTTTTTCGAATGGATCCCACGACATCAACAAACATTGTTGCCCGAGAACTTGGTCTGTCTCAGTGGAAAGTATGGTTCACAATGAACACTTCAGGATATTACCCATATCACTACACGCCCGTGCACGTGATGGAAGAAGGAGATCCTTTAAGAAGACTAGATTTTTGTAGATTCATGTTGAATGCTAATCTGGAAAACCCCTCGTTTTTCAAAAAAATTTTATGGACAGATGAGTCCAAATTTGATCAAGACGGTATCACAAACTACCATAACGCTCACTATTGAGCTCCGAAAGCACGTGGCAATCCTAACAAGAAGAATCCAAAAAAATCACAAAGACGATTCAGTCTTAATGTGTGGATGGGGATAATTTCAAATAAATAATTGGACCATACTTCCTTCCGGACAACCTAAATGGTGAAAATTATGAGACCTTTCTGCGCCAACATTTAAGCGACCTACTTGAAGACATACCCCTGACTTTGTTAAGAGACATGTGGTTCCAACATGATGGCTGCCCTGCACATTACAGAAGAAGTGTTAGAGAATGGTTAGACATCAACTATCCAAACAGATGGATCGGAAGAGGTGGGCCCATACCATGGCCGGCTAGAAGTCCAGACCTAACCCCCATGGACTTTCACGTATGGGGGCATATGAAGAGTCTGGTGTACAATGAGCCGAACCCGATTCCATCTGTTGATATTTTACGACAAAAAATTATCGATGCAGCCAATAAGATGAGGAACCAATTAACAACTGGGGTAGTCAAGAGTTCTCTGCGGAAAAGGTTTCGAATATGTGTTCGCAATAGAGGAAGACATGTTGAGCAGGAACTGTAAAGTTTTTAAGAAAAATAAATTATGACAAAATTTATTCTGATGTTGTACTTTACTAACACTGTCCCATGTTTATCCCCGATTTCTTGGAATCTACGAATGCTACCTGAGATTATCATACCTTTTTACATAGCTAAGAACATGCACATGTTTTTAAAAACATCTGCAGACACATTTTCATAGGGGTTTTTTTTCAAATCTTTCTTTAAAACGAGTTAACTTAATTACTTTAATGTTATTATTTTTAGTTTAAAAGCCATTTCTTTGAATTGTTTGCAGCGATATGGATTTTTATTGCTGAGAATTATTGTTTAACTCAACCTTTACATAAAAACTCAAAAAAACCCAGACCAAATAAGTAAAATAAAAAATTAAACGCTAAATGCGAAGATAAAGTGGCATTTTCAAGACAAAAATTAAAATTGCAATAACTCTTCAACGGCTAACTTTTGGATATGGTATTATAAGACCCCCCTAGTCAAGTGGCTTTCTGTTAGCGTAGCGTTCAATAGAATAGACTACGAATGTATGAGATTGACGTAGGCTGTAGATAAACGTATCTACAGCTTCAATAGAATAGACTACGAATGTATGAGATTGATGTAGGCTGTAGATAAACGTATCTACAGCTTACGTCAATCTCATACATTCGTAGTCTATTCTATTGAACGCTACGCTAACAGAAAGCCACTTGACTAGGGGGGCAAATCAGTTTGTTTTGACCCCTACTACACGCTCTTAACAGGAATAGGTCGACTTAACCTGTAACCCTGTAGATTACATATTTTGTTCGTATAGTCGCTTGTAATTACGTATATATGTTACCGGAAATCTATGTAATCCGTCATTGTATACAATTCCTAGGAAATGTATATAATTCCTAAAATCGCACGGAAATGTGTGAAATAAATTATTTTATACACATTTCCTAGGAAATCTATACATTTCCTAAATAGCTATCGGAAATGTAAAACATTTAAGATATTGATATGTCGCAGGCAAATTGTATATAATCTGGCCGTTTACAAACGGTCGGCATTTTGTAGTAACTATGCCGATAATTCGTAATCAGAAATTTTTGGTTTGGATAAGAGGGTGGGTTAGGTTAGGTTCGTGTTTTTTAAAACTACACAGAAATAGGAGCCCCACAAGTGGGGCTCCGTCGGCTCGCGACCGTCTTTTTGTAGAATTTTGGAAAAAGACAAATTTTCGGCATATTAAAACAGCTAGCCGTAATGTAATACGGCGGATTATACAATCCGACTGCGCCAAATATACGCGGGGACAGCGGGACGAGGGGACTGATTACTTGCCAAATGAAAATTTGATTTTATAAGAATAAATATAAGTTGATTTTGTGATATTTACGTTAAAAGTTAGATAGTTGATTTTTAAAATGTTAATTAGTAAGATAATAACTAATATGAAATAATATTATTACAATTTTTTACGGTATGACTGTTACCCGATTGTATCAATATGAGCTATAATAAAAAAAAAATAACAACGTGTTTTATTACAGAAAGCATTTACTTTACACATTTCTTAATACGATATTGGAATTGTATACAATTCCTAGGAAGATTATACATTTCCTAGGATATGCATGCATTAAATAGTTTTTTAAACAATATTTTATACATTTCCTAAATGGTATCGGAATTGTACACATTTCCTAGGAATTGTATACAATTCCTTGATTTCATACATTTCCGGTAACATATATAGAATTATTATGAACTAGCTGTGCTAGCTGTGCTATATAGAACTAGCTGTGCTATGAACTAGCGCGCAGTTTCACCCGCATTGCTCCGCTCCTGTTGGTCTTAGCGTGATGATATATAGCCTATAACCTTCGTCGATAAATGGGCTATCTAACACCGAAAGAATTTTTCAAATTGGACCAGTAGTTCCTGAGATTAGCGCGTTCAAACAAACAAACAAACAAACTCTTCAGCTTTATAATATTAGTATAGATAATATTGCAATTTACATTTACGACCTTATTATGAAATTGCATAAATATGTTACATTAATAAAAATTAAAAACTAAAAAAAACACCATGAATTTATATTGTATTGCCACTGATCTTTGATAAGACGTACCTACAGTGTACACAGTTTAAATTAAATCTGTCCGTTTAATGAGTCGGTTACATACAAGCATACATGTGTAGCAAATACATATAAGCGTGTTATTAAAAATTGTAAGTTTCGTTTGTATATTTATAAGTATTTGTTTAAAATACTTTTCAGCTTAGAAGTAAAGAATACAGCATAGAAGTAAGTACAATACTTACCTATAACAGGAGTAATTGCAAAAATACTATGATGGAATGTTATCAGTATAAGCCCCGCAAGTTGATATTGCGATTGGCGGCCATCTTGGTGACGTAGTCGACGTCGACCCGTCAGTACCGTTCGCAAATTCAGCCCGCGCTAATTATCCTGTTTTATTGTTGAGGTTTTTTTTAATACATAGAGTGATTCAATAGGAAGGTTTTAGTGTATAATTTATTAGGTTTGAGACGAAGCGGGCGAAGCCGTGGGCGGTAAGCTAGTAATTTATAATTACATAACATTAATTAAAAAATATTTTCATATTTACACATCAACAATATAATTATTAGTTACATACTTAAGGGTGTAATCATTGTTTTTCTTATAAAAGCAGCATACAAAACTAGTTACCTAAATATTATTACGAATAGGAAACAAAAAAAACGTGTGGCACTCGGGGACTGCCGCGGTAAAGCTATTAGTCCGTTTTCTTATGGGCATGCTTGTATGGAAAGGTATACATTTTTGAGTAAAGCAATGCCATTTGGTACGAATGTTGTACTCGTCCACCTAAGCCCAAATCGCCTGGTAGCCAGTGTCTACTCCCCGGCAGAAGGGAGGGAGGGGGGGTTATAGAACAGAGCGCCCGGCGCTCGGAAATAAAATTCTGGCGGATTCATTTGGCCCTTTGAGTCGAGTTTGGTGTCGTTATCAGGTAACTAGATGATGCCCGATTCATTCCCCATACCAGTTTTTTAGGGTTCCGTAGCAAAATATGTCACAATCTTTAAAATAATAAACTTTTGGCAGTGGCAAAATCCAAACAAACCAGTATATTTTTATATTTTTGTATCAAACTTGGTTTATAAAAAAATACTGTCTGAAAGGCCATTTCATGCAGATTATAAAAACATTAACATGTAACATATATCTTACCATTTTCAATGTGAAATAAATTATAGAAAGTACAGGAACGTTCGTCAGCGCAGCGTAGGGGACGGCTAATAGACCCGAAAAATAAGCAATAACATAAAACAAAAACCAGTCAAGTGCGAGTCTGACTCGCCCATCGAGTGTTTCGTACTTATTTGTCCTATACCATGTTATCTTGTCTGGTAGGACCTGGTTAACTGATACACACACACTTTCGTCTTCTTTATAATATTAGTGTGATTTTTAATCATCTTTAAATTATAAACGAAGTCAGGTAACATTGTTAAAAATAAAGATATATAATAATAGAACGTTTTTGTATTAATAATAATGACAACCACCTCCACAATTACATAATTCAGTACATTTGAGCTGGCGTATAAAACACTTCAATCTGGAATTGCAAGATTTCACGCACCGACATCTTATCAATTCAAAGCTTCTCTTTTCTTTGTATTTCAGATGGGCAAGGAATATTTTGATTTTTTTAGGTCCCTAAATATATACAGCCTGTAAAACTGCCCTTAAGGTGTGTTGTTTAAGGGCAGCTTCTGTGGGAGGCAAAATTTTGATTTGCCTGTCCGTTTTTGTTAAAAATTTGTTTGCGACCCTCATTTACTGTCACAGCGGGGTACAATGTAAAAAACAAACATGTACTTATAATAATTATAAAAAAAAAATATAAGTTCTGGATAAGAGTATCCTTAAAATATCGTGACCGTCCTTACCTATCATGCATTGTAATCACAAACTTTTCAATTTCACTGTCTGCATATTTGCCACTGTAAAGTGCTTCAAATCCTCGTATGACATTCGGATATGCCTTCTATACCTGAAATGCAGGTGTACCTATAGTTCTTTTAGACCTTCTAGCTTTGGAACACACGATATAGTAGTAGTAGTAGCCAAAATGTTAAGAACAGTCGACAGATATGGCTAGTACAGAATATCATGTATTCCAAGGTAATAAGTACATGTTTGTTTTTCACATTGTACCCCGCTGTGACAGTAAATGAGGGTCGCAAACAAATTTTTAACAAAAACGGACAGGCAAATCGAAAATTTGCCTCCCACAGAAGCTGCCCTTAAACAACACACCTTAAGGGCAGTTTTACAGGCTGTATATATTTAGGGACCTAAAATAATCAAAATATTCCTTGCCCATCTGAAATACAAAGAAAAGAGAAGCTTTGAATTGATAAGATGTCGGTGCGTGAAATCTTGCAATTCCAGATTGAAGTGTTTTATACGCCAGCTCAAATGTACTGAATTATGTAATTGTGGAGGTGGTTGTCATTATTATTAATACAAAAACGTTCTATTATTATATATCTTTATTTTTAACAATGTTACCTGACTTCGTTTATAATTTAAAGATGATTAAAAATCACACTAATATTATAAAGAAGACGAAAGTGTGTGTGTATCAGTTAACCAGGTCCTACCAGACAAGATAACATGGTATAGGACAAATAAGTACGAAACACTCGATGGGCTAGTCAGACTCGCACTTGACTGGTTTTTGTTTTATGTTATTGCTTATTTTTCGGGTCTATTAGCCGTCCCCTACGCTGCGCTGACGAACGTTCCTGTACTTTCTATAATTTATTTCACATTGAAAATGGTAAGATATATGTTACATGTTAATGTTTTTATAATCTGCATGAAATGGCCTTTCAGACAGTATTTTTTTATAAACCAAGTTTGATACAAAAATATAAAAATATACTGGTTTGTTTGGATTTTGCCACTGCCAAAAGTTTATTATTTTAAAGATTGTGACATATTTTGCTACGGAACCCTAAAAAACTGGTATGGGGAATGAATCGGGCATCATCTAGTTACCTGATAACGACACCAAACTCGACTCAAAGGGCCAAATGAATCCGCCAGAATTTTTTTTCCGAGCGCCGGGCGCTCTGTTCTATAACCCCCCCTCCCTCCCTTCTGCCGGGGAGTAGACACTGGCTACCAGGCGATTTGGGCTTAGGTGGACGAGTACAACATTCGTACCAAATGGCATTGCTTTACTCAAAAATGTATACCTTTTCCCATAAGAAAACGGACTATATTGCATAGCATGCCTTCAAGCCACACCTCCGCCCGTCGGAGTGGGGAGCGTGAGGCTTTTTCGTTACGGAATTTCTAGATTCGGTCCCCGCGCTCAAGGCCTGCGATAGAAGCTATGCAATAGCTTAAAAACAACATTAAATGTGATACATTGTATATCATTTGTATTGTCCATGGTATTATTAAATCACTTGTTATTCAATAAATTCACACAATAACAGTTTCCTTTGACACAGTAACATATATATTCCATACCTTATTATGCCGTTATTTATTAAATAATTCATCATCATACATAGGTAATTTTAAAAATCAATAAACATAAATTATTGCCACATCAATAGAATCGCATACATTGACAGTGTACAATCAGATTACATTATTACTTCCATGCTTTTTATTTCACTCATTTGACTATCATGGATTGTACAAAACAGATCTCATATTTTTAGTTCTGTTTTGGAACGAAGTTCATTATCCCGCGGTACGCTGACTAAGGGGGCTAGGCAAGCGCCACGAAAAATCCTCACGACACTTTTGCTATGGTGTATGTTTATAGCAAAAGTGTATTAGCGTTCCTCCACTTATTTTATTTATCATTTAACTCCTAAATATTGTTAATTTATTTGATTATACCTCCTATAATACTAATTTCAAAACGAAAGGAACTTCCTTCCATATGTAACACCCCAGACATTTTTGAAGTGAAAACTTCTTTAGCGGCGTTGGGTATAAAATCTTAAACTCGCGTCAGGACACGTGACCTGATCGAAAAAGCGTAAGACGGATGGATATCAAACATGCTCAACGTTAATAATCAAGTTTTCACTTCTGCCGGCACTCCCGGAGTGCAACCCGTCTTTTTTTTATATTACATTCACTATACTACGTAATACAATTTGATCTTCTTAATATTATATCAAAGTGTTTGCTTCTATTACGTTTTTCTCCTTTAAACTGCTCTTGCTTGTTTTCCGATGACTTGTGTCTCTCGCCCTAATCGTGTCTATGATTCCCAAGAATGGCGCCTCAACGAAAAGGTACAGGACGATTGCCGTTAGAAAAGAGATGAAAACATTTCCGAGTGTTATATCGAACTGAAACAATTAATATAATTGTAAAAATACATATTAAATACATTATCTAGTTGTCACAATATTATAAAGTTTATCTATTAATATTATAAGAGAAAAATTACTTACTAAATGTATAATGTTGGTCCGTATCATGAGACTGGAACCAGCTATCGCTCTGAAAAAGGCTTCGTGACAGAGGTAAGCGCAAAAGGAAACTCTGCATAATACCGTCCAAATTCGTGCCTCCAAGAAGCCGCGAAGAGTACCTGAAAATGTAAAAAAAAAACTGAAAAAGTAACTATTAATTTTTTAATATTTAAAAATAGTAAGTATTATTTTTTTAATTTACAGGGTCTACGTCTACTAAATCAGTAATTGCACCCCATATATTTGTAAGTTAATTGAAAACGTAAAACTAACGTGACGTGAACGAAAGTTCAAATAATTAGCAGTCTGAAATAATGCTTTCACTCTTGTTGCACTCTTATAAAAAGAAAGATCCCATATTGATCTGATGTTATCGGCTTTTCTGTTTCCCAGATTTTTCTATTTCTATACCCAATGATTATTATCATACTATTACATTTATGGTGCCCAAATAATTCTGACCAATATTGTGCCAATATCCTCGTGTTAAATAAAACAATAAATCGATCCGAAATAATACTCACTCTCAAATCTGAACACGCATCCAAGTATCAGTACCGCGAAGCACATCCCAAACAACGGCTTCAGCAGTACAGAATACAAGACTCGTATGTATATAGAGAGACGTGGCCCTTTCGGTTGGAAACAATTTTGGATCATATCATAAAGACTAAAATCGTAATTATTAAATAGAACTTACCTTATACTTTTTAATATCAAAGTTGCTATTTTGTAAGTGGTATATAATAAATCCGAGGGCAAGGCCGATGACAAAGCTTGATATGTTTGTGTGCGCGGGCTTGTATACATGCACAAATGTTGGGTCAGTAACGAACATAGTTCTTACTGCTCTGAAATCAATTGATATAAAATAATAAATCACTAATTTTTGTCTATGAAGGAAAATCTAAAGAAACTATATTTTAAATAGTTATGGTGTTATTAATTTTGGGTAAATAATAAGACGCGACATGGACTATGGGTTCCGTACAAATAAGCATTTTATTCTTCTAAAATTATCCCGAAATATTCCTAATAGGCTTTCATAATGAGATACAGCCTGGTGACAGACGGACGGAAAGAAAGAAGAAAGAAAGAAAGAAAGAAAGACATACATACAGTGAAGTGTCAGTTATAGGGTCTCGTTTTAATCTTTCGGTATAACTCTATAAATGAAAATAATTTCAAATCTGGGAAATGGAAATCAAGTTATCCTTTCATAACAACTAATCTATACTAATAATATAAAGTTGAAGAGTTTGTTTGTTTGTTTGTTTGAACGCGCTAATATTGGGAACTACTGGTCCGATTTGAAAAATTCTTTCAGTGTTACATAGCCCATTTATCGAGGAAGGCTATATATATCATCACGCTAAGACCAACAGGAGCGGAGCCACGCGGGTGAAACCGCGCGGCACAGCTAGTCAACTATAAATTGGTTAACTTACTCAAACGTTAGTACTAGTGTACCATTCAGATCTTGGAAGTACGTATGAAAAGCAGGTGCTATAACTCCAATCACCAACAAGGCAGCCAGAACTATTCTCCTTATAAGTCCTTTACATAACACACAGACGATCAAACCGAGTATATGTAATTGCAAATCTGCTGCTAAGTACCTGAAATCACTACATAGTATAAAACAAAGTCGCTTTCCCTGTCCCTATGTCCCTATGTCCCTTTGTACGCTTAAATCTTTGAAACTACGCAACGGATTTTGATGCGGTTTTTTTAATAGATAGAGTGATTCAAGAGGAAGGTTTATATGTATAATAACATCCATTAAATAGTGAAGAAGTACTGTTATTTTTGAGGTTTCCAATGTGATGTCGTAAAAAATTACATTTTTTCCGCTTACATTGCAAACGCAGGCTGAACCCTACGAGTTTTATCAAAATAATGTACTAAGTATTATACACATTGAAAAGGTCTACAGAAAAGTCCGCGATGGTGTATGTCTATCTCTTATGGATAACCCACAATAACTTTTTTTTGTCATTTACTTTTTACGACAAATAATGGCTAATTTTCGATGCGATTTTAACCAATACAGCATTAATCCTTAACCAATTAAATACCTTGAATACATTGTTCATTTAATATAGATCTATATGGCCCTTTACACCGTATGATTTAAGTGAATATTTTCGAAGATATTACAGATTTAAAAATTGCGGGACGTAGCGATTGCGGCGGTACCGGCCGGCCGCCCGGCTATCTATTTTATACCCGTGCGAAGCCGGAGCGGGCCGCTATGTTTTTATATACAACGTTCACAGTTTTTCTGTAGTGTATTTAGTATCAGCATTGCACCCGTGCGAAGCCGGGGCGGGTCGCTAGTATTGTATAAATTAAACGAAATAAAAAATAGCAAAACAGAAAATCGCATGCGCATTATTATAAATCTCTTTTCGTGTTATTATTTCGTGTTATTATTAGTTTAGTCAGTCCTGTTATGAAATTTAATAAAAAAATTAAATAAAAATAAAAATAATTTATTGAACAAGGCACCTTACATCGAAATATAGACCCTAGACTCCTAATATAGCTCTCGCTGTATTTCAGGAGTCTGTGCCTTCCCGATACAATACATTAGAATAGTTCAATCGTAATTAGTTTCAAAGAAAAGTTCAATGGAATACAGTATCTCCTGAGTTGAGTATGGGTGTTCAATAAATAATAAAATAACGAATTTATTTTATTGGCAACGCTTCGCTAGTCTAGTAAAAGTTAACAATATACGTACGATGGTAATCATAACGTAATATAAATAATTTGATATTCCCAAAAATGTATTCTTTTTCTGTGGCTTTATCTAAAGTTTAATTAGTTTAGGTAATGAAATCATTAAACTTATTGTTTAAATATTATTGCATTAAAAATGCTCTAAGTATAAAACACAAGTCTAGATGCTATCATTTTTATCAACTATTATTCCTCAATTGTTCTTCAAAAAATTAACAAAAGCCTAAAATAACATCGTTATGTTAATTCTTATCTTCGACTGTCAAATTTTTTGTCCAAGAAACAATATAGAAATAATGAATTTAATCTGTTTATTGTATAACCACATGTAACATAATATGCAATTGTCCTTTTTTTTCACTCATAGATATGTATTATAATAATTATATGAATACTTACTTAAATTAATTCCGTATTATTCAGAGTTATAATTTTTAATGAACCGCACAAAGGATTTAAAACTGATTTTGATTTCATTTAAGGCGTTACCCGGCAATTTCGACTAAGTTCAACCTCTATAAACTCTGGTACAACATAAATCACAATACCGAAAAAAATATATAAAATAGGATGGTCTTTGATCTTTAATTGCTCGCGAGGACTTTTTTCCAAAGTTAATAGATTTCTAGAAAAAAAATGTGCCGTGGTCATCGATTTTTCCGCAAATACTCTATAAACTTCGTAACCTGCTGACTTAGAGCTCTGAAATTTTTATGTTTAATAAATTATCAGTTACACAACAGTCCCTGACGAGGATATTTTGTTTCACTGATTAGTATCTTTTTAAATACAAAATGCGAGGAAAAAAGAAGGTGCAGCGGGAGAGGTTTGAGATCCGTCAAGTATGGTCAAGGTTATTAGCGCATGTAACAGCCTTAATTACTTCTTTGTCTCAATATTTGATGTTAAAATTGAACCTTTGTGGGTTCCGTAACGTCTTAGAGCAATACTAATTCCAGTGTGGAAGACAGTTAGAGCTATAACGGTCATCTAGCGCCATCACTTTCTCAAACTGGAATAAGTAATGCTTTAAGACGATATACTACATACTTTAAGATATGTACAATCAGCGAGCATATGGGGTATATGCTCGTTGTGTACAACGTACATAATATACTGTTGTCAGAAAAATCTAGGCGAGGAAGGCGAAATAGGCGAAAAGAAAAATACCTACATGCCAATAATTGACCTATTGAGAAGGCTTGTTGTATGAAAATGTAAAAATGCTTGCGAACAAAATTTCAAGAAAAGTTTTAAAATAATTATTAATTATTAAAGTACAAACCAGGCGTGAAGCATGCACTGGCCATTATTATAATAATTGTTTATGTAAATAAGATGGGACCACCATGATTGGCGGGAATCGTCCACTGCGTCGTTTACTACTCTCTGAAAAAGAAAAAAAGAACGTTTTTCAAACATTACAAAATTAAGAAACGTAATACGGAAAATAAAACGTAAAATTTTAAATGATTTACCTGATACAAGCGGTCCGCCCCGGCTTCGCCCGTGGTACCTACATGTTTAAACTATCCTATCTCTCAAGTTGGATCGAACTGCACATGGTGTGCGAATTTTATTATAATCGGATAAGTGGTTTAGGAGTCCATTGAGGACAAACATTGTGACACGAGATTTATATATATTAAGATTAGAATTTTGTAGTGTCATTGTGTAAGTAATTTTTATTAATTTACGTTTGACCTTCGTTTGCCCTTGTCAGTTCAAGTTTGATATTCAACATCAGATAGTAGAAAAATGGAAGGCTTCTTAGGATTTATTAAAGTATGTTTTTTTTTTAATTGGGTATAATCTTTTTAATTATGTATACAAACATAATGTTAAAATTGATTTATTTTAAAGACTGTCTTACCACAAAAAACTTCATATCATTATTGTTATTTTTGTAATCTGATAATTTAAATGTATGTCATAATATGATGTAATCGAATAATTTATTGTATTGGTATGCAATAAATTATTTGAATTTGAACTTTAGACAGGGTTTATCTTTAAGCGCGGGTTCTCTTTTGTCGTATTTCACATAGACAACTATTAAAGTGACAGATCCCTGGTTTAAAGTTAGACTGTGTTAAAATTGTTTTGTGGTAATACCATGACAGTCTAATAGTAATATAATTAAAATTAATGTTATTATATCGATCTAATTACAATCATGAAGATAAAAATGACAATTTTAACTGTACGAAAATTCACTACAAAATTTATCGGTAGTAAAAATGTCCATAGTATGAATATTACCTTCCAAAATGGTCCTGATCCAGCGTATCTGAGCCATGTAGAGGTAAATGCTAAAACTACTGCGTAAGGTGGAGTCAATCTTAAAGAAAGAAGGAAAAATTCAAATTATGTATTTTTTTTATATTAAGCTATTGCATAGCTTCTATCACGGGCCCTGAGCGCGGGGACCGAATCCAGAAATTCCGTAACGAAAAAACCTCACGCTCCCCACTCCGACGGACACGGAGATGTGGCTTGAAGGCATGCTATGCAATAGCTTTACCGCGGCAGTCCCCGAGTGCCACACGTCTTTTTGTAATATTATATTGTAGAAAAAATTACCTCAACCATCGCAAACCAATTCGTTTCGGTATTTCAAGCCAGTTCAATGTTTTGGTCTCCGCCGCGATTTGCAGATTGTATGCCAGCAATAGTCCCGATATTACGAAAAATATTTGAACAACAATCGTACCGTTATATACCAATTGATATGCCACATTGTCATGACTCTGTAACAGGGAAATTTTTTTGTAGTCTAATATACAAAATTAGGTCTAAACCTCAAGACCTCGTTTGTGATTCAATCAAACGAAGTTTTCATTTTTATTTCTAACTAGCTTTCCGCCTGCGGCTTTGCCTGCTTAATCAAGGGTATACCCGCATAGTTCCCGATCCTGTAGGATTTCTGGGATAAAACCTATCCTATGTCCTTTCTCAAGTTTCAGCCTATTATCATACCAAATTTAATCTAAATCGTCGTGAAGAAGAGACAGATCGACAGATAGACAGACAGAGTGACTTTCGCATTTATAATATTAGTTAGTATAAAACAAAACGTCTTAACAAAACATCGCGTCGCCATTGTGGTCAAGTTGTAATTAATAAAAGCACTTTTGCTTTTGAAACGAACTTCGTGATGGCTGTCAATGTTAAGGACTGTTACTAAAATTTAATTTACAAAATAATATATACAAATATTAGTAAGAAACTCACCACTCTAACTTACCAATTCCAAAAAGTGTACATTCTGACAAAATATCACCAATGGTAATATTGAATGTCCAACAATAACCAGAGATATTGTTAATGTTCTGTGAAATTAACATTATTAGGATAGTTATTTAATATAAATAGTTATAAATAGTTATTTAATGCTTAAATAAAATGTAAATTAATAATAAGTATTTAAATTTTTACAGTATTTAATATTTATTATTCGACCTTGTAAAAAAAATGGCATTCGTCGTTCTTCACTACATAGTATAAAACAAAGTCGCTTTCTCTGTCCTTATGTCCCTATATCCCTATGTCCCTTTGTACGCTTAAATCTTTGAAACTACGCAACGGATTTTGATGCGGTTTTTTTTAATAGATAGAGTGATTCAAGAGGTTTATATGTATAATAACATCCATTAAATAGTGGAGAAGTACTGTTATTTTTGAGGTTTCTAATGTGATGTCGTAAATAATTACATTTTTTCCGCTTACATTGCAAACGCAGGCTGAACCCTACGAGTTTTATCAAAATAATGTACTAAGTATTTTACACATTGAAAAGGTCTACAGAAAAGTCCGCGATGGTATATGTCTATCTCTTATGGATAACCCACAATAACTTTTTTTTGTCATTTACTTTTTACGACAAATAATGGCTAATTTTCGAAGTGATTTTAACCAATACAGCATTAATCCTTAACCAATTAAATACCTTGAATACATTGTTCATTTAATATAGATCTATATGGCTCTTTACACCGTATGATTTAAGTGAATATTTTCGAAGATATTACAGATTTAAAAATTGCGGAACGTAGCGTTTGCGGCGGTACCGGCCGGCCGCCCGGCTATATACCTATTTTTATTTATTTATTTATTTATTTATTTATTTATTATTACATATATATACATTTTATACCCGTGCGAAGCCGGAGCGGGCCGCTATGTTTTTATATACAACGTTCACAGTTTTTCTGTAGGGTATTCATATCAGCATTGCACCCGTGCGAAGCCGGGGCGGGTCGCTAGTATTTTAATAAATACATATTTACGCTAATTTATGTAATATATTTTTTGCATTAAAATTATGTACTTGCTTATTTCGTAATCATATTTAAGATTATCTTTTATGTGATAACAAATAAATAATGAAATGAACAGAGATAGTTAAATATGTACATCTCTACATGAAACAGAAGACCTGACGAACAACAACCAACCAATCTTTAGGGTATAATATGTAGTTATAATATGTACTACTAACTTATATTATAGTTGCAAGCTAAACAATAAATAACAAAGCAGCCGTATTTATCTAGTTTAAGTTTTTTGATAAACCCGCATGTAAAGTTATACCTCATAAGTCATAACCAATTAAAATAAATAAACAATTTATCCAAGCAACAATAAAACTAAGAATCATAATCTTAACGAAACGATAAGAAAAAAAATTGTGTTTATAGAGACAAATAAAAACTTACTTCAATGCATCCAAACATCTAAGTCGGTTCTGCCGAGAGTCTGGCCTGTCGCGGATATTGACTAGTTTTGAGCAATTTCTTGCTAATGAAAAGTTAATAAGATATTTATTACCTGAAAGTAAACAACTCTATTTTGTAATGATTTTTCAAAACGATCAAACCCATTTAAAGCCAAGCATATTAATAATTCAATTATTGAATTACCATGTTTTTCGTTACGCCTAACATAAAGAAAATCGTAAAAGCTTGCTATTATGTTGATCATTATTATCGATAAAACCACAACAACAACTGCTATATCTCCACCGTCAATTACCATTTCTTCGTCGGATTTCGTGCATTGAAAGTTATCAAATACTTTGGCCTTTAGTTTGTATTCGTTCCATAATGACTCGTTGAGGCATCCCTCAAGGCTCTCCTTTGTGCCCACTGCTATATCTTTTATATAACTTCGACATGACTGCGTTAAACATATTCCGTAATATGGTTTTGTATGGTTGAAATGGCGATCACTGTTTTCCGAGTACTCCTGAAATTCATTATATGAATATTTATTATAATAATCGAAATAAACGTCGTGGTTTCATTGAAATATTATTCATTGTAACCTTCGCAATTACAGATCAATCAATTCAATATGTGACATAATTTTAATAAATAATTAATTTTGGTTCTTCGTATTTTAATTAATTAACGTAGGTAAAGTTGATTACTTCATTTATAGGAAGATTCTCTAGTACTACATAACAATTTTATAAATACTATCACCGATAGAAAATTACCTAGGTATATTATAATTACCTAAATTGCAAGCTTTCAACTCGAATTCGGACATACCGGCCGGCGGCCAAATACAGGAATAAATGTACCTAATCTATCTAATAATAATAATTTCTGAAATAAATAATTTTTCATCTGTTTTGAATATTTCGTGTACATATTTTGCATTGATTTCGATATTTGAATACAATTGGAAGACGTTATATCATTAATAGCTTCACAATGAAAAAAAATTGTAAACCTGTTTGAAATAAGATAAAATTTTAAGTACATATTAAAGATGACAACTATTAATATACAGACAGACGAATACTCTACTACTATTAAGGCAAAATATTTTAAATCAATGTTTAACTTCATGGTGGAAAACGAACTCGTCAGTGACGGTTAAAATAATAGTCGTCGGCGTTAAGAGCTTGATCCATTATTGACCTTATAGTAAAGTAAAAGACACTGCTTTTTTTCATTATTTTGTAACTGTCTTTGGTTACTTTTTAGTTTTTTCTTAAGACAAAATTCTCACCTGAATCATAGTTAAAAGGTTACTTGGTGCATCAGACACTAGAGCGAATTCCACAGCACAATAAATACCATCAGGTTCATTTAAACATTTATCATAATTATCTAGTTGAAATTGTGGTGGCATACCGTTGTATTCCGTTACTGAAAGAAATATTCTCGTATTATTACACGTACACCTATGTACCTTTTGGGATTTTCTTGAAGCTTTTGACGAAGCGTCAAATCTAAATAATTGCAAGAATTTGCTGAATTTTGGTGGCGAACAGGGGTAGTTGAGATTGATGTTGATGTGATGTTTTAAAAAAATGGTTGCCTGTAAAGTCGGTTTTACGGGCGAAGATTTTACGTGACAACGTCTTTTTCTCGGTAGAATATTTATGTGCTGCGCGCGCGGCAGACCGCGGGCCTCTCTCTCGTTCGGTGACTCATCGTAACGTTACCGAGCGTTACACTTTTTCATAAGTGACTCCCAGCCGCAACCTAATTTAAGACGTTGTCACGTCAAAAAATGTATTATTTATTGACTGCCTCTTTTGTTATATGTCTAAGTTATCGGTAACAATTCAAGAGTGAAGCTAAAACTTTTTAAATTAAATAGGTGTATCTACATTTTTACTTTTGTGGTATAGGTATTATTATTTCGACCGCCTCCTTGGTTGACGCGTGAGCGTAAAACCGAAGGGACCTGGGTTCGATTCAGGTAAAGAAAAAAAATGTACTACATAATACTAAAAAAAGTTAGGTTTTTAATAGTTTTCAAATCTCAAAAACTTTTTTTATCCTGTAAACTTTTACAAGTATTTCCTATATTCTTACTTAATCTGTTTCTATTTATTGATATAAATATAGATATCTACAAAGAATAACCGAGTAAATTATGAATTTATGATACCCTTACGATTAACACTTGATTACTATCCTTGACTCTTACAAGGTAAGCATAACTGGTAGGTAGCTATTGTGTAATAAAACATAATTATAGTTCTCTGTATACAAACAGTTACGTACCTATTTAATTATACATAAGCGTACTGGCTTAGAGGTATGTAATTGGAAAATAATTTGTACTCTACTTAGTCTCTACGATCTCTACTCTACTCTCAATTACGATGATTAGAAAAAAAATGTCATTAAATTGAAAATAATAATTCAGTGAACTCTTCATATAGCTCATTTTACAAGACATCGCTTTTAGAATTCACTGCATGATAGAGTAAACTCCTCTGATGCAGGCAGTTTTAACTTTAATAAAAAAAAATTGGTTGTCTGTAAAGTCGGTTTACTGACGATAGTTGAACGTGACAACGTCCGATTGTGCTTCTTTGTCGCTCGTTCCGCGCTCTCGCTCGCACTTCAAGCCTTACATGGAACGCCTCAGATGAGTCAGAGCGAGGTAACGCCGCATGAGTCATGTTTTTTCGTGCGTGCAGCCGGCTTTATCGGATTATAAGACGTTGTCACGGCTTCTTTTTTAGATTTTAAAATACAATACTCACGATTTAACCTATAGATAACAGCATAGCTGCTATGCAAAATTCCAATTAATATAATCACTATCTTCATGGCACTAAATTAAATTCACTAAAGCCTTAAAAATACTACAATTTACAACTTGTATCCACCTGCAAGGTCTGCTATCAACTAAAAGTGGATTTCTCGTTATATTACGAGACATAAGTTCATTGCCAATGAGTTAAAATATTGTTTTTATATGTATATTTTTTGTAGATATAAATAGCTTTACATAACATCATATTTCGGATATTTCTTTTTTTCTCTTAGTGAATGCCGAATGTACGTATGAGGACATTGGAAGAATCCTAAGGTAGGTACTAAGTAGTTACTAGCTAGGTACGTATCCTTAGTTTCTTACTAATATTTCAAAATATGCTAAAGTTTTGAGCAATATGATTTTTGTATTCGATAGTGAGAAGGCTAGAGTCATATAGGCTACTTTACCGCGGTGAAAAATCTCATTCCCATATGAATTTACTTTCACACGTAGCAACTTAGATATAATATTATAAAATCAGATTCCTAAGGGAAATATAGAGTATCACGTCAGCAAAGTTCAAAAATGTTGTAGAATAATTATATTATTATATGTGGTAGCGTACCTAACGCAAGTTTGATACCCTTTTAATCACTACCTACATTTTTTTTATATTTAAAATAAACACTACTAATAACATTGAGGTACATATATTATTAAAGAGAGGACACCACGAACAAAATCTGTGCGACAAGCGCGGCGGCGAGGGGGGGGGAGTGAGTCATACACAATGTCATACACTTTGTAGATATTCTGCCTCTTATCACTACATAGTATAAAACAAAGTCACTTTCTCTGTCCCTATGTCCCTTTGTATGCTCAAATCTTTCAACATACGCAACGGATTTTGATGCGGTTTTTTAAATAGATAGAGTGATTCAAGAGGAAGGTTTTAGTATATAATTTATTAGGTTTTAGACAAAGCGGGCGAAGCCGCGGGCGGTTAGCTAGTTACTTATAAATTAAAATCAATCCATGTATATGTAACAAATAAATATTGTTTATCTTATTAAAAAAATATGAATAAACTTATCAATTAAAACCAATAAATGTAACAAATAAAATATATTGGTTTGAGACGATTGACTCTAACTCGTGTTACAAATAGTGTAGTAGCGATGTCCTCTCTAGTACGTAGTAGGTACATGGTAACTCAATGACTAATAAATTAATAAAACATTACTTATATGTTAATTATTGACGGTACAAATTACAAGACAGTAAGATAGCAAACAAAACAAATCAGTTATTTCGTCATAAAGGAAAACTACGCGATGAGAAAGGTTTATTTTTCTATTGTATAGGTACTGATTAGTAAAAATATGTACTTATTACTTAATACCTACAAATGAATAATTATGTAACAGCTAATGCATTTCCTACAATAACAGTATTTGAAATTCAAATTGTTTTAATAATTTATTATTCGTCGTGAAATAATTACATATTTTGTATTCTATTTGAGGTGTTTTTTTTTTTTTTAATATCGTGAGGATTTTATCACTCACGGGATTGTCCCGAGTGCGGAAAATTGTTACATATTTGTTATTGCAGCCGGTCTAGCATACGCGCCATTTTCGCCATGCACAAAATGTTCTCGACCCTCTCAAAAATTCCAAAAATTAGTAACATAATATCATCTATTTATATAAAAATGAAACCCGTTTTCCTTGGTCACGGCATCACGCGTGAACGGGTGGACGCTGTGGGTGGACGATTTTTTTAATATAATCCTTGAGTACGAGGATGGTTCTTATGAAAAAAGAAACATAAACATGTACCACGGGCGAAGCCGGGGCGGACCGCTAGGGTCCTACCTATAATAATCTGTTTAATTTTGTTAGTAGCAATTCTGCGTCATAAATGTAAAGTATTAAAATAATGTAATATAAAATACTGACCAAATACCAAAAACCAAAATACTACAAAAACCAAATACCAAAATACTGACTTAAGCGCATCACACACGGTGAAGATACTATAATATTTTATGTTAAGATTCTCTAATATAAAATATTACAGTATCTTAAGGTATCCGTTATCAGCGTTCTGACCATCATTTTTCTTTTTGTCATTGCGTACTAAGACCCCTGTAGAACCGCCATCCTGTTACAAATGACCCGAAATTTAACACAAAATTTCAAAATTTAACACAAAATTTCGGGTCATTTGTAACAGGATGGCGGTTCTACAGGGGTCTTAGTACGCAATGACAAAAAGAAAAATGATGGTCAGAACGCTGATAACGGATGCCTTAAGATACTGTAATATTTTAGATTAGAGAATCTTAACCCTTATTAAAACGCTGGGAGCTATACTTCCCACGTCTCAGATTGAAGTAAATCGTGTTTTATTTTTATATGCTTAAACCTAATGCAGTGTAATATTTATCTACGCAATCTTAAAATTTCAGTGAACTTTTTTTCATGGAAACACTTTTCAGAGAATTATTACATGTCATGGTAAACACACGTCAAAGTCAGGTGACGTGATTTTGCAGCCGAAAACGACCGTTATTTTTTAGTTTTTGGTGTAGTGCTGAAAAAAAATTAGATAAGTAGATTTGAGTTCTAGCTATGTAAACTAGACTATATTACGGTTGCGTGAAACGTAAAAATATATGCCCAGAATCTTTCGTTTATACCTTGGTAGAGTCGATTGAAATTAAGTCTTTAAGTGGGAAGATATCATCCCAGTGTTCGTCACTGCACACGACATTCGGAAATTCTATATATAAAATCCGTGTGTCTAAAAAATCTTTTTTAGTTGATATAAGCAACTTATTTATTATTATTCGTTATTTCCTGATCAGATAATTAGAAATCTTAACTCAATACATTAGTATTTACCTATTGCTTTTATTTTGTTTTAGAAAAATGCCATGTTTATGTTGAAGTCATTCATTTTTCAATTCCCGAATTCTTCCCTTAGTAAAAGAAACTTGCATTGATGAGTACTTTCACCTGCTTTATTAAAAAATATGATCTATATAATTTTTTATGATAAAATTAAATTCACAAGTGGAGTCAGGGCAACTAGCTACTGTTTTAAAATATTGGTGTCATGCTGGACACTGGGAGCTATAGTTCCCACCTTTCCAACCTTTTTTACAAGAGAGAACAGATGACGGGATATATACTTCCCACCAAAAAAAGGTAACTTCCCCCCCCCACTAACCCCTCTTTTGTGTGTATTTTTGAAATCTACGACCCAAAATTACCCAGGAACGTATCTTACTTTTTTGGTAACTCCTATACAGGCTCGCGTTTGAATAAGGGTTAACATAAAATATTAAGTATAGTATCTTCACCGTGTGTGATGCGCTTTAGCAACGTCACAGGTCGCTAGGTGTCGCTAGGCCGGCAATGTCAGCCTGCGTTTGATCCAAGAAGCTTATATCTAATACACTGGAGATTTCAGTATGAACATTAACTTGTAACAAGAAAATATGACGTTGAATGACGCCTGTATGTTTTTTTATCCCTTTCACACCTAGGTAGTTAGTTAGGTGTGAAAGGGATAAAAAAACATACAGGCGTCATTCAAGGTCATATTTTCTTGTTACAAGTTAATGTTCATACTGAAATCTCCAGTGTATTAGATATAAGCTTCTTGGTTTGATCTCTACGCATTTTGATGTACTTACTACGTTAGTACTATAATGGCATTACAATAAATACTTGTGTGAAAAGGGCACTTGCGAATACTACGTGCGTTACGAAATAAGCACAATATTAAAACGCACTTAGAAATAATCATTTTTTTGAAGTGAAAACTTCTTTAGCGGCGTTGGGTATAAAATCTTAAACTCGCGTCAGGACACGTGGCCTGATCGAAAAAGCGTAAGACGGATTTTTTTTTTTTTTTTAGCCCTTATATTCCATGCGTAAGACGGATACCATTCCAAAATATCAAACATGCTGAACGTTAATAATCAAGTTTTCACTTCTGCCGGCACTCCCGGAGTGCAACCCGTCTTTTTTTTATTATAAAATTCATTACATAACTGGAGGGAAAATATTTAAAATACCTACTGGAGAACGCAAAATTTGCCCATAGTTCCACCATGTATAATAAACAACGCGAGCGGACTTTATGCCTTGCTGTTCAATGCCCATTAAAATTTAATTGACGCGTATGAATGCTGCATCTAATTATTATTTTTTTATAGCATTGCAACCTTAACCTAAACCCAAACCGGTTATTTGTTTATTATTTGCTTATTAACATATTGCACTGAATGATTTAAATATAATATTTAACTCTATCAGAATATCTCTTAAGTTATAATGTACTTGCTATTGTCTATTCTTTGCATAAAGATAGGAAGAAGCAATGGTTAAAAGTAAATAAAACACAATATAAAACAAATTATTTATTTAAAACACTGAAGAGCACTTCTTTCCTGTAGCTAAATCATACACAATTCTTTATATTTTAGAGCATGGTCTCATAAATAAATGCAATGAACTAATGCATATTTTCTAGATCATGGAAAAATACAATATTTATTACATAATATGCTTATTGTTCGTGTCTATACTAATACAGCATTAAAAAAAACTTAACAGCTAACGATTTTATTTAAATAAAAGCTTTTTGAGATGATCTATTTATTTAACACGGGAATTCACAAAAGCAGTGCAATAGCAGATCCTGAATTATGATACATAAAATATTATGCAATGTTCCATCCTGTGGTCAGTGGTTCCATCTCTAATAAAACATCCAAAATATTTCCCGCTTATCAGTTGACAGTTAAATAATGCTGCGTATACACGATCAACGAAAAAGTTCTGATCAAAAAACTCCCAACAAATTATCCAAACATAGATTAACGATGATAACTTAGAGTATATATACTATCTATAGAGTGCGAACAACCAAGTGGGAACAGTAGGCACAGGTGGGAACAACACGACTTTCCCGCCGCGAGCGCTCGTAGTCGTGGTTGAGTGCTGTCGAAGTGCGTTGCTCCGGAATTTTTTTCATATTTACGAATAAACATGGTGAAATGTGCAGTTCTATCTTGCAAAAACGATACTAGAAAATACACAAAATTGAAATCCAGTATATCACATTTCATCAGTAAGTCGATTGTTATACTTATTTTTATGAAAATAAATCTAGCATCGCGGGGGTGAGGGGGAGGTGGGAGGCGGACACGCGCAGGCTTGCTCGCGCGCCTCACTGCCGCCATTTTATCGTAGTGATGTGACCTGATCAACGCTGTACTCGATATAAAGTTTACTAGAAGAACTATATTTTAACAAATTATTTATTTAACTTTAAAATTAAAACTCTTTTAAAAATGTATTATTATAAATAAATTTGTGGTGTGTTTTGTATGATACACTTTCTAATATTATGAATGCGAATGTATTATAGTGTAAATGTAAAGTATGTAATTTTACGATATATTTTCTGAACCGCTAAATTGATTTTGAAGATTTTGATAGTAGAATGGATAAAATGAAATAAAAAAATTATTAATATTATTTATTATATTATCATTTTAAATTATTAATTATTTCTTATTTTTATTTAACATTTTTAAAACATATTAATGCATTTATTATTAAAGAAATAGCACTAAACCCGGCCTTTTATTTTATTAACTTTATTATTTAAAGAGTACTCACGTTTTTCTGATATTCCAATTAAACATATTTTTTTTTAGTACTTATAATTAATAGAAGAAATATTCAAATGGAATAAACAAACTTAATTCAGTTGGTAAACAAATTTAAAATTACATATTTATACTTTATTCATATATTTTTCCTTTAATAACTTATTGAACATAAAATTTACTTATGATACATATTTATTTACATAACTTATCGATAGTTCAACACGCAATTGATACCTACCCATCCCTATTTGTCACACACACATCGATATAGTATCTATAGCTCATCTGCCTACGATGCGCACTAAGCAATTTGTGCAATACACGCGCTCTTTACTATTGTATTAATATATACTCTAAGGGCGTATTCAGAAAGAAAGCTTGAAACTTATAAGCGCTTATAAGCGCTTATCGGCGCTTATAAGCGCTGGTAACCCGCGCAGGAAAATATATGAACATGCGCTTATAAGCGCTGATCGGCGCCGACAAGTTTGTTGAAACTTGTTGGAACTTGTCGGCGCCTATCAGCGCTTACGCCCTAAGGATGATAAGCTAAGTAATAGTGGTAACAGGCATAGACAATTTTGATTTATTTTTTTATTGATGATTAGCTTGTCAAATAATACGCATAGACAATTTTGATTCGTTTATTTTTATTATTTTTCTTTTTTTTTAAGGCGTGCATCGCTCCAAGAAGCGCGGGTACAGGCACACGTCACGGATGTGGTATCTGTTGAGCAACCAGCACAGGAACCGTTCGAGGCCAAGCCCGTACCCGCCGTGAGGGACTGCGCCGAAGCGACGCTGGTCCGTGTACCAGTAGTAGGGGGCAGGGTCGATACCTTCGCGTTTGTAGCCTGAAATAGATGATTTTATTATTGGAAGTAATTGATTTAGTTATTAGAAAAAGACGTAGATATTTCATGGTCACTAAGTTATGAGATTATGCAATGTAATAAGTTTTCTATATCAAATGTGATTTATTTTGTGCTAATTCTATATTTTTAATGGTGAAATTTGAATCAAATTTACTGAATAAATTCTTATCATATTAACACACACACTCTATCAGCCAGATATGTATGTGTGGGTTGTAGTTGAAAGTTCAAGCCGATGATGTGTGATTAAGTACGGATATAGTATGTGAATGAGGAATTATTAGTGCCGCCATTGTTACTTTAATGACGTGGACTTTCGCGCGAGTGAAGGACTAATGTATCCACTATCCATGCTCATATATTGAAAAAAAAAATGGTGTTGTGGGTGCAAGTGGGCGATATTAACCACTCAACATCAGCCGACACATCTGCCCTTTTTAATTAAAAAAAATCATCAGCAAAACCAACCTTCCATCAGCTGATCATAGTTCCATATCCTCATAGATCCTCCCACAATCTCCCCCACTCCCGGCATCAGAACATCGACGGACTCTGTCAAACGCTTGTCATCTTCACACCTCGGCATGTAGAACGATTTGATTTCAGCGGGGAACTTGCAGAGGAGGATAGGCTCACCGATCGCGTCGGTCATTTTGCGTTCCGGCATTTCGGGTATGTCCTGGATAGGTGGTTAGTTTAATTACTTAATGTACTACAATTAATGGTATTAATCTCTTCACATTCGGATTCTGTATTTTTTGACATTTTCTAAAAATGAATTCTAGTGAGATCGATTTATCAGTCATGATTATTGTTTGAGCTGTTTTGTAAGATTGAAATAATAGATAAATAAAATGTCCAATCCAATTTGCAAAATGAGCCATCTAACTTCTTCAATTCATGCACATTTTTTGATAGTGTACAAACATTGAAAAAGACAGACAAGAATACTTAATAATCATTATTTCTGCTTCTAATACTAAAATAAAGACCTGCTTGTTTTTTCTTTCCTTATATATTGGATAATTATATTACTATAAATAAATTTAAAGCGACATACATCTCCAAACTCGTAGAAGGATCCATCTTCCTTAGTGATGTTGTTCTCTTTTAGATATTCCAAAGCTTCCGTGTACGCCATACGCTTGAATGGTTTAGTTGGTTTCTGGAAAAACATATCATTTAATTAATTGTTCAACTAATGCTATTAAATTTTCGCTATCTATAGATTTCAAATATTTATATGTGAAATAAAAATAGTTTAATTGCAATTCCAACTTTTTTGTGTCAAAATTATCGATGACACAAATGCAACCATAATTATTAATAAGGAAATTTATATTATGTAGATAACAAAAATCTATGTTAACTATTTTTTCAATATTCATTTATTACATAAAAATTCCAAGTTATCAATAATTATAAACTTTGATTTTTTTTCGATTTTCACCTTAAAATCTGGGTTCAGCTCGTACACCAGCTGTCCCTCAGGCGAAGCCAGCACTCGGTCCACCACATCTACCACCAGATCCTCGATCCGGTTCAGCAGATCCTCGAAGGTGATGAACGGGAATTCTGCTTCCACATGACTGTACCTGAAGACCGGAAGAAGGTGTTTTTAGTATGGTAATTTTTAAGCTATTGCATAGCTTCTATCGCGGGCCTTGAGCGCGGGGACCGAATCGAGAAATTCCGTAACGAAAAACCTCACGCTCCCCACTCCGACGGGCTCGGAGGTGTGGCTTGAAGGCATGCTATGCAATAGCTTTACCGCGGCAGTCCCCGAGTGCCACACGTCTTTTTTTTCTTTTTTTTTCTTATTGACATTGTTGATGTCGTAACTTTGTCGGTTTTCGCATCTTACTATGTATACAATATTTTCTCTGTATTTTAGTAGTTGGTTATTGTAAACTGTAAAACTTTAGTTGTGAGCACTGCACATAATTTTTTATTCAGACTGGCTTCGGACAGGCTAAAAAAATATAGTGTATACTGTATAGTCAGCAAAAATCTTCCCAATGTAAAAAAATCAGTAAAATAATTTTTGAGTTAAATCATAACAAAAACACCAATCGATATTAGTTTCCCTTCAGAATATTAGTATAAAAATTTTATTCTAATATTATAGTATACATTTAATGTATACTTACTCAGCAAGATGTCGCCTGGTGCGCGACTGTTCCGCGCGGTACGACTGCGCGATGCAGTACACGTCGCCGAGCGTCGCCAGACACGTCTCCAGATAGAGCTGCGAACTCTGCGTCAAGTATGCTTGCTCGCTGTAAGGGAATACGATTTGTTAGTTTTGTGACATATACAATAGACAATTAATAAATGTATAATATGTTGTAATTAACATTGTTGTCGTAGGTTGTATTTAATTTTTAAATTCCTATCCATTGATATAATTTAAAAATACTCCTTCCATTGATGCCAAAAATATCCATTGATTCTTTTTAATTCTGGAAAATAAGCATTAAAAGTTAATAGTAAAGTTTTGATTGTCTTTTAATTTAACAAATTTGATATTAAAGTACACATTGTACACGCGAAGTGCTCACGGCACCTGGCACTGTATACACTGTATAGCTACACCCCCCCCCCCCCCTCCCCCACTCACCCGAAGTAGCTGAACTTGAAGAGCGTGCTGCCGCCCTCGCACTGCGTCTGCACGAGCGTGGGGGGCGTCACCTCAGTGTAGCCGCGCGCCGCGAAGTGCTCGCGGAACGCACGCGTCACCGCGGCGCGAGCACGTAGTACTTTCGACGTGTTCTCGCCACGGATCATAATGTGCCTAATGAAAATTTAGAGGGATAAAATGCGGGTAAATTATCTCCAAGATATTACACAAAAGAATTTAATATTCATCTAGCATAACTCATTATGCTGGATGTGAACGACATAATACGCTAAAAGGTTAAATGCATTTCACTTAACCTTCTTAATTTTCTTTTTCAGATTTGTTACAAACGACATATTGCACTAAGAATTTTAAAATGCATGCATATAGAACAAGAATAAAATTCGTTAGATTCAGCCGAAAGATCATGTTGATAATTAAAATTGTACTTAATTTATCATAATTTTCTTTTCACATACATTTACTTACATTACTTTTTCATTCAAGTATTAGGTACCTTAACAATAAACAAGATAAATAAAGTGTTGGTATTGTATTTAAACAACTGTTCATAGATGACCTTCAATGAGGAAAAGAAGTAAAATAAAATGATGTGAAGAGAAATATTTATAGAATTATATATTTGAGAATAAATTGCCATAATATTTGTGGCTATATTTTTTTATCTTAGATTCCTATAAACAAACACAAAATAAATACTTTACAATTGAATTAAAAATACATCATTCAATTATAGTTGTATTTAATGTTTTACCAAGAAACCAGAATAAAACTATTGCTTTTCAGGAAAAACACAGCACAACACACAGTTAAAAATTATTGGCACGGAAAATAAATCAAATTTAAGTCACCTGTTGTCCAGCTGAACATCAGGATGAGCCTCCTCATTGAGGATAGCATCAGCTCCACCGGGGGGTGCAAGACCAATCAACTCCCAGTAGTCTACTGTTAACTCATGACCTCCTGGTGCCTAGAATAATTAGTAATTTGAATTTCAGGCTTTAAATTTCAAAATTAATAAACAAATTTAATTTTATAATCATATATATATGTATCATTTTCATGAATTTCAAAACTAAAGATCAAACTTTGTTAATTTCTAACAATTCTTATAACTATCAAATCCAACAGGTTAAAATTATATAAGCAGGTAATTTAAATAAATACTGAATAATATATATTTTTTTCTTTTTAAAAGTCGAAAGGGACAAACATAAACTGAATTTTATAATTTGGAACTTTCAGTTTCATAGAAGTGGCAGAGAAAATAATAAATAAAAAAACTACACATAAAAATCAACATTTAAACAATCCTATTATTTCTAATCAAAATATGTTAAACAAAAGTTACTTACAGTTTTACCCTCAGGCACTGCTTCCAAAGACCCATACAAAACAACAGAAGACTCAGTTGAAAGTACCAGGGCATTATAAGTCTGGCAGAGTAACCCGTGCAGCACACACTGCAAGTAGCCGGTACCATCACGCAGGGTTAGGAAGGTGAGCGACTTGCCTTGCCTCCTCAGTCTGTGTACCCAGCCTTTGACACATATTCTCTTGCCGCGGTAGTCTTTTGCTGCAAAATTTATTTATTTTAGAACCCAATATAGGACTAAAAGGTTTAATGATTTTTTTCTCAAATAAGTAATTGCAGTATTTCTAATTACTTTAAAGTTGTAATATCCTTTATTTAATCATGCAATTCCATTCCTAGATAGTATTGAATGTATATTATAGCTATTACTATTATGTATTGATAACAATAATTGCAATACTGCAATTTGTTGACATTGATAATGATGCAAGAATAAAAGCTATGACATCACTAATAGATTGATTTGAGAAGCTATTTTCATATAGTTTAAATTTTTTAGACATAGATGGAAAAATTGATGAAATGCATGTACTTACTTGTATTTATTCTAACTGAAACAGCTTCAGGAAGGCTTGGATCTTGTTGAATGACAATTTTTTTAGCTTCATCAAGGTTCTGTTGCCTTTTGTCATTGCTTTCCTCTTCAGCCTTTGCTTTATCAGCTGCTTTGTAGTTCTCCCTCACCCAAATTTTCTGTATCTTCTTCAATTGTGACTTCGCAGCAACGTCATATGTTTGACCTTCATCTTTTGAATCTACATAAATCGTAGGGAAAGGCTCTTTTCCGGCGTGGCGCATTGCCTGCAATATTGTTTTATACGGACTATCTTCAGATCCATCGCCAGTCTCATCGTTACCCCTTTTCTCCGATGTGTATATGGCCTCTAAAAAATCAATAGAATGCATTTAATATACCGCAGTATGGTGAAATTTGCAAAAATAGGTTAACGTGAAATAAAATTTACTTACCTAGAGACAATTTTTCTAAATCCGGCATGATGAAATTGTTTACAAGAACTATTTAAACACAAGCCTACTTATACTTTGTTCTTATTATTAAAAATTAAAATATACTCAATGAATATAATCGCCACACAGTTCAACGTTGCATATCGCCGCACCTCCACATATCACAATTTTCTGACAATTGACATAACATGTCAAATTATGACACATGACATTTGATATTTTTTTTATTATTATGCACAGAGAATAAATTATTATTATTTTGTCTTTTTTTACAACAATAATCGTGAATTATGATTTACGTGGTGAATTAATTGAATTATATATGCGAGTGTAGAAAATTATAAAAGACTTATAATCACATATTTAGTTTGTTTATTTGTTTGCTTGTTTGTTTACGAAAAACTGACGTCTTAATTCAAAATGGACGTGACCGATCTCAGCTATGTTTCGAGCTTTTCAAGTGACTAATCCAAATATATATATTTCCTAAAAATATATTTTTTTTGGAATAATTTGTTTTTAATAGATTAAAAATGTGCAATGCCTTTCCAAAAATTTTCTATTATCGAATGTAGAATCATGGCAATATTAAAATTGACTACAGTTGTCAAAAAATATGTCAGAATTTTGAAAAGTTTACGTTTAAAATTCGTTAGAAACAAACCGTAAACGCGTAACTTTTATTTCTAACAATTTTACAAAACACTGGTAATTGATGTGTTTTCTCTAGTTTTTCTTAAATAACCTCGTAATTAATGTAAGTAAACGTAATAATAAGCCGAATCAAATGAATTCACAATCAAACAATTCATAATGAATTGACTAACACGCTGTCGTCTTTTGCAGAAATTGCCTTCACATTGTTATTTGAGATTGTAACAAAATTCAAACATTAAAATGGATGATTTCATGAAAATAGAAAAGATCGGTGAAGGTACTTACGGTGTTGTGTACAAAGGTAAAAACAAAATAACAGGACAGTATGTGGCTATGAAGAAAATACGATTAGAATCGGAAGACGAAGGTGTACCTTCTACAGCTATAAGGTAAATTTTATAGGTTTTGTAGAATTGTTAAATTGTATAGAAATAATTTACTTTCTTTTTAAATAATCTAATGATAAATTGATTAATATAATGACATTGTTGGAAAGTTTTGAACTTGCAACTACCATTACCATAAATTAATTGAATGACTTAGATATTGTGTTAAAAATTAATTTATCATAAATTTAATTTAGAATAAAAGTTAGTGCCTATTTACTTAATTATTTATTTTTCCTTTTAAGTTTGATACATAACCTCTTTTACAGAGAAATTTCTTTGCTCAAAGAATTGAACCACCCAAATATTGTGAAATTGGAAGATGTTCTCATGGAGGAGAATAAGCTGTATTTAATTTTTGAGTTTCTTTCCATGGATCTCAAAAAATACATGGATTCATTGGGATCAGGCAAGGTATGCACATTTTAGTATTTTACATAATATTATAATCAAAAAGTGTATTGTATAATTGCTTCTGCTTCTTATGTCATCTAACTATTGTAATATGAGTGCAATGTGGTTGTTACATTTAAGCCACCGCCCACCACACATATTTGGTAACAATGCTAGGTATAAAATAATTGATAAAGTTAAATCTTCTATTACTTTGGGGAAAATGCATGTCACTTCTGTTTTAATAATTAATTATGTACTAGGCCAGTGAATAGCCTTTTTGTGTTAAGTTTAACTGTAACCTCTGCAACGGTGTCTACAAGTCATAGTATGTTTCTTATGACATATAAGATTTTAAAGCCATAAGCTTAACTAAAGCACTACATAATTTAAATAAAATTTCCAACATCTTTAGTCAAAATCATGACACATAAAGAGGAATAGCTTGATTATAACAGTGATATAATTATAATGATATTTCAGTTCATGGACCCAGTGACCGTGAAGAGCTACTTATACCAGATTAACAGTGCTATACTGTACTGCCATCAACGTCGCATCCTGCATCGTGATCTCAAGCCACAAAACTTGCTTATTGACAAGACTGGTATTATTAAGGTGAGTTTAAATAATATTTTTCTTACTCAGATTCAGAAAGTGATTGTTTGTTTGTTATCTTTCTTTCACTTTGAAGCAGAGGGATTTTATGATATGATTTTTGTGTCTAGAGTTAGTTGATAAGCTAGACTCTAGAGAGTGCTATAGGTTATTTTTTACCATAGTCAAATATCTTACTCCCATAGTAATTTACTTGAACAAGTGGTCACCCAATTGTTCAATTTACACATTAAATTTGTGTTAACATATAAGTTATAACATTCCCACATAAACACACTGTGAAATGAATAAAAATAAAACTCTGCTATATAAAAGAAGATTTCTATATTACTCATATTTATTACTATTAATTTTTCATTTCCACATTAAAAATTTATATTTTAACATTGCAGGTTGCGGATTTCGGTCTGGGGCGTACATTCGGCGTGCCGGTGCGAGTTTACACGCACGAAGTGGTCACGCTGTGGTACAGAGCTCCTGAGGTGCTGCTTGGAGGACAGAGGTAGTTATACATTTTTCATTACATATTTTCTAGTGAAATTTTATCATCTATCTGTACAGACCTGTACAGATAGTATGTTTGTTTCTATCAATAAATGGTTAAAAAAAAAGTGTACACAACATCAAAGTTCAAACAAAAACTTAATGCTCTGTTGGATATTCCATTTATTGAGTAAAGATGTATTCTATGGATATGTAGTAGTTAAAAACTGTCAGTTAGAATGCGTTTTCTACATTTAGAAGTAGTTGTAACTGAATGCCTTTAGGTTATAACAGTAACATATGATACTACTAGCGACCCGCCCCGGCTTCGCACGGGTGCAATGCTGATACTAAATACACTACAGAAAAACCGTGAACGTTGTATATAAAAACATAGCGGCCCGCTCCGGCTTCGCACGGGTATAAAATATATAGCCGGGCGGCCGGCCGGTACCGCCGCAAACGCTACGTCCCGCAATTTTTAAATCTGTAATATCTTCGAAAATATTCACTTAAATCATACGGTGTAAAGGGCCATATAGATCTATATTAAATGAACAATGTATTCAAGGTATTGAATTGGTTAAGGATTAATGCTGTATTGGTTAAAATCGTTTCGAAAATTAGCCAGTAAAAAGTAAATGACAAAAAAAAGTTATTGTGGGTTATCCATAAGAGATAGACATATACCATCACGGACTTTTCTGTAGACCTTTTCAATGTGTATTATACTTAGTACATTATTTTGATAAAACTCGTAGGGTTCAGCCTGCGTTTGCAATGTAAGCGAAAAAATGTAATTTTTTACGACATCACATTAGAAACCTCAAAAATAAAATTACTTTTCCACTATTTAATGGATGTTATTATACATATAAACCTTCCTCTTGAATCACTCTATCTATTAAAAAAAACCGCATCAAAATCCGTTGCGTAGTTTCAAAGATTTAAGCGTACAAAGGGACATAGGGACATAGGGACAGAGAAAGCGACTTTGTTTTATACTATGTAGTGATGATAATGAAAAGAAAAGCGAAAAATTAAAAACACTTATATTATTAACAAACAATATTTGTTCAATATCAGATATTCCTGTCCCATTGACATGTGGTCCATTGGATGTATTTTCTCGGAGATGTCCTCGAAGAAACCACTGTTCCAGGGTGACTCGGAGATTGATCAACTCTTCCGTATTTTCAGGTAAAATCTTGTTTATTATTTAACTGAAAGTTTAAAAAATTAATTGAAATGTAACTTCTTTAACACAAGAGAGAGAGAGAAGATTAACACGAAAAATTAAAGGGTTAAATTTCTTATTACAGAATGCTAAGGACTCCAACAGAAGAAATTTGGCCGGGTGTTTCATCTCTGCCTGATTACAAGCCGACTTTCCCCAACTGGACAACATTCAATCTTCATAATCATGTATGTTTCATTTATTTTATAAATATTTATTTATTTTTATTTTTATTTTATTTAAAAAAAACATCACATGCCATTACAGGACAATGCCCAATGCGACACAGATACAATTTTATTTTACAAAAGAAACTTATCTAAATTAAATACTAAATTAAAAATACATACATAACTGTTGTATACTTAGTTTGTATATGTGTGCGTGGCTGCGTCCGCGCCTGTGTTCAAGTAATAAATTAAAGCAGTGCGAATCGAGCCGTTGAGTGTTTCACTTGTTCCCTACTACGTATTTAACAGTGGCGACGATATACCCACGCGACGTTACGAATTAATAAGAATAGCAGCGTAAAATGTCGAGTACGAACGTGCAATACGGAATTCTAAATAGTTTTGACCACAACACACAAACGTGGAAAACTTATAAAGGTCATATTAAGCAATATTTCATTGCAAATGAGATCTCCGACCGTTCTGATACGGGGGGCAAGAAGAGGAAGGCGATATTGCTCAGCGCACTCACTGAAGAAACCTACAAATTAGCAACAGAAGTGGTCTTACCGAAGGATATCGACGATGTGCCATACGATGAGTTATTGGCTTTGTTGGACACGCATTTCACGCCCAAAAGTGTTGGGTTCCGTGACCGTCATAACTTTTATTCGGCCGTGCAAATGACGGGTGAATCTTATTCCCAATGGGCCGCTAGATTACGTGGCTTGACAGCAAGGTGTGGCTTTCTCAACGTGGAAGAGGCGTTGCGTGACAAGTTTATAATGGGCATGCAACCGGGACGCGAAATGGAAGTGGTGCTGTCGGGAATCGATGGAGTATTGTGTCTATTGGATGACATACTTATAACAGGAAAGGACAAGGAGGAACATATGGTAAGGTTGAACGCCGTCCTAAAACGTCTACAGGACGCCGGCCTATCCTTGCAGAAAGAAAAATGTAATTTTTTTCAAAACGAAGTGCGCTATTTAGGTTACATAATTTCTAAGGACGGATTAAGGAAAGAGCCAGAGAAAGTCAGGGCAATGTTAGAAGCTCCGATTCCAAAAAATGTAAATGAATTGCAGTCGTTTTTAGGGTTAATAAATTATTATAGGAATTTTGTTCCGAATGCATCAACCGTGTTAACTCCGCTGTACGATTTGTTAAAAAAAAATTGTAAATGGGAATGGGGAGAAGTCCAGGACGAAGCCTTTAACAAGATTAAAAGTTTAATGACATCTGAGCAAGTTTTAGCACATTTCGACCCGACCGCACAATTAATTTTGACTGTAGACGCGTCGCCCACTGGGCTCGGCGCGATTCTTTCTCAGCTAGAATCGTCGGGAATCGAAAGGCCTATTTCTTTCGTGTCACGTACTTTAAATTCCGCGGAGAAGCACTACGCTCAGATACAAAAGGAAGCAACCGCTATTGTTTACGGAGTTCGTCGTTTCCATCAATATCTATACGGTAGAACAGTACCATTTATTTTACGTACAGACCATAAACCCTTAATTACAATTTTTGGCCCGCATAAAGTTATACCTGAATTATCGGCGAATAGACTGCAACGGTACGCATTATTCCTAAGTAGTTATAATTATAAAATAGAATACATTCGGAGTGCTGATAACAGCGCGGATTATCTCTCACGGGCGAGCGTGCAACGCGAAGCGCACGAGTGCGCGTGTACCGAACAGTGTAGGTGTTGTGATTGCGAGGTGGCGTACGATCGGGCAACATATGTTTGTTTTGTCGTCGAGGGAAGTATGCCGGTTACCTTAAACAAGTTGCGATCGGAAACTAAACGTGATGAGGTTTTAGCTCGAGTGATTTTTTATATTTTAAATGGATGGCCTCCGAAAGTAGCCGATATACAGTTAAAACCATTTTATTTATGTAGGAATCAGCTGTCATACGAAAACGGTTGCGTTATGAGGGGTCATAAAGTTGTTTTACCAGTAAGCTTGTATTCGACAATTTTAAATGAATTACATATTTCTCATTTGGGAATAGTTAAAACCAAAGCTGAGGCCCGTTCTAGATTTTGGTTTCCCGGTATTGACCGAGCTATTGAGTCAATGATAGGTTCATGCGAAGTGTGTATACAGTTACGTCCCTCGCCCCCCCGCGCTCCGGTCGTCGCTTGGGAGTACCCGTCGCATCCGTTTGAAAGAATACACATAGATTTTTTAGGTCCTATTAAAGGATGTGTTTATTTGGTAGTCGTTGACGCACACACAAAGTGGCTTGAAGTTTATAACATGAAAACTGCTACATCTTCAGCCGCCGTAATAAAAAATATTTGTGAGTTTTCATCTAGGTTCGGAGTTCCATGTTCGATAGTTAGCGATAACGGCACAGCTTTTTGTTCTAAAGAATTCCAATCGTTTTGCAAGTTAAACGGAATTTCTCATGTGACGTCACCTGTGTATCATCCGCCGAGTAATGGCCAGGCGGAAAGTTTTGTTAAAATAGTTAAAAAGGGATAAAAATCTTGCTTATTGTCGGGAAATAACATTAAAGATACGTCGTTAAATTTGCTTAAGTATCTCATGGATTACCGCAACTCTGTTCATACTTCTACAGGGTTATCCCCAGCTCAGAAAGTATTTGGACGTAAGTTAAGATCTCGTTTAGATTTAATTCATCCAAAGTCATCGTTACCCTTGTCACCATCTCTGTCTAACCTTAATAATGATAATCGTCAGTGTATGCAGTCTAAGGAACGAAACGATAAACATATAATTGATTTTAAAAAGAACGATATTGTGTTATACAAAAAATTTGAAAATAAATCCAAATATTCATGGAAGAAAGGTATTGTTCAAAGACGGTTAGGAAAGGTTACGTATATTATAAGAGATATCGACAGGTTAGAAACAATAAAGAGACATGTTAATCAGTTGTTACGGTATAAGGGTCTAAGTAACAATCAATGGGATATCAGGGACAGTCCAAGCGCTGACCTGCTTGAACCTCCACCCACACTTCCGTCACCGTCGTCATCGTCGCGATCGTGTGTGTCGCCTACCAGCCAGGCGTCGCATCACGTGAGAGGACGCAGGGCAGAATTCTACGTGCCATGCGATCCTCCACCAGATACGTTGGACGGTGGTGATGAGAGGGCTCAGGAGGGGCAAATGGAAGTGAGGGATGTTGGTGATATGGAAGATGAGTTCCATGAAGCAGAAACATAAGGGTGGAGGGTTTTTCTGTTAATTTTGTATCTTGTTACTAATTTATTATTATAATAGGGGGAGGAATGTTGTATACTTAGTTTGTATATGTGTGCGTGGCTGCGTCCGCGCCTGTGTTCAAGTAATAAATTAAAGCAGTGCGAATCGAGCCGTTGAGTGTTTCACTTGTTCCCTACTACGTATTTAACAATAACTTAACATAGACATAGAAAAATTTAAAGAACTTACTAACAATAACAGATTAACTGCAATATCACCCTTGCGAATTCACTCATAGGACAATGAAATAAGTCCGCTCTTTCGTGCGCTTCATTTATTATGCGGATGGCCCGTACCATTGGTGCTTTCGCAAGAAGGTTGGTTCGTGCTGTGGGCACTAGCAACAGTGGTGAACGGCGCCGTTTCCACGCGAATCTGGTGGTAACGCAGAAACTCACACATTCAAGTAGTCTTGAGTTCTGTTCCCTACCACGAAGAAGACTTATAATATAAACGGCAAGCGAAAAGTCTCGCCGTACACTTAATTGATTGTACCCCACCATACCCAATACAAATAAGGTAGGGTACATCAACGGATACAAAGGATATACACCATACAGTATTAAATATAAATGTCTCATGAATTTATTTTGGACCCGCTCTAACATTAAATTATATTTGTCTTCATGAGGAGCCCAAATTGCAGCATTGTGTTCCAAACGACTTCTTACTAACGCGTTATATAGAACCTTAAGTGTTGTAATGTTAGTGAAGTCCTTAGCCTGTCTCAAAACAAATCCAAGGTTCCTGTATGCCGTTTTACATGTTTTTATTCCCGTTGTTCCCGAAACCTCAGATCAGACGAGAACCAAACGCCTAAGTCGCGACCCTGCGTCATGTGCTGAATTGAAACCGGACCTATTTTGTAGTCGTAAAAGAGAGGAGACCGATTACGATGGAAACTCATTACCGAACACTTAGTAGGATTGAAGTGAAGCTTGTTTTGACAACTCCAATGAAGGATCCTAGAAACATCATTTTGTAGGCGTTCACAGTCTGACAGATTTCTTACTTCGGCGTATAATTTCAGATCATCTGCGAATAGTAAACACTGACCATAAGTGAGGACGCCCGGCAGGTCATTAATCATGATAGTGAACTCTAAAGGACCGAGGTTACTACCCTGACTTACACCGATAGGAGGCCCAAAATTTTATCAATTTCGGAGTAAATCCCACCCCCGCAAGCTTTCCCAATAGCACATCATTGTCTACTGTGTCAAAGGCTTTTTTAAAGTCCAGGTAGATAACATCTACCTGAACTCCAGTGTCCACCGCAGGTACTACATATGCCATTAAGTTGAGCAGATTAGTAGTAGTACTTCGCGCCGGTCTGAATCCATGTTGTTCCTCGCATAGCTGTGCTGACACCTGCGAATACACGCCCGCCTGTATTGCCGATTCAAAAACTTTTGCTGGCGTTGAAAGTACGGCTACTGGTCTGTATTCGCTGATGATCGGCCCCGCTTTACCCTTAGGAACGGGAATAACTCGAGACGTTTTCCATATATTTGGAAACATGTTGGAGTGTAAACATGCGTTAAATATGCGTTGAAGGGGTTCAGCCAGCACCCTACTACAATCCTTAAATAAGAATGCTGGTATACCATCTGGGCCAGCAGAACTTTTGGGTTTAAGGCGCGCCAATGCTTTTCTGACTTCTCCTACTGTCATCATATCGATTTGAACGCGCGCGCTACAGGTAAATTAGCTTGGAGAAATTTTTGCGTTTGTAGTAGTGTATGGTCAGCAAATAAAATAAAACAACATTTTATTTTTAGTTTTTATTTTATACAGGGTTACTTGTAAAACACCAGCAACCTCGCAGGACAAGATAGCTAACATCATAAGTAACAACATTTGTTCTACGACTTTTGGCATAACGCAATAAATTATTTTTAAATGATTTTTTAAACTTTTATTGTACTCTCCTTACATTTGTAAGTCTATGTTCTATTAATTATCGGATGGACGACGCGACGCCCCCTTCCCCCTCTCGTTCGCTTTTTGTTTACGTAATTTTTGGGAGGCGTAGAGTTTATAATATTCAGACGGAAAATTAAATGAATATTTATTTTTGTATGAAAATAAAATCTAACAAATTATCAAAAGTCGAAATGTTGTTACTTATGATGTTAGCTATCTTGTCCTGCGAGGTTGCCGGTGTTTTACAAGTAACCCTGTATATATAAGGGATTTTAAATTAAACTATATGTATTTCTCCTCTGAAAAAGATGAGACTTTATTTTAATATTTGCACATTTAACATACATATAACTTTTACATTAACAATGTTACTAAAATGAAAAATTTACTAACCTGAAAAAGAAACGACATTTAAAGTTTAATTCTTTAGTTTGAGAAGTCAAAGGCTTGCCTCGACCATGTTTTAACACTGGAGCCATATTGAATTAACAATATAAAGTTACAACACTTACACACAAATTAAACACTAGTTATGGCCCTGCCTTCATACAAAACTGCTGAATACGCCGTTCGCACGGGAATAGAATGTGGATGCGATTTCCCTTAGTTAGCATCCAAGCTTACGTCTTTATAATTATTAAACTGTATAAATTCATTCTTTAACTCCGGTCTGCATCGTGCAGACATGGGTGTAAAAGTCTCATTTTAGCTATTAAATGTAGTTTTTAAGTACATCTGAGTTTTCATTTGGGGCCTCCGGCTGCGGGACATGTAATTCACTTCAACAAATATTATAACAATAATAACAAATAATAACAACAATCAACAAATACAAAATTTATCAATTAAACTACGTACATAATAATTATAATTTTTGAATGAAATGTGCTTTATGTTCTAACGGTACCAAACGACTGCACGTGGCACCTGCGGACAGCGTAAACTGGTTTATTCTGGTTTTGTGCGTGTTTCCACTTTCCACTATCAAGTGACGATTTATTTATTTGTTTTGTTTCGTAATTATTATGGTCAAATATTAATTATGAAACAAATTATTATGGACACGATATTTTATTGTTTCACGGTAGTCGCCTTGTCGTTTGCTCAAGGACGTAAAATTGAATGATATATTTTTTTTTATAAAGTCAAAACCATTTTCTTTCAAATAAAAACTTGTTTTTATTGAAAACAAAAGTGTTGCTAGGAATAAGTATAAAATTAAATAGTAATGTTAGGATATCGAAACATTTTTGTATAGGCCAGAACGATATAGTGGAAACGCGCTCTAAGATCTGAGTAATATACACACCACTACATATGCAAAAATTTCTCCAAGCTAATTTACCTGTACTCGACCCCATAGCTGTCGCCGCATTCGTATCCAAAATTGGTGCACAATTGCTGTAAACACTTTGAAAGTACTGAGCAAACTGAATAGCACACTCTTCATTATTTAAAAGTCTACCATCTTTCATAATAATATTACTCCTGCTTGAAGACCTTCTCGCTTTGACATATTGCCAAAATAATTTCGGGTCTTTCGAAAACTGAAGTTGTATTTTATTTTTGTAACTATCATAAGCAATTTTAATATCAGTTTTTACAGCCGATCTTAACAATGAGAATTCATTATAATCGCTCGCTAACTTAGATTTTTTATACTTTCTCTGAAATGAAGGCTTTAATTTAATTTTATTTATAAGATCTCTTGTATACCAGTTAGGGTAGTGATACTTACACGAACCATTATTTTTTTTAGCTTTTCTAGGTACGCATTCATCTAAAACACTATCTAGTATACTGTAAAAATATTTTAACATCTCATCGACATCCTGTATGTCGTATAATGCAGACCAATCTACTGAACCTAACCGCGAATACAATAGAGGAAAATCGGCCTTATAAAAATTCCATTTCGGGCGCGCATTGCAGTCCATAGAATTAGATGCGGAATGGTCGGCACCGGACGACGGCGCTGGCGGCTCCGGTGCGGTGGAGTCGATGCGCACGCTCACCGCGAGCGGCGGGTGGTACTCATCCACGGGCACCAAGGGCTCGTCGGCCGCCGACACCGACACCTCCCCGTGACACCCTGCGTGACAGACCCAGTCTAACTGACGACCCATACAGTTAGGCACGGTGTTATGTTGAGTGAATTCGCAATAGGTTAAAAAGTATTCATAATAATTGCTTATATTTACTGGACATGAATATATATTTAAGTCTCCGATAACAATAATTTCTTTATACTTAGTACATAATTTTTCTATTATACTAAACAACAATAAATAATCAGTCTCAGAACTATTTGGAGGAATATAAACTACACAACACAAGAATAGAAAGTTATTTTTTAAGAAAACACTTCCACATTCATTACAACCGGATTCCGTGATGGCATATTATAAATCAAAGCTTACTGTATTTAAATTGTTTCTAAATTCTTCCAATTTTGTTCTAAGACCTCTAACATTTTGGTAAAAAATTTCTATTGATTTAACTACTTTTCGGTTTTTTTGCTGCCTTACGAAATCAAATCCATTCGCTAAACTCTGCATTGACTGGCCAAATTTCGGGTTGGTTCAATGTATTAAATAAATTTTCTGGTACACTAATAATAAATGATGCATAATCCCGCGCCGTTTTGTGTTTAATTTTATCTATCTTAATCGAATGATCCGGGCCGCAAACATTTTTCACATAATTTGTTAAAGTTTCCAACGAAGTTTCTGGGTGTAAGCGCCATACGTGCAAGTACTTTTTACGTTCCATTCCCTTTAATATTAGTGTATCTTTATTACTCCCTACACGTACGCTCTTACGTTCACTCGATTTCTCGTTGTGACGTGTGCCTTGCCCTACGCAATCCCCTTTATCTTTAAACAAAGGCGCGCAAGTCGAAGCTATTTTTATGGCGACGTCGCGGCCGTAGGTTTGGTGGCCGCAAAAGAGTTTACACTTAATATCTCTGTGATAGCATTACTTTTATTAGCTTCCTGTAATGGCTTATTAATATATGTGGATTTCGAAGATCTCGAAGTGTCACATCCTGTTTTTGATATATTTGCCCTGGTGTTAGTTTTAATGCATTGTTTTTCTTCAAGCGAACTCAAAATCTTTAGTGCCGTGTCTAACTTGTTATTTGTGTCACTCAGTTGCTTTTGCAAAATAGCTATTACGTTTGCTTGGATATCAAATCGGGAATCCATTTCGGAACGTAATTGAATTAAATGCTCCAGCAACACAGAATCCGTGCTTAGAGGCGAAGACGTATGATATCTTAATTGATTCCCGCGCTGCATATTTATATTATTATCGGGTGTAGCGAGTGACGTATTGCACACAGTTATAAAACTCTTATTTGGCGATTGAGTACATTCAGAGCAAACCCAATTTGTCTTGTAATCATTAGTAAATGCGTGGAATAATTCTATTTCAATATTAAGACATTTTAAATCATACCTTTTCATGCATTTAAGCTTAGAGCATTCCAAATATAACTCATCGTGTATTTGCAAGCCGCAAGCGTTACAACCAATTTTGCTAGTCATTGTAGATGTAACAAACCGGTTTCTGTGCGTAGAGTCGGTGTGCAAAAGAGATGAATTATTTTAATTCCAAGAACCTCTCCTTTACCCGAGGTGAGGAGGAGCTTCCCCTCGCTCGTTAGTAATACAGCGTCCAAAAAATAAGTTCACTTCACTTTAGTATTTATTGCACTGTTTATCAGTTTACTTTTTTGTTAATTTCGCATGAATTTAGCACTCGATAATTTAATTAAAACAAATAACACGTCTGCGCTTAGCGACAGCGGAAGCGATACAAAGACATCTTCACAATGTGGGTTATTACTGACTAGGTGTGCCCCACGGTTTCTGGCATTAATAAAAAAAGTACTAGTATGTAGTACATGTTGCATATTGCATGTGCATGGAGTCTCTGAAAATGGAATGTATTTTCCTGCAAACAACATAGATATGATTTGATTGTGAACAAAAAAGTAATTGAATTTGAAGGATTTCTTCTTTAAATAACTTTTCAACTGAGAAATGAAATCTTTAACTTATTATCATAATAGCAAGAGGTAGTATTTATTAATTACAAGTGCCCCGCGGTTCACCCGAAGTATTTCTATGACTTGTGTGTAGTAGTGTAAAATTTTGTTGAAATTTAGTAGTTTTTTCATGAAGGAGTAACAAACATCCATCCATCCTAGCAAACTTTTGCATTTATGTTATTACTAGCTGTGCCCCGCGGTTTCACCCGCATTGCTCCGCTCCTGTTGGTCTTAGCGTGATGATATAGCCTTAAAACCTTCCTCAATAAATGGGTTATCTAACACTGAAAGAATTTTCAAATCGGACCAGTAGTTCCTAAGATTAGCGCGTTCAAACAAACAAACAACAGCTTCAGCTTTATAATATGAGTATAGATTACTAATTCTTATTCTGCTCTTACAGGTACAAAATCTCGACGAAGTGGGCATGGATCTGCTCCAAAAGATGCTCGTCTACGACCCGTGCAGGCGCATCACAGCACGAGACGCGAAGCGACACCGCTACTTCAGAGACGTGACTCTACCTCCTGGTCTGACGGTGACCGAGGCTTATGTGAAGCAAGCGAGCACTGAACCAGCGGCCGCTGTGTGATGTAGTGTTAAAGTGAAGTGTAGTGCCTGTGTGAAGTGACCAGTATGCTAAAGTACAGTTGCGAATTATGAAGAATTGTGTATGTTAACCTGGTTTATCTCTGTTGCTCCTGTGTAAAAATATGGTTAGCCTGGTTTAAATTATCCTTGTCGCTCAGGCGTACGTAAATATGGTATATAATGTCATTTATATGCTGAATACATGTCAATGTTGTTGCATTATTTTTGTGCAGGAGCGATAGCTAAATCTAGGTTCTTCTGCGTAAAAAAATTTATAATCATGTGTCTTTTATATGCTGGATGGATGTCAAATCTCCTGAAATTGCTTTATTTTATTTGAAATTGGTTTTTTTTATATACAGGAGCAACAGTAAAGTCTAGGTTAAGTTCAAATGATCTAAATTCTCTCCGCAAGGATAGGTTAGTCTGCGTTAATGTAGGAAATTCTTTTCAGTTTGCAACCTTATTTTAGTGGAATAGTGAAACGGGGAATGTGATAATGTATCGAGAGTGATTGTGAATGCATATGCTTAATTGAAATTGAAGAAGGTATCTTAGATAGTTGGAGTAACCTACAGGACGTCTACACAATGGGCAGCGTTGGGCCAGTAGAGGTAATCATGATTGAAGAGGCCATGTCTATGATCGGCCGTTATTGTAGATGTTTATTCATGATCGCCGTGAGCGCGGAAACATCGCCGATCAATTGTTGGGCCAACGCTGCCCATTGTGTAGAGAGCCCATTAATTTGATAGGACTTTGTTAATGACGTTGGCAAATTTAAATTATTCGTCTGGATATTGTCGTAATTATGTACGTCTTATCTAGTGTCATAGTTTGTGAAGCTATATAGTTTGTTTTTTGGATGGGATTTTTAATATATACAAAATATACAACTAAAAAGGTCCATTTATTATGACACTATGAAACAATTTTGTCAATGTATCATGTATAATCAATATATCACTGGATTGTTATTTATTTTTTTTTATGAGACAAATAAATTATGGACAAGGGATTTTTACAGTTTGCTTTAAAAGATAACTGCTCATTTATAATAACCAACAAAATGTAATTAATTATCTGATGATGACCTTGAATTAATAATATTAATACAATGTTTTTTTTTTTATGTATTGATACTTAATATTATGTAGTTTATCAAAACATTGTGGTGCCTTTGCATTTAATAAATTTCCAGTTGAGTACCTATCTCACAAATTATGAAAATATTTTAAGATTAGAGTTTAGGTTGATCAGGTGAATTGTGATGTTGGTTTTTAAAGTGGGCTCATAAAATACTATTAAATTTGGTTTGTCTCGTAAATATTATATTTTTCTGGTTTCTCTGCGACAACATATAAGCTCTCAACAAAATATATTGTTATTAAATACGTGACGTAATTGACGTGCTGCATTATAAAAGGGTTTGAAGTACTGTCTTTTATAAAAAAAAGTTGTAAGATACAAAATTAAACTAATTAATTTATATATAAAAATCTTGAATGCTTGAATCTTGTATGAATTTCCAATTAATTCAATTGATTATTTTGTTGAGACCTTATAGAAAACTTATTAAATTGTATAAGTGCTGGACCACTATTTTTATTTGATTTGGTATGGAAATAATTGATAATTTAATTTTTACAATGATATTAGTGCCAATGTAGGTGTTATTTAGATAAGGTAAGGGCACAAAAACAACAATTGTGTTTTAATTATTGACACTTAATAATAGTAAATAAATTAAATTTTAAGTACCTACTGTTTTATTTTTTTCACCCAATACATTACCTAAATAAAGACATTCATACAGCCTAGTTCCCAATCTCAGATATACAGAAATCTCAGAAGCAGTTTTAGTAAATAAAAATCAGTAAAAGAAATGTCTTTACTCTCAAACAACAAAAGAGTAGTTAATAATAGTCTTAAGATCCCATTCCACATGCTGTAGACTATAAATAACAAGTGAACGGAAGTTTTTTGAAGTTATACTTCTTTTGGCGCGATGGAGAAAAATGATGAGAGTGAATTTTTACGATGCGCGCGCACACCGACACCTAAATTTAACAGCATGAAGTTAGTTCTAGGTGGTATGAAAATTGATAACTATGTTCAAGTTGTATATATTTCAGTATTTTTTTTCTTTAATTATAAAAATTATATAAATAAAATTCGTAAAAATTATTAGATAAATTTTAATTTCAGCTTAATTATTCATATCTCATATCATTTCTTTATAAATTGACAAGATGGAAAAATTTACCATCTTCACTGTGGCGCCATCTATTATCACAAATGAAAAAGACAACAACATGCATTCTTACTGCTACGGTATTGGTTTGTATGTTTCACGCTAGATGTCGCTGATTTAAATTACTCATAATTTAATATTTTTATATGATAAATTAAATACCAAAATATGACCAATAATTTTGTTTAATTTCGAAAATATTAAAAATAAAAATAACAATACAGATAAAAATTGAAATAAATTATATATTTCCACGCCATCTGTTATCTATAAAAGGTACTACATAGACGACATTTTTAAATGACATTGACGTAGTACTTATACTAAAAACTAGATGGCGCTTTTGTTAAAATGGAAAAAGATAACGACATTCTACATTTTTGACTTTTTTTGTTGCATATTAATTATTGATACTGTAGTCTCTGTTCAATTTTTTTGTCTACAAAATAATATAATATATAATATAATATAATATATAATAATATAATAATATTATAAATGCGAAAGTAACTCTGTCTGTCTGTCTGTTACTCAATCACGCCTTAACTTGCCTTTAAAATTTGGTATAGATTGTATACGTAGTATATTATTATTAGTCTGTGGTATAGAGATATTTTGATACCCGAGAAAGGACATAGGCTACTTTTTACCCTGGGACATAGGATAGGTTTTATCCCGGAAATCTACGGGAATGGGAACTATGCGGGTTTTTCTTTGACTGCGCGGGCGATGCCGCGGGTGGAAAGCTAGTCTAGTTCTATATAAATTGACAAGATGGAAAAATACGGTTCTTATAGTCCTTTTCACTTATTACGTTTTTATGTTTAAAACGCCAAAATAATTTTAGTGTATAATATTTTTATTTTATGGCGGCATTATTACCAAAAATATAAAAATGAAACATCTTAAGCTTATAAATCAAAAACAGTATTGTTTAGTTTAATATAATGAAAAATAAAATAAAATAACACAAAAATATAATACCTACGCAATTCGTGTACATGAAATGGATCGTTGAAAAATCATAGAGTTGGAAAATCATATAAAATCGGCACCCATCTTGTGATCGTTTGTCAATCGAGTCAATCGTCTGTACGAGTGCGTCAGCCTTGTATACAATTACAAGTTGCATTTTTATATTGATACTTTACGTGGTATTCTGTAATTGTTATTGTTGACTTTTTGTTGCTGTTGTTTGCTAAGTTTCCTTAGTTAATTGTTGGCGAAATGCCGAAAAAACTAATTTTGGTACTTTATTCAAATCGATTTCATTTCCATATAAAATATTATCGATTATCGGAAACAATTGATATTATGATTTCAGTAAAGACATCTCTACACGTGTCAAAAATCGATGTGTCACAGAAATCATCTTAGGTGGAAAGGACTATAGGTGTTAGGTGATTTCGGTCATAACATAAAGTAAGGAAATCATATCCTTTCATAGCAGTGTTTACATATTTATAGCATTAAAATACTTATCTAGGATCCTTATCCACCAAATATGTGCGAGGGAAATGTGAAAAAAAAGACGAGTGGCACTCGGGGACTTGCGGTAAAGCTATTGCATGCTATGCCTTCAAGCCACACCTCCGCGCCCGTCGGAGTTGGGAGCGTGAGGTTTTTTCGTTACGGAATTTCTGGATTCGGTCCCCGCGCTCAAGGCCCGCGATAGAAGCTATGCAATAGCTTAAAAACAAAGCCGTACTGACTGCTGAGCGAGATGAGGTAAATGAAATAAACACATATCTCGCACATTTTTGGTCGAAAAGCACCCTTTAGTATTAAAAAATAGAGAAAAAATCTTAAGGCAGGTTTCAAATCTTTTTGTTATACTGTGACCATTTTTCAAAGCAGAGGGTAATAAAACACCAAGATACTAGAATACAAATTTATTAAAAGGCATTAGTGATGTATGGTATAAACGGCAGGATGTGTTCCTGTAGGTTGTTGCAGTATAATTCTATGAGCCACGCTACTCAGGTCCTGCTGGCCCAAACCTGATACTACTGTTGCTGGCTGGAGCTAAAATAATTGAATAAATAGGTTAAATAATAGTAAAAAAGGTTTTTCGGAGCTTGTGTTAAAATTAAAATTACATTTTGTAAGGGAGGATGAAGTAAAGGAAAAATGTATATAGAATAATTAATGGTATAGATTCCTAATTTTAGTAAAGTTTAAATCCTATTTTCAAGATATAAATTTAATTGAACTAATTTAAGGGGGATTTAACGTTATTTTGAATTTAACAACTGGTTTATAGAAAAAAGGGATTTCTTTTTATTTACTTAAAATTATTTGCTTCATTTTTGTTTAATTAATACCATAACGCAACAGTATAACTTTGTAGGTTATAAATTAATTCTATATTAATATTTTATTTACCTGTAAAATATTGGGTAACATGGTCTGGCAACTAGAAGTAGCAACATGTAATTGTTCTTGTTGCACCTGTTGTACACCAACAGCCTAAAACAGAAAAAAGTGGTTAAAATTAGAAAAAAATGTAAATTTTTATGTCAAGTTTCAAATAGTATTTTAATTAATAGCGTAATATTCTAAAAAATCACTTGATTGTGCCTTAAAATAAAATGCAAAATTATTACAGAAGGAAATAGTACTTATTCTACAAATGTGCTGAATTTTTCTGATCTATTCATATTATGGAAGAGTATAAAACTATAATCTTTGAACCGGTTTATTATATAATCCTGTTAATAAACTGCAAGATAGACTTTATTATCATTTTCTTAAACAGATATAAAATACAGAATAAAAAACATCTTAATATATAAATCTCGTGTCACAATGTTTGTCCTCAATGGACTCCTAAACCACTTAACCGATTATAATAAAATTCGCACACCATGTGCAGTTTGATCCAACTTGAAAGATAGGATAGGTTTTATCCCGGAAATCCCACGGGAAAGGGAACTATGCGGGGTTTTCTCTGAAAACGCGGGCGAAGCCGCGGGCGGAAAGCTAGTATTTTTATAAAATAAATGATGAATGTAAAATATACTTACATGGATTTGTATAGGCTGTTGCTGCGGATGTATTTGTATTGTTTGTACTTGAAGTTGTTGGGGCTGCTATAACAAGGGATATATTAAAAAAAAAACATTATTCATACAAATTGTCAACAAGTATTTATTAATATTAATATAAGAACACAAAGCATATTAAAAATAAAAATGTGTGCGTGTACTAGTGTACACACGTAAGAAGTGAAACTTTTTTATGACCTTATTTTTCAAAAAATAATTTACTATATGCAACTTTACAGAAATACGTCGAATCACGCGTGGTTGGGATAAGAAAAAGATGGCGCGTAACGTAAAAATGTCACGCGTAACGAAAAAATGTTACACTAAATTTTTTTCCAACCCCGATAAAGAAGTTTCACTTCAACAACACATTCTTAGTTTTAAAATATGCTTCATAATATATACTTACAGAGTTAATATGTTGATGTGTTTGTTGTAATTGTAAAGATTGTACTGAAGATATCACAGGATATTGCTGTTGGACGTTCTGCAAATAAAGAAGAAATTATGAGAAATTGGTACATTTTTTTGAATACGCTCGATAAAATGTTATTGTATTTATTTTATAGAAATTATGATTGAACAGCTAACTAGCGCAGGACTACACAGCAGACTAAAAAGTAAAATTTACTAAAAGTCATAAAGCCTTTAGTTTTGGTATCTATACTAATATTATAAAGCTGAAGAGTTTGTTTGTTTGTTTGTTTGTTTGAACGCGCTAATCTCAAAAACTACTGGCTCGATTTGAAAAATACTTGCGGTGTTGGATAGCCCATTTAACGAGGAAGGCTATAGGCTATATATCAGCACACTAAGACCAACAGGAGCGGAGCCACGCGGGTGAAACCGCGGAGCGCAGTTAGTACTAGATAACTGAATGGTAAATTATTTATTTATGATATATTGTAATAATATAGGTACTTTATGTAATGTTGTTGTTGCACGCTGCCCACTTGCAAAACTTGTTGCTGCAACTGTTGCACTTGTTGCTGCAATTGTTGAACTTGTTGCTGCGGCTGAAACTGCACTTGTTGTAACTGGTGGTGTTTTTGTTGTTGTTAATTACCTGCACATGTTGATGTATAGGCACGGCGAGTTGTTGCACGCTGCCCACTTGCACAACTTGTTGCTGCAACTGTTGCACTTGTTGCTGCGGCTGTAACTGCACTTGTAGTTGGTGGTGTTGTTGCTGTTGCTGTTGTTGCTGCTGTTGTTGTTGTTGCTGCTGTTGTTGTTGGTCTTGGACGTTTTGGACGATTTGCTGCTGTTGATTCTGGATGAGAATTATAAGATTTATACGATTAACTCATTCACAATATATTAGAGAACTGTGTAAACACATGACACCGATAAAAATTATGCAATAGAGCTGGTAGAATTGAAAAAATAAAATTATTAAGCTTAAGATTATAAATATTAGCCAGAAAACAGTCTGTCTATGCATCATTGGGACTTATTAATTATTCTGGCTCCTCACTCGCAATAGAATTAGTTCTATAGATTTTAGTGCGAAAAAACTCACCCTAAAAGCATACAGTTTCTCAGAGCCGTCCGGGTTGAACACACACATTTGTACATGAGTTAGCATGTGTTTTCTCAAGCTGTGCAAATACATATAGCTTTTCACACAAAGCCCACATTTATATCGCTTCTGGCCATTCTCTGTCACTGTGACTTCTTGAGTCTGTTCCGATTCTTCTGTTTTTTCCTCTTCATTTTCATTTTCATTTTCTTTTTTCTCCAATGGCGTACTGTCTGTGGAACTTTCCGCGTCTTGTTTCACCGTTTCGTGCGTTTTTAGATGTTTCTTGTAGGAACTGGACTCCATGTATGCTGTGGACAATAATGTTCATTTATTTATTTATTTATTAATTTAATCATTTATTGTACCACACCATTTAATATTACAATGTACAGTATAATATATATATTTGTATGGATGCGAAGTACAAAAGGTGACCTTATCGCTTAAAAGCGATTTCTTCCAGGCCACCTAAGGTAGAGGATAGATATATAATACATATAATTAATGTAATTTAGTTTTGAATAGCTAGAGCCTATGGTTACGCTCGCGAGCTACGTAAAGCGAGCTTGAGTTGAATCAAAGTAGAAAACTTTGTAAATTATAAGAATTTCGTACAGTTACAAACGAGTGCATTTGCATGGATATAATGGCAAAACATAGTTTTGGTCCGTTGAATGTTGCCATCTTTTTGCTTATGTTTAACAAAATACTTTGATTTTTTATTGACTTACATCAATCCATTCTCGGTAATCTTTTATGTTCACGATTTCTCTCCTTACGATTTCACGATTTTGCTTTCAATCAATCTATTAAAAATATATAAGTTGTTCGACCTTTAATTCAGGGTTAAAAAACCGCCTTTTTCCCATTGAGATATACATATGGAGACGACACCGCCTACATCACTTATGTTCCGCTCAACATAAGCCATATGGCTTAACTGCACGCTCATTTTTTATTTGTTTTAAAGTGAAACGCATCAAATATGCCTTCGTGTGTGTTACGATATTGCACAAATAATACAAATAATACGGAAAAGTGACTAACATAACTTTTCATCGGTAAGTACCTAACTGGATAATAATTTTTAAAACTTAGTTAGAGCAAAAAATGGCGCACAGATTTTGTTCGTGGTGTCTCCTCCATACGTAGTAATATTATCTCAATGCTTTTTCCTACCTTTCCCGCATACATTGCACTGGTACTTCTTCTCAGCGGTGTGGTACCGCTTGTGCACAGCGAGGTACGACGCTGAGCTGAACCGCTGCGAACAGATCCCGCAGCCGAACAGCTTCTCGCCCGTGTGCTTGCTTGAGTGAACTCGCAGTTCCGTACGGGAAGTGCAGCCTTTGAGACATACTGGGCACACGAATCTGGAGAAAAAATGCAAAAAAAAATATATTTTAAAATGTCGAATTACGAATTCGAAATGTCGAAGATCTTATTTTGTAATTTGAAAGAACGTAGTATTTGTATTTTCTTTGGAGGTAAGATTAATTGAAAGTGACAACTCACAACATTAATAATCCTGTCACAAATCAGTCACAGACTAAAAATCCAACGCAGACTAAAAAAATGTCAACTCGAAATAAATCAGAAAAAATGCTTCTTGCCGGTGTGAGTGCGCCGATGATAAACTAGCGCTGATCATATCTTTATTAGGTACCTCATAAGTAAATGTTAGTGACACCGTTAACGAACCCAACACCTAGACCAAAAACTGTAAGTACCAAAAAAAAAACTCACTTCTTCAACCCAGTATGCGTCATCAGATGGTTATTCCTTGCTGAGGAAGTGGTGAACTTGGCAGAGCATAACTTGCAACTGTACGGCTTCTCGCCCGTGTGCGTGCGTCTATGGTAGATGAGCGCTGATTGTTGAGCGAAACGACGCTCACAAAACTGACATTCGAAGGGACGTTCGCCTAGGGTTTAAATAAAAATTACTTGAGTGGCAATTTTTACTCGATAAACAATCTTTACTTGAGCGGGCAATGGAACGATTTTTTTTAAAGCTGTATTTTTTGACATGGAAAATGTATAGATACTCAGTTCACTCAGTAAATTATTTTACCGGAACACCATTATCACGAAAGTGCACAACTCAAAAACTACAAAACTAATTTTGAACAAACTTTCAATAATATAACATCAGAACGTAGGCCATATTTTTAAATATTGTGTGTAATTTTACCAAAAAAATTATAAACATCCTAATTACGACACTAAATCTAATAAAATAATTAGCATTGACACTAGTTTAGCAATATTCACCTGTATGCACACGCATGTGAGCGTTCAGCTTCGACACTTCGTAGAAGGCCTTATTGCAAATATTGCACACGTGGTTCCGTATACCTTTGTGCTTCTTCATATGTTGGCACAGTGTTGAATGTCTTCGGAAGGCTTTGTTACATTCTGAGCATTTTAATGGTTTCTCACCAGTGTGCAGACGGAAATGTACCTGAAATATGATAATGATGTACATAATGATAGTAATATGAAAGTTTTGTGTGGTTGTGTTAACCTTTGACCAAGAGGCTTGAGCAATAAGAATTTACTTTGGTATTAAGGCGTATACGTGAGAGTGAAATAAGAAACAAAGAAAGATACAGAAGTTAATGTAAAAATATTTTTTAGTGTTAGAAATATTAAAGATTCTTATCCAAGAGAAGAAGTTTTTAATCGGTAAACGGAACCTGTTTATATATAATTTTTGAGATATAATGCCAACATGACAAGTTAATCACATTTAAGTCAAAATCAAAGAAAAATTGACTGATATTTTATTAAACGTTTTATTTTTGTAACAGAAAAATATACACAAAATGGGCTTCGACTACTACGGCATTCTGGGCGTCAAGAGATCTTGTAGTCAATTGGAAATTAAGAAGGCTTATCGCCGACTAGCGCTGAAATATAACCCAGAGAGGTATGACAATGATGAAAACATGAGACGAATATTTGCTTTAATAGCTGAAGCATACGAAGTACTGGTTAATAACAGACATCGAGCAGTCTATGATCAGTATGGAGAAGAAGGTTTGAAAAAAGGCGTCCCTGGGCCTGATGAATACGTACAGCCTTATTCATATCACGGAGAACCGATACGAACATTCGAAGAGTTCTTTGGAACAACCAATCCTTACGCAAACTTGTTAGATTACTATGAAGACCCACCACCTATGTTTGATTCACCTCTGGGTAAAGGTTACAAAGAGAAAGACCCTACCATAGTTCGACCTTTGGCGCTTTCTTTAGAAGAAATTTATAGAGGTGGTTTAAAAAAGATGAAGATACAGAGACTGGTTTTCACTGATGAAACATGTTCCGAGTTAAAATTGAGAGAGAAGGTATTGTCGATTCCAATAAAACCTGGAATATATCCAAATACAGAAGTTCGCTTCAAGGAGGAAGGCGATCAAGGCCCAACTAGGATTCCAGCTGACGTTATATTTATAACAGAAGACAGACCTCATGAAAATTTCGTCAGATCAGGTCTAAGTGATCTTCTGATGATTCGGAAAGTAACATTACAAGAAGCTTTATGTGGATTGATGATTACTATCAAAACATTGGACGATAGAACATTACGTATCAAAATAACTGATGTTATAACTCCCACTTATGAGAAAATTATCGAAGACGAAGGTCTACCAGTTCCCGTGTGTCCGAATAAGGCAAAGGGGAATTTAATTATCCGTTTTCAGATCGAGTTTCCAGATTATTTATCGAAACGAACGAAGAAGGCATTCGAAGAAGCTTTCAGGATTAAGGACGAAGAAGACAAACGGTTTAGTAAATTAAAATGTGGCACACTGTCCACTTCTTCTATTTATTAGCGTTTGTAATTTGTGTTGTACATTAAATAAATATTTACATGATACCCTTGGATATTTGATTTTTCTTTTTCTACATCTCTTTAAATATCGCTAATAGTTAATACGGTTTTTATAACATCACTAAAAATAACTTCTAAATTGTGGCAAAAGCATAGGGCAAAAGTATAGAATGAGTTTAGTAAAAGGCAAGGCAACGGCATTATACTGAAAAAAACCTTATAACATATTGTACTTTATAGCATTTAATCTGACTATAAACTTAAAACACTCACCTTCAAATCCGTCGGATTATAAAACGTCTTTGAGCATACGGCGCATATATACGGCCTCTCTCCTCTATGCCGGGCCATATGCGACCTTAAAGCGTAGCCACTAAAGAAGCGTTTCTCGCACACTGTACACTGGTGTGTTTTCTGCTCGAAGTGTGTCTGTCTGTGTCTATAGAGGAGTGTTTTGGTGGAAAAGGTCCGATGGCAGACGGAACAAGTGGGCTGTTTGGGAGGACGTTGCTCGTGGGTACGCATGTGCATCTTTAACATGCCTGGCCCCTGAAAGTTATGATAAAATTGTAGACTTCTATCATTATAAATTTTATTAATATTTCAAATATTTAGGAATGTAAAAATGAGAGGGTATACGAATCCTCCTCCTATTAGAAAGAGAGAGATATATATTTATTGCGTACATATAACTACGAATGAATTTTTTTTTCGGATTTAGAGGTCAGTAAAATGAGTAATTTTTGTACCCAAGTTAACTTAAACTTTCGATACGCATACAGTCCTTAAAAAACTTTGTACGATTATCAAAAGATATTCACATAGTTCCAGTATGAATTTCTATTATTATCCTGTATCCATTCATCATCCATATAATGTATCAATTCATGAACGTTATCGCAACTAACCTTAAAAGTCCTCTCACAAATCGGGCAACTCGGCGGCTTCTTGCAATTCGCTTTAATCCAGTTAGTATGCGATCTCATATGTTGCTTCCACCATCTCGCATGTTTAAACTCCTTGTGACAAAGGTTGCACACATGTCTCCCTGGACCAACCTCACATGTGGTTTGGAAGACCACCATTTGGAGGTAGTTCTCTTCGTCGGAATTGAAGCCTTTGTCTTCTTTTGTTTCGGTTGGTACTGGAGCCGGTGGTTGAAGCTAGAAAGTGTTTGAAAATAAAGGGTTTTATTATTCGGAACATGATTATATACCAGTGGTAGTTACTGGGTGTTTTAAATATTATGCGAATTTCGAAATAAAAGCCTATTATTCGCAAGAGCCCTTTTCATGCTAGTATTTATTGTAATACGTAGTTACTTATGGCACGCGGATGTACGCAAGATTCGAGATAACAACAAAAACAATTTTCCGCATATGAGGCAATCCTGCGTGCGTGATAAAATTAGCAGGGTGAGCCGTGAGGTAAGGGTAACTTAGGATAAAACCCGCTATAGCGGAAAAATATTAAATTCGAAAAGTCTAGTGAATAATATGAGGAACTCTTAAATATCATGGCCCTATAACACAAATTACGCGAATTTCATCTTTTATAAATAGGCAGTTTTTAATCCACATTACCTTATCGATATCAAAGTCTTCTTTCGGCAGTATCTCTTGGGTAACATTAGCTACAGTGTTTTGACTCGACGTGTCCGAAAAGAAACCATCTAGTATCTGATTGCTATTCAGATTTTGGACTTCAATAAACTCGATGTATGACGCCGTTTCTGAACAGGCCGATATCGTTAGGGATTTCTCTGCCTGCAATCACATCAAAGCTTCCTTAGGTGTTGAACCCTTGGCTATATTATTAAAAATCAATCTGTAAATTTTTATTTTTTTATACCTGTACCTGAATTATGAATTATCTTAAGGTACATTGACTACTGTTGATGCTAATCCTAACAAATTAAATTAATTATCATTTAGGTATTCATTGATTTCATTATTTACATCTGCGTTTCAAATGTGATAAGTAGTTTTTTTTTTTCAAAAAATTTCCCATATCAAAAAAAAATTGTCCCTTAAATTTTGCAACTGCACTTAACAGAATAAATTCCAAGCATCAAACCTCATTCTTCTGCAGTTCCTCGTCATCCTTCAGCTTCTGTTCGCGCAATATACCATCGTTTCTTTCCACTAGCTCCTTGAAGGCATGGCATCTTGATATTTGGTGCACGCATTGCAAGCATAGCTGGTGAGGTAGACCGTCTCCAATGGCAACCTTGTGTCAACGAGAATTGTAAAGTCCCAAAAGTATATTGTAGGTAAGGTGTAGGTACTTACGTAACCTACTTACTTAGATATTGAAGTGAAACTTCTTTAGGCGCGTTAAGAGTAAAATTTCAAGGTCGCGTCATGGCAATATCGTCACGTCACGGAGTAAGGCGACGATTTTGGTACTTATATTTGAATCTTGCCAAAGTAGTTTCACTTCTGACGCGTGTGCTCGGCACACACGCTCTTTTTCTTATTAAAAAAATCATACCAATATTATACCTAATTATTAAACAATGAAGAAAATGATTTCAAAAAAAAAATATTGGAATATTTTGAGTTTTACAATATAAATTTAATTTCAGTTTGAGTTTTTGCCGCGCGGTTTCACGAACCCGATAAAACCATTGAGTTAATATTATGTAGTACGTAGTACATGGTAACTCAATGGATAAAACATACAATTTCTATTCCTCTTTTTTTCTATTATGTGTTATTCTGGTAGATAGGTAGGTACATAAGCTTTATATCAACAAAATCCGTCAACGATTTTCGTGTGACAGAGTAACAAACATACATACATCCATCTATCCGCACAAACTTTAGTATATGTACTGTATACCTAGATAGGGAGGTAATTTTTTTTTAATGAGTTAAAAGTTTATTTTAAGTTGGTCAATCGTGTTATAGTAGATAGGTAGGTACCTACCTAATCACTAACTATCCCTACTCAATAATTACGAAATAACGTGAAATTACATAATTAAGTATGCATTATAATATTCAATGTTTCTTAGTTCTTACCTAACATAAAAAACTTATCTATCATTTTATATAAAAATAAATGTAAGTAAAAAATACGATAAAGTTAACATTACTCTAGTGCCTAGGTTTTAAAACTTTTCTTTAGAATTTTTAAACACTTTTAAATTGTGCTTTTAACAACGCCCATCATCGCTACCTGTCGACTACAATATAAAAATCCTTTTTGTGAATTGTGCATCTCACTCAAGCCTTACGCAATATCGTTTATCAGACAAAGACAGAAGCATATTCCTCAATCGAATTCCTAGAACATTATGCACAAAGGGGAAACTTGAAATGACGCTATCCATCCATGATTTCTAAACAAAGATGACTCGACGCGTGATAGAGTCGTGCAAGATACACTTTTCAACGAGTGCAAAAGAGACAACAATATGCCCCAAAATGCCTATCAATTCGTCATCTCACCTGCACTTTTGATATCCCCATCAGCATCGTTGCAGTCAGCTGTTCAAATAATGGTCTCATATCCTTTTTCACTTGTAAACAAGCGCGACATATTTTATCGAAATTATATTTCTGCACTTTCTTCTCGGCAGCCATATTGCGCGATTGTAATACCAACTGCGATTGTCCTTATTTTTTCAAGGTCTCTATAAAAACTTCACTAGTAAACACAACTTCACTACTTTCACAATTTGATTGTTTACTTTTTCACATCCACAGTAAAATGAGTAAAGTAATTATCACTTTCACATATTACTGAATATTCCGAAAATTATACGTACGCAAGAAAGACAGACATAGACATGTACGAAGCATTCTAAACGAGTAGGGAACTGAGCAATTTGTGCATCAATACCTTGGCGTGAAAGAGACCGGTATATCGCTATCGTCCTATATTCGTCTTTTTCTCTTTATATGGATTACGCAATTATAAATTGAATTTATATATTTAAAGCCTTTTTAAAGCCAAAATAATATGTTATTTAAATACGTAAAATTTATTAAATGAAAAAGAGCGGAAATAAACGTAAAAATCTATATTTATAAACATTTTGAATGAACGAATATTTTTAACACAAATGTGCAAGAGAGATAAACATAGGTTCTTATTTTAGAATGGTGATAAAAATATTCGAAATAAATGTTCATGTATGTAAGTAATGTAAGTATATTATTTCGTTTGAATAAATAAAAAGAAGTTTTAAACATTTTATTCTTCTAATTAATATTAGTTTCCAGACGCAATACAAACGCCGTACAAAATGAAACAATCTTCTCTTTAATATTTTTTTAAAAATAAAAATGAATCGCAAAATGTGTCGGTAAGCGCATAACTCGAGAACGGGTGGACCGATTTCGATAATTCTTTTTTTATTATATTCCTTGAAGTACCAGGATGGTTCTTATGTAGAGAAAACATAAATATGTACCACGGGCGAAGCCGGGGCGGACCGCTAGTTTTTAATAAATTTGCATCTTTATTTTATTTATTTTTTATACTTTTCTATGCGAGTTTACTTTTATATACTTAGTTATGTATTTTTTAATTTGAAATATTTTTAAAGGTAAGTTTCATCGTTACCATTGTATACGTAGTATATTATTATTAGTCTGTGGTTACCATTTAGTTTAGTATGGATAAAAAAAGACAATATTATACATATTATTTTCATACAAGAACTACTTACGCACAACATGAAACCTAATTTGGTTAGGTTAGGTACTTACTTAACTTTTAGAATGTACATATACTACATATTACATTTAGGCACCATTCTAGACTAGACTAGATTTCCGACCGCGGCTTCGTTCGTGTTTTCAAAGAAAAACCCGCATAGTTCTTGATCCTCTAGGATTTCCGGGTAAAAAGTAGCCTATGTCTTATTGTGGGTCTTCAGCTACCTACCTACTACCAAATTTCATTGTAATCGGTTCAGTAGTTTTTACGTGTAAGAATTACAAACATCCATCTATCCTCACAACTTACCTACTTTCGCGTTTGTAATATTAATAGGATAATTAATGTAGGTATGTATAGGTCCCTACTTTATTTATTATTTATGTATTAATTAATCGTTTTAACCCATTTAACCTCTTTGCATTTCGAATTATTTTACTCTGTTTCTTCTTTTAAATCTAAAGCCCAATCATGGTTATAATACCTATACCTAGGTACCTAGTTTTTAATTTCATACATGTAAATTAATGTACCTACAGGTAAATTAGCTTGGAGAAATTTTTGCATATGTAGTGGTGTGTATATTACTCAGATCTTAGAGCGCGTTTCCACTATATCGTTCTGGCCTATACAAAAATGTTTCGATATCCTAACATTACTATTTAATTTTATACTTATTCCTAGCAACACTTTTGTTTTCAATAAAAACAAGTTTTTATTTGAAAGAAAATGGTTTTGACTTTATAAAAAAAAATATATCATTCAATTTTACGTCCTTGAGCAAACGACAAGGCGACTACCGTGAAACAATAAAATATCGTGTCCATAATAATTTGTTTCATAATTAATATTTGACCATAATAATTACGAAACAAAACAAATAAATAAATCGTCACTTGATAGTGGAAAGTGGAAACACGCACAAAACCAGAATAAACCAGTTTACGCTGTCCGCAGGTGCCACGTGCAGTCGTTTGGTACCGTTAGAACATAAAGCACATTTCATTCAAAAATTATAATTATTATGTACGTAGTTTAATTGATAAATTGTGTATTTGTTGATTGTTGTTATTATTTGTTATTATTGTTATAATATTTGTTGAAGTGAATTACATGTCCCGCAGCCGGAGGCCCCAAATGAAAACTCAGATGTACTTAAAAACTACATTTAATAGCTAAAATGAGACTTTTACACCCATGTCTGCACGATGCAGACCGGAGTTAAAGAATGAATTTATACAGTTTAATAATTATAAAGACGTAAGCTTGGATGCTAACTAAGGGAAATCGCATCCACATTCTATTCCCGTGCGAACGGCGTATTCAGCAGTTTTGTATGAAGGCAGGGCCATAACTAGTGTTTAATTTGTGTGTAAGTGTTGTAACTTTATATTGTTAATTCAATATGGCTCCAGTGTTAAAACATGGTCGAGGCAAGCCTTTGACTTCTCAAACTAAAGAATTAAACTTTAAATGTCGTTTCTTTTTCAGGTTAGTAAATTTTTCATTTTAGTAACATTGTTAATGTAAAAGTTATATGTATGTTAAATGTGCAAATATTAAAATAAAGTCTCATCTTTTTCAGAGGAGAAACACATATAGTTTAATTTAAAATCCCTTATATATACAGGGTTACTTGTAAAACACCGGCAACCTCGCAGGACAAGATAGCTAACATCATAAGTAACAACATTTGTTCTACGACTTTTGATAATTTGTTAGATTTTATTTTCATACAAAAATAAATATTCATTTAATTTTCCGTCTGAATATTATAAACTCTACGCCTCCCAAAAATTACGTAAACAAAAAGCGAACGAGAGGGGGAAGGGGGCGTCGCGTCGTCCATCCGATAATTAATAGAACATAGACTTACAAATGTAAGGAGAGTACAATAAAAGTTTAAAAAATCATTTAAAAATAATTTATTGCGTTATGCCAAAAGTCGTAGAACAAATGTTGTTACTTATGATGTTAGCTATCTTGTCCTGCGAGGTTGCTGGTGTTTTACAAGTAACCCTGTATAAAATAAAAACTAAAAATAAAATGTTGTTTTATTTTATTTGCTGACCATACACTACTACTAACGCAAAAATTTCTCCAAGCTAATTTACCTGTAATACTTTAATTAACCGACTTCTTTTACTACTTCTAAGAAATTATATTATTATCACAGACTAATAATAATATACTACGATATTATTATGAATAGGTAAGTGCAGGTACCTACCTACCCACGGCTCCTTCCCTAAGGGCTGTGGGAAATGAAAGTTTTGTCCAGTAAAAAATAAAAACAAAAAATAGTACTAAAATCGGTGGACTCCTAGAGAGCAACTGCAAAAAAAAAATGGTCACCCATCCAATTTTTGACCGTTCCAACCGATGCTTAACCTCATTTTTAAGCTATTGCATAGCTTCTATCGCGGGCCTAGAGCGCGGGGACCGAATCGAGAAATTCCGTAACGAAAAAACCTCACGCTCCCCACTCCGACGGGCTCGGAGGTGTGGCTTGAAGGCATGCTATGCAATAGCTTTACCGTAGCAGTCCCCGAGTGCCACACGTCTTTTTATTATTTGTTACTGGACGACCCGGTGAAAGTGTCCCCCGTTACTTATCTTATAAGTTTCTTACACCTTCCGACTACGACAATCATGTCAAGACCAAAATCATCTAAAACAGCTCTTCTCGAGTCTTACAAGGCACTCGAACAAAATAAATATAGGTCTTGGACGTAGCTATGTCGACGTGCAAAAGCTTAAAGCTTTTGCACAAGTTTCTATTAGAAAATGTAGTATCATAGAAATCTAAATAACAAGACACATAGAAGTGCTATAATGTTAAATATTAATAATAAAATAATTCGTATGAAAACCGCTGTCGCCAAAATCAACACATTTAAACCGATAGCTAAACAGTACCTACACACAAGTAAACTATGCCTTTTATTGGACAGCTTGATTTTAGTGAAAACTAACTTAAATATTAAATTAAGCTTTTTAATATGTATCCTAACGCACGAATTTACGGTTTATTTTAGAATAACATCGGAACGAAAAAAATCGGCTTTTCTACAACAGAGGTTGTCAATTTTCAATAGATATAACTTTGAACATAAACTCATAGAAATAAGGTTGAAATTTGTGTTAAACGTGATAATAAGAATGGTCGACTGTGTCATTCATTGTTATTTCGATTACTATGGTGACACTCGTAATACTTGTAAATATTCTATAATTTTAAGGAAAAACGGCAATATTTATAAACAAAAATACTTACCGGTGAAATTTTATTCCTTTATTAGTATAATTACAATTTATGGAAGAATTTCCGCACTGGGAAATGCTGTAACACACCATGTTTACTCACGCACGTTTCAGGAACAACTGAAGAGCGACGAACGCACTGGTGGTATGGTGGTGGTATGGTAACCACCTGAGCGGCGACAATGTCACGCGCGCTTACGACTTCTATTGCCTTGTTATTTAGATTTCTATGTGTAGTATAGTAGTATATAGAAATAAAACAACGATTCTTAGAAAATGTAGTATATTTTATGGAACTTTGAATACGATTTATTTTTAAAATACATACTTTGCTAATAAAATTATTATAAAACTGGGCTGTCACATTCACATGCTAAAATCGCGCCACAAAAGGAGTCCCTGATGCAGGCGCTAGACATGTGATCAAATACGCAAATACCTACAAAGTCGCGAAGTGTGGCACTGACATTTGCCTATTTGTTCAAAGTTTGAACACATATTTGAAGTTTGCCGAGTCGAGTCGGTTTTTCTGCGAACATCAAAGTAATCAAACTTCAAAGTTGCTTCAAAGTTTGTGCGCCCTGCCACACTTGTTGCAATGTTTAGTAACGCGCGCGCCGCTGACCGGAGCAGTTGTGTGTGTATATTTTGAGTGTCATAATGGAGTGCAGTAATGATGTAGTTATCGAATTTCTTCAGCTACTTGAAGCGGAACCCTCCATATGGGATCCAAAAAACAAAGACCACAAAAACCGTAACGTTGTAAACGACGCATGGGTCCGAATAAAAAATAATTTATCACTACCGTTTACGGTAGATGAACTAAAAAGAAAGAGAAATAGCCTTCTAACCCAGTATAGGGATAATTTAAAAAAAATTAAAGATTCACGTCTTCTTCTTGGAGATTTAACATTTTGATGTAAAGAATGTAAAGAATGAAACCAAAAATTGAACGCACTCAAATAAAACAGATTGACGGCGTCCACAAAATCGTCTTCCGATCTATCAGCCATCTTTGCAATAACTGTGCCGTAAAACATTTGAAAACAAGTCTAGCAGGCATATTTGTAATCGTGTTTGCGTCAAAGTTTTCACTTCAAAGTTTGTACAAATGTTTGCTCAAACTTTGAAGCCAATGTGTAGCGCCAGCATTAAGACAGGGCGCTGCTGGCACTCAAAATAATGTTACCAATATTATTTATTTTCAATGTCCCCAGAGTTCGGGAAATAGATGTGAAAAAAGTTACTTAGAGAAAAATCTGCTTCGTGCTGGGTATCAGTATGAATACTTGTTTCTTAATTTTACGCAAGAGTATCGTAGAGATGGAGATCAATAATTACGATATTATTATTATTATCTATAATGGTTTCTTATCAGTTACTTTCTATGTAAAGTGCGCCCATTATTACATACAATTGGTAATTTACGTGTGTGAATTGTCTACACACATTAATTACATATATTCAACTAAGAGAACATATTTTTTATGCAGGGTTCAAATCACATTGCATGCGTGACAAGTCGTGATCTTTTTTAATAACTACTACCTATCACAGCTTTGTCACAGCTATTTATTGTGCTATTATCTTTTTTTTAATGACTGTAAAATTTAGTTCATATAGCATATACAGACGCTCCGATTCGGTTGGTGCCAACCATATTGGAACCGACATGGCAACCATTCCAACATTGCTACAGAATATTGTCCGACGGTTGGCCTTCCAGCTGTCAGTTGACCATAGAGTAATATGTCAGTTGACCATAGTACGAAGAGAATGGGCTAAATTCTACTATAGAAATAGAGAAAATTACAGTCTTAAGCGGCTCTTACAACTTATTTTTTAAGGTTTTTAATGTAGCCGCACTGTCAATTTTTTTTAATACTTCTAACATAATAAAATACGCTTGATTTCTGGCATCTCTATTTGCGTAATCTTTGTTACATATGTCCCACAAACAGGGAAAGTCTTTATATAGTTCCAGTAATTTTATTAATATGTCACGTTCGGTGACCGTAACTCCCTCGGCGTTCATGTTGACGTCCTACACCGGCGGCGTTGCGAATGTGAATGAGCCAATTACCTATATTACTCTATGGAATGAGCCGATTTGGTCGGAACAAAGCTTCCAAACGTTCCAATTTGGTTGGATCGGGTAGGAAGTTGGTTTGGTCGGTATCGCCGGCGCATCCGACCACGTCAAACCAATATTAATAATAATTATGTCGGACCGACCGCTCTCTACACTTTCCGATTTGGTCGTGGTCGGATGGTTGGCACCAACCAAATCGGAGCGTCTGTATTATAATAGCATATACAGACGCTCCGATTTGGTTGGTGCCAACCATCCGACCACGACCAAATCGGAAAGTGTAGAGAGCGGTCGGTCCGACATAATTATTATTAATATTGGTTTGACGTGGTCGGATGCGCCGGCGATACCGACCAAACCAACTTCCTAGCCGATCCAACCAAATTGGAACGTTTGGAAGCTTTGTTCCGACCAAATCGGCTCATTCCATAGAGTAATATAGGTAATTGGCTCATTCACATTCGCAACGCCGCCGGTGTAGGACGTCAACATGAACGCCGAGGGAGTTACGGTCACCGAACGTGACATATTAATAAAATTACTGGAACTATATAAAGACTTTCCCTGTTTGTGGGACATATGTAACAAAGATTACGCAAATAGAGATGCCAGAAATCAAGCGTATTTTATTATGTTAGAAGTATTAAAAAAAATTGACAGTGCGGCTACATTAAAAACCTTAAAAAATAAGTTGTAAGAGCCGCATATGACTGTAATTTTCTCTATTTCTATAGTAGAATTTAGCCCATTCTCTTCGTACTATGGTCAACTGACATATTACTCTATGGTCAACTGACAGCTGGAAGGCCAACCGTCGGACAATATTCTGTAGCAATGTTGGAATGGTTGCCATGTCGGTTCCAATATGGTTGGCACCAACCAAATCGGAGCGTCTGTATATGCTATTAGTTTTGCCGTGGGACTTGATTAGTGGCGAAGTCTCTATTGGTTGTCTGTACTGTCCAGTGTCCATAGTCCATAGTCCATACATACCACATACATACTGTCAAACATACTGTGGAGCTTTGCTGTGGAGTGTCCACTGTTCACTGTTGTGAATATTGGTGATTATATTGCAAAAAGCAATTTATAATTGTATTCTAATCAATTTCAACTTATAACTTGAAACATAAGAATATAATGACGAAGATATGAAATAGTATATTTCTGGTATAAAAAAATATTATAACAATAACTGTGCGTATCGGTCCTCTTACGATGAATTATATTATTATATATTTTAATATGAATGTAAATGTTATATCTCCTCAGCTTCAGGTATCGCAATTATGACCGAGCATGTGGAACTGCAACATCTCGTGGACCTATCGACGGGAAGCGGTGATGAAACTCTGCCCAATCTATTGGAAAACAAAAGACCACTGATCAAAAGATGCCCGTACCTGGGATTATTGCTTGCTACCTTATCATCGCTATTCTTTTCGCTGTGTTCTGTTATTGTGAAAAGTCTAGTCAACATCGACCCAATGCAGCTCGCAATGTTTCGATTTATTGGTGTCTTACTCCCGACAATACCAATAGTAATTTATACAGAACAACCTATATTTCCTGAAGGTAAGAGAATTCTCCTTATACTCCGATCAGTTGTTGGCACAGTGGGACTAATGTTAAGTTTCTACGCATTTCGAAATATGCCACTGGCTGATGCCTCAGTGATTGTATTCTCTGTACCTGTGTTTGTAGCACTATTTGCTAGAGTATTCCTTAAAGAGCCATGTGGAATATGGAATACTATATCCATAATTCTTACTTTGTTGGGTGTTATATTGATTACTCATCCACCCTTCCTGTTTGGAAGTGACCAAGTAGAAACCAACCCAAATTATAATAGTTTGAGAGGTGCTGTGGCTGCATTTGTTTCAACAATATTTGGAGCTAATGCTTATGTACTATTAAGGGTACTTAAAGGTTTACATTTTTCTGTAATAATGACAAATTTTGGTGCTATAGCAATACTTCAGACTTTATTTTATTCATTTATTTTTGGCATCCTTTGTATGCCAAATTGTGGAACAGAGAGATTTTTGGTTGTATGTCTAGCTTTATTTAGTTATTTAGGACAAATACTTCTCACTATGTCACTGCAAATGGAACAGGCTGGTCCTGTGGCTATTGCTCGATCTGCTGATATAGTTTTTGCTTTCCTCTGGCAAGTGATGTTCTTTGATGAAATTCCAAGCAAGTACTCAGTATGTGGGGCTGTGTTAGTATTAAGTTCGGTTTTATTAGTGGGTATACGTAAATGGGCTCTTGCACTCCCAGCTGATTCAAATTTAAGAAAAATGTTAGGTGTTTTTGCACAATAAATAGAATATAAGCTATTTTTCATACACAAAAAAGATGTAGCAATAAGCTTGTTGTAACTTAGGTAGGGGAACCACTCTCAGTCATGAATAAGAAAATACAATAAAATTTTAGTACTCACCATTAATCAGTATTATTATAAAAGATATTTAATAACATTTAGAACATTTAATCCTTTGTAAATAAATATAAAGACTGAGTATTGAACATATAATCATGCTTTCTTATATTGAATCACAACATCAGATAAAAGATGTTTAATAAAGATTATATTGTACTCAGCTTAGCATAACTTAGCTATTTCTGTAAAATATTACAGTTAAAGAAATATACAATCATTTGTATGTGTGATGATTTTGTTCATTCAACACAAACAAGCTAATTTTAACTAAATATTAATAAGTTTTATTTAAATTTCTTAAATAAGACTAGCAGAAATCAAAGGGAAAATTGCACAATTAAAATGAAGTTTGACTGTTTATAGTATTTCATATTTTTTTAGCATTAAATTTTGAGTGCTTTCTTAAGATGAACATGTGACATATTATTTAATATCTTAGCTATTTCAAATACCGAAGCCCTATGTTAATAACTAAAAAGACTGTACTGAAGGTCGAAATTGTGTATACATCTAGTCACAAATTTTACATTATAATATATTATATAAGAAATATTATTTATTTTAATTTTTAGATATAATAATTTAGTTCTATTTATTTCAATATGAATGAGATATCCAAAGAAACTTGAGAAATATTTTTATTTATATTAAAATATTATTGTATAAGGTAAAGTGCTATCAGCAATATTTAATTGAATCGGCTTGTAAATTAAAGCAATAAAATAATACTACAATTATGTTCTATATAAAAAAAATGTGTGTGCCGAGCACATGTGTTAGAACTGAAACTTCTTTGGCAAGATTTAAAGATTCCAAAATCGCCGCCTTCCTCCATTACGTGACGGTATTGCCCTGAACTGCAACCTTGAAATTTAACTGTCTTGATGCGCCTAAAGAAGTTTCATTTCAAAAAAATTATGTTTTATTGTTTGAGTAGCATAGTGCTTATTAGCCATTTATCATATCATAGTATCCTTAATTTTGAATAATTATTGTCGATATTTGCCATTTTGTGTTCCTTAAAGACCTCACAGCAATAATAACCAGTAGGTTTTGCTTGTCATTAGAATAAGATAAAGTTGTATTTAATCATGTTAAAAAATTTAAAATGTTATTGGTTGCCAATAGCTAACATAATATTAAACATTGTAAAATATAGGGTCAGATTACTTTCATTTTAAAATTAAGTTATTAAGAAATTAGATGCTCATGGATGATTTGAATTGGAGATTAATATTTGTTCTACCTTTACAAGTTTAGAAATCAGTATTCTCCTTAGATTTTTGTGTATTATGTTAAAAGATCTGTTTTTTATTTATTTTTTAGTTTCTGGTCTATTGTTGTTATAATTTATAATTATTCTACTCATTTTATCTATGTATTTCAATATAAAATCATTGAATTATTACTTTTGCATACATAAAAAATAAACCATCTTTAAGTGCAAAAATAGCAATAGAAATTAAAATAACTATTAATTAGGTACATTTTCATATACCTAAATGAATTTAATGCTTCTTGTTCGAAACCAAACACAACTAATAATTAATATTTTAAACTTTGCATCTTTATAAATTATTATAATATGTATTTTTATTACAGTTGCTGATTTAGTTAAATGTTAACAAATAACAGTAAATCTTATATGTTTAGTAACATTATACCTAGTGTAGCAAGCGCCAAGCATTCCTATTTCATACTGATTGTTGAGTTGGATTTTCATAAAAGTCAATATTTTTAGTTTTGAAAAAATATGTACCTATCTAAAACCAATGAAAATTGTGAAGTAGGTATTGCTGCCATTCATTTTCATCTTTCTGTAATTCATTTACTTATGCAAATGTTATGATACTACTTACTGTGTAATAATTTGTAAATAAATTTTATTATGTATGATTTTATATACAAAATTTATAATTAATTCTGTTACTTACACATTGTTTTCTTCATTATGTTTTGCAATATCATTTGTTTACTTGTGAATAAAGAGTGATGTTTACATTATTATATAAAAATGATTTTAACAAACATTTTATATAAAAATGATTTTAACAATAATTGTGATACCTATTTTATTCACTAAGTGTTTATTGCTTGATTCAATTATTAAAAACTATACCTACAGTTATTATCTGTTTATTTTATTTATCCACAATCTTTGATCTTTGTTATGTCTTGTATTCAACCGGTAAGATTCTATATTTTAAGTCCTTCTAATAATAATTCAAGAAAATGGTATTTTTTTAATTAGCTATTCCTAAATAAAGCCTAATTATTTTCCTAATATATTATTTCTAAATTTCTAATTTGTAAATTGTGGGAGCGTTCAGTATTTTTATTAAAATAATTTTTCTTATTAGCAACTTGCTACTGACGCTTCTGTCACATCCGTAGACAGACTGTCTACGGTCACATGTCACATCAGATGGCCTAGTGTCAAATTTGACGTTTCAGCCGTTTTGACACACTTGACAGAAGAATTCCCATAAATTTTTGTAAATGTAAACGAATACGAATTACGAAGTAGCGATTATTTTTGAATATACTGGACATTGGCGAAGTCCCTTTTTATTGGGTGGAGCCATTAATTAAGAGAAGAAGAAGAAGAAGATTATTTTTGAATCAGTGGTGAAAACTGAAAGCATTGCTGAATGTTCATAGCTATTTAAATTTTAAATAGGTATTAAAACAAACAAAAATGGCAGATCGTCTAACCCAATTACAGGATACTATAAACCAAGTATGCAGCTATCATACAAAATTCTTTGCTGTTCCTAGACGCATGCTTTAAATGTTTCCTTTTCTTTCCAGCAAGCAGAGCACTTTTGCAACAGCATTGGTATATTGCAGCAGTTCTCTTCACCTAGTAAGTTTCCCGGTTTTGACCGTAGCGGGTCACAAACTCCGCAGCAACAACAGAGTCAAGAGGATTACGCTGTGTTATTCGCGACACTAATTTCTCGTTGTGCTAAGGACATCGACACGCTTATTGAATCTTTGCCTAGTGAAGAGAGCTCTACAGAACTTCAAGTGCAGAGTCTCAGGCGTTTGGAGGCGGAAAATAAGGAAGCGGCAGAACAATTGGAAGAGGTAACTTATTTAGTAATCTATGGATTAAGAACAAGTAAATATACCTGTACCTATGTAGTTGTATTTGTATCATAGCAATTTGACTTGTAATATAGGCTCTAAATTTCCAACACATGGATGATGTTTCTTTAAGTTTTCAGTGTAAAAAACGCTAGTCAGATTGTATACTACTGAATCAAATATACATAATTTATCATAAAGAAATTGTATAATAGTATTTTAATTTTTATACTTCCAGGTTGTCCGCCAAGGTGAAATACTACTTGAGAAAATTCAAGGTGCTCTCAGTGATATAGCTCAGAGTCAACTTGATATGCAGAACCCAGCGACAATATTGGAAAAGGATGTCAAGCCACAGTTATAGAAAAGGAAACATGGTGGTTGGTGCCATCGGTGATGAACTGTTATGTGTTTGTGCTAAGTGAACTCATGTGGCTGCAAATATAAGGCTATGGCGATATATATAGGCCAATAGCTAAGGCTTAAGGATTGCAGTGTTTGTTGTATGTATATCTTAATACATAATATAATGTACAGCCCTTAATAACAATTTTTGTATTGGGGCGTTACGGTTATGTATTATAGAAGTAGTTATACCACTGTGTGAGAGGATGCTAGGTGACCCGTCTAGTGCTATCACTTACCCACATGGGAAATAGTACTGTTTTAAGCTTATGGTAACCCCTCTCATGGTAATTATCATATTATTTTAAAGCAGCTTTTATTCCAGTGTGGATAAGTGTCCGAGCACATCTTGTAGCACTATCCCTTCACACTCAAATAAATAATGCTATAAGACATCATGGTAACCAGTAACTAAAATTAAAGGTATTAGGTATCAAGTTCTGTTAATCTATAAACATACAAACTTTAAAAAGGTAATAATCTAAGGTATAATGATAGTTATTGTTTGGAAGATATATATAAAAAAAGACGTGTGGCACTCGGGGACTGCCGCGGTAAAGCTATTGCATGCTATGCCTTCAAGCCACACTTTCGAGCACGTTGGAGTGGGGAGCGTGAGGTTTTTCGTTACTAAATTTCTGGATTCGGTCCCCGCGCTCAAGGCCCGTGATAGAAGTTATGCAATAGCTTAATAAATACTGTTATTGGAGGCTTTTATTATAAATGCAGTAGAACAATTTTTATTTGTGCCTTTGTATGTGCTAATCTCAGAAACAGCAACATATTTGAGTGTGGATTAAAAATAATCTTCATTAATTGTGTTTTTACCTTACATAAATTAGTTCATGATCATCTAATAATAAGTAACTGTTAGTTGATATTGCACAATATGAGTATGTAAGTGTATGTTTTGCAGTTCTATAAAATATATTGATTGTATTTGCAGCCAAATAAAAAGTTTTCAGTAGCAATATGATCATTACTTTGGCTGACTGAACTTCAAATTTGCTTAAACAATTTTCTTAATGTGTACTTGTAAGTAAGCATTTTGTAAAACTTATAATAAACATGTATTAAAATATGTGTGTGTGTTTTTTTTTTGTTATGTGATTTCTTATTAATACCTACTCGAAAAACTATTCGACTGAAAAGAAATGGGTTATTTTCACTTAACAGAGTAACAATATTTTTAATAATTTTCGATACGTTTATCTGTTTGCCTGGGGTGATGCTTTTATAGAGAGTTTAAAACGACGGAAGAAATAATATCCTAACTTTTGTTATAAATGCTAAAGTAAACCCGTCTGTCTGTCTCTCTATTCTTCAGACATAAACCAATGAGCCGATTTGATGAAATTAAGGTACTTAAACTTAATTTCATAAAACAATATGTGTGCTTAAGAGTCCTTATCGATTTTAGAGTGATTTTTACTTGTTTCTGTAATTCTTTAGAAGCTCGTTTAACAAAACTAAATTAGTAACAATGTGTGATGATATCTTAAATTAAAGATTCATTCAATATCTAAAATACGTTCGAGACCATTATTGATATTCATTGTCCAGTTTGTTTAATAGCCAATAACCTAAGGCGTGTTTCAATTTTTTCCATGCGGGACGTTCGTGTCTTTGTATTTTACACGGAATTTAAAAGAAGAAGTTTTCTTATAAAATATACTACAGTAAAGACACTGAGACATCCTAAAATATGTTCGAGGCAATTTATGTACTTTTATTGAAAAATTCAAAGAACATCTAAGTTAAAATAGCCTTACTTTGATGAAATTTTATGCGTATATGGCGTCGCTTTTCTAGTTCTTACAACAGAGTTAAAAAAAAATAAAAAATACACACTAAATGATAGGTTAATGCTTAAAAATTTGCAATAAAAAAAATACATATTATATGTTTTATGAAAGAAATGGAATAATTTAAAGTTCTCTAGAATTTTCGATTATATACGGGAGCGCAAACGTTGTTACGGCAGATCTATATAATCGAATATTCTAGAGAATTTTAAATTATACCATTACCTTCATATAACATAGTAGTTAGTTTTTTTAAACGAGCTCCTAAAGAATTAAAGAAACAAGTCAAAATCACTCTTAAAATCGATACGGCCTCTTAAACATCATTCAAAATCCACCTAAATATTTAAAACTCAGGCTTGTCGACTGGCCACATTCAAATGTTTTTTCGTATATGTATTGGTTAGGGAGCCAGGTGCAAATTTGGTTAATTATTTCCTCTCAAGAGATAATTCGTCAGACGCATCAGAGTATAGTATTATAAAGCCTCGTGAACGTCAGCTGGCGCTCGGTTGGGGGGGTGAGCGGTTGTAGCCTCCCACGCACGTAGGAAAAAAAAATACATTCATTCATTTCCTCTCAGCTAAAAATTTGTCAAATTGTAGCTAACCCAATATCTCAACGAAAAAAAATAATCAGCTGGTTACAACATGGTGTATTATACGTCAGCTGGTGTCTCGAACATGAAAAAAATAAAATTATTTTCCGTGATTTCCTCTCAAACAAAAATTTACCTGATGATAGCTTATATGTAACTGTGGATATATATATAGGTCAGCTGGCTGTATCTTGGTGGAAAAACCGTCAGCTGATACTTTGAAAGTTATTACATAGGAGTTAGACAGAAGCATCTATTGCCAATTTATATGCATCAACTGACTAGGTTTTCCTCGAATTATTGCTAGCTTTTTTTTTTTATTTATCGCATCAGTATATTAACAATCAGCTCACAAATTTTCATCTGAGATGAAATGACGTATCTTTAATTATTATCGTTATTTTTAAAAATTCAAGCAACACACGCTAGCATAATATAGACAGTAATAAGGTACTTGGAGGTGGTTAGTTGTGCGCATGATCGGGGTACTACGTACATTCAGCCACATCGGTAAACATGTTTTTACAAATATTATAAACTGCATTTAAAAATAACTATCATATCATCAAATTCACATAACTACCTAAAAGTGTAACAAATATGAAATAACCCACTAAAAACATTAGTTAACTATAATTATTAAAAAAATAATAGTATAATATATAATTAATAAAGTTATTACTTATCTTTTACGGGGACTTATGTTGATGGAATTCCACGTATCTCGATGATTTTGTTAATGTCTCATTATATTCGAGACACCAGCTGACGTATAATACACCATGCTGTAACCAGCTGATTATTATTTTTCGTTGAGATATTGGGTTAGCTACAATTTGACAAATTTTTAGCTGAGAGGAAATGAATGAATATACTTTTTTTTCTTACGTGCGTGAGAGGCTACAACCGCTCACCCCCCCAACCGAGCTCCAGCTGACGTTCACGAGGCTTCATAATACTATACTTTGATGCATTTTACTAATTACCGCTTGAGAGGAACTTGGTCATAAAATCTGCTTCTGGCTCCCGGACCATATTATGCTTGTATTGATTTTGTAATCGCATGTGACATTTCATCATTGAGATTATAAAAGACGTTTCGTATAGAGGTTATGGGGTTTCGTTACCCACGTAGAATGAAAGTGGTAGATTGTATTAAACCTTTATTAAACCTTTCACTGTTACAATATTATTTAAATCTATACGAATGTTTCACCAAAGAGTCTAGTTAACAGGAGACAAATCACCAAGCAAGTGTTGAGACAATGAAATATGGCTACGTATTAACCGCCTATTGCGTATTGCGTATTAACTCCCTATTGAAAATTAACGGTCGAATCCCATTCGAAATTCGGCCAAGTGCGACGTGCGTTCTGTTTCGGAACGCCACAGATAATAAAATAAAGATAATATAAGTGGTAACGCCACAAGGTGTTAAATTTTGACGAGGTCCCTCCATCACAAGATGTTATTGTACAATGTACCTACATACATTTGTGAATTCTTGAGTCTTGACCATCGTGGTAAATTTGACACAATTTATATTGTTTTTAACACAGTTTTTACCAACTTCTATGATAATGTTCTCAATTATATTTTATCCCAAAATGCGTATCATAAGGTTTTTTTTTTATATAATTTCCTACCTAGTGTATGAATACTTTTTCAAAACCAAAGACTAACATTTTTTTCAAAACTAAGTATAAAATTGAAATCAATAGTACCTAGGTATTATAAGTCGAAGTAGTGCTGAGCTGGCTGAGTGACTAGTGAGATCCCTCTAACGTCGGCACCAGAAGGGTAGAGCCGTAGAGCTTGCTTTTCGTTTTGCGACGACTTTGATGATGATTTCCACAAAATATCCACGAATCTGTTACTGCAAGTACCACATAACATAGTTGTTTCGTCGGTGGTTTATTATAATATTATTTTCTATTATTATGGTCAAATATATTTTGACCTTCACACTTAAAACATTATAGGTATAAATATAGCTACCTACATATTAATCGATAATTGGGCTGTTGTGTATGAACGTCGCGTCAGTCGTCATTACTCATATTAAGCATTTAAATAGTACCTACCAGCTAGTTTATTATATTTTTGAGAAATTATATTTAATTAAATAATCAGCAATGGTAGTCAGTATAGGTACTAACATATTATTAAACACTTGACCGTAATTTGAAGCTTACTTATTGAGAAGGCACCTAGCTTTTTCCGCCTATTTTTCCCTCTCTTTCCGTTGTATGTATGCTATCTCTCTCGCACACCTTCCCACCAGGTGGCGTGGCGCACGATAATGTGCGGGCGCTCGATGTTTTTCATTGGCGTATAGCTTCCGCCGCGAGAAGGTTGTCTACAAGACTACAACCTTGGTGCTATTAAGTATTAAGTATTGCTTAAAGCAAGTGCTAAAAGTGTTAAAAAGTGTATCCCGTCGGATCGGTACAGTGAGTTATTTTTACATCTATTCTAATGATATTTTACTTAAAAATGAGTAAAAATCTTTTAAGTCAACGGTATAATCGTTGGACTTTATTTAAAATGCTGAGGTTTTTAATGAATCCTTCAGCAATAGTTTATTTTTCAATATGCTTAAATACTTAATAGCATGAATAAAGATATTTAAAATTAACGATACAACCGTTACATTTTATGAAATATGTAGTAACTTTTCTTTTGAAATATTTCATTATGCAATATGTACTAATTAATATTTGAATTTTTAATACTGTGAGTAAAGCTATTTTAACGGTGTTACCGTTCGGCTTTACTCGAATCGTTAATATTACTTTTGTGATTATTTGATATTGACTAGATATATCAAATACCCTCTCTTTTATATAGATATTTTTAATATTTTATTTCATTTTTAATAATGTGTCTTTATTACAAGGTTACAAGTGAATTTTTCGTGGAAAAATTACAATTAATACTTAGTATGGATATGAGCCAACGCCTATGAGCCAACCCAAAGCTTTACAGGCATACAATCCATTGCTACGACTTTATTACATTGTCGTTATCGCTAGGATCGGTTCGGAATTCCTATCATAGTTTATTAATAAAAATTATCGAACGAGATGAGTCAGCTCCAAGAAGTCACGACATGTCAGAACATGTTGTGATATTATTTTATAAATCGTACGGGAGTTAGCCGCTCAACTGAATAATGATGGAATTCGCTCATGTATAGTAGATATGTACCATGAATGTACCACACATTCAAAACTATCCGTAGTCTATACGTGTCCTTTTATGAGTATTAATCTGATCCGTATTTATGTGAAAATAGACATATTACACACGGCTAATTTGATTGAAAATTACGTTTCCTATGATTCAAATGATGCAACTTTTTTGTTAAAACGAGTAAGTACCAAAATTTTACAATTAAATTCTTTGGTTTACTGAACTTGTGCTGAAAGGGTTATCGTATAATAATTATCGAGATACCTTAATAGAAATTAGATTTAGATACATATTTTATTTCAAAGGATTTACAATTCACTTATTCTAACGTTTTAGAATAATATTATAAACTTGTACACCTTGACAAAAAGTAAAAAATTGCGGGTGAGTGGAGATTATTTTGTGCAATTAAATATGGTTGCGTTCGTAAGGAATGTTATCGGATATAAAGCAACTAAATATTACATCGATTGCATGAAGAAAAATAAATATGAATCGAAGTTCATTTTAAAATTTAGTGAATTGATTTGAATTATGAATTTATTAAATGGTTAGTCCTTTTTTATATAAACATAATAATTAATTACCATTGTCAATCAATTCTTATTTCATCCTGGACAGTTGTCGCTAACATTGGAAAATAAGTTAATTAGGACCTTGTTAATTGCTATATTATTTAAATGATTATTTACTGCTAATTTTATATTAGCACTAAGGTGTATTCTTGCTCAAAGCAGAATACATAAATGTGGCCACTACTCCTCGCAGGGGTTAGCCAGGTCAAACCCACCCTCGCAGGGTGTCTCTTAATCATTTTTTGGCAGGCCCTACTTATTTCTAATTACAAACATCCCTCGCGCAGCCGTCGCTCGCAGGGAAATGGTGCAAATATATATCGGCCCTCGCGGGGCTTTGATTACAACCGTCCCTCACGGAGAAATGGTGCAAATATATATCAGCCCTCGCGGGGCTTTGATTACAACCGTCCCTCACGGAGAAATGGTGCAAATATATATCAGCCCTCGCGGGGCTTTGATTACAACCGTCCCTCACGGAGAAATGGTGCAAATATATATCAGCCCTCGCGGGGCTTTGATTACAACCGTCCCCACGGGGAAATGGTGCAAATATATATCAGCCCTCGCGGGGCTTTGATGGCGGTTGGTGCAAATTTACAAAGGATTGATCATTAAAATGATCATAGATATTTGCTTACGTCAACGAGGACCCACGAGAGAAGTTTTAGATATGACAGTATCGGATCTTCACTCTTCTAAGGAAGGTAGAAAAAGGTATTGAAATCAACTTCAGTGGGCCATCTATACAATATAAGTATAGTAATATGACCTAATAAATACAATAAAGGTTAGAGACGTTAAATAAGGGCGCATGAAATTGATACTTCGTATCCTAAAAGGTTACCGCTTACGCTTATTTAATCAGGAAACCACCATTGGTTTACCAATTATGGAAATTGGAATTGAACAAATCGTATTTACCAATGCAAAGCCTATTCACAACATAGGAAGGCGAGTCGAATCAAATATCATCTCGCAGATGATTTGTGGCGGTGGTTTCGAGGATTGTCACCAAGCCTTGTGTCAACGGTATGTTTGGTATCGTAATTCAATGGCACTAGCCGACCAATGTTCATATAAAAACATCGGAAGAGATTTTTTAATCGCAAAGCGATTGAATGTAACAAATGACGATTGATTACGTATAGTTGACCTCTCATAGGCCTATTTTAGTTGCCCGGTCTTGTAGGCAATTTATTCGACTCGTTTTTCAACCCATTTGACCTCATTATTGCACCCATGAGTTTTTTCTTCAGGGCTCAAACAATAAATCGCTGAGGGATTAGGATAATCGTTTGTTTAGACAAGTTTCTTGTCATCCCACCAGGATTATTATATTGTATAATAAAGTTATATACAACTATTAACGTAAAACGTTTAAGTACTCGACGAATGCTGCGAATACTGACTGTTGAGTTACATAGGATAGAGGATAAAATAACGGAAAGTCAATCTTTCCAAACAAAAGCCTCTTATTATTAGATATTACTTGGAACCCCTACCCTTAACGAGAAAGCTCTGCCAAATGACTTCTCATTTCTTTGCTTTGAGGGGGGGGGGGGGGCAATAAATGAAATGCAGTACAGACTATACGGCTTTTAAAACATAAGTCTGGTAAGCGAACTAAACTTTGCTGGTTTAGTTCTTGCTATATCGCTATCCGTGCCTGCTTCTCGTGTTTACGGGTGAATTAAGTTTATCAATAGTCATAAATGCAATGCTATACAGAGGATATACTGCATTTAAAACATGACAAAGTCTGGTAAGCGAACTAAACTTTGCTAGTTTAGTTCTTGCTATATCGCTGTCCGTGGCTGCCTCTCGTGGTTACGGATGAATAAAGTAATGTCCTGTCTTCGCATCCACAGCTAACTGTCCTATACAGTCATAATCTTAAAACAGATTCATTCGACATAGCTCCCCACGAGCTCAGTTCTTCATTTTTGCACTCGCACAACTGTGGACAACACAAGAGCAATGCCTCCATTGGTAGCAGTTACAATCAAGGGATAACTAAGGTAGGCTAGCCATATTACGGATGTTGGAACAACCAACTATATTAAGGGCAATTTTCTTTGTCCAGTGTAACGTTTAGACTGTCGTAGCATTCCTACGGAACAAAGATGGGATCAGATCTGCATCCTTAATGCAGTTAATCGAAAGGAGATACTTTCAGACGATAATATTCAAAATCCACCATATTCCTGAACATAATAATGCATAGTTAAGCTTATAATCTCTCTTGCCATTATCCTGCAGCAGAATTCCTTGGCGATAATTTGTTCTCGTTAGAACGAGCGAGGGTTGTTACGATAATATGAGAAATCCTAGTCAGTTAGAGACCTGAACGACGCGATAGAGTACCGCTTTTTCAGTAGTAGTAGCACCGAGAAGGGTAAAGGTAAGAATACCTTCAGCGATAGAGTACCGCTTTTTCAGTAGTAGTAGCACCGAGAAGGGTAAAGGTAAGAATACCTTCACCCTTCTCGGTGCTACTACTACTGAAAAAGCGGTACTCTATCGCGTCGTTCAGGTCTCTAACTGACTAGGATTTCTCATATTATCGTAACAACCCTCGCTCGTTCTAACGAGAACAAATTATCGCCAGAAGGAAAGCGGAACTGAAGGCCCGGTCAGCAGCACCAGCCACCTAATAGACAGTGTTCAGTGCTGCACCACTATAATCTGCAAAATGACTCTGACGGTATGAAAATGTGGAGTACATTTTCAAAATATCAAATGATATAGTCGGAATAAAAATCCTATTTGCCTCCGTCTACCCAAAAGACATACGGAGTAGCTAGTAGTAGTTGGTTGAATTAGAATAAGTACCTATAGTTAAAATCCTTTGTTACTGACTGGATAAATTTGGCTCTTTTCCTATCTGACGTTCATATAGCTGTTGACTGCCTAGTGTTATACACAAACACTATTATTATAAATAAGTCACGTTATGTAGTCCCGAGACTTTCGGCATATAAGTTCTGATGTAAATCATAATTATATCTTAAAACCGAATTGATTAAAAGTAACGTACTTGGCTGTAGTAATTGCAGTTTTGGGACACAGATAAGCTCCTTATCATTTTAGTCTCTTGAGTTCAGTATATTTGTTTCCAGTACAGAGTTTATGACCTATCAGTTTTAAATAAATAATTCATGCATTGTACTGAAAGTACTAGCCATGTTTAGATTATGATTGGTGGCGTTGGCTCTAAACATTAATAGATACCGCACGGTTTGGTTGGATGTTAAAAATCTGTATTATAATTAAAACCGTTTACCTGTTTTGATATTTTATTGCCTTATTCAAGGGGTGACCTTTTAAATTTATTTCTGACCCCAAAAGTAAGGACCAAGGTCTCTTCTTGTCCGCTTGTAGCAGGTTGGGTTAAAACTGTGTGAGTTGAGACAGATGGTAATTCTATGTTAAGATGATTCAATTGTGCTTCTGCAGAGTTCTAATTGAATAAATAAAGGTTTGAGTTTGAGGTATTTTTGCCTCGTCGGGATCAGCTGTTGCTTCATTTTGTAAGTAACATCTAAATGCGTAATTGAAAGTCGTTACTGGCGCTTACGCAGATTTACGCTAAAGATAGTGGAAATTGTAGTAACTTTAACTTTTCAAGCCCAAAAGGTTAACTAAGGTACACTTGAACCAATCTCATAAGTTCTAATACTTTTAATCATTATGATTAACTTTTTGGTTCTTATTTGATTAACTTTTCATCTGGGATTGTTAATATATTATATAATATAAAAATTTGTGTGATTTATTGGTAGGTATACTATCTGCACACCTCACTCTTTCAAATAAAGAAATAATTAATTACTTATGTATTCAAATTCACATTGGCGTCCATATATTGTACACCAGGTGGGTAACAAACAGGTCTCAATAAGTAAGCTTCAAATTACGGTCAAGTGTTTAATAGCTGTGTTTTACCTGAAAATAAAACACATATTAAATACTTACCTATATTTGAAGCTTACACTTAACGTCCACCTGTTGTGGATTTCGACTCAATGAAAAACATCCAGCGCCCGCACATTATCGTGCGCCACGCCACCTGGTGGGAAGGTGTGCGAGAGAGATAGCATACATACAACGGAAAGAGAGGGAAAAATAGGCGGAAAAAGCTAGGTGCCTTCTCCAATAAGTAAGCTTCAAATATAGGTAAGTATTTAATATGTGTTTTATTTTCAGGTAAAACACAGCTATTAAAGTAACGTTTCCTTCTTCCTTATTGGTGTTTTTATGAAAATGTAGGTATTGACATATTTTTTTGAAAATTTGTGAACGTTTTTTAAGGGTAGTTATTTATAAAAAATCCGGTAGTCATATAGCCATCATATAGCCTCAAATGAAGATAATTAAGTAAGATGTAGGTAATTACGCTCGTGTATTCTATAGATTTTAATTACTTTCCGGAAAGAGCAAAAAAAGGAAGTGTAAGAAATTAAAATATTCCCATTGTTAAGGATTTTGAAAACATTAATTTTACATTAAGTACCTATATTTCCTTGGCATTTCCTCAGTTTTCCTAGAAGTAGACATAGCTCATGAGATGATGACTAGATGGCGGTAAATATGCATTGTACATAGTTGTGCATACTTTTACCACGTTCTGTACCTAAATTTTACATTCTAGATTCTAGAATAAAATTATTCTATTACCTATTTGATTTAGTTTTGAAATTTTTAAGTTGACATTAATTTCCTAAAAGCGTCATTCATCCATTGATTGAAGGTCTTCTAGGATTTAACTGTAATTGAATTTTATTGTTTGTATTCGGAAATAATTTATTAAAGAATACGACGAATGCTTTAGCGACAATCAGCGGTCCTTAAATTATGAAAATATTCATTTGTTTGGCTAAGAAATAACAATCTTCTCGGTTATTCCAATACTTTGATTGTTAATAAAAAGGAAGGTACCTACTTAGTTAATAGTTATTGTGTTATAAGAATTGAGAACTATTTTTCCTAATTCCATTGTTTTCCCGATTTTATCGGAAAATTTTTTAGTAGTATTTTACTATAAACCACTATCTCTCCTATGATCTATGCCTTTCCCGAGATAACGTTCAATATTTTTCGCATTTTTACACATTAGGAAAACCGAAAATTTGTATTTGTTTTGGTTTTTCTCACCCGCTTTCGTCCCGGTGATGTTGAAGTACTATATACAATGATTCACCTGCATCTCACGAGTCGTCCGGAAAACCGGCTGTCACAGTATATCGAAAACCGCAAACATTCACGCGGCACACCCAGCTTCTGCAGTCACTTTACTCACACAGTGTATTTAGTTGATAAACAACCTCTTTTCCGCGCGCACGTGAAACTCGCTTTCATATAGGTACGCGCCTTTACGACGTTCGAAAATTCGATGTTTAATCGTTGCATAAATACGCGCGTTGATTGGACGCGTCGTTCGATTTTTTTTATGTGAATTATGTTCTGGATTCGGTGTAAAGTGACTGTTAGTAAATAGAACTTTTATACTTTGGAGCTTTTACAAGCTGAGACAAGTAGTGAGTGTGAAAAGTGGACGCGGCCCGAAACGGGTCGAATCTCTTCGCGTTTCCGTAACAGGTATGTTTTTATTTAATGTTTTAAATTTTTTATTTTATAGTTAATACCTAGGTTCAAGACTGGATTGCACTAAGCCCTCGTCTGCTTTTTTGAAGAAAATTACAACGATATAAACGTGACATTAATATTTACAGAGGAATTTAAACAATACATAGAAATACCTATACGTTTGAATCTGGATTAGGAATACATAATGCGAATACGTAATAAATATTGCGTCAAAATAATTATCAAATTCTAGAAAAATATTTTTAGATTATTATCAACTAATTCTATGTGCCTATCATTCCAAAGCAATTAGAGGCAATTTATAATGCGTTACTTAATTCGAAATGGCGAATATTAATGCGTTTTAAATGCGGTCAATGAGAATGTTATCAGTTCGTCATATTTGCAGTAGGTAGGTATCTAATTATTGTATCAATGGCCTTGTCAACTTGTCAGTTTGAGTGATGTTCGACATATTAATGAGATAGTTTATACCATTAATGAATTGAACTTTTCATTCATATGTACAGTATTCCAAAAGTAATAATGCGCATTGAAATCTTCGTCGCTGTTCGGCAACTGTCATATTCCCGGAGCGTCCGAAGATGATATCTATATAGAGTGGTTAAATGCATTTTCTTCATGCATAATTTAGTCAAATTATATGTTTTGTGCTAAAAGAAATTAATATGTATTTGTAAGTAACGATTTTGTTTCGATAATTCCTTGTAAGTAAATAGCGAGTATAAACCCACGATTGCGAATATATCTTTGTTGGATTGATTTACTTGGAAATTTTTATAGTTCTTTTAAAGTGTCTTACTGAAGCTGGTGTAATGATGGAAGAAAAGAAGGTTAAAATAACACAAAATTTATCACTACATAGTATAAAACAAAGTCGCTTTCGCACTGTCCCTATTTCCCTATGTCCCTTTGTATGCTTAAATCTTTAAAACTACGCAACGGATTTTGATGCGGTTTTTTTTAATAGATAGAGTGATTCAAGAGGAAGGTTTTAGTATATAATTTATTAGGTTTTAGACAAAGCGGGCGAAGCCGCGGGTGGCAAGCTAGTATTGTATAAAATATGGTTTTCAAACACAGGTTTATAGCATTCAAATGCTTTATAAATATAAATTTATAAAGAATAGAAAAAATTCGATCACGAGGCGGGACTCGGGAATGGCGCGAAAGGATGCGGGTTCGAGTCCCGCCTCGTGATCGAATTTTTTCTATTCTTTATAAATTTAAATTTATACAGGTTTATATTTAAACCATATATCTGATCATTAAAATTTCAGTTTAAAAGTATTTACAGTACTGATCATTCTTCAATATTATGACAATTATAAAAAAATAAAAATAAAAACAATCAAAATCAGGGATTATCTTTATTTCTGACATTTTAGATACATCGGAACTTTCATTATGCTCTTCTTCATTTTCACTTTCCCTACTGCCATCACCTGTGTAAATCATTTCATCGATGAATTTAATTCACCTTTAAAAACAAAACCAAGAAGGGTACCTATGTAATAGCAGCTCTATATAATTCCACACAGAGAGAACACGTGCAGTCACTACCAATATTTAAAGACGACTGACGGATTTTTTAGTTTTTTGACTGACAGGCTACCGTCACCTACCGCCCGATTTGTTTTTGATTGTGTATGACCGTGAATTGACTTCTATTTCTTTTGAACAAGGTGTAAAATGCAAGTGCGTTGTTTAGGGTTCTTACGATTCAATGATTCGAGTGTCTTCGGAAATACGACAATTAGCGAAGATTTGCATGCGCATTATTAAGTTTGGAGTACTGTACAGCTATTATTTTGGACAATGCTGCTTTTATATGAAAGACTACCTAGTTGACACCTGCAAATTCGTTCGCGTTAAATAAGACTATGGCAACTTAACCACAGGAAACAGATTTGTTTTTTTCGAAAATTGGCTATTCCAGAGAAAAAAAGAAATACGAAAATATTTCTTCATAATAATATTATCTAAATCTTGCCTAATTTGAAAAAGAATCATTTAAAAAGCTTACATTCCAGATTGTGGATCCAGATATTATAAGAAACACAGAACGTCGCAAGAAAATATTTAGAGAAAGGCAATTGCTTACTTTGATAAACGTTGATCCAACTGCGTCTATTAAAAAACGCATTTTTTCGTTCAGAAAGGAAAGGAGAGGTGTTTTGTTTAGCCGCAAGATGACTTTACCTAGTACTTACACGCCACGATATACCTAGTAACTACAGATATAATGAGAATAACTACTGATATTTTAATTTCTATGAGAAATTTTAAGCATTCTCATTTGATAGGAAGTTTTAGTTAATGCAATGTAGACTTAAACATGCCATATGTATTTGATGTATCATGCATCTATCTAGTACCTAGTTAAATACCTTGATATCTTTTCAATTAGAAAGTTTTAAAAATATTTCAAGGGATTTTTCTCCACGAGTTCTAACGCAAATGAAGTTGACAACCTTAGGTACTGCACTTAGCCACAGACTTAGCGCCATGCATGGATTGGTGAAACTGGATTTTTTTGGGTTTGTTACCTCACAACTTTCGACTGGGTAAACCGATTTTTATGATTATTTTTGTTTTGAAAACTGTTCCCTTTGGATGGATCCTGTTAACTTTTGTATAGTTCTGACATTCGAAAGCCGTTTAGTTTTATTGTTCAAAAAAAAAATAATTATTTTATTTGATTTTATGTTAGGTAGTGTTAGAAATTATATTTAGCAGGACATGGTTATACTAAAATCGCACAAATAGTTGATTTCCAAAAGGAGATGATAAATAGATTCTCCGTTCTAAAATAAAGATGGTTCTTTTAGCATATATTTTATCGATATTAAGTGTCAAAGTAAACAGCTAGAAAAAAATCTTGTTTCTGAACATGTTCTTGTCGCAATAACCATATTATATAATTTTATTAGCAAATAACAACTACATTATATTTTATTCGAACATCTTCAATCTGCCGTGTATATGTTGTAATGCCTCGTGTAATAAAAAACTGTCTTTATGTTGTTTATGGTTTCATTACATTTTATTGTCTTTGGTGCACGAATAACTTCTATCCTTATATTGAACTTTCTTTCGTAGGTATAGCAATAGATACGTTTCAAGGTTTCCACATACATAAAATGTATACATTTCTCCGATAATTTTATTGATTTCACATTATAAAAATTCAAAGTATTAGGTAACATTATTATTGCAATATTGCTAGTAACCACAAATAACAATGTTGAATTCAACCATCGAGATATAATTCAACTTTTAAATTATAAAATATTCAAAAGGTAAGTACCTATTATTAATTATCCTGCAACCTTGATAAGATAGAGGAAAATTACGAATTATAAAAATTTATCACTACCCACTAAAACTTCTTTACCTCCCGCAACCTTGGTTTGTACCTATAGGTATCAAAAGAAAATTTCGTGTGCCGAAAGTTGATCAGCAGTACGGGAAAATGTCGGTATAAAAACTTTTGAACTCCCCCTTACGTATATGCGTGTCGATGCACGGCTCCCCTTGATTACATGCATATGCACACATAGCAGTATTGACACGTGGTGAAACGCGTTTAGTTTCAAAGAAGCTACTTTAAACACGTTTTTATATCGTTGTCGTCACGCATCGGTCAAACTGAAAGTCAATTTGCGCCTGCTTGTGAATTCGTAACTCACGATATCAAGCCACGAACGGTCTATGTATAGCAAATTATATAAAACTACGAGTATGATTATATTGTAGTGTATCATGTTATGTGTATTTTCTATTTAAATGGCTTCTAGTCTGAGTGATAAGTTGAAAATGGCGTAAAATAGAGATAAGTCTCTTAAAAATACGTGCGATAGCTCATTTGATTCGGAATGACGTCTAGAAAAATTTATCGGAAATGTGTATTAGCACACAAAAAATTGCAAAAGTTATAAACAAATTAAGTTTGTAACGCGCTGTACCTAACGTTCAAGCGTAACCCGGGGTGGGCCCCTTCTCCTTCCCCCCCCCCGCCTCAGCACCGCGCACCCCGCTCGCCGCAGTGGCCGGCGCGGGCCGGATAGTTATCTAGAATGTTCCCTTGCGTAGTCGCCGCAGCGCGCACGCCGTTGTTAATCGTATATTTCGATAATTGTAAGAACAATGTTATAATATGTCTTTGTTAATTTATATCTTAATAACATATTGTGTTAAAGTTAATAAAGTACTTTCAACCAAATAATGTTATAAGTGGCGCCCAACTTGCGGCCGCGAACCAGTTTAAACAAGTTCGTGCCGGTCGACCGCTAACGGTTTTCTTTGTTCCTGTGTTCCTGTTCTCTGGTGCCTACGTAAAGAGCGAAGATGCCTCCACGTAAAGTACGAACGGACACCAAGGCAAGTGACGCTGACGCGCAGTCCAGCTCGGATGAAGATACCACAAGACCTTCGCCAGTGCTCATGTCTGGTGACCAGCTGACTTCATTTCTTACCGCCTTCGCGAAGACTCAGGCGGAAGCAAATCGGCAGCTCGTCGAATCCCTCATGGCATCGCACGCGGCAGGTGGGTTTCCCGCGCCGACGCCCTCACCGACACCGTCGTCGATTAACAAAACAGGGAACATGTCCAAGTGTACGGCACGCTTCGATGGTTCGAACCGTGATCCGGAAGTCGTAGAAGCCTTCATCGACTCCGTCGAGATGTACAAAGAGTGTGCAGTGGTTACCGATGACCTTGCGCTTCGTGGTCTCCCGATGCTGCTCCATGGCGAGGCTGCAGTATGGTGGAGAGGGATCCGGACGGAAGTGTCCTCGTGGTCCGAAGCCGTCAGACGACTACGAAGTATGTATGGTACTCCGTGTCCTGCTCATAAGCTATATCGGAAGATATTCGCTAACGAACAAAGTGAAGAACTCGCGGACTCCTTCATCATACGTATACGAGGCATGATTGCTAAGTTTCCTTACGTATTACCTGAAGAAGCTAAGATAGATATGATATACGGATTATTACATAAACGTATTCGTAAGCGATTACCTCGAGGTACGGTTAGCAGTATTGAGTCGCTAATCGACAAAGCCCGAGATATAGAAGAATCCATTACGGAAAGCTCCAGTGCAAGTACTTCATCGCAGCCGGCGCCGGCGGGATCGACGCGCGAGCGGCACGTGCGGGAGGCCGGTACGCGGCCGCCGCGCGCCGCCGCTGCGGCCGCCGCCTCGGGCGTCAATTTGGCGGGAAACGGTGTGACGTCCCCGTCGCTCAGTGGTGCTCAGCAATCGATCGCGCGTTCGCAGGTTCAATCCGTACGTAATATTATGTGTAACGAAGTGCAAAGTGTCGCTAAAAATAATATCGCGAGTGAAAAGTTATTCTGTGCGTATTGCAAAGGTCGAGGCCATACGCGTGATTTGTGCCCAAAGAAAGACTCTAAATATAAATATAATCTATCGTCTAGTGATAATAAGTCTAGCCTTGTTTGTTATGGTTGTGGTGAAAAAGGGTATGTACGAACAAATTGTCCAACATGCAAAAATAATATTGTATCGAGTTTGACATGTAATATTAATAGTAATTCAAATGAACCACAACGTAATATGTTTTATTCAATAACTGAGACGCGGGATTGTTGTAATGTTAGTACGTCGAATAATACCATCACGCGGGACCGCCCTATTTTGAATATTGAGATTTTTGGTTTTTGCGGATCAGCGCTTATAGATACTGCCGCCCGGCGTAGTATCGCGGGTTCATCACTGTATGCACTACTTTTACGTCTAAATGTTAAATTTAAATCGCAGACTATGTCGATTAGATTGGCTGATGGTAGTATTCGTACGAATAATGTATTGTTAACATGTGTTAATGTGAATTGTATGTCTTTGTGTATTCCTGTTGAATTTGTTGTGTTTCCCGATGCGTCAAATAACGAAACGCTATTAGGGATAGATTTCATTACTAAATCTAAGTTGGTCTTGAATTTTTCTTCCATGACATGGTATACAGCTGATCGGCCTCAGTTCATTCACCCCCTACTGACGGAGAGTTCTCGCGAGGTGGTGGATTGTGCCTCTCTCAACCTACTGAGGGAAGATGAGGGCGCTTTGTTGACTGAGGAGGAGCGTGGTGGTTTGCAGAATCTTTTATGTGAGTACTCAGATATTTTCGATATAGTCGGAGAGCCGACTCCATTTGCGGAACATCACATCGATACAGGCGACCATCCGCCTATTGCTTTGCCCCCGTATCGCGTTACGCCTGCCAAGAAGGAGATCATGCGCGCCGAGTTGGACAAGATGTTGGCAGAGGACGTGATCGAGGAATGCGAATCCGCCTGGGCAGCACCATGTGTCTTGGTACCAAAACGTAATGGTACGTATAGGTTTTGTGTCGACTACCGAAAGTTGAACGCGGTCACCAAGACGGATGCCTACCCTATGCCGCGTATTGACGAGCTCTTACAGTCGACCAAGAAGGGTTGTGTAATGAGTTCTCTGGATCTTCGCAGTGGGTACTGGCAGGTGAGTACCGCCGATCGTGACAAAACGGCGTTCGTCACGCCTTTCGGTACGTACCGCTTCAAACGTATGCCGTTTGGCCTTAAGAATTCGCCAGCGACGTTTCAGAGGCTTATAGATCGTTTCCGATCAGGGTCTACTCTTGGCGGTAAGACTATTTTAGGTTATTTGGATGATCTTTTGGTGATTTCGGAAGACCTGGAGTCCCACCTAGCAGATCTGCGTGCTGTATTCGAGCGTCTCCGTGTGTTCAAGCTTCGAGCAAACCGAGAGAAGTGTGTGTTTGCCAGAGACCGACTCAAATACCTTGGGCACGTGATATCTCGTGATGGTATATCACCAGACCAAGAGAAGGTAAGTGCTGTTATAGAAATGAAGGAACCGACAAACCTGCAGCAACTTCGCACCTTCCTCCAAACCTGCTCATGGTTCCGCAAGTTTATCCCAGAGTTCGCCAAGGTGGCTGAACCACTTACTCGCTTAACAAAAATGTCTCAGGCGTGGGTATGGAATTTGGAGCAAGTTAAGTCTTTTGAAACTCTTAAGAAACTCCTGACCACGGCCCCTATTCTTGTTCAAGCAGATTATACGAAACCATTCGTATTGCGGACTGACGCCAGTAATTATGCACTCGGCGCAGCCTTACTCCAGGGGGAGTCACCGAATCAGGAACATCCAATTGAATATGCCAGCCGTCTGCTCACTCCAGCTGAGCAGAATTATTCCACCACGGAGAGGGAGGCTCTCGCAGTGGTGTGGGCAGTAGAACGATTCCGAGGTTACATCGATGGTCACCAGGTCAAAGTGATAACAGATCACCAACCCTTGAAATGGCTTTTCACTCTCAAGTCCCCAAGTGGCAGATTAGTACGTTGGGCCTTGAAGTTGCAATCTTTCGACCTGCATATCGACTATGCCCCAGGTAAGGTTAATGTACTTGCCGATACGCTCAGTCGTCCCGTGACATCAGATGGTCCTGCATCTGAATCGGCTATCTGTCCTGTTGTTGTTGATGTACCGCGCTGGAATGCAACCTCCACCCGTGATGCGCAGTTAGCTGATCCGGAAGTTGCAAAGATCATCCAAGACCTCGAAGGTAAGGATGAACTTAATATAAATCGTTGGTCTGAGAGAGGCTATCTCCTGAATCAAGGTGTTTTGTATCGGTATGTACCTGATACTGATTCCGAGGAGCCTCAGCTCGTCGTACCGGAGAGCCTGCGGAAAGAAGTCATGATCGAATGTCATGACTCGCCTACCGCCGCTCATGGTGGTATTGATAGAACAATACACCGTATCTCGCAACGTTTCTATTTTCCTGGGATGAGACGGTTTGTGACCGAGTATCTGAAGACCTGCATCGAGTGTCAACGCTACAAGCCATCAACCCTCAAACCAGCCGGCTTGCTTCAAACTCCTGTCCCGTCTCAAAGGTTTGAAACTATCGCAACTGATCTTTTTGGTCCGTTGCCTAAAGGACCCCAAGGTGAGAGATGGATCCTCATAGTGGAGGACACCGCTAGTAAGTGGGTGGAAGTCTTCGCTCTCACCGAAGCCACAGCAGAGATGTGTGCTAAAACTCTGGTCAATGAGGTATTTATGAGATTTGGTCTTCCTAGACGGATGATTTCTGATAACGGAGTGCAATTTGTGGCAGACGTTATGCAGAAGGCGATGTTTGTTCTAGGTGTCAAACAGAGTCTGGTGCCGCTATATCATCCCGAGGCGAATCCCGTTGAGCGGAAAAATAGGGATCTAAAGGCTCAGCTCGCCATCTTAGTGGAAGGTCGCCATCAAACTTGGCCAGAGGTACTACCGTTTGTACGGTTTGCTTTCAATAGCTCAGTAACTAAGTCTACGGATCATACTCCAGCTTACCTGACTTTCGGTCGTGAGCTACGGTCACCCATTACTGCTCAGGCAGACCTAAGAGCAGTCGTGGAATCCGAGAACTTTGTTCCCCAAATTACGCCTTACCTGCTCAAGCTCGCAGATAGCGTCTCAGCAGCCAAAGAGACTCTAGAGCGGCAACAAGATGTCCGTAAGACATATGCCGATAAGGGTCGGACGTCTACCATGACTACCTGGAAGGAGACTTAGTCCTAATGCGGACCCACACGCTTAGTAATGCCGCGAAGGGAGTCACCTCGAAGTTCAATCCAAAACGAGATGGACCGTACGTCGTTTCTAAAAAGGTGAGTCCTACTACCTACCTCCTAGCTCATGATAAGACAGGAGAAATCGTCGGTAAGTATCATGTGTCAGATTTGCGTCCTTACCATGCTAGGGAGGGTGAATGTCCTGAGCCGATTATGCCTAAACGTAATAGAGGTCGCCCACGGAAGGTGACCTAACTGCAGCGCGCTTGTCATTTTGTTTGACCTCTCGGGAGACCCTTCCCTGGTCAAAAGGGGGAGAGTGTAACGCGCTGTACCTAACGTTCAAGCGTAACCCGGGGTGGGCCCCTTCTCCTTCCCCCCCCCCGCCTCAGCACCGCGCACCCCGCTCGCCGCAGTGGCCGGCGCGGGCCGGATAGTTATCTAGAATGTTCCCTTGCGTAGTCGCCGCAGCGCGCACGCCGTTGTTAATCGTATATTTCGATAATTGTAAGAACAATGTTATAATATGTCTTTGTTAATTTATATCTTAATAACATATTGTGTTAAAGTACTTTCAACCAAATAATGTTATAAGTTGCAAAAAAAAGGTATTTCGTTTATTGTTAATAACTCCGAAATTATTAACATTTCAGAAATTTTGAAAAAAGATTCTTAAAGAGGAGGAAATTTTCAACGAAAATCTCCCGACTCCCGGAATTCTATCTCCATTATTTATAATTTTAATTTAACGCTGAAAATAGGCCTCCGCGCGGCATTTTTAGTTAGCGCGCGCGGCTTCAAAACCGAGCACGTCACACTAATTATTTTTTTAAGGTATTAAATATTAATTTAAAAATTTAAAAAAAATATGGTGTATTCCGAACACTTGGAAATTTTACTTAAAGTTAATTTTTCAACAAATTAGACAAATGTTAACTAACGAAATTTTTTTGAACTTCCGTCCTTATTGCACATTAAAAAAAATGTTTAAATAATTGCCGGAAAAATTATCACTTCGTGGAGCCCTTGCATTTCAAATTTTTTTCAAGCGGCTGACCACTGGGTCTCAATCTGTGGTCTCAATGATCCAGTATTCAGCCACGATGTTATTGAAATAATATTTTAAGTATAAATGCGAATGTTTGTGTTTAAATCTATAAGTAATACTTCATGTTAGTTAAGTTTTACCTGAAATAATGGTATTATGTGTATTCATATCCAAAAGTTATTATTGTTCCCTTTTTTTCTAGCTAAAAATGCCGCCAAGACAACAGTATCCTCCAGAGAAATCCTCCGAAAGAGATCCTCCTGTGGTTGATTATAATTATATATATTGTGGATTATAGATACATCAATAGGACATATTATAAACTAATATCGCTGATTTTTTTAAAAAGAATTATTGCTGTTTTTATGATAAATAATAAGAAGTTCCTAGAAAATAAGAAGACACAAAGAGATTGTAACAGTATGTTTAAAATAATATTTGTATTATGTGCGATATACATTTTTTTGTGCTAAGTGAATCGTTGCTATAAAAATGTGATTAATATAGTTGATTTTTATATAACATTGTTTATTTTGATCTCAAATCTCTAATTAGTTATACTTACTAAAGGCTGAACACTGGGTTCAACAAGGCTGTTTATTGGTTTTTAGAGGCTGTTCACTGGGACACTAGGCCATTTTTTGTTTAAAATTAATTATATATTTTACTAAGAGAATTATTGTTTTTCATAAACGCTGATTCGAAACTACAATAAACAATAAATCCATACATGTTGTACGTTTTTTTATTCGACGATTGTTGTAGAAATGGCAATTGTCAAAACTTCAAAAAGCTGTTATGAGGCTGACCACTGGTGCCGTTACCCTATAACTTTTGCAATTTTTTGTGTGCTAATACACATTTCCGATACATTTTTCTAGACGTCATTAGTATTTTTAAGAGACTTATCTCTATTTTACGCCATTTTCAACTTATCAAGTAGACTATTCTATATGATAGCATAATCACAACTTAGTAAGTGCATTCGGGTAGTCATTACTATTGTTTCTTGTATATTAGGCGAAATATAAAACAATAACTTGTCAATTTCATCAAAACATAATCTTCTTTATTATATTTATCCTGAAATTACGCTATTGTACTAGTACACAATATTTTGTCTAATAACGATGATCGAAAGAAAAACCTTTAAGTGCGTTATAGAGAAAAAACCGTTGCGTAAATAAGATATACTATATATCAAACGATGGTATGTATGTAAAGGTAGGTATTAGATATTAAAAACTATATTATGATTTGTTTGAGAAAATTTGTTTGACTCTTGTTTCCTTTTAATGATACCTATTTTGTATTAGATGATTTAAAATGTATGCATAATCTACTTGAAATTGCCTAAACAATGCCTTATGCCACACAATGCTGAAGAGTAAAATGCATAATGTCATGAGCATCACGTTTTTATTAATGTCTTAAAATCGGTTTGGTATTTCTGAAAAATCAATGTATGCAACCTTTTATCTTAGTTCAAGATCACATGGTACAGCTCTTTAGCGTTATTTTATATTGCAAAAAGCTTTTTTTAATGATTTGAGGGTATATTATGTTCTATAATGTTACACAATACCTTAATGTCAGATAAAAAGGTGTATTAGATATTATACATTGAATTTCTAAAACATTATGCGATATATAGAAGGAACCTAAAATATCATTGAGTTTTATTTTGTGTGAATTTTAGTATAGATCATATTATTATAGTTAAGAGATTTTTTTTAACCAATATTGTGTTGGTATAAGGGTCCTCTGACTCGTACACAATATAAAAATAACAATAGCTAATAAAAGAACAAAATATCAAGCTGAATCCCTAGTTATTTTCTTTTAGTTGATGTAGCACTTACAATAATTAACATCACTACATACCTAGTATAAAACAAAGTCGCTTTTTCTGTCCCTATGTCCCTATGTATGCTTAAATCTTTAAAACTACGCAACGGATTTTGATGCAGTTTTTTTTTAATAGATAGAGTGATTCAAGAAAAAGGTTTTAGTATATAATTTATTAGGTTTTAGACAAAGCGGGCGAAGCCGCGGGCGGAAAGCTAGTATTAGAATAAAAACAAGGAATTGAAAAGTTTCCACAAAGCTTTATCACCTATAATTATACATAAACATGTGTTTCGTTAAAGCTGTTTTAACATCCTCAAGATCGAAATGATGATGTAATTGTTTTCGTTAATATTAAAGTAGATAAATTATACAGAACTCATAATGTACAGATTCTGCGGTAGTTTTTCATAACGGCTAAGAAGAGAGTAACTAATTTTTGAAGAGAAACTTCTTAAGGCGCGTTGAGAGTAAAATTGCAAGGTCGCGTCATGGCAATACCGTCACGTCATGGAGTAAGGTGACGATTTTAGTATCTTAAATCTTGCCAAATAAGTTTCACTTCTGACACGTGTGCTCGGCACACACGCTCTTTTTATTTTTTACTTTGTAACTCACGCCATTTAATTGAACAATTGAGACCTTTTATATATTATGTACGGTCTATATATTTTTAAAAACTTTTATTTGTTACTTATTTCGTGTGTTTTATTGAAATCATGATTTCAGTTCTACAATATATTGAATTTATACCCAAACACTAATAATAATAATTATCTACCTACCATTAAAGTTTACATAGCGTTATCAAGTGTGGTTTGAATAGCATATTATTATGTCCTTGAATACAAATTATAAAAAAATAATATCTATACATATTCATTTGGAATTTACATCAAGTATAACCTAGGCTCCTCATACAAGTATTGTTATTAACGTAATTATTGTAATTTTTCGTAAAAAAATGCATAATTTATTCTTCTCTTTTTTTGTTGAAAAATTGTACAAAGTGAACACATAGGTACTAGCCATCAGGCGAGATCGCCCTCAAATGCCTGAGCAGACGTCAATAAAAAAAAAAAAAACAAAAAAAAATTTTTGTTCCTCAAAAATTATCCACACAAAAATTATTATGTATACTTAAGAGAAATAGGTAAAAAATCATCTCGGTTGAAACGTGAAAGTGTTGACCTCACGAAACCGGCTCTCAGCTGATGTAGCTTCAATACAGAACCGATAATAATTTGCGTATTTGCGAAACTCGAAATGTTATTAATGTTTTACTGTTATCCGTTTAGTTTTTGGACAAATTTTGGTATTTTAATGTTGGTATAACCTGCACTTGGCCAGCGTGGTGGATTATGGCCTGTACCCTCACAGGAGGCCCGTGTCCCAGCAGTGGGAACGTATATGGGCTGATGATGATGATGAATGTTGGTATACTTGTAACAGTTTAATTATATTACGCTTATGATATCAATAGAATTATAGAATAAAATATTGTTAACACGTGTAAATGGAGTACCAACCTTATAGGTACCTACCTATGATAGCGCGCTGTATAATATATTTAAAAAAAAATTATGAACAGATAGGAACATAATCCATAAAATAAACGAAAAAAAAATGTTGTTTATTAATTTATTTCCTGTATAGGTTTTATGTTTTTTTAATGGTCATAATTTTACCAAAATAAAGTTCCTTATTATAATTTCTTTATTTTAATTATGGTAAAACATTAAAAAAAATAAACACATACACGGAAAAATATCCTAAAGAACTATATGAAGATTTTCCGCAATCTACATTTATAATTTTGTACTTATAATCATAACATTATTGAGGATGTCGTTTTGAATTACGTAGTTTTTTTCAGAAATATAAAAAAATCAATTATTACGGTGATAAAAAATAAACGCTAAATGGTTTGAGATGAGACTAATAATTCAGATTAATTCGTTATGTAGCAGATATGAAACTTTATTTTTAACTAGCTGTGCCCGCGACTTCGTCCGCGTGGAATAGTGACTGCATAGTAAACTACATAACACATAATTATTGAGTAAACACGTACTACCATAAACAATTAAATAATAAGCACTTGCAGATTATTTTACAGTTAAGAAATAAAATAAATTAAATAAATAATAACACAAAAGAACTGTTAGTAAAATTTATTACTAAACTGAGCTAAAAAACTTAGGTACAAAAGAGTTCAAAATTTCCAGGGTATGGCTATCCTCCCGCTCCCATATCCTTCTACTTTCACAGACTTTCAACTTTTCCCTTTCACCCCTAGTAAATGGCAAAACCGATTTTGATGTAAACCATGTCTAATTGTACCTATATGTACACGTCATATCCTTTGATGCTTCATTTGGATTATTTATTTCCACTATCACCCCTTAGGTGCACTATATGTAATAAACGGATGAACCGATTTTGATAAAACCAGACTAATTGTAATTCACACGTACCCACATACCCTTTCATTTGATATGCCGCTTGAGTGTATTATTTGACCACATTCGATTATTCATTCCCACTTTTACTATAATCCAATAAATTGATAAACCGAATTTTTTTTTTGCTATAATCCAATAAATTGATAAACCGAATTGGATAAAAATATGACTAATAATTGTACTTTCACACGTTATGCACTTTCATTTGATATGTCACTTGGGTATATTTGACAACATTCGTTTTTTAAATTCCCACTTTTAACCCTATTGTGAGAAATTACACGCGAGGCCGGGTTAAATATTAGTTTGAATGTAATAAGAATGTACTGCGATTCTACTCAGCTACCTAAGTGATGCAGGTAGTTGATAAAAAATCGCAGCTAGCCAACGACTATTTACAAAGTGAGAGTAGTTGGGCCAAACGCCGTATAAACAACGTCCGAGCCCCTAGGCACGATTCGTACGAATGCACCACGAGTCAAAGGAAAGCGGCTTTTTATAGTATTCGACAGCTAAGCATGTTCAGATATGAAATAATGACAACTACATTGACAACTATTCATCCACAAAAATATTAAATCAAAAGTTACGTCTAACACTATATATAATAAATGGATGAACCGATTTTGATTAAATATGCCTGATTATACTTCACACGTCATGCCCTTTAATTTGATATGCCACTTATGTATATTTGACAAAATGCATTTTTTTATTCACACTTTTATACCTATATCCAATAAATGGATGAACCAATTTTGATAAAATACACCTAATTGTACTTTACACGCCATGCCTTTCATTAGATATGTCACTTGGGTAAATTTGATAAAATTCATTTTTTAATTCTCATTTTTACCCCTGAATGGATGAACAAATAAATGGATGAACCGATTTTGATAAATTTGACTAATTGTTCTGACAGGTCGTGTACTTTCATTTGATTTGTCACTTGGGTATAAATTACAACATTCGTTTTTTCATTCCCACTTTTACCCCTATATACATATAATAAATGGATGAACAGATTTTGATAAACTATATCTAAGAACCAGCGTCGGAAAATATTCCCCCTCACAAATACCGCATCTAATTCTTATAACTCGTTAGCGTTCTACGGTGGCACAGACAGACACACAAACACACATAGCGGTCATAACACGTCCCCTCTTTGCGTCGGGGGTTAAAAATATAACCGCGGCTGTACACACTCGTCGAGAGCCTCTCGTCGAGAGCCTCGGCCGAAAAGACTCTCGTCGAGAGCATGCCTGTACACACTCGTTCTAACATTTGAACTGAAGACTTACACGAGAATGGACGTAGAAAAAGCTGCTGCTATTTGTCTTTGTGCCGTGAGCTATTATAATTTTTTAAACATTTACTATAAAAAAAATTTCTCAAACCATGGAGAAAAAGAAGATGATGGATGATTACCATGCACCGCAGTAGAAACAGGGAAATTAATATAAAAACTTCCTGAATAGTTAATGTATTTTATTGTATTTTTAAGGAATCAATAGAAACGCTTCTTTGTTTCAGAAGTACAATGGAAAATCAATTGGCTGAGTTGGTGGCAGAACCTTCTGGCCAATTTAAAATAAATCCATAAAAAATAAGTTCCATAAAAAAGGTTCTGTTTGATAACACTCCAAAAACTGTAATTCTCGTTCATTAGACCACATAGTGAAACACGTGCGTTCATAAATAACGTCAGCGAGCAACTAACTGAACAAGTGTGTACATGCTCGCTCTCGTTTTCCTCGCGAGACTCAACGAGACCCTTTGACTCGGGCGCAAAAAACCGACCAGTAACCGAGACAACCGAGGCGAGACACGAGAGAGCGAGACAAGACGAATGCCACCATGTACATACTCGTTCTCGGCCTGTCTCGGTGTGTCTCGGCGAGTGTGTACAGCCGGCATAATACCTACGACATAATTTAAAGGAAATTTTATGTAGAAAATTTACCTAGTAGTAACTATAATGCAATTTGTGCAGGTTTTAGGCTGAGCAAAAATCTAAATAAAGGTCCTTTGAACTCCTCCCCCCCTACTGCACCCTCAGCCTACCCCGCCCCCCCTTTGGGACTTTCGATATGACAATCTGGACTTGTCAAGGAATAACTGTAGCGTATAACTTACGTACAGTACTCCAAAAGTAATAATGCGCATAGAAATCTTCGTCACCGTTCGGCAACTGTCATATTCCCAGAGCGTCCGAAGATGATATTTATATAGAGCGGTTAAATGCATTTTCTTCATGCATAATTTAGTCAAATTATGTGTTTTATGCTAAACGAGATTATTATTTGTAAGTAACGATTTTGTTTCGATAATTCCTTGTAAGTAAATAGCGAGGATAACCCCCCGATTGCGAATATATCTTTGTTGGATTGATTTACTTGGAAAATTTTATAGTACTTTACTGAAGCTGGTGTAATGATGGAAGAAAAGAAGGTTAAAATAACACAAAATTTATATTGTATAAAATATGGTTTTCAAACACAGGTTTACATTTAAACCATATAAATCTAATCATTAAAATCTCAGTTCAAAAGTATAATTACAGTACTGATTTTTCTTCAATTTTATAACAATTACAAAAAAATAAAAACAATCAAAATCAGGGATTATGTTTATTTCTGATATTTTAGATACATCGGAACTTTCATTATGCTCTTCTTCATTATCACTTTCCCTACTGCCATCACCTGTGTAAATCATTTCATCGATTAATTCAATTCACCTTTAAAAACAAAACTAAGAAGGCTATGTATGTATATATCATAAGGTAATAGCAGCTCTATATAATTCCACACAGAGAGAACACGTGCAGTCACCACCAATATTTAAAGACGACTGACGGATTTTTGAGTTTTTTGACTGACAGGCTACCGTCACCTACCGCCCGATTTGTTTTTGATTGTTTGACCGTGAATTGACTTCTATTTCTTTTGAACAAGGTGTAAAATGCAAGTGCATTGTTTAGGGCTCTTACGATTCAATGATTCGAGTGTTTTCGGAAATACGACAATTAGCGAAGATTTGCATGCGCATTATTAATTTTGGAGTACTGTAATAAATTTATTTATGTGTTATTAACGTACACTGTACAGTGTATCAATAGAATGCCTTAGCAAATGTTCGCCGTGATTACTTAAATGGTCATAACTTTTTTATTTATTAACCGATTAACATGAAATAAACACTAAATGTTAAATGAAGCTTACCACAATATATTTGTGAAAACCGCATCTAAATCGGATAAGCCGTTTCTGAGATTAGCGTGTTCAAACATACAGACAAACAGACAAACAGACAAAAATTTTTTCAACAACAGTTTTGGATTCGGGCACGATTCAATAATAACACCTGCTAATTTTTTTTTACATATTTCAATTGTACAGACACTACTTTTCTACAATTTTATTATATGTATTGATGATGATGATTGATAATAAGTAATTGTTGGAGTTTCATTTAATGTTATAAGTACCTCTCTTTTCCTTTTCTTTTTTCCCTTATGAGGCGAATTTCCAAGTCGTTTCTTAGTAGGTACAGTAGGTATTATAAAAGGAAACATGAAAAATTTCAAGTTTTTAATTCCAGTAACTAGTATTACCTATATAATATAGGCTGTGTGTTTATATGTCAGTCAGTCATTAATTTACTTGTCCTTTCTATAAATATAGAAAAGTATAGCTTGTGTTAAATATAAAATGAAAAAAAAAAGGAATGACCAACCTCCGTTGTTTTGACATCGAAGGACCAAAGTCCGAAAGGTAAGGCGCATTATTGGCCTTCTTTCTCTTTATTATTTCTACAAATAAAAATGCTAATTTTACCCTTGCGCTCGGCGCTTGCGTCTTAAAAAGTATTTGGAAATACCGATTGTCTATATTAGCGATTATTGTTTTCCCTATAACATTCAAGGATACTCAAGAAAATTAAATTTGTATGCAACTGTGCATCCATTGAATATCAATGACAAATATATTCGCATTATAAATCCTGAGTAAAGCAATGAATATGGCAAATGGCAATATAAAAAATATAGATTATACAGTTTTAGTTTTTAATCGGGTCTAAAGTCCATTCTTAACAGCTATATTTTTCCTCTTAAGACAAAAAGTTGCACTATACTAATTTAAGTAATTAGAATTTTACAGAGTAAATATCCAATTTTTTTAGCAGTTATAGGACAAATTCAAAAACGTGTGTGCGATATTTGCCCAATATTGAAATGACAAAACCCAAAACATAAAATTATCATAAGAATAAAGCTATTTAACGTGTTTATTATCCTTATTTTAATGTTAATATTGGACCTTCGTTTCGGAGCATGTAAATGAATCGTTGAAATAGTTCGGAGGTCATCTAAGGTTGTTTTACGTGTACCAGAATGATGGAAGCTGAGCAGTTATACAATATTAGTATAATATGACATTCTGTAAGGTTCTGACTTCACAGTTTATTTTAATAGTGGGCGAGTTAAGTGTGTGATTAATGACAAACTAAATATTAAGATTCAAATAAATATTATATAGCTGGGACTTATATATCTGTTGTGTAGAGTGTATAGGTACTCAGTTTTTTTTCTTGAACGAATTCTCTTCTATACTGGCATTTTTTGGGATATCAGAACATTACCTACCCGATTAATTGTCACAAGGTTGCAATATTTACCAACGTATGCAAGGAATGCATTAGTCCATAGTTTAGATATGTATCTTCAAAAAACCAAGTTCAAGTTTAAGAAGAAATGGATAAGAATAAAGAAGATATTAGATAGACTAAAACAACTTTCGGGTCATAGGTACACGTCTTCATAATCCTTCATTATCCTACTTCCTTCTAATATTATAAATGCGAAAGTTTGTGAGGATTTGTGTGTGTGTGTGTGTTTGTTACTCTTTCACGCAATGACTACTGAACCGATTATAATGAAATTTATCACACATATAGAGGGTAACTTGGATTAACACATAGGATAGGTGTTATCCCGGAAATCCCACTGGAACGGGAACTATGCGCGTTTTCCTTTGAAAACGCGGACGAAGCCGCGGGCGGAAAGCTAGTCTAGAATAAAGGTCAAAATATAATGAGCCGGTGGTATACCACATTTTAATTAAATATTTCGAGTAAAAACTCCCCCGAGGCTCATTAAGTGCGTTTTTAACGTTATTTTATTTACCAACCGTTTTTTGTCTCACCTTGACATTTAGGTGCTGCGATGGGCGGGAATCGTCTATTTGTATATTTTTTTGTCAACAATAAAATTATTTAAATTAGAGGCTCGGTGTTTAACATATTTCCATCAATATGTCTGATGATAAACATATTTTAAATATACAATAGGTATTATGTTTCGTAAGTGATCTCTGATATTTTGCTTTTTAATAAAACGGCATAAGCTTGTGTCGGGTATAACCTTTTTAAGCATTTTAAGCTTATTTTAAAGCTTAATAAATTGATAATGATTAATATTTACTCCATAATATAAAATTATGAGCATTATAGGACACAGTATAGCTAGTCATCCTTGAATTAATCCATGTTTTGATATTAATTTTCTTCTCCGTATATTCCCACGAGATTTTTCGCCAAATTAGTTTTCCATACCTACGTTAAAAATTAAATAATTCAATCGGGGTGGTACTTGCAAAATGCTATCTATACATGACTGACATCGATTCCAAAAGTCGACCAAATTGCTCAACTGTTTACTTATTCGGACGACGCGCAAACACAGGTTTAGCAATTTAGTTAGATCAACATGTTTAATTAAATGTTGCGAAATTCTTCTGTGACAAATTTCGCATTATTGGGATTTTAGTTTGGTTTTTGGTAATACAGGTCGAGCGGTCGATGGCGCCGGAAAGACCGTAGATATGTATGGTGTTGTTTGGCCGTGATAATATATTCTACGCAATATTTAATAATGAAAAATTAATAAAGGTTTCATCTAATATAGGTAATATTAGATGAAACCAATTTTTATCTTTATTTATATTTATATTACATCCAATTATTAACATTGTCTCTATCTACATTTATTAAATTCTATATTCCACGGTGAAAGTGCCTCAAATACTAGCTATTTTCTAAGATGAATATTATATGATGCTTACAAATTCATAAGAATCATAATAAATATTTTTTTTTACTCAAACTAAAGCATAATATTATATTTTTTGTGTAATATAAAAAAACATTAATCATTCTTTATGTACACATACATTCTGTAAAAAAAAAGACGTGTGGCACTCGGGGACTGCCGCGGTAAAGCTATTGCATAGCATGCCTTCAAGCCACACCTCCGTGTCCGTCGGAGTGGGGAGCGTGAGGTTTTTTCGTTACGGTATTTCTCGATTCGGTCCCCGCGCTCAAGGCCCGCGATAGAAGCTATGCAATAGCTTAAAAACAAAATGATCATCACGTAATAATTTAATAATTTTGACACAAAAGTCAGGGTCGCCAATGCGCGGATCGAATAATATTTTTTTCTTTTTAGTTTATACAAAATTGTATTCCTAAAATACGCTTCAATTAAATTGTTTATAAGTTCCGCTGCCAACAGCAATTTGTCGTGATAAGGCAGTATTTATTAGTCCACCAGAAGTTTGAAGGTTCGATATCACTTCGGAAGCACCTTTTAAACTATGTACAAATCGTTTTCAACACGGAAGGGTGTATTTTCAAACCATGCGATACTCATTTATAACCTGACTATGATCTTATTTTTTTTATGTCGCACAAAATTCATTTTTCTAAAACGCTTATTTTCACCTATAGGTATGTTTTGTAACCGACTCCCTGGACTCGATTTTGAGCCAATTTAAACGGACAGATTCAATTCAAACTTTGTCCACTTGTCAAAGATCGGTAACAATACGAAAATTGTTTTAAAATTATACATATTGTTACTACCACAGTTAGAGTTACTACTAAGCATGACTGGGCGTATGTATATATTGTAAGTAAATTGGATAAACATAATATAAACTTTGTAAAATAGGTTAAAACGCTAACTAGATTAATTCTTTCAAATCCCATTATAATAAAATCCCAAGAGCGCCTAGCGACACACATAGCATGAATTAATTTCGAATTTAATCTTATTTTATGTATATGTCGTGGCCATATCGTAGATTTGCTCATTTCATGAAATGGCCAATTTAGTTTGGCCAGATCGTTAAATCGTCAACGTTTCACGATTTGGTCATCCACGTTTGGCCAGATCGTCGATCTGGCCAAACGTGGATGGCCATTTCACGAAATGCGACCATTTTTGTTTCTTTTTTAAAAAGCGATTCGCTTCTGGCCCTCGCCGGCCGCTGCCGCGGCACGCTCGCTTTGCTCGCTCGGCTCGTGCGTTGTTTATTAAAGTCTAACCTAACCTAACCTAACTGTTTTCTATTGAAAAAACCATTCGCTTCTGGTATTCGCCGGCGCTACCGGGGCACTAACTTAAATGACAATAAACAAGTTCTTAAAATATTCTGAATTTTTTAATGTTTTATGGACTCTATAATATTTTATACGATCTGGCCAAACGTGGATGACCAAATCGTGAAACGTTGACGATTTAACGATCTGGCCAAACTAAATTGGCCATTTCATGAAATGAGCAAATCTACGATATGGCCACGACATATATATTTTTAACTAGCTGCTCCGCGCGGTTTCACCCCCGTGGCTCCACTCCTGTTGGCCGTAGCGTGATGATATATAGCCTATAACCTTTCTCGATAAATGAGCTATCTAACACCGAAATAATTTTTCCAATCGGACCAGCAGTTCCCGAGATTAGCGCGTTCAAGCAAACAAACAAACAAACAAACTCTTCAGCTTTATAATATTAGTATAGATTAAACGCAATAGGATATATAATGACAGGTATTATACGACGGAATTATGTTGGTCATTTCGTAGCATACCTAGGGTTCAAATATTTCGGATACCAAAAAAAATTGTCGGTTTATATCACATCATTAATTTAAGTTACTCGTTTCGAGCGTATCTCCTATTTCGGAGGTCCGGAGGTCCGTTAATAAGTGAAATGAAGGGCCAAGATTCCACGCTCACTAAAATCAACGACATGCATAATATAATTATATGCTATAACAGCATAATGCGAGTATTACTTGTATACGTAGTATATTATTATTAGTCTGTGGTATTACCTATTAATTGAGGAAAATCGCAGTTAATTCGAAAATGCGAATTTCAATTTTATTAATATGAGTATAGATTGCAATTTGGATTAAGTGGCCAATTTCGTAGTAAAGATCTTAATTACGGCCGGTTTACTCTGCAATCTGCAATATAATATTATATTTCTAGAGATGGTAAGAGTATCGTCTGTGGTATCGTTATAAATATTCTGTCGCTTTCTCTTGGTTTTTGATAGTAATCTCACAAATTTTACATGTTTACGGTATTAAATTAAATTGGAATTAGACTTCGCGTATAGTGAAAGGGTATGTCACTATACAAATATATTTTGTTGTTTTATATTTTGAGTTTATTTACACAAATAATTATGATACTGCGTTAAAAAGTATTCCAAATTTAATGTAGAGTTTTAATAATGGTTTATTTGTATAATTTTTTAATCAACTAATTGTTTACATTATATTGTTTTAATATCTTAACATAGGTAACGTTTTTTTAACATCGTTTTAAAAATCTCAACTTCCAAATGAAAACTTAAGGTTAATAGTTGTCTAGCGAACTGAACTAAAATTCTGAGTACTTAATTTAAAGCTACCTAATGTTATTTGTAAAAACATATTGATTTCTATATAGAATTGCAATGTACACTATAAAGCTAACAATGCGCTAACGGTTATAATTATCAGTTATGTATTAATGCTATGGCAAGGTCGATTGTAGGCGACGGTAAATAATCCAAACTCGACTGGACTTCTAACAGGCTAAATAGATTGTATGGTGCATTTAATTTATTGGTCATTTAATATTTCTCACTTGAGTAAGCTTTTAAAATAATTAAAATCATTGTTTCATTGATATTTTTGTTATAAGGCCACCAGACCAGGTACCGGTAGGTAAGACAGCAAATTGCAAACCTTTGCAATTTGCTGTCTTACCTACCGGTGTTTCAAAGACCCATCTTATTTGGTTTACGTACTAAGTATATAATATTTGTAGATACATAGTTACTTACTTTTCAGTCATTAATTGTTTAACTCTTCATATTAATATGTTTTTACTTAATTGGACTTAGTAAATTTAGTTTTAACTAGCTTCCGCCCGCGACTCCGTCCGCGCGGATGTCGGTCTTGGCGTGGGTGGTTTATTTCTCTATTTTGAGTAACTCTGACAATGACATCTTATAAATATCTATTGGACCCAAATACGGCTAGGCCTATAATAATACGCAACGTGTGTTCGCGGTTCTACAGAACAACGTCTATGGATAAAACTGAAAAATTAAGATTAATTTTTTTTCTACGTATTTTTCCAGGATAAAAAGTATCCTATTTTACGCCCAGGATAATAAGGTATAATTATACCAAGTTTCATCGAAATCGAACCGTTAGTTTTCACGTGATGTCTTCACATACAGACAGACAGACAAAAAATTTTTTAATCACATATTTGGGTTTGGTATCGATCCAGTAACACCCCCTGCTATTTATTTTTTCAATATTTTCAATGTACAGAATTGACCCTTCTACAGATTTATTATATGTGTAGTGTTTGAGTAAAGTATAGGTACTATATCCCCGGATGTCTCGGGTTCGCGGGTAGTGGGGAGCACAGTCACGCAGCAGCCTCGGGCGTGAGCGGACGTGTGTTTACCCTAGTTACTGGCGACGCAACGAGCCATTCCCATCCACTGCGTATACGAGTGTGAACTCGTATCTACAATATGTATAGATTAAAATGAAAGCGAAATATACGGTCTACGAGGTAGGTAAATAAAAGCAGTGTCAAAGTCGATTCTACAAGAGTCGGTTACATACAAAACATACAGGTGAAGCTAATGAAGGCGTGATAATATTTAAATGTTCTCCCTACATATTTAGTTAGAAACATTGTTTGACTAAACGTGCGCTATCACACTCTCTCAAACTTCAGACAGAAGAACACAAGAACTGTATTCACTATGAACTTGTCCTACAAAACTATGCGTGTTTTAGAAAACTTTATCCTAAAAAGATAAAAGTGCGTATGCATTATGGCTTGTGGCTTTACCGTGACAAATTTCGAGAACAATCCATGATGTGGGTAACGGTGCATGCGTTTAATGGCAAGTCTAGATTTTCGCTCCAATTTTCATCGGGAGTTATTAGGGTTGCCTGGTGTTTAATTTTTCTTTGTCGTCGTAAGCGGTGTCTGTTTTCTGTTGGAATTCAGTTTCATTGATCGATTTTATTGAACAAAATTAAATGCAGATGAATTAATAGTAAAATAAATAAGAAGAATAACTTATTAAATATGTAAATATTATTGAAGTGAAAACTTCTTTAGCGGCGTTGGGTATAAAATCTTAAACTCGCGTCAGGACACGTGGCCTGATCGAAAAAGCGTAAGACGGATTTTTTTTTAGCCCTTATATTCCATGCGTAAGACGGATACCATTCCAAAATATCAAACATGCTGAACGTTAATAATCAAGTTTTCACTTCTGCCGGCACTCCCGGAGTGCAACCCGTCTTTTTTTTTTTCATCATTACAAATTTATTGGAAAAGTTGCAAACAACCAATACTTATAGAATTTAAAATCTAATTTTGCATTTAAAAAGTATTCGATATAATTAGTAAATACAAACTTGAAAAAGCCTAATTTCCACGGTCATGAGAAAGGTTATTTTTAAAATGCTTTAATTTGGCTTAATGTGTAATATCATGTTTTAAGACATGTTTACATTATACATGTAATAAATATATTAATTGCTAACGTACATACTAATCATCGTAATTATTTCAAACAAGTATGTGACAAACTCGTTTTTGTTGAAGGTTAATAGGCAGTTTTTAATTATAATTATTTCATGTTTTGGTGTTTAAGATTTGGGTTAATGTGGTATAAAAAACAGTATGAATCGCAAACCTTATATTTAGTCTGTTAAAAATATTTATTTTATTGGTTTTTATTTGGAATTTTAATGTAATTTTTATGTAGCAATGTAATTTTTCTGAAAAAATCATATCAGCATGGTTAAATTATTTTTATATTAATCTCGAATTTTAAGCTTGTAATAAAAATTGTAAAAATATTTGGTTTAAATATTATGTATTGGGATGAGAATGTTTCGGTCTTTTTCATAACTACGTATTAGCACAGATTACGAAATAGTTACTACTTTTAGTTTGGACGCGGATTTGCTCGCACGAAAGCTTCACAACCGTGTTCGACTTTTTCTGTCTGAAAAAATTTATAGCTTATGCAACTCCGATATTATAAAATCTCAATTGAAAAAATTACGAATATTGGCATGAAAACTTACTGTATCATTTGCTATATTTAAGTTTTATCGTTTAATTTATAAAGCATTGTAATACTTCTACTTGCGTCCAAGCGTAGGTACTTGTTTTTTCATGAACCCATAATAAATAATTCATTTATTGTATTCATTCAAAGCCTTTATTCAGCCAATCCTAAACCGAATTATGTGACGCAATTTCATGGGAAATAACGGGCACGCCCTTGAATTTACATTTAGAATCGATAATCGGATGTATCGAGTAAATAATCGATATTAGTGACGGCTATAGTATCTGTAAGTTGATCAAACGTTCCGGTTCAATGGTATTGTATTCACTTGTTTTGTTGATGTAATTGTTGCGGTGAATTTAAAAATCGTTTGGAATATTTAGTTCGCATTTAAGTTTATTATGGCAACTTTGTTATAGTTGTTATTTCGAGAGAGATTTTTTTAAGTTACAGTTAATAAATTATGGTGATGTCTACTACCGCGTGCGTCTTTACGAAGAAAACAATATTCGAGCTCGTTGCCCCATTGTGGCATAGAATATATAGGTACTCTAACGACTGTGGGGAAAAAGACATTTCATATCTATTTCATTGATGTTACTCGTATCATGGATGAAAAGACGAAGTTTTCCAGATTGCGATCATTTACCTATCAGATCTCACTTAAAATTTCTTGGTCGTAACATTTGCTAACCACTACAAAGCAGACGGAAATCAGCATAGCTAGTCTATAGTTATTAGTAACCAATATAAAAGAGCAAGCACGTCGAAAGAAATTACAAAATCAGCGGCACGCAAAACATCGCCGGCCGATCGAATAATTGGCCAAAGATTGCCTATTCGTTTGGAATACATGAATAATCATCGATTGTATCTCGTAATCACTCATTTGAATAAGTTCCCATGTGTATGTCTATTCTACTATTCTTACATCCTACTATCGATCTTATAGCTATAGACTTAACAGCGGTAGTTGCGTGAACGTAATTGAATTATGAATTATTAAATTGTAGCCACTGTAAGTGAAGATTTAATTAAGCGTGATGCAGCTTTTATGAATGCAATGTTTTTGTGCGACTTGTAATTTAATTAACATGAAAACAAAAGTGTTCGCGGCTTTACTGATGGGTCTATGCAGTTTTATTTATTAATTTCCAAGTTATTTTTGTTAAAAAACCTTAATTTGCACATTCTATAGTTAAGTATACCTACACACTCTTTAGATTAGCATCTAATTATTGGGTTTCTCCGATAAATTTAAGCATTTAGAGTGATAATAGTGCTGATTTGTAGTGTATGTACGTGTAGTGGAACACTAATGAGCCTTATTACGACCAAAGGAGTATCATGACCACAGGTTTAAATTTTCTGGTGTTATAATAGTTATAGATTATAATAAATACATTACGAAAACATATTTTTCACAAAAGAAGTCAACAAACGTGTATTACCAAAAGTTTTAGTATTTACCAATATACTTTAAGTTTCTTAGTTTACAATATACTTTAAGTTTCTATTACCTATGATCTTTGTTTAGATAGAAAGTTGTTCTGGCCATATAGCATAGACTATTTTATATCTTTTTACACGCACACAGTCATAGTTGTTAAACATAAATATTATAGAGTGTTCGATTGACCAATAAACCAGTTCGGATGTACAGAAGATGTTGATTTTATGTAAGTTACGAGTTTAAGTGAAAGTTATGTAACTTGTGCTTACAAGTATGTAGGTACAAAAAATAACGGCAGACCATTTTATTTTTACTATATCTTATTACTTATTTGATACTAGCTGCTCCGCGCGGTTTCACCCCCGTGGCTCCTTTCCTGTTGGTCGTAGCGTGATGATATATAGCCTATAGCCTTCCTCGATAAATGAGCTATCTAACACAGAAATAATTTTTCAAATCGGACCAGTAGTTCCCGAGATTAGCGCGTTCACACAAACAAACAAACTCTTCAGCTTTATAATATTAGTATAGATTTGTTTTATATTATAATAAGTTATAACATTCAGATGCTATAAAAATGGGAAAATTTTAAAGCATAATTTTTTTTCCTAAAATATCGACTTTTTCAATACTTACTAAAGTATAAATTTTTTTAACTTCTTAAGTATTTAAATTATATGCTTGCCATCCAGTCATTCGCTTTATCTTTTATAATTAACAATGATGAAAAATAGAATTATTGCTAAAATTTCTTGTATCTAAAGGAAGATTCCTCTTATAATAATTATTTCAATTAAAGTATATTCTCATTAAGACAATAATTTGTGCCACATTGACATTTAACGATCGTCGCGTGCGCAGATGGTACGGTTATTAGCGAAGTTATTTCGTTTGCGATATTTATTAGTTTTTGTAAGGAATTGTCTTGGCACGATACGAAAGTAGGTTCATAAATATACACTTAAATGTAAAATTTAGTAAGATGTAGTAAATGTAAAATTTACCTTGAAATTGTATTCTAAACTAGCTGTGCCCTGCGGTTTTACCCGCATTGCTCAACTTCCATTTGTCTTAGCGTGATATCCTTCCTTATATAAGTATAGCTTGTTAATAGCTTTCCTCAATAAATGGGCTATTTAACCCTGAAAGAACAAGAAAATATACTAATTATGTTGAATTATTACCATGGTCATTATCTCCCGTTATTACAAAGATTAATTATAGATTCTTTAATACCTTAAATACCTTATTTACTTATAAATTCCTTAAAATCCATTCATTCATCTTCCTATGATGACATTAAAAGAATAGTCCATTACATACAGACAAGTGAGTTAAAGTTTTATGTAAATTTACTAGCGACCCGCCCCGGCTTCGCACGGGTGCAATGCTGATACTAAATACACTACAGAAAAACTGTGAACGTTGTATATAAAAACATAGCGGCCCGCTCCGGCTTCGCACGGGTATAAAATATATAGCCGGGCGGCCGGCCGGTACCGCCGCAAACGCTACGTCCCGCAATTTTTAAATCTGTAATATCTTCGAAAATATTCACTTAAATCATACGGTGTAAAGGGCCATATAGATCTATATTAAATGAACAATGTATTCAAGGTATTTAATTGGTTAAGGATTAATGCTGTATTGGTTAAAATCGCTTCGAAAATTAGCCATTATTTGTCGTAAAAAGTAAATGACAAAAAAAGTTATTGTGGGTTATCCATAAGAGATAGACATATACCACCGCGGACTTTTCTGTAGACCTTTTCAATGTGTATAATACTTAGTACATTATTTTGATAAAACTCGTAGGGTTCAGCCTGCGTTTGCAATGTAAGCGGAAAAAATGTAATTTTTTACGACATCACATAAGAAACCTCAAAAATAACAGTACTTCTCCACTATTTGATGGATGTTATTATACATATAAACCTTCCTATTGAATCACTCTATCTATTAAAAAAAAAATGTTGTGTGGTTTTATGAAACCACGGTAAAAGTGAAACTGTTCGAACGGTTCCGAACACTGCTTTGTGTAGCGCATGTCGCGTGTCGGTCGGCTGCCGAGTAGGTATACCTACTCGGCAGCCGCGATACACGCGACATGCGCTACACAGACCAAAAAGTTTGAGACGATGTAATAAAAGTTTCACTTTAAAACCGAATCAAAATCCGTTGTGTAGTTTCAAAGATTTAAGCGTACAAAGGGACATAGGGACATAGGGACAGAGAAAGCGACTTTGTTTTATACTATGTAGTGATAATGAGCGGTGTATTGCTTATCGTGCTTTGCGATTTTATCTTGAAATAATTTAATATTGTGTTTATTCGACTTTATCACTTGGATTTTTCATTATTTTTGTCGAATATAATTTAGTGTGAATTTGAATTGTTCCTACTAATTAGTAATTAATAAAACACTTCATAGAGCTTCTTTTAAAATTTGACTAGTTTCGCAATAATAAAACCGTTTTAAACCCGTTAATTTCAGGATGTATTTTCAAGAGCAATGACCTTGTACTATGTAATGTTTGTGGAATGCGAATAAGACAACAGAAATGCATAAATTAGCACTAATTGTTGTTACGTGACATAAATATATCGTTTGAACGTAAGTTATATACGAAAGAAGGTTTACATTGTATACGATTAACAATATAAATTGATAAACATACGATTTTTTTAAAACGCTTCATCTGTAATTACCTACATAATATTATGTAACATCCTTTAGACTGGAATTTGATCTACATTAAACGGACAGACTTAATTGAAACTTTGTACACTAATAAAGGGTCGGGACAAGTAAAATACTAGAATGATGATAATTAAAAACTAGCTGTCTTACCACAAAAAACTTTAGACAGGGTTTAACTTTAAGCGCGGGTTCTCTTTAATCTGGTTTTGTCGTATTTCACATTACAACTATTAAAGTGACAGATTTCTGGGCCCTGTTTTAAAGTTAGACTGTGTTTAAATTGTTTTGTGGTAAGACCATAGGTGTTGTCAAGATGACCGCACAATATCGTATGTACTATGTTCTGATTGGTTTTATCGGAGACTAAAGAAAAAAGTCAAGGGACACATCACACAGCATCTCACCTACTTGACCCTAAAGAAAATCGATCATTGTAATTTGTAACGGATATCTTCACACATAAGAATAAAAACGTTAGGCCTTTCTCCCATTACGATACGCACAGGCGATTCAAGTATCTTGCAAGTCTCGGAGACTAGTCGCCGCGCCGTGGAGTATCTCACATACATATTTTGTATGTAGGCTCGCACACTACGCTACCGGTACCTACATACAAATGTATGTGAGATACTCCGCGGCGACTAGTCTCCGAGACTTGCAGGCTACTTGAATCGCCTGTGCGTATCGTAATGGGAGAAAGGCCTTATAGTAAAAGTAAATCAAGAAACATCAGGTGTCGTTATCTAAAGTTTAAAGGGCTCATTAATTTTATACTAATATTTTTACCAAAAAAAAAACGCCTGCAAATTGTCAAAAATTGACCGAATTAAATGGGACAACACGGGAGCAACCAGGTTTCAAATAAAACAATAATCATCATTTGGTTGATCCAGTCGAATGTTTTAGGGTATCAAACCCAAAAAAATCGCATTGAGAACCCTCCTTCTTTGAATCGGTTGTAAAATGCACCTCTTTTGTTTGTGGGAACATTCCTAAATACATTGAAATATAAACAAGTCAGTAATACCATTGCGACATACATGTACCAATTAGTTAGATTTACAAAAGAAAGGCGTTCCTATCGAATCAATAACATGTAACAAAGGCATTGTAGAATCGATTGTGTTTCGTAATTTTATATTGAAAGTGAAATTTGATTGCTCTGCATTAGTTACCTGTTTTGTATCGGTACTTAGTTAACTATATACTATGTACTTATGTAGTCTACAGATAAGTCGAGAAAATAATTTGTTGTAATCAATATGGCGGATGTAGTTAATCCTTTATTAAAGTGTGATTTGTGTTAATAATTACAAATACTAACTAACTTGGTAAAGTTATAGAAGATACCTACTTTTGACAAAAAACATGGAACAAAACAAAAACTAACAATTTTTAAGAACTGTCGTTTCTTAGGAAATTGTAGTAATGAATATTTTACGCTTAATTTTCCGCAATAACTGAATTTTACGACAGAAAACCGCGGAAACATAACCACCATGAAACATGTAAAACAAAGTTGTTTGAACTCAAAAGATTACATTGTTTCACAGTACATATTCTCAATTGTTCGAATATTACATTTGTTCAAACAAACGCACGTCAAAGTCAATAATTTACTATTTAGTATGTCTTTTGAGCAGCCTTGAAGATCTACGAATTAACATTTATCGCATAATTCACACGGATAATGTCATAGATATTTTTAAATCTCTTTGTGATGTAAGATCATGTATTCTGGTCAGTATGGCTTTTTTATTTATCTACGTATTGGATTTCTTTAGTTTGTGAAATTATTGTATTAATCAATTATTGCTCAACTCCGAAAATTCGTTTTGATTTATATTTACCTATTTTTATTTCAAACCCCGGCTTTTTCTGCATTGTAAACACAACGGAAAAAAACTCCTAAGGAGAATAAAGGCGGAAACATACTTACGTGTCGTGGCGTGTCGTGACGCTTACTGTCGTGACGGTGAGTGTGCACACTAAAATGTCGTGTCGTGGCGTACTCTGGCGTTATTTCTGAACAGTACTTGACGAACCTTTGCAGCGTTCAAACATAAATAATGTTTTCTTCTGTTTCGGATAGTGATTTTGATGAAGACCTTCAATTTCTCTTAGCAATGAAACTTCTTAAGAGCAAAAAAAAGAAAAGAAGATACTCGGTTCACCCTATAAACGGAGGGAGACAAGACAAAGGTGAATTTCATCGTCTTGATGATTGATGAAATGATCCTTGTAATCTTTACACTTAGAATCATATATAACTTTTCTTTGACGTACGAGTTCTATGAGATCGTCAGTCATTTTTAAAATTAAAATTTAAATCCCGCTAGATGTTTGCGCCACGAGCCACGCGCCAGTATAGAAACACATTTTTGTCTGTTGTGCCGTGTCGCGCCATAACCCCCCACCACCGCTCTGGCGCAATCGGTGGCGAGCAGTCCGCGCCTCGACAGAACGCGTTAAGTCACGACACGACACGCAAATATGTCCCTAACCATATTAAATGTATGAAACCGATATGCTCCTGGCGCGCCAGGACACGCCACGACACGTAAGTATGTTTCCGCCTTAAGGTTTCGACTGCAAGCATTGAGATAATAGTACTACCACGTACTACGTATGGAGGAGACACCACGAACAAAATCTGTGCGCCATTTTTTTGCTCTAACTAAGTTTTAAAAATTATTATCTAGTTAGGTACTTACCGATGAAAGTTATTCCTTTGCACTTTTCCGTATTATTTGTATTATTTGTGCAATATCGTAACACACACGAAGGCATATTTGATGCGTTTCACTTTAAAACAAATAAAAAATGAGCGTGCAGTTACGCCATATGGCGTATGTTGAGCGGAACATAAGTGATGTAGGCGGTGTCGTCTCCATGTATATCTCAATGACTGCAAGAAGTATTTTCAAATTAGTTCAGTATTTTTGGAAAAAATATCGAATTAACAAAAAAATTAACTTAAGCATCTAATTTAAATTCAGCACGAGGAATGTCCATATCTTTAATTTTTTTTGTATGAAAATGTAATAAAATTATTTAAAAAATATATTCTAATAATTTTATGCACTCAATTTTATAACTACATAATACCTATAGAGTTGGATCCGTTTATTAAAAATACAAGAAATAAACAAGATACTTTCAAACTTGTTTTAGAACAGACGCATTATAATATTTTAATCATAATTCACATCCATAATGAATAATAATTTACTCTATGCAAGTATCGATACAAAAGTATATATTGTGATGTGCCATTTAAAACTATCTTTGTATTAATTCTATTTAAAAAAACAACCTGCACACACCAAAGTAATTTTAGTATAAACGTTTTTAAATTATGAATAGACGAATCAAATGACTCAATAACATAGCGGCTAATTCTACAAATTACAGTCGAATATATAGGTATACTTATAATGAAGTATTACAAACAACAATATACAAATACAAATCCTCGCCTACTTTAATCAGCCTGTACATAGAAGCCTACGTATCGCTGTTTACACTATCTAGAAGCTTGGCTGCTGACCGCATTCCAGCGAAATGTCCGCAGGAAACACTCCCTTCTATCTTGCCAATAGCCCTTTAAGTGTTTCATTGTATATCACAATACACGCCAAAAATCATAAACAATATTGTGTATATTTGACAGGTCATTCTATTTTTTTTAAATTTTCCATTTTTAAACGCAGCCTGAGCATGTTGTTTGAAGTTCTTTTTGTTTACAGCCAGTAGGTACCACTTTTTTTTTAATTTTTCCTCATCGAAACGATTAAAAAAATACTATCCAAGTTCGTAATTTAAAAATATTTATTGAACTGTGAATAATATTTATCTTATAATCTACGTCATCTATACACACGTTTACGCACAAATGTTACGAAATTATGCTATTGTTTTAGTATCTAAAATAAAATATAGAAAAACATACGTCAATAGATACGTAGTGATTCTACAAAAACTTATTCACGATGATTCGATATCACACATACATGGACGTATAAAAAAAGACGGACGGAGTATCGCCTAAACATTGAGTGAAGCCTAGTAATGGCGGCGACACATCCATGTGTGTGCAGTGTGTGCCAGGTTGATTGCCAGATGCAATAAAATTACCCCACACTTTAGTATTTTTATTTTTCAATTTGTTATACTTTTTATGTGTACTCTAACTATTAGAACCTATGCATAAATACAATTTCTATTTAGCTTTGACAAATCAACCACTGGACGCGAAACCAAAGGAAAATGTATGAAAACTTGTTCAACCAATATTGGGGGGAGGAGAGGTAATGTCTCCTTAATTATTATTAAAATAAATAAAATAAAATAAATAAAATGTCAGTTTATAAACAAACAAATAGGAAACATGCTTCATACGATTTCAGTATACATATACTTGAAATTTTCAAATTAACTGTCTTATAACAGATGTCGTAGACAGTATTAATTGGCTGTGATATTTTTTTTTAAATATGGTTGTTATATAAGGGTTAGCATAGTATACATTGTTTTTGTGAGAAGAAAATGCAAAAACAAATTTGCATTTTGTATCAAATTATTTTATTGTAATTTTAAAATTAATTAACTTTACATCAACTCCCCGACTTTTGGGAGAATGAAATTTTGAAATAATGGCAACACTATGGCAACAGCTGTCCTGATGACAATGGCGGTTGTTATATATAAAAATAACTTGTTTCCCTGTGGAATGTAATCCTCTGTGTTTTATTATTTAAAATTGTACTGTTGCGACACCATTTAACCACGCAAGACGGCATTTTAAATATTTTTTGTGAAACAGTCACTGTTTCACAAAAAATATTTAAGATGCTGTTAATCAGTCGGTAGTTCACGACGTAATGGCGGCCGACTAGCTTACTATGGTGAGAGTGTGTGCGTGTTCATTGTCTTTACACGATCGCTAGCTTACTATGGTGGCTTCACGTTGTTTGTTCGTAAAACGGCGTCCGTCTTTTTTTATACGTCCAGGCACACATAATTATATTATCTTATAAATCATTAAACCACACGATTGTACCATATCTGGGTCGAGAAGTAACAAGTCATTTTGACCCGATTTTTTTTCCAATTGTCATCATTATTGAATAGTCGTGGTAATGACCTTTTTGTTGTCATTTCCTAGTGACATTTTTCATACATTTCATCTTATAATTGGATGATTGTCTATATCTGCAGTAGTAGTGCTATTGTGCTTGTAGTTTGTACCTTTATATTTAGAAGGCATAACATTTACTTCTTATTTTTTTGAAAAATGTATGCAAGGGCTGGATTATTTCCTAGGAACAAATAAAAATTTGTCAGTTTAGTTTTCCACTGCACTCTGATTCCATATTATTATTTTTTAAACGGTTTAATTTCTCTTATAATTTTTAGCTTTCCCCAGTTATTAGCCTCAGTCAGTTAATAAAATAGTTAAAAGAAAAAACGCATTCAGCATTGTGCCGGAATTTCTAAATCTCTATATATAAAACTCAAAGGTGACTGATATAGTGATCTATCAACGCACAGCCCAAACCACTGGACGTATCGGGCTGAAATTTGGCATGCAGGTAGATGTTAGGACGTAGGCATCCGCTAAGAAAGGATTTCCCAAAATTCTTGCGGGAACGGGGAAAAACGGGGATGCACGAACAAAGTCGTGGGCGGAAGCTAGTTTTATATAAACAATAAACAAACGATAAAACAATGGTAAAAGCATATTAATTGTTCTTCCGTATATCATTCGTCAATAGTCATTCTTCATTGAAAGATAAATACATGATTGATTACAATATCATAGAGATACTTTCCCGTCACATATGGCAATAGAAAACACGACTTTACGTTTCACAAATCTTTACGAGTTTCTAAAACTGTCATTTTATCGCTTTAAGGGTCATAAGATTGTTTACGACTGGCAAAAAGGAAGTAACGATTTAGACTTTAGGAGCGTTAGCTACTATAAAAATATTCTGTGCTTTAGGACTCATGCGTATAATATGTTAATGTAATTATACTAGGTTCCATATACTTGTGCACGATCTATAGGTTTTCGTTATCATTTGATTTCCTTCACGATTTTGATTAATTGATTTGATTCTTGTTCAAGAATTAGGTGTTATATGGTATGGTGGACATAGGTATTATCATCATCAATACATATAATAAAATTGTAGAAAAGTAGTGTCTGTACAATTGAAATATGTAAAAAAAAATTAGCAGGTGTTATTATTTAATCGTGCCCGAATCCAAAACTGTTGTTAAAAAAATTTTTGTCTGTTTGTCTGTTTGTCTGTATGTTTGAACACGCTAATCTCAGAAACGGCTTATCCGATTTAGATGCGGTTTTCACTAATATATTGTGGTAAGCTTCATTTAACATTTAGTGTTTATTTCATGTTAATCGGTTAATAAATAAAAAAGTTATGACCATTTAAGTAATCACGGCGAACATTTGCTAAGGCATTCTATTGATACACTGTACAGTGTACGATAAAAACACATAAATTTTATTACGTAAGTTATACGCTACAGTTATTCCTTGACAAGTCCAGATTGTCATATCGAAAGTCCCCAAGGGGGGGCGGGGTAAGCTGAGGGTGCAGTAGGGGCGGAGGAGTTCAAAGGACCTTTATTTAGATTTTTGCTCAGCCTAAAACCTGCACAAATTGCTAAGTCTAAAACCTGCACAAATTGCATTATAGTTACTCTAGGTAAATTTTCTACATAAAATTTCCTTTAAATTATGTCGTAGGTATTATATTTTTAACCCCCGACGCAAAAAGAGGGGACGTGTTATGACCGCTATGTGTGTTTGTGTGTCTGTCTGTGCCACCGTAGCCCGCTAACGAGTAATAAGAATTAGATGCGGTATATTTTGTGAGGGGGAATATTTTCCGACGCTGGTTCTTAGATATAGTTTATCAAAATCTGTTCATCCATTTATTATACATATATAGGGGTAAAAGTGGGAATGAAAAAAACGAATGTTGTAATTTATACCTAAGTGACAAATCAAATGAAAGTACACGACCTGTCAGAACAATTAGTCAAATTTATCAAAATCGGTTCATCCATTTATTTGTTCATCCATTCAGGGGTAAAAATGAGAATTAAAAAATAAAATTTTATCAAATTTACCCAAGTGACATATCTAATGAAAGGCATGGCGTGTAGAGTACAATTAGGTGTATTTTATCAAAATTGGTTCATCCATTTATTGGATATAGGTATAAAAGTGTGAATAAAAAAATGCATTTTGTCAAATATACATAAGTGGCATATCAAATTAAAGGGCATGACGTGTGAAGTATAATCAGGCATATTTAATCAAAATCGGTTCATCCATTTATTATATATAGTGTTAGACGTAACTTTTGATTTAATATTTTTGTGGATGAATAGTTGTCAATGTAGTTGTCATTATTTCATGTATGAACATGCTTAGCTGTCGAATACTATAAAAAGCCACTTTCCTTTGACTCGTGGCGCATTCGTAGGAATCGTGCCTAGGGGTTCGGACGTTGTTTTTACGACGTTTGACCCAACTACCCTCACTTTGTAAATAGTCGTTGGCTAGCTGCGATTTTTTATCAACTACCTGCATCAATTACGTAGCTGAGTAGAATCGCAGTACATTCTTATTACATTCAAACTAATATTTAACCCGGCCTCGTGTGTAATTTCTCACAATAGGGTTAAAAGTGGGAATTTAAAAAACGAATGTTGTCAAATATACCCAAGTGACATATCAAATGAAAGTGCATAACGTGTGAAAGTACAATTAGTCTTATTTTTATTCAATTCGGTTTATCCATTTATTGGATTATAGCAGTAAAAGTGGGAATGAATAATCGAATGTGGTCAAATAATACACTCAAGCGGCATATCAAATGAAAGGGCATGACGTGTGAATTACAATTAGTCTGGTTTTATCAAAATCGGTTCATCCGTTTATTACATATAGTGCACCTAAGGGATGATAGTGGAAATAAATAATCCAAATGAAGCATCAAAGGATATGACGTGTACATATAGGTACAATTAGACATGGTTTACATCAAAATCGGTTCTGCCATTTACTAGGGGTGAAAGTTGAAAGTCTGTGAAAGTAGAAGGATATGGGAGCGGGAGGATAGCCATACCCTGGAAATTTTGAACTCTTTTGTACCTAAGTTTTTTAGCTCAGTTTAGAAATAAATTTTACTAACAGTTCTTTTGTGTTATTATTTATTTAATTTATTTTATTTCTTAACTGTAAAATAATCTGCAAGTGCTTATTATTTAATTGTTTATGGTAGTACGTGTTTACTCAATAATTGTGTGTTAAGTAGTTTACTATGCAGGGCAATTTTTTTCTTATATGTACCACTTCTTTTGCCACTGTGGTCAATTACAATTTGTGCACGGTTACGGCCCAACTTAAAAGATGTCAAGGAGCAATAAACTTATAGATATCAATATGATGTAGGAATGTATTATGGAGGTAAAGGTAGGTCTCGCTCACTTGAAAATATTACATGAAAATAAGAAACCGAAGTTTAAAAATTAAAAAAAAACCCAACGCAATGAAGGAAAAGGAATAAATAATTTTACAAACTTCCCGACGATCTTTAAAATTATGATAATATGATAATGATGGTATGGCAGCCCCGACGACTTTGTTTTTTTTTATTTTTATAAATATTTAAGATGGTATTTATTTTTAAAGATCTTCGGGAAGTTTGTGAAATTATTTATTCCTTTTTCTATGCACTTTTCTTCGTTGCGTTGGGTTTTTTTTTTTTAATTTAATTTTTGATGAGCGACTATGATGACTAAGATGAGCGCTGAGACAAACGTCAAAACGCAAAGGAATAGAAGGAATCCGCTACGATACTAATTGTCATAAGCGTATGATGTGTTTTGCACAATTTTATTAAATTGCGACTGGATGAAAATTTTGTTCGTGATCGTCGTCGTCGTTGGTAGGGTGAACAAATCTTTAGCAAAACATCATCAGTACGCTTATGTCAATTAGTATCGATAGCGGATTCTATTCCTTTGCGTTTTGACGTTTGTCTCGGAACTCATTTGCTGCACAATATATTGTCAAAAACATCCATACAAGGAAGGAAGGAAAATAAATTTGCTCCTTTCCCTCCTGGTGCCTAAAAAATAATATGACATAATTTAAAATAAATTTTACGTAGAAAATTAATTAGGCATTTATATATTTTGCTCAGTTTAGTAATAAATTTTACTAAAAGTTTTTTTAATTATTTATGGTAGTACGTGTTTATTCAATAAAAGTTAAGTAGTAACTACTATGCAGTCACTATTCCACGCGGACGAAGTCGCGAGCACAGCTAGTACGTAATATTGTCAATGAATAAGCTCACTTTACATAAGAAAGTTATAGAGAGGCATTGGTTTGTGTGATTGCGCTGATTTCCTCTAGACCGGACTCGCTTAATGAGAGAACGGGTCGTGCTAAATGTATAATTGATTTGTTTGTTTAGTATGGATGACGGGGTTTAACACCACTGTGGTGAAGACAATTATACCATTACATTGTTATCTATCTATACTAATATTATAAAGCTGAAGAGTTTGTTTGTTTGTTTGTTGAACGCGCTAATCTCAGGAACTACTGGTGTTAGATAGCCTTGAGCCTTATAATATATAGCCTTATAGCCTAAAATAAGTAGGGCACAGCTCGCTGTATCTTATTTTGATTAAAACTATAATCAATCTTCCGTTATATTTTTTTTTACTCATGTAAACTTTTACAAGTGTTTTCGAATAGTTATTTTATTAAAAGTAACACCGGAAGGTCGCTTTTACGTGCTTCTGACGAGAAGTACTGGCAAGAAACTCGATACAAATGCATTTTAGTGATTTTTATCTTTTTGGATTTGTATTTGGATACTATCTACTTATTAAAAAACCGGCCAAGTGCGAGTCGGACTCGCGCACCGAGGGTTCCGTACAAACCTGCAAGAGTATTTGGTATGAATTTCAATTTAATACCTCTACGCGTTTATGAGGAAATGGGTAGTAAGTTTAAAATTATTAAAAAAAAATATATTATGTGATGTAACTAAAAATTTATGGTTTTCGTAATTTTTCCTTTATCTATGCTATAAGACGTTGCTTCGTACCAAATTTCAAGATTCTGAGTTCACGGGAAGCACCCTGTAGGTTTTGATTCCCTTGCAAGTGTCGAAAATTTGCGGCATAAACGGCTGTATCTTTTGATTGCGTTGGCTTAGAAGTTTGATTTTTTCACAGCTTCAAGGGACAGTAGACCTGAGTAATTGATATAAATTTCAGCTTTATACCTCCACGCGTTCCTGAGAAAAAGGGTCTTGACAGACGGACGGACGGACGGACGGACGGACAGACGGACAACAAAGTGATCCTATAAGGGTTCCGTTTTTTCCTTTTGAGGTACGGAACCCTAAAAATAAAAGCTTACGTAACTTGCATACCTACCTGTACGAAGCCGGTGCGAGTAGCTTAGTCGGTAGAGTAGCCATAAAGAACTTAATCATTATATTTGACGAAGTATATTGTTTCAAGTGTGTTCGTCGACTGATTAATTGATTATAGTCACACAGGTGTAGTTTCATACTGTTGTAAGTGCGAATTTTTTGTAGTTAGTTTTTAGTTTTTGCCTCATTATATTCTTGTTATGAGATTAGATATTAGAATGCAACTTCATGTTACTTGTTAAGTTTGTTTCGTACGAGGAAAATGATTAACTGTTGTGTTCTTTTGTTTTAAATGTTTGGTACTTTCTGAAATAGTTCAGTTAAATTGTATTTTTTAAGGGGTTGTCCTGATTGTTATGTTATTTTCACAGGCTTCTGGTTCTTCTGGTTCTGGCTTCTATTTTGTTTGTTTGGTACCTACTTTTAAGCTATTGCATAGCTTCTATCGCGGGCCTTGAGCGCGGGGACCGAATCCAGAAATTGCGTAACGAAAAACCTCACGCTCCCCACTCCGACGGGCACGGAGGTGTGGCTTGAAGGCATAGCATGCAATAGCTTTACCGCGGCAGTCCCCGAGTGCCACACGTCTTTTTATTATGTAATTTTGACTGTTCCCGTGACATTTTTTTGAAAATGTTAATGTAACAAACTTTTATTAATTGTGTACACAGGCTAAAGTAAACTTTGAAATTGATATGAAGTTAGTTATGAAAAATGATCAGAAAGTCGTGAAAAAAAAAGACATGTTCAAATCAGAAAGAACTGTTAGCAAAGATGATTCAATATTGTTTTAAATCGACATAATGTTTCGTAAGAGAGTATTGAAGTTTGAGTATTGAACACTGGTAAATAAATAATGTTTATGTTATTAAAACAAGTTTTATTTCCGTTTGACCTCAGGATGTTGAGGGCCATGATATTTAGATATTTGCATAATAATATGTAAGATCTATATTTAAGATTTATACTCATTATAAACTAGATTCTGTTTTGATTGTTGAAATGATTCATTAAATAATTAATAAAAAATAAATACACGAATATGTAATGTAATTAAATGAGATAGAAAAAAATACAAAGTTAAAATAGGTTTTCTTCTTGCTTAATTAATTACTTAATTGACGAGATACACGCATCTTATGTCGTTAAAATATCATACTGTCTCTTCTTCGAAAAGCTACTCGTACAAAACTTTGTAGTCCACGCGAGCGAAGCTTCAGGCTGAAAGCTAGTATTATATAATCTTAGAAATAAAAAAAATGCATTCCAATATATCTCTGTTAATTACTTATTTACTAATGCATAATTTAGAAAATGCGTATTATTTTCGTAATCTATAACATAATGGTGTGTTAAGTCTTTAATGACTAAAAATGGTGTTTTGAATCGATTTTGAAGTATTTAATGACAGAAAACTAGATAAAAAAAATGGTTGCCTGTAAAGTCGGTTTTACGGGCGAAGATTTTACGTGACAACGTCTTTTTCTCGGTAGAATATTTATGTGCTGCGCGCGCGGCAGACCGCGGGCCTCTCTCTCGTTCGGTGACTCATCGTAACGTTACCGAGCGTTACACTTTTTCATAAGTGACTCCCAGTCGCAACCTAATTTAAGACGTTGTCACTAGGGTGGGTCGAAAAATATTTTTTCCGAATTTCGATTTGTAATAGTGCGCAAAAGATGACCTGGGTAAAGACTTAAAAAGTTGTATATTTATTTTTAATATTTATTAATATTAATTACCCGCGCATGACGTTTAAAAATTCGGAAAAATTGTTAAAATCGGATTTATTTTATCAGAGTTTATTGTATGAACTACATGGTTTATAATGATAGTACATTCTTATATTCAGAGATAAACGTAATATAAACAATAATCAGCCTAAACTATTAGAGTAATCGTCCGTACAATGCGGGGGAAGGAGCGGGGAAAGAGGACGTAAACTGTCGATCACGCGTCATTGTCTCAGTGCGTCTAATTAGTTCCGGGTGAAAGGTCGCACGCATTCATCTACATTTTTCGCTATTTTAAGTAGTTTTTGTTAGTTTTGTGACGTTGTGCATCATGGAGATTTCAAATAACACCCGAAAATCCACAAGTTGTCCCATTTTTGGTGCTCCGGAAGATATTAACGAAAATCAACTACCCACTTACAAACAAGTTATGAAATATTATAATTTAGTAAGACATCAGCTTAAACTTGAGAACAATTCCAAAAAGGAGCCATCTATTAATGAGATATCTGAAATAGTGTCATCTAAAGTTGAATGTTTGTGGAGAAAAGCGTCTATTCCTACTGTGTCTCATAATCGTGTGATGCAATTGATTAAAAGTTACCACGCAAAGTGTAAAAATTTATTAAAATCATTGAAGCGTTTATCAGAAGGAAAGATTCAAGATTTTCATAGAAATTCGGAAAAACTGTTTGATTTGAGTTCATGTAAGTGTAAAGATTTAGAGTTATGCAAATGTTCCAAGGACCAAAAGATTCCTAAGGAAGAACGAGCTTTTTTAATAGATCAGAGAACGGAGAGAAAAATGATTATGGGAACTGTTGATTTATTGACAAGTAAGAGGAAGAGAAAACTGAGTGATAGAAAAATTAAGCTTAAAACCTATTACGATTCTAGCGTTTGTGAACCAGGTCCTTCTCACGAAAATCCTAATACCTTAATAACGTCTGAAAGTAGCGATGAAAAACAATCTGTGCCCTCAAGTCCATTAAAACCAGTATCAAAAAAACGTACAATAGCATCTCTGAAGAATTTGTCAACTATCTGTGACCGATACGGGATATCCGACAGAGCAGCCGCTGCTGTCGCTTCTGCTGTTTTGCAAGATGCGAAAATTAATAACGAAGTAATCGATAAGTCAAAATTGCGGCGAGCGAGACAAAAATTACGAAAAGAAACATTATCTCAAGGCCATTTAGACACTATACCTGCCTTATTTTTTGATGGACGAAAAGATAAAACCCTGAAAATTGTTATGAAAGGGGGCAAAAAATACCGCTTGACATCCGTGGAAGAACACATTTCAATAATTAAAGAACCAGGATCGGTTTATGTCGGGTATGCCGTTCCAAGCCATGGAACTGCAAAAGGGTTAGAGTCAGCTATCTTTCAAACAGTAACAGGTCAATTGAATATGTCTCTAGAGGATACTCTTGCCATAGGTTGTGATGGGACGGTAACCAATACGGGCAAATACGGCGGAGTCATACGGCTTTTAGAAAAGCGTTTACAACGACCACTTCAATGGATCATATGCCTTTTACACTTAAATGAACTGCCCTTGAGACATTTATTTGCAAAACTTGATGGCACCACAACAGGACCTAATACTTATTCAGGTGCTATCGGAAAGTTATTAGATGATTGTGAGAAGCGACCTGTTATCGTGTTTGAAAGGATAGAAGGCATGTTACCAGACATTTCAAATGTAAAAGACCTCAGTTCTGATCAACGTTACCTTTATGATATCACATCTGCCGTCATAAGTGGTAAGTGCTCTCCCGATTTGTCTAATCGCTCTCCGGGAAAAATGTCACATGCCAGGTGGCTAACAAAGGCTAACAGGATTTTGCGCTTATATGTGGCTACTGAGATACCAACAAACGAACTGAAACAACTAGCTGTTTTTGTAGTGAAAGTATATTCTCCTATTTGGTTTGAAATCAAATTAAATCCGACGTGTAAAGATGGAGCAAGGCACTTTTGGAAGTTGGTTTATTATTCTAGATATCTTCCGCAAGAATTGCAGAGTGTTGTTGATCCTGTACTAAGGCGAAATGCTTTTTTTGCGCACCCAGAGAACTTGCTCCTGTCTATGTTATCTGATGAACAAAAACATGTAAGAGAACTTGCCGCTAGACGCATTTTAAAGGCGAGGAAACCATCAGAACCCCGTCAGCTTCGAGTTTTTGAAGTGCCAAAGATAAATTTAAACGCTTCGACATACATCGATTTGATAGACTGGTAGCAATCTTACTCGCAACCACCTATACTGACCAATGTCCCGGATGAGACTCTTCATTCCCTAGTTGAGACAGGTGGTGATGATGAAGTCCTTTTCCTGCGGCTACCATGTCATACTCAAGCTGTGGAGCGAGCTGTTAAAACAGTGACCGAGGCATCTATGCAGCTTTGCCATAAAAAAGCAAGAGAAGCTTTAATTAAAAATAAAATTAGATCACGAAAACTTATGCCTAAGTTCGAAAGTAAAAAAGATTTTATCGTGATTTGAACATGTTTTATTATTATTTTGTCGTATTATTTGTTGATTTTTCTTTCTTAATAATAAAAATTAGTCCAAAAGCACTTTATTTTATTGGTTTACTTAGTTGTTTTTCCTATAGGTCACGAGAAATTAATTTTCAAATAAATTACAAAAATATCAAAAATTTCAGTTTTTCAAACTCAATGCGCGGGTAGAAGGGGTTAACCTAGAAATTTTTTTTTTCGTTATTTTTCCATTAATGTATGTGGGTCACGTTTTTTTTTGCTATTACAAAACTTATTGGACAACTTTATTTTTTTCCATACAAAAGCGACCCACCCTAGTTGTCACGTCAAAACGTGTAAAAACGATACAGGAAGATGATCCGGAACTCAAGTAGTAATAAAATTAGGTTTCATATAAATATTACGTGATATCCGCTAGAAAGTTTGTGATAAAATAGTTTCATTATTTTTATCATTATGTAATTAGTAAGAGGCTTCTAGTGCGTTTAACATTGGTGTTATTTTGATCCGGAACGGTTGTTTTAACAGTTAACGCCTATGTTAAATACACTTTATATAGAACCTAGAAATATATTATAGAACCTACACTTTATATTTATTAGATATAATTATTGAAGTGATGGTCATGAACAATTTTTTTATTGTAAAAGAAAAGCTGGGCGAACAAATAATTGGTCATATTTGTGAATACTAATAATAATTAAAGTTAATTCAATCTCAGATTGTCTAAAACATTCGTTTAAACTTTAAATATAGTACAACAGTAAACAAATTGTAACATATGAAAATTAATGCGTAAAATGGATTGAGTGTAAAGATGTTGCATATAAATGGTGTAAATATTTAAATAATGTTCCAATAACCACGAATACATTATTTTATTAAAGTTTTTTATTGGGTTAGAAAGCCAAATATCAGCCTAAACCTACTGGGTTAATAGTTTTGCGTAAAGAATTATTAATCTTCTTTGATAAAAGTTGTGCTTCATTTGTGTTGAATGTTGAATTCATACGAATAAAATCGATTTGCAAAGGCACAATGAACTTAGAAACAGTTTAATTTAAAATCTTTATTAAAGTATATGTGGAAATTCTAAGTTTATGAATGTAATATTACTTTCTCTTATCCTACATTATATTTTTTATTTAGGTATACGCTCGTATTGAGGCAGGCTAAAATCTAACCAATAACTCACATGGGAATTGGCAATGCAAATGTTATTTTTTTTCGTAAATAAACAAATAAATTGGAAAATCGAAATCTTATTCGGTATTTCCACCACACAAATCTACCTATTTTTATAAACTCAAACTTACACTTATGAAAACACGTCACTATGACTAAATTTAGTATCGTGAACCCTCGACCTTTAGTTTCAGACGTTTTAGCACTTCTACTATGGAAGTTTCACGTTAGCTTGCGTGTTTGAGATCGATAAACTCATGTGAGCCGCGGTTTTGGCGTGAAAAGTGTTGAATAATCGATGTATTATAGATATATGATGTATATGTTACTGAAATTGTAAGGCTTACACTATATGAATTGATTTGGTGTTTGATTTACGATTATATTGTGCTTCCATCTACATTAACAACAAATGTATCAATTTCCTGTTCATATTTTAAAAGTTCGTTGCTATCATAGAGATCTAGAGAGATGCCAATCGCTTGCGCTGAGTACGAAACCTAGTGTCTCATTACAAATTTACGCACACAACAGTAAACAAAATAAACACAATACTTCGCGTTGTGTGCGTGTCATCACACAAAGATTTGAGAGCGACTACTCGTTCGCACACTAGATTGTAAGTGACGTACGTATACAGCACCACTACAGCCGCAAATATGCGTTTACGATAGGGATTGCTTGTCGATAAAATGAGAAACGTTAAAATTAAAACAATTTATAGGCAATACAGTAACTAGGTAGAAATGGACACCTTGATGGTAGCATTCATGGTGATGAAGTCCATAAAGCATTGCCTATTGACTTATTGTAAAGTAAAATAAGTATGACATAAGTGACTTCTTTTTTTAATCCATGTATAATACTATAAAATAATTACTATAAAATTATTGCTCGAGTACTTATCAAATAATAATAATACAATCAGATATTAAGCTAATAGTTATACATTATGATATAAAAATAAGGTAGTAAGGTAGTAAAATTCCGAATCTTATCGACATGGACACACTCGACCCGCATCCTAACTTACGACCGCAAGCAGCGGCCGTACTACACGATCGAATGCTTTAGTATGTTCATTATACACTGCGGTATTCGAACTCCGCGTTTGAATAGAGTCACGTACAGAAGAAGCATTGTAAACTATTTACATCATACATTACACATTTAGATCAGAAACCAAGAAATCACTCTACGTAATATTGTTTTTGAAATTTTAGTAAGAAAATCGTATAATTTTCAGTACTTACCAATGGTATGTGATTCCATTTGACTTAAAGTTGCTGGTTCCACTTCGGTTTTTACAAACTTTAACGGAACAACACGGCATTGTCAAATAATACCCGGCCGACCGAACGTAAACTGAATGCAACAAACAGCATGTGTTCCTTTTTTGGACATATTGCTGCGACACCGGCACCGCCCCCTAACCATATCTCCCTTTAATTTCTGTGATCTGTGGTTGCTATCTATTTCTCTTTGAATGAATAGATCGTCACTTTTTTGTCGCTACTACACATAAAATGGGCAGTCTGGAAGAGATAAGGCCGCCTTATGTACCTACCGTGTTAATCCATTTTGTATGATTGTAAATAATTTTATTGGTGTGGTATAATAAATTGATAATAAATAAAATCCAAACTATAGACAATGTAATACACAGACACAGGACACTTACCACTTATACGAAGAGGTTCTCGCACAAAAGAGCGTGCCGAGCACACGTGTCAGAAGTGAAACTTTATAACTAAATTTTACTCTCAACGCGCCTAAAGAAATTTCACTTTAAAAACAGAAATAAGGCTACGAATTAAGAACCTATTCTGACAATATGCACACAATAAATATACAAGCAAGCAAGTATCAAATGAATTAACATTTTTACCAAGCTTACATGGGGGTAATAAACAAAAGCTAAAGAGCTTTTTTGTCGTCGATAATAGAGGTGGGTGGACTGTCATGGCTACTAATACATACTAATACATTATGTGACACGCAGCACGCTGTCAGATAAAAGTAAGTAAGTATAATGCTGTAAGTTTGCATGCGTTAATGGATGCATACCTGTGTCATGTTTAATGATTTTTATTCGATCTGGACTATAGAGGTAGATAAATAAATGCCAATCAGGAGGAATAATATTTGAATTGTGGAAGATATTATATTGAGAATTAAAATATGTGTTTGGATGAAATTAAGTTACCTAAATACAATGTGATTGTGAAACTTAGTTTTGTCAATACTTAAATAGGTACATAATTTACATGTCGAACAATCTACATAATGTATGAATTTAAGAAAATTTTGCAATTAACAAATTTAAAAATGTGGTAGAACTTGTTGTTTCTGAAAATTATTTTCAAATTTCATCTGTTCTATGGGTTCCACCAACATCAGCTCTGTTGCCCTATACTAGGTAGTTAGGTACCTACAAATCCTACTAATGCTTGAACGCGCTAATCTCGGAGACTAAAAGCTAAAAGCTATATATTTCATCAATAGGAGCGGAGCATTAATGCGGGTAAAACTGCAGGACACAGCTAGTAACATTTTGCAAAACTAATTGAACTGTAACCCGAATAAAGTTCCGCATACATTTTCCACTGTTCCGGAAATCGAAATTGTCAATAAGTGTTTCACACGCGATACTTGGAACTCGAATGTAGGTTTAGTTTGAGCTAACAATACCTACATGTAATTACGGCAATTAAAATTTAAACCCGGTTTAAAGTTACTGAATTTAAATTGAGTTATTCATTGGTTTTGTTTTGTTTCGTATTACAATTAATATTTTTGTTGAAATAATTAAATTACTAAATTGTCAGCTATAGATTTATATGTTGAAAATAATTCTAATTAATGTTGATTAGTATATTTAGAAATAAGTATATGGTATAATGCTTACACAATATCTTCAAATGGTTTGTGTTTAGAGCCGAGAGGAGTATGTGTACCTGAACTACCTTAACACTATTCAATTTCCTATGTAAAAAATGGTTGCCTGTAAAGTCGGTTTTACGGGCGAAGATTTTACGTGACAACGTCTTTTTCTCGGTAGAATATTTATGTGCTGCGCGCGCGGCAGACCGCGGGCCTCTCTCTCGTTCGGTGACTCATCGTAACGTTACCGAGCGTTACACTTTTTCATAAGTGACTCCCAGCCGCAACCTAATTTAAGACGTTGTCACGTCAAAAATTATGTAAAATGTGTTTCGAAGTTATCATTTACGCCAAGAAGCTTATATCTTATACACTGGAGATTTCGGTATGAACATTTGACGTGTATCAAGAAAATTGTTGTGTTTTATCACTTTCACAACTAACTTGGTATTGCCACTGTTAATACGAAGTTTTCCCAAGGCTACTATGTATGCTGTAATATTCTGTGCAAAAGGTTAGTTTTTGTACATGAGTTTGTTGATAAATTGCCAACAACGTCATTCAGAAGCATTTTTGGATGAGACAATTATTATTTATGCTAAATAAAATAAGTATCTGAACCAATTATTAAAAAGCGATACTCCCTGATTATGGGTAGTTACCAGTAGTTACCATAATAAAATTGTAGCAACTCTCACTTTGACAATATGGCATAAGTGTCAAAAAAATTGCGTCGCTTCGAATATTTAAGTTAATATTGTTGCGTATTTAATAAATATTTTCCGAATATAAATAATGTATTGCATTGTGAAAAATTGCAGAAGTTTTTGGACACCAAATTCTGGCATAAAATTTCACAGGCAAGTGTATATTTACGCTATTTACAATATTCCTCAATACTCATGCATTTACCTGTTTAGAATCATTTTCATGGCAAAAATCGTCAATTTTATCATCATTTTAGTAATCAATCATGCTAAATATCTTCTATCTATCTTCTTTTCCTAATAATTTCATCATTTTTCAATAAACCAATTTAACAAGTAAGGTAACCATGATGACGAGTTTTTACGGATAGCGAAGAGAAAATATTGTAATAGTTCACAAAATTATGATGAACATTTAGAACACCATTTCAAAGATTTTTATACTAGTAATGAAACAACGCACGACATCGATATTGCACTCACATGTGGTTTTATGTTTGTTCTTCTTTAACATAGAAATTAATAGTTCTTTTAACTTACCAATTTTTTTTTTGTTTTACTTATTTCAGCTTTCCAAAAATGAAATAAAAAGAAATAAATGGCTGTCTATAGTGCCTATCAAGGGTAAAATTTATCAACATGCCAGAATATGCAGTTTGCATTTTAAGCCTGAGGATTACGGTCCAGAAAAAAAATACCTTTTGAAAAGTGCTATACCTTTTTATTTACCACATTCTTGTTACTGCGTCTCAACTGTGGATAAAGTAATTTTAATTATATTATAATTAACCACCATGAAACCATTAGTAACCGTAAGTACAGCTCCTGAAAGACATACGAATTTCTGAGAACTGTAATATCGTTACCACACATCAACACTAGCGATGCAACTCTCCCTTTGGAATATTGAAAAGTTTTAGACTGAAGCTTGAGTAACCAAAACGATGTTTTAATGTATGTAGATGAGATCAAAAGTTATCAAGCGTTATTTAAAACTATCATTCTCTACCAATTAAAATGGTATGTACCTATAAAGATGATAATTATTCATGTAAGTTGACCAGTAATATTATAATATAAATACTGTTAAAAATATATGTCGTTATTATTTATAGACCATGATTTTTAGTTTTTTTTATTTCGAAAAATCCTGAATATACAAACCAGTGTGGTCACCCACAGAAAGAGACAAAAAACAACACTGACGTCATTCAAGGTTATATTTTCTTGTGACAAGTTAATGGTCATAGTGCAATCTCCAGTGTATTAGATATAAGCTTCTTGATTTACGCAAACAAACCTATAAAATTAATAAATCGAATTGGCTTTTCCCGAGACTTTCATACAACCTATTTATATATTATTTTTACGTACTTTTCAAATTATAAACAATTTATAAGTAGGTCATGTAAAAACGAGAATTATTAAATAGAAATTAATATTATCCAATTAGTCGTACGCGGAACTTTTTCTTAACACGTTCACTGCGGCATGTCCAGTATCGGGCCATCAGCGACTACACCACAGTGCGGCGCCCAAAATCGCAGTTTTCACCGTGGTGCGGCGAGGTTTTTTATATGTTAATCAATGACTAGAAAAGAGACAAATATATTTTTGTGATCACAGTTTGAAGTAGGACTCAATTTCGTTTAAAAATCGTATGGCAAAATATTGGACACACGCATAGAAAAGAAACCGTTTCTTTTGTGTGCGGCATGTCAAATATTTTGCCATGGACAAGCACCTCATGCCGCACTGTACTGCGAGCGCGCCGCGTGTCAATCTCGCATAGTGATGTACCAGGACCGCACGCGTCGTTATCAAATTTTTAAATGACAATGATACCTTAGAGGCTTTAGTTTTTTTACTTTCTTTTATTTCGTAGCATAAATGCAAAAATGTGATGACAGTTGTGAAAATAATATAAAACATTAAAACAAAAGTTACTGAACAAATTAAAACAAAAGTTACTGAACAAATTAAAACAAAAGTTACTGAACAATTTCCTGATCAAGTACCTTGTTTTATATGTGTTTTTTTTTTGTATCGACGATCTCGTTATCTGTTAACAAACAGACTGAAATATACAAAATTGATTTATATCGATATCGATGTTTTATTTTACAGTGTTTCCCATCGCTATTACTGTAAACATGCCGTATCAACGCAGTGCGGGATGGCAAATAATTTTTCACAAAATCAGGGGTTTACATTTTCCCTCATATCTTTTAAACTATTGAGTCAAACTAAAAGCTATTTATGCGGTATATACAAGACTATATATACTATTATCCAAAAAAAAAAAATTTTGAAATATCTTGAAATTTCATGAAATTATTAACCTTCAAAGTCAGTAGGTGCGATGTGATAAAAATGGCTCATGACGCACAGTGGTGAACTTGCCGATGTGAAGTATTGAAGACATGCCGCAACAACGGTAAGTTTGGCATTTTAGGTGCCGCAGTGAACGTGTTAATTAATAGCGACATTTTAAAATGCCAATGTCAAGAGAAGAGATTCGCTAATCTACACTAATATTATAAAGAGGAAAACTTTGTTTGTTTGTTTGTTTGATTGTAATGAATAGGCTCATAAACTACTGGACCGATTTTAAAAATTCTTTCACCATTCGAAAGCTACATTATCCACGAGTAATATAGGATAGGTTTTATCCCGGAAATTCCACGGGAACGGGAACTATGCGAGTTTTTCTTTGAAACCGCGGGCGGAGCCGCCGCGGCGCCAGCGGAAAGCTAGTTTCTAATAAATCACTAAAGGTGAAGTTGAAAATGCATTATTATTGATTATTATCGAATTATATTTCGTTCTACGTCATTTGTTATGGAAATTCGTTAAAATTTACATTTTTATTTACAATTAATTTTGAAACCAGTATAAACATGTGTTTGAAAGTGTGCGAATATTTTGTTGTCTTGAGATCTATTCTTTCTTTTCTATACTTTCTTATAGAAATACTTATACATATTTGAATAATAGATTTTTGAGTGACCTTGCTACCGGACGTGGTATGGTGAACCGAATTTAAATTTGAAACATAAAACATACCTATAATGTATCGATAAAGTTCACATAATTGCCAATAATTGTGTCGATTACTATCACGTTATTTTAAAATTTACTTTCTGTATAGTATGTATTTAGATTTGTTTAAGCCGCCTCCTCTTTATACAACTTACAAACTGTATAATATAAAAAAAAAAAGTTTAGAAAAGTCATTGCAAAATTAACAAGCTCTTTAGTTTGCCGATTTATGCACAATATTTTCAATACAAAACTATCAATACAGGGTCTTTAGGAGCCAATCAATCCAAATTGTTTTATAATAGTATTGCCGGTTAATGACCTCAGAGACTGCACTTGAGATCAAAGGTTGCCGCCGTTTCGTGAATCGCCTTAACCCCTTTCACTTTCGCATAGACAGTATACACAACTATTTAATTATTATTTAAAACGGATGTCATATGGAATCAATGTCAAATTAAGAGAATGGTCAATGTCATAGAATAATTTGTTAATTCATCGGTTTGTTTATTCGAAAATTAAACAGATTGTTTATTCGGACATCAGATTGTTTTTTCGATAAACATTCACTGCCAATAATAATTAATTAAACTAATAGTTTTTAAACTCTATCAAAATGTTTGTATGCTTGTCTTCCTTTTTACGTACAGTCTATAATGTAATTAACGTAAGAGCAACAATTTAATACAACAGTTAGATATTTTCAAACTCATACATTTATTCAACTAGACTTCGATTAGAAGCGCTTTTCAATAGTCAAAATACTGAAAAATAGTTATTTACCTTTATTTACCATTTGTCAATGTTGAGTTGACATTCATTCATATTTAGACAAGCAATTTATCCCCAAAAGAATGAATGGCCAAGGAATGGCCCAAACCCCAGACTAAAAAACTTTCATGGGGTTTGGTTCCATGGACCTACGAAGATATTTTATTAAAAGCTATTTATTTCTATAACGATTGTGTAAATTATCATGGCGAAGTCTTATTGTGTTCGTATGCCTCACATGGCAAAGCCTTTTCTTGTTTAAAAAAGACGTGTGGCACTCGGGGACTGCCGCGGTAAAGCTATTGCATGCTATGCCTTCAAGCCACACCTCCGCGCCCGTCGGAGTGGGGAGCGTGAGGTTTTTCGTTACTAAATTTCTGGATTCGGTCCCCGCGCTCAAGTCCCGCGATAGAAGCTATGCAATAGCTTAAAAACTTAATTTTTTTATTAATTGACGATACGAATAAAAGAAAAGCTTGCCTTTCCTACACCTGATATATTCATTTAAATGACACTACAAAACGAAAATGTCGAACGAAACGAAGCAGTGATAAGATATTTAGTTTCTTGCATTCTTGTAGATTTGTAGAAGATTGAAAAAAATGTGCGAAAGGCTAAAATAATTAGGTAATATACCTCAAAACCTTAATGTTATATAGGTAAACTAAACTAAACTAACACTTAATCACCAATAACCACGCCATAAGCATTAAAGAAATCGTCCCTCAGCTCTCAATGGAAACGCGCTCAATACGATTGACCCGCTCGAGCTCGTGCGACTTCCGTTAGTTTTTGCCGCAGCCCGAGGCGCTTCGAAGAAATGAAAGCCGATGTATCGCCGGCTTCCGCTACACACGGAACTGTGGAACGTGTTCGAATAGGAATATAGAACACTTTAGAATTAGGACAGGCTTTAAGGGCGGTTAGAATTGTTTAAATTTCAAGTTTAGGAGTAGGAATTCGAAAAGGAAAGTTCAATGAATAACTACGCGATTACGCGATTATTTACAAGAAAATATTCTAAACTGAAATTATTATTCACAGATTATTCCATTTTTGTCTTCTATTTTATTAATCACTTATTTACAGTACGAAATATTAAATTAAGGCAAATTTCTTTCCGTAAATTTGAATAAGGGAGATGTTATTGTATGATGAAATTAATAATTGAAGATGATTCACTGCCGAAACAAGGAGCGTAAAATCCTTAAAAAATTATTCATACTTATAGCATCAGCAATAAAAGAAATTCACTCTCAGATCGTATTTTTTTCATTATCTTTCTTATCATCAGATAAGCAAATTTTATGCACATTATTTAAGTACCTATCTAAATATAAACGCTAAAATGTAACATTATTGAGTGAATGCTTCATCGACCAACTACTTTTTAATTAACAAGGAAAAGACCATAATTACATTATACATAACAACCAATCCATCCATTGGTTTTCTTTGTAAAGTCTTTTCTGACAAATTATCGAACACATTAGATCAGCCTTTCCCAACCTTTTCCAAAGGCAGACCCACGCCACGTTACCATGATCCGCGGACTCCTAAAACCTTATTCGCAGTACTCACATAGGTCAATCTATACTATTTAAAAAAAATATTGAACTTATTCTTATGCAGTGTTTTTGTATGAAATAGATTAGCCACCCATCACTTGACAGATTATTCCATCTTAAAACTGAAAAACACAAAGTCCTGCCATCAGAATAGTCTGGTTAACTAAGGCTTTCATAAATTCCTTGATTTGTCCCCCTGTTATATTATGCTCGCGGACCGCAAGTTGGGAAAGGCTGCATTAGATCATTACTAGGCGTCCATCAAATCAATTTGTTAAATAACCAGATTTTCGCTCGGGTGACCATGATAATTATAACTTACTCAATGTGTATGTAGAACAAAAAGTATAAACTGTGCCACAGAATGAATAAATAATGGTTAGTGATCATAATTTCACTGTTACGTTTTGACTATATAGTACGTAAAGGTTCGTTTTAATTTAGGTTTGATGATAATAAATTCATTTTTAATTGATGGGTAATATTATGTAGAGCAGAAGAATATTAGAGAAACGTGCTTAAATGCATATGTATGTGTTTACTGTTTAGGTATTTGATGGCATAGGTCTTTATTATACGGTCATTGAAATCCAACAATTTGCTTTCACCCTCTTAGCGAGATGAAGTAAGTCACCTATCATTCGATTAAATTCCATACGTGTAAATGTTATCAAGTATAATTAATGATTACATCAACTTTGTCACACATGCTATGCTTCTGAACAATCTTATTTCTTTTCCCAAATCAAAACCAAACATAAAGTAACTAAAATCGTTATAAAAAAAAATTCGACAAGGAAAAGTGTCGTCCTAGAACACAATCCACTGCCTTCAGCACATGCCTTGAAAGCGATATGAGTTATAATATTACATGTCTTTGTTACAGGTCACTGGACGGTTGCGGTCACCCCTCTGGGCGCCGTTATTAGACCATGTAAGTTCTGGATCTTGTGCTATATGGATATTTTGAACTTCTAGCAAGGCTAGACTAGCATGTCTTGTTTATATACAGGGTGTTTGGAGGGTGAATAGACAGATTAATGTATGTATACAAATGTCGAATATGACTATTAACTTTAGTATTTACTTAGTTCTTTATTACCTGCGATTTGTTTCTGAAATTGACAAATAGTTCAGTCAATATCCGAGTCTATAGTCTATGCTCTACCATAAACAATATTCCACTCCAATCATAAGTAATATCACCAATAACACAATAAGATCTTATGAAATAATCGTTACGATAATCGATTCCACCCCATTCGTGCGTGATTATTCTTTCGCCGCTTATCGTCACGTTCCGTTGCGATTATGAAAATCGATACAATTACGATTGGAGATTTCCGAACGCACGTCGCCAACTCGTTTTTCAATAGTTTATGGTTCTCTTTCAAAACCCGCGGAATTATTTTCGTGACTGTTTCAGTGTGAAATTTGAAATTGTGCCAGTGTGATGAAAAAGACGTGTCGAAATTTTTGGATTTGGCTGTAAGTTGTTCTCCTGGCCTGGTATTTGGAGCATATCTTAGTTTTCCTGTAGAATGAGAATTAGCCATCTAATAAAATAATTTGTGTTCATTCCATATTAATAGGGATTTGCTTCTGTCGTAATTTATTATCAAATTATGGGTACCTCATTGCATATTCTTCTGGAAAAAAAACTATGCCAGATTTAAAGCAACTATTTCAAATTACGATATAAACAGTGCGAAGAATGTGAAACTATTTATCAATTGTAATTTATTACCAAACGTAAAATTATATAAAAAAATCACATCGGCATTAGGTAATCAAGCATTCCAGGTTACAATTGTTTTTATTACAAAAGCAAAAATTTAGTACGTTACAAAACAATAGAGAAAAATGTTTAATAATTCATTCGAACGTTCCATATTCAAATCAAATCGCCACAGATCCACAATGACGCACAGATTATGCTAGCTAAACAAAAGGCTGGTTCGCACGCTTTGACGCCAAGTAACTTAATTGTTAGAGATGAAATCAGTCTTTTTCTAAAACTGTCTCACACTTTCATTATATAAACAATAAAGTGTGTTTTCTAGTTTATCAGATTTCTAAGTTCAAACTTTTGTTTATGACCGCGATGTTTTCTGATATTGCTAAAAATGTGTATTGTGTATTACAAAAGCGGAGCAAGATACGGTTATTGATATTATCAAGTCGTGTATTTAAATCGAAAGGGTGTTTTTTTTTGTTATGGGATTATAATGACACAATTTTATTCAAAATATTTCAAATGATCTGTTATGTAATGCTCTTTTCTTCTTCCTTCGTTTTAAAAACTCCTTCAACCACTTCCATTCTCTTTGTTTTACTCATTTTAAACTAATTATATATTTAACTTCTTATTTTTACCTCGCTGCGTTTGTTTATACTATTTTTAAGTGATTTTTATTACTTGGTAACAAAAGGATGCGCAAAAACTCTTAGTTATGTTGTCATCTCGACCTTGTAAGATGCACAATACAATATGAATCATTTATTAATGATTGCCAATAACGAATGCAATTGTTTTCCTGCTTATGGTTATCTATGGTTTTATGTATCCGGAATTATTCTACCGACTTCAAAAAAAAATGTTTTTTTTTGGTTTGTTACATCAGACCTTTCGACTGGGATAACTGATTTCGTTGATTTTTTATTTGAAAGCTAGTGCCTTTCAGTAAGTCCTATTTAAATTTTGTCTAGTTCTGATCAATTGAAGGTAGATTTGTTTTTAAAATTAATTATAATTTGATGACAATTGTCGCAAATGCCTTTGTAAATATGTAATAAGCCTTTGTAAATACCTACGTTATACGTAACAATTTTTGTTTTAATGTGTTCATTAATTGCTTGAATGCGTAGTTTGCGAATGTGTGAATCTTTGCGTAATTTTTGTATTGTTATTATCCAAGATATTTAGCAGTTGTTTCCTCGTTGTTGTTAAGTTGTTAAGGGTCAATGTAAAAACAATGCAGTTTATTCGTTTGTATTTATCCTATTTTGTTTATTGTGAAAAAAATAACACTATCATGGAAAACTAAGGTGCACGTCTTATGAATTTAAAAGAAGAAAGTGATCTTCGTGGTACCTAATTGTAATATTGTGCCATAATCACCTATTGATTACGCATAAGTATACCTATAATAATTTATGTCATACTTTGTAGTTCAAACATAAAGTGCTTATAAAAAGTCAGATAGGGTAAGAACGTATACTACAATACTTTAATTATTGAATAAGGTCAGGTATATTTCATCCCCGTTCAGAGTATGTAAAAGCTGACTTTTATAGAAAACTAGCTTACCGCCCGCGGCTTCGCCCGCTTTGTCTAAAACCTAATAAATAATTATATACTAAAACCTTCTTCTTGAATCACTCGTTCTATTAAAAAAACCGCATCAAAATCCGTTGCGTAGTTTTAAAGATTTAAGCATACATAAGGACATAGGGACAAGGGACAGAGAAAGCGACTTTGTTTTATACTATGTAGTGATAGTGAAGGCACAGTGAAGGTCAGTTATATTTCATCCCCGTTCAGAGTATGTAAAAGCTGACTTTTATAATTATAGAAAATTACAATTATGCTAATTTAAATATAATTATGTATATACAAGAATTATATTAAAGGGATTTTAATAGAATCGTAAAAAATTGTGCGTCCATAAAATTAAGGTAGCTAAAACCGTAAAACAAAAATAAAAGTGAATGTGGGTAAACTTTCTAAAATTAAAAAGCCAAACTAATGAGTATTGTCTTAATGAATTGTTAATTTAATATTGCATAATTTTAATTAGATAATGTTCGTCGTTAGATGAAGCTCGTATTGTAAGTCTTAATTATATTTCATTTGAAAACGCTGCATTAATGCAAATACCTATGGTATAATAATTTTATATGAATCTTGATTATCTGTAAATATTATTCAGTTCATAGAAAATGAAACATCAAACTATTCGGTAGGATTTAGGATTCAGATTATCAGATATATTATGTTCTACGTTGGTATCGTGAAAATATTATATATATAAAAGTTTACACGATTCTGTTTCAAAATCCGATGTAGGCACCTGTGTATAATTTAAACGTCAAATTTTTCTTTCTCAACGGTAATTCATACGTACTTAGATGATTTTTTAAAGGAAACATTATTTAAAAAACGACATTATCATGTCGGCATGCATATAAAGCATGTTTACTTGCACCAATTACTTCCCACGCTTTCCTAAACAAATGCTCATTCAATACCCATTATATATTGCTTCCTGAATAACGTTCACTTGTAATAGGATCTCACGAACCATCAGCCGGCCATCCTTGTTGCATTATGCGTAAAATATCAAAACTGCATTACGTAATGCCTTAAAACATTACTATCTATGCTTGTGGGAACGCGGTACAGACCACACAGTTGGCGGGAATTTGCTTACACTTTGACAGGTGACATTTCCTGTATCGTCCATAGATCATAGAACGTTCAGTGAACGGTTGTTTATGCCCACATATTTCGTTTATTATCTGCGCTGCTTTCATGTTCCTTACATTATAAGGTATGTAAGCAAAGCACGAGGTATTTATGAATAGATTTCTTATCATCACTGAACTCTTGGTTAATTAATGTCTGCTTTTATCTAAACTTTATGTTTTAGAATTTAAGGTACAACCATTATTAGTTATACCCAAGCTACTGAATAATTGAAAACAATGGAACAACAAACTAGGAAACGATAAATGTTACATGATATATTGTAATAATTGATTGGTAAATAATTAAAATATTTTAGATAAAAATGACTAAGTAGACTAATGAGGTAAATTTTTAAGATAACTAATGAGCGTAAGCTATACACCGTAAATCGTTAATTACCAACCCCATCAATACACCGTTGCACTTAATTACGTGCAAATGTATTGCGGTATACATTTCACTATAATTTATGTGCGGTCTTCACTACAGGACCTCGTAAATAATGGTAACAGAAGCCTACGTGCCGTGGGATAGGCGCGCTCCCACGCATTCCTAATACCCTGGTACTTGGTGGTGAGATTTATTGAGATTTAGTGGAATTTAATTATTATTTAGCAATTACCGAATTCCAAGTATCGAATTTTAGAACCGATATAAAAATTTACCAATCAAATATACTTATTTATACTCTTTAAAATAAAACAATTAACCTACTACAAAATCGGATTACCTATAGGTACCCATTGATTTCATTAGGTATGTAAAATCAGAAAAAAATGTAACGTGAGACTAGATTCGGATTCGTTTCAAATGTGTTATGTTGTAATTGTGTTGTAAGGAATTCATAAGGTAGTATGACTTTTTAACCATCTTTTAAAAACGGGGAGTTGTGGCTTCTTTTGTATAAATGTACTTTACGTTATTGCTTGACTTATCGATACAAATATCTAACGTTTATCAATTAAGTCTGTTTCCCAGATCCCCCATTTAAACACACTTTTATTAGTTTATACTCATATTCGTTATACGTATAAACTCGAAAACGTTAGAATAAATATACTATTTTATCTAAAGTTAGATTTCAGTTAAAGTTATTACTTGTAATTAATATTTTTGTCTAACTCTTCCAACATAGCTTTAATATATTTGGTGTCTTTGGTGTGAAAATTACGAAACAGAGACAATTTTATGAAATGTCTAAAACAATTCCGACTGTCTCTTAATTAGCGGACATAACTCAAGTTTCTTGAAATAGTGTCTCGTTAAATCTTTATAATTCAAATATAATGATCAGTTATCATTTACACTTAACACGATACTTTTGATAAGCACTTATCATTCTGTCAAAATGAAACAAGCAAATCATTATTTGATTCGCCTTTTTGCGCATCATGAATTTGTCTTGTTCGTTAGATACTTTCTGATTGAGATGATAATAATTAATATGTTTAGTTTCGCTAAACACTTCTAGGAATTGAAATGAAATGATTATATTCTTTGAGGTTTATCATTTCACTTCTGTATTTTATATTTATTTAATTTATCTGTCTCCACAAATTAAAACACTAGGTACCTATACAAAAAAAAAATGCATTTTCTATATTTATCCTACGAAATAAAATGAAATGGAAGTATATTATGTAATTAATTAGGTGTAATTTTTAAAATAATAATGCACTTATCTTTTTCATATTTGATACAATTTTTATTAAACACCAAAAGTATAATTAAGAGCCAAAAGATTATTACATATCCTGTAAAAAGTAAAAGTGACCGTTCTGTCTGATATTAGTCCGGAACTCGGGCGGACGTATTTAATTTATTTGTTTTTTTTTTATGAACTATCTAATACAGAATCTTTATATAGATACAATTTCCGTTGTATAAAACCGCCGGTAAACGTATTCCACAATATCCGTTTATCTGATAGTAATACTAATAATTAAGGAGATGAAAAATAATAGGGAAAATTTTTGAAAAATATACTGTTTCGGTTTCCCTTGCCTTACGTTACTTTTTCTTCAGACTTCAATGTCTATTAGACATTAGATTATGAAATATAATCTGCATTTTTAAATTAGTTTAGAATTGTGTATGTATATCATGTATTACGTAGGTACGTCTGTAAAATAACATACAAACTATCGTTTACTGACACTCTGACCGTTAACACCTAGGTATACATAACAATTAAACACCTTACCTTAACAATGCAATGTCCCTCCAGTAAAGGTACAACGGTACACATTCCACATTGTTGTGTGTTCTCAAGATATCTCAGCGAGAGATAGAAAGCAGATGGGATCATGAACAATTAATTGCCGTAATTACGTCATGTGAATGTAGATTGTGTTACAGGAGCTTTGTACTAATTGGGTCATGTGTTTTCCTGTTAATTTGGACAAACAATATCTAAATGTTAATATTCAACAGTACTAGTTTAGTATTATATTATCTGTGGCAACAGCATAGTATAAGTATTATTAGACTTTGATAATAGTAATAGTATATACGACGAAAGAATTGGATATGGTTTCAAATTGAATATCTCAATGAAATTATTACCACGCTTTACGTTGCTTAACCTACAATTCTTTATGGTATATTTATTTAAATGACACACAATTTTTCCACAATTTCGGCAGTAGACATCAACACATCAGGACATGATGGCATTGTTTCATTAAGAAAAAAACTTGTTTATTTTAGATATAATCAATCATATACCTACCAAATATTAAACTGGTTTTCGAAATAAAGAAATACGACTTCAAGAAGTTTATTAAGGAAGGTTATTTTTATAGCCTTGAGAGCATTCCCAAATAAATAAAAAAGTTTACCAAAAGAGAAGGATGATTAAAAACATCAGAACTTTTTCACTATACCCATAAATAATACGACGTATAAAATGAGTTCATAAAAATAGTCTTAAATCACACTTAATTGTGTATAATACTTTAAAGGGATGTCGGTGACCTTACCTTGGAGCTTTTTCTGAACTCCTTAAAGCGAGCTTGTGCTATGTCATGTTGTGAATTAACCTTTATTTATAATCAACTGACTTTTGAAAAGGAGCTTGTCAATGTTACATGTAGGTGTGTATATAATTCGTATATCTTCATATACGAATTTACTAACCTAATGAATGTTTATTTAGAGGTATGTATTTACGGAAGTTTCTCGTCTTTTTAAATTTTATATATAACTGCACATTTATTAATCATAGGAATATTTTTAATCGGCATTTCGTAGATCTGAAAAGGTTGATGAGATGAACTACAATACAACTGTATTGGGTTATCATACTGCATAATCTTACCAAGTAACAATCATAGGCGGTATGTGTCTTTGAAAAAGGAAAAGATAGCTAACTTGTTTTTTTTTCAAAAATGTTAAGCTTTTATTATATTATATACTTTGTCTACGACTAGAGGTTTGTTTCGATTCAGAGTTTTTATTTCCGTACAGGCATTTCGTATGCCAATCAAAGAAACAGAGGCTGGATGACCGAGCTTTGCGTTTCCGTTTTCGGAGGTATTAATAAACTTACTTTATGAGACATGAGTCATAACTCCATAAAGAGAATATATGGAGTTATCTAATTAACATAGCTGTGAACCTAATTACCAAGTTTACATTTTTCCCGTAATACATGGAATATGTCACAAGTCGGAAGAAATTCAGAGTCCAACACCATTTATACTTTCATATTAACATTGACCTAGTGAAGGGACGATATAATTAAAGCCATAAAAGTAAATGGAGGCTTTTAAAACTTGTTTGAATCAAAATTACAATTTGTATCAATATGTTGTTAAGTTTATAATTTTTATTTATAAATCGACGCTTACCTGCTTAGAAATCATTTTATATTGTCTAAATGTTGGAATAAGAAGTATATTTACTTGTGCTTGTATTAAACCTGAGTTTAATTAGTCAATTACTATAGTTCAATGATTAAATATTTATGTTTATTGACACTATATTATGTAAAACATAAACATATAACAGAATACTAAGCAAAATTAATAACATTCTACAACAAACCAATTCACCTATTAAATCTGCCATAACAAAATTTAATTTTATTTTATTAAGGCTCATTAGCAGCTGTACATCGATTGTTTTACATAAAAATACACAAAAAATATAGGACATGATGGACAACTAATAAAAAATGAGCACTGCATGCAGTCTGCACAAAATGACATAACACACATTTAAACGAACATTCAGCAATTACTAAGCCCTAGAAACTCGAAGTCACCAATTATAATAATTTCGCGTAAACCTTTCTATTTGGAGACAAAATCGTTTATACGGATGTACAATAATGAGAAAATGCATTGTGGCAGTGAAAACGTGGTACAATGGTATGGGAAATGTGGTATAATTTGTTTGGGACCCACATCATCCGTTGCTAGCAAGAATTTATCGCTCACTAGCTATGTGCCCGCGGCTTCGCCCACGTAGTAAAAGGAGATCATAGAAAAAACCCCGATTTTGAAACATTCTTCATTGGTGCTCCGCTCCTGTTGGTTTCAGCGTGATGATATATCCTTCTTATAGCCTATAGCCTTCTTCAATAAATGGGCTATCTAACAACGAAAGAATTTTTAAAATCGGACCAGTAGTTCCTGAGATTAGCGCGTTTAAACAAACAAAGAAACAAACTCTTTAGCTTTATAATATTAAGTATAGATAATTAATTGATCAATAAATGATACTTTATTAATCGAAACATACGAGCAACAACGTAATTGCATATCTTACCTAATAATGCTTACATGCAGGAAGGTTTTTTACAAGTCTCACGCTCAATCCGCTATTGTGTTTATATCCGATGTTTCTGCTTTCTCTAGCACACATTTATTTTTCTACCCTCGTTTGTGTATATTTTTATTACGTATTTTGTAGGAAAACAATAAAAATAAAAAGTATATTCAACCGTTCCGAATAACTCAAAACAGAAATATTATTACAGTGCAATATATTTGAACAAAAATGATTTAACGTGCGAAATTTTCAACGCAAATTTACCATAACACATCTATTTTTGGGTGATATTAAATTTAGACCAATTTAACGATTCTTTAACTAATTACAATTCAAACATCAACTTTACCACAGGAATTTTAATCGTATAATATTTTGTACGCAGTACTAATCAATTATGTATTACGTAAATAGCTTGAAGCACAATTTATTTTATCATTTGTTAGCACTTTCTCTATAATATTAAAATAACATTATAACACACAGGTGTGTGAAAAACATCAGTGTAGTAACAAGCCATTAGGTTACAAAATTAATAATGTAATTTATTAGATAATCTTAATAACATCGCTCTTACAACAGAAGCGAATCGATTATATGTGAACATCACTTAATTGGGCTTATTTTTAAATGTTCAAATATTATGAAAAATATGTAACTTTTTAGTTTGTGAATAGATACATCGATTATTTATTCATAGATTATAACTATTAATTAGTATCTTATCTTTAGTCTTAGATATAAAAACATACAATTTTGTAAGATGTAAATTAACATATTTTAAGGGCAGACTTACAAGTTACACGTCATTTCGAAAATGGATTTAAATATTTCCGTATTACAATACATCAAATCAAAAAATGCGCATAAAAATAAAGAACCATTGCCACAGATTCTTAAAAAAAAAAGATAAAATGGATAGTTGCTACCATATACAATCTACACCAATTTGCATCTCATATCTAACTGGTCCAATGTTATTTGCATTTTACATCAAATTCAATGTCAATATTTAAAATAAACTTGACATTCGAAACGAAAGTTAGTGAAAGTACACTAGCCGGAGTATCTTGCTTTGTCTATAAAATTATATTATAGGTCATTAAACTTTACGAGCCTTCATTAAAAAAGTTTTAATTACTATCAAATTTGATGCGGCAATAGCAATAATTTTTATATTTTACAGGTTTTCAAGTCTTTGAAAGTTAATATTCAATTAATAATTTAAAAAACAAGTAAAATTACATATTTAATTGATTACCTATACAAATACGATTTTTCTACACTAATAAAGTGTGAAATTATGATTTTTTTTAAATATACTGTTAACCATATCGTAGGATTTTAAAGCTGTGACAAAATACGATTGTGTACAAATTGGAATATTTTAGATATGGTCCTCTCACTTTTATGTTCAAATGTATGCGTAGAAAATTGAATTAAAAACATTATGATAACCAAATTAGGAAAGCCCCGTAACACTATTTAGAATTTGAGATATCCTTTAAAGTGTTTAAACATTGACCCTCTTCAATTATGTGAGATACTATTAAAAATATAATCTATGTTATGTATTATTTGGTTCTATTTCTCCTTTCCCCTCAACAAAAGTCAGAACATCTCATATTGATATTTTATAATGACAATATGCTAACATTATATTTTTCTTATTTCAGATCTATAATGACGGTGAAAAAGTCAAATCGGTGCGGAGGCTGGGCGGCGATCGTAGCACGACAGAAGTTACATAATGCTAACCAACAAATGGATATTATGAGCATAAACAAACATACAACACAACAAGATTACAACGTTATAGTTAGTTTCAATGAAAAGGATCAGCTACAGTTACATACGAAGGAAGATACAAATGAAGACGACAAACAAAAACTTGTCAAAGATTACAATTCAAAATTCAACAAATACGAAAACATCGCCATCGACGACATTATTACTTGCGTCAATATCGAAAATTTTTCTAATTGCGAAAACACTCTAGTCTTTTACGTAGCTAAAAACTTTGGCACCGAAGCCGTAGCGCTCAAATTTGAAAATGAGCAGGACTTCAAAAGGATATATTTCACGTATAAATATTTCAAAATGCGAAACAGGCTAACAAAGAACTCGTCGAACTATTCGAGTAGTGATAGTTTATTTTCTAAAAAGAAATCAAGCGATTTCAAGAATAGAAAGAATAGCGTAGACGATTATAGTAATTTTGATAAGAAATCTGAATATGATTTAATGCAAACGACTGATAACGACGGTGTAACGCATATATCAGTGCAACAAAAGAATTTAAATTTAAGATATGATCAGCCTTTAAGTCTCATTGGGATAAGAAACGATATGACGGATGTCGGAGAAATAGACAGTATAATATACACAGATATAGAAATTCCTGCGAAGCCTCAGAAAAAGAAGTTATTCAATAAGAAATCAAAGGCACCCTCGCCGCCGCTACTTCCCACGAGTAAAGAAACGCCAAAGGTATTAAAAGGTGAATTCGTTAGAGTGAACGTTGATAGATCTCCCGATGTTATACCAAAAGATAATAAGCAAAATAAAATGCCAGATATATTGATGTTTCGAGATAAATCGAAAAGGAGCAGTCCTCCAAACAGCATATGGACGAATAATAAAGGTTAGTAAAGTCGATAATATTTATTTGATTATAATGTGTATTATGCCCGTGTCCCAGCAGTGGGAAGGAGTTAAGCATACCATTATTTATTTCTAAAATTTAGATATAGATAGTATTCAGATTCAAACAATTTATTAACAAAGTTTCTTATGTCGAGATGAAACTTAAAAATAGCAAAGCTTTCATTTGATAAAAACCACCATTACTCGTAGATAACAAAAATCTTATTTGTGCCACAGTTTTATTGTTTTATTCCAGTTTCTTGAAGCGAAAGTGAGATTTTTTCCAAGTCCGTATAATTTTATTTCTAATAATTTTTAGTACTTAATGGTAAAAACTTTTACTAAATAAATCACTTTCGTTGTAAATAAGAAAGATTTAATGTAGAGTGACTTCATTATCAGTTACTATACTGGAAAAAAAAATTAAAAGATATAACATAAAAACAATAATATCATGTCAACAGGTTTAACTATTTAGTAAAATTATCGAAAATGATTGGTTTTAAGTCGGTTCGAACAATTTAAAATAACAAAACTTTCGACCAGTTGAAGAGCCTTCAAAACCGGCATGATTTAAATGTTGAAAGAAATTTCACTTAGTGTTCGTAGATCAGATAAAAGTAGCATTAAGATTACGCAATTGTATAAAACATTGCCTGTAGTACGGAAATACTTAGCCCTATAGTAGTTACGTGAAAGTAAAACATTAATCAAGATGAGCAATTTACTACACCCATTACTTCTGATTTCACAAATAATAAGGCATTTTGACCTTTGGACAATTCGATTCGTTGCATAATGCTCGCGTATTGTGATTGGAATTCCAATAATTGAACTATGTATTCTTTAAATGCTCTTAAACAGTAATTTAAAATCAAACAAACGTTAGATGGGTGAAAATTTTAACTTAATACATCGTTTTTGATGCATTTTATACATCTAATACTTTGGTGTAGGTACGAGACGGCAGGACAAGAATTGACCCTTTATAGTTTATGGGCTTGAAATATAACAAAAATAGATGTCTAAGGACAAGCAGAATGTCTAATTTAAATATTTTGATTTACTATTAAATGCCAAACATCAACGGTGCTCAAAGAATTTATTTTGTTATATATATGCCTTATTTTACAATTTCTGCGAATCTGGTCAAGTTCAATGCGACCAAGACCCAGGCGTGTCTATTCTCCGCAAAACGGAGTCCATTCAACCTGACTCCGTCGTTCCAAGGTGTATCCGTGCCGATAACTGACCACCTCGAGCTTCTTGGAATCACCTTAACGCCTACTCTTAATTTTGGTTCATACATTGAATCCAAAGCCCAAGTAGCCTCGAAAAAGCTTGGTATACTGGCGAAGGTGAGGCAGTATTTCAGTCCGGGACAGTTGCTCAATCTGTACCAAGCACAAGTCCGTTCGTGCATGGAATACTGCTCTCACCTCTGGGATGGATCTGCCAAGTACCAGCTGGAGATGCTTGAGGCGATAGAGAGGCGTGCCAAGAGGCTCATAAACGACGATGTGCTAGTAGGCAAAAAACTCCAGAGCCTCGCTCATCGCCGCAGAGTGGCAAGTCTATCGGTTTTTTACAGGATACACTTTGGAGAGTGCGCTGCGGAATTGCACGACCTAATTCCGCCATCCCCGTTTTTCCATCGTTCGTCGAGGCGCACAGATTCTAGGCATCGCCACATGGTTGACGTTCCGTGTACCCGGACAAAGCGGTTCGGATCGTCATTCTTTATTCGAACCGCTAGGGACTGGAACATGCTTCCTGAATCTGTGTTCCCCGATGAGTACAATATGGGGGTCTTCAAGAGGAGAGTGAACAGGTACATTCTAGGGAAGCACGCTCCATCTTAGGCCACATCTCAGCTTACCATCAGGCGAGATCGTGGCCAAGCGCTCCCCTATTGCAGCATAAAAAAAAAAAAAAAAAAAAAGAATCTAAATATGTTGTTTATAAATGTTCTATCGCCTACTTTGATGACGTTCGAAGGAACGTGTTCCTATAAGCCATTAAACTGAGCGAAGTGAGAGTTTTAATATTCTATGTCTTGGATAGGAAATTAATTACATAGAGAATGCTTCTAGAACACATTTATACTACAGCTCGAGTCTATATTGATTTGCCTCATTTATCAGAAAAAACATATTTACATATTTAACACATATCGAATTTATCAGACATAACGTCTAGAATGGAATGTTGTTCAAATCACGAGTCGTTTTGTTCTCACTTTCTTGATTTATTTCTGAGACAATTGCGACAAAATTTCGCCTTGAATTTCGACATCTAAATCATCTGAATTCGAACTAGCTTAATGTATTTGTAAAGATATATTTCTCCAGTTTAACGTTTAGATGCGCTTTGCCTTTGTAAATTGTCTGGATGCCGACACTTCTAATCGATTTAACGACCATTGGCGTGCCCAAGGTCGCTGGTGACCGTCAACTTTGCGCAATGCTCATTTGCTCGGTTTGGTTCATCTTAAATTTGATGTGCAATTTATAAATTAGGCTGAATGTTATTTACAAAATCAGTAATGCGATGTGTTGACGTCGTTTGCGTCAATTTTGTTACAGATGTAACAATAATTTACAGTCAAATTTGTTTGTCCTTATTTGTTTAAAAACACAAGAACCAAGTGATGAACTACATGTACTAGATTATGCAATTTATTATTTAGGTACGCACTTTCAAAACTAGGCATTTGTATTTAAATCAGTAAGTACTATGTTGAAATTGATATTTTTGGTTTTATGGCATTCAAATGCTTTATAAATATAAATTTACTAGCGGTCCGCCCCGGCTTCGCCCGTGGTACCTACATGTTTAAACTATCCTATCTCTCAAGTTGGATCGAACTACACATGGTGTGCGAATTTTATTTCTTTCCAACCTGAGTTGGAAAGAAGCCTTTCTTTAGAAAGAAGATCCCTTTCCTAATACATAGATCCTTCAAACGACTTATGTCAATAATATCTATAGTTCCCTTTACTTCCGACATGTATTACGAATTCTTCGTAACTCTGTTCCACTTCACGGTTCACTCCAATTGGACGAAAATATGATTCGTTATGATTGTCGTATACATCATGTACAATCACTTGCATAACAGAAGTAAGATGTCACCAAGAAGTCTTGGTCTAACAAGCTGTTATAAAATCACATGTTTGTATTGCGTCTTGTCTTGTTGGCCTGTTGGCTGTTACAAATGACTATTGCGAATAACCGACATACTTGTTGCGAAATAAGGCTTTAGGTTCTAGGAAATTGGTTTCCCTTTTTGCCATTTCCTTTGTGAAGGGTTGTTGATTGAACTATTGGTATGCAAATATACCATTTAAACTTTGATACATAATTGAATCGATACAAGGCCAATTTATAGGTGGGTAAATAATACTTTTGATGCCTTCATTACCTCATCAAAAAGTATAATATGTACTAATAAATAAATCCATATAGTAAAACATATAAACATAAACATTAAACATCGATGTTAGCTGAAAAATAATTAACACATCGTCAAAATAGAGATGTTCTTCAAAAGTACTATAAAAATATAACTTGATATGTTTTGTTCAATACCCGGATGTGACTTTCAAATACATAATATTCTACGTCTCATATGTTTTCCATCATCTTAAATATCATCACTTGACCAAAATTGAAGGCAAATGTTTGATCGAGTAATTTGTCGATAAACATACTAATTGCTTAATTGCTTAAACCAAACTCAATGTAGGCGCGTGTACGGCAAAGCTGTTTATCTCTTATAAATTATAATTCTAATATATTATTAAATACTAGATTTCCGTCGGCGTTTTCAAAGAAAAACCCGCATAGTTCCCGTTCCTGTGGGATTTCCGAGATAAGTAGCATATGTCGTCTTCTGGGTCTTCAGCTACATTCCAAATTTCATTGTAATCGGTTCAGTAGTATTTGCGTGAAAGAGGAACAAATATCCATCCATCCATATTTTACTACTTTCGCATTTATAATATTACCTAGTAGGATTGCGTCAAAACAGTTATAAGCATTTTCAAATAGTGGTTTCTGGATTCCAATCTTGGTTTTGACTTCAACTATCATCATTGCAAAACCTCTCTAAGCAATAAGTCACCGTTTAGAAAATTTCCCGAAGGGTCTATAAAGCTCATAGTAATCCAAACTACCTTAACAATTACCACAGCTTATTCAAGGAGGCATACGTTGACACAGATACGCTCATCACATTGGTACACAAAAGACTATTAACTTTACGATCCTGTACCACAGAATGTAAAGAAATTGCATTTGCTGAACCTTGTTTTACGATTGGAACACGGTAAACTGTGTGCTGTGTGAACCGTTTAGTTGTTTGATGTTTTAACCGCATTAGTAGCGATTTTGTTAGATTTAGAAGCCAATGATTGTTGCGGTACATATTGGTTTACATAAAATTAACTGTCTCGCTATAATGTTCGGAAAAATTAATCATTTAAGAACTGTGATGCATGGTTTAGTAAATATTTGCTGAAATAAATTAAGATGTATTATGCCAGAACACTTTGAGTTTAATAGTTTTCCTTCTATCATTTAAACTTTTTTATAAGGTTGAAGATTATAGATATTCTCATTTACTTTCATTATTATCGCTTAATTTATAAATATATTCTCCTTAATCGCTGGAGTAAATTACCATAGAACATATCTATCTTTAACATCATTATTCATAATTAATGTGGACTTTAGCCTTTCAAAACTTTTTTTCGCATGACGTAATGCGTCATTGCGCAGTATTTTATTACAGGAAGATAGCGAACTGAGAATCGCGGGAACTTAATCTTTCATGCTTGAATTATATCACATATCTAGTTAATTGTTGAACTGTGACTGGGGAAATGTGTTTCCTTGTTTGTGTCAATTATATATTTTTTGTTTAAGACTATTATATAATAAAGTTTTTAAGGAGGAATTTTAAACTTGCTTGTTGTGTAAAGGTACACTAGTAAGTACTTGATATTCGTGTCTGTATCATGAGTCTTTGTTTAGTTGCAAGTAGATGATCAGGCTACTGTAATTTACAATTTTGCCTTTTATATACAAATACATGCATGCTTTTATACATATTGACTAATAGTAGGTAGAATCTTCCTAAAGACAAAAATAATAAAAGAAACATTGCATAAAAAGAACATTAAATGCTAACAATCAGCTATCTTTATTGTTCTCGAAATATTTTATTAAAGGTCAATTTTAAATCACGGTGGTTCAAAAGATCGACATTTATGATCATCTATAAAACAAGCTTGATTACAATCATTAATTTTAAATTAAAATTCATTGCAACTATTCAATAAAATATATATATATTTAAATTTCTACTAATTTATGACATTAAAATGATGAATTTGTCCTGTTTCTTTCTATATCTGCATTTCCGCAATACATCTTTAATAACAGAATAATGCTTATATGATGAGTATAATATGAAGTAATAAAGCAACTTTATAATATTGAAATTCTTGCGGACCCAATACAGAACCCTGTAGTATGCCAAGAACAATGCTTTCTATCTATTCATTATAGCTACATAAACCTCTACATATTTCATGTAAATTGAGCAACGAACATCGATTTTAATCAATTTATTCAATACACTTGCGAAAATGTGTTGTCAGTAAGAATTCACGATCGGTGAATGCAAAAGATTTTTGACGAATCCGACAGTATTTAAGTCAAGTAGGTCAAAAGATGAATCTTGTTCGATAACCTTTTAAATATCGATAATGGGAAGGTATGCACCTGCAAGCCATCGCTTATGAAGTTATATTTTAAAATTATTATTGATTTTTACTCTTTGTAACGATGCGATTCATTATTAAGTTTCATTTAAGAATACTTAAATTCTTTGCCTTGAGATAATTTATCCTTCTTATTATTTTTGAACTGCGCTTCAAAAGGGAAAGCTATTGACTTAAAAATTAATATTCAATTCTTCAAACTTAAGGTTGTCAATAAGGACAGAGCAATAAATTACGTTTTTTCGTATTTTTACCTTAAAGATTGATCAATCCTTGCGTCACTGACTAGGTCAACAAAGCATTTGCTTAATTCAAAATTTGTATGCGACGCACCACGGAAGTTTTTACGTGCTTGGAATAAAACGTTATTTTAATATAATCTGATAAATTCACAAACATACAATTTGATTGGTATGTTAACAAACAATACGTTTAAAGCCCTTCGTTAGAGGCATCATTATTTTAGAAATTCAATTTGTAAACGCAATTTTTATGTTGTTTACTACAATTATAACTGAATGGTTACATTTTTCTATATAAGGTTCGATATGACTGTATACGACAATATAAAGGTGACCGGAAAACTATAAACTGAAAATAATGCAGCCTCTATTAAGGTCGATTTGAAGGAACAGGAAACTAATTGCGCTGTATAATAACTCAATGTCTAATCTATTAATGTTTGTATTTCAGCTAACACCGGATACGACTCTGATCGAGAAGAATGGAGGAGCCGGTCTCAGTTTTCGACGACGGCTTTTGATAGCCTGGCCAGGCCGACCAAAACAGCGATGGCACTCACTCTAAGGAAACCTCAACGATTAGAACCCGTCCCACAATATTATCGACTCAGCAATGAAAGTAAAACAAAATTAACACCCCTACCTTTCCGACCTAACAATTTCCTCCCGAGGCAACCGAGACTACCGCGGCCGAATCCTGAAATAAAAAGAAACCTAACCACAGACCATCGGATGTATACGTCCCTGCAGAGTTTGGAAATTCCAAAAAAAATGAGTGAACCCAAAAAGAACGATGTAAGGAAGATGAATTACTCCAATATATCAAATAAGATTACCGGTCTCACGAATAAGCTTAGAGATTTAGGGAATGGTAATACAATAGGAAGATTTAAAGCTCAATCTCACGGTGACGTTGCTAATTTGAAGCCAGTATTAAAGACAAATGGACACGATGGAGCGAAGCGATCAGTCGTTAGGACTTGCAGTGCGGAACCACCAAAGAAAGTCACTTTCAGTGCATTTGCGACTGTTCAAGTAGTTTGAGGAATTAAAATTATGAATACCTAAAGCGCTACCGTATTTAAAGAGCTCATATTTATCGATACGGTATGCATGGTGGTACTTAAATGTAATTTAGATAAGCATATGAAAGAAGGTCGGGATGTTGTGTAAATATAAATAAAAGGATGTTTTTGCTCGTACTTATTAATTCTAATGCAATAAAATATTGGTTTAATATCGTTATGGTAGATTAAGTGTTATTGCAAGAACTGTAATATTTTATACAAGTGTATAATTATAAGAATTATAGTTATTGGAAATATAATGTGATTCGTAGTGAAGTAAAAGATAAATAGTATGAATCGTGTTTCATTCAAGCTTGTACACATTTTTGATGATTTATGAAAATTTATACTTTAAATTTTGTTTTCTTCAAGTTAAGTCGATATTGTTGGAAAGAGATATTTGTAGAGTCGTATTAAGTTTGCACGAAATGTTTTCGCCATAGAATTTAGTCGTGGTAGGCTCCTAAAGTTTTAGTGTCATGGCTTTACCAAATATTTTGTAGTAATGAAATGCCACCAATCTTTGTGAGAGAGATTGTTGTAGGTCAGTTTCAGATGTACCTATGGAAATCTGAAATATTGTTATTTATTTATTCTTAAAGAATAATTATTATAAGCAGTAGTCTGTGTACTTACTGATAAGTTGAATAATCGTGTCGTAAGTAAGGCTGAAAATATAAGGGACTTGTTATGTTATACGTAAAAATATTTGTATTCTTAATTTTTTTCGAATTCCTACTTGATTTGTAATGTAAATGTTTACGAATATTGATGAGTCTGTTAACAGTAATGTCATTTTTTAAAGTTGAATTATGTAAGCACAAAAACTAATTAAAATACACAGTTTGTTTCTAAAAGATTACATATTTTATCGAAATAAAAAAAAAAAATTACGACATTAGTACATACCTACCTAGAAGAACTGAGACAGTTAATTCAGATAGTTCTAATGGAATTATCAATTAAAGTGAACACAAAACATAAAACATGAACATACAAAATCGACCTTTATGTTGTTACTCTTAAGGTTCGAAATTGGTCACACTTGTGATTACTAGTCGACAAAATCTTTTAAAAATAAAGGAATTCCCATATTTTTTTATTCGATTTTCCTTTAATATTTTTCATTAAAATGTTGTATTTTAATCCTATTCATTTTATGTTAGATTTGTTTTTATTTAATTAATGACTATTTCTTTTATTTTAGTATTATAAATAATTTAAATTGATTTTTTTTTATAAATACGCATTTTCCTTCCTATAATAAGAATAATTGTATATATTTACAAAAATAATATATTCATTTAAATAAAAATAATACTTGCGTTATATACATATAGATACTTTATGTTTAAATTATGAAAGCGATATGTTTAATTTTAGATTAATTATATAATTTCTACTTGTATTGTACTATCATATTGTATAAAGTGTAGATAGATAAAATTAATAATCTATGAATTTAATATTATTCCCTAGAACTTGTATTCACTAAGAAAACCATTGTCACTAATGTAAGCTGTTTAGTGAATTTGTTTCAAAAATAAATAATGAATTGTTTATGATGTCTTGTAATTTATAACACTATCCACCATTTTATATCTTATTTTACCAAAAAAATATCCTATTTAAGTATTCAATTTTCCCTTTTTCCATTTTATAGGCAGTTAAAAACCACTATATGAAACATTTTTTAACAGTTTTTCTGAGACAAGATAATGCCTATCCATATAAATAACATTAATTTAAAATAATTAAAATAAAATAAAGTAATAATCAGAAAGAAAAATAATAAAAAATATTAAATAATAATTTATATGGTAACTAACGACCACAGTTAGTAATATCCCTTAGCAGGGATCAGGTACTGGGATCTGTCCAGTTGTTCCTGAGATTAGTGCGTTCAAACCAACGACGTCATATTGGTTCAAATGAACATATTTTTCAACTTTATATTACACTAGCTTTCCGCCCGCGGCTCCGCCCGCGTTTTCTAAGAAAGACCCGCATAGTTCCCGTTCCCGTGGGATTTCCGGGATAAAACCTATCCAATTTGTTAATCGAAGTTACCCTCTATATGTGTACTAAATTTCATTGTAATCGGTTCAGTAGTATTTGCGTGAAAAAGTAACAAACATACATACACATACGTCCATCTTCACAAACTTTCGCAGGATAGGATGTTATAGTATATATATTTTATAGAGGAAACCCTTCCCATAAAATCTAATCTCACACGTGTTCAAATAAATATTTAGATTTTTTTCACATTTTTTCAACTTAAAACATTATCAAAACCGCGAAGTTCAAGAACAAGGTGAACATTTATCGCACAATATACAATATCCATTGTTTGTGTAGATTTTTATCGCTTGCGTTAAATTTTATAGATATTTCATTCTCGTCACTTGCGGTTTGGCTTCGAGCACATAAGGTATATTTTTTGCACTTTATAATATAATAAATTGGGAAATAATTTAATCTAGAATTTATTAGCATAGGCAATAAATTTTGGTTTTAAAGACGTCTTGCATATTTACGATACTTACATAATACGAGCTTTTGTTTTTTTTTAATTACAATATGTATTCTTGAAATATTTAATCTTCAAGAAATTTGGTACATTAAAAATTGATGCAAAAAATAATAGCGCAATAAATATTAATCAATTTAAAAAAATTCGCCGGAATAGCGAGCGCTTTTTTATAAGATAAATTTGAGTATTTTTTTATATTTTTAATTACCTAGTTACTAAGAAAAAATACGAAAGTATTAAATTTCGTATTTTTTCTTCTTGACTATTAAATCTTAAAAAAGATTTTCCATTTATCCTAAAGATTGGAAATACAATCACAGAAATTAATTATAATTTAGGATTTTGTTTCATTATTCATTCTAAATTCTGAAACCTAACCTACTTTAAACGAATTTATTAGTATATTTACCTAATAGGAAGTTTGAAAATTGAGCTCCGTTTTTTTGTCACTGAAAGGTAAAGAACGACTATTTTTTTAAATTCTTTTTTCTACCAAAGAGCAGCATCCAGTTCCGGGAGGATAATATACCTACACCTATTTTAGTTATTCCTTAATTATTTCATTCTAGCAATCATGGCTTCTAGCGCGTTTCAGTCCAGCAAAATTGTACCAGATGTTATCCCATCACCACCAGCAAAAACTATCACGGTAAGTTCACATATTTTATTTTACTTCTCTTTTCAATAATTTATAGAATGCTTAAAATGAAACCATGAATATTTCTATGAACAGCAAAAGACATTAAAGTTATCTCCTTTTTGTCAATTACTGCATTCTTTTATTTTTCATCTTTTAAACAAAGATCATTAAAATCCGTTCAGCCGATCTTCAGTTGTAAGTGGTGTAACTAGCACGACTTCATCTTCTTCTTCTACATATATATATTAAAATGAAACCCGTTTTCCATGGTCACAAACGGGTGAGACCGATTTCGATAAGTAATTCTTTTCTATTATATTCCTCGAAGTACGAGGATGGTTCTTATGTAGAGAAAACGTAAATATGTACACGGGCGATGCCGGGGCGGACCGCTAGTTTATATATTTAACTAGCTGTAAGCCTTTACCCGACAGACGCAGTCCTATCTTAGCGCGAATAATCAAACCCGTAAAGTTAAAGTAGTTAGCCGTTAAGTTTTCTCATTTTATTTTATTTTATTTTTAACGCAAACTCTTCAGTTTTTCTTTCATAAGATCGATCTCCTGGTAATAACGTACAATACCTCAAAAAAGAATTATCGAAATCGGTCCATTTGTTCACGCATGATCGACCAATGGAAGTAGGGATTCATTTTTATATTATATACTTATAGCTTTCCGCCCGCGGCTTCGCCCGCGTTTTCGAAGAAAAACCCGCATAGTTCCCGTTCCCGTGGGATTTCCGGGATAAAACCTATTCTATGTGTTAATCCAAGTGCTAAATTTCATTGTAATCGGTTCAGTAGTATTTTCTTGAAAGAGTAACAAACACACACATACACATCCTCACAAACTGTCGCATTTATAATATTAGTGTAGGATTGAGAAAATAAATCGATATACATATATATATATATATATATATATATATATATATATATATATATATATATATATATATATATATATATAGATATCTCCATGGGCACTATGTTGATCAAACGTGCCATATAGTTAGTAATTATTTGATCCGGTTGGTATTTGTTGATCCATTGCCACACCACCGTCCGTATGTGGATCCGAACGGAGCCACAAGTGTCACCATCAGTAATAATAATAATTACGTGCTTTTTATACAAATCCACCTTTTTTGCGTTTTAGCTCTTGTTGATCCGATTCAAATGAGCCAATCAGAGCCCACCGAGCTCAGCCATTGGTCGCTTGCGGCCTTAGCCATTTGTTTGACCTAAATCTAACATTTTCATTATTTTATCAGATTGATATCAGGATCAGGGCAAAGGCAAACGCTACACGTCTATAAATATTATGATAATTATTTTGATATTTATTTATATTATGGTAATAGTTTTCCATGACTTTTTAATATCTTTTCTGTTATTATTAAGCTCAATTTTATCATACTTGTTTTTAGAAGTGTGTAAAATATTACTGCAATGATTCCTATAGCGTTTATATATGAGTTCAAGTTCCTTATTATTTGGATCGTTTTTGTTTCGGCGGTGTAAAATATCTCTGAAACGTATATGTCGTGGCCATATCGTACATTTGCTCATTTCATGAAATGATTGGCCATTTCACGAAATGGTCGCATTTCGTGAAATGGCCAATTTAGTTTGGCCACATCATGATGTGGTTTGAGCAGATCAATGATAAGAAATCGTTTCTCGATATGGCCAACTAAACGCGCGGTTTTTTCATGAAATGATCAAAATTATTTGATCATATCGTAAAATAGTTACATTAATCATTGGTAGAGGCGCTGCAAGCTCTGTGTTATGTGATAAGATGGCGGCCGCAATTATTCGCAGTTAAAAACTTCATAATTCGTTTAATAACAATATGAAGAAAGTCATAGCAAAGAATGTACGACGAAGAGGTTCGAGTACTATGGAAAATGTGGATATCTTATATGTATTGAAGAAAAATGCGTCTTAAATAAAATAATTTAAGACGCATTTTTTCTTTTAGGATATATATTTATATATCCTACTATATTATTATAATTGTTTGTTTTTTAAAAAGCGATCCGCTTCTGGCACTCGCCGGCCGCTGCCGCGGCACGCTCGCTTTGCTCGCTCGGCTCGTGCGTTGTTTATCATAGTCTAACCTAACCTAACCTAACTGTTTTCTATTGCAAAAACGATTCGCTTCTGGCATTCGCCGGCCGCTGCCGCGGCACTAACTTAAATTACATTAAACAAGTTTTTAGAATATTCTGTATTTTTTTAATATTTTATGGACTCTTTATATTTTATACGATCTGGCCAAATGTGGATGACCAAATCGTGAAACGTTGACGATTTAACGATCTGATCAAACTATGTTGGCCATTTCATGAAATGCGACCATTTCGTGAAATGATCGATCATATCATGAAATGAGCAAATCTATTTTTTTTTTTTTTTTTTTTTTTTTTTTGTGTGGTGTCTCTCAATGTTAGCCAGAAGGGCTTCTACATTTTAACGCGGACGCGGGGGTGAACTGAAGGTTCACCCTGGTAGCGACATGCACAAGGGCGTCCCCCCTTGACGGGGATCTCGAACCTCGGCTTGGGCTGTCGCTTGGGTGGAGGAGGCCAGAAGGGCCCTAATCGGACGGGCGAGCAAATCTACGATATGGCCACAACATATACAACGCAGCAAACCTGGTGTAATCCAGGGTTGTAAAATAGAATTTCTATTAGTTTTTTTAAATAATCGGGAACTATCGCTTATAATATTACCAACGGTATCAAGTAATGAATTAATTATACTATTAGGATCATTTGTAGATAGTAGATTGTGCCAATCTACCAATGACAGTAGTTTGGAAGCTTTTAAGTAATTTATATTGGTTGTAAAACATGTTGTCTTAGCTATACTAGTTTTTGGTTTTTCTGAAAAAGTAAGAAATATCGCAGAATGATTTAGCCACTTTTATATTAGATTTTACGAAACAGTGGTCAAGACAGCTTTTACCACGTGTAGGTAAAGAGTGACTTGGTAAGAATCCGTGACATGCAAGAAAATCTAGATATTCGTCAGATCTTTGATCAGTGTTCTCATTACTGATGTCAATATTTAAGTCGCCAATTATGTAGATATTAGGAATAAACCTTAAGTTACACAATATTAAGTCTAAAGAATGCAGGAATTTGTCTATTGTCGCAAAAGAGGGAGATCGATAAATACAAACAAAAGCATATTGTTTTGCAATAGTTATAATTAGACCATCAGCGTCATCCAAATTTGATTCAACAACTTCGATATCAGTAATATTATTACGTATGTACGCAGTAACCCCGCTGTTTTGGTTTATATGTCTTGTAGTGTTGTAACTATGATAGCTCTCTAGGGGTGGAACAAAGTCATAATTTTTTAGCCAGCATTCAGTAAGTATTAATTAACAGAAAAGATATTAAAAAGTCATGGAAAACTATTAAACGCATTTGCCATATAAACAGTAACTCATTAAAAAGCCCTGAAAATGATTTAAATTTATTAAAACTTAAGAACACTCCAGTCCATTCTATTGAATTTATAAATGATTTCTTTATTAATGTAGGTAATGAATTAGCGTAAAATTTTTTTAAATCAACTAAATTTATCAGAAATTCAGCTCAAATCTAAAAATAATCAAGGCACCATTTCACTTAATTCTTTTCTTTTATTGGAAACAGATATAGTGGAGGTTAATAGTACAATTTTGGCTTTAAAAAACACTTATGCTTCAGGATATGATGGCATATCATCTATTTTCTTAAAGAAAAATCTTGCTATATTTGGCCAACCGATCACGCAATTATGCAATATATGCTTATCATCGGGTGTGTTTCCTGATCGTTTAAAGCAATCTCAAGTTGTGCCGATTTACAAGTCGGGAGACAGAGACAGTATAACCAACTATCGCCCTATCTCACTTTTGCCAACCATATCAAAGGTTCTGGAGAAGCTTATTAATAAGCGTCTCGTTAATTATTTGGAAAAGAATTGCATACTTTCAATTAATCAATTTGGCTTTCGTGCAAAAAAATCAACCAGTGATGCTATCAATACTCTTGTGTCTCTTATTGCTAACAATTTAGACAGGAAGATAAAATGTTTGAGTGTTTTTTTTGGATCTGGCGAAAGCGTTCGATACTGTCTCTGTCCCTCTGCTCCTAGCAAAGCTTGAATCAATGGGAATCCGTGGTACCCCTCTAGAATTGTTTAGAGATTATTTATCAAATAGGACTCAATTTGTTAAAATTGGTGATGTACAGAGTCAAAAGCGGTCCATAAATTTTGGCGTTCCTCAGGGATCGGTACTCGGCCCTACGCTCTTTTTAATATACCTAAATGACCTATGTAATCTACATATACCTGACGCGAAGATAATAAGTTTTGCTGATGATACTGTTATTGTTTTTCAAGGAGAGACATGGGAATCTGCTCGTTTGGTAGCTGAATCAGGCATGCGATTGGTAATAAATTGGCTAAATCATAATCTTTTAACTTTAAATTTTACAAAAACTAAATATATAAATTTTTCTCTTAAAAATAATACTAGACCTCCCCAAAATTTTACCATAAAGGCGCATACGTGCTTAAATGTAGGAAACTGCGATTGCTATACTCTTTGTCCTGTCGATACTATAAAATACTTAGGGATAACAATAGATAAAAACTTAAACTGGAAGCCGCAAATAGATGTGTAGTATATTAGTGAGGGTACACACAAATAATGTCACCGATCGTATGTCAGTTTGGAGTGTCAAATAAAAGTGATTGCATCATCCTTGTGTTTTAATATAAATTAAGCCTCAAATACCATAATTGGCGACGAGGAAATAGTAATTCACACGTGAAAAAGTACAAAGAATACAGTGAAATATGTCTTTTGTTGGAAATGCATCATTTGGCAGCAATCTCACGTTCGACCACCGCGCGCAAGAATGGAGTATATTCATTAGTCGTTTTAAGCAGTATTGTACGGCTAACAGCATTGATGACAATACAGACAAAGCCGGGGTGAAGCGCCGCGCGTTGTTGTTGACAGCGTTGGTAGAAGACACTTATCGCGTCGCTAAAGATTTAGTATTTCCTTCGGATTTAGAAAACATCGAGTACGCTACACTCGTACAGAAGTTAAACGATCATTTTATCTTGAAGAGAAGTACTTTTGCTGAAAGATATTTGTTTTATAAGGCTGAACAAAGACCGGGGGAAGATTTAACTGAATGGGCGGCGCGAGTACGACATTTAGCGCAACATTGTGGCTTCAAGGGCGAATTGGACACAGCACTACGTGATAGATTCGTATTGGGTCTAGTAAATGCCAAAGAAAAAGAAAAGTTATTCGCTGAGAATATCGATAATTTGTCTTTCAACAAGGCGTTGGAGATGGCATTAAGCGTGCAGTGTGCCCGCTTGGCATTGCAAAGTGCTGATTCGGCATCATCGGCGAGTGTGCAGCCGGGAGTTGAACGAGGTCCGGTTGGTGTGTTCGCCGTCCGTCCCGGCGCCCCCGGGAGGGCGGCCCGGGGCCCCAGTTTCAGTGAGAAAGTGTTATGTGTAGTGTGCGGTGGTACAGGCCATTCAAAAGAGCAGTGTCGTTTTAAAAGTTATAGTTGTAATAAGTGCGGTAAACAAGGGCATTTACAACGAGTTTGTAACGTTAATGTTAAGCGTAATAATTATGTAGAAATGCACGGCGAGGACTCTGAAGTTGGTGAGTTATTTAATATTAAATGTTTAAATGGAGAACCTATGCGTCTTTCGGTGTTGTTGGATTCGTTAAAGTTTATTTGTGAAATCGACAGCGGTAGTGCAGTATCCGTTTTGCCATATCTTAATTATGAAAAATATTTTAAACGTAAACTGTTGTTAAAACCGAGTAGTGTGGTGTTTAATTGTTATAACGGGACTAGAATTAACCCATTGGGTTATATTTGTATGAACGTTACCTATGATAGTATCGTTAAACCGATTAATTTTTTTATTGTAAATACACACAAAAACCTACCGATACTTTTAGGTCGTGATTTTATTTCTATTTTTAGTTTGGAGTTTAGTTCGTGTAATTACAACAGTTTAGAATCAAACGGACTTGCAGATAAGATTTTAAATAAATATTCTGTACTTTTTAGTGATACCTTAGGTACGTTTAATAAATATAAAGTGACTTTAAAAATCAAACCAGGGAGTCAATTGAAATTTTTTAAACCTAGACCTGTGCCGATTCCATTGAAAACTAAAGTGGAGGCGGAATTAAATCGTTTACTTGATTTAGGTATTTTGGAAAAGGTTGATTACTCTGATTTTGCAACACCTATCGTCCCCGTTTTAAAACCCGACGGTAATATAAGAATTTGTGGGGATTTTTCAGTAACTTTAAACAAAGTGCTGTACATCGATTCGAGAATTATCCTCTGCCTAGGATCGAAGATATTTTTTCTAAATTACACGGAGGGTTAGAATTTTCTAAGCTAGATCTTTCTAGGGCTTACAATCAATTATTATTAGATAATTCCAAAGAATTGACATGTATCAACACTCATTTGGGTCTCTTTCGATACAATAGACTGGTTTTTGGTTTATCGAACGCTCCGTGCATTTTTCAGCGTACTATGGATCAGTTATTGGTGGGTATTGAGGGAGTTTGCGTCTTTTTGGACGATATTTTGATAACGGGTCCTACAAAAGCATTGCATTTGCAGAGATTGGAGCTGGTTTTGAGTAGATTGCAGGATGCGGGTTTACGTGTAAAACGAGAGAAATGTAAATTATTTCAGACATCTATCGAATATCTCGGTTTTGTCATAGATAAAAACGGTCTACATAAATCAAAACAAAAAGTTGAAGCTATTTTAAACGCAAGTTGCCCAAAGAACGTTAGTGAGTTGAAATCTTTTCTAGGTATGGTAAATTATTATAGATGTTTCATACCAAACACATCGAGTGTTTTGGATCCGTTAAATTTGTTACTAAAAAAAGATACAAAATGGTTTTGGGGCCGTGAACAGAATGAGGCGTTTTGTAGAATTAAACAAGAATTATCATCGGACCGGGTGCTGGCCCACTTCGACCCCGAGCTGTGTACGATAGTGACGGCAGACGCGGGGCCGGCGGGGCTGGGCGCCGTGCTGGCACAGCGGCAGCCGGACGGCGCTGAGCGGGTAGTGGCGTATGGTGGGCGTATGCGTCGCGGTCGTTGTCGTCCGCGGAGCGTAATTATGCGCAGATTCAGAAAGAGGCATCTGCTATAGTTTTTGCAATAAAAAAATTCCATCATTATTTGTACGGTCGTACTGTTCCTTTCACCTTACGAACTGATCATAAGCCTTTGTTGTCGATATTTGCATCAAAAAAGGGTATTCCCGAACTCGCTGCGAACCGTTTGCAGCGATATGCGTTGTTTTTATCGGCATACAATTTTAATATCGAATATATTAATAGCAATAACAATGTTGCAGATTTTTTGTCTCGATCGGTTCTAGAAATTCCGTCTGAATCTGAATGTGATTTAAATACAACCGACTCATGTTCATGTTTTATCATGTCAACGACAGATAGTGAAGCGGTGGTATTGAAAGTCAGTGAAATGTTTAGTAGATTTGGTTTAGTTAAAGTTATAGTGACGGATAATGGAACTAATTTTTGTTCAGCTTATTTTGAAAATTTTTGTCAACGCAATGGAGTAAAACATGTAACTATTGCACCGTACCACCCAGCGTCTAACGGTCAGGCCGAAAATACTGTGAAAACATTTAAACGCAGCATTCAGGTGATTTTAAACGAAGGCAGCTCCAAAATGTTGGTTGATAAATTATACGAATATTTATTTAATTATAGAAATTCGGCTCACTGCACTACCGGTGTCTCTCCCGCAGAGTTAATGTTTGGCCGTAAGTTACGTTGCCGTTTAGATTTACTTTGTGAACGTAGTACGGTGGCTGGTGGCAATTCACCAACCTCAGAGTCTTTGTCAAGTGTCATTAAGGATAATGTTCATGCTAAACAGATTTCACAAAGTAACGCCTATGGGGGTCATCGTAAAATTATATTTAAAACCGGAGATGAAGTTTTGTTTAAACACTATTATAAAAATGGAACCAAACATACTTATAAATTTGGTATAATTAAGAAAAACATTGGCTCAAGGATGTATTTGGTTTATGTACCAGAACAAAATGTCTACGTTCGCAAACATATAGACCAAATTTTGATTTATAAGGGTTCTAAAAAATACAATGAACATGTTTCTGATGATGTGAGTTGCTTCGGGGACTACACTTCTAATGAGGTGACTGAATCTTCAGTTCCTGGGGAACATGTTACGGAACAAGATCCACCGCAATTGCAGGGGGTTCCTCATGATTCAAACGTCTTGTCATCGCCAGCTCCTCAACAAGAACAGGTAGAGGAGGAGAGGAGTGAGTCGGTACCAGTTGGCTCAGATTCTGAAGGAAGCTCTGTCACTACTAGCGTGAGTTCTCCTTCCGCCCCTATAGACCCCCGGAGTGACGATCAGTTGACACCTCGTAGATATCCTTTGCGTATACGTAAAAAACGTAAATTTTTGTAATACCTAGTCATTAAGTTGTAACTAAAGGTGGAGGGATTGTAGTATATTAGTGAGGGTACACACAAATAATGTCACCGATCGTATGTCAGTTTGGAGTGTCAAATAAAAGTGATTGCATCATCCTTGTGTTTTAATATAAGCCTCAAATACCATAAGATGATTTAAAAAGTAGAATACGTAAACTTATCCCAATTTTTTTTAAAAATAAGACGCCTTAAAGATGAAACCACGAACAAAATCGTTTATCAGTCTTTGTGCCAATCGCTCATTAATTATGGTATCTCGGCTTGTGGTGCACAAAACTCGACCGCTGGAGTCATAATGAAAATAAAGGCGGCCGGCGCGCGAGCGGGGCGTTCGTGCCCCGGCCCCCGCGCCCTTCACATTTCAAAGCGGATGCAGTAATGTATGGAGCACTGCAAATATTATTTATACGGAGCCAACAAATACTGAAGTTTATGCGAAAATTTTTCCTCCGTTTCTTATAGTTTCTTTATGTCGGATCAAATAAATCGGTAATTTTGAGTATATAAATGGAACAGATCAACATACGACTTATGATTTGGTATATAAAACGGAGTCAAGAAGTGTTTGAGCATTTCAAAATTTGAACCGTTACGGAGTCGAGTTCGTCTAGTCTAGGCGGATTTAGCAATGTATGGAACATTACCTAACATAATATGTTTGTGTACGGAGCCAACAAATACTGTAGTGTTTACGAAAAATTAATCTACGTTACTTAATATACAGTTTCGTTTTGTCGGATCAAATAAAGCTGTAATTTTGATAATATATATGGATCTGATCAACATACGACTTTGGATTTGGTATATAAAACGGAGCCAACAAGTGTTTATGGGTTTCTGAATTTCGGCCGTTACGGAGTCGGTTAAGTTCGAGATCTTAGCAATAAAAATGTTGAGTACATCAATTTCTCCATGAATACGTTTGGCAACGTCGCCCAAAAATTTGCGCCGTTGCCACTCCGGGCAAGATCTATGCAACCGGAGTCGAGTAATATGGGGGAAAAGGTGGAGTCAGGAATGCACGGCAGTCGGGCTGGATCAACTTAGTGCCCAGGTTGGTATTTATATATATATAATTAATTTAATATTATTTGGTAATAATTAATTTAATATTAATAAAACGTAAGGGCAACTGAAAAAGGCAATATAGGTTTATGACTAGAAACAATTTAAAATAAAACGCGCAATAGAAAACGCGTAAAAATTGATTAGTCTAACAGATTAGCATTAAGATTATCCTAAAAAAATGTTTTGTACAAATGGGAATTTTGGCCCTATTAAGATTCTAATGATAAAATATCAGCTGTCAGGATATGATTGATTTATTACGATTTTCAATATATTTATACAAATTGTGATAATAGAACAAGATATTAGTAATTAAAATGCTTTGTCTTATCGTACATTGAGTTACGTAATTCACAAAAATTATATCGATTGAGTGTTTGATCTTAAATTTATAGCCTTGATAATTAATATATTATGATGACATGGCAGTTATATATTTACTATTACGATATAATATATCTTATCGTTTGAATTGCAAAAACAATGATTCGAATGTCTGAATTATTAAAACAAATAATAATCTTAATCAACGTAGACTCGTAAATTGTAATCTCTAATTAAGTGGATATATCCGGTTTTTTCTTATTTTTATATGATAAATAATAGTTATAAGTTTTTGCTCCAAATGGCAATACCTACCTACACCTTTCATAAATTATAGAGCAATCGTATTTACATACAAATAATTCCTGGTAGTTAATAAAAATCAATTTAAAATTATCCCGCTCTTTTACTATGGAACTAGAGAGCTTCTTCAATATTTATAATTTTTCTATCATTGTGGATACCATTCATTAATTATTAAAATTAGCGAAATACATGACTAATTTTAATAATTAATTAATGGTATTCACAATCGGGCTTGTATACTAAAGTATTAATCTTTGTTATTCAATAAATAAAACATAAAAACATTACAGCTGAAGTACCCGAGTGGTGCAGAGGCGCAACTTGGTAACGAGCTGACTCCAACACAAGTGAAAGATCAGCCTACAGTCTCGTACGAAGCAGACCCTAATGCGTACTACACCCTTGTATTTACAGGTAATAACAATTACCTCCTCACAGCATACTTGCAACCCGTAATATAAGGTGAAAATCGATTTATCTATGCAGTTCTAACATTCATTTTGATTGTAACTGGATGAGAAATAGTAAATGTTGGTTGTGAAATGTAGAGCTATGCTATACCTATATGTTAAGGCGCTACCCGGCAATTTCGACTATGTTCAACCTCTATAAAGTCTGGTACAACACAAAGCACAATACCGAAAAAAATATATAAAATAGGATGGTCTTTGATCTTTAATTGCTCGCGAGGACTTTTTTCCAAAGTTAATAGATTTCTAGAAAAAAAATGTGCCGTGGTCATCGATTTTTCCGCAAATACTCTATAAACTTCGTAACCTGCTGACTTAGAGCTCTGAAAATTTTATGTTTAATAAATTATCAGTTACACAACATTCCCTGACGAGGATATTTTGTTTCACTGATTAGTATCTTTTTAAATACAAAATGCGAGGAAAAAAGAAGGTGCAGCGGGAGAGGTTTGAGATCCGTCAAGTATGGTCAAGGTTATTAGCGCATGTAAAAGCCTTAAGGCAAAGACGGACAAACAGACGCTCTTTTTCTTTGCTAATAATAGGCAATATAGTAAGATGCAAATAGAAAATAATATATTATATAATATATTAGTAATTCCTTCGTAATTTTTGATTTTATGTACCTAATTCACACGCATTCCCAATGACGTATCTAACTTTAAAAAAATCTTAGCATATTTGATATTCTTTTGAATTCCATAAAAATAGCTGTCTAATTTCGTATTTTACACAGATACTTCAATAATGTAACTCACACACACGTAACTGCGTGATACTCATCAATATAAAGACAAACCAACGTCTATTCACTTCCAGACCCAGATAACTACGATGGCCCTGAACTAGTATACCGTGAATGGCACCATTGGTTAGTAGTGAACATTCCCGGCAGTGACGTAGCCTCTGGGGAGGTCCTCTCTGGTTACATCGGTTCTGGACCGCCAGAGGGCACCGGTATCCACCGATATGTCTACATATTGTATAAGCAGCCGAAGAAATTGGTCTTCGATGAGAAGAGACTTAGTAACAAGTAAGTTTTAAGCTATTGCATAGCTTCTATCGCGGGCCTTGAGCGCGGCGACCGAATGTAAAAATTCAACCGGCACAGTGATGCGATGCTATGCAATAGCTTTACCGCGGCAGTCCTCGAGTGCCACACGTATTTGTTTTGCTTGTTGGTTGATACTATGACCGTTATATTATCGTATTTGGTATAGAAGGAGCAATTAGTACTGTTATAAATGAATAATAATTAGCGCCTGGCAATTATATTAGCAAATTATATTATCAACAAATATGTCCTGTCTTTCTTTTAATTGTACATCATAAAATCTATTACAATATTATGCATCAGTAAAAGTTTACTTCGCGCAGATAAACTGTTTGTCAAAAAATCCATTTATACCACTTCCGCTAATATTTATAATTTATAATAACATTTCATTCTTATTATACAATAGGTAACAGAGTACCATATAAACCTTAAACGTTCACAGATCCATAGATGGCAGAGCTGCGTTCTCCACCAAGAAATTCGCAGAGAAGTACAACCTGGGAACCCCAGTAGCCGGCAACTTCTACCGTGCTCAGTTTGACGACTACGTGCCTCTTCTGTATAAGAGCTTGGGAGCGTAAAATCTAGACATTTATAAAGAATAGTTTGAAGAAATGATATCATATTTATTGTATGTATTGTGGTTAGATAATCTCAATGTATATTTTTTTACAATCTAACGTAGAACTCCATGTAAATACTCGTAATTTTCTATGTATTTATTGAATTTATTTAAATATTTATTAATTTGTAATATGGTTGTGTTTTTTTTAAACCGTACATACCCCTTTAATTCGTGACCTATTTTATTATGATTATTTCATTAATAAATTACTGCCACTCTCGAAGCATTGACGAAAAGAATGGAAAGAATAGGCATTCTGCTTTCTGAAAGAATTTTATTTCTCTACAAATAGTAACTACCTATGCGTATGTAAACGAAATATAAAAACTAAAATATTCCAATCAATTTCATCCAATTTGTTTCAGTGGTTTAGAAGAAAACATAGACTGACTTTCGCCTTTATAGTAGGGAATAATAGTGATAAGTTTAAAATACCGCAATGATTGTTAAAAGAATGGACCTTATTCTATTAACAACGTCTCGTAGATTAATTCTGTTACTAAACAAATTTTCTTGGCGACTTCCACACATCGAATACCGAGCGAGGAAGAAATTGCCTGCCATGGGTCCCGTTAAGTTATATTCTTGGGCAAACATGACGACGGAAAATCTTTCACGATTTTTGGCTAACCTGCAAAATGAAATGAAAATTAATTGTTATTACTTCCGTTGATTTTGTATGATGATATTAGAAATTAAATATTCCGTATATTCATATTTTTTATACAAAAAGTAAAGTTCTACATACAACCTTATAATAAGAGAATATTTATTTTTATTTCATTTATATTAAGTTATAATAGTGACTGGCTAGTAAGAAAAAAAAATCTCTAATTTAACCCAGTATTTTTAACTATCAACTATAAATAGAACTTTAAATAATGTACTACTTAGTACTTACATAAACAGACTTGTTGTGTTAGGATTAATATTTCCTGATTGTCTATACACTAAGCTAACGTATCTATGATACCCGCTGCCCGGCGTTGGCTGAGAAGCGACGTAGGGAACAACTATGTTCCCGCCCAGAAAATCGTCAAAAGGACAATTCAGGAATAGCCCTTGTATATACGCCCTTTTAGGGTTTGAAGGCGAAGGCGCGTCAATGCCTAAAAAGAAAGATTATTTGGATAAGGCGAAAAAGGATTTTGAAATGTTTCTATAGAAATAAAAAAATCCATTGATACTTCGATTCATCAATAGGTTCAATATAATGATGAAAAATGTGCAAAGAAAGTGTTTTTATTAGAAAAATTTAGCGCATTAGTAGTCTATAATTTAAGTGAAGTCCCATGTCCCCTAATGGGGTAAGGGGCAGATGCATTATACATCTGTTTTACTGATCGATTTTCTTTAGGGACAAGTAGGTGATCAGCCTTCTGTGCCCTACCAGACCGAGACATTTTTTTTCTTCGTCTCCACCGGGAATCGAACCCAGGACCCCTTGGTGTTACGCTCACGTGTCAACCACTGTACCGAGGAGGCGGTCAGTCTATAATTTAGTATTGAAAAAATCATAGCAGTAAGCTACCACGTATTCTAATGAAAACAAGATATGTATGTGTAGTACCTAAAGCCTGATTCCCATGGCATGTTTGCTTCACAAGCATTGGCAGACGACAAGCGCTTGTCGCCATCCGTCGCGATTTGAACTGAGCGTTCCCACGGCATGTGTGCGTATGGCAAGCACTGGCGAGCGACAAGCGCGCCGATTCCCATGGCATGTGGTGTGGTGTGGCGCGGTCGGATTTGTGAAGCAAACATGTCGTGGGAATCAGGCTTAATACATGTATGAATATGGTTAGGATAAATCAATGTTTTATCTCACCCAGTAGGATTAAAGCATATCTTTGACCCCGAACTGCTTTCGGATACCTAACATATTATGTTTGTTCTCTCCCTGTGGGGTTGAAGGTCCTGGGAGGAGAAAACTTTGTTCCAAGTTGTATGTTCACTGAAGAATGGTTATTCTTCAGTGAACATACAACTGGTTGGAAAAAGGCTGGTTAGCCTGGAAAAAAATATCAGATTACGTCAATCTCAATCGTTGCTCTATTTTAATGGTAGGCGATAAAGTTAAATATTTCGTTTTATAGCTTTAATTAGTTTAGCACATTTTTATCGGTAATGTACATAAATTATTGGGTTGTAAATTAATTTAACATATTGTTATCGGTGATTTATATTCTGTTGAAATAAATGTTTAAATAGTTACCACTTATAGAAGAGTAAAAACTGGAATTGTATGAAATTTGGACATGCAGTAACTGAATTGTATATTTACCTCCAATAAATCCTGCGGAGGGACGGGTAGGTAATCTTTTACTATTTTATACTTGATGAAAGACATAGGAACGCTTAAATTATATGATGGTTGTACTGCATCTCCTATTTTATAGCACCCATCGGAGGCGTACACAGAGCTTAAAGCTATTGAAATAACTGTTAGCAATATTAACATGTTGGTTGAGGAGGCTGTAAAAGAATTAATAATAAATAAAAAACAATCAAAACACTATTAAAGGGCTGTATTCATGCTTATGATCTTGTGCTTACAGGAAATAGTACGATGAAAAATGGACTTTAAACAGACGCATTTTAAATTTTAATTTAAAGAGCAGAAATTAACAAAACCAAATCATTTTCGTTTGTATTGCAAGGAAGTTAAATAAATAATTATTTTTATAGTCTTTTGATAAACAATGAAGGATTTCAAACACGATTTTATCTCAACGAAGTGAGATGCTTCGGTGGTTCTTTTCCTATTGTATAAAAAATAGGGCTATTTTTTCAGATGTAATTTCTCTCTAAGTACCCATGGAAAGCTCTTTCATATGCATGTTGTTTTTAAACTGTTTTCGAGAAAGATGTGTTAAACATGCATGTAGTTACATAATATAACTAGAATACTTTTAGTCTTGATAATTATAGTAGACTTAAAAAATCTGTTTCCGAAAAGGGTCAACGAGAGCATTTTAAGGAATATATCAGGGTTTTATACCTACATAAACTTGAAATTTGAAGACGTAGGTAGCATGCAATTCTATAGTTAATTTTTTGAAGATGTTACAGGAAACATTTGCATTACAAAAATTAGTGTTTCATTAAGATTAAAGATAAAAAGCCATTGACTTACCTTGTCAAGCAGAAAATAATATAATGAGAAGAAGTTGTATGATCGGCTCTCTCTTAAACAATAATATAAGAAGCAATTTTTTATGGCTTTTATACGTGTTATCATAATAGTATTCATTAAAAAAGAACCAATTATATATAATCTAATACAGAACTATAAAGAATTTATTAAATTAGATAATAAATACATTTATTATAAAGTAATTGAGCGATAGTCTTTGAGTTTTTTTAGAGTAATTTCAATCGCAGGAGACTTTGAAGTTGGAGGGTAAAATACGAACATACTTTTTAGGGTTACGTATCGAAAGGGTAAAACGGAACTTTATTACTGAGCTGGCTGGCTTTAAGCTTTTCTGTTTGTCTATCTGTCCGTCTGACAACAGGTTGTATCACACGAAACGAGATAGTAAAACATTTGAAAAATTCAGTGATGATATTGCCGCTATAAGAACAATAACTGAAAACAGAATAAAGTAAATATTTAAGGGGGCAAAAATACCGCAGATATCTACGGAATCTATCAGAAGTATAAAACAAGATGTATTTTAAAATTATTATTAATACCATAATATCTATTGAGAAATCAAAAGAGGTCATTAAAAAAATATTTGCATTGAACCCTTAGTGTCGCCAGACCGACTCGCAGTTATTCAATTTTAAATATTAAATAATATTATATCTGCCATAATATTTCGTCATATCTTTAAAGATATTTGGCATAACTATACTTAAAGGACATTATACCACAATTATGAATATTCAAGAAAAATACTCTTTAAGATCCCTGAAACATTGGCACCACGAACTCGCTTTTATTTTTACTATGCGATACAAGACTTACAATTCCTCATTACCATTCCTACCATTCATATTTATTGTTGCTGTTGTTGTATTAGCCTGTTGTGTCCCAATGCTGAGCAAAGGCCTCCCCAAAACGATCTTGTGCTATTGTAGACCAGTCACTATTAATATCTCATTTATTATCAAAATAAATTGGGAACGCATTTATACAATTAGAAATGGCGTTCATGAACATTCATGAATGTTAATAGAAAAGACAGGTGAGATTAAAACAAGCCATCGAATATAATAGGTTAGTTTAAGTTCGGTTGATTTCAAAATGTACATATAGAAATAGCAGCCCCACAAAGAATTATAATCTAATTTCTAATGTGTCATCCTAGCATTCACATACCGAGCCGAGCTCCGAGCCGTACCCATCATCATGTAGTATTTTGACTAAGATTTTGACGGTGCATTTACATCAAACAAACATAGAGCTAGAGTGTGGCTAGAGGCGCTAGAGCATTCTTTCGTGATCTTTTAGTGTAAACAAAAACTCGTATTCAGTGTTGTTCAGTATTACAGCATTGCATAGAATCTTTTCAAGAAAGATCAACGAAAAAATGATCTACTCCTGTTTACACTAAAAGAATTTGATATAGTGGGGTTAGAATGAGCATTCGCTCATTTGATGTAAATGCACCGTTACACAAGTGCGCTCGTCGTACATTAACACGCAGATTTGTCCGCGGACTTGTCGACAAATCAATTTTACGGCGACATAAATACATTTCTATTTCAATATCCATACTTCTAGCTCGCAATTTATGAATTTTTAGCACTTTATGTCTCGCGGTGTCGCGCGCGCGGCGTCGCTAACATCGAGAATGTTTATAAGCGGCGGGCATCACTTTCCATCAGGTATCCCGCTTGCTCGTTTGCGATAAAAAAAACGACTTATTTAGGGTTGTCAGCAAATCCTCCGATCATCAGCTGATCACAAAAATATCATAACTAAACTACGAAAAATCGCTTATCATATTACATAGAAGTGATAGAAAAAGTGATCTACAGGCAGTTAAGTCCAGTAGAGGGAAGGATATTCTTTAAATTCAGATTTTGTGTTAAATAGCAAATAATAAAATAAACCTTCGTATTTTAAGAACCAATTTTAAAATTTTAAAATTTTAAGATTGTGCATCCTGTAGATTATAGTATAGTAAGATGTGTTACTCTGTAACGTTCAGCATTTATATACTTTTCAAAGTATTAACACGTTCACTGCGGCATGTCCAGTATCGGGCCATCAGCGACTACACCACAGTGCGGCGCCCAAAATCGCAGTTTTCACCGTGGTGCGGCGAGGTTTTTTATATGTTAATCAATGACTAGAAAAGAGACAAATATATTTTTGTGATCACAGTTTGAAGTAGAACTCAGTTTCGTTTAAAAATCGTATGGCAAAATATTGGACACAACGCATAGAAAAGAAACCGTTTCTTTTGTGTGCGGCATGTCAAATATTTTGCCATGGACAAGCACCTCATGCCGCACTGTACTGCGAGCGCGCCGTGTGTCAGTCTCGCATAGTGATGTACCAGGACCGCACGCGTCGTTATCAAATTTTTAAATGACAATGATACCTTAGAGGCTTTAGTTTTTTTACTTTCTTTTATTTCGTAGCATAAATGCAAAAATGTGATGACAGTTGTGAAAATAATATAAAACATTAAAACAAAAGTTACTGAACAAATTAAAACAAAAGTTACTGAACAATTTCCTGATAGTACTCTATCAAGTACCTTGTTTTATATGTGTTTTTTTTTTGTATCGACGATCTCGTTATCTGTTAACAAACAGACTGAAATATACAAAATTGATTTATATCGATATCGATGTTTTATTTTACAGTGTTTCCCTTCCCTATTACTGTAAACATGCCGTATCAACGCAGTGCGGGATGGCAAATAATTTTTCACAAAATCAGGGGTTTACATTTTCCCTCATATCTTTTAAACTATTGGGTCAAACTAAAAGCTATTTATGCGGTATATACTAGACTATATATACTATTATCTGAAAAAAAAATTTTTGAAATATCTTGAAATTTCATGAAATTATTAACCTTCAAAGTCAGAAGGTGCGTTGTGATAAAATGGCTCATGACGCACAGTGGTGAACTTGCCGATGTGAAGTATGGAAGACATGCCGCAACAACGGTAAGTTTGGCATTTTAGGTGCCGCAGTGAACGTGTTAAAGCGAGCCAGTTTTTTGCAATTAAGAAGTTAACAAATTTATTCAGAGCCTACACTGTGACCTACTGTGAGATATGGAGTACCACAGGGTAGCGTACTTGGTCCATCATTATTTTTACTAGTTTTTAAATCACAAAATACTTGGGTGTGTACTGTCTTCTTAGATATAAACCTACTATGATTCATATTTTTAACTTATCAGGGAATATATACATAATATATTTATAATAAATAATAAGAACTTCGTACAGTGCAGTAAAATTTTATTTGAAATATAAAAATAATAATAGCAAAGGTGTGAAAAATGGAAATCTCAATATATCTGTAAAATTTTATTTCTCGTTCAATTTATGTGTATTTTTGTTCTATAATTTGATACTATGGAAGCATATATGTATACCTAATGTTGAACAGAGGGCAGGCTTAAAGCAGTATTAATTCCAGTGTAGGCATGTGATGGCGCTAGACGACTTTGATAGTTGTCTTTTTTCCAGAATGGATATAATACTGCATTATGGTAGCCCTCCTGGGATCTTAGTAATTCTTTACAAAGTTTTGGTACTGTTTTAACAATTTCATGCTGCATTTAAGGATAAGTTATAAATCTTGAATTAATTTATATTCTTCCATTTACAGTTTTCACACATAGTGTATTCGGCAAGGAAGAAGTTGCCAGCTACTGGTCCCTTCAAATTATTTACTTGCGCAAAATCCATTGCTGAAAAGCGAGTCCGCTGACGAGCCAACCTGTAATAATAAAATATAAACTAATTAATTCAATAATTTTATGATCAGTAGGTATTAAGAGAAATATCTTTAACACTAATAGAATTACTTTTATAATGGTAATTGTTAAAAATATGTAATGACGATTCGAAAGTGCTTCTAAAAGAAGTCTAATTGAATAAATAAATGTTTGAGTTTGAGTTTATAGGTAGGTATTCCTTATCTATTTGTTGAAATTATAATAATTATCCAAACAATTACTACGTGATGAATAACTTTATGTTTCAACGATTCATTTTATTAACATAAACTGGACCAGTTTCAAGAATTTTTTTACCAGTTACAGTTACTTCAATCAATCAATCAATCATCAGCCTTTTGTTGTCCACTGCTGGACGTAGGCCTCTCCTAATGCACGCCACTGAGCCCAGTCGTTGGCTCTTACAGTTACTTAATGTAGATAATTATGTTCATACATATCTTTGTTTAGCTTTAAATATCCAACTTACTGATAGTACTTCGTCTGGTTAGGATTCAGATATTCTGATTGTTGGTATAACAAGCCGACATATCGATGGTATCCAGTTCCTGGCATAGGCTGAGCAGGAACATAGGGCACAATCTGGTCCCCTAGTAGCAAGTTACTCGCAGGACTGTTGAGGAACATACCATGAATGTATGCTGTAAATTCAGGATCATCTCTCGTTCCTGCATCAATGTCTGGAAAGCGTGAATAAACTTTAATAGGATAAATGATAAATGTCTGGAAAACATCAATTAGCTTTAATACGTGGATAAATGCGATAAAGTTTTTTATTAATGAAGGTATAACCCGTACGAGCTTGAGACTCGGCTGAAATGCGACATATGCGATATATTAGTTTTCCCTTAAAAATATTACTACACATAGTAAGTAAAACTGGTACTGGTAATGGTTTGAATTACATTATATTATTTTATTTATTTTGGAAAGGTAGCTTTATTATTGAAGTGAAACTTCTTTATCGGGGTTAGACAAAAATTTAGTGTAACGTTTTTGCGTTACGCGCCATCTTTTTTTTATTTTACAACCTTTACAACTTGATCATTAGGAATTTATTACCTCTATTGTTCGAACAAAAATAAGTTACCGACTTTAAGAACGTGCCGACAATTTAAGTACACTATTGTTTCTTAGAAAACATTTTAGGAGTATACGATAATAAATCTATGACTCACGTTAACACGTGTTTGCTTAATTGGTGTCAGGTGTTCAAAATCCTCCATAAGTTGAAAACTCTATAACTCGAATTTTTTGGCGTCTCCCTTGGTATTCGACTTATAGGTAGAGGTTCTAGTGTATATACATATTATGTATATACAGTAGAACCTCTGTATGTATCTATCTATATACATATATAAAACTCAAAGGTGACTGATATAGTGATCTATCAACGCACAGCCCAAACCACTGGACGTATCGGGCTGAAATTTGGCATGCAGGTAGATGTCATAACGTAGGCGTCCCCTAAGAAAGGATTTTAGAAAATTCATCCCCTAACGGGGTACCTAAAATAGGGGATGAAAACTTTTACCATGAAAATTTATCTTTTCCACGCGAGCGAAGCTGCGGGCAACAGCTAGTATACATATATTATTTTTTGTAAATTGATAAATTATTGAAGTGAAACTTTTTTATCGGGGTTGGAAAAAAATTTAGTTTAACATTTTTTCGTTACGCGTGACATTTATCCGTTACGCGCCATCTTTTTCTTATCCCTATAGCGACGAGCGTTTTAGGCTAACTTTTGAACTACCGCACGAGCCGAGCGAGCGAAGCGAGCGAGTTGCAGCAGCGGCCGGTGTATTTAAATAGGTAGCGAGGAGCGAAGCGACGAGCGTGTTACACTAACGTATTTCTATAATATTTTATTTCATTTAATTTAATTATTTATTGCACACACAAAAGAAACAGAGACACATAAAGTACAGATAATAGGAAAATAATGTGTACAAACGGTGGCCTTATCGCTAGGTAGCGATCTCTTCCAGGCCACCGTATGAAATATGTAAAGAGAGACCTTAAAAGGAGGTGGGTGAGCAAAAAATAAGGCTTTAGGAAAAAAGAAAATATAATTATAAATTATATTATAATCCATACTAATATTATAAATGCGAAAGTAACTCTGTCTGTCTGTCTGTTACTCAATCACGCCTAAACTACTGAACCAATTTGCATGAAATTTGGTATGGAGATATTTTGATACCCAAGAAAGGACATAGGCTACCTTTTATTGCGAAATATGTACCACGGGCGAAGCCGGGGCGGACCTGTAGTAATATTATAAATGCGAAAGTGTGTTTATTCGTTTTAATGTGACATGGCCATGGGTAACTTTTGACAGCGGTGAAATGACTTATACTAATGCGAATTTAACATCAGGGGAATCCGCGGGCAAAGAAAAATATATGAATATTGTTTTCAATAAAAATGATGATGATGATATTGTTCATGAACTCCCAACGACCAGGCGAGTTTATACGTTCGCTAGCTATGCAGATACTGAGCCATCTGCGTACGCGCGGCGTGTGGATAGAGAGCATAGCGTACGGGATGTGGGTGGGAATAGGTGGGTGGTTTACTTTAATCAGTCGTAAAAATTTCCAATTTTAGGAAGATTAGAAATATGATTTTAACAATAGTTAGGGAAATTTCGATTGACAGAAAAAATACGATAAATCAGGAAAAATTTCTATAAGTCAGGAAAATTTCCATAAGTCGGGAAAATTTCTATAAGCTGGAAAATTTCCATAAGAAAGGAAAATTTCTATAAACAAGAAAAATTTCTATACGTCAGGAAAATTTCTATAAGTCAGGAAAATTTCTATACGTCAGGAAAATTTAAAAAGATAAGGAAAATTTGTATAAGCCAGGAAAATGTTTATAAGCCAGAAAAATTTCTATACGACAGGAAAATTTCCATAGGAAAGGAAAATTTAAGACAGGAAAATTTCCATAAGTCCGGAAAATTTCTATACGCCAGGAAAATTTCTCTTTGTGGGGAAAATTTCTAAACGTGAAGAAAATTTGTATAAGTCAGGAAAATTTAAAAAGATAAGGAAAATTTGTATAAGCCAGGAAAATGTTTATAAGCCAGGAAAATTTCTATACGACAGGAAAATTTCCATAGGAAAGGAAAATTTAAGACAGGAAAATTTCCATAAGTCCGGAAAATTTCTATACGCCAGGAAAATTTCTCTTTGTGGGGAAAATTTCTAAACGTGAAGAAAATTTGTATAAGTCAGGAAAAATTATATACGCGAGGAAAATTTCTATAAGCCAGGAAAATTTCTATACGTGAGGAAAATTTCTCTTTGCCGCAAAAATTTCTATAAGTCAGGAAAAATCCATAAGTCGGGAAAATTCTATACGTAAGGAAAATTTCTATAATCCAGGAAAATTTCTATACGTCAGGAAAATTTCTATGCGTCGGGAAAATTTCTTTAAGCTAGCAAAATTTCTATAAGCCAGGAAAATTTCTATACGTGAGGAAAATTTCTCCTTGCCGCAAAAATTGCTGTCAGGAAAAATTCATAAGTCGGGAAAATTTCTATAAGCTGGAAAATTTCCATATGAAAGGAAAATTTCTATAAACAAGGAAAATTTGTATAAGTCAGGAAAATGTTTATAAGCCAGGAAAATTTCTATACGTCAGGAAAATTTCTCTTTGTGGGGAAAATTTCTATACGTGAGGAAAATTTGTATTAGTCAGGAAAAATTATATACGCGAGGAAAATTTCTATAAGCCAGGAAAATTTCTATACGTGAGGAAAATTTCTCTTTGCCGCAAAAATTTCTATAAGTCAGGAAAAATCCATAAGTCGGGAAAATTCTATACGTAAGGAAAATTTCTATAAGCCAGGAAAATTTCTATACGTCAAGAAAATTTCTATGCGTCGGGAAAATTTCTTTAAGCTAGCAAAATTTCTATAAGCCAGGAAAATTTCTATACGTCAGGAAAATTTCTATGCGTCGGGAAAATTTCTATATGCCAGCAAAATTTCTCTTTGCCGCAAAAATTTCTATAAGTCAGGAAAAATCCATAAGTCGGGAAAATTTCTATAAGTCAGGAAAATTTCGATAAGTCAATAAAAAATAATATTATAGATAAATTATGATAAAATACGTATTTAAGGCGATAGAAACGATTCAACTATAAATTTATATTTAAACATGGTATGCATAATAAATCATCACTACATAGTCGCTTTCTCCGTCCCTATGTCCCTATGTCCCTATGTCCAAAGGTACGCTTAAATCTTTGAAACTACGCAACGGATTTTGATGCGTTTTTTTTTTAATAGATAGAGTGTTTCAAGAGGAAAGTTTATATGTATAATCCATCCATCAAATAGTGGAGAAGTACTGTTATTTTTGAGGTTTCTAATGTGATGTCGTAAAAAATTACATTTTTTCCGCTTACATTGCAAACGCAGGCTGAACCCTACGAGTTTTATCAAAATAATGTATGTACTAAGTATTATACACATTGAAAAGGTCTACAGAAAAGTCCGCGGTGGTATATGTCTATCTCTTATGGATAACCCACAATAACTTTTTTTTGTCATTTACTTTTTACGACAAATAATGGCTAATTTTCGAAGCGATTTTAACCAATACAGCATTAATCCTTAACCAATTAAATACCTTGAATACATTGTTCATTTAATATAGATCTATATGGCCCTTTACACCGTATGATTTAAGTGAATATTTTCGAAGATATTACAGATTTAAAAATTGCGGGACGTAGCGTTTGCGGCGGTACCGGCCGGCCGCCCGGCATTTTATACCCGTGCGAAGCCGGAGCGGGCCGCTATGTTTTTATATACAACGTTCACAGTTTTTCTGTAGTGAATTTAGTATCAGCATTGCACCCGTGCGAAGCCGGGGCGGGTCGCTAGTATTGTATATAGTAAATTATTTTTTGAAAAATAAGGTCATAAAGAAGTTTCACTTCTTACGTGTGTACTCTAGTACACGCACACATTTTTTTTATATTGAAAATAACGTCGTCGGCACAGGTCTCAAGTTAATTAACCGATTTAAAACTGGACTATCCTCAGTTTCTACCAGTTTCAAAAATTTATTAATTAGTGGTGGAGCCAGATCGAGCAGCAAATATTGTTTAAATATCTTACCTAACAGCATAACCGTATACATTTCATTCTCAGCTCCATTTGGATAATTAAGATAAACAGAGTTAATGGTTCTTACAGGAGAGAATTTGGTACCAAGGCGTATCTCCACATCTGGGTAACCAGCCTGGGAAATTAAAATTAATATAATATCAATTAAAGCCAGCTACTCACGTACCTGCCGCAGGGGCAATATTGGAACCATCTCGGTTGCATGGCGGTCGGAGCAATTTCAGCTGTTCTCTAAATTGACCCTGCTTGACTATAGGTACACATCACAATTAAGGGTACAATTCCAATATTGCCCCCGCTGCAGGTACGTTAGTAGTCGGTTTTAGCAACTCCATTATGATTAAACGCAGTATTTTAAGAGAAGATGTTGTGTGAAATTTATTTTGTATAGTAAGTTTTATGTCGGTAACATACTTTAATAATGATCACGGAAACGACTTGCTTATCAATACTTAGTAATTTTGTTCTTTAAATATTATTTTTATATGAATATATTTTAATTGTGTGGTTATATCCGAATATAAACTGTCAGTCAGTTATTATAATATCTTCTGTAAACAATAGAATACTTACAGAGATACTAATTAATTATTGAACAGCAAGAATCCTTGAAGTATTGGTAGGTACCTACTACACGTACGTTCAACCTATGGCACGACATTTGTCACTACTAAATACCGCAATTACAATTATTATAATATTTTTAATTAGCTATAAAATCTATAACAAATAAAAAAAAATGTCAGAAAATTCTTCTGGGATTACATTTCTATGTAAGTAACTTTAGTTAGAAACTGTTTTACGAATTGTTTGAAATGCGGTGTATTTATTTTTAGTATTTACTGTATTAAATACATTACCACCAATAGATCATCTGGAGGGGTTAATATATACTCAGGCACTATCTTATACGCCTTGAAAGCTTCTGAAACACTTAAATTTTCTTTTGGTTGTATCACATCGCCTATATTATAGCAGCCGTCAAATGCGTACACTGAGCTTATAAATATACCAATAGCAGTTATGACAGTAAGCATGTTGTTGGTAAATCTGTAAGGAACATTGTAAATTTAAATATTATGTATTTTTAAGTACGTTTGTATAGGTAATCAAACTCAGGGACCAGATATTCTTGAAAGAGTTAAGTAAAACATAACTGACTGAGAAAAAAGCGTAAATGTTAATTTTGAAATTAAATCTGACGGAAATTTTATTGTTCCTAACGAACTTGCTTGGTCTGTATAGGCTTATTAGCTGTGCCCTGCGGTTTCACCCGCAATGCTCCGCTCCTGTTGGTCTTAGCGTGATGATATATAGTCATTTTTCAAATCGGACCAGTAGTTCCTGAGATTAGCGCGTTCAAACAAACAGACAAAGTCTTCAGTTTTATAATAATATAATGCACAAAAAATATGCCAGAAGCGTAAAATTTAGACAAAATATTATTTCAATTTAACTTACATTCTTAAGTTGAAAAAGAAATATTACAATACGTAGTTGTTGTAGAAACGACTCACTCTAATAAAATATACACGACAAATTATGTTCACGGCTTTTATACGTGTTATCAGTGAGTTTAAATTAAATAAAACCATCAAAATTATAAGTGAACTAATTTTCTATGTAATTAATATAGTTTTTTAGAATATGTACATTGTATACAGGGTGTGATCGCTAAGTGTGCACAGGCGATTATTCCGTAACTATTACAGATATCAAAAAACTTTAAACTGATATCGAAATTACTTAACCTAATGAGTAAAATGGCCATAACAAATTTTTAAAAATAAAACGAGGAAAATCCTAAAAATTTACATGAAACCCTCCCATACATTTAGTATGAATATGAATATGAATATGAATGTCCCATGTACATTTAGTATGAAAGATTATAGCTTTTTCTTACTTTTTTTGGTTTTCTGCTTTAATTACTTTGCAAATTTGAAGGAAAGTTCATTTAGAAACTGTAAATAGAGCTCCTCATTGTATTGAACAAAGAGGACGTCACTTCTAAAATCTGCTATGAATACAAAATGTATGGGAAATAAAATGTATGGGAGCGTTTAATGTAACATTTTTGGATATTTCTCGTTTTATTTAAAAAAAATTATTATGGCCATTTTTGATTTTACTCATTAGGTTAAGTACTTTCGATATCAGTTTAAAGTTTTTTGATATGTGCAATAGTAACGGAATAATCGCTTGTGCACATATAACGATTACACCCTGTATACTTCATTAATTATAATATTACTAGCGGTCCGCCCCGGCTTCGCCCGTGGTACATATTTACGTTTTCTCTACATAAGAACCATCCTCGTACTTCAAGGAATACATATAATAAAAAAAGAATTATCGAAATCGGTCCACCCGTTCACACGTGATGCCGTGACAACGCGAAACGGGTTTCATTTTTATATAGATACTAGCGGCCCGCCCCGGCTTCGCCCGTGGTACATATGAAAAATAGATGTTGGCCGATTCTCAGACTTACCCGATATGCACAGAAAATTTCATGAGAATCGGTCCACCCGTTTCGGAGGAGTATGCAGACTAACATTGTGACACGAGAATTTTATATATAAGAAGAAGATGTATATAGTATTTTCAGTGAATTAAAAAATTGTCTGGAGTTTATGGTTTTGAATATTTCTATATTAAGGTATTCAAACGAAAAATAAAACATTATTTAGAAGTCAAAATAACCACTAGAAATCGAGATAGAGTCTGGACATATATACTTTTAACAGACATTTCTTCAGTAATTTATTAATTCAAAGGTTTCTTAAGGTTCTTGTTAAGAACTGTGTGTAAACCTAGAACGAAAAAAATTCAATTAAAATGAACTAAGTAGTTGGATTTATTAAAAAAAAACAGGATTATAATGTTAAATTTGGATTTATTAATATAACACCCTTAACACAATATAACAAGCTGGTCTGTAAATAACTGTGGTAAATAAAGTATGACAGAAATAATAGAGCAACATAGACTTAAATGCAATCAGCATAGATTATAACAATTACTATAAACTGTTGTATGATACAGACTACACAACTTGTTCTAATAGTTAATATTATTTATTTATCATAATATTGAGATTCTTCACACAGAGAGTTTTCAGCCAGGAAGAAATTGCCAGCTATCGGCCCATCAATATTGTATTTACAAGCAAAATCTTCTACAGAAAATCCTTGTCGATCACGAGCCAACCTGAAATAGTAATTTATGAAGTTACCGTCATTTCCTGAAGTTAATTAACAAGAATATGTACCTAAGTAATGATATATATAAATTCTATTAAGATACTAATAATATTCGTCAATGTTCAGTTTGTTATCGGTTCAGTTTATTGTCCGGTAATTGTACCAATATTTTTTTATTGTCTATATGAATTGTCTGTCACCTCCACCAAATTCAATTTTTGTTAGGGCGTATTCAGAAAGAAAGCTTGAAACTTACAAACAACTTAACAAGTTTGTTGAAACTTGTTGGAACTTGTCGGCGCCTATCAGCGCTTATAAGCGCATGTTCATATATTTTCCTGCGCGGGTTACCAGCGCTTATAAGCGCCGATAAGCGCTTATAAGCGCTTATAAGTTTCAAGCTTTCTTTCTGAATACGCCCTTACTTTACACCGACTACTCACCTATTTGCAGCAGGGGCAATATTGGAACAATCTCGGTTACACGGCAGTCGGAGCAATTTCAGCTGTTCTCTAAATTGCCCCTGCTTGCCTATACACATCACAATTAAGGGGCCAATTAAGGGTGCAATTTCAAATTGTAAATTCAAGTTCGTTTTTAAATTTTACAGTTTACTTACAATAAAATTTCAGCACCAAAAATGTCCATATATGCATTTTGTCGATACATCAAAGCAACGTATCGATGCAGGCCAGTACGTAAGGCAGGATTTGCGGGAGTTAATGGGACTATAACGTCTCCTTTAAATAGGTTTTGAGCAGGACAATTCACTATAATACCATTTATGTATGCTCTACCACTTGGCTTTGAAGGAGATGGTGAATCGATATCTGAAAAAGATAAAGTAAGCCTTAGAAATTTACACTATTCAGGTACTAAAATCTTTAGGAACTTAGGAACATCGCATGATTTCAGACAGACATAAAAAAGGAGGAGCTTCCCAATTCCACCGTTTTTTTGGCTTTTTCAGAACTTTCGACCAGATGAATCTATTTTGATGATTCTTTTTTTTATTCATAAGGTTGTGAGTGCCGTGTTGTTCCATTTAAATTTGGTGTAAAATAAAAAAAAATCTTAATAAGGATATTGAAAAGTCAGAAATTTTATTGAATAAAATACCTACCAAGCAGCATTATTGTATAAAGTTCCCCTTCACACGCATTAGGGTAGTATATGTAAGGATAGTCCATAGTATGCAGCGGAGATAGTATGGTCCCTGGGGTCACCTCCACTGTTGAAAATCCAGCCTGTTGATAAATAAGTGAAGAATTAGGCTTTACTTCTGAAATAATTTAATATTAGTAGGCGAATAATTGTTTTAATGCACAAATAAAAGAAAGAGTGACTGACGTTACTGATCCATGTCGAAAATTTTACAGAATATTATGAAGACGGATATTTTTGAAGTGAAACTTCTTTATCGGGGTTGGAAAAAAATTTAGTGTAACATTTTTTCGTTACGCGTGACATTTTTCCGTTACGCGCCATCTTTTTCTTATCCCTATCACGCGTGATTCGACGTATTTCTGTAAAGTTGCATATAGTAAATTATTTTGTGAAAAATAAGGTCAAAGAAGTTTCACTTCTTACGTCTGTACACTAGTACACGCACACGTTTTTTTTATTTTGATTGTGTGATATTTTTAAGTAATGCTTTGAACTACATTAAATTTACAATATTAGAAATCTGTTTTTCTTTTCGGGATGAAAAGAAAAATATACCTTATGATCTGCTTCGTCTTATTTCAACAATTTACAGTTTTATTACCTTCAATAAATCCGTAGGCGGCTCTTTTATGTAATCGCCTACAATTTTATATTCCTTGAACGCTTCTGCAACATTTAAATTCTTCTTTGGTCTGATGGGGTTTATTTTACAGCAGCTATTTGCATTTATTTCACTTATAGCGAACAAGGTGATCGCAAACGTTAGAACATTTAACATGATGTTTGCAATTAATCTGAAAAAAGAAAGGTTTCTCAGAGATGAATAGGTTTGTTATTAGATGGAACATCCGCTATATTTCATTATTTTTCTGTAAAATGGTCTAACGAATTAAGTAAAGATAGGTGAAGTAGAAGATATACAATATTCAATATTGATACACTTTTCACGTTCTTTAAGTATTAAGTCGAAAATATATAAATATATGAGTAATTTTGAATAAGATCAACTTCCAAATTCCAAAGGATGCGGGTTCGAGTCCCGCCTCGTGATCGAATTTTTTCTATTCTTTATAAACTTATATTTACAAAGTATTCATTTTAAGCAAAAACTCATACTTATAATAATTAAATGAAAATACCTGTGATGTTTGAACCGGAGTAAAAAAAGGACAAAACCCTTTAATTTATAATAATCCTTTTTATAACTTTTGGCATATCTTCAATATGGAAATATGTAAGTGCATGTAAATGATAAACAAAAATGCAATAGTGATACGGAAAAACTTGATATGAAACACTATATGCATCCTGCGATATTATCTGCTTTTCGTTCATTATATCCTACTCCTAAGTAAGTTTTTTTTTTATAAATGCAGGTAAGGTACTAATATAAAAATATGTGCATATTTTATAATTTAAACTTTAAAGCTTTTTATAAAAAAATATATTTTTTTTTACAATTGCATTATAATGATTATAAGGTTAAAACGAGAACAGATTTTTTATAAATTCTCATAGCCTTCAAGCTCAAACACAAACATTTATTTATTCAATTAGACATATTCGAAGCACTGAATCGTCATTACATAGTTTTAACATTTACCACATTCAAATAATGCTGTATATGGGCTGGTGATGATGATGAATGATGATGATGATGAATGAAGTAACAAAACTACATCTATAAAATTATTTGTATAGTATATATTAATAATTATAAAATAGAATAACTACAATAAAACAGACACTTAAATTAATAAAACAGACACTTAATCATACTAACTCATTAATATTCAAATTTCAAACGATAGTTATTTGAACAGTTGGATTAATTTTGACATGTTACGTATCTACATAATATCTATCTAACAATAAAACAAAATTGTTTTTAGTTGTGAAATTTAATAATATTTCAATTTTATTTGGCGTGAAATATTAATTTTGATCATCATCATCGTGAAATATTATTTTTTATCAATTTTGTATTCATAATATAATTTCTACAATTATAAAGTATTGAAGAAGAAGATTTTGAGGGGTTGATCGCGCTAATCTCAGGAACTACTGGTTCGAATTGAAACATTATTTTTAACCAACTTCAAAAAAAGGAAGAGGTTCTCAATTCACTTCAATTTTTTTCTGTTAAATAGTAGATACATGTATTATAGGAGTGGAGTAGCAATGAAACATTTGGCACTTGCGGGAAAAATATTCCTTTTTATAGCTTCCATAGCTTATGCTATACATACCTACAACAAATCTCAGATGATATTATGTTAATGATATTTTCAAGTACCTAATTTGTAGATTTAAGGATTTCGCTTTTACTGAATCGATTTTTTATATTCTTTAAAAAAATAACTGTCAATACATCTCATTTATCTGATTTTTTATAGCAAAATTACCTAAATATCTAAATAAATAATATGTTATTGATTCGGATGTAATTGCAATTTTTCATCAGCGATTCATTCATAAAAAATAAGTTATTCTGTAATTTGTCTATTTAATTTTTTCCCCGTGTACAGTTCATTGACGTTCTTTTTATCACTTCTAATCAACTTCTAATTAAAAGTGTAAAAATGCCATTAAAAATAAATTCAAATGGTGTGTTCGTTATTCAAATAATTATGCGGTTTAATATCGGTTAATTTAAATTATTTCAATGAATAAAAAATAAGTAATTTTAATAAAATTTAAATATATAATAAATGCTACAGTAACCTATTATTTGGTTACAATGCAACGCAGTAAAAACTTTTTGTAATTAAATTTTGTTACAGCAAAAAATGCGTTAATAAACAGAATAGAATACATAGAAATAAGAATATACTATACTAGCTGCGCCGCGCGGTTTCACCCGCGTGGCTCCGCTCCTGTTGGCCTTAGCGTGATGATATATATAGCCTATATATAAAGCTGAAGAGTTTTTTTGTTTGGGATCTACTGGTCTGGATCTCGGTGGATCTCGGGAACTACTGGTCCGATTTGAAAAATTCTTTCGGTGTTAGATAGCCTATTTATCGAGGAAGGTTATAGGGCTATAGGCTATATAACATCACGCTACGACTAACAGGAGTGTAGCCGCGGGGGTGAAACCGCGCGGAGCAGCTAGTAAAAAATAAAACTCGTATTATGCATATTGAAATTGTTAAGTATTGTCGTCTTTATACAGAAAGATTAAAAACTTGTACTGAAAAATATATAAGTAATATTATTTTTACCTTACTTAGGTATAATATCATTCTCTATTATTTTACCTATAAATACGAAACTGTGTTTATTTGTTTGTAAGTCTTATTAAAATCATAGCGTGATGGAATATTGGTCTATAACTGTCCTCAATAAAATGGGTTTTCTAACTCTACCATCTCTTTACATATTTAAAATGTTTAGTTCGTATTTCTATTTATCTTTAGAATCTATCTGCTATAAAGAAACTTGAAATATGTACAGGTAAATTAGCTTGGAGAAATTTTTGCGTTTGTAGTAGTGTATGGTCAGCAAATAAAATAAAACAACAGTTTATTTTTAGTTTTTATTTTATACAGGGTTACTTGTAAAACACCAGCAACCTCGCAGGACAAGATAGCTAACATCATAAGTAACAACATTTGTTCTACGACTTTTGGCATAACGCAATAAATTATTTTTAAATGATTTTTTAAACTTTTATTGTACTCTCCTTACATTTGTAAGTCTATGTTCTATTAATTATCGGATGGACGACGCGACGCCCCCTTCCCCCTCTCGTTCGCTTTTTGTTTACGTAATTTTTGGGAGGCGTAGAGTTTATAATATTCAGACGGAAAATTAAATGAATATTTATTTTTGTATGAAAATAAAATCTAACAAATTATCAAAAGTCTACTTATGATGTTAGCTATCTTGTCCTGCGAGGTTGCCGGTGTTTTACAAGTAACCCTGTATATATAAGGGATTTTAAATTAAACTATATGTGTTTCTCCTCTGAAAAAGATGAGACTTTATTTTAATATTTGCACATTTAACATACGTATAACTTTTACATTAACAATGTTACTAAAATGAAAAATTTACTAACCTGAAAAAGAAACGACATTTAAAGTTTAATTCTTTAGTTTGAGAAGTCAAAGGCTTGCCTCGACCATGTTTTAACACTGGAGCCATATTGAATTAACAATATAAAGTTACAACACTTACACACAAATTAAACACTAGTTATGGCCCTGCCTTCATACAAAACTGCTGAATACGCCGTTCGCACGGGAATAGAATGTGGATGCGATTTCCCTTAGTTAGCATCCAAGCTTACGTCTTTATAATTATTAAACTGTATAAATTCATTCTTTAACTCCAGTCTGCATCGTGCAGACATGGGTGTAAAAGTCTCATTTTAGCTATTAAATGTAGTTTTTAAGTACATCTGAGTTTTCATTTGGGGCCTCCGGCTGCGGGACATGTAATTCACTTCAACAAATATTATAACAATAATAACAAATAATAACAACAATCAACAAATACAAAATTTATCAATTAAACTACGTACATAATAATTATAATTTTTGAATGAAATGTGCTTTATGTTCTAACGGTACCAAACGACTGCACGTGGCACCTGCGGACAGCGTAAACTGGTTTATTCTGGTTTTGTGCGTGTTTCCACTTTCCACTATCAAGTGACGATTTATTTATTTGTTTTGATTCGTAATTATTATGGTCAAATATTAATTATGAAACAAATTATTATGGACACGATATTTTATTGTTTCACGGTAGTCGCCTTGTCGTTTGCTCAAGGACGTAAAATTGAATGATATATTTTTTTTTATAAAGTCAAAACCATTTTCTTTCAAATAAAAACTTGTTTTTATTGAAAACAAAAGTGTTGCTAGGAATAAGTATAAAATTAAATAGTAATGTTAGGATATCGAAACATTTTTGTATAGGCCAGAACGATATAGTGGAAACGCGCTCTAAGATCTGAGTAATATACACACCACTACATATGCAAAAATTTCTCCAAGCTAATTTACCTGTAGTAATTTATTCATGAATATTTTCACGCTATATGTACACGCTTATACCTATAAGCAAACATGGAAATGGTATGTCACACGTAACAAAATTAATTATGGTTGGCCCTCGCGCTCCATTTTTCATCAAGAAAAATAAATAAATCAAGTCTGGTTAAACATTTCTTTAATTTGTGTACCGAAACATTAGGTACCAGAAATTTATGATAGTTAAGAAATCTCATATAAATGCCATTCAAAAATATAGCGTAAGCCGCCCCGACCGCGGTTGATAACGTCATTTTTTATCTAATAGCCAAAAAAATGGCTTACAAAGTGTATCCGGAAAAATATGAAAATAAAATGAATGGTCCGTTAACATTGCTGTTTAAACTATCGAGGACTTTAGGAGTAGCTCCCGTTGAATTCACTTCAACAGGTCTGAAGATTTCCAGATCATACATATTATATAGTAGAGTTGTGATATTTATTCTATGTAAGTATTTTATAGTATTCATTATTTTGTGAGGGATTAAATCAAAATCAGAAGAAATAACGGCTATGGAGATTGAAAAACACTATAAATTCCTACGAGGAAGGGACTACTAGAACTAAATGAAGCAGACATAGGCTTTACTCAATCAGAAGAATTTACTCGTTAGTCCTAAAGTAGTCCCTGGTTAAAATAAAAATAAATTTTAATCAAAGATTGTTAAAGACAATTTCTTGCCTATGGCATTTAAGCCATCTAATTACGTAATGTTTTAGGGATGTTTTATTTATTTTTTCTTTTGAAAAATGGAGGGTGCGGGCCAACCACACCTAGGTAGGTAACTTTGATTTGTATATCAACTAGCGACCCGCCCCGGCTTCGCACGGGTGCAATGGCGGCCGGCCGGTACCGCCGCAAACGCTACGTCCCGCAATTTTTAAATCTGTAATATCTTCGAAAATATTCACTTAAATCATACGGTGTAAATGGCCATATAGATCTATATTCAATGAACAATGTATTCAAGGTATTTAATTGGTTAAGGATTAATGCTGTATTGGTTAAAATCGCTTCGAAAATTAGCCATTATTTGTCGTAAAAAGTAAATGAAAAAAAAAAAGTTATTGTGGGTTATCCATAAGAGATAGACATATACCATCGCGGACTTTTCTGTAGACCTTTTCAATGTGTACAATACTTAGTACATTATTTTGATAAAACTCGTAGGGTTCAGCCTGCGTTTGCAATGTAAGCGGAAAAAATGTAATTATTTACGACATCACATTAGAAACCTCAAAAATAACAGTACTTTTCCACTATTTAATGGATGTTATTATACATATAAACCTTCCTCTTGAATCACTCTATCTATTAAAAAAAACCGCATCAAAATCCGTTGCGTAGTTTCAAAGATTTAAGCATACAAAGGGACATAGGGACATAGGGACAGAGAAAGCGACTTTGTACTATGTAGTGATGAGAATCAATTTTAAATATATTGTAATTCATTGCTACAGCATATTATAATAAATCAATTAGAACTATGAAACACATTCCACTTGGGGCTTTGAATTCGATTACTGGGTTGAATAAAAGTTTATAAGGTTAAGTCTTTTTTTTTTTTTTTTTTTTTTTTTTATAGTGGAGAATGCATTTAGGCATACCCAGGGCACTCGGGGGAAGAGCCCTGGGTTATGTCGGACTCACCCTGCTGAGTGCAGGGTCCTACCGACTAAACTCCACTGTGTTCCGCCGTGCCGCTTTATTGACGGGGCCGCGGGTATTCGGTAGAACCGCGTCCGCAGACCCGTCAGCGGCAGCCTATCTCCAGGCCCAACGCGAATGTGGCGGGAGGCCGCCAGGTCTACCTTCCTGGGGGGGCGGCGTGAGTGGAACACTTCTCACGCCGCCTCTCCGCACCGGATGATGGATTATATCCCCGTTCCATCATCCGGTGCCCATCATCAGGGAGGCAGGTCGCGACCGTGTAAAGCTGCCGCGACACGGCGACGACGCCCAATAGGACGACGACGCCGAATCGGATCCGCGGAAGGGTTTCTCTCGCGGACCCGTTCTGCCTCCTCCTTCTGCGACATCACATACTCGCAGAATGTGATAGCCGCGGACCACGATCCGTCGCCGCCAACCATTTCGCGAACTATGGAAGGCAGGGAGAGATCAAGGCCGACGACTGCGACCAGGCGAGCACGGGGCTCTGACCACGCGGGGCACACGGCGAGAGTATGGTCTGCCGTGTCCTCCGGACAGTCGCACCAATGACAAGCCATTTGCGGCTCCCGTCTGGCGACTTTGCACAGGTACCGCCCAAAACAGCCGTGTCCGGACAGTACCTGTGTCAGGCGGAAGGTGATGGCCCCATGCCGCCTGTCGCACCACTCACGTAGGACCGGTCGGATTGCTTCGACCGTCCTTACTCCTGCGCTGGGCTCTTCGAGCCGTCGTTTCCACTCACTGAATCGCCGCTCGAGAGCATCAGCCCTCCATTGCTGGACCTGCTCCAGATATGGGTTGATCCCGTGCGATCTGGACGCGGCGACGCGGCGATAGACGTCCGCCAGCATTTCGGCGTCCAGGTCCCACGGGGGCGTCCCCGCCATTACGCACGCGGCCTCGAAGGACACCGTGCGATATGCCCTCACGATTCTGAGCGCCATGACCCGCTGCGGTCTACGCAATAGGGGTCTGGTACGGACACTCAAAGAGTCAGCCCAAATGGGCGCACCATAGAGGGCCATGGAGCGAATGACGCCGGTGTAAAGACGACGGCACGCGCCCCCAGCCCCCCTAAGATTCGGGAGCAGACTACCAAGTGCCCCGGCCACCCCAACAAGCCGGGGGGCGAGGCGACGGAAGTGTTCCACGAATGTCCAGCTGCTGTCCAACACGATACCCAGATAGCGCAACGTGGAACCAACGCTGATGGACGCACCGCCCACCTGAATGGCTGATCCAGCAGCCTGCGCCCTTCGACAGCCACGAAACAAAATCGCCTCTGACTTGTCCAGGGCCACCTCTAGACCAAGTCTTCTAATCCGGCGCACAACTTCTGCAACACCAGCGGTCGCAAGGAGGGCCGCGTCCCTATACGAGGCCCCACGCGCAGTCACCAGGGTGTCATCCGCATAGCAAAGCACGCTTACACCCGGGAGATAAGTGGCGCGCAGGACCCAGTCGTAACCGATGTTCCACAGGAGAGGCCCAAGAACCGAGCCCTGTGGAACACCGCACGACATTTCCTTTTCCATCCATCCACGGCGTGCGGGGTACGCCACAGCCCTCTCTGATAGGTAGGACTGCAGCAGTCGCACCATGTACTCGGGCACGTTGTGATAGCGGAGCGCCTCAATTACGCAACTCCATGGTAGCGTGTTAAAAGCGTTGGCGATGTCAAGAGACACCGCCAAAAGCACTCCACCTTCATCAGCCACATTGTCTGCGAGGTCACGCAGCGCAGCGATCGCATCAATGGTGGACCGTCCCCGGCGGAATCCAAACTGGTTTTCGCTCAGGTCCGGCCCCACTCCCTCCAGGTGGTCGATGAGGCGAGCTGCGAAAACGCGCTCAAAGAGCTTGCTCACCTCATCGAGCAGCACGATCGGCCTGTAAGCCGAGGGCGAATCGCGCGGGCGTCCGTCCTTCTGCAACAGGACCAAATTCCCGGTCTTCCACCTCCGGGGAAATTGGCCCTGTTGGAGGCATTCTGTGAAGAGCTGTTCCACCCTGGGTCCAAGTGACTCTAGCGCCAGTACCCAAGCCCGCCCTGGGATACCATCAGGGCCGGGAGCGGTCTTTTTTGCTTTGAGCCGCTCCACCGCCACTGCGAGCTCGTCACGCGTGACCACAGGGACATTTTCATCAGCATACTCCTCCTGCACAGTCATTGTGGATGCCATCGGCGGGGGAGAATGTCTTCCCCGATTCGGAAACAGGGACGTCACCACCTGCTCCAGAAATCGAGGATCCAGAGTTTGAGATAAGGGCGGGGCCCAAGCGCGAAGCTTTTGCCTCACCCTCTTGTAAGGCCGACCCCAGGGTTCGTGGTTCAAATCCTCGAGCATCTCCTCCCATGCGCGAGTTTTTGCTGTGCCTATCGCGTCCTGGAGAGTCACGATACAGTCTCTGTAGACGGCGTATAACCGCGCCTCCTCCTCTTCGTCACGCCGTCTACGGCGTCTATGCCTGGTGTACGCCCGCCTCGCAGCTACGCAAGAAGCGCGTAGCTGGGAGATATCGGCGGACCACCAGTACATTTGTCGCCTTCGCGGGACTGACCGCACTCTCCGCATGCTCGCGTCGCATATTTGCGCCATTGCGTTGGCAAGCCAAGTGGCCTCCTCCTCCACATCAACATCGTCACCCTGCGGCGTCGGGAGCCAGGCTTGCACTATGGCAGCTTCAATGAGAAGCTCCTTATCAAGGCTTCCAAGCGCCCAGCGCGGATGGCGCTCACCAGTGGGGAATCGACTGTTAGCCGTCGAGGGCGTGGAGACGCTGAACCGGATGTAGCGGTGATCCGAAAGCGTCTCCACGTCCACCAGAACCCTCCAGTCTTGAATACAGCGAGCGAGAGGGGGGCTCGCGAAGGTGACATCTACAATAGAGCCACCCCTCTGTCGCACGCATGTCAACTCTGTTCCGCGGTTAATAAGTGTTAACCCAGAGGCGACCGCCCAGTCTGCAAGCAGAGTACCGCGCACGTCACCTGCCCGGCAACCCCAAGATACGGACTTGGCGTTGAAGTCCCCGGCCAGAAGAACAGGCAGTGGCTGCGCGAGGTCGATCATATCTCTCAACACGACGAGGAACTCCTCGAAATCAGCGAGACAGCGATTTGGCGAGAAATACACCCCCACGACGGTGTATCCGTTAATTACCGCTGATACGCAGCCCCGTCGCCTGACCACTTGCTCTATTTGAGTACCGCCTTGTGCAACTAGTGTCATCAAGCTATCTAGATCACCCGCCCAGTTATCCCAGGCGGGGACATTGTACGGCTCAGACACAATCGCCACATCAATCTCCCACTCTGCCAGGCTTTGGAGTAAAAGATCCTGGGACCCCATAAGGTTAAGTCTAATGTAAGCCTCTTTAGATAACGTTTCCACGGCTGTTTTCCAATTACAGAGCATAATGCGACTCAGTGGCGCACAATGCCGAATTATGCCGATGCTTAATTGGAACGTGAAACGCACCAGCAGGTTGCGCTAAGTTCAGTGTTGAAAAAAAAAATATTCATAGAGTTAGCAATAACCTCATTAAGTATACATAATAATTGGTTGAAAAATATTTACGGTTATTTTAAGTAATTTGGATTTTGATTATTTCATTAACATTTTTTTCAATGTTTGTACCTTCATCCATACTTATATTTATTTTTTTAACACAATTTGAATTAACTTTGATTATTTCGAAAAAACTACAATGAAACGAAAGCTTTAAATTTTTTCCAACAATTAATAATTACTAACGATAAATCGATTGCACGCATCAATTCACGTGCTCGATTGTGCGAAGCGTTGCTGTAGTTGGAACATTCAACGTTAAGCATTATGCCGCATAATGCGCTCTAGTGCTGTAATTGGAAAACACGGTATATGTTTTGTTATTTACATTCTTATTTTTGCAGTTACTATCATTTTAACCGGCTTCAGTATAGATTTCGTATATGCAAGTGTTTCTCTTCGTGCTAATACTCCGTCTACCGCTCTCACTTGGATTGGCAATTTGTCAATGCTAATGACAACTACTGGAATAGGATGCTTTAGAGGGAAAGAACGGTTAACATGCATTATTAATGTGTTAAATCGTATAGAAAAGGTGAGAGATATAGTAGGATCTATGCTAATTAAAGAAGAAATATTAGGTCAGACAAATTTTTCAAAAGCGATCATTTAGAATAGAAAGAAATCGATGACGGAGGCGGGATAAATGCGGATTTTTTTCTATTATTTAAAGGAAATTATCTGTTTTATGGATGAATGTAATAAATGCATGCAATGAATGGAGCACATACAGCCCCTTGTAGCTATATGCTTGTGGGTATATGTCTTACAACGAAGTAGTGTTCTAATCTTTGACGAAATACTGCTAGTATATCTACAGACGTATAACGGTATAACTATATATATTGTATAGGTTTATGTAATATGCTTAATATAATAGATATTGCCTGAATCTAGGCAGAGGATATAAGCAATTTTTTGTAAAGAAAGTAAACTTGATACGTATACATATATATAGTAAGAATATGAGACGGAATTAAAGTACGTCTGTCACGCTATAATGTCGTTATAATATGTCGTTTGGTAATAAAATTGATAATGCTGAAACATTACAGATAATTAGTACAACTGTTAAGTTTTAAATATTGCTAATTAATTGTAACAAATGTCTTTACTTTGCAGATAAAATACAAAATGGGTGTAATTAAAAAAAAGGACACCACTATACATATTCAATATGCTATGATTTTCTCTTTTATTACTGTCTTAGTAACTTTAGAAGTGATCGATTATAACTCTTATATTGATGAGGCTTATCGTTATAATCTTAATAGTAAGTAACATTTATATTGTACTACATTTCCGCCCGCGTCTTCACTCGCGATTTCAAAGAAAAACCCGTATAGTTCCTGTGAGATTTCTGGGATAAAAAGTAGCCTATGTCGTATTCTGGGTTTTCAGCTACCTACATACCGAATTTCATTGTAATCGGTTCAGTAGTATTTGCTTTTGCGTGAAAGGATAACAGTCATCCATCCTCACAAACTTTCGCGTTAATAATATTAGTAGGATGGTTTTCATTGTCCATGCATTATTATAATACCAGGGGGATACCTTGACGTCTTAAAGCAGTATTAATTCCAGTGTGTAAAAATGACTGTGCTAACTATAGGTCGTCTAGCGCCATCACCTCCATATAATGGGATTAATCCTGCTAAAAACATCATGGTAATTCCCAAGGTTGTAAAGCAAAGCCCTACTTCAGGACAGTAATATAGTTTTCTCAGATATATGTAGATACAAAAGAATGTCTTATGTCGGATAGGTACATATGTTTATGTAATATCCCGTGTCCCCAAGTGAGGTAAGGGGCAGATGCATTATGCATACACCTGTTTCACTGATCGATTCTCTTTAGGGACAAGTAGGTGATCAGCCTCTGTGTCCTACCAGACCGAGATGTTTTTTTTTCTTCGTCTCCACCGGGAATCGAACCCATGACCACTCGGTTCTACGCTCACGACATATGTATATGTGCCTATACATAAGTAGGATATGTATATTGTATATCTTTTATATGATTTCCCATTATTTATTACGTCAAACATGACTGGTATTAACCAGTCATGTTTGACGTAAGACAGCGTCTTTTGAATTAACTACCCATTTAAAATAACAAGGCAATAACGTCTTATAGGTACTGATAGTATTACATTACTTTTAATTTTAATTTTATCTATATTGCTCACAAAAAGAATATATATTATATTTAATTATTTTCACTAGCGAAATAATTATATAAATATGGAGCTTCGGATGAGGATCAGATTTTAAAGGAAAACTGTTGATCATAATTGATAGCAAATTAATGTGAAATCTCATATGTTTCAGTAAAAACATATTATATGTATTCCCTGTTTTATGTGTTATTCATTATACAAGTACTTCTGGAGCTCCAGTTTTCATTAACAGCGATGCAATTGAGAAATATGTTAAAAACATGTAATGACGAGTTGGAAAACGTATTATATAAGATAAGTATGTACAAGATCTCAACAAGATGTTTTTTAAAATTACATTTTCTGATTAACAACAGTTCCATTGCCTTGATCAGATATTTATATCAATTTAAAGGATTATGAATTTTAAAAAGTAGGTATTTAGAATTTATGTTGCTATGATATGATAATATATTTCAAGATTTTCTCAAATACTGTTCAATTTATTATGATTTGTAAGTCTCTATGGAGATTTATTATTATCACAAGTTACTAAAGTGTTATTCTGTTTTAGCTTCAAAGGCAGAACGAAATGAAAAAAATATTAACGCAAATAAAAAGCTACCCGTGAGACATATTAATAAGGCTATCGATACCTTATATGCAAATTTTAAAAAATCAGGCGAGTAACAATTTTGACCTATATTAATTATTAAATAGGTACTTAAGAATATAAAATTAAAACAATTTTAATTAAAACACTAATACTTTTTGTAAATAGCGCTAAATAATATTGCAATATACGGATTTCTGGTTTGAAATTTTTGTTTGAATACTAATGAAGAAAAATAAGTTATATAATATACTAGCTGTGCTCCGCGGTTTCACCCGCATTGCTCCGCTCCTGTTGGTCTTAGCGTGATGATATTTAGCCTATAGCCACCCTCGATAAATTAGCTATCTAACACCGAAAAAAATTTTTCAAATCGGACTAGTAGTTCCTGAGATTAGCGCGTTCAAACAAACAAACTCTTCAGCTTTATAATACACTAGCGACCCGCCCCGGCTTCGCACGGGTGCAATGGCGGCCGGCCGGTACCGCCGCAACGCTACGTCCCGCAATTTTTAAATCTGTAATATCTTCGAAAATATTCACTTAAATCATACGGTGTAAATGGCCATATAGATCTATATTAAATGAACAATGTATTCAAGGTATTTAATTCGTTAAGGATTAATGCTGTATTCGCTTCGAAAATTAACCATTATTTGTCGTAAAAAGTAAATGACAAAAAAAAGTTATTGTGGGTTATCCATAAGAGATAGACATAAACCATCGCGGACTTTTCTGTAGACCTTTTCAATGTGTACAATACTTAGTACATTATTTTGATAAAACTCGTAGGGTTCAGCCTGCGTTTGCAATGTAAGCGGAAAAAATGTAATTATTTACGACATCACATTAGAAACCTCAAAAATAACAAGTACTTCTCCACTATTTAATGGATGTTATACATATAAACCTTCCTCGTGAATCACTCTATCTATTAAAAAAACCGCATCAAAATCCGTTGCGTAGTTTCAAAGATTTAAGCGTACAAAGGGACATAGGGACATAGGGACATAGGGGCAGAGAAAGCGACTTTGTTTTATACTATGTAGTGATAAGTACAGTAAAGATAAAAAAAACTGAAAATATTATACCACAATGAATAAATTATCTGTTACAGATACAGAAGATCACAAGAAAACAATACGTGCTATAGCACAAATATATGAGGATATTTGTAAAAACGAACAAGATCTCAACAGAGTATTTGGAAGCCTCCTCATAGTTGTACTTTTTTCTTTATTGTTGAACTTGATCATCACTCCTTATTATATAATCACTTATTTACGTAAGTTTTCAAGTAATACTAAAAGGTGGCTTGGATAAAGACTATAATTTTTAGTATTGATGATAATTTCTTGAGTCAGTTTTATTTCGTTCCTAATGTTAGGTATTTCCTGTAAGTCTCTAAAGAAAAAAAACCACCTGGTCTTTTTCAAATACTTTAAGCAAGTTTCTCTTTCATGAAATTAATTGAGGTTTTCGGCTTTTGCTGTTATCGTTAGGAAAATAGTCCAATTCACAAAATAAAATTAATGTAATAAATTTAAATTTAAAGCTAAACCTTACTTATTATATTTTTATTTTTACTAGATTACTCAATAGATCAAGCAGCGACTATTTTATTCCAAACTGCATGGCTTTCCTTCCATGCATTTAATTTATTGCTAATAACAGAACCGTGCCATTTCATGCAATTAGAGGTGAGTGAAGAAATATTGAAGTTTAATTTATTTATTTATTCTTTATTGTATACCAATCGGAAATACACTAAACTATATTGAATTTATCAAAACACACGGCACGTCATACGTACAAAAAGGCGGTCTTATAGTTCCTAAATAATAGTAATATTCATTTTTAATAAGTTTACTTTTATTTGTAGGTTTACAGAACTCGTGTTATAGTGAGCAAACTACTGCATCGATCATGTTTCTTCAGTGACAGTCTTTATGAAGATCTTCGTGTATTTAGCCAGGTTTTGTTAATAAATAAATTTAATTACGCCCCTATTGGCATGTGCGTTCTTGAGCGACCACTTATTACTAAGGTAAGTCATATTTCAAACATTAGGAATACAATAAAAGTCTTTCAGTTATTAATATGCTTATGCCAGCTATTTAAAAAAAAGTTATTATAGGTTTTTGTAAATCGCATCTCCATGCCTTCATTACATCCATACTAATATTATAAATGCGAAAGTAACTCTGTCTGTCTGTCTGTTACTCAATCACGCCTAAACTACTGAACCAATTGGCATGAAATTTGATATGGAGATATTTTGATACCCGAGAAAGGACATAGGCTACCTTTTATTGCGAAATATGTACCACGGGCGAAGCCGGGGCGGACCACTAGTAGGTAATAATTCTTTGATTTCATAAAAAACGATAGCAAAGATCTAAAAAATTGTTGATTAACTTATTGTGCAATTTTTTTTTTAATTTCTCGAAAATTACAATTTACATTTTTATTTGTTTATAGATTTTAGGTGCTGTGACGACTTATTTAGTAATCCTCGTTCAATTTCGAGCAGGAAACAAGGATTGGTGAAAACAGAACATTTTAATACAAACATTCAAAGAAACTATGGAAAAAGATCAATAATGACGCAAGTATAAAGCGCGTCACACACGGTGAAGATACTATAATATTTTATGTTAAGATTCTCTAATATAAAATATTACAGTATCTTAAGGTATCCGGTATCAGCGTTCTGACCATCATTTTTCTTTTTGTCATTGCGTACTAAGACCCCTGTAGAACCGCCATCCTGTTACAAATGACCCGAAATTTTGTGTCAGTGTTATATTGAATATTTTATATTAGAGAATCTTAACATAAAATATTATAGTATCTTCACCGTGTGTGACGCGCTTAAGTGTTGTTTTAGTTTGTTGAATCATTAATCTTTTCCAAATAAAACGTAATTCTTCTTCAATAAAATAAATATAAACATACTTATCTAGCAATATGATACAATCAAATCAATAATATTGCTGCTTTTTATCAAAAAAATATTTTGAATTGTATAGTTTTTAATTATTATTAAAGGAATTCTTTGAATAAAAGAGTGACACATAAGAAACAGATTTTTATTTAACATCTTATAAAACTTAAAATCAAAAACCTTAAATTATATTTACTGTATACTATTTTCCCGATATCATTTAATACAATTATGTTTTCTTTCCTAAAGAGATTACCATCTTCAAAATGGTTCTAATATCTATTTTAATTAATATTGTACGGAAATTCAACAGTAACAATGGAGTGTGCTTCCAGATCGACAATTATTTGTTGTTCTCCAATCAAAAGCGCTTCTGTCTGTGCTTCATCACTGAAAATAACAAAATATATATATGATAAGCATTAGAACCACAGACATATATATTAGAACACTATCTGTGCTCCGCGGTTTTACCCGCAGTGCTCCGCTTCTGTTGGTCTTAGCGAGATGATATATAGCCTATAGCCTTCCTCGATGAATGGGCTATCTAACACTGAAAGAATTTTTCAAATCGGACCAGTAGTTCTTGAGATTAGCGCGTTCAAACAAACAAACAATCTCTTCAGCTTTATAATATTATTATAGTATAGATTACCATAATTTAAAATATTTAAATATCAATGTTTAAATAAAAACTAAGAAGTAATTTCTAACGATTAGAGAGCAATGAAACAGATGAATGAAGTAACACAATATTCCTTTCATTAAAATCTGATAACAAATTGTAATGAAATCTATACAGGTATCTTAATAACCTTATCTACACACACATGATTATACGCAAAGTTGCGTATCTATTTAAAAGAAACAATTATTTATTTTAACGGCGTAGGCGAGCTTATAACAGTTAATTCGGTACCATTTAATATACCAAAGTATTATCTAACAAGATGAATTAAATTGTTACTTACTTGTTAGCCATGATGGCTACTTTTGTGTCTCTGGGAGTTATAAATGCCACATGGTCGTACACCTCTTTGTCATTTGGATATGTAGAGTATCTGCAAAGAAATTTTTATAAATAAAAGTTTAAGAGATTTTTACATATACAAAAAAGTTTTTTTACACAGTAGAACGTTATTATTAAGAAGTACACAGAAAATACTGGATATTATAGTCCTTTTCACCTATGATGATTCCTGTGACACTTCATCGTGTTCCGAATTACGTATTTTATGTTTAAAACGCCAAAATAATTTTAGTGCATAATATTTTTATTTTATGGCGGCATTATTACCAAAAATATAAAAATGAAACATCTTAAACTTATAAATCAAAAACAGTATTGTTTAGTTTAATATAATGAAAAATAAAATAAAATATCACAAAAATATAATACCTACGCAATTCGCGTACATGAAATGGATCGTTGAAAAATCATAGTGTTGGAAAATCATATAATCGGCGCCCATCTTGTGATCGTTTGTCAATCGAGTCAATCGTCTGTACGAGTGCGTCAGCCTTGTATACAAGTTGCATTTTTATATTGATACTTTACGTGGTATTCTGTTATTGTTACTAATTGTTATTGTTGACTTTTTGTTGCTGTTGTTTGCTAAGTTTCCTTAGTCAATTGTTGGCGAAATGCCGAAAAAACTAATTTTGGTACTTTATTCAAATCGATTTCATTTCCATATAAAATATTATCGATTATCGGAAACAATTGATATGATTTCAGTAAAGACATCTCTACACGTGTCAAAAATCGATGTGTCACAGAAATCATCTTAGGTGGAAAGGACTATAGTTAAGATCGCGGTATGAAGTAGAATCTGTTTTTGTGCCGATTACCGATGAAAAAAATTTGGTTATATACTATTTCATTTATTTATTTTGTAAACACTAATACAAAAAAATATATTTGTTTGTACACTTCAAATTGGTTTCGGGAGACAAAATTTTCAATAATAGAATAGGTACTAGTAACTAGCCTATTGGACGTAAAAATAATAACTATGTAGGTACATTTAGGTACCTACATAGTTCTTATTTTTACGAAATAACCCGGAAATTCATAATAGCAAAAGAAACCATTAAAAATGATAAAAGGGCATTCAGACATTTAAAAGACAACTTTTTACGGGGATTCGCACTTGAACTGAGCAACAGCGGGGTCATTTTAAAAATTTCTGGTAATTAAACACCTTGTTATTTGTTTTAATTTGTTTTTATTGATCATCATCTTAATTCAATTTTTGCACTAACCACATTTAGATTTCAATTTTTCGATTGAAGCCTTCTGAATAATAAAATGAAAATTACAGGGTAGCTACCTGATAGATAGAGCAAGTTTTTAAAAGCCAAACGGATTTTTTTTTTATGTGATTTTATTTTTTTACGGGCCCTTGAAGTTGTGAACATACTGGGTAATTTTATCTTTATTGGCATTTAATTCTTTTTTTTATTCCATTCAAAGATCTAACGATAGTAAATGTTACCATACTGAATTGGCCTATATTTCAGCTTAGCAAACAAAAAAAATCAAGCATCTAGCGCAATAATTGACGTCACCATGAGTGAAAATATCATCGTACTCGGCGATAGGTGAAAAATTTAAAAAAACGTCATAACTCCGAAAATACGAAAAATCGCATAACATACATGGGGGTGATTCGGATAGCCCTCTAGGTCCTCTACCTCCCAGCTTCCGTTCATCACTACTTTTTGGGACACCCTGTATAAATTCAATATTTACCTTTAATTGCATAATACATTGTTCTGAATTGTATTTACAGAATAATGTATTAGGTATAAAGTTTAGACATTTTTTCTAATATAACAAATAACTTATAAAAATAGTCAATGAATTGGCATATTCTGCCTTATTGTGACCATAACTTCGGCATTGATTTTTATAAAGTAGAGTTTAACTACGTACCTACTTTCGAATGAAAATAGGTAAAAAGTAGAGAAGTGAATTGTTACATGAAAATTAATTTATTAAAGCACAAGTACATATAAAAAAGCTTAAATATATAACTTCAGGATCCAACAATTTAAAGTATGGAAGTACCTACTTAAACAGTACTAAGTCGATAAGTACATTCTTTGGAATATATGAGAAGACTTTAGTACCTAATTAATTATTAGAGGTATGATGTTGCTCTTTGCTTGCTTACTTTCATTTTTTACTTTACTGCTGTTATCTTTAGTAATACATATTCCCATAATTTATGGAGACCTATTTAAAAGTTACTCCATAAATCATTAATAACTGATGTAGGTATATCCTACAAATTGGAGGCCAATTACGTGTAGTAATTCAGTATTTTCTGTTGATGTGAATTCCTTTTACAGAGATATGGCGGTAATTACTATTTACACAGGTTGAATAATAGGTTTAGTGTAGTATGTAGTTAATGTTGAATAGTATTACTGCTGATACTTTACGTCATTTTGGATTCCATACTGTTAAAATATCACTGAATTACCTACTTTCCATCATATTCGTATTAAATAAATAATCAATAATAATATTTCTAAGGTGATGGTAGAATAATGTTTGTAATTGTTTAATAAAAGATTTAAAGCATTCCTCATATAGGTACCAAAATAAACGTATTTGAGTTTATTCCGTTTTATTGTTTCCCTTCATGAGTGTAGATATCTAAGACAAAACTTGTCAGTTATATTTTGCAGAGATCATGCGTCCCCAAAGCTGCACAGTGGGCGAGCCGCTGGCGCTAGTGCTGCGCATCATGCGAGTGCTCTCACTAGCGCCGCTCACCATCGCACGGGAGCGCGTCGGGTACCGCATTCGAGTCTGCAAACGTTATGCGTACGTGGGATATTTCTGCATCATATTATTGAGTAAGTGTCGTAAAATTCTCTCTCGCTCGGTCTATAACCTAATAAATTATATACCTTTTTTTTTTTTTAAAGTGGGGAAATCTTGCATAGATACCCACGGCCTCCGGGGAAAGGGCCGTGGGTTATGTCGGATTCCTACCGACCAAAACCCCACTGTATTCCGTCAAGCAGCATCAACGACGGGGCCACGGGTATAGGTAGAATTCGTCCGTGACCCCATCAGCAGCTGCCCGTCTCCAGGCCAACACAAACTATGAGCCCGCCAGCTCTGACCTCATGGGGCGGCGTGAGCGGAACACGTCTCACGCCGCCTCATCTCACCGGACGATGGACTAAATCCCCGCTCCATCGCCCGGCGCCCCTCGAATGAATTATATACCTACTAAAACGTGCTAAAACCTTCCTCTTGAATTACTCTATCTATTAAAAACCGCATCAAAATAGTGATATCGATCACTTACTCTTTCCTTCTAATGATATATGGTACGTTTATTCCAAACTAAATTTTAATTGTATTTATATTTTTTTCAGATTTTTTCCATGGTGTATGGGTTTTCGTTGATATGAATATATATTCAGACTATTATAGCGCACCGCATGCACATATACCTTTATTGTTGTTTTTAGTGCTATCAAATATGTTGGTACTAGCACTCATCACTTTGCAAGGATCGTGTAGTTCGAGAAGAGTTACAGGATCTAGCAAACTTCTTAGAATTTGGTACGTAACATCTTCATATTGTAATGTTATTTTTAACACGCTTATTACATTATACAAGTGTGTATGTTTGTAGAGTCCTTTAGAGTCAATTTTGAGCCACTCAGAACAGACCGATTTCATTCAAACTTTGTACACGTATCGTATATATTTTTATCGTGTATTTACATAATATCTAACACTTTCCCACTGTTCGCAAAATAAAATTAAGGTGCACATATATTTTCTCTACCTATGCTACAAAAACACACTGTCATAATTATATGTATCATTTAGTACTGAATCATTGCATCTGTACAGTCACGTGGTCTCCTCTGAAAATCAGTGCAGCAATGCATTTTAAATAATGGTTGCTGCTTTGCTGACGGGGAGCCCTTTTTGCCACCATTGCTTTCTTTTTTTTCTGTTTTGTGTGTTATATTACTAAGATTTATATTTTTTACACAAATAAAACGCTTTCTATTTCTATTTCTATATATATATGGGCGGATGGCCATAATCATCAGAATCACCCATATTTTCAGTAAATTATAATGTTGGTGGAAACAAATGAATCATCAATGTTACAACAAATGTTATGTAATCGCACAAATCTATGCGCTAATAATTAGGGAATCACTTGATCAATCGCTTTTAATTAGTTTCGATACAACAATGCACAAGATTACTCGGAGCAATAGCGATTCGTCGCAAACGTGGTGCTCTAGCCGTTCTTCGTTTGTAACCAAGCAACGTCTGCAGCCGACCATCGACACGACGCTCCGCTAGATCGACAGTTGTCAAATCTCGTTCCGATGTAATTCTCATCAGCCAGTAATACTTCTACCAGCCAGTAATACTCCTACACGGCCATTCTGACTTTCGACCGTCCTCGGGCGCATCAGATTGCAGTCCTGTAACAGTAACACAATCCATCGGACGGGTATCTGTCAATCTACCCGCTCGCCCATCCTGACAAGCTAATATGTCGTCGTCGTCTACGTCTACTACATAATATTACGGTCATACAACAATAATTGTCTCAGAATGAAAAAGCGTGTGTCCTTTCGACCACTCATGGACCGGACGGCACCTTTTTCTACTCACACAACAAACAATGCACTCTTTATCGGCATGTCCTATCCTTAGGACCAATTTTTTACACAGTATCATTTGAACCGGACGGGTGTGTCCTTTCGACCATGTGCATGGACCGGACGACACTATCCCTTTGACCAAAGAACACTTAAGGTTGAATCGGATAAATGTGTCACTTCGACCAGCCGCTATCAGCTGCATGGCCCGGACGACATTCCCTTCAACCACCTTCACACACCACATTACTCGATAACTGTTCTCACTCAACGTGCCAACATAGTTAAGTAGACTTCATGCAAACAATGCTTACAGATTACTCATAAGTTACGGATTGTCTCGCTCTGCATGAATTTCGACCAATTTTCGACAATTCATGGTCAATGATTTCACGATCTCTGATGTTATGTTACGCCACGCTTTATTGGGATCGTTTTAGATAATCGTTAGCAAACTTTTCAAAGTACGCATCACACGCTCTACTTGCTCGTAAGATACCCAAGATCACTGCGCACAGTATCTGGCAACTTACTAAGATAGCTCTATTTTATCAAAAAGCAAGACGATCCGCTTTCAAACAAAAAGGGGACTGACTCACCGGATTACGGCCTCAAGATGCCACTCGACAGTCGTTGTTCGCAGACATTAACCTCTTATTTTGTAGTAGCTCTACCTCCTTTTTAACCGACATCATCCTCTTTCGTTACAATTTGTTGCTACGTGTCCAGCTTGACCGCATATGTAGCAGGTTACGGTCGCAATTTTCTCGGGAGCACGTGTTGCAGTTAACGGATTTTGTTGTTTAGTCATCCCAGAAGAATCTTCTCAAAGACGCTTTTTACAGTCGGCTTGCCGTTCTCCGGTCATTCAACAAAAATGACACATTTATGAAGAAATCTTGCGTCTGCAATTCTAGGTTGCTTGAAATTAGGCTCTTGGATTTCAGTAATCTCCGATATTCTCTTTAGAGAAATGCCTCTTAAGATTCTAAACAGCTAGGGTTTGGTAGTCATAGTATATGCGTTTAGCTCACGGCGTATGAAACCATCCTTCTGACATAAGACTGATATTATGACGAATTCAGTTATATCATCTTCTGGCATTCGGATTTTAGATATAGTTTCGATCATATTCCATAAGCGCAGACCAGCTTCTGCTGCGGTTTCTTTTGTTCCAATTTGAAAATGCAATATTTCATCAAAGTAGTCTTGAAATAATTTTGGTTTACAAAATCTGGCCATTAAACTTTGTTTTACAGTCTCCCATGTGAGCTCATTCAAATTTAACTTTGTCAAGCAAGAGGCGGCGCAGCCTTTCATTGCATTGGTAAGAGCCACAAGTAAATCCCTTTAAATTTTTAGTCAGTACTATAAGCTGTAATCTTACACCAACCTTCTACATCCATGTCTACATCTTTCGGATAAAAATCTACAAATTTTACTGCACTAGACTGTGCGCTAGCGGTTGCGTCGTCGCTAACATCCGAGTAAGACTCCCATATTGCTTAACAACTTCAAGGCGCTATTTTCGTCAAGTGGTTGGTTTTCCTCGGTCTTTAGCGCATGGTATATCCCACTTCTGATATGGGCGGATGGCCATAATCATCAGAATCACCCATATTTTCAGTAAATTATAATGTTGGTGGAAACAAATGAATCATCAATGTTACAACAAATGTTATGTAATCGCACAAATCTATGCGCTAATAATTAGGGAATCACTTGATCAATCGCTTTTAATTAGTTTCGATACAACAATGCACAAGATTACTCGGAACAATAGCGATTCGTCGCAAACGTGGTGCTCTAGCCGTTCTTCGTTTGTAACCAAGCAACGTCTGCAGCCGACCATCGACACGACGCTCCGCTAGATCGACAGTTGTCAAATCTCGTTCCGATGTAATTCTCATCAGCCAGTAATACTTCTACCAGCCAGTAATACTCCTACATATACATAATATTGATATATATATACTTAATATTGATCGGTGATAATTCTGAAAGTATAAGCGTGATTTTTAGTTTTTAAAACTATATTTATTTAATGGAACATATTCTGTATTTCTTTTAGTCTTCCAAAAGAAGCTTATTCTTATTCATTTAAATAACTCTTAGGTAATGTAAACGTAAAAAGTAATTAAACTTTCCGATTCTGATTTTAGAATACGTCCCGTCGCCAGCGTTTACTCAATCGGCCGATACAAAACTACAAAAGATTGGAGAGAAATTGGATTTCATAAGAAAAATATTTACGAAGATGAACCAATGCAACGAATATATTGTTTTCTTCCTTTACATATGCATTGTTTCCCGCTTGATAGAAGTGGCATTCGAATTTGTTTCCTGTAAGTGTATCCCTTCCTTTCAACTACCGCCCAAACCCAGCGGAAAATAGCGTCTAGATTGGTTTGTATGTTCGACTGCAGATCGAGAGATCCCAGGCCCAACCATATATTATGCTCCCACTGCTGGGACGCAATATCTTTATTCTGTTGTAACTTGTATTGACGAGATAAAATAACTAGAAATCTTTGAGGTGTCTAAATGCTCATTTCACTTATACTTCCTTACTAAATAGCACTAAATAGTTACTGTACTACAATTTTATCCAATTAGTATGTTTAGTTTAGTTCCAATGAGTGATGTTTTATTTAACGATATATTACAAAGATAAAAACCTTAATTGTAATTAATGTTGCAGTTGTTCATAAACCATCAGCGCTGAATACGATTACGTACTTATTTATAACTAGCTATCCACCCGCAGCTTCGCCCGCGCAGACAAAGAAAAACCCGCATAGTTCCCGTTCCCGTGGGATTTCCGGGATAAAACCTATCCTATTTCCCGGGATAAAAAGTAGCCTATGTCCTTTCTCGGGTATCAAAATATCTCTATACCAAATTTCATACAAATTGGTTCAGTAGTTAAGGCGTGATTGAGTAACAGACAGACAGACAGACAGAGTTACTTTCGCATTTATAATATTAGTATGGATTACGTACTATATATTTCTCCTGATAATATTAATTGAGCCCTTCAGAGGTATAGAGCTTGAGGTAAGTGTCGTATACCGGGTGTAATCGTTAAGTGTGAAAAGGCGATTATTTCGTAACTATTACAGATATCAAAAAACTTTAAACTGATATCGAAAGTACATTACCGAATGAGTAAAATGACAATAATAACTTTTTAAAAATAAAACGGGAAATATCCAAAAAAAATACACATTCAATTTCCCATATAATATTTTGTATTCAAAGCAAATGTTCGAAGTGACGTCCTCGTTTTGGAATACCATTGTATTCCATATCAAGCTCTATTTACAGTTTCTAATCATATTTCATGTTTGGGATAGTCATATCTCATACTAAACGTATGAGAGTGTTTGATGTAAAATTTTTGGATATTTCCCGTTTTATTTTTAAAAAGTTATTATTGTCATTTTACTCATTAGGTAAAGGGCTTTCCATAACAGTTTAATGTTTTTTGATATCTGCAATAGTTACGGAATAATCGCCTGTGCACACTTAACGAATACACGTATAGATAAGGTGTGGTATAATGAATGAACCAACATCCTCTATGTGCAGATACCATATTATAAATGATTGGTCACTACGCCACATATTATAAGTAAGCAGGCCACTTGCAGGGTTTTTATTATAAATTCAACAGAATCGAGTCGTATCACACCATCATTAAAACTCATGTAATAATTTTATGTATGGATTCCAGATGCAATCTATGAAGTTGCATGTGGGTCGCATCGCTACAACGGACTACGTAACCGACTCCATTCCAGCGCCACTTGAAATGCTCTACGACGAGTTATCCACTATGGATTTGTCGTTTTCTCCACTCGGCACTATAAATCGGTCTTTATTAGCCAAGGTAGCTTACTAATTACTATGTGCATGCAGCGCTATCTATGACCATACCTACATAATGATTCCGGATTTAAAAAAATACGTATCGATATTAGGGAGTTAAATAACCTTTTTCCGGTTATCTACCGACTGAACCTGATTGTGATTTTTGTAAATTAGTAAATAAGTTTAAAAAGCTGCCGAACTATATTGAAGGGAAACTTCTTTAGGTGCGTTGAGAGTAAAATTTCAAGGTCGCGTCATGGCAGTACCGTCATATCACAGTATTACAATATCTATACAGTACGGAAACGAATGTACTTGTGCAGAGAAACGGAGGGGAACTGGCGGGGGGTCGGGCGACGCGGGCCGCGTAAGGCAAACACGCTTAGTTTGCCTTACCTAGCGCGAAAGGATGACGCAGTCTTATTTTTTGTGTAATAATTTTATTATACATAGGTACTTACATATTCTATTATGGCGCGCACAAACTGTTCCGTTTACGGATGTAAATCTTTAATCTACATTGAAATCCCAGAAGGAAACAATATTTCAGAAAGATTGTATTAATTGTATCTGTTGAATTAAAATCAAAGCTATGTATATGTTGTCCTCATTATTTTCTAATCAGATTGTACATCCCAATGCGAATGCATTACTTAGTTAAATGTTATAAATTTATAATATACAATTAAGAACATCCAAAAATAAAGTGTCCACGTAAATAATATTTAGCAGTGCAATATCTGTAATTATATATTTATGAACAAATAATTACATCAGATTTAATAATCGCAATTATTTTGAATGTACATATGAATAAATGATTTCATCATAATATTAATAATCACAATTGTTTTATTTCCCATTTGTTGCAACCCTAGGAAATAATATTGTAATACTGTGGTATTACAATATTATTTCCTACAGTAAGGAAACGCCTTTGATGTCGCGCGATGCCGCCGCCAGCGTAGGTATTTACGCTGCCACACGAAAATACGCTAGGGTTGCAACAAATGGGAAATAAAACAATTTTGATTATTAATATTATGATGAAATCATTTATTCATATGTACATTCAAAATAATTGCGATTATTAAATCTGATGTAATTATTTGTTCATAAATATATAATTACAGATATTGCACTGCTAAATATTATTTACGTGGACACTTTATTTTTGGATGTTCTTAATTGTATATTATACCATTTAACTAAGTAATGCATTCGCATTGGGATGTACAATCTGATTAGAAAATAATGAGGACAACATATACATAGCTTTGATTTTAATTCAACAGATACAATTAATACAATCTTTCTGAAATATTGTTTCCTTCTGGGATTTCAATGTAGATTTACATCCGTAAACGGAACAGTTTTTGCGCGTCGTAATAGAATATGTAAGTACCTATGTATAATAAAATTATTACACAAAAAATACGACTGCGTCGTCCTTTCGCGATAGTTAATGCAAACTCAGCGTGATTGCATTAAGCGGCCCGCGTCGCCCGACCCCCCGCCAGTTCCCCTCCGTTTCTCTGCACAAGTACATTCGTCGCCATACTGTAGGATGGTAATACTGTGGTCATGTCATGGAGACGCGACGATTTTGGTATCTTTCGATCTTGTCAAAGAAGTTTCACTTTTTAAACGTGTGCTCGGCACACACGCTCTTTTTTATAAGGTACATCCATTTAACAAAAACATTTAAATTGTTACAGACCTTTGGTGCGGTGACATCCTATCTCACTATTATTTTTCAATTCAGATCATAGTGATAAATTTAAAAGTATAAGTGTTTAAATATATTATTTCTTATCGCTTTACCTTCAAATGAAATTTGGCATTTTTAACCCACGTGTTTTAAAAAGAGTTATAGCATCGAGCTTCCTTTTTAGTCAAAAAACATTGTATCACTACATAGTATAAAACAAAGTCGCTTTCCCTGTCCCTATGTCCCTATGTCCCTTTGTACGCTTAAATCTTTGAAACTACGCAACGGATTTTGATGCGGTTTTTTTTAATAGATAGAGTGATTCAAGAGGAAGGTTTATATGTATAATAACATCCATTAAATAGTGGAGAAGTACTGTTATTTTTGAGGTTTCTAATGTGATGTCGTAAATAATTACACTTTTTCCGCTTACATTGCAAACGCAGGCTGAACCCTACGAGTTTTATCAAAATAATGTACTAAGTATTGTACACATTGAAAAGGTTTACAGAAAAGTCCGCGATGGTATATGTCTATCTCTTATGGATAACCCACAATAACTTTTTTTTGTCATTTACTTTTTACGACAAATAATGGTTAATTTTCGAAGCGATTTTAACCAATACAGCATTAATCCTTAACCAATTAAATACCTTGAATACATTGTTCATTTAATATAGATCTATATGGCCCTTTACACCGTATGATTTAAGTGAATATTTTCGAAGATATTACAGATTTAAAAATTGCGGGACTTAGCGTTTGCGGCGGTACCGGCCGGCCGCCATTGCACCCGTGCGAAGCCGGGGCGGGTCGCTAGTTATCTATATTTAAGGAATAAATCGTTAGCACAAGTTGTCAAAAATTGTTATCAAAGATAAATAAATTCCTGAAAACCATTTTGTTTTAATTTGTAGATTGATAAGTTATGTTAAAAATATAGACAAACATAGCTACAAACCACCAGACAAAAAAACTAAAATTATTAATTTAGTTTGTTTGTCTGTTGGTTTGTAGCAGTGTCCTTATATCAGGAAATACTGGACCAATTTCGAAAATTATTTTACCATTGGATATGTGCGTTATCCCCTACATATGTACCATGGACGAAGTCGAGTCAGAGCGCTAGTAGCTTAATAAATAAGAAAAAAGATTTAGAAGGCACTACAAAGACTATCGAGTTAACACATTATCTATAAATAAATATATTTACTTTAATTCATAGTTAAATCGAACAAGTAAGTATTACACGTAATAAGTATTTTTACGAAATTGGCACCTTAAAAATTATAAGTTCCATGGATAGTATTCCAAATCTAGGACACCCTGTATACACGGTGGAACTGAAAAACCTTCTTCCCTTTGAAGTCATTTAAAATATAGAATACCAAATATTCTCTACTAGCTTTCCACCCGCAGCTTCGCCCGCGCAGTCAAAGAAAAACCCGCATAGTTCCCGTTCCCGTGGGATTTCCGGGATAAAACCTATCCTATTTCCCGGGGTAAAAAGTAGCCTATGTCCTTTCTCGGGTATCAAAATATCTCTATACCTCATGCAAATTGGTTCAGTAGTTAAGGCGTGATTGAGTAACAGACAGACAGACAGAGTTACTTTCGCATTTATAATATTAGGTAGTATGGATTCATTCAATACAAGCATGGTAACAAGCACGAAAACCACACATACACTTATATACAAAAGACCTTTTAACACAAGTGCGTTGATATATTCGTACTACATTCACATAATGTAATTACTTGTTTCAAGAAATACGTTATATTAAATAGATACTCATCAATAATTTTCTATCAAGGCTATGGTAATTATTTACAGTTTATACATTTTCTGTTGATGGGAATTGTTTCGATAGATATGACGATAATTTCGATTTCCAAAGGTATGACTAATGTCCTTAATGCTTTAAGATTGTGACGTTGTTTTACAAGAGGAATGACTTGATTATAAGTTATTTTACGTATAAAATTCCAGATGGATACACTTTAAAAGATATGTTAATCAGTTTTTATTAGGTATGTATAATGAATGTTGCTTCTTTTCTGAAAATTCTTTTTATGCGGAAGCCTGAATCTTGAGCCTAATACTTCCGTTATTATTTAATTTCTAAACATTCCTACTATGGGAAATTTGACGTTGTATTGACTGATATTGTATTGAATGATCAATTTTTTATCCAATCAAGTAATAGCCAGTTGAACAGATACAAGAAAATATTACAGAGATCATGCGACCCCAAAGCTGCACAGTGGGCGAGCCGCTGGCGCTAGTGCTGCGCATCAGGCGAGTGCTATCACTAGCGCCGCTCACCATCGCACAGGAGCGCGTCGGGTACCGCATTCGAGTCTCCAAACGTTATGCATACGTGGGATATTTCTGCATTATATTGTTGAGTAAGTGTCGTAAAATTTGCTTATTATAAAAGGGGTTACACAAGGTTCACATTTGGGACCCCTACACTTTCTCCTATATATCGATGATATTTAATTCTTTTCTTCTTAATATATATAATATGATTTGAATGAATGTTAAAGTATTTTTTTATTTTTCCAGATGTTTTACACGTTGTGTGCATGTGGATTGATACGAATGTACATAAAAAATATTATATCGTAAAGACTGCACAAATACCCTTATTCTTATTTGTAGTTCTATTAATGCATCGATAGTGGCACTATTAATCTTATATGGATCATTGTTTAGTGTATCAAGAATGAAAAAACTAATAGAACAGGTGTTCTATATGGAAAAGGTGAAAATATGTACATACCTTATTTATTGATTTAACACAGTAATCATATAAATTTATAAAGAATAGAAAAAATTCGATCACGAGGCGGGACTCGAACCCGCATCCTTCGCGCCATTCCGGGGCGGATGCCTCACCAACTCAGCCACTCGTGACCCGCCCGAGTGATCGAATTTATTCTATTCTTTCAGTTTTATGTGTCTGAAGGGACACACCGCGCGCCATCTATTGAGATGATTAACAACCATTTCAACCAATATGAAGCACTTTTCAGTGAATACAATATTGTAACGATGGAACACGACCTTTTTTGTTGAATTTATATTTTTGGTTTTATGGCATTCAAATGCTTTATAAATATAAATTTATAAAGAATAGAAAAAATTCGATCACGAGGCGGGACTCGAACCCGCATCCTTCGCGCCATTCCGGGGCGGATGCCTCACCAACTCAGCCACTCGTGACCCGCCCGAGTGATCGAATTTATTCTATTCTTTCAGTTTTATGTGTCTGAAGGGACACACCGCGCGCCATCTATTGAGATGATTAACAACCATTTCAACCAATATGAAGCACTTTTCAGTGAATACAATATTGTAACGATGGAACACGACCTTTTTTGTTGAATTTATATTTTTGGTTTTATGGCATTCAAATTCTTTATAAATATAAATTTATAAAGAATAGAAAAAATTCGATCACGAGGCGGGACTCGAACCCGCATCCTTCGCGCCATTCCGGGGCGGATGCCTCACCAACTCAGCCACTCGTGACCCGCCCGAGTGATCGAATTTATTCTATTCTTTCAGTTTTATGTGTCTGAAGGGACACACCGCGCGCCATCTATTGAGATGATTAACAACCATTTCAACCAATATGAAGCACTTTTCAGTGAATACAATATTGTAACGATGGAACACGACCTTTTTTGTTGAATTTATATTTTTGGTTTTATGGCATTCAAATGCTTTATAAATATAAATTTATAAAGAATAGAAAAAATTCGATCACGAGGCGGGACTCGAACCCGCATCCTTCGCGCCATTCCGGGGCGGATGCCTCACCAACTCAGCCACTCGTGACCCGCCCGAGTGATCGAATTTATTCTATTCTTTCAGTTTTATGTGTCTGAAGGGACACACCGCGCGCCATCTATTGAGATGATTAACAACCATTTCACTGAAAAAAGGTATATTCATTGTATTGGTTCATCTTTGTGTATATTTCTCTTAAAAAATTCAAAGTTTCTCCAACCTTCTCTAGTCTAGTATTGGCCGATTGATAAAACGCAGATGATGGAATATATTCTACAATCATAACATTTATTATTCTAATCGTCTTTTTATTAAAGTGAAACTTTTATTACATCGTCTCAAACTTTTTGGTCTGTGTAGCGCATGTCGCGTGTATCGCGGCTGCCGAGTAGGTATACCTACTCGGCAGCCGACCGACACGCGACATGCGCTACACAAAGCAGTGTTCGGAACCGTTCGAACAGTTTCACTTTTACCGTGGTTTCATAAAACCACACAACATTTTTTTCTTGATCTCATTATTCTCCCAAGAATTAGAGGATAATGGAAATAACATTTTTTATAAGTAATAAATAACATATTGATTAAAAAAGATGTTTCATACCAAATTCCAGCAAGTCAGCCAGATCTTGTATCTCTTCTCGAACGATACGTATTTTGGACAACATTTCATCGTTTAGTATGAATACAAACATTTCAACTAAATACACCATTGTGCATTTTATGTTGCTTATATCGAACATCTGTCAATAGATTATTTTAATCTTTACCTATTTCATTATATATTTATTTAAAGCTATAAGGAAAAAACGTTATCCGTAACGAATTGAATTGTGTGCAACTTTGTTCATTACTTTTTATAGATGGATTTCTCTAGGATTGCTAGTGTAGGAGATAAAGCATGAAAGCCTTGTTTCAAGATGGCGATCGTGGGATAAAGATGGCGACCCGAGAAGCTTGAGACCTCCCCCTACAAAAAGATTTAATAAAATTGCGTCCTCTTAGAAACACACGCTAAGACCTTTAAAATTTTAATGGACTAGAATATAATATTATATTCTTATTGATTATTGAAATTTTTGCTATTGCTATTTTTTTAATATTAGCTCATTATGACAGGATTGATGTCATCTTACCAGGTAGTTTTAAAATTAAGCCGTACATAACATAACACGTGTCCAGAATAAATCTGCAAACCGTCATAAATATGATTAGCTTTCTGTTTTTTTTACCTACTTCTTTACTAATATTCACCGGAATCACCTGAAAATATTCTAATATCTTATTTATTAATGATTCGTTAGCTAGGAAGAAAACAGTAAGTAATTTGATGAGAATGACATTGAAAATACTCAAGTTAAAATAAATTCTTTACATTTTCCATACAGAACATCTGTTCTATTACATTGTTCATTCTTGATACACTAAACAATGATCCATGCGTGGAGATGATCGTCACAAGCGATGTCTTTAGTAGCCACAACCACAACACTAAAGGTATTCGACCGCTTATTGGGACATATATTTGCCCATAATTTATATCCATCCATTTGCAGTAGACAAACAATATATCTAAAAAAACATGATTAAATACAGTAAATAAAATTTGGCTTAGAATAAAATAATGCATGCAATGAAGACAATGAAGTCCTAAGAGATAGGAGTGAAATATTTCAATAACAAGAGATTGAAATATACGACATAATTAAATGTTTCCAAATGTGAACGTTATATAAAATATAAAAATTACTACGTTAAAAACAACCGACTTCAAAAACGGAAAAGTAAAAAATAAAAAAGACATATTATTTAGATGTGTTATTTACTAAAAAGGTTTGATGTCGGTGCACGGGTTTAATACTAAGTGCTTAGTGTTTGGCACCGACTTCAAACCTATTTAATAAATAGCACATCTAAATAATATGTAGTAATTAATAATATCAAATCTTTTTAGGGTTCCGTACCTCAAAAGGAAAAAACGGAACCCGTATAGGATCACTTTGTTGTCCGTCCGTCCGTCTGTCAAGACCCTTTTTCTCAGGAACGCGTGGAGGTATGAAGCTGAAATTTATATCAATTACTCAGGTCTACTGTCCCTTGAAGCTGTGAAAAAATCAAACTTCTAAGCCAACGCAATCAAAAGATACAGCCGTTTATGCCGCAAATTTTCGACACTTGCAAGGGAATCAAAACCTACAGGGTGCTTCCCGTGAACTCAGAATCTTGAAATTTGGTACGAAGCAACGTCTTATAGCATAGATAAAGGAAAAATTACGAAAACCATAAATTTTTAGTTACATCACATAATATATTTTTTTTTTAATAATTTTAAACTTACTACCCATTTCCTCATAAACGCGTATAGGTATTAAATTGAAATTCATACCAAATACTCAGGTCTATAATACCTTTAAGCTGTAACAAACCTTGCAGGTTTGTACGGAACCCTCGGTGCGCGAGTCCGACTCGCACTTGGCCGGTTTTTTTTTTTTTTTTTTTTTACTTTTCCGTTTTTTAAGTCGGTTGTTTTTAACGTACTTAGTTATTTTTATTTAATACATACTTTTTTTAGTTTATTTTTCAACACAAATCAAACGAGCCCAAACTCGATAAAGTTGAGTCAATATATTACTGAGTTCCTATGGCCACATTCCGATTCCATCATCAAATCAGCTCTATGTCATGATAATGTTTCATCGCTATCCAATTTACATACGTATACAAAATTTCAGCTCAATCGGTTCCCGGGAAGTGAATCAAAGTTACTTGCTACATTTCAATTAAGTCATCGAGTACAGACAAAAATGCTCGTAAAATAAAAACTCACGGGCCTATCCGAATATTTTTATGGGACCAATTCGACACCATCCCGCATCAAACAAAAAAAGAATCACGTAAATCGGTTGAGAAACCTCGGAGTTATCGGTGTACCTACATACATAAAAAAAAATATACCGGCCGAATTGATAACCTCCCCCTTTTTTTTGAAGTCGGTTAAAAATGGAATTTGACGATACTTACCCAATAAAATAGCGCAAAAGTATCCTACATACGCATAAAATGTGCAGACTCGAATGCGGTACCCGGCGCGCTCCCGTGCGATGGTGAGCGGCGCTAGTGAGAGCACTCGCATGATGCGCAGCACTAGCGCCAGCGGCTCGCCCACTGTGCAGCTTTGGGAACGCATTGTCTGCTATATTAATTGTTTATGATATACTATGTATTATGTAATTGCTTCATTGGTATATTTTCTATGATTCATATGAATTGAAGAGTATTTGCAAAAAATTCCGTGAGTAAACACAGAGTATGTAAAGGTTCCCAAAAATCAGTATTTGCGATAAGACCGCCTGTTGTGTTAAAAATTGTGTATTTTATTTGTATTATCTCTGTGGTGCACACTACAGAATTATTTGTTGTTGTTGTTGTTGTTTAAAAGTAATGTAGCATATTAAAAATAATGTCGCAAAATTTATAAATTTTAAGCTTTGTTGTTTCAAGATTCTACTAGTATTTAGGAAATACGTCAAGCGATTTCTATTAGCTTAGAAGATACTTGTTAAGGCATAAGTTGAAATAACCTTTTGAATTTACCTATCAATTACATACCTTATTCATAGTTAAATAAGGATTTCAGATTGCGACTGTTCTTGTTTTACCACAATAAATCAAAAGTATGCTAACGTACAATACTTAATATAATTACAGACCGGTTTTGTAAACAATTCAATATCTTTGCTGAATCTAGAATTTGACCCGAGAGTAGTAATTACTGTCATATCTATTTGGAATCAGAAAATGTGTACGTACAATGTACATGCCCTTTTTTAATAACTGTTTAGATACATGTGCATTTTTTTTATTACAGCTAGCAAACATATTTTTACTAGTTGAACATTGAAACCACAATTGAAACAATGTGGGGGTTGTTGAAAGATTTATTTTTCATAAAAATATTAGACACATAAGAGAATATTTTATTCTCTTCTACTTCGTTTCCTTTTTGTTTGCCTGCTGAGTTCCCATTAACTATGAAGGATATCACATCTATGTTATCATTGAGATCAGACACAGCCGACTTTCCTATGCCCCAACAAACAGGAGTGAAAGCTAAATAAGCCGTAGTGTTCCTTGGATAGGTCATTTTTATAGAGGAGAGTGGGCAAACGAGCACGTGGATCGCCTGTCCGTACCCATCTAAAGAGCATCTACAGAGGTCCGAAGTTGTGTAGCCAACATTAGGTGCATGTAAATCAAGCATCAAATATAAATATTTAACGGTCAATTAAAACAATTTGTTTATTAATGGATCTTTGTGATGTAAAAGTGAAGAAATAATTTTTAAATGACACTAGTGAAGTTATTTTTAATAATGCTAAATAAGCCATTCTGTGTCACGACTCATTAGCTCTATTAGCTTACAAAACCTCTATAAATCTAGAAAGTTAGGTGAAGCCAGAAGAAATATAATGTATTCAGCTCTTCCATTAGTTAACTCTGAATTGAAGTACCATAAGGAGATAAGTAATTGCAGCACCAAGAGTCTGAAACAATTTGAAATATAAGGTTTATTACAATTGTTGTTTTTATTTTTTATTTTTGTGTGAGGTCTTTCAGGGTTTAAAATTTTATGGAAATTAGAATTCCCCAAAACTACCTTAACTAACAAAGACCGATTCATAGTGAAGACACCAAGCGGCGAAAATGTCATATCCATAGTAGATAACTCGTCGTAGAGCATTTCAAGTGGCGCTGGAATGGAGTCGGTTACGTAGTCCGTTGTGGCGATGCGGCCCACTTGCAACTTCATGGCTTGCATCTGGAATTCAACACAAAAAAAACCATTATTCAAGTATTTTTGTACTTCCATCGTGTGCTTTAGTTTTACATTGATCCCATTATCATTAATTCCACGAGAACGGATTCGTGGCCAGTATATAACATGCACAGTACACACTACTAACCTCAAGATCAATTCCTCTGAAGGGCTCAATTGTGAGCACCATCATTAACGTAATATGCATCACATTTAAGATGTCCAAAAATATGACTTCTAGAAGATCCTGCGGTCTAACTAGAAGATAAAGTTAGAAAAATTAATATCAGTTGTAACAAATTAAAATATTATAAATTGTTATATAGGTTTATATTATATAAATAATTTTTGTGTTTAATTTAATTAAAATTAAGTGATATTAAGTTTTTTAAATCTAATAGTCTAAAATGTAGGTTCAGCAAGAGTTAAGAATACAAAGCGTTACTTATATGTAGATAAAATATACTCACAATAAATAAAATCAAATACGGTGTGTATTATCCATGAAACCATACATATATACATAAAAAATGCTATATATTCGTTGCATTGGTTCATCTTCGTAAATATTTCTTTTATAAAATCCAATTTTTCTCCAATTTTTTGAAGACTCATATTGGCTGATTGAGTAAAAGCTGATGTTGGGACAAATCCTACAATCATGAGTTTTATTATTTCGCTGGCTTTAAACTTACTTGAGACCTTATTCTCTTTCAAAAATCTCTAAGTTTTGGTGAAGTAAATAGGTATTGTTTTACTTAAAAAGTCAACTTTCCATACCAAATTCCAGCAAGTCTGCCAAATCCTGTAACTCTTCACGAACGATGCGTATTTTGGTCAAAATTGCTTCGTATATAATAAAAACATATATTCGTAACAAACGCACCACTGCATATTTAAAACAGGATAGAACCAAGCCGATGACGATGACGTCTGTCGAGAAATTATTTTGAGTAATTATTCTGCGAATAAAGACACAAAACTTGTTTGTGTTTGTTCTTATTCATCGTCCTATGTATTTTTATACACTTTACTAAACAACTATGACTTAAGTTTGGGCTTTCCTAGATGAGATATCAATTCATAATATGTATGTTAAGTTTAAGAATCACGGTTAATGTTCAAAATATATAGATTACTAATTATTGTTAGCATGAACAATTGAAATAGAAAACAATTGAAAATGAATAGCTAAAACTGCTTTCTGCCTTCTGCTTAGCTGCCTTCAACAATATACATATATTAAGCACCGTGCTTTTTACCAGTAGTAAATAATAGTATTAATATGGATAAACATACCAGGATACCGCATATTAAAAACGTAATGAAAAAAATTCATTCCATCTATTACAAATTTACAAGTAAAGATAAATATGATCCTTATTTTGGATTTATTAGACCTTTCTCTGTCTTTGTTCGCAGGGATTACCTGTAAAATGATAAAATATTATTTCTTTGACTATGATCTGCGTTTTTTTTATTTTTATTATAGGGTGTCCTTACAACGGTGTTGGTGTACTAGGCTCAACGGAACTTATAGTTTTGCATAGTTTCGTACGTCCTACAAAATGAGGTTGAAAATATTTGAAGGGTGAAAATAAAATTTCAGTTTACCTTTTCCATATAGAACATCTGTTCAATTACATTCTTCATCCTTGATGCACTAAACAATGATCCGTGCAAGGTGATGATTGCCACTACCGATATATTCAACAGCCTAACAAAAATCAATAAAGGTATTTGTGTGCAAATTTCTGTATAATATTTTTTGTTTAAATTAATTTCAAACCACATGCACATAATGTGAAAAACATCTGAAAGAAATTATAAACACTAGTAGCTCGATAAACGTACCAATAATATTACGAAGTAATGAATTCGAAGTGATTGATATATAAGACAAAATGAATGGGCCCCAAATACGAACCTTGTGTAACCCGATTATAATGAGATACTTTTTTTAACGATACTTACTTATTAAAATCATAAAGAAATATCCCGCGTAGGCATAACGTTTGTACACTCGAATGCGGTACCCGACGCGCTCCCGTGCGATGGTGAGCGGCGCTAGTGAGAGCACTCGCATGATGCGCAGCACTAGCGCCAGCGGCTCGCCCACTGTGCAGCTTTGGGGTCGCATGATCTGCTATAATATTATGTTTATTATATATATCTTCGTTTCCTTCTTGTCTTTGTTATACCAAGAATGATCTAAAGTAAGTGAGTAAGTAGTATATTTTTTTAGGTTTTAGTTATTAATCAAACATGTATTTTTTTATAACTACAAATCATTCGTAATTTTGTAAAGTCTAAATGCACTCTGAACATTTCCTTTTTTTAAAGGAGAAATTGTTATAATTATAAATATCACAATTTGTGTATTGACTATAAAGTATAAATAATAGTCACGTTTCTTAACTATCTAAAAAGTAATTCTTATCAACAGAAAATGTAGAAGTAAGCCATCACATGAAAGTAAATAATTACTGTCACATTATGCTAATGCATATGAGTATCTATTCAATTATACTTGCCACTTGGTTAATAAATTTCTAGACTTGTATTGTGTCCCTAAACATACATACATTATTTGTATTCCGAGTAATTTTTTAATAAATTTATTTGGGGATTACGCTGCTTACTGCATTGAATATAATTACTGAAATGACTTAGGGTGCAATCCAAAATCCTATTGAAACACAAAAAATATTAATGCTTTTATTAACAAACATGTAATACATAATGCATAAAAGCATTAATAGACTAGTATCCTCATCACGGCACATAATCAATCAAATTTCGTATGCATTAGGTAAACTTGATATAAATCAGTACTTAATGTAAACTTAAATATGTTTTTGTATATGAAAGAAAATCCTTTGAATGTTTTTACTGATTTCTTTATGTATTTGCTTTCTTATTTCGTCACCTAGGAACGTATCCCCTATAACCCCATACAAATTACCATTCCATATTCACGGTTTCTCTATTCGCGGCACATTTACGGAACCTATAATAATTGCCCGCGAATAAAGAGCTTTTACTGTATAGAGCAGGCTCCAAGGAGATGTTCGTTTGCAAAAATAGCGGACCTAAATCTGACTTCTGATATATATTGTATAGATCCCAGACATCCTATAGACAGATGTTGCCAACCAGTTTTGTGGTCCCCCTCCCCCCACCCCGGTAATTAAATATGGCATACAAAGAAAAAAATAAAAATTTCCAAAACATGCCGTGTGGGGTATCAAATGAAAGAGCTTATTGAGTAGATCACGAATATATAGCATACTATAACATTTCTTACACTTTCTCTAAGATTTTTTAGAAAATTTACGAAAATGCTCCATTTTTGAGTTAACTTTAAACCACTATAGATTGAAAACTCATGAATATATTTTTTAAATTATTACTTTAAATAATTAACAATAGTCCATTGTTTACGATTCAATAGTTCGTAATATATGTGGTGGATTTGATGACCCCACAAAATGTTTTAAATTGCAAGGCGCAACTTTCACTGAAGTTACCGATTTGAAATCACACAGAGGCTGATTCAAGAATGTTCTGCCATAGTTTTCATTCTGTCAAACACAACGACAGTGCAGAGATAATAATTCTAAGCCCTGACACCGATATTTTTGTATTAGGCCTTTATTTCTGGCATAAACTTGAAAATATACTCGCCATCTTTGAATGCTCCCCCCACTCCCCCATGCAACTATTTCACTGTACGAACTATTGAATCGTAAACAATGGACTATTGTTAATTATTTAAAATAATAATTTAAAAAATATATTCATGAGTTTTCAATCTATAGTGGTTTAAAGTTAACTCAAAAATGGAGCATTTTCGTAAATTTTCTAAAAAATCTTAGAGAAAGTGTAAGAAATGTTATAGTATGCTATATATTCGTGATCTACTCAATAAGCTCTTTCATTTGATACCCCACACGGCATGTTTTGGAAATTTTTATTTTTTTCTTTGTATGCCATATTTAATTACCGTTGTGGGGAGAGGGGGACCACAAAACTGGTTGGCAACATCTGTCTATAGGATGTCTGGGATCTATACAATATATATCAGAAGTCAGATTTAGGTCCGCTATTTTTGCAAACGAAACTCCACTGAGAGTCCGGTCTAGTACATATATCTCTATATCCATACTAATATTATAAATGCGAAAGTAACTCTGTCTGTCTGTCTGTTACTCAATCACGCCTAAACTACTGAACCAATTTGCATGAAATTTGGTATGGAGATATTTTGATACCCGAGAAAGGACATAGGCTACTTTTTATTCCGAAATATGTACCACGGGCGAAGCCGGGGCGGATCGCTAGTATCTGATAAAAAAATGCGCTAACATTTTTTGTTGCAAATTAAATTCTCTACAACTTTGGTCCAGAAACTTTTTGTCGAGGAACTATAAATAAAAAAGTTATGAGCGAAAATGATTCAAAAAATCGAGAAATTGATATTTTTCGATATAACTTGTTTTATCATTTTACGAAAAAATGATATCAGGCCAGTTTTGTAGATTTTTCTTTGAGGAACAGCTTTTATATTATAAGTACAACATTTTTTCATTAAGTCAATAGCTAAGGTTTTACAGTGCTCCGAAGTGAGTACTATTTTTCAGTACTTGAATTTATAGCGAACTAGCTTTCCACCCGCAGCTTCATCCGCTTTGTCTAAAACCTATTAAATTATTTACTAAAACCTTCCTCTTGAATCCCTCTATTAATTAAAAGAAACCGCATCAAAATCCGTTGCCTAGTTCTAAAGATTTAAGCATACCTACATAGGGACTTAGGGACAGAGAAAGCGACTTTGCTTTATAGTTTATAGGTACTATGTAGTGATAATAATGAACCACATATTTAAAGGTCATTATTTTACGACAATGTAAGGTAATAATATAGAAATAGAAACTTTCTGTTGATGGGAATTTGTTATAGAGAGATATGACGGTAATTACTATGTACCTAATCAGGTTAAATAGAAGATTCAGTATAGATATTGACATATTTTTAAAAGCATTAACTACTGTCTTTTTATACGTTATTATTATTTTGATTCAGTGTGGTATACAAGAAGAGGCTCGATTATATATTTGTTTATTGTACCTCTAGCTATCTAGTACTGACACAAAACTCTTTTGCAAAATTATTGCCGACGTTCCTGCGTCTTACTAGATTTCTTTTTATTTTTTTTTTAATTCGAAAAGCTTTCAACCCCCAAAGCAATATTATAATTTCAATTTTTAATACATATATCTTACTAGCTGCGCTTCGCGGCTTCACCCACGTGGCTCCGCTCCTGTTGGTCTTAGCGTGATGATATAATATAGCCTTCCTTTTAATTTAATCTAGACAGTAGAGTCATGACCATGTCATGACTGTATCTCGTCTATTTCCTCTAATCTTTTAATTTGTACTTTTGTTTTCAGTTATCTTGAATGCGTGAAGACCCTATAAAAATTATATACACCATAATATACATTTAGTATAAAATGGCAAGGTATTTTTATGAATTTCCAGATGCAAACAATAAAATTGCAAGTGGGTCGCATCGCCACAACGGACTACGTAACCGACTCCATTCCAGCGCCACTTGAAATGCTCTACGACGAGTTATCCATTGGTTATCCTGTATCCACCTATATTACTTGCTCTGTGTTTATCCACTATGGATATGACGTTTTCAAGCAAGGTAGCTTTTCCAACTCCTAGACCGGGAGATATTGACACAAAATTTCGAGTCATTTGTAACAGGATGGCGGTTCTACAGGGGTCTTAGTACGCAATGACAAAAAGAAAAATGATGGTGTGAACGCTGATACCGGCGGCTTAGTCGCGTGGACGTTAGTCGAACTCGTCGGAAAAATAGCGAAAGTCAGACGATTTGTAACACAAAAATTTTAGAATTTACCGATAGCCCATAAAAAAGAAGTAGGCGGTAGTGTCATGCCATACATTTCCGGTGTGACTTACAGCCCGCCATACCGACGCGAATGTGCTGATTTAAAAAAAAACAATTCAACCATTTGTACGAGGCTAACTTTTGCACAGGTAACCATCGTCGTGCAGCCATTTACGAAAATCGCCATGCCATACTTTTCGGACGATTCCAAATGGTCGCCATACCGCCGAAAATCTGCAAAAATAATTTTTTTCGCTAAACTTTTTGTACCAGTATTGCATTTGGATTTTTGGAGAGTATTTGATAAAATGTGACCATTATTATATTTGCTATACTTCTAGTAGGGGGAAAAAGTGCTGCCATACTTGAAAAATTAATTTATTATTAATTTATATAAGTGAAGATTTCCAACACCTAGATCTTTGAAATTTTGTATTTATTTTCGTTGATCCTCAAACTTACAGGAAAAATTAGTGCCATACTGTTACAAATCGTTCAAAATACGAATAACATCTTACAATAAAATAAATCTTATACACATTCGCCACCTCCCACAGGTATGGCATTATCACACTTCTATTTATAATCATTCAGGAGTTGTTGAAAAAAAAATTTAAGGTGGTACAAATCGTTCGGCGAGAAAAAAAAATTTGCAGATTTTCGGCGGTATGGCGACCATTTGGAATCGTCCGAAAAGTATGGCATGGCGATTTTCGTAAATGGCTGCACGACGATGGTTACCTGTGCAAAAGTTAGCCTGGTACAAATGGTTGAATTGTTTTTTTTTAAATCAACACATTCGCGTCGGTATGGCGGGCTGTAAGTCACACCGGAAATGTATGGCATGACACTACCGCCTACTTCTTTTTTATGGGCTATCGGTAAATTCTAAAATTTTTGTGTTACAAATCGTTTGACTTTCGGTATTTTTCCGACGAGTTCGACTAACGCCCACGCGACTAAGCCGCCGGTACCAGCGTTCACACCATCATTTTTCTTTTTGTCATTGCGTACTAAGACCCCTGTAGAACCGCCATCCTGTTACAAATGACTCGAAATTTTGTGTCAATATCTCCCGGTCTAATACTGATATCGTAGTATATAATTATTAGTCTGTGCTGATATCAACGCAAAACCACAAACTAATAATAATATACTACGTATGCAAAACGCAATATGAATATGTATTATAGCGCCCTCTAGTGTAAAGTTTAAAATTTAAAATAAGGTTTCTGTTCTTAAGGCAAACAAATCGGAAAATAAGATTAATCTCTTCGAATATACATTAGACAAATATATAACCAATGCTAATTGCTAACATAGTAAAATTTGTATGTTTAAGATATTTTCATAGCAGGTATAAATATTATGTTTCTTTCACACAACGCCACCTAGTTTAAAATACTGCAAAGCTTGCTATACAATAGTTCTCAATTAAATTTTTTTTTAAAGGTTCTAAAACTGTTTATTCATTGATTAAAATTTCATCTTGTTTCAGGCATTGGGTGCTGCTATTTCTTATCTTGCTATTGTCGTCCAATTCAAAGTAGATTAACGTCAAATCTTAAAATATTAAAATATGTATCCTTTACACTTCACTTCACCAAATTAATATTCCTAGACACCTTCATCGAAAATAAATAAATATTCACACATTTTCAATGTACAGTTTATCAATAAGAATATTTTTATGTAGTATTAAAAGCAAAGCAATTCTCTATAAAAAAGCAATACTATTATTTAAAAATTTACACCTGAAACACTGCAAAGGAACCTTCATAAAACTTCAGTTGTTATTTACTGAACAACAGGATTTTTGCCTTCACTGATGTAGAGAGCTGGTGAACAGGATCCTTCTAGTGAAGCATGCTCCATCCTAGACTGCATACAATATAGCAGGTTAGATTGAGGTCAGGTGAAAATGAAAAATTATTTATTTCAGCAAAAACACAATAACAATAACAAGGTGCTGCCTTTTTTGTGCATAAAAAAAAATTATAATTTAGATATCAGTAAAAAATAATAACAATGACTAATAGAAGAGAAAGAAAACTATGATCGGATGCTATAATTATTATCTTAATGTACTTTCTAGACTAGCCCTTATTTTAAGATAGAATTTTATTGTATGAGATATAAGTAAAGAGGTAAATTTAACTAACAAATATGTATGTTGTATTCTATCATTTATGTGCCTATAAGCTAGTTGTCTTCCCAGTTCCCACATCAACAATCCTTCACTCAGGCTTCTTCTCGAACTTCTGCAAATAAATCTGTGCTAAATATTGATACTTTTTTATTTTATATGGCAACTTAGAATCTGCACCTATAAAAAAACAAATTTGTTTAATTTTTTCCATTTCATAATTGCAATCAATTGTACTATAATCCTTACACAGGTAAACTCCATTTCCAATTTGAGCCCTTAATATTTATTTTCTTTATTATTATTGAAACCTTTACACTTACAGAATAAACACCTTCAAAGCTTCAACATAATGTATTCACCATGCCCTTCATAAAAAACTTGCGAATCGGAATGTTATTTAACCATACCAACACTTACTGATTGCTACGTGATTGAGTAATTAAAAACTTGCGTAATCTTAATAACGCATTTAAAATAAAACTCATTGACCGTCGAAGTCACATCGAAGTAAATAAAAAAAATGTGTATTGAACATTGATCATTAATATATTTTATTTTTAAAGAAATAAATATCATATTAAAACTTAAGAACATAGAGTATTTTCCAATTGCTACAAATTAATAAAAAAAAAATGTTGTGTGGTTTTATGAAACCACGGTAAAAGTGAAACTTTCCGAACACTGCTGCCGACCCATAGACTATATACTTATTACAGAGACCGTCGTCGACCGACCGACCGTCACGCGACATGCGCTACACAGACCAAAAAGTTTGAGACGATGTAATAAAAGTTTCACTTTAAGGGGATTACTATGGTCAAAACCGAAAAACACCTTATACATATTGAATTTTGTTGAGGAAACTGTTGGTACAATTGTGTTAAAAAAAATATATGTGATACTCAAGGATATAATTAACAAAGTGTATTGTTTACTTTTCATTTTAGAACGGCCTAAACATAAAAAAATACATACAAATCAACCCCTTTTTGAACATAAAACGCATTTTGTTAGGAAAACGGCTACATATTTAAATACATGAAATTTATACCAAAAAATATGTTATGATATTTGTAACAATTTGTATTGATTGTTTTTTCAATTTTCATTATTATCGTTAAATTATCAAGAAAAAACTCGAATTTATAATAAAACCCACATAAAACCTCACCTCTATTGCATATTTTCGACGAAATTTGACGGTGTCAGTTCGACTCGGACGGGGGACTGTACGTGCGGTTTTTTTTGCAAAATAACGCTAAAATTCACCGAATTGAATGTTTTGTTAAATTAAACCAGATTGTAATGGGTATTTACATGAGCAGTTCATGAAATGAAAGTTAAAAATAGGTATGTAAAGATATAAAAATCTGTTTGTAAATTAGTTTTGTTTTTGAAAGGCGTCATTGAATAATATCCAGTGTTGATAATTTTTGACAGTAAAATATTATCAGAAAACACATACCTATAAAACAGTAACCAGACTTTCCCTGTGCCTTGAATATTTTTTAAAAAAGATTAATTGCTGTTCTAGGGTCCAAAACAATCCAAAGCCGGGAGATACTGACACAAAATTTTGGGCCATTTGTAACAGGATGGCGGTTCTACTGACAGTGGTCTTAGTACGCAATGACAAAAAGAAAAATGATGGTCAGAACAGTGGTACCGGCAGACTAGTCGCATGGGCTTAAGTCGAACTCATCGGATAAATTACGGAAGTCAAACGATCTGTAACACATTAGTTTTAGGATTTACCGATAGCCCATAAAAAAGAAGTAGGCGGTAGTGTCATGCCATACTTTTCCGGTGTGATTTAGAGACCACAATACCGACGTGAATGCGTTGATTTAAAAAAAAATTAACCATTTGTACCAGGCTAATTTTTGCACAGGTAATCATCGTCCAGTAGCGAATATCGAAAATCGCAATCGAAAATCGAACGAAAATCGCCATGCCATACTTTTCAGACAGTTCCAAATGGTCGCCATACCGCCGAAAATCAGAATGTTTTTTTTTCGCTAAACGATTTATACCAGTATTGCATTTGGATTTTTGGAAAGTATTAGATACTTCTAGTAGGGGGAAAAGTGCTTAAAAAACTTATTTATTCGACACGTTTCAAAAATACGACTGTACAATACGTAAAATACTTGTTATAGTATGGGATCATTATATTTTGTTTGTTTGTATACAATTCTACCTACAAAAAGTTATCCCAGATTACAAACATGGGGCGGACGATTGTGAGATTTAAGCCAAGACGTAAAAAAATATTGACGATTCGTACCAGTATGGCATTTATGGCAAATATCTATTTGGAAAGTATGTGACGCAATGTGACCATTACTATATTTGCCTTACTTTTAATAGAGGAAAAAATAACTACGTTAAAAATAAAAAATAAAAGAGATTTGATATTATTAATTACTACATATTATTTATATGTGCTATTTATTAAATAGGTTTGATGTCGGTGCACGGGCTTAATACTAAGTGCTTAGTGCTTGGCACTTTGTTGGCACCGACTTTTTTTTTAACGTAGTTATTTTTATTTAATACATATGTAACTACTTTAATAAAGTATTAGTCGGTTAAAAATTTGTGCCATACTGCTACAAACCGTTCAAAATCCGAATAAAATCTTACAATGAAAAACTTTATTATACAAATTCGCCTCCTCCCATAGGTATGGCATTATCACACTTCTGTTTATGATCATTCAGGAGCTGTTGAAAATAAATGTTGTGTGGTTTTATGAAACCACGGTAAAAGTGAAACTGTTCGAACGGTTCCGAACACTGCTTTGTGTAGCGCATGTCGCGTGACGGTCGGCTGCCGAGTAGGTATACCTACTCGGCAGCCGCGATACACGCGACATGCGCTACACAGACCAAAAAGTTTGAGACGATGTAATAAAAGTTTCACTTTAATAAAATTTAAGGTGGTACAAATCGTTTAGCAAAAAAAATTGCTGATTTTTGGCGGTATGGCGACCATTTGGAACTGTCTGAAAAGTATGGCATGGCGATTTTCGTACATGGCTACTGGACGATGATTACCTGTGCAAAAATTAGCCTGGTACAAATGGTTGAATTGTTTATTTTTTAAATCAACGCATTCACGTCGGTATGGCGGGTGGTCACACCGGAAAAGTATGGTAGGACACTACCCTACTTCTTTTTTATGGGCTATCGGTAAATCCTAAAATTTTTATTTTATTTTATTCGATTACCATAGATATCGACACAACTAACACTGTATTCTTTGAACGGAAGGTATGACCCATATCAGTCATAGCTATGGCTCTGGTAACTTCAGTCGCAGGAAAATCATTCATTTTGTAATGTGTTCAAAGATAAACAGTAGAAATAAATGAACTCAGTTTAAAACACGTTACAATATTTTTGTTTTGAAGCTGCTATAAATAGTCGATAAATAGGCACCAAACTCTTAAATGGGTATAATATATTTTTTTTAATAGTTAAGCGGGCAAGCGAGCAGGCGGGTCACCTGATGGAAAGTGAAGCCCGCCGCCCATTAGCATTCGCGTTGTCAGGGGCACCGCGAATGTGTTGCCGGCCTTTAAGATGTTTATATGCCCTTTTTTTGAACATCTCCTTGTCGAAGACGCTTGGAAACACCTCAGATGGAAGTTCATTCCACAACGATGTTGTTCTTGGCAAAAAGTGCCGGGTGAATCGCACTGTACTAGATCGCCATGCATCCAGATGATGAGGATGATACTTCAGTTTGAGACGGGATGTGCGGTTGTGGAAATGAAAAAAAAAATTTAATGTTTAAAAATCGAAACACATTTTTTTTCATCATCGTCATTTCAAAGACGTAAGGGATTTAAAAAATTAACCTCTAACTAACTTCAAAATACATAACAAGTCGAAAAAGACGTGATTTCTTGTTCGTTCCCCTATTTTTTTCGGTGTGTGTAGGTTGCATGCATATATTCGTAGGAATATATGCATGCAACTTCATGCATGCATGCAATTCGTAGGAATATAGGTATGAAGAGATATACAGAGAACGCTAAATACATTTGCCTGGTCACCATTACCATTCGATACACCATGACATGGTAGAGGCCGTTCTATAGAATTACGTCAAATAATGTACTCCATCTTTTATATCTCTGTAGGTGAGATGTTCTCCACCCTAGCCATCATCAGGTCTCCAGAATATAGTAGAGTCCGTTTTGAATAAAATTAATTTCTAAATCGGTGTTTTCTTAACTGTTCCCCACTCTAGAACTTATAATTACTTGCTTAGTCATCTTAAGGTCTCCAGAATGGGTCATGTAGTAGAGACTTTGCTTATAACGGTTAATTTTGAAAGATGAGTCTTCCTACATTACATTTACAACATACATAGTACACAATATTTACTATTCATAAATGTAATATGTTACTGCCTCTCGGAGAAAACATAAATTAGGTAGAAACCACTAACACATTACGATACAATACGATACATTTTACAATTCCATAATCTTTGGTCACTTTTACTTCAACAATGATGTATATTATAGAGGGCGGTTAAAAAAACAAATTCAAATATAGTGACAGAATCATTAAGGTCGTTGAACCATGTAATTGCCTTAAAATCTGTATCCCAAAATAATTCAAAACACAAAACATATGTTTATTGACAATCAAGTTGGCAATCAGTACAACAATCAAATTCACGACATTCGGACACGTAGACAGAGAAACCAAATTGGTTTCTCTGTCTACGTTCGGACATTATCAAATATTAACAGCTGAGATGATTGTTGCCAGATTTCATCATAGTTTTATTCGATCATGAATGAAAAAATATAAGTTTTTGTGGTTTTATATTATGAAAGTTTTTATACATATTATTTTATACATATCGCTATACGAATTTATTAATTATTTCAAAGAAGCACAGACCTTAAATATAATTTCTAAGTTCTTATCTTAGAGTATATATACTATCTATAGAGTGCGAACAACCAAGTGGGAACAGTAGGCACAGGTGGGAACAACACGACGTTCCCCGTTCCCGCCGCGAGCGCTCGTAGTCGTGGTTGAGTGCTGTCGAAGTGCGTTGCTCTGGAATTTTTTTCTTATTTACGAATAAACATGGTGAAATGTGCAGTTCTATCTTGCAAAAACGATACTAGAAAATACACAAAATTGAAATCCAGTATCACATTTCATCAGTAAGTCGATTGTTATACTTATTTTTATGAAAATAAATCTAGCATCGCGGGGGTGAAGGGGAGGTGGGAGGCGGACACGCGCAGGCTCGCTCGCGCGCCTCACTGCCGCCACGTGATAATAGTGATGTGACCTGACCAACGCTGTACTCGATATAAAGTTTACTAGAAGAACTATATTTTAACAAATTATTTATTTAACTTTAAAATTAAAACTCTTTCAAAAATGTATTATAAATTAATTTGTGGTGTGTTTTGTATGATAAACTTTCTAATATTATGAATGCGAATGTATTATAGTGTAAATGTAATAGTATGTAATGTTACGATATATTTTCTGAACCGCTAAATTGATTTTGAAGATTTTGATAGTAGAATGGATAAAATTTAATAAAAAAATTATTAATATTATTTATTATATTATCATTTTAAATTATTAATTATTTCTTATTTTTATTTAACATTTTTAAAATATTATTATTATTGTTTGATTTTTTATTAAAGAAATAGCACTAAACCCGATCTTTTATTTTATTAACTTTATTATTTAAAAAGTACTCACGTTTTTCTGATATTCCAATTAAACATATTTTTTTAAATTACTTATAATTAATACAAGAAATATTCAAATGGAATAAACAAACTTTATTCAGTTGGAAAACAAATTTAAAATTACATATTTATACTTTATTCATATATTTTTTCCTTTAATAACTTATTGAATAAAAATTTACTTATGATACATATTTATTTACATAACTTATCGATAGTTCAACACGCAATTGATACCTACCCATCCCTATTTGTCACACACACATCTATATAGTATCTATAGCTCATCTGCCTACGATGCGCACTATGCAATTTGTGCAATACACGCGCTCTATACTATTGTAATATATACTCTAAGGTTCTTATGTTCATTTCTAAGGCGAGTGACTTACGATCGAAGAGCGAGAGTGACTAAATTATCTCTAACTTTTAACATTACATACATTATTTTATACTGTAATTTTTTAATATCCACCAATTAATTATTACTTGAAAACTGTGCTCTAAAAATAAAATATTTCATTGACATTTTGCGTAACATGACAGAATTGTTACGTTACTGGCAGCCCTGATGTTTTCTCTTGTTCCGTCCGATGGTTTTGCTTTTAAAAGTGATAAGAAAATTAAATGTAGTACATAATTCTCAGTGATTAATTTACGTATAGTCAAATTAGTTTCTTGGATTTCCTCGCTTGTTCCCGATACCAGCGGAGTACAAGTAGGTAAGTGTTATTGCGCATTCGTTTTATCCTTATTGAGTAATGACAATCTTTGCACCAATTGTACAAAATCTTTATCAACCTTGAGTTGAGATTCGTGTATCGTGTCTTGATCGTAAATAAATACCCTTATTAAGTTTATTTACCCAACTCGCTGCAAAAAAAACTCAACAAACTCATATTTTCAACTCTGTTAATGGAATTTGAATAAAAATCGTGTCATTCTACGTTGTCACCTGTTTTCAAGTTTACTGCCTTTGTTTATCATAATTCGTGTAAACGCGGAAGTTAATAGCCCAAAACCCAAGTTGTTGCAAACATAATATGTGAGGGTAGAGCATAAAACATGTGCAGTTTAATATCCTACCTCCTAATTTCAAGATATATCCAAAATTAATGATGTAATTAGTTCTCTATTGTACAATAACTTGAAGCCAAGTATATAGACCCCAAAAATCAAACAGGTGATAATGATAATATAAAACTTTTACTTGTATTGTCACAAATGTTAAAACAATCAGATGTATGATGTAGCATAAATTATCATTGTTTATACGTTAAAATTTTAAAATTTTAGAAAGTGCTCTCTTCCTACTTACTTTAATAAGATTTTCAGATATAAATTTATAAAGAATAGAAAAAATTCGATCACGAGGCGGGACTCGAACCCGCATCCTTTCGCGCCATTCCGGGGCGGATGCCTGACCAACTCAGCCACTCGTGACCCGCCAGAGCAATCGAATTTATTCTATTCTTTCAGTTTTATGTGTCTGGAGGGACACACCCCTCGATTCGATCACGAGTCCCGCCTCGTGATCGAATTTTTTCTATTCTTTATAAATTTATATTTATAAAGCATTTGAATGCCATAAAACCAAAAATATAAATTCAAGATTTTCAGAGTTAAAGTGTCTATAAGTTAAAATCTTTTACAGCAATGCAGTCCGTTGGACACAGAAACAAAAATAACAAATCCTTAAATTATTATTTTGTATAAATTTGAAACAGTGATTATTTCTTTGTATTAAATAATCAAGGGTTATGTTATATCTGAAGATAATTAATACTAGGGATGCATCGATACGCCTTTTCGCCGATACGATACCGATACTCTTATAAAAATATTGGCGATACCGATACGCTTACTGTGAATTCAAAAATGAAGATTGAAGGTATAATAAATAAATCACAAGTCAGATTTTTCTTTTATTAATATAAAAAGTAGAGACATAGGTTAATAATTAGGCAATTAAAAATTTTAGTAATTAAAATTAACATTGGATTTTTGTTTAAAAAACAAAGTAAGTAATCTTAAGATTTGCGGAAAAGGCGATTTCGCAAGTCTGTTTGAACTCATTTGGAACTTTTGCGCAATTTTTTTCAAGTTTGGGTATAAAACGTCATTGCGCCAGAAAACGAATGGATCTGCATCTCTCGATATATTGGGACAACTCAACAACAAACAAGAGCGGGGTTTCCCCGAGCATAGTTCATGCCTCGTTTGCAACGGAATAGACGAGACAACACGCTCGTTTACACTACATTTTTAAATTAAAAAGTATCCTTGAATCAGTCATAAAAATATCGTCGATACCGATATATCGGCTAACCCGAAGTATCGCCGATATATCGGTATCGGTATCGGTATCGGATGCACCCCTAATTAATACTTACAACATTCAGTAGTATCTATGTACTAATATTATAAATCTAAGTTTACTTGTTTGCTTGAACACGCTAATCTCAGGAACCATGGGTCTGATTTTAAAAATTACACGGTTAGAGAGTCCATCTATCGAGACAGGCAAGCTATATATCATCACGCTAAGACTAATAGGAGTGGAGCAATGTGGGTAAAACCGCAAGGCACAGCTAGTTTATACATATAATAAACTGAATTGTTTATATTAGAATCAATTGAACTATCAGATGCCGTCATAACAAATAAACATATGTTTAATTTTTCTGAGTCCTTGGCTCATGACCTTTTATAATGGGAAAGTTGTATAGATGATATTTTTAAGTATTTCCATTTGTTTAATTTAATTGTTATTGTCAATTTGTTTTGTATAGAATAGATATGACAATAAAGCAGTTATTAATTGGCAATTGAAAAGGTTGTTTCTATTAACTTTCAAAATACGATGATATAAGATTGCATTATTTACCTACCTATTTTGTTTAATTTATTGTATTGACATCTAAATATGTGCAGTATAATAATTTTATACCAAATAAAATATTGCAATAAAAAGCTGCCTTAGCGAGTCGTTTAGCTTCTTAATGTAGGATTAAATAAACAACAAATAAACATACTAAATATTTTATTGGAAATTTTAATGTACAATTTTAATCTGTACTATTGGGTTTCTAGATTTCTTTATATTGTTTCATTGCAATACTACTTACTAATATAGTATGTTCCCTTTTTCCATTTTACAATAAGATACCAATAGGAAAAGTATTATTTCTACAGGAACCACACACAATAATTTATTTGTTTATTGATATACTAGATTTCCGCCCGCGGCTTCGCCCGCGTTTTCAAAGGAAAACCCGCATAGTTCCCGTTCCCGTGGGATTTCCGGGATAAAACCTACCCTATGTGTTAATCCAAGTTACTTTCTATATGTGTGCTAAATTTCATTGTAATCCATTCAGTAGTTTTTACGTGAAAGAGTAACAAACATCCATACATCCATACTTACAAACTTTCGCCTTTATAATAGTAGTAGGATATTGTCTCCCAACTTTTAAAAAAGGAGGAGGTTTTCAAGTTCTTTATCTCTTTTGATGATTATTTTTTTTTATTCGAATGCTAGTGCCTTCTGGTTGAGCCCTTTTAAATTTTGTCCAGTTCTGAAATCATTTTTAATTAGTGTAACTTATTGACTATTTAGCTTAATCAAATCCATACTAATAATATAAAACTGAAGAGTTTACTTTTTTCTAGGAATTTAAAAAATTCTTTCACTGTTGGATATGTATGCGATCACTGAGTGTTATATGCTTTATATGTATGACGGGAAAATCCGGGGCAGACTGTTAGTTTACATATTCATAGGAGATGAAAAATAATTTATTATGAGTTTAAAAAAGGGGGACGAAATTGAATAGACCAATAATAATACGATTCCAGTAAAGGATAACACACACAATCGTTTCATATGTCAGCACCCTAACACTATCACTACATATAACCAGATTAAACACAGATTAAATATCAACAAAGGTGCCGCGGCCAATCTGCGTAATGCCCGTCCTTGGGCGCAACAAGGTCACGTCTCAAGGGCGTCTGGATGTCATGTTATTTGTTCCTCGATGTAGGGAATATCGAATTTCTGCTTTTTGCTATTACCACATTGTGATTAGCGCGTTTTTTATGCTTTTGTGGTTTGTTGTGAAATTGATATCGACGGATTGTGATTAGGTGGTTAACATTTTAGACCATGGTGGTGTTATGAGTAAAATTCGATTATAAATCCGCGGTTCGTTTTTTTACAGAATTTATTGTGGAATCGATGAAGTTGAGAAATCAATAATTAATAAATCTAAAGGTTTGTGATTAGAAAATGTTAATCTTAGTTGACACGGCGCGGCGGTAGGTTAATCCCACTTTGTAAGTTAATTAGTATTTACGAAGACAACATTATAATTTATATCTCGACATGAGATGCGACTTGACCTCTCAATGTTATCAGTAGGTCTACCATGAGTTTACGCACACGATACTCGCTAGCGATTGTAGTAAGCGGTTTGTATGAAATTTCGTACAGCGCTCCTAGTGTGCCGTAGCGGAACTAAAAAGCCTACCATGAGGTGCAATAGTATACTACAGTAGATAACGTATAGTAAACTAAATAGTAAATACTACACTCGCTGTAGTAACCATACAATTTTTGCACCATGAGTTCTAATTTTGACATATGTCATAGTTTTATAACTATTCGACGATAGATACGTCATTCACGGTAAATAATCTCGTGAAAGTTAAGAACTATTCACGTTAACTATTGTAGTTATGTCAGACGATTTAACTATGTCAACTCATGGTAGAGGTACTGTTTCTGCTATAATCTAAAGATACATAAAAAATCTTTTAACAAAACGATATAGAATTAAGTACGTCTTTTGTGTTCATTCAGTTAATGAAATTATCCTCAATGAATGCGTTTAATTAAACAAATACTAATTGCTGTGATATTATTGCCATAATTGAAAATCAATTATTGGCATTAATTCGGCCATAATTTAGCTCTAGAGACTATAATAGATACTTGCAAGGACATAATATAGTGGAAACTCATTCGCAGAAGACGTTTAATCTCATAGACGTGTTGCTTTAGAAGTATTGGGGTTTTTTTTTATAAAAATATTGAATTATTATCTTCATTACGTATAGAGAGATTTTCCTTATTACCCATGGTGTACCCATGGTATTAGGTACACATTCGTATCACTGATTGACGTTTTTGAAGATATTCATGTAAAAGAAAAAAAACTAGTGATACCTACCTCCCTGACGGTAGATGTCTAACGGCACCTTTAAGGTAGTAAGTAGCCTATTGGCTATTTAATTATTTATGTATATTCACATTTCAATTTGTGTAAATAGAAGGTAGATAATAATCTAATTAGATTGTGTAAATTAAAAAAGCAAAATGTAGGTACCTATTGCAATGTAAACAAACAAACCGCGCATTTTATCACCGTCAAGTTAAATGTAAACAAAATACCCATTTGTTTTGCGGTCAGTTAAATATATCCCAGGCTTAATTTATCACACGGTGCATTTAAAATATTTTTATAAAACCGGCCTCGGCTCTATATCTCTTTAATTGAATATACCATATGGTAGAAAGTTACCTTGACAAGTTAAAAAGTAATCATTTCAGAGATATTGGCGATTGTATTTGCAATTATCTGTAGAATTGAAGAGTCAATAAATAAAAATGAAATGAAAATACATCGTAATGTAATTGAATACATTAAAAATTCCCATGTGTGTATGGCGCAAATGCATAGGCTTTATTACCTACATATACCTAAATTAAGTTTCTTCTACGCACAGCAGAATCTTGCTTGAAAAGATACTTCATACCCATCTATAGGTAGATGTTATAAAATATATTTTAAACAAATATTGCACGATCACATAAAATACGTGTAATACATAACTGCCCATGGTACTCAGATTGACGGTATTATTATAATGTTTTTTGCACATATTATAATAAATGCCACTTTATACATATACCAAAAATAGACTAAGTACCTACCCTATAATCGTAACTGCTAAATAAAGCTGCAGTTGCGCGCGGCTCGATTTAGCGCACATTTATTTTTAAAAGTAGGGATGGGCAAATGGAAAAAAAATATCGATATTTATCGAATCGATATTTTTCAAATATATCGATTTATATCACCCAAGAAATATCGATATTTCGATATATCGATATTTTTTGCCCAAATTGCATTTATTTATAAAAATTGCCTAAATTACCGAAATTTTAAAGCAAATACACATCTGGCTGTTTCAACATCAGTTTTATTTATTACAAAAAAAAAAAAAAATACAATACAATACAGTCAGTCCAGTGCAGTGATACCAAGAAGCTTATATGATTATATCTAATACACTGGAGATTGCACTATGACCATTAACTTGTAACAAGAAAATATGACCTTGAATGACGCCTGTATGTTTTTTTATCCCTTTCACACCAACTTGCCAAGTTAGGTGTGAAAGGGATAAAAAAACATACAGGCGTCATTCAACGTCATATTTTCTTGTTACAAGTCTTAGATCATTAAAGTTAATGTTCATACTGAAATCTCCAGTGTATTAGATATAAGCTTCTTGAGTGATACCAACCAAACCAACAAGCAATGTCATTGTCATAGACAAGCAAGTCATGGAGAGTAATTTTTGTAATTTGTTTGTGTTTGAAGCAAAGAAACTAAACCCATACAGGCTACTGCTATTTTTATTTTTATTTTATTTTCTAATTTTAAGAAATCGGATTGGTCAAAATCATGATGTGACGCATGAGCAGACAGCAGAGCTTTAAAAATATATCGATTTTGATATCTGAAAATAAATATCGAAAATTGATATATCGCGGGAAAAAATATCGCTAATTAGTATCGATATTTTTCTGAAAAAATATCGATATTTTGATATATCGATATTTTTTACCCATCCCTATTTAAAAGCCGGCGCCTGGCCTCTAATTGCATGTATATTATGTGAGTACGAGGACCTCGATTCTTTTTAAACAGCTATGAAAAGCACTATGTTTTGAGATTTCTTTTAAAGCTTATTTTGAATTTTATAAAGATTTTTCGTTTTTCAGCATGTTGTATTATGAGTTTTATCACTAAAATCTCGTTTATTTGAGGATTCATCTACTTTACTAATTATTATAACCAACATTAATTAATAATAATTTATTTACTTGTTTCATCAACTTGTACTTATCACCTTTCTTCATGTTTATAATACGTAAGATGACATACATACTTACAAAATATGTAAATGAATCGATACCAACCAACCAATTTACTGAAAAACCTTCAATATAAAAATAAAAGTAAATGAATACTTTATCATGCAAACAGACAGTTCAATTTCTGAAAGGAAGTAGCTTGGTAATAATTATGTCGATAAATGTACTGTCATTTCGTATAAGAATCTTTATTATACCGGTTTTCCATAAAGCCTTTTATAGTAAGTATTCAGAGATGCGTTCAGAAAGGTATTTCTGATTCATGATATAAGAATATAGGGGCTATTACTTATTGTTTGTTCATTTCAGTAAAAGTTAATTAAAAGAAATATCAATCTCATCCGAATATTAAATGTGTACATTTAGATAACACTACCTGACAATTCATAAAAAAAAAACTTATTTGTCTAGAAAATATGATTCTGCATAAACACATATTTGTTTATGATTCTTATGAAGCACTTAATTTTTTTAAACAAATTTCCCTTCCATAACATAGACAGGAGTGATTCATATTGTTGAAAAACAGACAAATCGTGGGATAGTATGCACAATCGCCATTTAATTAACACCAACAGCAATTATATTATAATGGAGAGAGCGTGCACTCTAATTGGCGGTAAATTCTGTACGTAAATCTTTGCATAAAAAGAGGTGAATAAAATTACTGCATTCATTCGAAACTAGTTCTGGCTCCCGTTTATTATTCACTAGCCGTGCCACGCGGTTTTACCCGCATTGCTACGCTCATAATGGGCTTAGCGTTATGATATGTAGCCTATGTGTTGATCCAAGTTACCCTCTATGTGTGTGCCAAATTTCTTGAAAATCGGTTGAGCAGTTTTTTCATAATAATATATTTCAAATTGATTCTGTTTACATTTATATTGTTTAGCCATTATTTCTAAAAACAAAGCCAGCTAACAAAATACTTCTAAGAAATTACGCAACCGTGCTGCCCATGCAAATTTTACTTTCTTGACCCGAATACCAGTGGTTAGTTACATTTCGCAATTTACCATTACATTGTTTTAAGCAACTCGTAAATTATAAGGGAAACAATTGGCCTATAGGTGCAAAATAGAGCCCAACATAATTGTTGGGCTCTATTTTGCACCTATAGGCCGAGTATATTGAACCTTTACCTTGATACAATTCAGGAGTAATATGAATTGATCACGCGACAATATTTTTGTATTGATCGTTTATTCTTTTTTGTATTTTTAAGGCTCAGGCTTTTATACCTTTTTCCATATCATACCTGAAAATTTAACTAAACACTACACCACCAGGCACCAACTAACACCTAACTGTGTACAGTACATGTAATAGGTTCTTTAACTTATTTACAAAATATCGAAAGGTCAGCATTGTTAGATAGATTCGAGGTAGGCACAGCAATTCATAGTAATTTCATATTGTTATCACTGGCTAAACTTTTCAACCTGTTTTGGTCAATTTAAACCTTTGAAATAGCATCTGCTTAATATACTTCTTGCTGATTGAACTTAACCGTTCCTCTACTATCTAGTTTTATTATTTCTGCCGTTTTTCTCTTACAAATGAAGAATTTCTCTTACAAATGAACCTTGAATAGTTCACACAAGAAGTGCACTGATTTGCTGAATATACAAACACCGTATCACGTAGCAAAACATGTGACGTAGCTATCGACTCTAATTAATAATAATTGATCTAGAATCTAAGGTCTCTGACCCTAGTTCTATTTGCAGCCATGTAAACAAGTCTTAGGTATGCTGGCTCTTAATGCCGGCAATTATATAAGCTATTCGTGATATTCTTTCATAACTATGATTATTCTTGGTTGCCTCTCTGTTTTAAATAGAATGCTGGGTATATTGACCACATCAGAGAGTTAACGCCTTAGGAATATAAGATGTCTTGTACATTTCATAATTGAAATCTACATGAAAAGTAAAAGTTTTGATGTAGACTGTCGATTTGAAGTTCGTTATCACAATTAAAACATAAGCATTAAGCAAGCAAGCATATCTTTAAATCCAATTGGTATTGGTTCCACCAAGACTTCATAAAGTATGAAGACTGTAGTTATACTGCTTAGTTTGTTAAATAACAAGATTCTTATTGCAAATTATAAGTAGACGATATCACGTAGAAGTTAAGGGTATAAAAACAAGTTCGCTATAATAGTTTTAACACTTTCATACGATCGTCAAAAACCTAACCTACGAAGCTACTTCTATTAAATAGAGTAAGAATTATCTTAACATTTTAACATTTTTCCTCTACTGTGATTATGACAAATCCAATAACTTCAATCTATAAAGGTTCAAACTTAGCCAGACAGATGGCACTGAAGCATGAAATAGGCAATTCTTAAATGATCGTCGGTAAGAATTAAGCACATTACAGGCAATCAGTCGGATCGGCCATCCGGTTATATTAAAGTGATGAACCATTGTTGAGATGTTTTCCATTTCCGATCGCTTATTAGGTTAGCTAGGATATATGAGATTTGTTAAGCGGGGGGTATTGCAAATAAATTGTGGTTCTCTGTGTACAGATTGACAATTTAACAATTAATATTATTATGTATGTTGCTTATTTGTTTTTGTCACAAGTCAAAGACCAGGCTTAGTGATGTGCCATAAGAGAGGTCTATCAGTGATCAGCAATAGACAATTATGAGCTGATAATGCTGATTGTTGATGATGATGATGTTGTTTTCCTTCTTCTTCTATCCTTGCCTTTTTTCCATTTATTTAGGATCGGCATATCCAACACTCATTCGTATTTATAGCTATTATTTCATATTTCTGGCAATTTATTTTTAAACCTGTAATAGAAAAATATCACGTTTAAAATTACTTTGTGTTTTTGCTGTTTCCTTCTTTGCTCATATGATTATTATTTTGTATATTGTATTTATGTACGAATTCTTACTATATTAACAGTTATTATTAAATTTAGTAATACTCCATACTAATAATATAGTCTAAATGCAAGTCACGTGCAATTATGGATATTGAATGGAGTAAACATCAATTAGTTTAATTGCATAAATATAACTTTATGTATACATTTAATATAATTATAATCGCCTATAGGCGCCGCGGAAAGGCGTCACTACATAAGGCTCCATTCATACTGACAGACATTAAGATGCAATTATATTCATAAAATCATTATTATCGATGAAGCATTGATAATACATTCCATAAGTTCCAATACTTTATTAAACCACATGCTATGTATAATAATTTATTGAGTTAGTTATACATGTTCATATTGTACGTAATATTATATTTTATTAATAAATACGGAGATGTTTACCTTCAGGAAATAAAACCACCTTAAATTCCGAAAAATCCAAAGACGACCAAGGCTACTTAGGGACTTAGGCATTTGTAATATTAGTAGGGATTAAATACAATTTAAATATCAAATAAAAAAATTGGTTGTTTGTAAAGTAGGTTTACGATCGAGATGTTTACGTGATAACATAATGCAGTGGCAGCGCTCGAGATGAGACGGGAGATCGGTCCGTCTCTCTCTCGTTATAGGTACCTGCGATCGCGCTCGTGAGGTTTTGGTGTGACACAAGTTTCTGAACATGTCACCCGACTAAAACGATTTTAAAAACGTTATCACGTTAAAAATCACATATTATTAGCCTTATATTTCCAATCTACTTACAAGTCAGAACACATCCATCACAGCGGATGCAGCGCGGCGTGATGTGGACAAAAGTGCATTGTCTCACAGCCTTGCGTTTGATTGGAGACACCGGATTGTTGCCAGATAGATTTATAGCTTGACTAGTCTTTTCTGAATTGAATTATCCTTATTGATACTGAAAATGAGAAAAAATGATTGTTTGACTTCCTGTCACGACGCATAGCAGCGACTTTTTTGTGTGCTAGAGCACTCTCTATATCGCTAAATTGGCGATTTAATACGCAAACATGAAACATTCCAAAACTAATTTAGATCAGTATCTATGATGCATCAATGACATTGTTTACATGTTTGTTACAATATCAAGGACTCTAGGATGGTCGCGTGATACATGCTAGTTGGGAGGGCGGTTTTCATTTTTTCTAGAAAATAACATATTTAAATTACTTATATAGTTTTTATTTTATTACGAAGTGCTTATAAACTTTGATTAATCAATTAACTCCCATTTCATGTTTCGTTATCGTCAGCTATAAATTATATTTTTAACGTAATTAAAACACATAATAAAAAAAATTACGTGCGTGTGTCTAATCTGGTATAACTTGAAAATAAATCTTGGATCACTAACTCCATAATTCGTAATTAAGTTGAATAAATAATTAAACTTGCAGCTGTATCGCTTTATCTTGAAAAGTTAGCCTACAATTTTCAAAATATCTTTTAATCTCTTTGTTTCTATTGTTTAAACCACATAAAGAAAATTTCTTTAAATGCAAGTAAGTAGTAGTACAGTACTCCAAAAGTAATAATGCGCATAGAAATCTTCGTCACTGTTCGGCAACTGTCATATTCCCGAAGCGTCCGAAGATGATATGTACATATAGAGTGGTTAAATGCATTTTCTTCATGCATAATTTAGTCAAATTATGTGTTTTGTGCTAAAAGAGATTAATATTTATTTGTAAGTAACGATTTTGTTTCGATAATTACTTGTAAGTAAATAGCGAGGATAACCCCTACGATTGCGAATATATCTATTTTGGATTGATTTACTTGGAAAATTTTATAGTACTTTTAAAGTGTCTCACTGAAGCTGGTGTAATGATGAAAGAAAAGAAAAGAAGGTTAAAATAACACAAAATTTATATTGTATAAAATATGGTTTTCAAACACAAGTTTACATTTTAAACCATATACTTATGTAAATCTAATCATTAAAATCTCAGTTCAAAAGTATTTACAGTACTGATCATTCTTCAATATTATGTCAATTACAAAAAAGTTAGAATAAAAACATACAAAATCAGGGATTATATTTATTTCTGACATTTTAGATACATCGGAACTTTCATTATGCTCTTCTTTATAATGTCACTTCACTTTCCCTACTGCCATCACCTGTGTAAATCATTTCACTGATTAATTCACCTTTAAAAACAAAACCAAGAAGGGTATGTAATAGCAGCTCTATATAATTCCATACAGAGAGAACACGTGCAGTCACCACCAATATTTTAAGACGACTGACGGATTTTTGAGTTTTTTGACTGACAGGCTACCGTCACCTTTGTTTTTGATTGTGTATGACCGTTAATTGACTCCTATTTCTTTTGAACAAGGTGTTAAATGCAAGTGCATTGTTTAGGGCTCTTACGATTCAATGATTCGAGTGTTTTCGGAAATACGACAATTAGCGAAGATTTGCATGCGCATTATTAATTTTGGAGTACTGTAATTTTTTATTAAAAACTAGCAATGCCCTGCGGTTTCACCCGCATAGCGATAGCGATATCGTGACAGTGAAAAGTCTACTATAGGTCGGACTATAGGTTTAATTTTTAATCACATGAAAATCACCTTCACCCCGTCCCGCACTACGGCCTGCTCATTGTATTGAACAGTATACCTACTATTTTCTGTAGATTGACACTTTTAAAAATTCGTTATATCTTTTGAATGGAATATCCAATTTTTTTCATTTAAAAAGTATTTTGCTGGTATTGAAACAGTCTATAATAAAACATCATTTAATGGGATAAGGATTAATATATGTGTATGGATAACATGGTTTGATTACTGTCGGCACTTCTATTTACTTTGAAAACGTAAAAAAGTTGTTGTAGTAACATAACTACTGAAGATGGACATATGGTATCGCGGACTTTCTTGTAGATATTGATCCATTCTATAATACCGTAGAACATTTTTTTGTTCTATCTTCAATAGATTCCGCAGCGCACGCGATGACAGAAGTTTTATTGAGGAATTTTTTACACCTTGGGTTACATTATTGCATTTTTGGTAAGGATCTCTAATTTTTTTTCAAAATGCAATATAGCCTATGTTGCTCAGTGAAGATGCAGCTTTCTAATGGTGAAAGAATTTTTGAAATCGGTCCAGTAGTTTATGCGTGAAAACCATACGTATACATACCATAATACATACATAATTACAAACCTTTCCTCTTTATAATAGTAGTATAGATTAAAGATTATCACTTATAATACCACAAGAGCTTCAAAATTATCGGGTATTTTCCGATAGGTTCGTTGCAAACAAATGAAGGAGTCAAGTTTTAGTCAAGGTTAAAAAATCACGAGCGCGAAGCGCGAGTGATTTTTCCTGAAAAACTTGACGACTTTATTTGTTTGCAGGGAACCTTGAGGGAAATGCCAGATAATTTTGAAGCTCGTGTGGTATTCGGGGGATTATTTTTCCGTCCCAAATGTCGGCCAATAATTTCACAATTGAATTCAACCTGTCAGTTTGACGTCAACGACCAGAGAAAATTTTCAAAAAATTATCAGTATAATACCATGTAGGTTGTACCACGTGACGTCGAATGGTGCAATTCTATTGGTCGATATTTGGGTCGGAAAAATAATCATTGTTATTGTGACATTGCAAAACAAAACACTAACCAGGAATAAAATAAATATCTTGATGTCACGTTTGAATTAAATATTTCTCGATTTGGCAATTACGTAAACTTTATTGAAACGAATTCTGGGCCAATTCGATAACGCTTTCAGTTTAATTATATCCCTTATAAAATTTATTATTTGTAACATTGTGTACTTTTTATTAGGTTAGGTGAGGTAAATAAAGCTCACGTTTGAATAAGGTTTTTCTTACCTCCGCCAATTACTTGTAGGTAACTATCTCGATTGGATAAGGTTTTTCTTACCCCCGCCAATTACGTGGTGTATTTAGTAATCTGTGCTATTACACGTAATATCCTATTTCTTCTTTAAGCATTACCCTCGATTCATTTAACCTGATTCCTAAATTACGTTATTTGGCACCTTAATAATATAGCTGTAAATAAAATAGTAAAAATCTTGTTGACATTCTGCAAATATACACACAGTCCATCTATAGATATTCAATCTTATAAACAACCTAACCTCAATTCTCTTATAGTACATAATTTAACAACAAAGACCAATTTATTTGCATCCTTTTAACGATCAGATCATTAAGAAGAATTAAGTTATTAAGTTAACTAGTTACATTACATTGCCCTGTTTATGATGTAGAACCTGTTTTAGCAGTATTGGATACATGTATTGCAATAATATATTGTTACATATTGAGTTACATTGCGTACATTTAGGTGAACCTTCGGTTTGCGTAAAACTTAACATATATAGACTTACACCGGGGCATAAATGTAGGCGTATTTAATTACTAGCTTCAGACAAGTTTTAGGATCTAGGAATGGTTTGAAGATGATTCATAGCAGGGCAGAAACGAAAAATTTAAAGGGTTTGCATTACTGTGTGCTAGCGTCTTCACTCGTAGCAGAAGGCTTTTTTATTCCCACTCTTACCATCTTAACAAAATACGATTGTTTTGTTATTGTTATGTGCAAAGACGGCGGCAAGCTACAAAAGTACGAAATATTTATTCCATAAATGTAATTGCGTGTTACATGGTAAGTATTTCCACTTTCAAAGGTGCCTTTTAATCGTAACAATAAATAAGAGACCATCAGTACGCTTGCTGCGACCAGATGCGGCCTTGACTCGTTGCGTGCGCGCATCGATGCAAGGGTATGTCCCTTGCGAGTGGGTATTTTTGGCGCATCGCGAATTTATATTGAGATGTCGTTTGTAATAGGTTGGATTAAGTTTTAAAAAAGAAAGAAAATAAATTTATGGTCATTTAAAAAATGAACTAACAGCACATTGCTTCGGTGGTATTCTGAAGGTGGGTCAGGGGTGGTGAGGAGGTGTTCATTTTGAATATGTTTATATTTAGGGTTCCGTACCTCAAAAGGAAAAAACGGAACCCTTATAGGATCACTTTGTTGTCCGTCTGTCCGTCCGTCCGTCCGTCCGTCTGTCAAGACCCTTTTTCTCAGGAACGCGTGGAGGTATGAAGCTGAAATTTATATCAATTACTCAGGTCTACTGTCCCTTGAAGCTGTGAAAAAATCAAACTTCTAAGCCAACGCAATCAAAAGATACAGCCGTTTATGCCGCAAATTTTCGACACTTGCAAGGGAATCAAAACCTACAGGGTGCTTCCCGTGAACTCAGAATCTTGAAATTTGGTACGAAGCAACGTCTTATAGCATAGATAAAGGAAAAATTACGAAAACCATAAAAAACCTTGCAGGTTTGTACGGAACCCTCGGTGCGCGAGTCCGACTCGCACTTGGCCGGTTTTTGTTTTTTTCTTGTTTCAATCATCACAAGAAATAAGTTATAAATTTTTGAGACTATCGCTTATAACCTCAAGCCATTTCTATGATATTCAGTATATGTATATCAATATTTGCACGTGACTTTCTCCGGGCAAAACAAAACTTATCATCTTGATTTAACAGGTAATTTGCGATCCATTTACATTGCAATTTCTATCCCTAATCAAATCCATTTAGCCCTTTACATCAGTGTTACGTATAACCAACTACCACCTCCATTTTAAAGTTCCATGCACACATAACAAATGTAATATTATTTATAAAACGAATAAGACCACAAGCGTGTTGAGTGTAAAACATTAAAATACGGATGCGTCCAGGCTATTTCGGTCCGGTCCCATGGCGACAGTCGAGATTGCTAACGCATACTAAATGCAAGATGCAATTCATGCTTGGAATTAATAGGTGGAAATTACTATGGGTTGTTTGGTTGTTTGTTTTCTAGTTGGCTAGGTTCGTTTGTTGATAGTTTACACCAATTTGAATAAGTTATGTTTTGGTGTAAAGATGGGACTCGATCACGATTGGAGTTCTTTTCAAGCGGTTTTTATTCGTCGTTTGCATGGAAATTAGTTTCTGTTTGGAACTGTTCAGGTAGCTGGCAATTCCGATCTATTATTTAGTAGAGATTTAATTAGGCCACGCAATTTCTGCCTCAGAGAAACGTAGAAATCATATTTTCTGAATCCTTGTCCGCATTATTTAAAATTTTGAAATCAAAAATTTACAATACATAAGTTAAAGAAAAGGTTTCCTGTGTATGATTTCAGTGATCTTGATCAAGCCTTCAAGGTTAAAGAACTGATAATTTTTATCAGAAGATTTTTCTATTTAAATATCGGTGTTTCATTTGTCAAATGCAGATCGTCTGATGCATTTTTCCAATCAAACAAAAGATGTCTATAATCTTCTTATATATAAAATTCTCGTGTCACAATGTTAGTCTGCATACTCCTCCGAAACGGGTGGACCGATTCTCATGAAATTTTCTGTGCATATCGGGTAAGTCTGAGAATCGGCCAACATCTATTTTTCATATGTACCACGGGCGAAGCCGGGGCGGGCCGCTAGTATATAATAAAATATTTCGGCAGCTTGAATTTATATTTTTGGTTTTATGGCATTCAAATGCTTTATAAATATAAAGGAGAATGACCAAAAGTGGTCCAAATATCCACCACTAACGAGACCTATGTTGACTTATAGTCCACTAAATATAGAGTAACTTTCAGTTTAGCACAAAAAAAAAATAAGCTGTCAGTAAAAAGTTACGACCATATGAAAAATATTAATATTTGTACCCACAACACCGTGTATTCGTCATTCGTCTGCTTGCTTTCTTTACGTACTGTGCGAATTCTTATGTTTAATTCATTGCGACTTTGGCTATCGTTTACTGGACTTTTTCTGATTCTTTACTTGCGACCTAGGCTATATCACTTCGGACTTTCTGTTTTTGCTGATTGTTTTTTTGTGATAATGCAAGTGGAAAGAAGAAACTGTGTTTGTTGCAATCATTCATTGTTACGAAGAAGGAATTATCAGTTAATTGAACAGTTTCTGGATAACTACCCGGGAACCGCTGAGCATATTCAAGAACTTTTGGCTGAACTTCCAGCTGCGAATCTAGACAATATTATTGTTGATGATGGTTGAGATATATAATGTTAATTTTTAATCATGTGTTTTAATTAGACACGAATAAAACTATTGTGTTGCTAAGCATTCTTGCGTTTTATTTCTTCCGGGCCTTTGAACAAAGTCTATTTCAGCGAGAACCTAACATGGGACACCAAGCGGTATGACACGACATGTGTAGATTAGTTCAAAATGTCCAATGGACAGAATGATTTTTACGATATTTTTCGCATAAAAAGGTAAAAAAATATGACTTTTCACTCAGTCATAACTTTTTACCGACAGCATATTTTTGATTGCGGTCTGGTTATAATGAATCAGTATTTAGTAGACTATTTTATTACATAGGTCTCGTTAGTGGTGGACATTTGGACCAAGCTCCATACATTTTTGGTCATTCTCCTTTATATTTCGGCAGCTTATCAAAAGACGAAGAGTACTAACATACTTATTCTTTTTTTATTTTTTATTGAAATAAAAAAAAATAAGGAAAATACCCAATTTACGGACAATTAAGTCATCTTAAAATTATAAACCTAAAAGTGAAATCAGTAAAAAAGGTATGTTACAAAGTATTAAAATATCTCGAGTCTAAAGTCAGATCATTAATCGCAGTTTCTTTGAATTTAAAGAAAATTTAACTTTTAACAGGAAATTACGTGGTTAATTTTATTAAAGATTTGTTCAAACAGTCTGTTTTTACGGAGCAATGAAAACGAGTAAACAAACGATGCTTTTATCGTCATCTAAATTAGGTACAAAGTCCGTTAACAAATATGATATTTTTATAAATTATTTGCTGTTTGTTATTTTATTGTAATCAAGTTAAAAGGATCAATGTCGAAGTCTTAATTACATCGCGGTCTCAACAGTGCTATTAAACTAGCTACTGTCAATCTGTGGTTATAGTAGAGTAGAAGAGTAGGTATATAATCTGCCTTAAATTTTATTCTTTCTTGAACTTTAAAATTTCTATCATTTTCAAATTTAATATGACAAGACTTAGCTGGTTAAGGCAGTTTTTTTTCGTTGTTAGTTACGCCACTGTCTCAAATATCTACGAGAAGACACTGCCCATGTAGATGATCGATGTTATATATTCTGGGTTAGTTGACATCAATAGACATTCAACTTATAACTTATGTTTTTACAAAAGAAACAATAAAAGGACCATTGACGTCATGTTATAACTTATAGTTCACGCATGAAAATATCATAGATTTTCGTCGACGTCAATGCTCGACTAGGTTGTTAGTTTATTCAAATTTATTAGGCACTGATAAAATCAGCATAATGTAAGTTCTATGCCAAGTTCGAGAGTGACGTTCTATGTGGTTCTATACCAACCTTTGAAGTTTTATCTAACTTCGCGCGTTTTTAAAATGAATATTATTCAGGCCGTTAGTTGAATGGCAATGATTAATAAAAGGCTAGGCTCTTTAAATTTTTCATTCCTTCCTTTACACAGCTACCTTTTACATGTATGTTTTTATATGGCCAAAACACATTATTTGTACTACGTATTTCTCTAAGGGGGATCAGAAGAGCGTGTATTCAATCTTATATCTCATATAATACCTTTAGTTCATTCCCTACACATAGAGAAAGGGAAATATAAGTATTTATTCTTCAAAATTTTCATATCCAAAACCCTGCTTGTAACGTGTCACTCATCTGCTCTCATACTCACATAAAAAAATATTTAAATTATAACTCCTGTCGATATTATACTCGCAAATTTGTAAATCGTTTAAATTTTAGGTATAATGGAGAAGGAACCGAATTATTCATATGTTCAATATCTCTAGCAAATCTATATTTTCAGAAATTTGTGTGTAAGGTACTATAATAAATGTTTTAATATATAGGAATAATTTGATGGATAATTACAGACAGAGCACTATTTCCCGTATGTTGAAGAAAATATATCATAAATATTACACCGCACAGTATATTTAAGTGTTGTTGTATTAAATATTTTTTTTTCATAATGCTACAAAAATAATAAATAAACGAATATATAATGGATGCACCCTTGAAATTTTATAGACGTCGTAAGTGTCAAAGTACTTAAAAATTTAAAGAGGCTTTATTCATGATCCCTAAAAGGTTTTAAGTAAGTATTCAAATTAAGTGTTTTAAACCGGATAAGCGTATCTTGAGACTCTTAAGCTGCGATGGGTCGGTATTAGATTAAGTTACCTGATACATTGTAGACTTATTTTTAATAGGTACTGAGTAAACATATACCATTTATTTACGTCTCTACGTATTTACGTCTCTACGTAATTTGATAGATTTTTTGTGATATTTTTACAACTGGTCAAATTGCTCAATATAACAATATCTCTCAAATGAAATTCGTCTTTAAATCTTATTCCATCAACTCTATTCCTTTATTAAGAAAACTTTCGTTTTCATGTACACTAAACCGATTCCGTTAAATTATTTGGTAGTTGATCTTCGAACTTACCATGAAACTGTAAACTTTAAGCGATTCGGATATTTGTGTGGGGAAATATTTCAAGTATACATTAAACAAAGTCGAAAAAGATGCTTTACCTATTTACAATTATTTTTTTCTGAAATGACTATTTATAAATAACAGAATATTTTCGTTTATATAGCAATAATTTATAAATATTTGAAGAATTTTAAATATGTAGGTATAAATTTTTAATCATCAAAAATGATATTTTCAATGTGAGAACAATCATTCCGACCTTGAGTTTCGATTGAGCTTATCAAATATGCGAATGCGGGTTCATTGACACCGTATGTATTATTTCAATGCTAATTATTCATCCTGGTTTACGTCGCAGTACCTATATTTTTATATAGGCAGTACAATTTGTTTCGTGACCTGATTCATGAGTAATTCGGAATGAAATTTGTGTTGCTATGTCGACATTATAATTTGGGGTTTTTGTTTACAGTTAAAAATACATATTTATTGTTTCAGTTTTATATATGTTTTTGTATTAATATAGAGTTTAGGTAGACAAAATGGTATGTAGAATGTGGCTTCAACGTGCTTTACTACAGTTTGAGCCGAACATTATTTTTTATATGTAGAAATCACATTTTGATTGCCTACATTTTAGCACCGCAATAAAACACAAGAATTTACTGTTATTCCTGAACTATTTTATATCTACTTATAATTTATAGATACCCTACTTCCTTATATTCTGATTAAAACTGTACCTCTATAAAATTTAAACTAACTCTTAATAATCCCTTAAGTATTCTTATTAGAAAGTTAGGATTATGTTCAGTTTTATACGATAGAAACCCTACACAAAGGAATGAAAAACCAAGCGGATTTTTCACGACAAATTTTAATGTTTATCCCATTTTTATATGGAGCTATAAGATTATAAAAGGATCGTTCATAATAAAGATTAAGTATAAGATTCAGTTAAAAATAAGTCAATAATACATAAACCTCTTAACTGACACTTTTTATTAGTTTAAGGGCCGATTTTTCAATGCTTGGATAAAACTTATCCGTCCAATAAAGTATTACACGATAATATTAAAATGTCACGTATACTGTCAAATACGGGCAATTAGAATACGTTTTTAAAATGGTAGTTTTATACATTATTCGACGAATAAGTTTTATCCAAGCATTGAAAAATCGGCCCTAAAAGCTTTCTCTCTCTAGTATTTTTCCAAGCTATTAGAAAATTACATGTCGTATCGTTGACGATATTATCACAGATATTATTATGTAGGTTGACAAGGAAAAACCTTTTTATATACTTAATGAGATTAATTTTACCCCACTCATAATATTAACTAAATATAATAAGGTTTTGAAAAGTATGCTACTCTTTTGAATTGATGATGGTTATGTTCATTCAGTTAGCTAGTCCCTACAGTAAAATTGCATTGCTTTACAAATAGAGAGCGTTATGTTGATGTTGGAGATTATCACTACATAGTATAAAACAAAGTCGCTTTCTCTGTCCCTATGTATGCTTAAATCTTTAAAACTAGGCAACAGATTTTGATGGGGTATCTTTTAATGGATAGAGTGTTTCAAGAGGAAGAAGTTTTAGTAAATAATTTAGTGTGTTTTAGACAAAGCGGGCGAAGCCGCAGGCGGAAAGCTAGTGTAAAATAAATTACATACTCCGATCGTCTTAGAAACGGAACATACCGTTAATGTAATGTAATCTAAATTTTTCAATTCCTCATTTACAGTGAAGGCTATTAGACTATGGAATAACTTACCAATAGCTATACCATGATCCATCGATGCTTTCAAAAACATGCTTTTTTAATTACTACATCTCCTTAATTAAGTGATGACCTTATCTTATATATAAAATTCTCGTGTCACAATGTTAGTCTGCATACTCCTCCGAAACGGGTGGACCGATTCTCATGAAATTTTCTGTGCATATCGGGTAAGTCTGAGAATCGGCCAACATCTATTTTTCATATGTACCACGGGCGAAGCCGGGGCGGACCGCTAGTCTTATATATAAAATTCTCGTGTCACAATGTTAGTCTGCATACTCCTCCGAAACGGGTGGACCGATTCTCATGAAATTTTCTGTGCATATCGGGTAAGTCTGAGAATCGGCCAACATCTATTTTTCATATGTACCACGGGCGAAGCCGGGGCGGGCCGCTAGTATATATATATATATATGTATATGTATATTTATGTACTTTCTCTTATCTGTTTTTATTTATATATGTATACATTTCTTTATGTTGCAAAATGTATATTATCTTTGATTTATATTTTTTATTTCCTGATTATCCTATTATTAGTACGTATTATATATATTTAATTTTTTATCTTTTTATTGTTTCAGTATACACCACCTACCTGTATACGTTGTTTTTGTCATTCCTTTCCTTGGTTGGGTTACCTGGAAGAGATGGCTCTGTAGCCATAAGGTCGCCCATTGTGCAATTTGTGTGTATTCCATTTTATGTAATGTCTGTAATTTGGTGTGCACAATAAAGTTCTCATTCATTCATTCATCCATTCATTCATTCACTGTTTATATTCTTAGCTTTTGATACGTTTTAACTCTGAATACTTTACTTCCAAATTCTGTATTGAATAATACCTAGTTACGATTAAATTACTCATGCAAATTTGTTTGTTTTGTTTGTATAATACATACCTTGCTGTAATTAAACACAAGCAATGTTTATAAGTAACCTTATCGCCGTAGGGTAGGTATGTGTGGTACTGATAACGGTTATCACAATGTTTCAATCATCACAATCACAATTATAAGTGGCGCTTGTGTGATTTTATTTATTTTTTATTTGCATTCTTTTGTAATGCTATATTTCCAAGGCAACTTAATGTTGTGTGTCTATGAAATGAGCATTAGGGGATTCGTTTTCATGGCGATAATGTTTGAATTTTTATCATATTGTGATTATAAATACTTGTGTTAGACATATATCAAGGATATTAATAAATTTAATTTAACATACTTACATATAGGGTTGAGAACTAAGAGTATTTGAAATACAAGATTTATATGGAAACTAAACGAAGATATACTATAATTGTTTCGCATGGAAATATTTTTAGAAATATGTTGAAACATACACAAGTAGAGTACCTATCAACAGAATTCGGTCTGAAGTTAGTTAAATAGTCTACCATTTGAAAAAATCTTTAATATACTTACGTACATATTTGGTGGACACTAATAAGTTCCCAATATTCAAACTACGGTTATAGATAGACAGCTATCTCCGATAGCTAGTAAGGTTCTATCTATCGTAAGATAGATACGATATTGGGAACGGCCATTACTGGCTGACAGCTGTCAAAACGTTATTGGGACGCTCAAATAGACAAATTCCAAGAGAAAAATATACCTAGTAAGCAGTTAGTCCTCCAGACGATAGTTAACTTATCGCTAGTAAGCTTATTGGGACGCCAAAACAAAAGATAGATAGCATTTTCTATCTTTAGTAGGGTCAAACCGAAGATAGATACGATATTGGGAACGGCCATTAAATATTCTAGGACTTTGAATATGCGCTTACCGCTGGGTGTTGACCCAGAATCTAGGCCAATAACCAAATGTGCTAAACTTGCAAAGTGGACTCAAATTATTGCTTAGGGTATATCTCTTGATTAAAATGTTTTATTACGCTTTAAATAATTCTGTGTGATGTATATTTATAATAATGTTCATCAATTTTGTTTCAGGTAATAAATGCCATAAGTAAATAAGATGTTTACGGTAAGAAATAATTTAAATTAATTTTCAATCGATAACTACGTGCGTCAATAACTAGCTGGTACTAAACCACTATCTACTATAAATAAACATTAGTTTATTGCTAAACGTCCTACTATAATAATACTAGCTACGCTCCGCGGTTTCACCCGCGTGGTTCCGCTTCTGTTGGTCATAGGCTATGACCATTAATTGACCAACAGAAGCGGAACCACTAGACTATACAATCAGTCATAGCGTGATGATATATAGCCTATAGCCTTCCTCGATAAATGGGCTATTCGACACCGAAAGAATTTTTCGAATCGGACCAGTATTTCCCGAGATTAGCGCGTTGAAACAAACAAACAAACAAACTCTTCGCAGCTTTATAGAGGTAATACAGTAGCACCTCGTTAAGTCGAACCTCGATAAGTCAAAAACCTCCAAATCTCGAAAAAATGTCTTGTTCCCTTCCCTTCAAACCCGAAAACCTCCGTTACTTGAAATCTTGACCCTCTGTTAGTCGAAATTATCACCGAGTCCCTCCAAGCCATTTTGGTACATATTTTCACTCTATAAGTCGAAAAATTAAATTTGACCTCTGTATCTCGAACATAGCAACGTTTTATTTTACAACCTTTATAACTTGATAATTTGGAATTTAGTACCTCTATTGTTCGAACAAAAATAAGTTACCGACTTTAACAACTTGCCTAACTATTTGTGCAAGTACACTATTGTTTCTTAGAAAACATTTTAGGAGTATACGATAATAAATTTATGACTTGCATTAAGTATCTAATGACGAAATTATCGATTCAGTAGCTCAGAAAATCGATACTAATGATTAAGATGACATAGAAGACGTGAATAGTACATGCGCTCCATAGGTTTCCATCAGAGGCAAGAACCGCATTGAATACCTTACGAAATTTTATAGAGCAAACCAGTTTCTCTGAAGAAGAATTTTCTGCTCTTTATAGATTAGTCAATGCTAGAGAACAACAAATTATCTTAAGCAAAAAAAATACTGAAATAAACAACCAAATTATCTAAAGCAAATAATATAATAAATACTTTTTTTAATGCCATATTTTTTATTTTAAAATGATTTGAAATAATGTTGATTTGTAATAAATAAAAACATGTTTGTCACCTCTGCAAGTTGAATATTAATTTATTTTACCTCTCTAATTCAAAATTTATAAGAATAAATATCAAACTCTTTATGTCGAATCAAAATCCGCCTAAGTCGAAATCCTCCATAAGTTGAAAACTCTATAACTCGAATTTTTTGGCGTCTCCCTTGATGTTCGACTTATAGAGGTGCTACTGTATTAGTAGGTATATAGATTATAAATTCGAAAGTTTGTGAGGATGGATGTATGTGTATGTTTGTTACTCTTTCACGCAAATACTACTGAACCGATTACAATGAAATTTAGCACACATATAGATGGTAACTTGGATTGACACATAGGATAGGTGTTTTCTCGTAAAATCCCACGGGAACGGGAACTGTGCGGGTTTTTCTTTGAAAACGCAGGCGAAGCCGCGGGCGGAAAGCTAGTCTACTATAAATAAAATATAAACATTAGTTTATTGCTTATCGTAGATTAATAAATAAGTGCAACAATGTTCTTGTTTGCACATAAATTTAATATTTATCTCCTGTTTTGTATATCTCTCTATCCGCATTCCGTGTGATTTTCTTGTTAATACCTGATTTACGATAATATGATTTGCTATTCAATTATTAAGATTATGACGTTTTAGCAATTTTGTCTTATTAATCTGGTAATATCTGTAGAAGTATTTTACAGTTCAATCGAGTAATCGATATCAATTTGTTCATTCTTACTAAACTTGGCTCAATGGCTTATCCCCATATTAAACTTTTGTTTATAGGTATTTTCATATATAATTTATAAACAGAAATTATTTCTGCATTAAGACCATAAATCACCTATATAGATAATAGATATATATGCCTTTATATACATGTTTTTCTAAATGATTTAGAGACTAATTAAAAAACGTATTATTTATGGTACTGAATGTGTGTGTACTGTGTACATCTTTGAGATTACTCTTATCTCATGTATAAAAATTTAATAACAACCTTTTATACATGTAAACAGTTGTACACATTATAGCACTCCACATTCCAATTGCCACGCATAATTTCCTTGAACTATAAAAGATGACACTAAACTTTCAGATAAGAAGACGTTTGTCTTTAGTCGTTTGTATCATAGTATAAAGACTTTATACTATGTTTGAATGTAACATTATAGTGGCAGTAAAGCAGTTAAAAGCTATTAAATGCATCGTCACCGACTGTGATCTTAATAGCTTTAATCGCAAGGGAAATACGTATATTTATTATTTATGAAATAAAGTTGGTTAACATGTGTAAAATTTGCTCTACAAAATACAAATCGTATTCTCTACCGATTTAATTTTAAAAGAATCTGTGCCCATACGAATTACGACGTCAAAAATTGATTTTCTAAAACTATGTGAAGATATTCTTAGAAATTCAATAGGTTATAATAATGTGATGTTATAAAATCGAACATTTACTCTATTTCTATTACCGACAAATCGTATATAAAACCCAAACATTTTTCACACGCAACATTTTCCAGACCAATTAGGTCAACGACGTAGAAGTAGCTTATCATGAGAAGGGACGAGTCGCTATATACCGTCTGGCACCCTTAACCTCGTGGTCAAGGCCGGCGGGAAGCCATAGCGCATATAGAGCAGGCTCCAAGGAGATGTTCGTTTGCAAAAATAGCGGACCTAAATCTGACTTCTGATATATATTGTATAGATACCAGACATCCTATAGACAGATGTTGCCAACCAGTTTTGTGGTCCCCCTCCCCCCACCCCGGTAATTAAATATGGCATACAAAGAAAAAAATAAAAATTTCCAAAACATGCCGTGTGGGGTATCAAATGAAAGAGCTTATTGAGTAGATCACGAATATATAGCATACTATAACATTTCTTACACTTTCTCTAAGATTTTTTAGAAAATTTACGAAAATGCTGCATTTTTGAGTTAACTTTAAACCACTATAGATTGAGCACTAATGTATCTATAAGATACATTAGTTTTATTATTGAACAAGCTGTGCTGTGCGTTACCCGCATTGTTCCGCTCCTGTTGATCTTAGCGTGATGATATATAGCCTATAGCCTTCCTCGATAAATCAGCTGTCTAACACGGAAATAATTTTTCCAATCGGACCAGTAGTTCCTGATATTAGCGCGTTCAAACAAACAAACAAATTCTTCAGCTTTATAATATTCTATAGTATAGATAAATAGTTGCGAATTAAAGAAAGAATATCTTAATCGTCAGGAAAATCAAGTTGTACAAAAGCATCATCAGATAGTTCACTATTTTTATAATGACCATATTTTATGAACTCAATTTCATAATGGTCAAATTAGTTAGTAGGGCATTGCATAAGCCAAATATGTGTTATCACTAAATGTTCGGTTTGTAATGTAAAATATAAAATTTTATAAAACTCTTGTTATCATCATAAATTGTATTTCTTACTTCAATTCAAAAAAATATATTTCTTAAATTTTACTTGTTAAATAAATTAAGTTTTTATAAATCTACATATTCTGAATTAAATCTGTTGAAAAACCAGATTGTTATCTGTTTTGTTGGTATATTAAATTTGATCAAAATAAAATACGGTCCCACATACTTTGAAATAAAAATTTATATTCGATTTATGAATGCAGAAGAATGATAAGAGGGCAAGATAAAATAACATGTGCTTATACAAAACACATGCACATACACGCATGAGAGAATCTGCTTCCGAATATAATTCAAATGATGAAGATCTTCAAAAGTCAAAATCATTATGTAATTTATTATTGACTTCGAGAATATACGCATCATACAAAACAACAGGCGAACGAATAAACAAGTCTGGCGTTTCCTTAACATTGGTAATATTAATGGAACAAACCATGACTCCGAACGCCCTTGTCCTACTATCGGTGACGCTACGTGACTACACACACGACAGAACACTTTCCCATGAATTCTTTCTAGAACTTTCCCGAATTACGTTCATTAAGACGTAGAACGCTTATTGTTCTTTTTTCACATGCTCTTATGGCGGGCTTTTTTTTTTTTTTTTGAGACCTTTATTTTTTATGCTAATAAGGACTTGTGGAATCTTTTCGGTTTCACATGAAATAAAAATTTGCCTTGAGGTAAACAAAAATGATAATAAGGTTTTTTGTGTTTAACCATTACTTATGTTGATATGGTAATTGAAGATATTGTAATTTGTAAGGTTTGCTGTGAGTTTAATGTTTATTTACTTTTAGATTATTATTTAAAATACGCAGACTTTCCAGAAAATTCCATTTGCTTTATGAATTATGATATTATGTTGTAGAGCTATAAAATAAATTATTTAATTTATCCTCCTAAATCTCCTAATCTCAATTTGCCTGCAATTTTTACAACTTTAAACCGATTTTGTTGTATTGTTTACTTTTAAATCAAAAATATGTACAATTGATTCTTTAAAGCATAGCATTGCATAAAATATGTAGACACACATGTGTTGATTAAATTTGTATGATTATTTTTAAACAGGATAATTTTGATGGATGATGTACAAAAATTACATAATCGCTCGCTAATTTATAGTTCTCGTTACATAATTTGAGAATGCTCCAATTAAAATATTTTCCATGGACGGGTTTTATTTACGTTTTCATTTGACCTTGAACTACATACAATGTATTTTCTGATGTTTGATTTTACGCGAGTATTATACATTTAGAAATTAAAGACTTTTTAACGGATTTTAAACGCGATTTATTCATTCTATTATTTTCCCGACGTTTCGAACACTTTACAGCGAGCGTGGTCACGGGGAGACTGAGATGTTATACGTCTTGACAGTCATTCAAAAATTGCTGTTTGTAAACTACCTCCACCTATTCCTCCGTAGTTGGTATGTGGAGTATTTTTCCGGATGTTGGCAGTATTGGCTGATCGTGTCTTCTAGTCTTTTGGTATGTTTGACATGGGGTTTTAAATTCTTAATAACAGGATCCCAGGTGTTAGAAAGTTTCAAACCATCTTCTCTATTGAAATTTGGGTGTTTTTTAATTTCAATAGCCTCGCGCACAAGTCTTGGAAAAAATTTATTTTCTCTGGCAAGGATTTGTGGTTGGTCGAATCTTATGAAGTGGTTGTTGTCCAGTGTGTGTTCACATACCGCAGACTTCTTGTGACGCCGATGCTTGATATCCGCAATGTGCTCCTTCAGTCGGTTAGCAATGCTTCTTTTTGTTTGGCCGATGTATGAGAGTCCACAGTCACAGTCTAACTTGTACACGCCTGCTTCTTGTAGAGGAATATTACTTTTAATTGGTCTCAAGAATTGGTTTATCTTCTTGTGCGGCTTATATATAGTTTTAATTGAAGCTCGTCTTAGGATTCTTCCAATTCTGTCAGTAACTCCCTTCACATATGGTAGGTAGGCCGGTTGTCTTTCAACTGTATGTGGCTTCGTTCGACTCCTGTGATGCTGTGGAGGCGCCTGCAGCTTGTTGTTACGTAGTACTCGCTTGACATGCTGCAGTTCCCCGCTGAGGTGGGCAGCATCACAGAGGTGGCGGGCTCTCTGAAACAAAGATTTACCGACAGAAGCTAGTTGGCAAGGATGGTGGTGAGATTCACCATTGAGGTACCTATCAGTATGAGTGGCTTTCCTATACACTGTATGGTTGAGCATGCCATCCCGTCCCCTCATAATTAAAATGTCAAGAAAGGCTAGACGGTTGTTAGTTTCTAACTCCATAGTAAATTGGATGTTTTTATGTATGGAGTTAAGATGATCTAAAAATGCAGGTATATGTTCAGTAGGGAGTATTGTGAAGGTGTCATCTACATAGCGTTTGTAAAGTCTCGGTTTGACTGGTGCTGTGGCCAAGGCTCTCTCCTCGAAGTCTTCCATAAAAATATCAGCGACAACGGGTGATACTGGAGAGCCCATGGCCACCCCATCAACCTGCATGTAAAATTCACCATTCCACAATAAATAGCCAGATGTAAGGCAATGTTCTAAGATCTCTGCATATTCTAATGGCATATTGTGTTCCCCTAACCTTTTCTTAACAATATTGATGCAATCAGTCACCGGGAGATTAGTAAAAAGAGACTGCACATCAAAGCTAACCATGGTTTCATTGTTTGCGATATTTAGATCTTTTAATATCTCAACAAAATGGTATGAGTCCTTAACACCAGTGCTTATGTTAAGGACTCATACCATTTTGTTGAGATATTAAAAGATCTAAATATCGCAAACAATGAAACCATGGTTAGCTTTGATGTGCAGTCTCTTTTTACTAATCTCCCGGTGACTGATTGCATCAATATTGTTAAGAAAAGGTTAGGGGAACACAATATGCCATTAGAATATGCAGAGATCTTAGAACATTGCCTTACATCTGGCTATTTATTGTGGAATGGTGAATTTTACATGCAGGTTGATGGGGTGGCCATGGGCTCTCCAGTATCACCCGTTGTCGCTGATATTTTTATGGAAGACTTCGAGGAGAGAGCCTTGGCCACAGCACCAGTCAAACCGAGACTTTACAAACGCTATGTAGATGACACCTTCACAATACTCCCTACTGAACATATACCTGCATTTTTAGATCATCTTAACTCCATACATAAAAACATCCAATTTACTATGGAGTTAGAAACTAACAACCGTCTAGCCTTTCTTGACATTTTAATTATGAGGGGACGGGATGGCATGCTCAACCATACAGTGTATAGGAAAGCCACTCATACTGATAGGTACCTCAATGGTGAATCTCACCACCATCCTTGCCAACTAGCTTCTGTCGGTAAATCTTTGTTTCAGAGAGCCCGCCACCTCTGTGATGCTGCCCACCTCAGCGGGGAACTGCAGCATGTCAAGCGAGTACTACGTAACAACAAGCTGCAGGCGCCTCCACAGCATCACAGGAGTCGAACGAAGCCACATACAGTTGAAAGACAACCGGCCTACCTACCATATGTGAAGGGAGTTACTGACAGAATTGGAAGAATCCTAAGACGAGCTTCAATTAAAACTATATATAAGCCGCACAAGAAGATAAACCAATTCTTGAGACCAATTAAAAGTAATATTCCTCTACAAGAAGCAGGCGTGTACAAGTTAGACTGTGACTGTGGACTCTCATACATCGGCCAAACAAAAAGAAGCATTGCTAACCGACTGAAGGAGCACATTGCGGATATCAAGCATCGGCGTCACAAGAAGTCTGCGGTATGTGAACACACACTGGACAACAACCACTTCATAAGATTCGACCAACCACAAATCCTTGCCAGAGAAAATAAATTTTTTCCAAGACTTGTGCGCGAGGCTATTGAAATTAAAAAACACCCAAATTTCAATAGAGAAGATGGTTTGAAACTTTCTAACACCTGGGATCCTGTTATTAAGAATTTAAAACCCCATGTCAAACATACCAAAAGACTAGAAGACACGATCAGCCAATACTGCCAACATCCGGAAAAATACTCCACATACCAACTACGGAGGAATAGGTGGAGGTAGTTTACAAACAGCAATTTTTGAATGACTGTCAAGACGTATAACATCTCAGTCTCCCCGTGACCACGCTCGCTGTAAAGTGTTCGAAACGTCGGGAAAATAATAGAATGAATAAATCGCGTTTAAAATCCGTTAAAAAGTCTTTAATTTCTATACATACAATGTTATTGTTATCAGCTGTTTCATTATCTTCACTGTAGTCTTAACTATTTCATTGTGATGTTTTTATATGATTTTCTATATAAAAACGGATTATGAAATTTTCTTCATCTAGGTAAATGAATGAAAAATTGTTAGGTATGTCTTATATTTTTGGGGGTTATCAATACGCAGTTAGTTTTGTACATTTTATCGTGACGTGATAACATTGTTTATCAGTTGTTTGAGGGGGACTTCGCAACCTTGCTGATGGAGATATGTTGGTGTTAATTTTTTGGCTATTTTGTATAAGAATTTTTCAGCAACCCTCACTAAACTTAACAGGTGAAAAGTTTTCACCTGTTAAGCTGGAGAATTAGGGACAATTAATATTTTTGGAAAAATAATGAAAATGTAGATTATTCGTCATAGACTATAGACACAAGATATTCTGTCATAAAAATTACAAAAAATATAGAATAACTTACACTGAAACTTGTTTAGTAGCAGCCATACATACCGGTTTGAAATTGATTCACAAAATTGTATGAACTAAGTATTATAAGTACCTAATAATAATACCCAATAATTATAAAAATATATATATATACAGGGTGTCCCGTAAGTAGTGGACCAACGGGTTATGGGGAGTAGAGAGACTTATTATCTAACAAAAATACTAAAATTTATTGTCCTAGACCATAAAGTTTTTGATTTATGCTTTATTTTCAAAATTTGATAAAAATATCATCCACATAAGCTTAATATGAACTTTTACCATTTCTGTTTTTATTTTATTCTTATTTTTTTGTTCAAGGTTGTTAAGAATACATAAGTCTTCCTAATTAAAATGATACTCAAGCATAATTAACAACAACAAGAAAATTAGACCAAAAAATAGAGCAAAATTTTACGTTTTAAAGTTTACGGACTGAAGTTTGAACAAAGCTGGTGTAAAAAAAATGTATGGTAACCCTGTGAAACTTTATTTTAAAAACTTCTACATTTCATACAAATTACAAAAAGGTATATTTATGTGGTATAAAGTATTTAAAAAATGTTAAATTGGCGTACAACATTCAAATTAGAAATTATCAGGTAGACAACTCATTAAGTTATTCAGAGAATTATTGCCTTTATGGGCGCGCACTGGAATTCTTTTGTATTGTTTCTGGCCAATCATAGACGATACTTGAACCCACTATTATTTTCTTTGACTTTCAACTATTTCAGTGACTTGCTTATAGCTCGGAACTACACGCGTGTTTAGCTTGATCCCTTCATTACGATATTATTCTTTGTTGAAGTACGCTTGAATTGGACACTGATTTTGCTTGTGATTTGGATGTTGTTTGACTTTGGTTTTTTGAAGGAAAATGCCTAATACATACACTCCACGTGAATATGCAAAAATGTTAAAAAAATTATTGAGTTAAAAAAATTTTGATCCTGTCGGCATCGACGAAGCATCTCTCGACAAAAATTAATTCGTCGTTGATAATCACCTGGTATTAAGCTTGCTCACTCATTGTACATGATATGGGTGTAAATTACTTCTCTTCAATATGCGATGCACTGTACTTCTTGGTACACCAGTGCGTCTAGCAATACGGCGAGTACTAGTTGAAGGATCTTCTTCTACTTCTGTCAATATTAGACGATCATAGACTGATCTAGGCCTTCCTACTCGATTTCTAATTCCAGGAATACGACCTTCATGGTGTGCGTTATTTACTCTGAGAAAAAATCGGTGATCATCGGGATAACGCTCACGATAAACACGTGCTGCTTGTCGAGCTTTTCCATCACTGAGTCCATAAATAAAAAACATTTTTCTGTATATTCACGTGGAGTGTATGTATTAGGCATTTTCCTTCAAAAAACCAAAGTCAAACAACATCCAAATCACAAGCAAAATCAGTGTCTAATTCAAGCGTACTTCAACAAATAATAATATCGTAATGAAGGGATCAAGCTAAACACGCGTGTAGTTCCGAGCTATAAGCAAGTCACTGAAATAGTTGAAAGTCAAAGAAAATAATAGTGGGTTCAAGTATCGTCTATGATTGGCCAGAAATAATACAAAAGAATTCCAGCGCGCGCCCATAAAGGCAATAATTCTCTGAATAACTTAATGAGTTGACTACCTGATAATTTCTAATTTGAATGTTGTACGCCAATTTAACATTTTTTAAATACTTTATACCACATAATTATAACTTTTTTGTAATTTGTATGAAATGTAGAAGTTTTTAAAATAAAGTTTCACAGGGTCACCATACATTTTTTTTACACCAGCTTTGTTCAAACTTCAGTCCGTAAACTTTAAAACGTAAAATTTTGCTCTATTTTTTGGTCTAATTTTCTAGTTGTTGTTAATTATGCTTGAGTATCATTTTAATTAGGAAGACTTATGTATTCTTAACAACCTTGAACAAAAAAATAAGAATAAAATAAAAACAGAAATGGTAAAAGTTCATATTAAGCTTATGTGGATGATATTTTTATCAAATTTTGAAAATAAATCATAAATCAAAAACTTTATGGTCTAGGACAATAAATTTTATTATTTTTGTTAGATAATAAGTCCCTCTACTCCCCATAACCCGTTGGTCCACTACTTACGGGACACCCTGTAAGTATATATATATCATTTATAACAAATTACTTTGTCTTGTGCCACAATGACTGAGGGTATTGAATAAATAAAGTACCTACCTACCTAAATTGTTAAAATTTTTAAATACCTAAAAAACAGTTACCTACTTAAAAAGATTTAAACTCTACATCACCCATGGATCCAGGTTTTTATAGTACATAATATGTACCATAAATTTTATGAACTAAGTACCTAGTAGTGTAATAAAATTATTTTACTACTCGTTCATAACATTGGTTGTACTTTGAATGCTTCGTGACATTGTAGTAATAAAGTTCTCTGTCGCCATAGCGATTAGAAATGGTTTACTTCGCTACACCCATGGTTTTAAATTTTTAATGTTATTAAACTATGCAATACATCGAACTATTTTATTATCCTAACATGTTCAGAATTTAACCTAGAAGTTAATAGCTTTTAAGTAAGAATTATTCATAGAATGTGGCTTGACAAAAGTAGAAAGTCCTTAATTAGCACGGCGACTTCATATAAATTGCTCATTTATTGAAATATTTTTAAATGGAAAGCAAAACACCGGTAACTATGTGTTTTACAAACTTGGATAACATCCGCATACTCGGCGAGTGAATGGAATATTTGCTTTGGACTTCTCTACATACGACAATGCAAAGAAGCCGGACAAAAACGCAAAATTGCTTTAAACGCCTTACATCCTCTTACTTATTGTATCCCGCGGAAAACGATTCGTTACTCGATACATGCAATAAAGTTGAATAGCGCCTTTTTACAGTTCGTCAGCAGCCGCGGCTAGGTGTGCACTGTGCAAGTACGCACGCGCCCGCTTACGTTGCACAATTTACGAGTCAACCTCTAGACCGTGGTGCCGTGGATGCGAAGCGTTCAGACGCCGGCGGCTCCCCTCGCGAGTGTCCCCTCGCGAGTGTCCCCTCGCCCCGCCCCGCGCGCCTCCGCCGCGCGACTTCCAGTTGCCCCGCAGCTGCCGCGCGCGATCGTCGCATATCCCATGCGACACCGCAACCCTCCTAATATAATATGGATATACCCCAAATACGCTCTCTCGTCAACATTCAGTTTACATATCTGTGGTTTTGTGAAGTCTCCGACAAATATAAATGGATTATATTGTAAAGTGACGCCAAATAAGTTAACATTCGTAAGGTCCGCAATGGAATTTTATACTATGGCGAATGCTGCGCGCCGACGTGTTCGACACATGGTTACAAATAATACGGTGCTGGCGGAAATAATGCTTTAAATTACAGTATCACATGTTACAGTTGCACTAAAGAATGTTGTTTTGTGTTTCTATGTGGTGATCGAGCAGAATTTATCACTATTGAGCCGAATATGTTGGCCCACGGCATGGTGTACTCGTGGCGTCTACAAGTGCATTATGGCGCGTTTACTCAATAAAATAAAATTATTCCATCAAATCGTCTATTTTTACACATTTGATATACATTTTATTCAATAAATATTTGTGTAACACAAACCTTTAAAATATTTACATTATTATACTCGCTGGATTAATTATAATACGCGCGCCGTTAAATATTCTGATAACATTCCTCAATAATTATACCGTTTTGCAAGATCTCAAAATATTCGATTGTTATTACTTTATACTGTGATTACGTACGAGGTCACTAGTACAAAACATTGGCTCATCATTTGGACGTAAATTAGTGAATGAATCTGTGAATTTTTTGTGGCCGGTCTTAAAATTAACGATTATTTTGTACCTAGCAGTAGTGATTATACATTCCAAAGTTTATTACTTTCAGTTGGAATTTCGTTTCATTCACTTGTTAGATAAGGTGACAAGTTGCTATACACGTGCATATTAGCAAAAGAACTTGACTTGTGTATGAAAGTGTCGCGGTGCAACGTGGCTGACTTCGGCTATAGTACTATAGGGCTTGTAGGCGTGGCCTTACACATTCTCGTTTCTTGCTTCCTGGTACTTATTGGTACGGGCGAATGGGTGAAATCTGGTCTGTTACTAACAATTGCAACGATTTAAAACAATGCAACCGCTGGCAATATTTGCATGACTACGTAAAGTCAAAACAAACATATCGAATATAACTCAGAAAGAAGTTTTAAAATTTAATCATAACATGAACATGTTTTATTACACAACATTTTGATAACGTAAATAATTGTATGCTAATATTAATTAAGTTTGCGGTAAGAACGATTTCTATAATGACTTAAAATCTGATAAGAAAAATCTATCTCATTATCAGAATTATTATAAACTTAATTATAATATTTTAATAGGTCTTGCAATTGTAATTAAAATACATAGCAACGTACAGCGTGGCATAACACCTAACTACATACATACAGTACTCCAAAATTAATAATGCGCATGCAGATCTTCGCTAATTATCGTATTTCCATAAACACCCGAATCACCCCGAATCATTGAATCGTAAGTGCCCTAAACAATGCACTTGCATCTTGCACCTTGTTCGAAAGAAATAGGAGTCAATTCAGAGTCATACACAATCGAAAACAATTCGGGCGATAGGTGACGGTAGCCTGTCAGTCAAAAAATTCAAAAATCTGTCAGTCGTCTTTATATATAACTAGCGGTCCGCCCCGGCTTCGCCCGTGGTACATATTTCGCAATAAAAGGTAGCCTATGTTCTTTCTCAGGGTCTAAAGATTGTCTGTGCCAAATTTCATCAAAATCGGTCCAGTAGTTTATGCGTGAAAACCATACATACATACATAATTACAAACCTTTCCTCTTTATAATATTAGTATAGATTATATTGGTGGTGACCGCACGTATTATCTCTGTATGGAATTATATAGAGCTGCTGTTATATACCCTTCTTAGTTTTGTTTCAAAGTTGAATTTTCCGGTAAAATGATTATTTACACAGGTAGCAGACAGCAGTGGGGAAAGTTAATAAGACCATAATGAAAGTTCTGATCATTGTACGATATCAGAAATAGAGATAATCCCTGATTCTGTAAATCCTTTGGACTGAGATTTTAATGATTAGATTTCACAATATAAATGTAAACCAGTGTTTGAAAATCATTTTTTTAAATATAAACTTTGTCTTATTTTAACCTTCCATACATCCATCATTACCCCAGCTTCAGTAAGACACTTTAATAGTTTTAAGTATGGAATTTTCCAAGGAAATCAATACAACAAATATATATTCGCAATCGTGTGGCATTATCGTCGCTATTAACATACATTGAATTATCGAAACAAATTTCGTTACTTATCTCTTTTACCATAAAATCACAATAAAACTCATAATTTTAATTATAAACTATGCATGAAGAAAATCCATTTAACCACTCTATATACATATCGTCTTCGGAGGCTCGGAGAATATGACAGTTGCCGAACAGTCACGAATTTTTCTATGCGCATTATCAGTTTGGGAGTACTGCATCAAACATTCACATTGGCAGGACATCATATCGTATTTGTGAGAGGTTATGCTACTGGAAAACGCCACGTGGCCAAAAGAACCTTCTGCGCATGTCTGGTTAACAGATCTATTGCGGATTTTCGGCATTTCACCGGTTTTATAACAACTTGTATTGTATTAAACTCTGCATGTACAACAGAAGTAAAGAAAAAACATTCTTCACTAATGTTTTGCACAGCCAAGTCTTTACTAGAACTCACAATATTTGAGACACAACTCTCTATACTATTTTTATTGAATGAACTATGTTTTTCAAACACCCATTAAATATTCATATAGAACACTAAGAGTCTGATTGTAAAGTTGTAGACTCAATTAAAATACAATATACTGTAGTATTTGGTCAAGCCACGTGGCTGCAAAACCTAATGCGCAGGTTGGAAAGTTACAGCTGAGTTCCTAGAAAATCGTTACCGATTTGTATGGTCACGTGGTATAGACCACGAAAAACTAACTACTAACTTGAAACTTTGAACTTTTACAATGATCCTAAATTAAGAGCGTCCAGCGAATATTAATTGCATAAATTTAAACATTACTATCATTATCTCTTGTTGAGTTGTTGATAAGATAACAGTTTTAACACGTAACTTGTATTTACGAAGCCAGTGTTCCAGTTCAGTGATAAACAAACACACACTTGTGAGTGGCCTGTAGGGAACTGGGTCACCATACAGTCGAATATTTTTATCGCGCAACCATATCACCTCGGTCATTTGCCATGATAAAGTTCATAGCATATCGGACCACAATATTATTTGTTTTCTATTCATTGATATATACTTGGTCTATTATTTGAACAATTTTCTGACTTATGTAGATAATCAAGACTTGCGAGCAAGTAAATTACTGGCGAGCTTTATCCCAAAAAACTACTTGAGTTATCACTTCTTCTTTTTTCAGGAAGTTATTCCTTCCGAGATCAACTTTCACTTGAACAAGGTTTTTAAATGAGGAGAATTATAGTATGTATTGCAATAATAACTAGTTATGCCTTTATGTGTTGAACAGCGGAAATAAAAATAAGAATTGTTATATCCATACATAACTCGTACAATCTAATCTACATAAATCTTATGCTTTGATTCAGGAAATATCTCAAATACCTATAACTTGTGTACATATCCGTTATATTAAATGTCGTGGTGTTATTTATACTATTCACATTATAACCGCAATAGGCTACTGCAATCACTTGTTTTTGGTCTTTAAATAACATGCGTGCAGTTGGACAAATGTGGCCTCGATTGATAATATCTAGATGACCTTGTTATCAGAGAATGTGACCGTACCAAATGTTTTTAAAGACATTTGTTTTATTCGCTTTATGAACATCTATATGTGAAACTAGCCTACAATATACTGTGATACATTTTAGAACCAATACTATATTTGTACTATACTATGTGTCGAGACAATCATGTGATTAGCGATCTAAAACTATCTAACCAATTTATTTATAACGTTTATAGCTATGACATCGTAGGAGTGTTGTGGTTTTCTTTTGTAATTGTATTGGTCACTGTCTTGAATGTTGTTTCCTCTGTTTTACCCAAGAAGCTTATATCTAATACACTGGAGATTTCAGTATGAACATTAACTTGTAACAAGAAAATATGACCTTGTATGACGCCTGTATGTTTTTTTATCCCTTTCACACCTAACTAACTACCTAGGTGTGAAAGGGATAAAAAAACATACAGGCGTCATTCAACGTCATATTTTCTTGTTACAAGTTAATGCTCATACTGAAATCTCCAATGTATTAGATATAAGCTTCTTGGTTTTACCTTTCATCGCGGAAGTGTTGACTTTTAAAGGATGTACTTAAGTATTAGACAATGCCCGATAAGCATACAAATCCATTTGATGTATTTAATACTCCTGTGATGTGGCTGAACAATAGTACCTTGTGTGGAATGCACTATTTTCATTTTCTTTAACGGGTACTATACGGAACGGTATATTGGCTGGATGACCAATGAAACGCCGAAGAAATGAAAATGCATAATCATCCTCCAATTCTTTGTCCTCTTAACATCTCCAGACTTCGTGCCCGACACAAATTTTAATCGGACATTTATGGCCGAGTTGTTATTTATAGTTCCCTACAAATTAATATTTACAACTTTGTACGCGCCGGTGAAGGTCATGGTCGGAACGCGACGCTTGTAACGCTCGCGCTCGTACTTGTTTTGTGCGCAACGCATCGTGGTGTCTCCCTATTGGCCAGTTGCACCGTGCTTGCTATCTTTAAGTCGCTATTAATATATGCTACAGCTTCATGGGTTTTGCAATGTGCATCCATTTAAAAGACAGACGATTTATGATTTTCATAGTTGAAGGTATTAAAAAATAATTTTATGTTGCTTCTTGTTTTGAAACAACCAAGATTGTTAGAATGTAAATAGACTTTTCAAGTTATAAATACCTGAGTCTCACAAAGTCCAACCTTAATTATATAATGTGGCATATATATTATGATGCTTATATTAAAAACTTGTTTATTTACCTATGTTGTCATCGTTTGCCTATAGTTGACCTTCGAAGACATTTAACGTTATACCTCTACGTAAATTAGTTTGGTAAATACAACAACAAAGGACACAAGAAGTGAATTTCATTGGCAAGGTCGTTCCATATTCATTTGACTGGGAAAACGACCTTGCTCTACTAATTTCATAAACTTGATTGCTCTTAAACATGGTTCTGTTTTATCCTTGGTTTTATCCAACAGAGTGAAAACATGTTTGAAAATTTGATTTATTCAATGAAATTAAACACAGATGTCAAAGGTTTCAATTGAATACAAAAATGTCGAAACCGCGTGCTGCACTTGGCCTTTGTTTTGCTATCTATACACATTATGATATCGTGAATTTTATTTTCGTATTTAATACTTGCAGAAGGTTGTGATTAGAATAATTCGGAACGAAATGCACGTATTTACGTGATGTTCTTCGCGATGATATCACGAAGCCTTGGGACTGGAGGTGAATTAAATCTCAGGGAAGTAATAAAAATGTTTTGCGAACTCTTTATGACCTAGATATTCTAAAATGATTAGGTTTGTCCTCATACATTGTCATCGCCATATTCATTTGTTGAAGATTTAAATAAAATTGAATATTTATCAGTCTGTCTCGCTTTGATTACATGCCACATTTTAAATTGACGAATGAGACATCCAATACGTGTACAAATGTAACACTATATTCCAGTTGCAATTTTAGACTCTTGTATTAGGTGTCGGTCTATTTGAAACGCGACGTCAAACTAAAATGCAGTCACGGTAGGTTCTCGTGTTTCAGAAATACAAACCGCGCCAAGAGTAACGGCAAAAATGTCGAATTGGAACTGCGAAAAAATCCACTATTGCAAAAGTGCTAAGCTCTAATATCCCTCGCTCGTATTGTGGTTCAGTGGAATGTCGGTTAGATGCGTAACCTGAGAATGGTGAATGAGAGGCAACTGAATAATGCTTGCGATCCAGCTATTGGAGACGTGGTTTTATATGTTACTATTGATCTTATTGTTGGCTGAATCCTGAATAAACAGGACGTGTTGACGAATTAATTAGTTTTTGTGTACAACTGTATCTTCAGTATCGTTGTGTTCAAGATCCTTGTATTCCTCACCGTGAGTTATTGCTTAATGATTTTGTTCTTAGAGCTTCATAAAATAAAAGGGTATATTTACGTCTCAAATTAATAATTGTATATTTTCAAGACCTTGATCTTTGCAATCAATTTGGCTAGTCGTGCTTTATCATACGAAGCATTTTTGTCTTTTTAATGTCTATTTTTTTCAAGCGCACTATCTTAAATATTCCTTCTATTATCTTGAAAATTGAAATCACACAAATCGTTACAAATTAAACATCCCAACGGTGCAAAACTGAAATTTTCTAATTGTTTTCCACTTGGAAAATTTTATCCGTCGATGTATGAGGGCGATAGGCGCCGCTGACCGCATTCCGACGTCGGCACGCAATAAAATTGGAGCGGGCATCCGCCAAGTGTCTGCGGGATTCGTACTCTTTACATCCTTTAATAATGGTTATTTAAAATATATTTTTGCCATTTTGTCTCATCCATTCGTACCATCTGTGGTTGTTTCCTAATTCTTCGATGCGGTATAAATGTTGGGAGTTTTGAATTAGCATGATTTTTTTATTGATTTTTGGAACGAGAATTTTGAAATGAAAAAGTTATAAGCGGGAACTTTCTGTTGAACTGAAAATTGGGTAGGTAGGTACATGCTATACTAAAAATAAGGGATCGACGATAACCTTTATTACGGATGGATGGATATCCGAAAAGTTTAACGTCTCCTAGGCAATGACCTATTATACTAGTAGACGCGGCATACGCCAACATCATTGCACTAAAAAACAGCGTAATTAATACATACCTACTTACTAACGCATTATCACCAATACAGTTGTTCTCTCTTTCACTCTCACGCACGAGACATGTATTATGTCTAACTCATGTACTTCGTAATAACAACTGCCGATTAAAATATAAAAAGAACGTCCAGCCACGACGCTGAATGGTGCGTGACTAAGTGAAACTCGGGCACTTAGCTGAGTTTTTTCTTGCCAAAATAGAGAGCGGGTAACGTATCTAGCTTTTTTATATATCATAGCTCCTAGGTCCTAAAACCATCAAAATTACGTAATACCAGTTTTTGAGACTTAACATTCGGTCACAAGTAGGTAATTAAGATTTTTCATGGCCGTGACAATGTGTATGATTTACAGAACCATTTAGCTTCTTGACTAGTTAGAAAAATTCTAGACGTCAAGTATAATTTTTTATGTGTCAAACGTTAATGTAAAGAAAAAATCTTTACGTTATTTAAGCTATGGATGGTTGGATACGATTATTATTCTCTAAAACTCGCATATATTCTCGCGTTCATCTATACTCGCGTTTTTATAGATGCTTTTTGCATAGATATTGTATATATTACGTACTTTACATAAACATTTAAAAAAGCAGCTGTTCACTTATATATCTATCGCATTTTAACTTTACAATCAAACTCAATTTTTGGTAATTTGTGTAGGTGAAGTATACTAATGAGCATTTTTTTGCTAAAAATAAAAATAATCATTTACATCCGTCAGATGTTTACGTTTATCAACGCAATAGTAAATGAAACTACGCGGAATCAAAGTTCATCCACTTATAATGTAAATGTATATGTATTTCGTTCAACTCGAGGTTACCTGAATGTGCCTGAAAGCAGCGCGTTGATCGAATATCTGTTTATTAAAACATTATATGGTAATAACCATTGTTTCGTTAACCTATATAACGATAGCTTGATATTTTAGATACAGAGGTCAATTGAATTGTCATAAATATGGATGGTTACATAATAGTTAAGGGTCTTTTCATGTGATCTTTCACTGTATTATCTATTCTGATTTTGGAAAGGAATTGTTTCAAAATATGAAGTGTATATTCATATTATGAAGAATCAGAGGTAGTCCTAATAAGAAGAATAGTTAAATAAATGAATTGATTTCATACAAGCAAAAGTACAGAGAAACAAAGATTTCATACTTTATACGCAACCTTATCCCTTAGTAGCGATTTCTAAATATTAAACCAACACAACAAAAACAAGTTTTCCTTAGTTCACCTTCGAATAGTTTAATGTCCCTACTTAGATAATTTCTTATAAGAATAATATTTACAGTATGTGTATGTGTAAGTGTATTAAGTAGGTTTAATGGTATAAAATAAATTATGCAAGTCCGTTGTTGTCCGATAATTTTATTGCTCATATACATATAAAAGAGCAATTAGCTGCAAGTAGTACTTTTATAACGAAGGCTTAATGGACCGGCCAGGACACATAAAAACAAAATATCGAGGTAAATGAAATCGAACGCAATAAACAAGACCATTTGAAAACTTTTTCTATAGGAAATAATTGATAAATCTAATAAGTATCAAGGTAATTATCCAGCAGTCGTTTACGAATACCTCAACTCAACACCAGTAGCAGTGTAATCCAAGTAGAGCGATCCTATTTCTCCGAGTCGACTGGTTTCCGCATTTATTTATTCCCATCAAGTGAAATTTTTGACTCTAACACCTTCAAATAAGGACCAATTTGTAACTGACGCACGAAACTAACCTATACCAATACAATCAGAGGACACGCTTGATAGCACGTTACATAAGGATGAGGAAGGTCGAAAAGGTTGCCTATTATATGATTAAGAGAATGTATCTCTTAATGTGATGATGATAGACAATCATAAAGGTTAAGCAGACATACACGTAGAATCAGATTGACATACTTGAAGGATTAATAAGGAATTAAACGACCAAGGAATAGGTACAAATGTTAGCAATGAATTAAATTATATGGAAGCGACGGCTTTTGTCGCGGGAATAACGAGGTCGTGATCAAATTGAATATTTAAAGGGTTATAATTCATCATTTTAAACTTTGTTTTCTACAAACGTTTCAATTTATCTGAAGATTTTACTATCGTAACATTTTTACTTCACATTTCTGGGAAACTTAGGATCGGGTAGGAAGATAAAATATTGACTAAAATGAAAGTTGAGTAATAAAGCTGGCAAGATCTTGGGGTTATTTTTAATAACAATAATGTTTTTTAAGCTATTGCATAGCTTCTATCGCGGGCCTTGAGCGCGGGGACCGAATCCAGAAATTTAGTAACGAAAAACCTCACGCTCCCCACTCCGACGGGCGCGGAGGTGTGGCTTGAAGGCATAGCATGCAATAGCTTACCGCGGCAGTCCCCGAGTGCCACACGTCTTTTTTTGACGTGACAACGTCTTATAATTCGATAGCGCCGGCTGCACGCACGAAAAACCTTGACTCATGCGGCGTTACCTCGCTCTGAGGCGTTCCATGTAAGGCTTGAAGTGCAAGCGAGAGCGCGGAACGAGTGACAAAGAAGCGCAATCGGACGTTGTCACGTTCAACTATCGTCAGTAAACCGACTTTACAGACAACCAATTTTTTAACAAAAAGTGTAACTTACGGACTTATCAAGAATGAAGAGATGAATCTCATTCTTCCCCGTTTTACAACAAAATTACGCATGCCCTGGTCATTGACCGATGTTGAAGGAACAAGTGTATTAGAGATAACGTAGATATTGTATACAATAGACGGATAAACAATATACAATGCACATTATGATTGCATGTCGAAAGGGCGATCGACATGCAGCGCTCGCGTGTGAGTCGGGCACTTACGTAAGGCTCTGGGAGAAACGTGGATGTAGGATATAACTACCATTTACAGCATTGTTGTAATGTATTGTATACAGAACTAATGTTCGTATGATAAGATTCGAAGTGTCTAGTCGTCCGCTAAACGGATGAATAAAATAAATTAGTCGTCCGATTACCGGATGAATAAAATAATTTAATCGTCCGATTACCGGATGAATAAAATAATTTAATCGTCCGATTATTCGGATGACTAAATAACCTTTTAACACTAAAGCTAGTTGGGTTGGACTAAAGCAAAGGGGGCGCAGGACTTAGAAAATTTTTGATGGAGTTGGTGTCATTATAACACCTATTTATTATTGTTTTATCGTAAAGATTACGCTAATATAAGCATGTTTTATAGGAACAACTTTTCTCTAAAATCAAAAATGGCCGAGATATTCGCCCTCAATTCGTTAGGTTAGGTTTAGGTTAGGTTAGCCTTTAGGTTAGGTTAGGTTAGGTTTCTTAAAAAAAAAACTACACAGAAATAGGAGCCCCGCTTCGCGGGGCTCCGTCGACGCGCAAAAAAAAATCAAGTTTAGGTTAGGTAATAGCCGTTAGGTTAGGTTAGGTTAGGTTTCTTAAAAAAAAACTACACAGAAATAGGAGCCCCGCGAAGCGGGGCTCCGTCGACGCGCAAAAAAAAATCAAGTTTAGGTTAGGTTAGCCGTTAGGTTAGGTTAGGTTAGGTTTCTTAAAAAAAAACTACACAGAAATAGGAGCCCCGCAAAGCGGGGCTCCGTCGACGCGCAAAAAAAAATCAAGTTTAGGTTAGGTTAGCCGTTAGGTTAGGTTAGGTTTCTTAAAAAAAAAACTACACAGAAATAGGAGCCCCGCGAAGCGGGGCTCCGTCGACGCGCAAAAAAAAATCAAGTTTAGGTTAGGTTAGCCGTTAGGTTAGGTTAGGTTAGGTTTCTTAAAAAAAAAACTACACAGAAACAGGAGCCCCGCGAAGCGGAGCTCCGTCGACGCGCAAAAAAAAAATCAAATACCTACGTGTGCCCTCCCCCCCTCTCCTCCCCCCACAAAAAACCTATAATACGTGCGGCAGTTCTCTAAAGAAACCCCGATAACCTAACTATAAAGATAAATAGATGTTATCGGACGATTAAATTATTTTATTCATCCGGTAATCGGACGACTAATTTATTTTATTCATCCGTTTAGCGGACGACTAGCGCTGTCCGATAAGATTGCTTTGACTCATTATAGTGAGGCTATTAGTTAAGGAAATAAATGGTGATGGCAAAAATGCAATCCATGTTTATTTATGCAAAGAATGACTGATGTTCATGACGCTATACTGCTCAACAGATGTCTCAATGAGGAAACATTAACAATAGACCATAAATCTCAACTATTTTACAATATTTTATCGTTTACGATTATATTCTAGTCGGAAAATGGAATGTGAAAACCCTAAAGTGCATTGTAACTCGCGTAATAATATTCTATAGAAAAATCAACAAGTGAAACCTGTTTTTATCAGAATACTTAACGACTATTTCATTTGCTTTTGTGTTTATAATAAAATACCTTGAATATTCATTAAAAATTGTAAATTATTAAACAGGTTTGAATACATAATTGATTCTTATGAAAAACATTAAGTGAAATCCTCGCAAGCCAGCATCGTATTATAAGCGCCAAACGTTGAAAATATATTCTATTGTATTTATGACAACCATGGAATAAATAGTTTTTTTCCTGTAACAGATAAGTGATGGAATTTGAGCGACAGCGTAGTGATAAAAAAACACTGTGGATGTGAACTCTATTGTGATCATATTATACACGCGTAGATTATATTATTTATTACATATTAACGTTTTACATTTAGTGCAAAGATGCATCGTTATAGAACTTTAAGATCGTTCGACGTGCTTCCTCTATCGATAGCTAGTGTTTAGTGCGAAGTGTGACTGTTACTGTTAGAGCATGCTGATCAATACTTTCCTGGACACGGAAGATTTCGTGCACCTGTACTACCCTGAGGATGAGCCGCCCGCAGCGCAGGGCTGCGGCGCGGGCGCGAGAATGGCGTCCAAATACCCGCCACGACCGCCTTCGCCGGAGTACAAAGAGGTACTGACGTGAACCTTCGAATTTTCAACTGTTTTCTCTATTGTGTTCGATTATGTGGGTAGATGGAGTTTTGACATGTGACGTAGATTAATGTTTAAATTAAGTTTTATTTTGAATTGAAAATGGAAATTATTATCTAATCACGGTGAAAAGCGAATACATTTTAAATTACAAAATTAATGTATGTTAAATTTAAATATACCTATTCATTTATTTAAATTGAACTCGAAAAAAGAAATTTTTATTTCCAAGGTTATTTCCCGAAAGTGTCTGATAATTGTTATCTATACTATCTATACTATATTAATAATATTATAGAGAGGAAAGGTTTGTATGTATGTATGTATGTATGTATGGTTTTCACGCATAAACTACTGGACCGATTTTGATGAAATTTGGCACAGACAATCTTTAGACCCTGAGAAAGAACATAGGCTACCTTTTATTGCGAAATATGTACCACGGGCGAAGCCGGTGCGGACCGCTAGTTTGTTATAATATGCTTTTGAAATGATATCGTGTTCACATTTACCTTGGAGTGTGGCTCAAACATGATATATGACATGACCCCACTATGTCGTGAAGTTATGTCCTTGTCCTCACTAGAGAACCTTCATCTTCTCCTAATTACACTCAAGTAGTAAGTATAGTAATTGATTTTAAATTTTTTCTCGTCTAATACTTCTTCAAAAAGTTATGTTTCGTTAAAAAAGGAATTCAGTAACTGTTATATGTAATGTTGGTAAGAGATATATCGTGGATACTTTTACAAGGTTCTTTGGAAAACATTAGTATGATTTTCTTCTTCACGGAAGGCTATTGTTAGGTATATTGTTTATTGACTAACTGAAAGTCTTTTTATTAATAGCTGTGTTTTACCTGAAAATAAAACACATATTAAATACTTACCTATATTTGAAGCTTACTTATTGAGAAGGCACCTAGCTTTTTCCGCCTATTTTTCCCTCTCTCCGTTGTATGTATGCTATCTCTCTCGCACACCTCCCCACCAGGTGGCGTGGCGCACGATAATGTGCGGGCGCTGGATGTTTTTCATTGAGTCGAAATCCACAACAGGTGGACGTTAAGTGTAAGCTTCAAATATAGGTAAGTATTTAATATGTGTTTTATTTTCAGGTAAAACACAGCTATTAAACACTTGACCGTAATTTGAAGCTTACTTATTGAGACCTGTTTGTTACCCACCTGGTGTACAATATATGGACGCCAATGTGAATTTGAATACATAAGTAATTACTTATTTCTTTATTGGAAAGAGTAAGGTGTGCAGATAGTATACCAATAAATCACACAAATTTTTATATTATATAATATATTAACAATCCCAGATGAAAAGTTAATCAAATAAGAACCAAAAATTTAATCATAATGATTAAAAGTATTAGAACTTATGAGATTGGTTCAAGTGTACCTTAGTTAACCTTTTGGGCTTGAAAAGTTAAAGTTACTACAATTTCCACTATCTTTAGCGTAAATCTGCGAAAGCGCCAGTAACGACTTTCAATTACGCATTTAGATGTTACTTACAAAATGAAGCAACAGTTGATCCCGATGAGGCAAAAATACCTCAAACTCAAACCTTTATTTATTCAATTAGAACTCTGCAGAAGCACCATTGAATCATCTTAACATAGAATTACCACCTGTCTCAACTCACACAGTTTTAACCCAACCTGCTACAAGCGGACAAGAAGAGACCTTGGTCCTTACTTTTGGGGTCAGAAATAAATTTAAAAGGTCACCCCTTGAATAAGGCAATAAAATAACAAAACAGGTAAACGGTTTAAATTATAATACAGATTTTTAACATCCAACCAAACCGTGCGGTATCTATTAATGTTTAGAGCCAACGTCACCAATCATAATCTAAACATGGCTGGTACTTTCAGTACAATGCATGAATTATTTATTTAAAACTGATAGGTCATAAACTCTTTACTGGAAACAAATATACTGAACTCAAGAGACTAAAATGATAAAGAGCTTATCTGTGTCCCAAAACTGCAATTACTACAGCCAAGTACGTTACTTTTAATCAATTCGGTTTTAAGATATAATTATGATTTACATCAGAACTTATATACCGAAAGTCTCGGGACTACATAACGTGACTTATTTATAATAGTGTTTGTGCATAACACTAGGCAGTCAACAGCTATATGAACGTCAGATAGGAAAAGAGCCAAATTTATCCAGTCAGTAACAAAGGATTTTAACTATACTTATTATAATTCAACCAACTACTACTAGCTACTCCGTATGTCTTTTGGGTAGACGGAGGCAAATAGGATTTTTATTCCGACTATATCATTTGATATTTGCAAAATGTACTCCACATTTTCATACCGTCCGAGTCGTTTTGCAGATTATAGTGGTGCAGCACTGAACACTGTCTATTAGGTGACCGGGCCTTCAGTTCCGCTTTCCAGAATACCTTCACCCTTCTCGGTGCTACTACTACTGAAATAGCGGTACTCTTACGCGTCGTTCAGGTTTCTAACTGACTAGGATTTCTCATATTATCGTAACAACTCTCGCTCGTTCTAAAGAGAATAAATTATCGCCAAGGAATTCTGCTGCAGGATAATGGCAAGAGAGATTATAAGCTTAACTATGCATTATTATGTTCAGGAATATGGTGGGTTTTGAATACTATCGTCGTCTGAAAGTATCTCCTTTCGATTAACTGCATTAAGGATGCAGATCTGATTCCATCTTTGTTCCGTAGGAATGCTACGACAGTCTAAACGTTACACTGGACAAAGAAAATTGCCCTGAATATAGTCGGTTGTTCCAACATCCGTAATATGGCTAGCCTACCTTAGTTATCCCTTGATTGTAACTGCTACCAATGGAGGCATTGCTCTTGTGTTGTCCATAGTTGTGCGAGTGCAAAAATGAAGAACTGAGCTCGTGGGGAGCTATGTCGAATGAATCCGTGTTAAGATTATGACAGTATAGGACAGTTAGCTGTGGATGCGAAGACAGGACATTACTTTATTCATCCGTAACCACGAGATGCAGCCACGGATATAGCAAGAACTAAACTAGCAAAGTTTAGTTCGCTTACCAGACTTTGTCATGTTTTAAATGCAGTATATCCTATGTATAGCATTGCATTTATGACTATTGATAAACTTAATTCACCCGTAAACACGAGAAGCAGGCACGGATAGCGATATAGCAAGAACTAAACCAGCAAAGTTTAGTTCGCTTACCAGACTTATGTTTTAAAAGCCGTATAGTCTGTACTGCATTGCATTTATTGCCTGCCCCCCCCCCCCCCTCCCCCTTCAAAGCAAAGAAATGAGAAGTCATTTGGCAGAGCTTTCTCGTTAAGGGTAGGGGTTCCAAGTAATATCTAATAATAAGAGGCTTTTGTTTGGAAAGATCGACTTTCCGTTATTTATCCTCTATCCTATGTAACTCAACAGTCAGTATTCGCAACATTCGTTGAGTACTTAAACGTTTTACGTTAATAGTTGTATATAACTTTTTATACAATATAATAATCCTGGTGGGATGACAAGAAACTTGTCTAAACAAACGATTATCCTAATCCCTCAGCGATTTATTGTTTGAGCCCTGAAGAAAAACTCATGGGTGCCATAATGAGGTCAAATGGGTTGAAAAAAGAGTCAAATAAATTGCCTACAAGACCGGGCAACTAAAATAGGCCTATGAGAGGTCAATTATACATAATCAATCGTCATTTGTTACATTCAATCGCTTTGCGATTAAAAAATCTCTTCCGATGTTTTTATATGAAAATTGGTCGGCTAGTGCCATTGAATTACGATACCAAACATACCGTTGACACAAGGCTTGGTGACAATCCTCGAAACCACCGCCACAAATCATCTGCGAGATGATATTTGATCCGACTCGCCTTCCTTTGTTGTGAATAGGCTTTGCATTGGTAAATACAATTTGTTCAATTCCAATTTCCATAATTATTGGTAAACCAATGGTGGTTTCCTGATTAAATAAGCGTAAGCGGTAACCTTTTAGGATACGAAGTATCAATTTCATGCGCCCATTATTTAACGTCTCTAACCTATACTGTATTTCATTCATCATATTGGTCATATTACTATACTTATATTGTATAGATGGCCCACTGAAGTAGATTTCAAAACCTTTTTCTACCTACCTTAGAAGAATGAAGATCCGATACTGTCATATCTAAAACTTCTTTCGTGGGTCCTCGTTGACGAAAGCAAATATCTATGATCATTTTAATGATCAATCCTTTGTAAATTTGCACCAACCGCCATCAAAGCCCCGCGAGGGCTGATATATATTTGCACCATTTCCCCGTGGGGATGGTGTAATCAAAGCCCCGCGAGGGCTGATATATATTTTCACCATTTCTCCGTTAGGGACGGTTTTAATCAAAGCCCCGCGAGGGCTGATATATATTTGCACCATTTCTCCGTGAGGGACGGTTGTAATCAAAGCCCCGCGAGGGCTGATATATATTTACACCATTTCTCCGTGAGGGACGGTTGTAATCAAAGCCCCGCGAGGGCCGATATATATTTGCACCATTTCCCTGCGAGCGACGGCTGCGAGGGTGGGTTTGACCTGCGAGGAGTAGTGGCCACATTTATGTATTCTGCTTCGAGCAAGATTACACCTTAGTGCTAATATAAAATTAGCAGTAAATAATCATTTAAATAATATAGCAATTAACAAGGTCCTTTAACTTATTTTCCAATGTTAGCGACAACTGTCCAGGATGAAATAAGAATTGATTTGACAATGGTAATTAATTATTATGTTTATATAAAAAAGGACTAACTATTTAATAAATTCATAATTCAAATCAATACACTAAATTTTAAAATGAACTTCGATTCATATTTATTTTAGTTCATGCAATCGATGTAACATTTAGTTGCTTTATATCCGTTAACATTCCTTACGAACGCAACCATACCGTCGTAGGACGTTATAATTAATTGCACAAAATAATCTCCACTCACCCGCAATTTTTTACTTTTTGTCAAGGTGTACAAGTTTATAATATTATTCTAAAACGTTAGAATAAGTGAATTGTAAATCCTTTGAAATAAATGTCTCTAAATCTAATTTCTATTAAGGTATCTCGATAATTATTATACGATAACCCTTTCAGCACAAGTTAAGTAAACCAAAGAATTTAATTGTAAAATTTTGGTACTTACTCGTTTTAACAAAAAAGTTGCATCATTTGAATCATAGGAAACGTAATTTTCAATCAAATTAGCCGTGTGTAATATGTCTATTTTCACATAAATACGGATCAGATTAATACTCATAAAAGGACACGTATAGACTACGGATAGTTTTGAATGTGTGGTACCTACATTCATGGTACATCACTACATAGTATAAAAAAAAACAACAACAACAACAACAACTACAAAGTCGCTTTCTCTGTCCCTATGTCCCTATGTCCCTTTGTACGCTTAAATCTTTGAAACTACGCAACGGATTTTAATGCGGTTTTTTTAATAGATAGAGTGATTCAAGAGGAAGGTTTATATGTATAATAACATCCATTAAATAGTGGAGAAGTACTGTTATTTTTGAGGTTTCTAATGTGATGTCGTAAAAAATTACATTTTTTCCGCTTACATTGCAAACGCAGGCTGAACCCTACGAGTTTTATCAAAATAATGTACTAAGTATTATACACATTGAAAAGGTCTACAGAAAAGTCCGCGATGGTATATGTCTATCTCTTATGGATAACCCACAATAACTTTTTTTTGTCATTTACTTTTTACGACAAATAATGGCTAATTTTCGAAGCGATTTTAACCAATACAGCATTAATCCTTAACCAATTAAATACCTTGAATTCATCGTTCATTTAATATAGATCTATATAGCCTTTTACACCGTATGATTTAAGTAAATATATTCGAAGATATTACAGATTTAAAAATTGCGGGACGTAGCGTTTGCGGCGGTACCGGCCGGCCGCCCGGCTATATATTTTATACCCGTGCTAAGCCGGAGCGGGCCGCTATGTTTTTATATGTACAACGTTCCCAGTTTTTCTGTAGTGTATTTAGTATCAGCAATGCACCTGTGCGAAGCCGGGGCGGGTCGCTAGTATCTACTATACATGAGCGAATTCCATCATTATTCAGATGAGCGGCTAACTCCCGTACGATTTATAAAATAATATCATGTTCTGACATGTCGTGATTTCTTGGAGCTGACTCATCTCGTTCGATAATTTTTAGATATAAACTATGATTGGAATTCCGACTGTTCCTAGCGATAACGACAATGTAATAAAGTCGTAGCAATGGATTGTATGCCTGTAAAGATTTGAGTTGGCTCATAGGCGTTGGCTCATATCCATACTAAGTATTAATTGTAATTTTTCCACGTACACACATTATTAAAAATGAAATAAAATATTAAAAATATCTATATACAAGAGAGGGTATTTGATATATCTTGTCAATATCAAATAATCACAAAAGTAATATTAACGATTCGAGTAAAGCCGAACGGTAAATCCGTTAAAATAGCTTTACTCACAGTATTAAAAATTCAAATATTAATTAGTACATATTGCATAATGAAATATTTCAAAAGAAAAGTTACTATTTCAAGTAAAATGTAACGGTTGTATCGTTAATTTTAAATATCTTTATTCATGCTATTAAGTATTTAAGCATATTGAAAAATAAACTATTGCTGAAGGATTCCTTAAAAAACCTCAGCATTTTAAATAAAGTCCAACGGATATACCGTTGATTTAAAAGATTTTTACTCATTTTTAGTAAAATATCATTAGAATAGATGTAAAAATAACTCACTGTACCGATCCGACGGGATACACTTTTTCACACTTTTAGCACTTGCAATATGCAATACTTAATACTTAATAGCACCAAGGTTGTAGTCTTGTAAGCAACCTTCTCGCGGCGGAAGCTAGACGCCAATGAAAAACATCCAGCGCCCGCACATTATCGTGCGCCACGCCACCTGGTGGGGAGGTGTGCGAGAGAGATAGCATACATACAACGGAAAGAGAGGGAAAAATAGGCGGAAAAAGCTAGGTGCCTTCTCAATAAGTAAGCTTCAAATTACGGTCAAGTGTTTAATATTGTATTGTTTTTCTAATAGTTGCATAAAACGTGGCATAGACAAAGAAAACTCATCAAGAGTTTTAGACCTGCGTAAAGCAAATTCTCAATGAATCTCTAATGGTTCTATAATTTTAATACACTGACATTTTTTATGTTGGAAGAAAATGACTTATATCTAAAATAGTCTTACGATTTTTCAATTTCCTTTTAAGCCGCTTTAAAGAATTTCATGGGCTATTTTCTAGCACGATTAACTTAATCAGTACTTAATGAGCTAGTAGACAGTACTTAATTTATACACGTGTATAAAGTACGAGCTAATTTTAAATACCCAGTGCTAGCATTAATCTCGCACAAGCTCTGAGGGGTTACCTTTACGTCTTATAGCAGTACTTATTCCAGTGGGGGAAAGTGACGGCGCTAGATGACCGGTCTAGCGCTATCTCTTTCCCACTTTGGAAATACAGGGTGTCCAGTGGCAGATTTCAATGTTTGAGGGCTTGTAAAAAAAGAAGTATTATTTCTAAACAAAATATTTTTATTAAAGTCAAAAGAAGACGAGTGCGGATTTTATCTCCTGAAAATTACATTTTCCAAATGCCGCCCTTCTACTCTCACACACTCCTCAATCTATTCCGCATGTTGAGAAAAACTTGTTTGCAAAGGGAACTGGGAATTCTGTTTATTTCAGCCCGGATATTTTCCTTCAGTTGTCTTATGGTTGTTGGATTTGATTGGTAAACCACAGTTTTTAGATAGCCCTACAAGAAAAAGTCACATGGACTTAGGTCTGGTGACCTGGGTGGCCACGGGATGGTGCCGTTTCGGGATATGTGCTTTTCAGGAAATAACTGCCGCACTGAATTCATTGACACATTAGCAGTATGAGCCGTAGCAAATCTTGAATAATCTGAATTTAGTATGGATGGAGCTTAACCTTTTTTCACATAATGACCTGAAAAACGATTTAGGAATTCCCAATATCGACGAATGTGTGCGAAGTGATAAACGAGGATTTTCAATTACAGAATTCATAACAAGTTTAATGTTTTCTATCGTGGATACTGATGGTGCTGGTCCCGGCCTAGGGTTATTAATGACTGAACCTGTAGCCCTAAACCTTGCTAGCCACGACTGTATCAAATTTATCGAAGGTCCATCTCTTAAACGATGAATTTGATAATGGTTATTAAACCGACGGCGTGTTTTTGCTAGCGAAATCACCCGAAAAGTATGCCTCAATAGCATAAGCGCGATGCTCTCCGCTCCACTGCTCCATGGCGACTAAAATATCCGCAGAACTCACGCGCTGAATGACACCCCCCGCGTCCCCCTCGCACGTCGCGTTTTAAAACTAGAAGCGTTCAAACATTGAAATCTGCTGCTGGACACCCTGTAGTACCACAGTTGACAGATATATACGTACATACAGTTAGGAAACTAAGCCCCTGCGATGAAATTATGACGTAATCACTGTTATAGCTAATAGGGCTGTTACCTTTTTGATATTTAACCGCCTTCAAAAATAAAGGAGGAGGTTATCAATTCGGCCTGTATATTTCTGTTTGCTTTTTTTTCACAGTCGATTTTGTGGTAATTTTGAGATTAAAACTCGTTAAAATACAAAAATGGTGTAGCCTAAATATGAATTTACAAGAAGAAACAATCCGAATTAATACACCTTGTAAAAGTAAATACGTTTTTATCAGTGCTATATTTCGAAATCTTGTTTTGTTATGGACGCCGAAGGTTATTTATAATGCTTGATATTTGTATTATACATATATTCAATAATTATTTTAAACCAGAATTTACAATACTTGTATGTAGGTATACCTACTAAATTATTTTTAAAACGATAAATTAAATTAAATTAAAAAACACAAAATATGCAGAAATAAATTAAAATTATTATTATACAAGCATAGAACCTCCACCTTTTTGTTTTAGGATGAAAAAGAAAATAGTTTGACAGGCTTAGTGCTTGACAAAGTGGTGACGTCACGTATCGATAAAAATACAATAATTATTTGAATATAAGAAAATACGATAATAATTTGGTGAAATATATTATTTCAGTTTAATTTGAACACGTGCTTGTAGATAAGTTGATTTCGGCGATCATTTTAAAAATGCCACGTACTAATTGCGCAGTATTCGGCTGCTTGAATTCAACTATACCAATTATACCACCAGATGATTTTGTTCAATATGTCGAGAAAATGGATAACATTTTCGTTGCTGCTTTAAGAGAGAACACATAAACTGTAAAGTGGCTGAATTAATTTACAACGAATTAAACATAATCAGTTACTTAAAAAAACTGTTCATAAGATTGAGAATATTTTACACTATAAAATTTAACAATAAATTCCGAATTAGTCGTAAGTAGTAGACGAAAGTATTTTTCAGTAGGTAAATAATTTGTAATTTTTTTTTTTTGACGTGACAACGTCTTAAATCAGGTTGCGACTGGGAGTCACTTATGAAAAAGTGTAACGCTCGGTAACGTTACGATGAGTCACCGAACGAGAGAGAGGCCCGCGGTCTGCCGCGCGCGCAGCACATAAATATTCTACCGAGAAAAAGACGTTGTCACGTAAAATCTTCGCCCGTAAAACCGACTTTACAGGCAACCATTTTTTTTCTAATAAAGGCATAATATCTATACATATAATAAAATCGTAGGAAAGTCAAAACTGTAGATTGAATATTTTTTTAAAAGAATACTTGGGACAATAGATACCGAAGCCAAAAATATAGTTAGGCCACACCCCGGACACTCCATACAAAATTATCGTTTTGACAGTCACACTGTAGAGACTGCAAATGTGTGTGTTAACGCTTTATGGTTGGCACATTTGTGACTAGCGTAAAAAAAAATTCGCGTTTTTCTGATGAAATACATCCGTAAACAGCACAATATCTAACCATTTTCTACGAAAAACGATAATCACAAATCCAAAATAATAAAATTACTTTAAGTCAATTTGATTAATGTTGTCAATCTTCGTTGCGTATCGTCCTTGCAGAAAAATGTGGCCCATTTTAATCACGATCGCGCGGGGTGAGGTAAGTGTTTAATTTTGGCGGGAGGCGGAGAGTGTCCGTTCTGTAGCGTTTAGCTACTATTATGTATTCTGTGGTTAGGCTACAAACTGAAACAATCGATATATTTTATTTAACGTGAAGTGTATCATTGACATCACTTTTCTATACTATGTATCTTTGTCATTCAAAATCTGTGAATGTGTCACCCGCTACTATCGATCCCCCTGAATACCCTTATGATTCTCGTAAACACGCTTGCTTGTGTGCGTGAGCCATTTCGAACGTTTTGTATGAAGTTTCCTTACTACCTAGAGCATTGCGAATACAATTTTACGCAATTAATTGTAAATTACAAACGACCTCGATTCAGCCGGGTTTCGTGATCGCGGAATGTTCGTTAAGTCGAAAGCTATTGTAGTAGCTATTGTAAAAACGATATACTATTGTAATAACGAGGTTCTTGCTGTAAGTATCAATGAGCCCGCATCGAGGTGGCATTCCATTTTGACTTGTGATGTATGAATTTAGGTTATGGGAATGTTATGTCAGAGGTATTAACTTATTTATAGCATATGAATGGTTTATTTCTTTTAGTTAGGGTGTGTTTTCATAAAGATTGAATCATATTTATTCATCCATAATGTGTTACATTCGTTAAAACTGCTTCTATACGTTTCTTATTTATTGGTATTTTTTTTTTATTAAAAGACAGCGCTTAGGAAGGTTACTTACGTATACCTACTTGTTTGCAGGATTTGGAACTTTTTAATCTTTGCTAATAAAGATAACACAACAGGTCCCAGGCATAGAAATTAAATAAATTTAAATAATATTTCAAGTTCAATCTTTTAACAAAATAAACAAATGATATAGGTACAATTGGGAAATCTAGCGCTTTCAAATATTCCAAATTTGCTTTGTTTTGATAAGGTAATACTAAGGATTTATGTATTATTAATGATTAAAAGGAGACAAAATCCTTTTTGCTTCAATAAACAATTTACTGATACGGGTAATTAATGTAATCCCATACAAATGTTCATGCATAACAATTATGTGAATTTTATGAAACAATTATGTTATCATAAATATGCGTAATAATTTAACATAATTTTACATGGATTCTTTTCATTTTGCTTCTTGTTGAAATCGGTACACCTTGTTGAATTTTAAACAATAATAAAGTAGAGTATTTCATAAACTTAATACATATATGAAAATATTAATGTATTTTAATTGTAAAACAGTTTAAATTGTGTATTATTTTTACTCAGTCCTCATTACTAAAATAAAACATTAAAAAACTCATCTGGCCTTCCAGTATTGATTCATGTATTCTCAGAGGAAATCTTATAAATTCATTAAACTAATTGAACTGTAAAACGTTTAGATTACTGAACAAAGAACGGAAAACGTTAATAAAGATGCGTGAATCTGGTGCAAACTGCAGACCCTTCAAAGGGCAATAATTTGCTTTATTGAGAATGACATTATAATTTGTCTCAGTTTGCAGTTTACATTAACAGGGACGTTAGTACGTCCTAACGATTCATCGACTGATTCAATTCAAAAGATTTGTGATGTTTTGAAAGCAAGTGACCTTCCCGATGAATTTTCAAAATTCACAGATCTAGAAGTTCGAGAAAGGGACGTGATTAAAAAATATATATATAAGATACTAGGTATAAAGACATTCTTCTTCCTTGAGATTCCGCTCAGAGAGGTAAAAAGTATAAACTCTTTGCCTCCATCATGACTATAATATGAAGATATCCTGATCACGCTAAAACAACACGGCAGCTTCATTATCTAACATTCCACTACAATAATTCACGCTAAAAAGAAAACCCCGTTGGCTTAAAGAACAAAAGACAATTAATTTCCTCGCCATAATCTTGCAAGTAATTTTATGGGTCAATGACGCGCGCAAGGTGACGACGGAGAAGCTAACTTTCCCTATCTTTTGTCTTTCACCAACAATCTTGTCAACATTGTACGCAATTTATGACTGCGAACAATTGACCAACATCAAGTACTATTACATAACGTGTCAGAAGTGAAATATAATTGATAGTGCTATTAATAGCTTGTCGAAACGTGTAGTTGCGTCGTACTGTAGTAATAAGTTGTTTCGATACATGCAAATTGTTGCCATCACCTCGTGTCGGCATGATCAAAGTTTAATGAGCGAGAAAAGCGCACGATGTAGCTAATAGTAAAGGTCAGAGGAAATAATTTTATACTCGATGGAATGCGCTGTTATTTCTCGTAGAACTTACTTCCTTTTTAATGTTATCAGTGATTTAACAGGATGTAGAATGGTTGTTATTTACCAAACGGCAGCCAAAGCGTTCACCAGTTAATTTGCCGATTTAATATTTATCGTGGTTTAATATGGCGGGTACAATAAGTACCGCTGCACCACTGACTCATTGCTCAGGCATGTTTACGCTTTATTGAATGGCTCCGGCTGCTAGCCATTGTTGTGGTCAAGACCAGACTGGGCTTACGTTCCAATCCATTCCATAACGAGCATTGACGGCAAATTGCTCCTAATGACAAGATTACTGCAAAGCTAGTTTCATCAGCAGTTAATTCTGTTCCTTGTTGCGTATGCAGTCTGTATACAGTTTCTTATAAGATACGTGATATTTCAACTTAATTAATCTCGTAGTGGTTAATTGACACTTGACGAAAAAACCTCTACTATAATATGGAAAAGATTTAATTTATAGGCAAAACATTGCACAGCTTTACATAAAATCGAAAGTGTCTTGAGATTGTGTATTTGTATCACATTTGAATGTTTTATGAAGAAAGCGAACTCATCATGTTCATATCTCGATATTGCCTCAGGAGATCTACAAAGGTCGGCATTAGAGCTGTAATTGTTTTCCCATTACAATTACTGTCTCGCTTTTTACGATATCGGCCTGATAGAGCGCGATCGAACATCTGGCGCCTGTATTTACTATCATTATATCATACGTGAGCTAAAAATGGCCTTCAATCAACTCCGTTTGTAGAAACCCCGTGACTCAACGTCGACTGAATAGAATAAGCGTTGCGCCAGATGCTTGGCACGCCATCGATGTATCTGCCACTTGATTTCGAATTACAATGCGACGAGATAGAGTTGAAATTTGTTTATTCTATAGCTATCGAGAACAAGGCTCATTAACATCCGTGGTGTATTGTTCGAGTGGTGCGTCTAATTGTCTTGAGGATCCTTTTGGTGCCTTGACATGGCGCTGTACTTGGAGGATTTTATGAATGAACTAAATGGGACAAAATACTACGATGGCGTGGAAGTATGGCGGAAAAAAATGGCGATAGTTCGTAATTTTATGCGAGATCACGAGGCTAAGTTGGAATCGTATTTGAATTATTGCATTTTAGAAACTTAGTTTTAATTGTTACTAATTAATAGGAGGTTAGCTACTGAATATATTTTTATCCTCAGTTCTTCAATTAAATACAATAACAATATTATAGTATATTTACTAAAATGCAATGTAAATATTTCTATTATATTCATTTGATACTCTTATATCAACTGCTTGAATTATACATATTTACATAACATTTAGGTACCTATCGGGACAAAAAATGCGATAACAAATTTATCTAGGTATGTTTATTTATAACTGAATTTCAGAGATAAAATTATTGAGACATTATGTTATTTTTCATAATTATTTTATGTATCTTCAAATAATCATATTTTGTTTCGATATCTTATCAATGTTTCAGTTGTTCTTTATATTATATTTAATACACTCCATCTGTACTTAATATAAAAGCGTTTTAGATACAATAAAATCAATTCTAATATTTTATTCACAAACATTAATTATCAGGATTCAGATTCAGGACGATCTTTATTTTTCGAAGTCCTAGACAATTATCTCAAGACTGGTTTTAATGTATATTTTGTATCTACCTGAGCTCAATCGTACCTGCACACTACATCCGTAACACAAATCTAAAACATTGATTTGTTAATTTTTCCTGTAATAAGAAACCGATGTCTATACAATGTTATTGCATATTCATCTTGCACTCTGGTTAAACTCCTTTTAGAGCATCCAGAAGTTAAGTTTTTACACCAATTTTGTACTTTTCGTATTTCCTCAAAATAATCACACTCCGTACTTCCCAGTAAACAAAATATAAACCGGACTCGGAATTTTAATATAAATAAATTTTATCTCTACCAGGCCAGACAACCTTAGCCTAAAAAAACTTTTGAACACGGATATTATGCCATCTTTGTTTGTGACCTCAATTCACTTTCATCACAATTCAAAAGCCCGCTGTCAGGTGAATTTAAATTCTTTAGACTATTAGAGTCATTTATTTTTCCTTTACACAGACCCGTTACCGTCAAAAAGAAAAAACGTTGCTGTATAAATGTTCCTGTATAATTAACATTAACGTTCACATATATCTCATTTTAATGACAAGGTTATATAGAAGATTTTAATCAGAATTTATTAGCATTGCTGTCTAATAGAAGCCACTTCAACGTGCATAGTTTTTCGAAATCATCATCTCACGCTAGGCTATCTCGGTCAAGCGTTTACCAATCAATAAAAATATTCTTAAAAAGTCGCCCATTCAATCCACGAACAATTCCCAAGCGGGCCGTGAATGGGTCGCGTGTCGCAATATCCCACGGACCTTTGTCTATTCAAAGCGGAGTACCAGGCTGGCATAACGCATTGAGCGGTGACGTTTCGCCATTGAGGGCTCGCCTCCGTGGCGTTTCCGCGATTGGCCAACCGGCGGCCGACACGTTGCGAACGTCCTTGCGAGTACATCACCTATCGTAGGCCCCCCACTCGCATGTGACGTCACGGCTACGAAACTAAATGGAACCATGTGATTGTGCGGCTGATCAAAGATTGAGATCGTCTATGGAACTTGGAGATTCCAAATTTCAGGCCTATAGTTTGGTTAGTATTGGTGCAAGTGCAAATCAAATACTTTTCCTATTTTTACTCAACAGATGGTATCTAGGCGTGTGAAATGTACTATAAATAAATGCGGAAGAGCTATCTCACAGACTTTTTTACTGGGTGAAGTTCAAACGACAACATGCTAAAAATATATTTTCAAATACCTATTTGAAATGCTAGCTTTTACTATACATATTTATTTTCATGCATATTGATAACCATCACCGACTATAAAGTACAGTATGTTTATGGCCACATCAATTATAAATGAAAATTGTTGGTTTATATTATTTTCAATAGTTGATACATAGACAACTTCCCTGATATCTAGAGTCTAGAAATTATCGTATATGCATAAAAAGATCACACCTCTCCAGATATTATGATAAGGGAACATACAGAATTCCGAATTTGGCAAGAAATAAGTGCCTACTGAGTTCTGTTATAAAATGCTAAATTGCTATAATAGACTCATTATGTATTCTTTGATGATAAGTGAATGCCGATAGTAGTTTGAACAGGGAAGTGAATTTATAAGTGTTTTCCAGTACTTCTGTTACATAATTAAAACGATTGCCCTGTATTACCTTTCGATTAAGTAACTGTTTGGAAAAGCTAAATAATTTACGTACATTGGATTTTTAAAGCTACTTGAAAATCAAATGCCCAAAACCATATTTGTACTTACAGATAGAGATCGTTTGAGAAAACTAGTAGAGCAATTTTAAATTATAAAAAGTTTGTTTGTGTCGTTGAACCAAATGTTGCAAAAACTTCGTTTAAGACAGACAGATAAAACGATACCGTATCTTTAGACCACCTTGAGATTTAGCCGTAGGCAATTATTTGTCCCCTCCAAGCGGATATTGATGAATAGGGTCCGTAGGTTACGCCCCCAGTGTGTTTTGCCCCCGTGGTGGAAGCCCCCGATTTCGTTTTAGTACTATAATATTTATTAGTTAAATATTTTTATCAAAAGTACAGTCAGATAGCAAAGTGTAACCTATTATAAAAAATGTCTAAGTCATGGTTCATTATTAAAATCAAAATCATAGTTTATTATTATAAATCTTTATTAACAATGTCGGTGTAACAAACGTTTGCTTATCTAATAATAGGTACTAATGGGTAATAATAGGTAATACGTAGGTACTTAATATGTAATAAAAATTAAATTAAATGTCTAATAAATAATAATAGGTATCTACGTAAATACAACTTTGATAACAAATAAAACCAAACATTAAAATAAAGCAACAATAACATGCAAAATCACAGATACGAAATTAAAAATCACAGTTTAAAATTAGGATTATTTTAAGTACTTATATACTATTTACGTACTAAGTATATAGGTAGGCATCTACTTAAATATTTAGAAGATTGGTAACAGAATGTTCAAACACTAAAATATAATAAAAACAATTAACATTTAAAATCACAGATAACAAAAGTAACAAAAGAAGAAAAACATAGTAAAAATATTAGGATGATTTGAACTTTGTAATTAAATTATGTAATTTAAGTCATTTATATGCAGTGACTATGGAGGTTACAACATTGATATAGATATAAAATTAAAATGTAGTAATTATGTAACAATAAACATGCAAAATCATTATTTTTAAGCTAAGTAAGTAGGTGATTATTTTTGCTTGACTTGCACATACGGACGGATTTGTTCCAAAAACTCCATAATTGTAATTTGTTTCTTTTCATATTTTGTCTGTCAGCTTAGCAATGAGTTTGTCATTGATTATTGAAGATTTTTTCCTTTTACATATAGGACTGTCATTTCTTCGTAATCTGAAAGTATAAGATAAAGATTATTTACTAAGAGTAAAAAAAATGAATTACTGATATATTAAGCGTTATGTAAGTAATCAGCATTTTACCTCACTTGACCTGTGCTATACGTAGAAATATCAGTTGTTATAATTTCCAAAAACGATAATAATGATGGTTTTCGGCCCAGATAGCACTGAAGCCGTTGATTCCAGGCCTCCACTAAATTTGTGGTTCTATGTCGTTCTTTATAGCAACACCACTTTGAGATCATCCCCGGAGGCTCAAGCCATTGTTCAACGAAATAATCGTTGAATTGGGTGACTTTTTCATCGGGAATACTGAAAACAAAAATTATGATATATATGACATGTCGTATATACCTAAGCATTATTTTTATTTTTGCGTACTTATAAAAACAATCTATGAGCTGTTAAAACTTTAAAATAAAATGAAAATTAAAATTACCTGTTTTCCATTACGGAAAGCCAACCATCTTCTATATCTTCTTTAGGAAGAAATGCTAGACAGGTGCACAGTTTCACATACAATGTTGTTTCTTCGTGTGCCAATAAACCTAAAGACTTCGCTTTTCTGTAAATGGCTCTTTGGAAGTGAACATTACAGCCATGTATTGTGACCGCTGGCAATACCTCTTTTATTGCCAGCATTGTAGCTAATTCAAAATCTACAGTGAATTTCATGGGGCTGAAGTCCGGCACAGCTTCTTTAATTTTTTTAAACATGACTTCATATGTACTTTTTTCTTTATTAACTAGTAGCACATAAAATATAGGCACAATATTGGTTGCTTGTGCATCACTTCCCATATCTCCATGAATGGTAAATATTTGGTAAAATGGACCTGGACAACAATCAAATGTACCATCCCCGAAGTAGTGTTGTATATTTTTGATGTGTTTTAAAGCCTGTGCTGATACGAATACTATAATTCTGTTGTCGTTCTCACAGTAATCAACTAATAGATATTTTTGAAAAATCTCAGGTATAATGACTTCAGCTGGATTACGAAACTGTGTCTTTTCTACATTTAAGGCTTTCTTTCGAGAGTTGTATAACTGTTGCTTGATATTATTGAATTTGGGTATGTATTCATTGAAGGCTGTGTCTGTGTTTTTTAACTCGGCAAATTTTGTTTCAAATTTTTGTTGTATAGAGCTCGAGAAACTCGTTTTCACTTCCTTTTTTAATTTTTCCATAACAACTCTAACTTCATTTTTCATTAAGTTAGGTTGACACTCAGCATTATGACACTTTTGGATTTGTACATTGTCACTTTCCTCACTTAATTTTATAGAACCACTACACTTGCCATGTCTTTTATTTACGCATGTCCACACACTCGATTTATTATTTTTCCTATGAAGATTATAAGCAAATCCGACATGTAGTAACGTTCTTCCACCTAGTTTATTTGAAATTATTTTGTAATTGGTTTGTGCTAAACCCCGTGAAGGACCTGGACTTGCCATTTTGAGTTAACATGACCGACTAAACTTTCTTATCAGTAACATATTGCAACTATGTGGGAAAGGGATAGAAATAGTGCCCATCGCTATGTTTGCTATTTTCACTGTCCGTCACCCTGGACTCTATTGTTTTCAACCCTATCTTTCCCTTTCTTTGACTACCTATCTCTTTCTTTTAGAATTCGATCTGGCTATTGTGTAAAACCAGTTTGGCCGGGCACGGGCGCCTCGTTTAGACAAAGTACAAAGTAATGCATCTAAAGTAAATAATTGTAATATAGTAATAAAGTGAATATCCTTGTAGCATGTTTATAGTATCCAATATTGTGTTAGTTAGAATACTTATTTAGCATTGAGATGTATGTAGTACTAGAGAGGCGATCGCTACTACACTCTCTTTACAACGAGCTAGAGTCAAAAGTCACGAGTCTCATTAGTCTGTGCCGGACTGTGCTCCCCGCTTGCCGCGTCAACACGTGTTATTGCTCTGTTCAAAATGCCTTCGTGTGTGCTAAGATATTGTTTTAACAGTTCCTATAATACAAACAAAGCCCGAGGAGTGACTTTTCACCAGTAAGTTTCCTTATTATGAGTAAGTCATGCATTTTACTAATATTGTTATCATTTTGCGAAAAATCACCACGCGTTCTGCGTTTCGCGCCATTTTTCATAGACTAACAGCACAGACGTGACACTATCGATGAGGCTGTTAAAAAAATGCAACTGGATTTTTTAACTATGAATAATGAATATACAATATATACTAGGAAAGATTACCGTGGTGTAGTACCTAAATATTTATACTTTTACCCGACTACGCAAAGTGAAACGGTAGGTTATATTAAGTAATATTTATTTATTTACCTATTTTTTTATTAAAAAAAGGTTTATCAACAGTTGTTCCAATAGGATTCAGATCAGCCATCAACATTGAATCATCGTATCCATTTAATTAGGGCTATTATAAACCAATACTCCAAAATTCGATTACATCATGAAGCAAAAACTGATAAAACTATTGATTACTACACAAAACGACAAAAGCTTACTAAATTGATATTATTTAAAGGAAATTAAAATACATAGTTTAATATATAATCCTCTTTTTATTAATTCCCTAGTATCAGTACCACCAGATAATACCGAGTAAACAGATTGCACAATGTGTCGCATCTGCGCGCATTGCTTAATCTTTGAACTTGAAGCCACGCCTCGCTCGTTCCACACGTACCCCACCACATCGGCCGCGCGTAATGTTTTTGTTTGGAATAACAACTCTAGTACGTAGTACATATTATCTCAATGTTATTTAGTAAGTTTGTCTACGTATTTGGTTCCGAAACACTTTTTTCATCGTCTGTATCTAGTAAAAAATATTTTTATTTCGGCGAAATCAACTATAATAACTTAATTTAAAATCGGGGGCTTCCACCACGGGGGCAAAACACACCGGGGGCGTAACCCACGGACCCGATGAATATTATCACTTAGATCTATTGAACCAATCTCCACTCTAATTTAAACTTTATCACTGTAACTGTGAATACAAATTTCAACCGTAACGTGTTCGCTTTGTCGTCTAGAATATTCGATGCGCCTGAGGTTTTTATGGGTACCAAATAGTTAAGGTTAACGAACTTGTGGTGGAAACTCAGCTACACGACTGAATATATAAACACTCGGGGCGGTTGGAGACGATACAAACAGATGTCTAGTTAATTGAGTCGGTTTAACTTTAGTTGCCCACCCGCACGGTTGCGACGATGGCTTAAATGACTAATGTTTGGATACTTTGTGCTCTGTTGTAGTGTTGATGATCTAATAATATATTTATGGTGTGTTTACAAAGGAACTATTGATCCAACGTTTCGATGGAGTCGTAAAGTCGTGGGACGGTTTTATTGAGAAGTCTCTGTGAGTCTTTGTAATGTAGGTAGTGGAAAATTTGTTGATTTTATTGTGTTATTCATTATTATTGGTAATCATCCAATTAAGAGAGTTTTTTTTTTATAAAATTGATCGTTACTGATTTAAAATGTATTTTACTCTTATTAATTACGAGCTGCGCTCCGCGGTTTCACCCGCGTGGCTCCGCTCCTCTTGGTCTCAGCGTATATATAGCCTATAGCCTACCTCGATGAATGGGCTATCTAAACCGAAAGAATTTTTCAAATCGGATCAGTAGTTCCTGAGATTAGCGCGTTCAAACAAACTCTTCAGCTTTATAATATTATAAGTATAGATAATATAATATTAGTATCCTTGACATCAGTTTTTAACATGTGTGACCTTACTTTATGAATGCTTACTTAATGATTGTCCTCATTAAAAAATTTCATAAAAACTAGTTTATTATTTTCTGATCAAAAAATTGGCTAGTAATTACCTTGTAGTCAATTAGTTAATTAGGTACGTAGATTCGTTGATTATATCACGTGACATAATTTTTGTTTTTATTTAATTATGCAGTGTCATATTATTAAAATAAATGTTTTGCTCATCTATAAGCTAAGCGCCAATTTTGCCTTGAGAAAAAAATGAACTTGGGTGTTTAATTTAATAGGATATGTGAATCAACTTAATTTATGAGAATTAAAAAAAAATCTGTTATTGTGACAGTCCGTTTTAAAATCATATTGATACAAAAGACGAGGTTCAATCACGTTTTGATCAATCTGTTGCAAAATAAAACTTTACAAACCAAACCACAGAAGCTTTTAGGATCAGATATCTAAAAAGGAAATACAAATAACATATTGTTCACCATCCCCTCACCCAACAGGAAATTAGGATATTTTTGACGTGACAACGTCTTATAATTCGATAGCGCCGGCTGCACGCACGAAAAAACATGACTCATGCGGCGTTACCTCGCTCTGAGGCGTTCCATGTAAGGCTTGAAGTGCAAGCGAGAGTGCGGAACGAGTGACAAAGAAGCGCAATCGGACGTTGTCACGTTCAACTATCGTCAGTAAACCGACTTTACAGACAATCAATTTTTTCATCCAAAGCTCAACTCGAGAATTCTGAAGTAGACCGTTAAAGCACCTACGGATTAAAGCGGAATACATTTAAACAAAGGGCATCAAAAGTTGACTTGAATACAGGGTGATTCGTAACTTGAGATAATCTCAAAGAAAGTCGCGTGCAAAGCCACGTTTCGCCTTTGAAGCCTTTTTCGGTCGCTCGTGCGCGGGTGAATGTGCCTGTGGGTGGCACCCGCCCACTGCGCACTGCTCGCTTGTAAGGCTTTGTGCGCGCGGAACTAGTGCTGCGTTTAATTGTTTTAATCTTTTGTAATGCACTTTAAAAATCACCCTGTGAATGCGGATTTTCCGGTGCTAAATTACAATTTTTTTATTTGATTTGAAAGAGCATATTCCTAAATCATAATTTGTTCGTAAGTTTATTCTTTGTGTGTTAAATATGTACTATTTTCCAAGTAATGTGAGCTACATAATACAGAAAGTTTAAATCGATTATCTAATTATTATTAATAACAAATGTACTAACCAGCCATGACAAAATCGATTAATTTAGAATTTAAAAAGGAAAACTATTATGCGTGTACTTATAAAGTTCGAAGGTGAAGTTGATTTATTTATTATTAATAATATCGATTTTATAATTCACTCTGTGAACTGTTATGATCTAAGCGCGGATGGTAAAATTCTTTTGTATTTAAATGAGTGTAATTAGTCAGTGTTACTAGCGAAATAATGACGTGATTTTGTGTCGTTTGAAATAATTTTGCATTTCATTTAAATGCGATTAGGAAATATTTTAGTACTTTTAATACTTTTAACCTGGAGTTATACGCCAAGGTTATAAGGTACTTATAATTTATACGTGCAAGAAACTTTTCTTACAATGTTATTTAAACATCATGCCTTTTTCATAAATGAATATCGTTCCTTTGACTCTCGTTATATATATATATTTTTTTTAAACTTTATTAAACTTTTTTGTACACATAGTTACAATAAAAATCTTACAAAATAACAATGCAATTTGTCTTTCTTAATGCCTTATACATAGTATATAATAAATGTATTATAAAACGTTTTTTAATGATTTATATACAGAATAAATTAAAAAAGACGTTTTATAATATATATTATATTGAAGAGTAACTATTAATCTTTTGGTATTTCTCGCAAATTACAGTAAAATTACACTTTTACGATATATTAATTAATTTCTATCGATAAATGGTGTAACATTTCTTATATTCTTGTTTTGTTGTGCAACAAATGATAAAAACACTTGTAATGTTAATAAGTAATGCATCTCTCATTTCGCAAAACGACGCGTAACGTCACACGTCGCACAATACTAACTAATCTAGCTCATTGCAGTTATATTAAAGTAAATAAATGATTCAGAGCATAATTGTTGTGTGTTCATCGGCGCTGGCGCCTCGGTGCGTCACCACTGGGGAATGTTACGTAGTAGGCACATCGGATAGAAAGCGAAGTTTATTGCCTTTAACGGTTATAAATAAATGTGGAGTTGGTACTGTTTTTATGCTCAGGGTTTAGGGCGGTTACGTGACTCGTGATATGGGTGTTTGTTCGTGTATGGGTAGAGATTGGTGTGTTGTTACTGTTGGTCGATGTAGTTTAGTTGATTACCCAGTTTTACCCTACCCAGTTTTAGTTTTAGTTGCTAGTTTTTAAGTCACTGTCGCATTGGGCAAATAACCTGTAATGACATGTGATAATGATGAATAAATAAATGAGGTATTGAAGTAATAGCTTGAATTATATCCTGTGTGTACTAATTTTATTTCTAAGGTTGATTAAATATCAACCTTAGAAATAAAATTGTATTATTAAAATACAAACTACCAGCATTGTATTATTAAAATACAAACTATAAATACATCAGCTTAAAACCGCAGTTTTAATCGCGTGGCACCCCGTAATTTATGTGTTAATCCTGTCTCAAAATCCGGTCAGTTGTTTTTGTGTGAGAATAACGAACATCGACCTATCCTCACAAACACTCGCGTCTATTATTATATGTTATTGTAGTGTGATTGAATAGGTGAGCTTGTTTTTTGCCTCTCAACTGAAATTGCTTCTAAGATTAGGCTAAGAGGTCGAAGTGGATCCTACCCACGATCGTACTGGCCTAATAGGTTTTGGCTACATAATGTCTCAATTTGTTCAGTGTAATAGAAAGCTTTTATTTCTTATCTTTGTCCGTTCCCTTTATTCACGGCAATGATGCAGCTGTTTTGCCTAATGTGGGCGCCGTGAGTCATTTCTCTCGTTTACTCTAAGGATTTACTTTTGTTTGTGGGAAAGTCGCATTTGTTCCTATGAATGGACTGGATACACGCATTGTTTGTATAACAATTAAACAATAAAGTAACACTTGCAGCGGGGATTCTCCGTCGAGTAAAATTGTTCGTAGACACAAACAGGAAGTTGGTTGTTAGTGCGGAAATAGTGCCCCATACATGGAAGGATAGTCAAGATAGTTTTGTTTGTGAACGTCTGGTTTATTAGATTGTATCGCAAATCATTGTACTACTTTTTCTATAAGTGTCTCTAATCTGTAAAGGAACCTAACAAGCATTGCAAGAACAACTTGAAATTGCATACAAAAGATACATAATAAAACAAAGAAAAGCAGTGTTGCTTATTTTATATATGTGAAGTATTTTATTATAAACAGAACATTTGGAGTTGACACGCAAGTTAAGTTGAAACTAAAGGCGTATGGACAATCGAGAAGTGAATGAACCCATGAATAATTTAAATTTTAAACTTCATTCGAAGGATAGTAACGAATTCTATTTATGATGTTAATGCACTTAAAGATTTAACAAAGGAGGAGAGAATCGAGATTTGTTCCGGGTTAAAATAAATTAACGCCCACAAACTTGAAAGGATACATACGCGCAATTCCCAGAATTACACTGAAAAGCTTCTAAACTGCTAGTCGTGAATTACAAACGAGATATTTGTTTTGAAAGTTTAGGTCCCCTAACTCGATGATTTAGCGGTCTAAGCTGGCTAGAAGTTTGAAATATATGGGCATTATTAATGTTGTTGAGAGTGGGAAAATTTGGTAGCATAATATCACTACATAGTATAAAACAAAGTCGCTTTCTCTGTCCCTATGTCCCTATGTCCCTTTGTACGCTTAAGGCTTTTACATGCGCTAATAACCTTGACCATACTTGACGGATCTCAAAACTCTCCCGCTGCACCTTCTTTTTTCCTCGCATTTTGTATTTAAAAAGATACTAATCAGTGAAACAAAATATCCTCGTCAGGGACTGTTGTGTAACTGATAATTTATTAAACATAAAATTTTCAGAGCTCTAAGTCAGCAGGTTACGAAGTTTATAGAGTATTTGCGGAAAAATCGATGACCACGGCACATTTTTTTTCTAGAAATCTATTAACTTTGGAAAAAAGTCCTCGCGAGCAATTAAAGATCAAAGACCATCCTATTTTATATATTTTTTTCGGTATTGTGCTTTATGTTGTACCAGACTTTATAGAGGTTGAACATAGTCGAAATTGCCGGGTAGCGCCTTAAATCTTTGAAACTACGCAACGGATTTTGATGTGGTTTTTTTTAATAGATAGAGTGATTCAAGAGGAAGGTTTATATGTATAATAACATCCATTAAATAAGGGAGAAGTACTGTTATTTTCGAGGTTTCTAATGTGATGTCGTAAAAAGTTACATTTTTTCCGCTTACATTGCAAACGCAGGCTGAACCCTACGAGTTTTATCAAAATAATGTACTAAGTATTCTACATTCTCGTATACACATTGAAAAGGTCTACAGAAAAGTCCGCGATGGTATATGTCTATCTCTTATGGATAACCCACAATACCTTTTTTTTTGTCATTTACTTTTTACGACAAATAATGGCTAATTTTCGAAGCGATTTTAACCAATACAGCATTAATCCTTAACCAATTAAATACCTTGAATACATTGTTCATTTAATATAGATCTATTTGGCCCTTTACACCGTATGATTTAGGGCCGATTTTTCAATCCCGAGATAAACAGTCTAATAACTACCCCTCGAATAGATTTATTCAATTATTTATCTAACTCATAACGGCTCGCCTATTTTTCAATCGTGATTTATTTGATGAATAACTATCTGACCAAATATTTCCATATTGGCAGCTCTGCTCTCGGAGTGGCGAAACAAACATATTAAATCAGTCAGGTTAGAGCGGGATAGAGTCAACTCTTGCAATTTGTCAACAACCGTCATTATGACTCACGTCAGGAGTGCATTTTAAGTTTGTCTTGTATTGCTCTTGTCTTCTATGATTGTTGATTGTTGTTTTGATTCGATTAAAGAGTTTGGTTAAATTTGTGTTTCAATTTATATATTTTACGATAGAAACGACATACTTAAAGGCAGCGTTCGGCAAATTTTCAATGGCATAGTCATCAGTACTATCAAAAACATCAATTTCAATATGATTTTAATTGATAATAATTATATAGAAAGAGGTTTAATTGTTAAAATTCTACGCTCTATGTTATGACATACGAAAATATCCCAAATTTGACGCGTCAGTTGTCAACTCAAACGCCTAACCGTCGAATAGCGCGCTATCTGGCCGTTGGAGCGGCAAATAGATTTATTCCTCAAATAACGTAGTTATTCGATAGATAAGTCCTATTCGTCTATTGAAAAATTGAATATTTTGTTAACTGAAGAATAAAGTCTATCTAGCTGTTTATCTGGGCATTGAAAAATCGGCCCTTAAGTGAATATTTTCGAAGATATTACAGATTTAAAAATTGCGGGACGTAGCGTTTGCGGCGGTACCGGCTATAGTGCGAAGCCGGAGCGGGCCGCTATTATATACAACGTTCACAGTTTTTCTGTAGTGTATTTAGTATCAGCATTGCACCCGTGCGAAGCCGGGGCGGGTCGCTAGTTTATTACTATTTAATACAACAATGTTCAACCAATGCTAGTATGCTGTAGTAATATTATTCAATTGTTTTTACATATTACGTGATATATTTTTGTGGTTAAATCATGACGAGGCAAGTTTTAAAGTTCCAATCCCATTGAACAAAAAACATAAGAATCATTGTAAAAACGTTATAATATAATTAAGTTGTATGTGCATAAAAGAAATAATTACATTAATCATGGATGGAATGCTCTCAGAGTTATGATAATGATTTGTTTATGTTTATAAATAGCTGTAGCGTTATTGACGTGGATATTTTGTAATATAGATATATTTTTAACTCAGCTATTTGAAAGTTGTAAGGACTAAGGTACTATCTATCGGGTTATTGAAACCGCTTGTTTGCTCGTCTTTCTATAGCCATACTGACTTCTTTATAATAATATTATATCCTTTCCTGATAAATTTATTGTATGACATTTATTCGAATAGCAAAAAATATCATGCTAAAGTCCTATTAAAAAGGCAACGTATTGGTCAGAATATTCGTGGGCAGCAAATCTTGTGTCATCATTTAGTATAGTGGCATATACTTTCAGATAATTGGCTTTACTTCTTTCTTATACACGTTGGAAGGTACCTACATATAAAACTACTAGCAGTGCTCCGCGGTTTTACCCGCAATGCTCCGCTCCTATTGGTCTTAGGCCTTCCTCGATAAATGGGCTATCTAAAACCGAAAGAATTTGTCAAATCGGACCAGTAGTTGAGAGATGAGCGCGTTCAAACAAACAAACAAATTCTCAGCTTTATAATATTAGTATAGATTTCGATACAACATACACAATGGACTTTGCGTATATATTATGCATAGTTTTGTCGTTATTTTACGTCGAGCCGTGAGAAAATGCCCCCAGGACTTTGTTTTTTGTTTTTGAATGAATCACAAACATTGTTCACATGCTACTTATATGGTGTTGTTGATACGTAAGGGTTTTAACGAGGTTTTATTAACGTTTTCCTTGCTTGTTTGAGCTGTTTGTTGCAATTGAACAAAATGATAATGTTTTTTTGGACTGTAAGTTGGTGAAACACAATCTGTAAAGGATGTGTTTCCGATTTAAGAATATTATGTTCAATAAATTTGTATTTCTTAAACAGTTGGAATTTGAATTTGGTTTTAACTGTTTTTTATATACGTATTCAACTGGTTAATTTATAAGTTTATCAGGAAAACTCTTCAATTAAAGAATTCCTAATAAGTACTTAAATTTTTATCTTCTATAAGTTCTTAGTTTGCGGTTCAGCTATATTATTACTTATTCACTATTAAATACTTTGATTTATCATAAATGTATAGTACAAAAGTCATTGATCATAACATATGGGCGGTTCCCTGTTAGGCGCTGAATGATTATATTACACACAATTACTGATTGACTAGAGGGAAATAGAGCGAAAATCACATATTATTGAACACATAGAGAGTAAGTGAGCAAATGCTTTTATTGTTTATTGACTATTGTAAATTTACTTGATTCGTTAAGATTTAAATATTATATTTTAACGAATGGTGTGGTTGATATGGAATACTTTCAAAAAGCAATAGTAACAAATGCATAGGATAATGGAAATTGGAAACTCGTGTAAAATGTAAAATGTAGGTATGTTATATTATGCTCGATAAGTTAATCCAATTTTTGACATATAACTAACTAAACTAACCTCCTCCTTTTAAAAAAAATTAGAGTTATTATATCTCAAATAAAGTTTAAGTTTAGTTATGTATAGTCTTTAAATGAAGCAGTATAATTTACACCACAAACATCATTCAACACGCAACCAGGAAATGCATTTGTTGTCCATCTCAGACGTCAACCTTACAAAGTTACAAGTCCTTATCATATAACGACTGGCAGGACACTTGGACTTTGCTCGAAACGAGAAGGAAAGTCCTTCCTCTCTGTCCTGCGCGGTATCTTGCGACGAAATTAGTTATCAGTACAAGTTGAACTCCAAACTTGGTGGAAGTGTCTTTGTTTAATTGTATCTTGGACTTTCTATACCTCTTAATAATATAGACTAATATCTGGCTTTCTGCAGTCATATAGTAGACTGTAGTCAGTAATGTGCCTATGAAGTGCTATTTGTTCTGTTTGCAGTGTATGCCAAATATGAAAAGAACGTCGTTACGTGTGTTCTTCTATAAGGTTTTTGTTTTTTAGTATTGTTAGATAGACAGGTATTGGAGTGACTATTGTCGGAATAGTAGCCTGAAGGTGTAACGTACCTTGTGATATTAACTCGAATGCATAATATGATACTTATCGCACTGGACAAATAAATGTGTGAGTGTGACGGCAAATTCTTCTTCTTCCTATAGACTCGAGTAATAATATGTGACTAACGTACAGTTGATAAGTACAAAAAGATACGGATGAAAACGAATGAAATGTTGATACTTTTTTTTCCTTATAGTGACTGAATATATTATAAAGTTTTAATTCGTAAACAACTACATAATACAAATACAACTTAATCTGTAGCTTCCACTGCCACATATTTACAATCTTTTACAATATTCTCGCTCAACCTTTAAGTATTCTATTTTCGCTCATCCCATATTCTATTTTCGCTCATCCTATATTCAATTTTCGCTCATCCCATATTCTATCCGCTCAGGTGGCAACGGCGTCGAGCGAGATGAGCGTCCGCGAGCGATACCGCGCGCCGCCGCAGCCGGAGCCGCCGCCGCACCGCGTGCGCGCTTCCGACTTGTACCCGCGCCAGCGCACACACTACGATGAGCCCGGATTGGATGCCGGCTTCACGCCCATATGTGGAGAGTTCGTGCAGGTAACCGCTTGAGCTATATTATATGAGATTGATATGCAAAAATGTTAATTGAGAGCAAATACATTGTAGTAATTTAATGGGGTAGAGTCGCAAACAACAAAACTCTGTGTTAGGTACTTATTTTATTGGTATTTCTATGAATTTTTGAAAAGATTATAGGTGAGTGCATTGTAAATACCATATTGATTTCTATTATTTCTATTTTCATGACAAACGACAGTCTGACATGAACTGCTCGTGTTCTGATTCAATCAACGGTTAATATGCTAAACACATGGATACATTTCTTTTGTAAATATTAGTAATGTTTTTATACCTTCAAAAAATATGCCAACAATAATACAGTATAGTATTATTTCTCATTTCATGTTTAAGCTACTTTGTGACCGTGATCCTGTTTTCACCGTAACAAATACCTCTATCACATATAAATTTTTATCGAACACTAAAACAATGTAGATTTGTACACAGAAAGTATATAAACTGATACCAAATTCAAGGTGTATCTTCCATAAACATGCCAACAGACGAAGTAGGTACAACGTGACAGAAATTCAGATTTTATACTACAAATGTTAAAGGGATGAGCATTTGAACATGATATGAGTATCTGAGTGTTTATACGATAATGGTGTACACTATACATACAAATTACCTACCTAGTGTTGGTAGCAAAAATGCAAGGAATTGAGTGGCTTTTTATAACATAGTACCAGCTTCAGCCTGCGATAGATAAAGAAGAGCTTGTGTGCCGAGCACACGTGTCAGAAGTGAAACTTCTTTGGCTAGATTCAAAGATACCAAAATCGTCGTCCTACTCCATGACGTGACGGTATTGCCATGACGCGACCTTCAAATTTTACTCCCAAGGCGCCTAAAGAAGTTTCACTTCAAAACTCTTGACTTCTTTGTAAAAGTCTATATGAATTTACAATTTCAACAATTTTTTTTGAGAATTTTTTGTAAAAGAATAACAAACATTTTGTCAGTTGATTATTTATTTTTGCATTCATATAAACCTTTTGATTTATGTAATATTAGTTATATCTGTTTGAATTTAAACAGGATATGCATAATGCAAACCTGGCAAAGGTCGAGCTTGAGTTCAATGCACGATCAGTTGCTGTAATTATAACGTTATTGGAATAATTAATTTTATTAAATAGGCTAATTATTATTAATGAGATAATGTTTTATTAGTTAATATTTTTATATCCGTTTTTATGTACGTAGATGTGAACAAAGAATATTACACAATTGCATGTGAATAAAATCTCAGTATATTTCCATACCTACATTATAAGGAAAAACATTTTCTGTTTAATGGTGACTGTAAATAAATTTATTCGAATACATAATTAAAAAAATATTATGACTTTTTCCAAAATAGTATTTTTATCTTTCCTTCCCAGACCTAAACATTCTTTACTTAATGTAAAACCAATTTTCAATAAGCCCACATAAATCAATAGTAACATTCGAATAATCCATCTTATTTATTTATTTATTTATTTATTTTATACTTTATTGCACACACATAAGAAAGTCCAAATACAGAAAGAACATAAAATAGAGAAATATATGTACAAACGGCGGCCTTATCGCTAGGTAGCGATCTCTTCCAGGCTACCGTATGTAGGTATATGCGTAAGGAGATCTTACCTGATGTATTACCTAATTACCTAATAAAAATAAGCTTCAAATACTTATATGTATCAAAATTAAATTCTTACAGTGGGTAGGCAGAACGTCAGATGGCGGCACCATAGCCATGTCCAACTACCGCCTACACTTGCAGCCGAGACGGCGGAACGGCGCCGGATCGTCAGTGCCCTTAAGATTAATAGATGCCCTGGAGATCAGGGATCTACTCTGCTTGATTGTGCTGTGCAAACACGGACGGCAGCTAAAGTGAGTATATACGACGCAAATAAACTTATTTGATTTGATTTGAATATATTCACTCTATAGGGCATAATATGCTCTCTAGAGTAGTAGACACGATAGAATAGAATTAGGTGGAACGATGCCCCGGCATCGTCTTCAGTGCCTCTACAACTTGTAATGCCCTAGTTTAATTTGCAGTAAGAGTAGTGTTTAAATAGCTTGGTGAATCATAAGACATTTCTTGTATTATTTTGTCCGAAATAAAGCGAATAGTAAATCTCTTATCTCGAATAAGTATATGAAATCATTGAACATTTAAACATTGAAATTGTATATTTATACATTAATCAAGTAAAAATCAAGCGAAGAATCCCACTCATTTTTACCATATCACATCCTTCCCTTTACATATTTTATATTTGTATAATTCAACGGATATTATTGATAATGACCATCTGTTGGTAACGGGGTTAATGACTGATAGCACACAACATAAAGAAAGTAAAAACTTCCTTCGATAGCATGATAATGGGGCGTTATTCAATTTGTCCGCTTTTGGAGGTGACCTAGAAAGCTGTCACTAATTCCTGATTATAATGCTTAATAATAAGATTAGTTGCTGTGTTATTTGTGGTATAATCAAACAAATATTTTGTGTTGTTGCTATGTCTGGTAAGTGGATAATTAATAATAATGAGTTTTCGTCAGTTGTCGGACAGCCAAACAACGTTGATTAAATTAGTGTTAAAAATACATGATAGAACAAACGAGATATTTCAGATGTATGAATGATAGACAGTGATTCCTAATCCACTTCCTTAATCGTCGACCAGAAAACTGTATGATTGAATTTGACTGGGAATTTAACAAAAGAAAAGTTGAAATAAATTTCAATTGCATAAAAGTTGTATAATGTCGCTACAAAACAAATACTCCTTTATAATCCAAATTTTTATGGTCAAATATAAAAAGTAAGCCTACAGTTTTTATCTTTTATGCTTCAAGGAATTATACCTGATGATACTTGACTGAATAAAAGAAATAGACATTGAAGTGTCACTAAACACAGACAACGCCGCGGGCAATATCTAGTAGCTAGTTTCTATGAAAACGTCTTGAAACAATTCTTATATTCCAAGAAAATATCCTCACACGGAGTGTCAAGCAAACATTCGCATAACATTTGCCGAGTGCGAGCAAACACTCGGCCATTTCTCATTTGCTATACGTACACAAATATTGAATGCTCAGCGTTAGATAGACGGTGTGATTTCGGAATTGTAATGTAGCCGGCAAATATTGTTGAGATCACTGCTAAGAGTTGATTATGGTGGCACTACACATGCATTGAAATTGTTGTTTTCTGAAAACTTATATGTATAACACATATGATTTTTTTAATTTTACCATTTACCATACCATAAAAGGTCAAATAAATAACAGTAGAATATATTCGACATGAATTTTGTCGTAAATTATACATACAACATTCTTATTTCTATTGATGCTTGCAGCATGCAAGACACCAAATGACACCAAAAATAAGTGTGACAGCATACTATAATAAGACACGCAAACATGACGGAATTTGCAATGCAATTTTACCTTAACTTAATGTAAGCAAATTATTCGCCTTGCAATCGCTGCAACTCTACAAATAATTACGAATCTTCTTCAAATATTTTGCAACTGATATTCAATAACATGTTTTATTTATAAACTACTAGCGGTCCGCCCCGGCTTCGCCCGTGGTACCTACATGTTTAAACTATCCTATCTCTCAAGTTGGATCGAACTGCACATGGTGTGCGAATTTTATTATAATCGGTTAAGTGGTTTAGGAGTCCATTGAGGACAAACATTGTGACACGAGATTTATATATATTAAGATTGATTTTATGAATAAATATAAGGGACATGTTATTCGATAACGATCTAATGAACACAGTAAATATAGTAATTAAGCAGTAAGAGCATTCCCATTTATTAGAGGAAAATAAAAATAAAATATATTTATAAAGTAATTTACCTTTCCAGGTGTTCCTTCAACACAAGCGAGCAATGCCTAGAATGGTGGAGGCGGCTCGGTACAGCGCTAACACCGATCACGTCGCTACAGGAAACGTTCGCAGCGGCGTACGCGGCGTGGGCGAAAGAACAACCGCCCTCGTCGGTGCACAGAGCGCTAATGAGCGCTTCGCACGCGCCGCAGAGGCATTGGTTCGGCCCAGAGGTGAGAACTACCCGCATTTTGCTTGGTTGGTATGTTTGGTGTTTTTGTGATTAGTTGATTGTTATTTTTATTGTTATTGTGAAATTAGATATAGAATCCTTTTATTAAATTTAGCTTGACGTAACTTACTTAAAAATATTGTTATGCATATTGTATTTCGTTTGATTTAACATACAGTTTATTTATCGCGGAAATTAGAAGTAGATGTTTGGTGTTTTTGTGATTAGTTGATTGTTATTTTTATTGTTATTGTGAAATTAGATATAGAATCCTTTTATTAAATTTAGCTTGACGTAACTTACTTAAAAATATTGTTATGCATATTGTATTTCGTTTGATTTAACATACAGTTTATTTATCGCGGAAATTAGAAGTAGATTAAAATAATTTTTGACAAAATTAATGATTTAGGTATATAATTAACGCTTATTTGTCGTTAAGCTCTTTATTCAGTGTAATATGTTTGTTTTCCAGTTGGAAAGGTTGGGGTTCTCACCAAAAGGCCCGTGGCGAGTGACAGCTGCCAATGCGGAATACAAACTGTGCTCATCGTACCCGCCTCTATTGATAGTACCCGCGACCATCGGTGATGAACAACTGGAGTCTGTTGCACGGTGAGAAAATGTTGAATTATCTACATGAAGGTCTATATTATTACTTATTGATTTTGTTTATAAAAATCACTGCATAATTTGAACCATATATCCTGAGAACTTTCAATAGTTTTACTTTTATTGACCTTAGAGGTTGGTTTCAATAAATCTTTTAATTTGAAAACCTATGAGAACTTTTTGTGTGAAAAGTGCAATAAATATCCACATACCATCACAAATTTTCTTGTTTGTTATAATAACGGCATCCTATTCTGATTAATATGTATGATTAATTATTGAAATAATCATTTATTACCTGTAGGTTTCGAGCTATGCGCCGCATACCAGCGGTAGTATGGCGGCATCGTGGTACAGGCGCGGTTATAGCTCGCTCCTCTCAACCAGAAGTGGGCTGGTTCGGCTGGCGCTCCAGTGACGATGAGGGGCTGCTGGCTGCGTTCGTAGCTGCGTGTAATGCGGACAAACAGACGCCTAATAAGGTGAGACAAGTGGAGAATGTGTCAGACGCTTCATAAGGGGAGACGAGTGGTGTAGGTGCGGTTATAGCCCGATCCTCTCAACCAGAAGTGGGCTGGTTCGGCTGGCGCTCCAGTGACGATGAGGGGCTGCTGGCTGCGTTCGTAGCTGCGTGTAATGCGGACAAACAGACGCCTAATAAGGTAAGACAAGTGGAGAATGTGTCAGACGCTTCATAAGGGGAGACGAGTGGTGTAGGTGCGGTTATAGCCCGATCCTCTCAACCAGAAGTGGGCTGGTTCGGCTGGCGCTCCAGTGACGATGAGGGGCTGCTGGCTGCGTTCGTAGCTGCGTGTAATGCGGACAAACAGACGCCTAATAAGGTAAGACAAGTGGAGAATGTGTCAGACGCTTCATAAGGGGAGACGAGTGGTGTAGGTGCGGTTATAGCTCGATCCTCTCAACCAGAAGTGCTTAAAAAGGACCAGACAGCATGGTTGAATGTTTTTTGATAACTAGAATGTGTGTGTGTAAACAATTACTATATAAGTATAATGTTATTTTTCGTGATAAGTTTTGGAATGAATACGGAATGTGCGAGGATCAAGTTCATATGGCTTGTTGTATAGCTGCATTTTGAAAGTGAGGGCCAAAATTTTCTAAGCATGTCTTTGACAGTCAATAAAAAATGAGTTATTTATGATGATGTTCGTTAATGTTCTTGTTTATTTAATTATGCGTGTTATTTTTTGTTCAAATTTTTTATTTTGTAATTCCTCAATCCATACTAATATTATAAATGCGAAAGTAACTCTGTCTGTCTGTCTGTTACTCAATCACGCCTAAACTGCTGAACCAATTTTCATGAAATTTGGTATGGAGATATTTTGATACCCGAGAAAGGACATAGGCTACTTTTTATCCCGGGAAAATGACGCAATCCCGGAAATCTCACGGGAACGGGAACTATGCGGGTTTTTCTTTGAATGCGCGGGCGAAGCCGCGGGCGGAAACCTAGTTATTAATATATTGCCACCAATATTCCAGCAACTCAAGCTGCTAATAGTGGACGCGCGCTCCTTCGCCTCAGCGGTGACGAACCGAGCACGAGGTGGTGGCTGCGAGTGCCAGCAGTACTACCCGCACGCGGACATACAGTTCATGAGCCTGCCGAACATTCACCACGTGCGCAAGAGCTTCCAGCAGCTGCGAGCGTTGGTGGCCGAGCCGAGCGATCAGGCCAAGTGCGTAAATAGCTTTATTTCTTGTTTTTTTACCTGTAACATTGCCCGAAAAAATTAATTTACCCTACTATTTCTAGTGCATCTTTCTTTTATGTTACAGCTTATTTCTGATATAATATTAACCCTTAGGACGCTTGTGCACTACAAGGAATTTTACTGTCCGGCATTCCGATTTTTTACGGTCCGGTATGGCACGCCATTAGGGCGCTTGTGCACTACAAGGAATTTTACTGTCCGGCATTCCGATTTTTTTACGGTCCGGTATGGCACGCCATTAATCTAAATGCTAGCTTGTGCACTATACGTAATTTTACTGTCCGACATTTCACTTTTCCCTATTCCGGATGGTTTTTTGTGTCTACGAGTCGCTGTAGATATAATTGTTTTCGAATTCCCACTTGCTTGGATTTTACTCTTTTTACAGCATATGCCAATTGAAAGCAAGCTCTTGTTTTACTTCCTTTTAGCTGGCAATGTGATTTGAAAAGTCGGTACTGTTATTTATTTATAATTATTATCTAAGTAAGTGTTGGTAAGTTAAAGTGGGAATAGCTTTAGCTCCTCGTCACCGATTAAAATAAATAAGTGAAACACGCATTTTAAATCTCTTACGGAACTTTACTTTTTATTATAATGAAGTAATATAATATTTCATCTTCTATATTTTTTACTCGTTTCTTGTAAAATGCAAAAACAATCATTTATGATAGCATTATACCGCCAAACTTCCTTGAACTGTCTCGCACTGATCCGAGTAAAGACGGACAGGTGCACAAGCCAATTCATCGGTTTTTTCATGCCAAACCGGACCGTAAAAAATCGGAATGCCGGACAGTAAAATTCCTTGTAGTGCACAAGCGCCCTTAATCTAAATGCTAGCTTGTGCACTATACGTAATTTTACTGTCCGACATTTCACTTTTCCCTATTCCGGATGGTTTTTTGTGTCTACGAGTCGCTGTAGATATAATTGTTTTCGAATGCCCACTTGCTTGGATTTTACTCTTTTTATAGCATATGCCAATTGAAAGCAAGCTCTTGTTTTACTTCCTTTTAGCTGGCAATGTGATTTGAAAAGTCGGTATTGTTATTTTTATATACATTGACCTATAATTATTATGATAATAATATTATCTAAGTAAGTGTTGGTAAGTTAAAGTTCAAGTGGGAATAGCTTTAGCTCCTCGTCACCGATTAAAATAAATAAGTGAAACACGCATTTTAAATCTCTTACGGAACTTTACTTTTTATTATAACGAAGTAATATAATATTTCATCTTCTATATTTTTTACTCGTTTCTTGTAAAATGCAAAAACAATCATTTATGATAAAATAGCATTATACCGCCAAACTTCCTTGAACTGTACCGCACTGATCCGAGTAAAGACGCGACAGGTGCACAAGCCAATTCATCGGTTTTTTCATGCCAAACCGGACCGTAAAAAATCGGAATGCCGGACAGTAAAATTCCTTGTAGTGCACAAGCGCCCTTAACACTGTCTGATAAAAATTGAAATTACCATATTCTTGTTAGTGTCTATAACTTCTTTTTTTATTATATTTATTCGCACCTTTATTTAGAGATAACTTGGAGAAAAATGTTCAATTAAGTTTTTTTTGTGACTAATTATAATATTTTCGTTTTACAGTTGGCACAGCAACCTGGAGCGGACTTTGTGGCCGCAGTATCTATCGGGCATAGCGCGGGCTGCTAGCGGTGTAGCGCGAGCTGTGTGCGCGGGCCGGCCGGTGTTAGTGCACTGTTCGGACGGCTGGGACCGCACGCCGCAGCTCGTGGCCGCCGCGCAGCTGCTGCTCGACCCGCACTACCGCACGCTCGAGGTGAGTGTGTGCACTGCATATACAGACACGTACATGCGTATACGCTTTACGCACACACATGCCAACCAACGGTCACACATGTATATGTTTTTTTTATAAATTAATAAAGAATAGAAAATTTATATTTATAAAGCATTTTAAATTTCACATCTTAAGTGTTTTTTTTTTTTTTCTTTTCATCAATTAATACTTACGTTTTCTAGCTATATTATTTTTAACTTTAAAACTCCTCATAATTAACATATGCACATGTACGCTACATGCACGCGCGTGCACAAACGCATTTATAAACACCTACATACACACTGCACACATACTATCTACATACAGGCATAATAAAATACATCTGATGCGTGTAACGGAAACAAATATCTGTTTTAGGAAATAGTGGCATGCTTTGCTCACTACAAATACGTTTAACTTATTCTCAAAATTTATTTAACCATTTTTTATGTTTTTTTTTTACTGAAGTTTGCTTTACTGAAGTCATACAATATAATAAAACGTTTAACCCCTCAAACCCGAGGTCAAACTATCAAAATCTGAATGACAGCGCATGCGTAATTTCTAAAATGGCGACCTGAAATTGCCTTTCACAAAAAAATTAATTATTCCGCATTCAAGCCATATTTTATCATTCTAAAAACGACAATTTACTCATTGATATATTTCCTATCTTATAAAAATTGATATGATTATTAGGTACCAAGAAAGTATAGCTGTTTTACATGTCCAAAGTTTGCAAACGTGTTCTATGGACTAGATTGCAAAAAATAAATGCATTCTCAGTTATAATACAAATAACAAGGACCTATGCTATCCACTTATGTAAACAATTTGACGAATAACACTGAGATGTTTATAAAAACGGCACTTGAAACACGACCCGACGAAACAATAACATCACTAGGGATGTACCTATTCTTTTTCTAGTTTATCGATAGTCACGTTTTGTGTAAGGAATACAAGTATAGGGTAATAAAAAAATACAACATGTTACAATTGCTTTATTTGCACGAAAAATATAAACAGTGGTTATAATGTTCATCATCATCATCATCATCATTGCGTTCAACTCAATTTGAAATAAATATATTGCTGGATATGTGTATTTCCTAATCGGCGGCATTCCCATAAAATTCTTGTTATTATACCGAAGGCTATTATCTCCATCCTGTGAAAAAACAAAACATTTTTATCTATACAAATATTATAAAGACGAAAAGTTTGTATGTATGTATGGTTTTCACGCATTATTCGCACGCATATTATTCTGGCGAATACACAAACTTTCATATTTACAAATACATATCATTATATTATACATCCAACCATAATCATCTGTCGACCTATCGATAAAGCTATCGACAATCCTCCGTAACTATTCAAATACGCCTTGCAAGCCATTCACCACCGTACATTCATACAAATAGGGATCAAAATGGCGTGCTTGGAATTTATCAAGAAAACCGTTATTTTGATACATCGAATACAGAAATTCTCGTATTTTTATTACAAGATTTCTAATAAAAATGATTAGAAAAAAGGTCAAATCTGAATGGAAACTAGTTTCAATTGAGTGTTTTAGTAATTTTATAGTATTCACGAAGCTAAATCGCAATGAATTCTCCGGAAATATGCGACAATAGGTAGTCACTTTTGAACTTGAAAATCACTGATATTACAATGTATTTTTTACAACCAATTATCTACAGAGCTTCAATATATGCACAATAACACAGTTTAGTAACAGTTATCCGATATTTTATAGTTCTTACCTTACAAAAATCCAATAATCACGCACGCGTTGTTCACTGACACGTAAACAATAGGGCCTCTTATACGTAGATAAAAAATATAGAAGCGTCCATAGTTCACTGAATTCTATCGTTTGACTCTATGGCATATTTATCAATGTTTGTCTATGACTAAACTTGTTCAAACAAAAGTAGACTCTAAATATATTAAATTTCGGGTTAAAGTCGATGAGGAAGCGCGGCCCGATCGGGCCTCTCGGTGTTGAACAGAATGGCGTATTACGTCATAGCGCGGCCCGATCGGGCCGCTCGGTGGTCAACGGGTTAAATAAATCGTTTATTTTTCACCATAATTTGCTACATACATTTAATAACTTAGGCTCCTAATCCATACTAATATTATAAATGCGAAAGTAACTCTGTCTGTCTGTCTGTTACTCAATCACGCCTAAACTACTGAACTAATTTGCATGAAATTTGGTATGGAGATATTTTGATACCCGAGAAAGGACATAGGCTACCTTTTATTGCGACATATGTACCACGGGCGAAGCCGGGGCGGACCACTAGTATAGTTATAAACTGGTTTTCAGGAGCCTGTGTTCACACTAAGATATATTACACTATTACAATAATATATATAAACTAGCGGCCCGCCCCGGCTTCGCCCGTGGTACATATGAAAAATAGATGTTGGCCGATTCTCAGACTTACCCGATATGCACAGAAAATTTCATGAGAATCGGTCCACCCGTTTCGGAGGAGTATGCAGACTAACATTGTGACACGAGAATTTTATATATAAGATTTTACAATACTTTTGCCTTAAATTGTATGGTACACTATAATTACACATTAAAACAACACTTAATATTCATTGTGTTAATATTAATTGTATTTATCGCAGGGTTTCCGCACACTGATCGAGCGCGAGTGGCTCGACTTCGGGCACAAGTTCGCTGAGCGCTGCGGGCACCAGGTCGGCGGGGAGGACCCCAACGAGCGATCGCCGATCTTCTTGCAGTGGTTGCATCTCGTGTATCAGTTGATGCTGCAGTTTCCATGCGCTTTCGAATTCAATGAGGCGTATTTGGTGAGTGCTGGCGTGGAATATATGATGGGTCATGTTTTGGGGGTATTAACTTTTCATGTTAGAAAAAAATATTAAAGATTTGAGTATTTATAAGACCAATGTTACAAATCTACTCGATAAAAACAATTTATGAAAGTCTATTTAAAAGTAAATGAATTGTAGTGTGATGTCATTTCACTTTGCTGACGTTGTTGACCGAAATATTTTTTTCCATTTATGCTATTTCAGGACAAAATATCTATTTGCATATAAAATTAAGTAGCTACGTTCGTTTTTCCGATACAATTTAAATTGATTTGCGGAATCATCATACCATCATACTCATCATTTGGAATACCACTTTTTCCCATACTATACGACTCAAATTCCGCACTCTACAGACACACCCCGGACACTCCATACAAAATTATCGTTTTGACAGTCACACTGTAGAGACTGCAAATGTGTGTGTTAACGCTTTATGGTTGGCACATTGGGACTAGGGTAAAAAAAAATTCGCGTTTTTCTGATGAAATACATCCGTAAACAGCACAATATCTAACCATTTTCTACGAAAACCGATAATCACAAATCTAAAATAATAAAATTACTTTAAGTCAATTTGATTAATGTTGTCAATCTTCGTTTCGTATCGTCCTTGCAGAAAAATGCGGACCATTTTTAGGCTGATCGTGCGGGGTGAGGTAAGTGTTTAATTTTGGCGGGAGGCGGAGAGTGTCCGTTCTGCGTTTAGCTACTATTATGTATTGTGTGCTACAGATAAAGCTGGCGACACACGTGCACTCGTGCATGTTCGGCACGTTCCTGTGCAACAGCCGGCGGGAGCGCGCGGACTGCGCCGCGAGCACGCCGCACGTGTGGCACCTGCTGGCCGCGCCCGCCTACCGCAACCACCTGTACGCGCCCAACCACGATCAGGTACTTAGTATTACTTTAAAAAATTGGTTGTCTGTAAAGTCGGTTTACTGACGATAGTTGAACGTGACAACGACCGATTGTGCTTCTTTGTCGCTCGTTCCGCGCTCTCGCTTGCACTTCAAGCCCTACATCGAACGCCTCAGAGCGAGGTAACGCCGCATGAGTCATGTTTTTTCATGCGTGCAGCCGGCTCTATCGAATTATAAGACGTTGTCACGTCAAAAAATGTGTGCGTGTACTAGTGTACACACGTAAGAAGTGAAACTTTTTTAGGACCTTATTTAAAAAAAAAAAGACGGATTGCACTCCGGGAGTGCCGGCAGAAGTGAAAACTTGATTATTAACGTTGAGCATGTTTGATATTACGTCTTACGCTTTTTCGATCAGGTCACGTGTCCTGACGCGAGTTTAAGATTTTATACCCATTACAGAAAAAGTGCTCAACGCCGCTAAAGAAGTTTTCACTTCAATAATTTACTATAGGCAACTTTACAGAAATACGTCGAATCACGCGTAGTAGGGATGAGAAAAAGATGGCGCGTAACGGAAAAATGTCACGCGTAACGAAAAAATGTTACACTAAATTTTTTTTCAACCCCGATAAAGAAGTTTCACTTCAATAAAGGAATGTTTCCTTTCAGCAAAATTCGCTATCTCAAATTATTTGAAGTACTTTCCCTCCACGGCTCATAGAAAATTTTCACACTGTATATTGTTACCACGATCAGGTACGTGGCACGCTCATGTTGCGGGCACGCCACGCGTATGGTGCGTGCTTAATTTGTTAAAACTTGTGTCTAAAAGAGTAGTGTTAGGTAGCAGATGCGTTTTATATAAGCTACAGGCAAACTGCAATTTGGTCTCAAACTTTTTTTTTTGTTACCAATGATGAATCGGCGTTTTTAAATGTTGCTCTTTCTAAAGATGCATAATCATTCTATTTCATTCATTACAATTCAAGTCTATTCAAATTCACATTAATTACAATGAAACCGTTCAACTTTCATCACGTGATGTACTTTCATAAAGTACTAGCGGTCCGCCCCGGCTTCGCCCGTGGTACATATTTACGTTATCTCTACATAAGAACCATCCTCGTACTTCAAGGAATATAATAAAAAAAGAATTATCGAAATCGGTCCACCCGTTCACGCGTGATGCCGTGACCAAGGAAAACAGGTTTCATTTTTATATATGTATATAGATTAAAAATTACATTAGAAAATATTGTTTTTATAATGTATATTTCCCACAGGTGATCTGGCCGGAATGCAGCGTGCGTTCAATGCAAATCTGGTGGGGAGGCCTAGGCGGGGTGGAGGGCGAAGGCGACGCGGAGGGCGAAGCCCGAGCGCTCGACCCACCGCCCGCGCCGCTGTTTGCACCAGATGCTGCGCCCGCGCTGCCGCATAACGGTACGAGATTATGCTCTTGTAAAAACGACTTTAAGTCAGTGGAATAAGGTCGATTTTAGTTTGCTATTGACCAGCGAATGAGTTGTTAAAATATATTGTTTTTCTTTGTTAATAGGTACGCACGTTTATGTAAATACTAATAAGCTTGACTTTTCTTAATGCTTGTTCCTTTTGATTAGAATTTTTCAAACACACTTCGACAGTTTAACAATTTTTATATAGTATTGTGAGTACATGTAGTTGTTTTTAGTTACCTTACCTTACTAGTACCAATTTTTTTTTTTTTTTTTTTTTTTTTGTATAAAACGCACGTACAAAGGAGTGATATTAAATGACGTGTAAATTTGCAGGTTTCATGACAAAAACGCGATCCTGTGATAACTTATTGAATGAAGGCGAGAAGCGAACGACGCAGAGGCGGTGTAGTGACCCCAGCATAGCGCCCGATGTTATGTGAGTAGACCTTGTCATATTTATTTGTGAAGGTGCATTCGGAAAAAAAGAATTAATTTAACAAAACTTGAATTTAATAAATATAAAGATATCCGTGATATATTTTCTACGTATTAAAATCCTTAAAACCAAAATAAAAAAAAAAACTATTTCAAAACATGACGTGCGTCGTGCCCATTTTTTAATTTTTTATTGAGGGTTAAACAGTACAATTATCTACATCTTTCTTGACACAAAGACTAAAAAGTACATAAAAAATGCCAAAAACATCACCAAAACCAACTTTAATATCGCTCAATTCATATCAAAACAGTCAAAAAAATAAAATTATTTTTTTCCAGTAAATTATCACTAGTAGTGAACGGAAGAACCATCGAAGGGGAGAAAGAGAAGGAGCGATCGGAGTGCGGCGTCGCACTCACAGACAGTTGTGTGGATTCCTTGCCGCAGACTTGCTTAACGCATGCCGAGAGTGAGGATCAGGTACTACTCTATCTATTTAAATAAATAGCATCAAAATCCGTTGCGTAGTTTTAAAGATTTAAACTTACATAGGGATAGAACTGTATCTGTGTCTTCCTTTTATTTCTATTTGACATACCAGATTTTATAAGAGAAGATATTATTTCTTTAATACACTCTTTTTTGCATCGGTTTCTGTTTCTGTTTTCATATTTTTTATGAAAAACACTCCTGCACAATTTACTTCGCCTTCTAAAAAATAAGTTGATTATTATTTTTTTCTTCTAGGTTGTCAGCCTCCACCCAGACTACTTCGACAGCCAACCGCGCGACATTACCAGCAATTCTTCATCGCTCGAGCGAGAACTCGCTTCCGTAGCTGAGAACAAACAGACAGACGAAATACCGCTTGTTAACGGTGACGTGTGCGTTGACGTCACAGATAGCGGCACGCCGGTGGACGAGCGGAACGTTTTCGACTGCGATCTATACACCGATGTTATAGAGATGGCCGATGTGAGTGTAGTTTTTTGACGTGACAACGTCTTATAATTCGATTGAGCCGGCTGCACGCACGAAAAAACATGACTCATGCGGCGTTACCTCGCTCTGAGGCGTTCCATGTAAGGCTTGAAGTGCAAGCGAGAGCGCGGAACGAGCGACAAAGAAGCACAATCGGACGTTGTCACGTTCAACTATCGTCAGTAAACCGACTTTACAGACAACCAATTTTTTTTTAATAATAATTAAGTTTAGAGTTGGATTCATCGTATTCTGATAATGTCCCTAATATCGTATTTGACACTTTTTGACGCAGATTTTCTTATTTTTTAAATATATGAGACGTGGAGACAGTTAAGATGCGTAACTTGTTATATTATTTGTCAATTTATATGACAAGCTGACAAAACATACCCAGAAGTTGTGAAACCGTATAGACGCGTATAAGTCTATTCCATGACGTAAATGAGTCATTAATTGTGTCGTATGAAATAACTTTTCTGAGCCAATCATAATAAATTTAAATGTCGACATGTAGTTTGTCTCAAATGATTTTATATTAAAACACATTTTAATTTATTCCAGACATCAAGAGAAGTTGGCAGAACGAGAAACATAAGTATAACGTGGCGATCCATATCGGAATCGAGTAACCAATCGTCAACCGGCTTCGACATCCCAGAGAACTCGCCACAGAGCCGAATAGACCCCAGCCCACCGAGATTAGACCAAATCATAGACAACAGAAGCTCGTCAGACAGAGACACGCCCACCATAGACAACCGGAACTCCTCCGATAGAGAAACACCGATCATAGACAATTGCAACTCCACAGAGGGGGATATAGTCAATCACAATGTAGTCAATGGTTCGACCAATCATAATCGGGAAAACGGTGTTAGTAACGGCTCTGTAAATGGCATTGTTGATGTTACGGCGAAGTTTTTAGAAGTTGAATTAAATGGTATGTTGTTTTTCTATCTTCTATAATTTAACTATTGAATTTACGCTTAATTTTGACTGTATATAATTTACGATAAAATTCACCTTTTTATCCTTACCCTTTATCTACGTAAAAGGTCATCAGTAAGATAGATATAAACTACATATTTTATCGTAGGCCCCACCTCATCGCACACTATGAATGAAATAATATAAAAAGACCTTCAATTGACAAAAAAATGTAAAATGTAATTGACTTTTAAACTAATTAATGTCATGTCTAGAAACTATCCCAATTCTCTCTAGCAATTTCGATTACCTCTCAATACATAACAGTTCACATAATGAAAAATCTAATATAATCAAATATAAAAAAATATTTATACCTATAGGTGGTGGCGTATCATCGAGCGGCGCTAGTTCAGAGAGCGACGGTGAAATGCGCGAGGTTCGAACCTCGGACCCGTCCAGGGGCAGAGTGCCGAGCCAACTCACTCTGTGCCCAGCGTCACCGAGGCGACCGGCTTGCTGTCATTGTAGTACAGGTATTTATTTTACACTATTTGAAACAAATAAAACGCACTTCCTAATTATTCTGCAACTTGGAAATGTTTCTACAACTTAGAAGTGGTTTGCTTAAAAATCCAAGTCATATCGTCTTTTACATGTGCTATTATTGACGGTTCTACATGCCAATTAGTGTTTTTTTTTTTTTTTTACAATTGATTAAAACGATAGATGCAATAAGGTACAGCGTGTAATTAACAAGTTTGATTTCTTAAAAATCCATTAAAATGTTATAAGATGAAAGTTCTTCTTTTGAAAAGGAATGTTTTCTTTCTTAATTTTTTCATATCATTATTTACCCTTCATGTGACATTATAAATCCATCCTTATTTTATATTTTATTTATTTAATTTTTAAGCTATTGCATAGCTTCTATCGCGGGCCTTGAGCGCGGGGACCGAATCCAGAAATTTAGTAACGAAAAACCTCACGCTCCCCACTCCGACGGGCGCGGAGGTGTGGCTTGAAGGCATGCTACGCAATTGCTTTACCGCGGTAGTCCCCGAGTGCCACACGTCTTTTTTTCTACTTATTACTTGTTCGTCAGGTAGCATTAAATCTCCACCATACATTTGGGTCAAATGACTCGACTTGGATATGCAGGTCTCTTTCTTTCGTATAGAAACTAGCGTGCCGTCTCTTTTTGGGCTTTCAAATGCTATACGTTTGCGTAACCGGGACCATCATTTTCGAACGATTACTTACATATAACGCATCTACGCCTTTTATATCGTATCGTTGTTGTATAATATAATCTTTTGACTGACCGGTTGGCTTGGTTGTTAGTGGCTCTGCCTTCCAAGCCAGAGGTCGTGGGTTCTATTCCCACCCGGGGCAAATATTTGTGTGATGAACATAGATGTTTGCTCTGTGTCTGGGTGTTAATTATCTATATATAAGTATTTATTTAAAAATTATATATGTATGTTTATCAGCCATCTGGTTTCCATAACACAAGCGAAAGCTTAGTATGGGATCAGATTGTGCCGTGTGTGAAAATTGTCCTGAAATATTTTAATCTCTTCTCCCCCAGGTCGGTACAGCACCGCGTGCTGGTGCGGCGTGTGCGGCGTGTGCGGCGTGTGCGGCGTGTGCGGCGCGGGCGCGGGCGAGTGCGGCGCGGCGGCACGGTGCGTGTGCGGGGCGGGCACGGTGCGGGCACACCACTCGCTGGACGGCCTGCCGCCCGCCGACAACCCCACGCAGGCGCGGCTGCACCAGATTATACTGTATCAGAAGGTGATTTGTTATCTATACTAATATTATAAAGAGGAAAGGTTTGTAATTATGTATGTATGTATGTATGTATGGTTTTCACGCATAAACTACTGGACCGATTTCAAAAATTCTTTCACCATTAGAAAGCTGCATCTTCACTGAGCAACATAGGCTATATTGCATTTTCAAAAAAATTAGAGATCCTTACCAAAAATGCAATAATGTAACCCAAGGTGTAAAAAATTCCTTAATAAATATTCTGTCATCGCGTGCGCTGCGGAATCTATTTCTTGAAGTACGAGGATGGTTCTTATGAAAAAAAAACGTAAACATGTAGGTACCACGGGCGAAGCCGGGGCGGACCGCTAGTTGTTATTATACAGGGTGTCACAAAAGCAATGTGTTAAGCTCTATAGGAGTTGAAGTGTTAAATGCGCTGATTGCGGAATAAATACTCTTAAATTTCAGGCGCATTTTATTTTTTTCCATTTAGATGGATTCTTTAAAACTATGTGTACCCCCCTGAGTGGGAATCCGTTTCGATGGCGTGGTTTTCATATAAAAATGTCTGTATTAGGTATAATATAATACACTTAGGCCCGATTTTTCAATCCTTGGTTAAAACTTACCCGTCCAATAAAGTATTACGCAATAATATTAAAATGTCACCTGTAAACTGTCAAATACGGGCAAGAAGAATACATTTTTGAAATGGTAGTTTAATACGTTATTCAACGAATAAGTTTTAACCAACGATTGAAAAATCAGCCCTTAATATAAAAACTGTCACCTGTGTTGATCATGTCAATACGCGCTCGTGAAAATTAATAAGTAGTATTAAAAATATAAATTGTTTACGTGTTGAAGTGTGCTAAAAGTGAAATACAGAACTTAAAGTTATCACAAAATCATTAACACATAGTTTTACTGAGTTAAAATCGAGAAACAGTGAAGTAAAAATACTGTGGGACATCTAAAACTTTATGAAATTGTTGATTACCCTCGCATTGTGTCATTCGACAACTGTCAGTGTCTTTTTTGCGATACTGGATACAAGTTATTTGGTGATAGGGTTACCAGACGAAAACATCGTCAAATTGACATCGTGTTATAGTATTATTTTTGCAATTTTTATTTAGTATCGTATACACATAACTATAACATATACCTTTGTCCCACAGAAAGTGGTAGAAGAGCTGAGCGGTCAGTTACGCGAAGCGCGCGAGGCGTTACGCCGCGCGTCCCCCCCCGCGCCGCACCGCCGGCCCCCGCCCCCGCAGATAGACACGCATACGGTGAGACTTATGTTTTATTTTGACTGACCGGTTGGCTTGGTTGGTAGTGGCCCTGCCTTCCAAGCCAGAGGTCGTGGGTTCGATTCCCACCCGGGGCAAATATTTGTGTGATGAACATAGATGTTTGCTCTGTGTCTGGGTGTTAATTATCTATATAAGTATGTATTTAAAATTATATATGTATGACGGAAGAAGGGGCCAAAGGCTATTTTTAAAAGAGTGACGTCAGCAATTCTGACGTCACCATCATCAGAGCAGGCGCTCATACTCGAAGTAGAACGCCCGTAGGTATTTTTACTGCCTTTTTAATTCACGTCGAAATTACTAATTTTAGAGAGAGCTCCGAACGCTCCAACGGCCGGCGAGTGAATGTGCTCTGTGCAGCAAGGGTCTTCACACACGCGGCCTCCGAAGGAGGCTGCGTGGGGGATGCTGTTCAGGACGATTCGTCCTCTGCAGCAGGTTGATAGCGCTGCCCGCTAATACGGGCAGGTTACTGGGAGGACGAATCGCCCTGTTTAGGAATAGAAATTTTTGTAGATTGGGGCACAGTATAGGAGACTGTGCCCGACTTAGAGACTTTGAACCTTTTCGCATTTTGCGAAGACTCGACCGACCTGTGTTTGGTTTTACGAGCCCGTCTTAGACTTGTGTCTAAGCCGGGGACGGACAGGGAACCCGGGAGCGACACAAAACCGATGGGTGTGGTAGGAGGCGCCAATAGCGCGTGGGAGTGGGCGGTGGATTGGCTGGGTACGTTGTGTACCGACTGTGTAGGAGTTATGCAGGGTGAGGCGACAGACGGCGCGATAGAGAGCGCCGTCGCAGGCGAAGCTTGCGTGGGTGGGGGCGTTGTATAGGATTGCGCTATTTGCGCGTGGGAGTAGGTTTGGTAGGAGGGAATAGTGAGGGGCGCACAGAGTGCGTGGGCGGTAGGTGGCGCTGGAAGCGCGGTATGGGGCGCCGGCATTGTTTGCAATGCCGGTGGTGAGGACGGCGTGTTCGCCTTAGGAGAGGGGGGTGGTAACAGGTCGCGCGGATTTGGACGACGCGACCCGGGAATAGCGCGGTGCGGAGCAATCTCTCGGAGGTGATCATGAGAGGAAGCGTCCGCCCGCGAGAACATATTTCGGGAGAGACGAAGGATAAACTCATCCAGCGTTTCTACACCGAGATCGCTACGTATTAGCTCGTTTCTCACATACCTCGGCGCACCGACGATAGCGCGTAATGCGAGTGACTGCCGCGCACGCATTCTGCGGCGCAGGCTCTCACACACATACACATACCAGGCGGGCGCGGCTTACGTGAGGAGCGGCCGTAGGTAGGTTTTATAAACGCTTACCTTTATACGCAGCGGGAGTTCAGAGTATAACACCGGACGAAGTATGGCGTGGGCGGCTTTGCACTTGTTAATTACCTGCTTCACGTGGCTGTTAAAGCGAAGCCGGCAATCAATAGTTACACCTAGGTAAAGGACGGTATCGGACCATGGGATCTGCTCACCAGCCAGAGTGAGTTGGTGGGAGGGAGTCAAACCACCGAACCGAATCACCTGTGTCTTTCGTGCGTTGACAGATATCCGCCAACGCTCGAAATACGCAGGCAACTCATCAAGCCAGCGTTGCGCCTTAACCATCGCATGCGTTGTGTTCAACGATGCGGCGATCAAAGCTACATCGATGTGCTCTGTGCCGTCGGGCGATCGCATTTAAAGCAAACCATGACTCACAAGAATTAGTTTGAGTGTTGCCACTCAAATTTTTACAATGAATTTTTATCATTTTTAACAAAGATTAATTATTTCGTTAATTTAATTATTTCATTAGTGGTTGATTAATGAATCAACCACTTATTTAAAAAGATCAAAGTAAATTTTAGCTAGTTATAATTATTTAGTAGTTTGAGGGTAGTCGTTTATCGTCGTTGCGCCGACATGTATGTTTATCAGCCATCTGGTTTCCATAACACAAGCGAAAGCTTAGTATGGGATCAGATCGTGCCGTGTGTGAAAATATTTAATTTCTTTAAATATTTTTTTTAAATTTTATTTTGGGCTAGTGTGCGTTTGGGCAATGTTTGTAAAGAAGAAATTATGATATCTTCAGGTTCTGTCGAGTTTAACAATTATTATAAATGCGAAAGTGTGTTGGTTTGTTTGTGGTTCTTCCACAACATAACCAAGTGATTTCATGGTGTGTCAAATTGCCTTTGACTACGCCCGCTAACAGATGGATAAAATTATATATTTGTTTTAGTCTAAGATCCCACAGCAGGATTAGTGCGTTCATAGTTTTTTTGCTAAAACCAAAATTTTATGTATATTTTTATAAATATATATATTCTATATTCTATATATTATATTCGATATACATATATTCTCCTATTTATATAGGAGAATATATGTATATCGACTAGGTTGCCAGTCATAATTTGGCCGCATTTTTAATAAAAAAATTATAATTGATTTTTCGGGAAACATTTCGTTCACTTGTTATAAATATCTAATTAACAGAAAAAAATAGCTTTAATTTGATATATGATTCATAAATGTGCGTTATGAACGTATAAATGGATCGAAATCATCAACCACAGCACCAGGTTGCGAAGAGGTTGTGGCCAGGTGAAAAACGGCAACCGTGATTTTTTAGAATCTTTATATCATTTGCCATGATGTAGACTACATTTTATACATATAAATAACAAATAAACGAAATGTTTTTCGAAAAATTTAATTAAAAATGCTTGCGGCCAAATTTTGACTGGCCGGGTCATTTTAGACCAATCTATCACATGTTCAAATGACACTCATAAGGGTCGTCGTCCACAGGTGAGCAGCAGCGGCAGCAGCAGCGGCAGCGCGTCCGAGGTGGAGGTGGGCGAGGAGGCGCGCGGCGTCGTGTGGCTGCCGGACAGCGCCGCGCCGCGCTGCCAACACTGCCGCAACCCGTTCTGGCTCGCGCGCCGCCGCCACCACTGCAGGTGCGTAGCTGTGCTGTGCTGTGCGGTGTGCTGCCGGACAGCGCCGCGCCGCGCTGCCAACACTGCCGCAACCCGTTCTGGCTCGCGCGCCGCCGCCACCACTGCAGGTGCGTAGCTGTGCTGTGCTGTGCGGTGTGCTGCCGGACAGCGCCGCGCCGCGCTGCCAACACTGCCGCAACCCGTTCTGGCTCGCGCGCCGCCGCCACCACTGCAGGTGCGTAGCTGTGCTGTGCTGTGCGGTGTGCTGCCGGACAGCGCCGCGCCGCGCTGCCAACACTGCCGCAACCCGTTCTGGCTCGCGCGCCGCCGCCACCACTGCAGGTGCGTAGCTGTGCTGTGCTGTGCGGTGTGCTGCCGGACAGCGCCGCGCCGCGCTGCCAACACTGCCGCAACCCGTTCTGGCTCGCGCGCCGCCGCCACCACTGCAGGTGCGTAGCTGTGCTGTGCTGTGCGGTGTGCTGCCGGACAGCGCCGCGCCGCGCTGCCAGCACTGCCGCAACCCGATGTGCTGTGCTGGGCACGGTAAAGGTTGCCAGGGATGCTGCATGCCGCGTGGACAGCTCGCAATCACGTGTCAAAATGGAACTATTACTTCCTTAATCTAATTAAGAATAAGATATTTATTAGACAAAAACGTAAATTTATGCTCATACATTTTTGATATTGTACCATTGATATTTTACTATCCTTTCCACAATATAAAAATTGCGAATTTCTTCAAAAATTGCAAGTTCTACTCTGATTACAAACCTCTCTAAACACGACAACAATTGACATTTTATTATTTAATTTATTAACCAATAACATTTTTGACCTTGCAGACTTTGCGGCGGAATCTTCTGCGGCTCGTGCTCAGAGATAAGGTCGTGGGGCGAAGTGGGTGCTGTGCGTGTGTGCCGCCGCTGTAGGGCACTGCGGTGACCGCACATATAGCGAACCAAGAGATATATGCAACATACAAGATACAACGATATGGTACAGAGATAGTCCCCCATGACATACAGAAGACAGTCTGGTACAAGAACACCCCACGATATAGTTATGTTACGCAGAATCACTCGTGACAGAAATAATCCCCACAGAATATGCAGAGATAGTCCCCAATAACACAAAATTCGCAGACAATAGACACGCTCGATATGGTACAGAAATAGTCCCCCATGATACATACAGAAGACAGTCTGGTACAAGAACACCCCACGATATAGTTATGTTACGCAGAATCACTCGTGACAGAAATAATCCCCACAGAATATGCAGAGATAGTCCCCAATAACACAAAATTCGCAGACAATAGACACGCTCGATATGGTACAGAAATAGTCCCCCATGATACATACAGAAGACAGTCTGGTACAAGAACACCCCACGATATAGTTATGTTACGCAGAATCACTCGTGACAGAAATAATCCCCACAGACTATGCAGAGATAGTCCCCAATAACACAAAATTCGCAGACAATAGACACGCTCGATATGGTACAGAAATAGTCCCCCATGATACATACAGAAGACAGTCTGGTACAAGAACACCCCACGATATAGTTATGTTACGCAGAATCACTCGTGACAGAAATAATCCCCACAGACTATGCAGAGATAGTCCCCAATAACACAAAATTCGCAGACAATAGACACGCTCGATATGGTACAGAGATATTCCCCATGATATGGTATACAAATACAGCCAACCGCAATAATATGGTGTGCAGTGAAAATCCCTTTCGATACAAAGTTCGCATAGATAATAGACATGTTCGATATGGTATACACTATACAGAGAACCCACGATATAGTTCACTATGGGTAGAAAATAGTCCCCCATGATATGGTATACAAATACAGCAATAATATGGTGTGCAGCGAAAAGGGGGACTATTTATTTGCGAAACTATTTTGTGCAGTTGGACAACCAGTCGAGCGATCGATCCGAAGATTTATCTGCGATTCCCTCTGTACACCGACATAATATTATGGACATTGTTCGTTAATTTGTGATAACAGTTGTGTGGTTGTCGATTTTCATCTCTATAATACCTTGATAGAAAATAATCGGAACATTTGTAATACAAGTTGGACGACTAGTCGAGCGATCAATCCGGAGATTTATTACTTGTGTGTAACTTATAAATGAATTTGTGAATGAACTGGTGTAGTTGTACGACTAATCGAGCGATCAGTCGGAATATTTTTATTTATTTATTCACTTGTTTAAGGCTGGTTGTTTAAATTAACGAGTAAATTCGTTTAGTAGTCGATTAAACTGACAAGTGCTTTACTTATCGCTTGATTGGTTGTCCAAATATTAATATTTTCAGGTTAAAATGAGAGAGAACACTCATTACTTGTACTATTTTCCATACTTCGTTACAATGTTTATCGACTAGTCGATCAACCTGTAATACAACTAGTTGTTATCCGCTCAGTGTTTTGATTAAAATTTCGAAAAGCATACCAATCGAGCAACTTAAAAGAGAAATCGATCGTTTGCTAAACTATCTTTCGACAAAAACAATATAGGTACAGTTTCTACATGTTTTTCGGGTACTCAAACTCAACGTCGACTCAAAATAGAGTTTGAGTATTCGACTTACTAAACTATCGATGATCATCAACCATTGTCGTTTAAAACAAATTAATTATAAAACGCGTAACGTTCACGAAATACAGAATTTATATTAAAAATATATAAAATATTTACCTCATTAATAAGCAATAATCGGTTACCGTGGCTTTTTCAATTTTGTACAAATATATACTTTATTAATATATTGTATTTATAGTATATTGAAATACTATTCGTGAAGGACGTCCGTTGTTTATTGATGAATTCTAGCTGCTTCATAACAGATACAACACCAATATTAACATTAGTGGGAATTTATTTAGTGTACATACTTCATAGTATCCAAGTTTGAACTACGTCCAAACTGACTTTCTAAAAACATCTCCTGCCTTGATAAAAAAAACTGTGTTTTATGACAGCGCAATATTATGAAAAACAAAAGATTATTGCGGCCAATTTTACCTGACTACGCCAATGGGAAAAAAACGTGTCAATACAAAACACATAAAAACACGTTTATTTCTCTAAAAGAGCCTGAAAAACCAGGTTAATAAAATTCGTAACCTGGTTACATCTTACCTGCATTCAGTATTGAATACATTACATAATGATACTAGTGGTCCGCCCCGGCTTCGCCCGTGGTACCTTCATGTTTAAACTATCCTATCTCTCAAGTTGGATCGAACTGCACATGGTGTGCGAATTTTATTATAATCGGTTAAGTGGTTTAGGAGTCCATTGAGGACAAACATTGTGACACGAGATTTATATATATTAAGATATAGTGAGGACGTAGTTCAAACGGCAGTTTGAATGCTAGTCATCTTGAATATATTCCTAAATGTCCAAACATCGATCATGACAATTATTATGTCACAGTGTTAAGTGAGAATTTATAGTGACAACACTTTTCGATAGTCAGTAGTTAAAAGTTTAATACATTTTTGACTTAGGCTGGGTTGCACCATGTTACTTTAGTAATAACAAACATTTTAAAGTTACGGTTAGGAAAAGTTTTTTGCGCAATTTGACAATTTTAAAGATAACGATTAACGTCATAATTTTAACACTAACTTTAACCGCCGACTCGCTCGTATTTCACCGATCAAAGCTATTGTTAACGTTAAATAACTGTCAAAAGCGTCAAATACTTTTGACTTGTGACTTTAATAACTTTAACTACCTATGTATGTTAAAAAATACGCTGGTGGTGACATTTCGCAGTCACTGTAAAAGTCACCGTTACAGTTATTGTTAAATTTAACATTAATTTTAACTATAACTAAAATATGGTGCAAACAAGCCTAAAAGTTAAAAAAAATTATAGATTTTTGACTCGGTATCGTATATTTTTGTCACTATGACATAGCACAATACGTTTAAACGTGTGATATAATATTATGAACAAATACGATATGCCTTATCTAAAAGAAATTATGACAGTTTTCATAATATATTAAATATTTTAGCCACACTTTTAATGTCTATGAAATGGGGTGCGGAGTGTCTGTGTCACTTCGGTTGGGATTGACTAGGAATGAATTGCGCCGAGAGGTGTTTAGGTAAATGAGACCCTACGACGATAGATAATAAATAATACGATTCCCTATGGATGTTTGGTGTTTGACGTTTATCACAGGTTATGTCAAAAATCAATAGTCCATACAGGAGATGGCGTCGTTTCATAAAATAGAAACGGAACTTAGAAATAAAATCATCTTTCAAGTGGAGTTTAATTAACTCGAAACATATCGTACATGTGAATATGAAATTCATTAAATATAGAGAAAGAGATATCGTCGTAGGGTGGAGTCGGTGTGTTATGTCGTGACGCTATTTTAAAATAGTCGTGCACGACGCGTGCGATACGATATCGTATCGTCGCGGTGTAACCGGCTCGCGGATAAAGAATGTTAAGTACGAAGGCTGATATTGTAGTTTTGTTGAACGATGTACGAATGCGAACTATATAGACTGATTTAGATGTGCGCGACGTTGCCTCCACATCGAAAACTAAATGTCGTTACGTTGAACGGAATTAAGTAAAGACATTTTTTTGTAAAGTTTTGTTTTATTTTTTTGTATAATAGCATTTCTTTATGTTGTATACGTTTTGTACAGTTCTATTGCGTAGTCGAATTCACATTTGCCAAATCGACTCGGATGTTTCCGTTGATTCCGCTCGTTCGGAAACAATTGTTTCTTTGTAAATTCACGTTTCTTTCTACTTTATTTCGCTTTGTATAATGCGTTATATTTATAACCGAGGTGTCGTTAATATAGTTTGAATTTATAAATAGTTTTAATTATGTATCAAAATTATGTATTTTTGACAAAAATTAAGTATTCCGGTATATGAAGAATTAGCGCTGAGTTTATCGATTTTTTGTGATATTGATGATAATTTTGTATAATATTAAGAGTTTAATAACATGTTATGAGAGGTTAAATTTTACTGGTCATAATTTAAGCGTGCTCGTTGAGTTTGCGATTATTGTTAATAACAATAATTTTATATGTATTACGCATAGTTTCCGAATGCCGATCAATTATTGTTGTTTGAATGTAATATTGGTCTATTTTTAATTGAAATTATAACAAATCGCTTATTAATTTGTAAAAGTGATGAGATTTCATAGTTTACAAGCTGCCAAAACTTAATGAAATATATTATAGTTATATACTACGGTTAAGGATGACTATGAAATCTCGAAACTTGTATCAGTTATTTTTTAACAAAAGGAATGTTTCAAGCTTTCATGAATTAAAATGTTTCAGACATTTGTTGAGCCAGTACATTGTATACTAAATAGAATATTTATTTGTTTCATATCTATTAATATTATAATATCCTAACAAAGAAATTCAATAATTAAAAATGGCGGGTTGTGACACGTCACATTTGTGACGTGAGATGACGTCAGTTCATTTGTTTTAGTTTCCTTTAATATTTTCTATTTAGTGTAAAAAGTGCGGGTATAAATGAAACATTGAAAAGAGCGAATCTTAACCGCTTTATGTATAATGCGTAAATTATTTGTGAGCCGGAGAATGTTGTTACATATTTGCATATATTTTATATTGTAATACAAATCACGGAGCGTCTCCGCTCCATCGTCGTGCAAACTTGTTTGTGACCAATTAATATTGACGCAATGTGAAATAAAGCATATTTAGTTTTATGGTATTGTTGTCTTTCATTCCTGCATTTTTTCCTGATACTCAAATCATATTAGTCAATCATGAGGTACACTTTATCCCATACACAAAACGCAAGTCATAATATGCTAAGGCCATAAATTATATCGAATCATAGAGTAATCAGATTCCATCAAGAGTATTTACTGTTAAGTATAATGAAAAATTGAAATTTCATTATTTCAATTTACAAATATACGTCAAATTTTCCAATTTAACATCATTGCAAAATGTATCAATTATGGTAATACATTAATATTTATTTGTCCAGTTGTTAATTTAAAAAAAATCTCAAATACTATAAGCCGATTATGACCGATAGTGAAAAAAAGTACACGTCATGGATGCATTTTAAACATAGCAATCTAAATAACAAATCATTTTAAACCAAAGAAAAGCAGGCGCTATGTGTGCTTCAGTCCGGTTGAGTCCGGTATTAAAATTATACGAATAACACGTTGACAAGTTCTAAGTGAACGAAACCTGCATGCAAATGAAAGAGATAGCTTCAATTTTTATAACTGCCTATTCTTCGCTTTAGCTTCGAAATAGATCGCACTTTTTCTTCACCGGAATATAGAGAGCTGACTCAAAGAAACAATTTGTGCACTTCAGATACGACGACGACGACACACACACACACGACGTGTATTTATTTTATTTAGGTACCATGTGGGTACCATGCAACTACGGTGAAGCAAGTTTTTGATTCCACTCGACAAATACAAGACTTTTTATCTTTCACAAATGACACGCTTACAATAAATCTACCTTTCGTGTTATAAATATAACAGAACTAGCTGACCCGATGTTCTCTTGTGTTCGCGCAAACTGCGGATGAATTTTAAATAGCCGTTCAGGTTTCATTTTTTTTAGCGCAATTTTCTTACGTTTTTATTTCATAAGATCTTTCTCCTGACAATAAAGAACACCAAACAAAGAAATATTAAAATCGGTCCAGTAGTTCACACGTGATGCCGTGACCAAGGGAAATAGGGATAGGTACATTTATATACCGGGTGTAATCATTATAGTGTGCACAGGCGATTATTCCGTAACTATTGCAGATATCAAAAAAATTGAAGATTCTGATATTGAAAGTACTATAAGTACCTACCTAATGAGTAAAATGACAATAATTTTTTTTTTTTTAATAAAACGAGAAATATCCAAAAATGTAACATCAAACGCTCCCATATACAGGGTTACTTGTAAAACACCAGCAACCTCGCAGGACAAGATAGGTAACATCATAAGTAACAACATTTGTTCTACGACTATTGGCATAACGCAATAAATTATTTTTAAATGATTTTTTAAGCTTTTATTGTACTCTCCTAACATTTGTAAGTCTATGTTCTATTCATCTAAATGTATGGGAGTGTTTGATGTAAATTTTTTGGATATTTCTCGTTTTATTTAAAAATAAAATTATTGTCATTTTACTCATTAGGTATAGTACTTTCAATATCAGTTTAAAGTTTTTTGATATCTGGTAATAGTTACGGAATAATCGCCTGTGCACACTTAACGATTACACCCTGTATATAGAAATTGATGGTTTCAGTGTGTGTGAAAGAATCGAATCTTTTTTTCTCTTTGTATCAATGTTAATTGATAAAATTAGTTCATTCTCTCGAGTGGTACTGTAAAGGAAATAAAAGACAAAAAAATATTCATAAAATAAAAGACAAAAGTATTTACAACTATTCATTTAATCACAAAGAATTGTAAAACATAACATTATGGTTTTCATTGTAACATTTGGTATAAGTTTAAATTAATTGACAATTAACAATACAAGATGAAATCATTATTTTTGGTATAGTAGATTTAAGGGTATATTGATTTTCTGGACGGCTATATGTTGAAGTTAAACATTTAATTTTCTACTCTTCTCTCACCTTCTTAACTCTTTTATTTAGAAGACAGAAAAATAATCTCATTTTCACATACTCAGTACTCTCCAAGCATAATTTAACTGTAGGTATAATAAATACGTATACATATTAACTTTGGAATTTCAATTATTCTAATACTGATTTGTTTCAATGGGATGCATATAATGTTATTTTCAATTATTTCTGTAATGTTCATTTTTACTTAAATTAACTACAATAATAATCCCATTATAAGGGTGCTTTTCAACCAATAATGTGCGAGGATTGAGTACTTCCGCGAGGATTCTAAGGGCGTATGCAGAAAGAAAGCTGTAAACTTATAAGCGCTTACCGGCGCTTGTCAGCGCTGGTAACCCGCGCAGGAAAATATATGAACACGCGCCGATAAGCGCTGAACGGTGCCGACATGTTCCGACAAGCTTCAACACGCACTGGACAGCGCTGGGCGCTTTGTTTCTGAATACGGCCTAATGTACGAGGATGTGTAGCGACTAATGTGTTTGTAAAAATCAATCATATCGCTTCATTTAGTTTGAAGTTTAAAGCGTTTAGCATTTGAAGCGATACTATTGGAACCTATTGGTTATTTACAAACACATTCCTCGCTACACATCTCGTACATTATCGGTGGAAAAGCACCCCAAGACAACATACAATTAATCTAATAACAGATTCGACTAGAATTAATAAGACTAGATGTGGCTGAGCAAGCAAGAATCAATTTATTTACCTTACACTGAAATATCACTATTGTTTATAAGAAATGATGAATTTAAAAGTCATACTATGTAATCGTGAAAAAAACGCCAAGACAAAATTAGTTACGCATACACACATTTGTTGGCGTTTTTGAAGCAAAGTTTACAATTTGGGTACATAATTTATTATATGACGAAATTTTACGTGGTTTTTACTTAAAGGTACTGTGTTTACTAATAATTTGTAGATTTTTATGCGCTAAATATTATCAACACGATACAAAAGACAATATACATTGCAACAATTATTTGTGACTAGTAGGTAAGAAATCCCATAATAAATATTTCTTCAATTTCTCTTTTTTACCAAAATAAATTGGAAGTTTACATAAACTACAGTTTAACATATAAAAAAATGCTTTAATTTATTTATTCTAAGTAAAACATCACACATTGAACATTTATGTTTAATTACACATTACATTTACCTACTTATACTAAATAACATTATTTACAATCTTATAATTATAATCGGGAAATTCTAATCGTCTGGAAAAATACTAGAAAAGTAAAAATTTAATAATATGAACTACTAAAGGAATCCTTACTAAAGCAACTAACAAACAACTATACATAACAGTATAATAATATTAGAAAATATAAATATGTATATAAAGTTTCCTCAATTAAGTACATAGTTCGTTAAAGTAGGAACTTCATCTTTTCGGGGTTTCTGATAGCATGTATAATGTAAAAATAAGCAAATTTATTTAATTAAACACATATACAACACTTATACAACAAAAACATATAAATAGCATTAGGCCTAAGAAATTTCCATTATTCTATTTAAAATAATGTAAGTAACAAATACAAATGAGTATTATTAAAAAAAAACATTACTTTTTTGTTAATTCAGGTACAAAAAAACAGTTAATATTTTGACATTTGTTTACGAGCCACTGCATAAAATGGTAAATTAAAATATAAAAATAAAATTTAATCGCATTGAGTCAAATAGTCAATAGCAATATGAAAAAAAAAATATGTTCATAGACAAGATCACTTATTCTAAATATGAAAAGAAAACAATTCATAATTTTTTACTTTATCTACAAATTTGAACTATTTTTTATCTATGAGCAACAATTTTTACTCTGTGCGATTGTGAGTTCTTTGCAAGAAGCTTATATCTAATACACTGGAGATTGCACTATGACCATTAACTTGTAACAAGAAAATATGACCTTGAATGACGCCTGTATGTTTTTTTATCCCTTTCACACCAACTTGCCAAGTTAGGTGTGAAAGGGATAAAAAAACATACAGGCGTCATTCAACGTCATATTTTCTTGTTACAAGTTAATGTTCATACTGAAATCTCCAGTGTATTAGATATAAGCTTCTTGGTTCTTTGATAATCTATGACCATATCCCGCACTCGACTTCTGACAGTTTCTAACGCCGCATACATGTTCGGCGTAAACGGATCGAAATCTTTGTATTTTTTTCTTCTTCTATAAATACCTTCTTTGTTGTACATCGCGCAATTAATGTCCTCCTAGAATAAAATAAGAATATATGAATAAATGTTTTATCATAGGCATCAATTACACCGAGAAACAAGGCGTAGTTTATACAATATCAAACTACATTTTTACGATAATTTAAAATGTTTTTATTAGCGCGTATTAAAGTTATATTAAGTCATTTCTAATGTCTTAACTGATAAAATAAGCGTTTAATAACTTCCCTTTACGTGATTTAAGAAAATATACCTCACCTCCGTAACAGTATGATTTAGAAAGTCCAAAATCCCCTGCAGCGTTGGTCTGGTCCTGTCCACCAAAGTCTCATAGAACACAATATGAATGGGCCCGGGAAAGTCGTTCAACCAATGTTTGTGTGTACTTTCCCAAGATCTTAGCTCTACTGACACATATGTCGCCCAGTCTGAAAGATAAATTAAATTTGTTAAATCACACATTTATCAAACAAAGACGCATCAGTCTATTTGCGATAAACATAAAAATGACTGCACCGTTTTTATTTCGGCCATGGCAGCCATTCCCGATTGAGATTAACCAACTGCGTAGACAATATTATATTATTGCAATGCAATTTGCGTATTGTAGGTGACCAAAGAATCAAATCGAGCTCTTGATCAGTACATGTTAATTTATACAATCAATTGTAATAATCCATTCCTCAGAAGTCAACAAATTTGATTTTGTACACTTGTAAATTATAATTAAATAAATAAATGAATAGTTTGAGACATTGAGATAATTTCTTGATTCTACAAAAATAATAAAAATTAACTATAATTTTCTTACCAGATTTATGTTCCCTTGTTTTTCTTTTAAATGCAGACTTTGGGGCTGTGCCTATATGGCCTTTGTGGATTCTATTAAAATCAGCCTGAAATAAACAACATAGAATTTTGCTAAAATAAACATAAAATCACCTTGGCTTACAATCTATGGTAGTTTATGGTATTAATTTAATCTATATCTGAAAATTTGTTTATACATAGGATAATAATAAGCTTTCACAATGTAACTTTTTAATCAGAACCCTGTTTATTATACTTTTTTGATCACTTTATACCATTGCAATCAATACAATCTTATGAGTGCTATATTTTATTATCTAAATATTCTATAACAAAAAAATAAAATACAATCGCAAATGCAATCAGGAATCATCATGTGGCATAAAAAATAAAGCAAAGGATAAGGAATGTTTATTTTATCAATCAATAAGGATTTGTTAATAAATAAAAAATAAATTTTCAAAAATAAAGTACATCTAACCTTTTATAGGTATTTATTGTATAAATTATTTTCATGGTTAAATAATTATTATACTCGTTATTAGCTTGATGTACAGCGGGACAAACTGAAAATACAAACAAAATAAAAAGCCATTAGATATTATGACAAAAAGCAAAAAAAAATACAAATATATTAAATACATAATATGTTATACATATACAACATACTGTAGTATTTTTAAGTTGTATGAGTAACCACATATTTCTGCAAAATTAATAAAATGATAAATTTTTACAATTAACATGCAAACCACAGGAACAATGTTTGTATAAGTCATTAATAAAAAAAACTAGATTCATGAATATAAATTTATAAAGAATAGAAAAGAATCATTAAGATAAACAAAAAAAAAACAACAAACATACAGCAGCTAAACATTTAGCCATAGAAAAAAAAAATAACTACCCTTTGTGAATAATATTCAATTCAAATTCAAATCATTTATTTGTTACAAAATGAATAATGAATATAAAAAATGTATGCTGGAGTTTGTTACCACTATTTTAAATTTTAATTATATTTCAAACACATAACAACAAATAAAATAAAACTCATTTTAATATTATTATTCATACCAAAATGGCATCCCTAGGATTCCTTATAAGCAGTACAGCAGCTTGAAATTTGTTATCAGACGGAGGGCCTTCATGAGTTTTAACAACCAATACTGATCCATTGGTCACATTCTCCGCTGGAAAGCCATGCACTCTCAAACCATAATCCATGTATATTGAGCCTGTCATAATGCCTGCAATTTTTAGAAATAACATGAATTTTAATGCATCAACTACAACTACCTAACTATACTTATTTAATATATTATGACAGTATGAATATAAAAATAAAACAGCCCTGCATATATTGAATAAGACTTATACTAATGCTTTAGCAAACCAAATTAAAAAGTTCACTTGATTTGAAGTAGCCTATTATTGGATTATAAAGTATTGTCCATTGGAAAAATGTACCTACTCAATTATTTTCTAGCAATAATAAAAATGACAAACCTGTAGCTTGTTGCAAGAGATATCGAAGCCAAGTGTTCCCACTTCCAGGATAGGACACCAAAGCTACGACATTATTAGATGGTGGAACACGAAACCTCAATTCTTTGCACCAGTTTACATTTGGCTGCCTCAAAGAAAGGTGATTTGCGTAACTGCCTCCATAATGAGAATTTTTAGCAAAATACAATGGGCTCAACATAAATAGAATTATGGAGAAATGCAATGTAGCCACGATAGCTGCTAATAAAAATATCCACCTCCTACCCATTGCTGTTCACGATCCTACATTTTTGTTTTTTTAAATCCTTGTTGTCTATTTCATTATCATAGGATTCAATGGTATTGTTATGACTCATTTACATTTAAAATTATTCTGTATTTTGATAAGCATCTGATTGTGCTATCGATGTTTTGATTTCAATGAATTAAGAAATTTACATTTTACAATAGCGAAATGTCAATAATGTCAAATGACAGATTGGCTTATGCCAGATGCGTTCCATTCTACCTTAATCAAATAAACATAGCTTGGAACAAGGCTTGGAATTAAACGATTAACGAATCCAAAAATCAAATATTAAAATGACAGAACAGTGTTAAAATCACAGAACAGTAAAAACTGTTTGCTTTTACTGTTCTGTGATTAAAATGAATGAAAATGTTTCGTTTGAAAAACTAAATTTTCACCATTTAAACCATTTAAACCAACAATTTTTCAAAGATTCTAATATAACAAGTTAGCTAAATCTGCATTGATACATTGCAAATTTAATTAACTGAACAACATTCGTACAAAATTTTCTTTTCTTTGATAAATAATTTATTTCGTCATTCACCATCTAATACTCATCTAGGAAGATTGAAACAAAAATCAATAATTTACTTTTTAATACAAAATATAAACACAATTTTTATAAAAATTTACTTATGTCTATGTCATTGTGATACATGAGTATATCGTATTTTACGTAAAATGGTATGGCAATTCTCTACATTGCCCAAACAGATTTCCACATACATTTGTAAAGGTAAGACTTTTGCAGAACTAATTTGCTGCAGCACTTTTCTTGCTTGTAAGAGATCTCCTCGTAAGATATTGCACACAGCTGCCTTTGCCCATACTGCTACTCCAATAACGTCTCTCATTTGATCTGGCAACCCTGATACTAATTCATGTATCATAGTTGGCTGTAAATGTTCTATCGCTTCTACTGTTTTATCAAGAATAATTAAAGCTTCTGCTGCATAAATGTGTGCCCAAGTTTTATTACTCTTAGATGCATCTGCTTGACTTAAAAGTTCATTAGCACTAACTAACGCTGCCAAAGGGTCCTGGAGGTGTAAAAATATGTAACTCTGTAGAACTAATATGGAATTCTTCAATTCACACCTATGTTTCCAGTTTATTGGTGGACCAGGAGGTGCTTGTATCATTGGCACCGACACATCTGCAGGAGGATCTTGATTAGGCAGTAATGTGATAGCATTTTTCAGGCATAGTGCTGCAAATTCTAATGACAGTGATGGTATCGCAAAGGATTCACCAGATGAAGAATATTTCTCCTTTTCCTTGGTAACAAGGACTTTTGTATGGGACCCACTGCCAAGTTTCTTAACTATGAACTTCTGAGCCTCATCACAACAACATTTTTTAATGCAGCACTCAGCTAATCTTACCCATACTAGTGGATTATTGGGGTAATGCCTCGCTGCTTCAACGAGACACTCAAAAGCTCCTTCAGTGTTCTTCGTAGCAAGTAATGCTAATCCTAGATTGTAAATATATATTGGTCTGTCCTTACACACAATCAATCTTTCACTGTCTTCACTCTCCATAGTTTTAAAGTGCTCTTTTAGAGCATTCTGAAAATACTTAGTAGCTATGTACGGTTTCTTGATTGATAAAAATATAACACCAAGGTTATTGTTTATTGCTGCCCATATATCTTCACCCTCATTTCTTACATCATAATTATATTGTAAAGATCTATAAAGTCCCAAAGTATTTGCAGCATCATTGATATTGCCGTTTATATACTGTTGCTGGGCTATGATGCAAACATTTTCTATAGAATCAGCCTTCAACTGTACCTTCTGGCCAAGGAATATTTGAGCTCTGCTTACCAAACGTTGATACAAATCACTCACCTCATTATTCGATTTTAAGCCCTCGCCATGTGTTTTTGCTATTTCTATAGTTTTATCGTAAGTACGCCTACATAGTGTACATTCCAATAAGAGCAATACTACTTGCTGTAGTAACTTTTTGTCTTTAACTACTTTTGAAGCTAACAGCTTTTCTAGGATTATAGCACTCTGATAATAGTAACGTGAGTGGTATAGAACCACCGCATAGTTATAAATCGCGAAAGGCGAAACTGTCTCTTTGACATCTTCGTCAGGGAAGGAAACGCCGGTACACTCTGCTAACGTTGATTTGAACTTAGCCACATTCTTCATATCACTAGCAGCTAGCTCCACTACTGCTTTGTTATGTTGTATACGTTTCAACAAGACACTGTTATTTCCAACAAGATTTTCTAATTCATTAAGGTGTTGTAGTGCGGATGTATAGTCCTTCTTCAGATAACATTGGTGAGCTAACACGGCTGGTTCATCTGAATTGTTGGCCATGGCGTTATAAAAGTAACAAAATAGCAAATAACGACTGAAAATAAATTATTTTATATTTTCAAAAATAAACGCGATGAAGTATGAACTATGAATCAAATGTCAACGTCATATACACTGTCAGTGGCTTTGACAGTTTTTCTTTTTTTTGTGGCAAAAAAATATGTAGATACTTGTTATTTTGCTCCTTAGCTTCTTAGATATACGAAAGAAAATATATTACAGGACAGGGATTTGCCTGATGATTTTTAAAATTATTGATATATTGTTTCAAGTTTCCCCACTTTAATCGATGTTTTTAAGCAGGTCACATCTATAAAGATAAAACTGAATAGACATTGCCTATTAAAATGATCTAATAGAGGGGAGGATAAAATACTTTTAAATTTATGTTTAAATATTTATTACAACTCCAACTATCATCATCATAAATACAAATCCCAATACAATGAATACTGAATAATAACTGAATACATAGTAATATTAGGGCAATTTTTAATTCCGACCGCCTCATTGGTATAATGGCTGACGTGTGAGTGTAGAACCGAACCGGTTCGATTCCCGGAGGTTACGAAGAAAAAAAAAATGTCTTGGTTTGGCAGGATACAGAGGGCTGAACACCTACTTGTCCCTAAAGAAAATCAACCATTGATGAGATTTATGGACAATGCATCTGCCCGTTAACCCACTGGGGGAAACAAGAATTTGTTTTTAATTCTATATGTATAATCAAATCTAAATTCCGTATCTTGTTTGAATTTGGAATGCCTCAATAAAAGATTTATTTTATCAAGTTATAAAACATTGTAATAAAGCAAAAAAAAAATCTATCAAAAAATCTAAAATCTATACATTTGTATTAAAAAAAAATAAAGTTATGCTTGCCCCATTTCTGAAATGAAATAAACAATTTATAACTAAAACATATTTAATTCTATAAATCTGGATGGAAGTTATTCTTGAATTTCTTATTTGATCGTTCAGCTGGCCTGATACATAAATGTTTACCAAAAAGAGTAATTTTCACATTCTTTATATACATATCAAATACACTTTCCTTTTTAGGTATGGTTGTTACAACATCATCTTTGGAGATAATTTTTAAAGTATTCTTTGTATCCATAATACATATACCCTTTTTTCCAATATAACTAGGGCATTTTGAACGCACCACCTCTAGCAAGCTGCCGTGAAAATCTGCCTTATAGAGAATCTGTGTAAATAGATCCCATCTCTTACTCATTGGATCAGGAACTGATTTATCCAATTCTAGCATTTCAGAAATATAATCTATCCATATTGCGTTGATTGCCTCTACATCCTTATATTTTACACTATTACGTGGTATAGAATAAAAACCCAATTTCCTTTTTTCGTTGCGTGATAGCAGATTATTTCGGCGTTTCTTTACTTTCTGCTTTTGAACTTTACTTTTAGATTTTCCTAATACAAAATCTTTTTTTAGCTCACTTCTAATATTGGCTAAATCTGATCGTGGTACATTTGATTCTAAAAAATTAACAACACTGCGAAATGCTTCGCTGTTGACCTCTTCGTCCATTTCTTCTGGGATTTGGTTCTTTTACAAACTTGTTTGAATTTGAAACTTTTATTAAGTATTTGCACGTGTAGTCTGTACTACAACTTTTTTGTAAAATGTTCTGTAATTATTAAATAAATTGTTTATTATGACATTGGACACATAATATAGCACACGTGAGTTTTGACAAATGACAATTGACAGCTGATATTAGTGACACAGTTCTATAAATTACTTGCTCTGTGATTCAAGTTTCAACCATGTCACAGAATACATAATAGTAGCTAAACGCTACAGAACGGACACTCTCCGCCTCCCGCTAAAATTAAACACTTACCTCACCCCGCACGATCATGCTATAAATGGGCCGCATTTTTCTGCAAGGACTATACGCAACTAAGATTGACAACATTAATCAAATTGACTTAAAGTAATTTTATTATTTTGGATTTGTGATTATCGTTTTTCGTAGAAAATGGTTAGATATTGTGCTGTTTACGGATGTACATATTTCATCAGAAAAACGTGAAGTTTTTTTTACGCTAGTCACAAATGTGCCAACCTCAGTGCCAACCATAAAGCGTTAACACACACATTTGCAGTCTCTACAGTGTGACTGTCAAAACGATAATTTTGTATGGAGTGTCCGGGGTGTGACCATGTTTAAAAGTAGGTACCTTAGACCAATGCAAACTTAGCACCCTGTGTTAGCACCCCATCAATGGAATTTTGGGTCGAAAATGACCTTGATCGATAGGTCTCCGTTAGGTCCTTTAAGGTCCCACAATTTTTTCGTTAGGTCCCCTTTAGTTTTTTTATAAATATTTTTTTTTAATTTTGGGTATGAAAAAATTACACTTTAGCACCTCATGCATAGCAAAATTGGCGAATTTTATCAAAATCGTATTCTTTACCGTTAGGTCCGTATAGGTCCATCATTGAAATTGTTAAATTATTTATTTTATTAAAATTATAAAATAATTAAAACCGGCGCATGCGCCTTAGAGCATTAAGGCATGCGCACATCATACATAAACAGCGCGAAATTTAAATTGGTATCGTTTCATTTATTAAATAAATCAATTGATCTGAGAGTGCTTATTTATTAAAAACCTAATTTTCAACCTTAGATCATTAAGTAATGGATGGAGTACGCTGGCATATGTTCTAACTAAACTTTCTGCCGATTTTGGTGCGGGGAGGATAACTCACACTATTCATAAAAACTACTACACAGGTCATTTGTAACGTTTTCATTATTATTATATGCATACGAAAAAACAATAAAAAGCCATTTTATTTGTATTTGAATATGTATTCATTCATCACAGCACATTTCAATAAAATAAATATGTCTCTAAGAACATTACCAAAGTAGTACTAAAAGTTTATGACAGTCTGAACGAAATGACATAAATATATAATCTGAAACATACGCAATATTAATACATACATATAAACAAATTACATAATCTGGGGGCACGGTAGTGCCCCCGCCAAGACGAGCCAAGCGAAACGCACGGGCACTACCTACCTTTTCTCGAAGCGCTTCGACGTTTCTTTGAACCCTCATAACTTGGGTTTGGATTATGCTAGATCAACAAAATTTTCGGGATATATTGTCAATAGCGGACTTATTGAACATATTAAGTTTTAATTACATTAGCTCTTATACTTCAGATTTTATTTATATCTAAAAAACGCTAATTTCGTCACTGACTCACTGATGATCATCAAAATTCTTAAGGTATTTCCTAATGTCCTAGAAAGCTGAAATTTTGTATGTAAGCTAGTATTAGCACACAAACAACAAAAAAATTATAAAACTTGTAACTTTCATCCCCCAACCCCTTAAACTAGGGGATGGGAGTTTGTATGAGACCTGTAATTTTAAATTAAATTTTGATGACGCTAGAGGTCTAATCTAATAATCTAAAACTTGGTTCCCCTAGATATATATATGTATAGGTACTCCTTGTTAAAAAAAAAATTAAAAATTTAATCGACATATATTGAGACATATACTTCAGATCAGATCATATAAATATGAATGAATAGAAGTGTTGCGAACGTTTCCTGCCTCTTACGTCCACACAGTAGCTAAAAATAAAAATTTTTGTTACAAACAACTTACAAAAAGAAATGAAATCCCACCAAAAACATTTTCATGTAAAATGTTGCCAAGACGAGCCCATATGACTCGCACTGTCAAAAAGTTATCAGATCTCATGTAGAGCCAAGCTTCTAACACTACACGCCCTAACTCTACAAGGCCTAACTTCACAAACTCTACACCTTAGTCAAAATATGTGGCTTGGCCGTTCGTTACTACAAGAACTATTGTATAACACAAAAGTAATGAACAGTGAATTAATTTTTCACCTTACGCCGATGTGAATGTAGCGAAATGGCCAAGCCACATATTTTGACTAAGGTGTAGAGTTTGTGAAGTTAGGCCTTGTAGAGTTAGGGCGTGTAGTGTTAGAAGCTTGGCTCTACATGAGATCTGATAACTTTTTGACAGTGCGAGTCATATGGGCTCGTCTTGGCAACATTTTACATGAAAATGTTTTTGGTGGGATTTTAGAAAGGTTACAGGATTAACATTACAAAAAAAACGGCTAAATGCAAGTCGGACTCGCGCACGAAGTGTTCCGTACCATTAAAATGTTCTGCCAGTTAAAAGTAACCGAGCGAAAATTTTAATAAATATATACTTACAAAATAAACATTATACTACTTTTTGTGCAGTTGTGTAAAATTTTAATATAATAAAGATTATTTCTCATCTCATTTCAAATTATACTTATAAAAATATTTTTTTTATCAACAACGATAGCTAGAAGTAAAAAAAGTAAAAATTTACGACCTTTTAAACGACGAGTTTTTAAATTCAACTCTATCACTAAGTTCATAAAGATTAAATTTGTATTTCTTTCCAAGATAGTCTCGTGGGGAGTGCGGTTCAATATCGCGTTCTAAATTCAACTTTATCGCTTAGTTCATAAAGATTAAATTTGAGTATATTTTCTTTCCATGATAGTCTCGTGAGGCCACATCAATGATCGAGTAAAAATGACTCGATCTTGATCATATCACTAAACACAGAACATTAAAAACAAATAGAAGTGCTATAATGTCATATTTACTATGAAAACCAGTGTCGCCAAACCCACACATTTAAACCGATAGTTATACAGAACACTACAAGTAATCTATGCCTTTGATTGGACAGCTTAATTTGAGTAAAAACTGACTTAGGTTATAAATTCAGCATTTCAATATGTACACTAACGCACCATGTTACGGTTTATTTTAGTATAACATCCCTAGGTATATTAGCTGTTTTGTTTCTCATTGCACAGAAATTCCAAATTCGAAAACATTCAGCTACTCCACAACAGAGGGCGTTAGTTTTCGATAGATATAACTTTGAACCTCAACACATAGAGATAAGGTTGAAATTTGTGTCACTCAACATTAATGACATTAACTTGATATTTATCTGATGCTATGCCCTGAGGGATGTCAGCCTTGTTATCGATAATTCACAAATAAATATTTTTTGTGTATTTTTTTTTTCCTTCTATTATATGAGTATAGTATAATGTGACACATTTTGGAGTATGTTTATTACTACTAAGTACGTCTTTTTATATTATTATTATTAAATAAAAAACGGAATAGAATAGTATTAATCTATATTTACAAAATACAAACAGAAAATATGCATTATTTTAAATCTTGGAACTGCCGTAGGTTTGCTGTATCGGTGGCCTTTGTTAGACCGCTTAGTGCTGTTCGGCATCCAGTTAACTCGTCACGTTGCATTTATCCATTTCTCTTTTAAATTAGCCTCTTTGGGAAATCTATAAATAAGTTGGACAAATGAAAGCTAAGGAAAAATAAAATAAAATTTAATATTTATAATGTTTGTCTTTTCTAAAGTATCGATACTGTCGATATGCGCCACAAGCATCACTAAAGCGACATTCGTTTGTTTATTGCAATAATATTCCAGAAAGTCTTGTTTGCTGTTCAATCTATAATAGTACTAATTTCTTACGGATTAAGGTTCATTTTGTCTAGATATTTGTATACAATTTTGACAAATTACAAGCGAAGTTATAACATAAAACATTATATGTAAAATAAATAAAAATAAGACTTACCGATGGTATGAAATGCCTCCATTGCTGATATTATTTCGTCTGCTATCATTTTTGCACTCTAATACCGAACAACACGTCCTAATTAATGAATAAATATGGAAAAAAGGTTTGACAGCTGACAACCGACCCGAATATTTTTCTGCGCACAACTGAGAGCAAGTTAGGTGATCTTACCTTACAAGTGACACGTGGGCCACGCCCACATCACACTTCTATCTACTTTACTGTTCTGTGTCACTAAACGATACATCGACGATTATCGATATGCGCAGGTTTTTTTATTATTTTATAATTTTAATAAAATAAATAATTTAATAAATTCAATGATGGACCTATACGGACCTAACGGTAAAGAATACGATTTTGATAAAATTCGCCAATTTTGCTATGGATGAGGTGCTAAAGTGTAATTTTTTATACCCAAAATTAAAAAAAAAATATTTATAAAAAAACTAAAGGGGACCTAACGAAAAAATTGTGGGACCTTAAAGGAACTAACGGAAACCTATCGATTAAGGTCATTTTTGACCCAAAATTCTATGGATGGGGTGATAAGTTTATTTTTTTATACCCAAAATTTAAAAAATTATTTAAAAAAAACTAAAGGGGACCTAAAGAAAAAATTGTGGGACCTTAAAGGACCTAACGGAGACCTATCGAGGTCATTTTCGACCCAAAATTCCATTGATGGGGTGCTAAGTTTGCATTGGTGTACCTTAGGTATGTACAGTATATGTAAAAAAAAGTTAAAATAGGCATACTGCCTGTCTGTCTTTTCTTCATTCCTTAACTACTTAGGCCTGGGAACCTAGCCAATATCCACGAAAGCCTAAATTTTCATTATTTAGGTTTATGAACGGAACCCGATTCAAATTTTAGATATGGCAATTGGCTCTAAAGTTTGTATGACAGACAGTCGCTAGGAGTAATTGTATTCTATGGACAGACAGACAGAACCACGACCCAGGGCCTTGACACTGTTAGTACCATTCCAGGCATTTTGGCGCTGCTATCGCCTAAATCCGCCTTCTTGTGACGTCATCACGCTATGGCCGCCCGTCACCTTCAACTAACATGGCGTCTTGTCACTGAGTCGAGTGCGCGTGTATAAGTTGTATTTCCTCGCATTTTATGTTTGAAGTTGAGATCCTTATCACAAATCCTCCTCCGTCGACAATTTCTCCATCCTAGGACCTAGGCACTGTTCTAGACTGTTCGCGACCTGATTAAAATGGGAACGCTCAAGTGTTGTGTTGGTGGTTGCACTGCAACAAGTGAATCGCACCGGTTGTTTTGTTTACCTAGAAACAATCATCTTAGAAATCTGTGGATGTCTTTCCTCGTGCCAACGAATCCTAATCTTCTTGGACTCTCTGAAGGGCAGTTGTTAATGAAACGGGTTTGTCATAAACATTTTGATAAAACCCAGTTTGATGAAGAAGGCAAAAGAATTCGCTTTTCTTACCCTTGTCTCTTCACTGAAAACGAAATTACTCATGGTGAACCACTTATTAAAGGAGGTAAGTTCACACTGTACAGTTACACTACTTATCATATAGGTTGTCAGCAATGATTAAAGAATTTCTTTTGGTTATCATTATCAGTCAGACATCAGTCGTAGAAATAAATTGTGGGTCATGTTAGGGACAGAGGGTGTAACAGAAAGGTGTAGTCATATTTTTCAGGATGGTTAATTTAACTATAGGACCAATGTTGGTGTGCATTACTTTTGTTTATAATGACAGTTCCACAAAGACATACTTTCCTTAACAAGCTATAGATTCAGGAGTTTATTGTTGAAGGAATCAATGAATGAGTTGATAATGTTAGCACTTTTTTGTCACAACATCAGTGAACACTAAATTCTATAATTTTTATTTAAGCATTTTGAAACTATTTTTGTAATTTTACTGATTAATAAGAGCCATTAATGGTGTATATCACTAGATGTAGATTAATATAATACTTGAAGTACCTAAAACAAACCCAAAATAATAACAACATAGACAACATGAAGTTATTGTAGTTATTTTGTTGGATAACAATAAATCATGTTTTTCTTTTTCCAGAATGGAGCGTGCTCTCTGAACATAATTATTTTCAAGAAGAAATTATGGATGAGGATGATACCACAGATATGTCTTTGGTGATTGGGAGGGCTGGTATGTTATTATAACATCTTCATATTTGTCTGTGTATGTATATGTCACTGCCCTCCTCCTTAAAGGTTGAACCGATTTTAACTAATTTTTTGTGGATGTAGAGTTCAGACAGAACAAAATTGTGGTTCTCAGCTAGTTAGTAACTATATATATAATATATACTAGTTGTCCGCCCCGGCTTCGCCCGTGGTACATATTTCGCAATAAAAAGTAGCCTATGTCCTTTCTCAGGTATCAAAATATCTCCATACCAAATTTCATGCAAATTGGTTCAGTATTTTAGGCGTGATTGAGTAACAGACAGACAGACAGAGTTACTTTCGCATTTATTCTATTTGATTAGAACAAGAAAATGGTTTATTACCGATTGTAACTACATGTAGAGCTATTTTAACAAAATTTTATTGAACCCCCATTACTTTAAGTGGCACAAAGCAGTTTGGTGGACTGCACACCTATCAGAAACAAATTTCCTTACTGAGGGTTCCACCACAATGTTTATCAAAATTTTATGTATCTTTACAAGATCAGAATCTAATGAACGTATTGTAATTCAACATATTTTTTATTGCAGATGACCCTAATTTCCATGAACATCCTACATGTTCCCAAAGTTCCGAAGCACATTTTGCGCATGAAAGTAAGTCAATAAAGTATAGATATGTATTTATTATTATATCTAGGTAAAAAGAGAATCCTGATTGAATTATTATTTTAATGACATATATCTAATGTGAAACTGGAAATAAATTCTGAGCTTATAAGTAAAGTTATCAATCAATTCATTTTTTTTTTGATCTGATCTTAAGTACTTCAAAGTGATAATTATAGGCAATAATATTATTAGAGCCTACAATCCCTAAGATTCTTTTAAAGAAAACCAACAATAACCCAACTATAAAAAAAACGAAGTTACAGAGGTTAAAGGGAATGAAAATGATGATTTAAAAAAAAATTACTTTTCAGGAAATCCACCTCAACCTTCATGTTCTTTTGATAAAGAACCAATGTTTCGTGGTGAATCAGAACCCTTAGGTATGTGGTATTAGTTATTCATTTTATTTTTGTTGAACATTAATATAATATTTTTTAATTTTATTTCAATTTCTACCCATACAAACATTAAGTCTGAGAGCATTGAAAAAACTTAATTACACTTGTACCTATTCTAAGTAATAATAATATAGTTAAGCCATAACTTCGCCGGTTTCATAATTATTTTTTTATTGTTACATTTGAAGAAGTTACATTACAACAATTACAAGCTTGTAGTTATTCATTGGGGTTATACTCATATTACATTATTTAATTTAGTAATTATGTATTTTACTTTTCAGGTGTTCAATCACAATCTTCGTGTTCTTTGAATAAGGAACCTAATTTACTTGCAGTTACGAAACCCAAGGGTTAGTATTTTTACATCATAGGAATAATATAAACAATAAATATTAAAAAACTAGCTTTCCGCACGCTACATTAGATCTTGCCCACAAGTGGGATAAAAAGTTGCTGTCCTTTCCCGAGGTCTATTACTCAGTAAATGCGTTACCTAACGCCTTAACAAGAATTTGTTTGTTTTCAGGTTCTACTCTTAAAAAGAATAGCTCAAAGCGAAGACGTTTTATAAAGGATGTTGTAAAAATGTCTTCTAACAGTTTCGGCCAACCAGGGGCCCAAAGAATCGAAGAAGCTCAGAAGGTTGCTGAAAATGAGCAACTGTTAAAAAACTTTACTTTGCTCCCAAAACAAGCAAAATCTTTTTTGCTGATGCAATTAAAGCAAGTAAGAAAAAATAAAATGGCACGTCGATTTTCTGTTGACGAAAAATTGATGGCTCTGCTACTAATGAAGCAGAGCCCCAAAGGGTATAAATTACTCGAAAAAATGTTTGCCCTACCCAGCAAGAGAACTTTAAACAGACTAGCTGGGCAAATAATTATTGAACCTGGACTGAATCCTGAAGTCTTTAATTATATAAAGCAGTCTACTAAGACATGGGACACAAAGAAAAAGCTCTGCTCAATTGTTTTTGATGAAGTGTCATTGACACCTCACCTGACATTCAATGAAAACAAGGACATAATCAATGGTTTTGTTGATGTTGGTGGCAGAAGAAAACTGAGATTTTGCGATCATGCGTTGGTCTTTATGATCAGGGGAATATGTATCCCATGGAGACAGTGTGTGGCCTTTTACTTTTGTGAGGGGACTATATCTGCTGCAGACTTAGAATATATTATAAAGCAGTTAATATCACAAATAGTAGACACTGGATTAATTCCTTTAGCACTCATTTGTGACCAGGGTTCAACTTTTCGAACGGCCATCAAAAACTTGAGGCAATCGACAATCCGATCCCGCACGATTCAAGGCTTACATGATGGTAAATAACTTTTTATTAAAATAGCAATTTTTATTGAAAGAGCATGCCAATATATATTTTCTAAAGAGCCTATTATAATAAACTTAAAATCCTATATTAATATAATATAGGCATAATAGTTATTTATTTATTCACAAAACTGCATCAAGTAAGTGTAATATGTTCTTTTTCTTAATTATTATTCATATTTTAATTACCTAATAACAGTAAAGAAACATTGCAGAAAAAAGCTGGCAAAGTCAAGACTTAGATTAACCTTTATTATTTGCACTAAATCTGATAACATTAAAGATCAAAATATTTTATATACATATTGCCGTCCGGTTTGGTCGAGTGGCAATGACCCTTACCTCTTGATCGACAGGTCCTGGGTTCGATTCCCAGACGGGGCAAGCATTTCTGTAAAAAGCAGATGTTTGGTCTCGGGTCGTGGGTGTTTGTGTCCGTCTATATGTGTAAGTCCCAAGGGACCCACTGTGGGCCTTTTAGTGTGTGACATATACTTGCATTATGCACTAACGAGTGCAAATGAAGTAAAAGATTAAATTGTTACATAATTTATTTTTCTTGCAGATGGATCTGTGAATATTGGTGGACATAAGTTAAACATATTTTATGACCCACCTCACTTATTGAAGAGCATCCGAAATAACTTTATAAGTAAAGATATTGTTTGGGAAGGGAGGATTGCTTCCTGGAAAGACATTCAATTTATCTATGATATAGATAGTCAATTGGGTCACACCAGGGCATTGCCAAAGATGACGTCTAATCATGTAAACCCGCAAAAAAAGCAGAAGATGAAAGTAAAATTTGCTGCGCAAGTCCTTAGTGCAAGAACTGCTGCCATGCTAAAATACACGGATGCACTAAGTAACTAAATGTTTGGCATATCATACATTAAAACATTACATTAGTGTAATCTTTAGCACATGTTAATAAGTATATTTGGGGACATATTAATTAATCATTAAATACTCAATTTTGTCTTCTCCACTAAATCAATTTCTTATAGAGCACATTCCGCAGATTTGTTTCTTACTTCCTGTTTTGTATTTTCAGATGTTCGTGGTGGGGTGGAAAACCCAACAATGAAAACCACAGCCGAGGTGGTAGAGTTCTTCGACAACCTGTTCGACAGTGTGAATGGATACCCCGGTGGATCAGTACGTGGCAAATTAAGACGCGCTGTTAAACCACACGGTGACCATAAAAAATTTTGGACAGACGCCATTAAAAAAATAAAAAATATTGAATACAAAGATTGTACAAGTAAACTCGCAATCCAGGCAGGAAAACCACGCCTTGTAAGAGTGCCGTGCCTAGAAGGTTGGATAGTTACTTTGGAAAGCTTTTTGAGGTTATCAAAAACATTATTCGAATGTTATGGTCTGGACTATTTCTACCCGCGGAATATAAATCAAGACCCTCTTGAAAACTTTTTTGGGAGGGTCAGAGCAATTAACTATAGAAATGTGGACCCGGATCCAAATACATTTATTCATGCTTTCAAGTCTCTGCTCTTGTCAAATGTTTTAAGTTCGCAATCAAAATTTTCAAATTGCGAAGAGGACAATGGGGAGACATTGCTAGACTTGAATTTTTTATTTCAAGAAAAGTTGTCAAATAAGGAAAATATTCCAAAATTAAATGTCAGTCTCCCATCGTCCTCATCACAAGAGAAAGAGACATTAAAAGAGCAAGTGATTTCAGAAAGGATTCGGGTTCACTGTTCTGCCTATACTGCGGGGTTTATTTGTAGAAAACTTTCTAATAGTGTAAAATGCAAAAATTGCTTAAATACATTTACCAGTCCAGACCACAGTAACATTCACGATTATATTAAACTGAGAGAATATAAGCTTTTAAAGAATAGTAATTTGTGCTATCCAACATCAAAATTTGTTATATTGTACAGGGATGGTGCTCAAATTATTCATAATTATTTAAATATGTATTGTCATACATCAGGCGTTGGTCATAATTTGCGTCACCACATGAAAACAAAATTATGTTATACTTGGCTGGGATGCGAGAAACATAAACACATTGTAAAATCTTTGTTTTTAAAATTTTTAATTAGGCTCCAGGTGCACAATTGGTGCAACATTATTAATAAAATTTTCAAAGGGAGCATTGAAGAAAAATATGTTTCAAAGATGTGTAGTCCACAAAAACTGGCGCTGTCCAAATATAAAAAAAAGTTAAAACGAAAAGATAATACGAAATAAAACATCTTGAAATTTTATTTGCATTTTTTTTACCTTATTCCTTATTTAAAAATTTAAAATTGAAGTAAGGCACACTAGTGCATCGATAAAATTTAGTACATCACTAGTCGTCGATATCGATGACAATTTTTCTGTATATGGCCCATCACTACTACAGCCACAGACTACAGCTGTTAAAAAAAAAAAAAAAAACTACGGGCAATGGCGACTGCAGCGCCAGAACATAAGTTTCGGAACTAAGCCTAAATGTAGCTGTCGCATCTGTACTCGTACTAATACCTAATCTGTGCCACGACCGACCGCAAATTTAAATTTGCTTGTTTACAAAAATAATTCAATGATTATTAAATTAAAGGTTATTTGGTCTTATCAATATTCATTTGAATAAGTATTGTATTTGCACTTATAAATTTGTCAAGTCAAGTTATCTTGAAACTATATAAGAACCCTTTTCAATAATACGATAAGTATTTAATTGTTTATTCGTTTTCTATCAACTCCTTATAAACTCTTTTTGAGGTTCCCAGTTATAAATTACTGAAAAGTAATTAATTATTAAATATGGCTTTCAAAGCTCCAATTGTTATATTGAACAATGGCCTAGAAATGCCTATTGTCGGACTTGGAACCTATGCGGTAAATATTTAACTTTTCTAATTGTCTAGCTGATATTTAAAAAGAGTTTAATCTACTCTTAAGTTATTACTTATTACATTATGAGTTAATTGTAGGTTAGGTTAGGTAGGCTATTTTTCATTTATTAATATAAACAATCTCTCACTATGATTACTTTCATACATTATAAAAATTATGAATTACAATTTATAAAATTATCAATTCTCTGTCCTTAAAGAGCTTACAAATTAAAAATTACCATACAGCTTTAACACAAACACACTAACACAAATCTTACTCTATCCAACTTCTCTCTCAATTTAATTAAACCTTTTCCTATTTATAAGTTTACAGTTTCAGTCCATTTAAATGTCAATTAAAGGTCATGTAATTTAAGATACAATAAATTGGGACTTTTTACATTTATATGTGTTTATTGTGAACTGTGGTATAATAATATGTACATAACTTCAAGAGTAGTCTTTGTAAAAACTTTACACAAGGACCACCTGGAAGAAAAAATATTAATTTTCTGTATATTTTGTCACAAGAAATATGCAATTTTACAGCTTACGGATTGACGGAACTTATAAACGGATTTACTTGATAAACAGAAGAATTATTTCAACAATTTGAACCCAAATCACCTTTTTTTTGTGTGTCATCTGATTCATTATTTTTAGGAATATTAATAAAGTTTAATTAAAAAAATATTATGTACTTGAAAAAATAGAATGCAATGACCAAAAATCACTTTCTTTCATGTATTACAAAATAATTTAATTAAAAATCACACTACTTCTACTAATTTAAAATACTACGGTTCATTACAAATAAAAAAAATATTTTGCAGCGAAAAGCCGAACCTGGTCAATACCAGCAAGCCGTAGAATGGGCTATTGATGCAGGCTACAGGCATATAGATACAGCTAGCTGTTACAAGAATGAAGAGGAAGTTGGCCAAGGGATTAACAATAAAATAAAGGAGGAAATTGTCTCGCGGGATCACCTGTTTGTGACCACTAAGGTATGAGTTGAGGAAAATATGTGAAACTAGTTTTAACCAGATGTGTTGGTATATTGATGTAAAGTAACATGTTTAAGATGATTTTATTATATTATGTCAACAGTTTAAATATAAAAAAAATATTTTTTTTTCAACAAAAAAAAAATTGTGTGGCAGGTTTTGATCTCGTATCTGTCGCCCCATCCAAGCATCAACTAATATTTATGATTAGTTAAAAATTTAAAATTGTCTAAATACTCTGATTATTTGTTAAATTAATAAATTATTATAAAGAGAAGTTTACAAATTTCCTCGTGTCTGCTATTCTTTTTGCATTTTACATCTCTTTTTATATTACTATATTATTTTAAATAATTAAAAAATCTCTATTTAATTTTTTTTTTCACCAGAATCATTTTGTTTCAGCTATGGAATGATTGTCATGCAGAAAAAGATGTAGTTCCTGCACTAAAAGAATCCCTGCAGAGGTTAAAATTGGATTATGTGGACTTGTATCTCATACATTGGCCAGTATCTATTAATGTAATAGTAAACAATTGTTCACAAATAATTATGTACATGTGTTTTTCAGAATGTACAGTTAAAAAATTCCATTATGTAGTAGTTAAAATAATCTTTACATTTTTCCCATTTTTTACACACACACAAGAATACAACCTGCTGCATGTTAAATGTTAATATTGAAGACATGTTACATTTTTTATTTACATAATAACTAGCTGCTCTCCCCAGCTTCACTCGGGACGACTCAAATCCTAAATTTTTTTAAAATGTTTTTACAGTTATTATCATAGTCCAATTAGAGAAAATCTACAAACCAATTATAATTAAAGTCTGGTCTGCCGTTCTTGAGTAATGTGTGTAACTACCTCAACTTTCTTTTATAGATTCTTTAAATAAAAACGTATTTTCAGGTGAAAGGTGACGACCAAGAAATAGATTATATAGAAACATGGCGCGGTATGGAAGAAGCCTTAAGTTTGGGCCTCACTAAATCCATCGGAGTGTCCAATTTCAATGAGGAACAGCTTCAGAGGATATTGAACAGTTCCAAAGTTAAGCCTGTCGTGAATCAAGTAGAGGTAAATCATTATTTTCATTATTTGTAGTCTGTGTTGTTCCCAGGCCTTTAATCATTGTTGTTGTTTGTGCCAATTAAAAAAAAAAAAATAGAAATTTACCTGTTTTTAACAAAGAAAATTAAACCGACTGGAAAAAGTAGGAAAGTCAACTTGTTAAAAGTCAACTTTAAAAAATTAACATATATATTATCTTTTTTTATTTTTTGAAAGCAGTTTTTTTTAAAGAATTGATAAAGAAATAGATATCATTATGTGACATTCAAATAAGTGCCTTATATTATAATTACTAATTAACTGATAAAAATAATTAGAATTTTTACAGGAAATTGTAAAATTACATTTTATGACGTAAATTAATTATTAGGTATTTTGTTTTAATGCAAAAAATGTGTTAAATTACCATTTAATTGCGAAAAAATTCCAGACTTATGTTAAGGTTTTATAATAATAACAGAAAATAGACAAATATAATTGCTATTTAATTTCCTCTGTTAGATAATGCTATATTACTACATAGTTTAAAACAAAGTTGATTTCTCTGTTGCTGTCATAAATCCCTATGTACCTATGTATGCTTAAATCTTATAAACTACGCAACGGATTTTGATGCGGTTTTTTAAATAATAGATAGTGATTCTCAAAGAAGGTTTTAGTATAACATTCGCATTCGAGGATCGCTAGTTTCAGATAAAATAAACACTCTACCAACAATTAGTTTTAACAAACCAATTATAATAAAATAAAAATATTTTATCAATGATTTTTTGCCAAATATATATATAAATCACACTTCCTTATGTTCATAGTAAATATCATGATATTTCTTTCTTTTGTAATACTTTATACTTTTAATGTAAAAAAAAAATTACAGATAAACCCAACTCTAACACAACACAAGTTGGTTGATTTTTGCAAGAAGCATTCTATACAACCGGTAGCCTATACTCCCCTAGGCCTTATATCAGACGCTCGACCAGAATTCGCTGGGAAGGATGTAATAAAATCTGACCCTAAACTTGGTGCATTGGCTGACAAGTATGGAAAGACTAGAGCGCAAATCGCTTTAAAATATTTGGTGAGTTAATAATATTTTTAACTCATTAAAATTGAGGAAATTCTCGATTGAACTGCATTTTTTCTTTGCTAAGTACCTCAAAATTTACGTCTGGACCTGGGTGAACCGATTTTGGTCATTGAAATATTGTTATGCACAAAAATGATCAGTTGTTAGTTTGTATGCATGTTTTTTTACCCAATCACACAAAAACTACGGTTATTAAACAAATTTGATACAATATAGGTTGTAGTCGTATTTATTTAAGTATGTACCTAGTTTGTATTAATACATAGGCAATGGGCATAATTTTTAAGCCTGTTTCATGCGAGTGAAGTTGCGAGTGGCAGCTAGTATTATAAAAAAACTAGTTATAAAAAAATTACAAACATGCTACAAATACAAGTAATAATTTGATTTGTTATCATTGAACATGTTTATCATTATTGACTGTATTATAATTAACTTCCAATTTGCATAGACTTTCTTTTTATATTGTTTTTGTATATCAATTGATTTCAATATAAATTCAGTTCACATAATTGTCTAAACATTAAGCTTGAATATATTTTTTATGTATTTTATTTTCAGGTACAACGAGGTATTGCAGTTCTACCAAAATCGTTCACAAAATCTCGAATCATAGACAATTTGAACATTTTCGACTTTGAACTAAATGAACAAGAGATGGCGCTAGTTGACAGTTTTAATATTGACCATAGATGCGTTCCCGGGATCTCTTTCGCTAAATATAAGAATTATGCGTTTTAAATATAATTTTGTTTGTGAGTAAAATATTTATGAACAAAAACACATTAATGCTAAGATAGTCAATTTTACTTAAGATTGTTTGAATTATAGCGTGAAATGAATGTAAGGTTTAATTTAATAATTTTTTACAATCCAAAAAGGTGTTTTTCTTTTTCTATGATAACATTTAAAAATCAGAGAAACATAATGACTAGGGAGGTATATCTCATCATGCACATAATTATTAAAATGGTGCCAAAATGTAAATGGATATATCCTGTGCTTATGTTGGATTGATTTTATTGTTATTATAGCTACCTTTATTGCCTTGGTCACTGCCTGTAACATAGTTATTGGTATAATGTGATAGTTTTATAGTTCTATATCAATTGTTGTGTATATTTTTATATATGTTTTGGTGTTTGACTGTTTTATTAAATGAATTATTTTCAAATTGTTGTATTTATTTCCATTTAATTTTAAGAACCTTACCTTGTTTTTCCTGTTTAAAGTTCTACAATGCAAACAGTAGCATTTTTAATTTACTATCATGCTCAAAATCTACTATATAAAAATAAGTCGGGTTTTCCTTCCTGACGCTATAACTCCAGAACGCACGAACCGATTTCCACGGTTTTGCATTCGTTGGAAAGGTCTCGGGCTCCGTGAGGTTTATAGCAAAGAAAAGGTGTCTCTGGTGGCGAAACGGAGTTTGCCGGGTTTGCTAGTATGCTATAAATACCTACTTAGGTACCTTAAATATGGATTAAAGATATAATTATTCTGAATATAACAAACCTATCGAATCGCAATGAAGAATCGTTAGAACTTTTTAAACAATCCATCCAAAGTGATAAAATAAAATAGCCCTTAATACCACACGTTGAAACTCATTTGCATCAGCAAAATATGTGGAAAATTAGAGAAATCATTTAAATTTTTTTCTGATGTTTTCGTGAATATTCTTTGCGTAGTCAAAGATCTGAATTAAGATCATAATATTGTTCATAAATGATAAATTATAGGTATTTCATAGAAAATACGTATATAATCTGGTTATCGGGTGAAGGTCGATCGTCATTCGGATCTCGTACTACCGTGTTTCTGGAAATATTATATATGCTTACCTAGAGTATTTATTTACATATGTTGTAGCAAAAATATCTGTATATTGTGTTCAATGTCCCATGTTCAATTTTTGAAGTGAAAACTTCTTTAGCGGCGTTGAGCACTTTTTCTGTAATGGGTATAAAATCTTAAACTCGCGTCAGGACACGTGACCTGATCGAAAAAGCGTAAGACGGATGGATATCAAACATGCTCAACGTTAATAATCAAGTTTTCACTTCTGCCGGCACTCCCGGAGTGCAACCCGTCTTTTTTATTGAATAGGTAACGGATAAATATTTTTACAATATCAAATATAAACATTTCACACCACTTTTTCTCCGCAGTTGGGAGATGAAGAAATAATGTATTTGTGGTAATTATTAGTTAATTAATCTATTTTTGTTAATAATAATTAGTTCTGTTTGATACAGTACCATTTTATCACAATCTATCGGAAGCTTGCTGATTTTTGAAGCATGCGAAAATGCATTCATTCCTGTTAGTAATTAGTCAGAGAAATGAAAATAAGAATGGAATTTGTTTGATACGACTGTTAATTAAAATTAAAACATAACATTCAAACGATTTTTATCAGTTATTTTGACATTACTTTATCAGTAAATGAACAAATTACTTGGACAGAATAAAACACATTCATTTTATTTGGCATTTTATTTAAATCAAAAACAAATAATAAATAATTGTAATATTAACATCAAATGCGAATATGAAATTAGAAAAATAAATAAACTTTATAATAAACGGAATGTCTATTTAAGATCTCTCAAAAAGTACGTAAAGGGACTCGGAAAACATAATTTTCTTTTATTACCGTCAAATATATACTTTTTGCGTTCAATTAAAGTCCTTTACTTCTTATGAGAGATCTTAAACTATAATAATTATTATCAAAATGCATAGAAAACAGGCAGACAAGAAATGCTTAATTTCATTCACATAGTATAAAATCAAATACAAAATAAGTTCGTCAAGAAATGAAAACTCTCGAAGAGCACTGAAAGAGATTCTTAAAGAAACAAGTCAAAACATGAATAAAATAATCTGATAAATAAACTCTATAAAACCTCGTCAAAACACAGCCGACATTACAATATTTCTGTTAAAACAATAAAATAATAACTATCAATGAAAATCGTAGAAAAAGGCATAGAAAAGAAATGCAATTATTTCAAGAAACCTTCAGTTATTAACCCGATTATAAAATTATATGATATAAAATATTGACGTAGATAATATAGAAAAGACAAAATCTAGGCCATACCACAAAAAAGAGGCACATGCCATAAAATGGATATCTCAGCGAAACATGAGATAAATAACCTGATTTCTGATCATATTTATAATAAAAAAATAGTTGAACAATTAAAGTACTTGGTTATAAGCAGAGGCGGCTCGTGATTTTATGGGTGTTCACTTGAAATAAAACACTGAAAATACATGGTGTAAAGCAGTACAAATTATTAAAAAAATTACTTATAAAGGAAATGCATACTTACGTCTTTCTTTTTGGTGTGCAAATATATCTATAACTTTTTTGTGAAAATCAGATATCTGATTAATCAGTCGTTTTTCTATTGATATCATGCACAATGCATTTAAACGGTCCTGTGTCATGCTATTACGCGTAAAAGTTTTCATTTTATAAAAGCAGCGCTCACTTTCGACCGAGGTCATCGGTATTGTACAAATTAATTTTAATAATTTAATACTTTCGACAAAAACTGACTCCAGGTTGAACTATATGAAGTGTTGCAGTGAAGCTATCGCACCATCAGCGTTATGAAAATCTTCCCTGCTGTAAATAACCACTAGCTCGTTTTTAAGTTTTGAGTTTTCTAAAAAATCATATGTCTCAACCGTAAGGTCAAGTTCAGGCCGTGGCGGTCCCTTAGCTTTCAATTCAAGCCGAATTTGTAACGTTTTAACACACTTTTTAATGAACGCCACATTATAATTGTTCATTTTAACACTCACAAGTAATACTGATAACTACAGGCTATTTCAACACGTATCTTATGATTTTAATTAGAAAATTCCCGAATTTGCATTCGCGCGCGTGCATTGAAGTTGACTCGAGTGTTTGTTTATATAGGAGTGGCAACGTCGCGCGCAATCGCTGTCCTGTGTACGGGCGCCCGGGCGGTAAAAACGAACCGGCAACGTTTGCGGGAGCGGCGCTCCGAATTTTGCTATTTTTCCATAGAAAATCTTTTGTTTCACGCGCAGGGCACTGGCAAACTTTCTCTTTCACTCCTATTGGATTTCGTATTAGGAAATGTACTAAATATTTTTTCATTGGAGCGCAATCGTGAGCGCTCCGCTTCGCGCGTTACATAATACAGTATTATACAGGTGTATGGGATGATGGAATGATGGATATATTCATTGGTATTGACAGTAGTTTTTTACGATTACGATTGATTTTAAATAGTAATAATTAATATTAATAATGAAATTAAGGAGTATGATTTTATTATAATTATTTATGGGAGTTCACTGCACCAGCGCTCCTTAGGGCGAGCCGCCTCTGGTTATAAGAAAATATCTCATAGAAAAAAGTCGATTCTTCCATCTACGCCCACAGCAAACCTACATCACGTGTTTAATATAAAAATATATTAGACTTAATCTAGTTCCGCTTATTTGTACCAAGTGTGGCTGAAAACTGATTTAATAATTATAATAAATACAGTTTCATATCAATACGTCGCCTAACATCTAAATACCGCTACACAAAAATTACTTTTAGTAAAAACGCGATTCTACATAGTAACATTTCCATTATTGTTATACAATATAATTGAATTCGACAAAATAACGTAATACCAAATCTAATAAAAAAAAAAACAATTCTATTTACAAAATTTGAATCTTACCACCATAAGGTAACTAGGTCCATAGACAAACGTCATTTAAAAAAGCATAGTCTAACTCTATAGTCTATGGTATGTCTTATCTGTGGTTGTGTTGTCTGTGGTTACTTCCACACGTAGTTGAAGACGTCCATGATGCTGTCATAGATAGTGAACGTTATAGCGACGTCGAATACAACTCTGCTGAGTCGAGGTACTGTTCCCTTGTAGAAGGCTAGGGGACCTTCATGTTTCCATGTCTTGATGAAGCAATCCCATGTGCTCTTGTATTTTGCGGCTTCGAGACCTTGCATTCGGGTTTTGACTACGTCGATTGGTGTGTTACCGAAGACTGATGCGGCTCCTGAATAAATTAAATAGGTTTTTTATTATATTGTTTTCTTAACTATTAATTTATTATTAAACCTTGCTTCATTCTATTTTTGGAATACAATACGTATTATTGGTGAACGCAGCTATAATGATTCTTATAATAATAATAATAAATATAAACGAATCAATGAATATTCTATAAAATAAAGATAGGACCCCCCATACAAGGAAAATGCTTTGAAATAAATCCGCATTCATGATTTTACTTGACACGCAGAGATAACACGACTGTCAAATAACATTATAGAACATCATTATTTTATTATCATTTGTTTATCTGTTATATCTTTGTGAATTAGTGATAAACTTATCAATATACAAAGAAATACTTTACAAAATAGCATATTTATTTATTTATAGTTTTTATTTTTATTTAAACTACAATTGAGACGGTCGTTAACATTAGCACGAATACGCATACTACACGACGACTTATGCAAATATTATTTTCATTCATTAGCGCATACATTTGCACGTTATACGAACGTTTGGATGAGGCATTTGACCTAATCTTTGCTATAAAATACAAACTTTACTATAAAATATAAAATACAAACCTACCTTTACTAATTTGTTCTATTATAATAAATGATGGAAATAGATGTTACACATGAAAAAAAGAGCGTGTGTGCCAAGCACGTGTCAGAAGTGAAACTTCTTTGGCAAGATACAAGGATACCAAAATCGTCGCCTTACTCCATGACGGTATTGCCATGATGCGACTTTGAAATATTACTCTCAACGCGCCTAAAGAAGTTTCACTTCAAACACCAAAATATACACCTACCCGCAATTCCACCAAACAGTCCAACAATATACTTCGGCACGTGCTTATCTCTATCCCCTCCCTTGTACCAGTCTCTTAGCGACTCCATCACGAAGAACCGAATCGCTTGGTTACTGCCTTGCTTCATGATTGTAGCTGTAACACCTTTGTATACGCCTCCGACACCTGGAATTCAAAATATGTAAATTTTAATTAAAAACCTTGGAGGAGCATTTTTAAGGCGGGAAAGTGTTTTATAGTGATCTGCTCATTACGTATACATATTGATATTTACTGTAATTCTATTTTTTAACCGACTTCAAAAAAAAGGAGGAGGTTATCAATTCGGCCAGTATATTTTTTTTTTGTGTATCGATTACTCCGTGGTTTCTGAACCGATTTACGTGATTCTTTTTTTTTGACGCGGAATGGTGTCGAATTGGTCCCATAAAAATTTTATTCGGATAGGCCCAGTAGTTTTTATTTTATGAGCATTTTTGTCTGATCTCGGTGACTTAATAGTTAATTGAAATGTAGCAAGGAAATTTTGTATACGTATATAAATTGGATAGCGATAAAACGTTATCATGACATAGAGCTGATTTGATGATGGAATCGGAAGGTGGCCATAGGAACTCAGTAATATATTGACTCAACTTTATCGAGTTTGGGCTCGTTTGATTCGTGTTGAAAAATACACTAAAAAGGATTAAATAAAAATAACTACGTTAAAAAAACCAACTTCAAAAACGGAAAAGTAATAAATAGCATAATTTATCAAACCTATTTACTTAATAAATAGCACATCTAAATAATATGTAGTAATTAATAATATCAAATCTTTTTTATTTTTTACTTATCCGTTTTTGAAGTCGGTTGTTTTTAACGTAGTTATTTTTATATTGGCTAAAGTCAAGGCTTCTATTTTTGTACTAATTATTTTTGGAGGAGCAACTAAACAACAAAGTGTTTTCGATATTGATCAATACTAAATTTTTCCTCGACAAAAAGTTAACGCAACTACGACATTCATCATCTTTAAGACAGAAAGTCTGCTTAAGAGGTGATGAATGTCGTAGATGTAGATGCCGAAAGTCTATCATATCAATTACTACACACAAACACAGATCCTTCAAAATCATACAACACATATCTATTCTAAAACATCATCCATATAGCCATAATAATCCTGCAATTCACCTTCCTCCCTCACAATAGTCCTGACTCCATGGAAGAATCCCTTGAACCTCGGCTTCTCCATCCTCATATCGTTGATGAACTTCACTTTCACCGTCTCCATGGGGGTCACAGCGAATATCGCTTCAGCCACACCGGCTGCGAGACCGCACATGAGCTTGCCGGAGTTCGATAGAGTACCATTCTCGTTGATCATGTATAGCTTGGCTTGCTCGAACACTCCGAATCTGAAATTGAGGCGGTTTGTTGGTCTCTATCGCTCTTCTTAATAATTAGTACATGTGGCTAGTAAAGTAATTTCTAATTTTTTTCCGAATAAGTAACTAACCCTTAATAGCTATGTAATATAATGGTTCTAACCGAAATCTAGTTGCGTAAAGTCTTTCAAAGTTGATTCTATTATCTGCAGGGGTTTAAGAATGTGTGATACAAATAAATAGCATCATGCGGTGATAGGATATAACCTTCCTCGATAAATGGGCTATGTAACACCGTAAGAATTTTTCAAATCAGACCAGTTCCTGAGATTAGCGCGTTCAAACAAACAAATAAACTCTTCAGCTTTATAATATTAGTACCTATAGATAAGGTAAAAGGAAACCTATTCATTTTTTAATATTAATATTTTGGTTAAGGCCTTAAGGTTTATTAGGCTTTTCAACGCACTGATAAAAAGGCTTTTTTTAATATTGCTGTTACCTAGGCACCTAATGATATACATCGATATAAAACGTGTTATTTATCAAAATGCAATCGCGATGTTAACTGTTAAGTATAGCGTTCTATCTGTTCTAAATCTGTACTTATCATCATTGATAAATGATACTTATTCATAATGACGTTAAAAATTGTAGACTCATGATTAGAAATCGAACGAGCACCTATCGCGTGGCATAAACAACTGCAGTACTATATAATAAATCTAATACGATCGTATTAGATATAGTTATTATATCTTATTTGTCCAGACAAATAAAATATAATTTAAGATAAGAACTTATATAAAAAATAACTGTATCAGTAATATAAAACATCAAACGGTTTCTATATAAAACTCAGGGTATTCAAATTTGTACTATCCCTTGTATTATAGCTCGTATGGCACTGTCTCACGACGCGGAAGCCATGGCGACGTTGCTGACAACATATCAATCAAACTATATAAACAAAAAATATTTGTTTTGATAAAATAACCTCAAGGTTGCTTTTTTCTTATAAGCGGAAGTTAACCAAATGCGGTCCGAGCCAGAGGTCTCCCAAAAGGAAATGGTCCTTGTCTAACGTTTTGACAACTCATTACTCAACCATACTCAACCAATCATTGACGTTTAAGAAGAAATGGTAGTTAGGGTAACCATGAATTTTGTTTGATTTTGCACCATGTCACACAAACTTTTACGTACAATACAATACAGTGGTTTAGTTTATTTTTACATAGGTACATTAAAATAATTAGGTAGCGTCTGTAGCGAGTGGTCGCCACCGGCTACACGTGTGCGGTCTAAATACAAATGTATACTAATATTATAAAGCTCAAGAGCTTGTTTGTTTGAACGTGCTAATCTCAGGAACCGACAGGTCCGATTTGAAAAATTCTTTCGGTGTTAGATAGATAGCCCATTTATCGAGGAAGGTTATAGGCTAAATACCATCACGCTAAGATCAACAGGGGCGGAGCCACGCGGGTGAAACCGCGGGGCGCAGCTAGTGTATGAAATGTGTTAAAGGGCTGTCGCTGGCCACGAGTGGCTCTGGTCTGTGGCCCGTTTTTTGCCGAACTAGTCAGCAAGGACTCATACAAGGGGGTCTTAACAGCAATTTAAAGACAATCTTATAACAAATGCACATAGTCACAAAAGTAATCGTCCGGAATGTCATTGAGAAGTTATCTGCCGACCGTATGACTCAATGAACTCCTTATCATGCCGTTCCTAAGCATCTTGGTGATATGCGAATCACTTACTGTGCCATTTGATAGATCTCAATTGAACAACAGGCCAACCTGTCACGATATTAATTAGAAAAGATCACGTTTTTGTTAGCGTGGAGTCAATCTTAATCGATACATTGAGGGATTTTCTTTCGTTAATGAGAGATAAAAAGAAAAATGGATAGGAACATTTCTTTACAGAATCCGAGACAAAATTATTTTATAGTTTCACTTATTAAAAAAGTGCTACTAATTAAATGTTTCTTTTGCTATTCTAAAATGCAATTGCATCAAGTGACAAATCAAAGTACAGGTCCAATTTCATTTACAGTCACTACGTGATCCTTTATTTCATTGGACTGAAAGGATTTTTATGTATTCCCCGAGGACAGTTCATATAAGAAACAGGGATGTCACAACCAAGGTTAAAACTGTGACTAAGATGGTCTATTTTGTCCCTAAGTTTTTGAAGTGAAACTTCTTTATCGGGGTTGGACAAAAATTTAGTGTAACATTTTTGCGTTACGCCGTACGCGTGACATTTTTGCGTTACGCCGTACTCGTGACATTTTTGCGTTACGCGCCAACTTTTGACCGTTTTTCTATTGCACTCGTATTTATTTCCAACGCTCTATAGTGACGTGATAAATATATACATGTTATATTAAAGTGATCAGCAAAATCAAAGGGTTTGTTTTAATTCTAATTCCAGTGAATTTCTAAAAAAAGTAAGTAAGTAATTACATCTATTTTTCTAATACTTAGGTGTAATAATGGTATTTATTTTTCTAAGTTATTTAAGATTAACCTCACTTTTTGATTGTATTTTTCAATACACTAACACGTGGGTGGAATTATGGTATAAATTTTTTCTAAAACTTGAATGTTGATTGTGGTATTTATTTTTCTAAAATATTTAAAGTTAACCTCAGTTTTTGATTGAATTTTTTAAAACACCAACACGTGGGCGAGATCATGTTATTTATTTTTCAAGTTATTTAAGCTTAACCTCTGTCATAATATGTATATACTATGTGCGTCATTAATTTCTGACTGTTTCGAGATTTGGTGCAAAATAAAACACTATTGTTTCTTAGAAAACATTTTAGGAGTATACAAGGGAGTATACGATAATAAATCTATGACTCACGTAAACACGTGTTTGCTTGATTGGTGTTCAATTATGATTTTGTGAATTCAAAATTTATAAGAATAAACCTCAAACTCTTTATGTCCAATCAAAATCCGCCTAAGACGAAATCCTTTATAAGTTGAAAACTCTATATAACTCGAATTTTTTGGCGTCTCCCTTGGTCTTTTGAACTACCGCACGAGCGGAGCGAGCGAGTCGCGGCAGTGGACGGCGGCGTAAATATTCAAATAGGTAGCGAGGAGCGAAGCGACGAGCATCTTAGGTTAACTTTTGAACTACCGCACGAGGCGAGCGAGCGAAGCGAGCGAGTTGCAGCAGCGGCTGGTGTAAATATTTAAATAGGTAGCGAGGAGCGAAGCGACGAGCGTGTAAAGCCTGATTCCCACGACATGTTTGCTTCACAAATCCGACCGCGCCACACCACACCACATGCCATGGGAATCGGCGCGCTTGTCGCTCGCCAGTGCTTGCCATACGCACACATGCCGTGGGAACGCTCAGTTCAAATCGCGACGGATGGCGACAAGCGCTTGTCGTCTGCCAATGCTTGTGAAGCAAACATGCCGTGGGAATCAGGCTTTAGACTAACGTATTTCTGTAATATTGTATACAAGCTGTGCCGCGCGGTTTCAGCCGCGTGGCTCCGCTCCTGTTGGTCTTAGCGCAGCGTGATAATAATATATAGCCTATATTACTCGTGGATAATGTAGTTTTCGAATGGTGAAAGAATTTTTAAAATCGGTCCAGTAGTTTATGAGCCTATTCATTACAATCAAACAAACAAACAAAGTTTTCCTCTTTATAATATTAGTGTAGATAGTAAATTATTTTTTGAAAAATAAGGTCATAAAGAAGTTTCACTTCTTACGTGTGTACTCTAGTACACGCACACATTATTTTTTTTACAATATGTTTATTGTAGCTTATATATGATCATATTTTGCTTTAACCCATCCCAACGAGTCTATCCACAAGTCCATCAAACTCCCTATGCTATAGCTAATTCATATTACATATATGCGAAATGTTATTCAACTCTCGTAAAAGAACATGAATAAAAAATATTGGCCAATTGTGAATTGACGAATCTTCGATAACAGATTTACGTAATATGTATGTTAATTTCCAAGTTGAAGGTTAAACGTGTTTTTGGAATCGTAATGTAGATGGGATGTATTTGTATGATATACTTTTAAGGTCAGTTTCAATGTAGGAAACTGTTGATTACTAGTTCTTGCCTTGTGATCGAAACTCATCCATAACCATAAACAAAAGAGTTTTTTATGCGTGTGTGTGAAATGCATGGCGTGTGCAAAGTTTATTAAGTATTACATTGGTATATTTTCACGAAATGCTATTGTTCTTTTGACCTGTATGTCTTTTGGTATTCTTCAATTAACCGATACAATATACATACAAGGACAATATTTATTTCCTAATTAGCCGCTATTAGGGGTAATACAATTAGCTTAGTGCCTTAGTGCTACTTCAATATAATTCAATTAGTTCCTAGTGTTATTTGATCAACGTTATAATATTATGTTCAGCACGAATTTCTAAGCTACAACAATTTTTCTGTTAATATTGTCAAAATAGTGGGTTTAAAATTTGTTTTTCATCTCTGATGAATAAATTCTTTATTCTACTCAGTCAAAAAAGAATAAGTTATGAAAACACACAAATAATTGCACAATTATTGACGACCTTATGGCCACTGAGTCATTTCTTCCAGGTCTTCAGGGTCAGGTATCTTTATCTAATCCCAAGAAATACCTGAACATACTGCTGCAGCATTATCTACAAAAGCTAAGCTAAGCAAATAAACGTATGTCGATACTAACCTAACTGCAGACTTCGGAATGGATCCATACAGCAACACACTGAGGCCTCTGTAGAGACCGAGCACGCCATGGCCCTTTACTGTCTTGCTGACGCAGTCGAATATACCCGTGTATTTCTTGGTACCACCTGGATAAATGTGTTTGTAATGAGTATAATTCAAGAAAGATGGAGCATATAATATATTATATTATTCACCAAACTCACGAGGCGTGTTCGAATTTCTTCTATTGTTTAAAATTTATATTTATAAAGAACTAGGTTTCCGCCCGCGGCTTCGCCCGCGCAGTCAAAGAAAAACCCGCATAGTTCCCGTTCCCGTGGGATTTCCGGGATTGCGTCATTTTCCCGGGATAAAAAGTAGCCTATGTCCTTTTACTCGGGTATCAAAATATCTCCATACCAAATTTCATGAAAATTGGTTCAGTAGTTTAGGCGTGATTGAGTAACAGACAGACAGACAGAGTTACTTTCGCATTTATAATATTAAGTATGGAAGTATGGATTTGAATGCCATAAAACCAAAATATCAAATTCAATATGCAGATCATTTGTTTGCACTGGACTTTACATAATTTCGGTAGCGCCAACTTCTTTAAATTATAAAGCTGAAGAGTGAATGAAGTTTTCTCGGCTTGTTATTCCATATCAATTATCAGTATTATACAATTTATATTTCTCTGACCCTGAGACTATACCGTTTTATTGTGCAACCGAAATGGACACAGACGACTTCCTCGGACTTATATGGCAACAAATAACATTTATACTATTCCGAATTTCTGTACGACTTCATTTATATTGAGACACCTACTGATAATAATGATGAATTTGGCTCTTTTTTGGTTTTTGTCTCTTTCATTTACTGATTATTTGGCCTACCAAAAAGAAGTGTTTCAGTTGGTTAAGCTTATAACGGGCAATTGTGAATTTCAGAGACAATTCCAATACACATTTAAATAAAATCAAGTTATAAGGTACTCATCATATATGAACTAGTCGTAGAGAACCATACTTTGGTCTTAGGGTGATGATATAATATAGCCTATAGCCTTCCTCGATGAATGGGCTATCTAACACCGAAAGAATTCAAATCGGACCAGTAGTTGCCGAGATTAGCGCGTTAAAACAAACAATCTCTTCAGCTTTATAATAATAGTATAGATCAGTGTAAATTTATAACGTTTCTCCTTATATTTTAGCTAAGTTTATTCAACACTTTGATAATAAATTGATCGTCTAGACTAGACTCATAAGTCCACTCACGATCTTATTGGCCCAATCACATACAATAGTCTGAGATACGACACTTGGGCTAAGAGCTACTTGTGTCACCTTTTTGTTTCCTTCTGATGCTCCTATGCTGTTATATTTTTTTTTCATTAATTGATAAATTTGCTGGAAAATTTTAACAATACGTATTGATTTATAGTTTGTTAAGGTACTGTAACGTGATTAAATCAGAAGTTTGAAAATGTTTTACCCATCAGACGTTTAGAAGCGTAGTACAAATCACGGATTTACTTTAATTTATTGAAGTTTCACTAAATACGATTTAGTAATAGGAATCTTTACCACGGTTCAACTGTTAAAAAGGTAATAACGCAGCATATATGTATTTAACTAACATAATATTTAGTATTAATTTTCATTGTACATAATATTGTACAATTACATTATAATGAACATCAACATTCGTTCTATACTTTTTAATTTCAATTTTTAACAAAAACTTATTGGAAATTTGTAAATTAGATAGAAATAAGAACCTAATCATTTCATCCAGAACTGAAGACGGATATTTGTTGTTTATTAATTTTGGATACATAAATAACCCTATAAATAGTGGTAATAGCCACAAATGACCAAAAGAGGTTTGTATCAAGCGATATGGAAACTAATTTCTAGGTCAAGTGTGTAGAGCGCAATAACATCGTTAATACAAGTCACGTTAATGTTTGTTACGCAAGATATTGTGAAACTAGTCAGAAATGATTAGATTATACGAGGTTTACATTGGAATTTTCCGATGTATTTTTGGGACTTTCTTTTGGTGAATGACCTATATAATAATGTTGTTTTTAACGCGCTATTATTAGCTGCATCTGTAATCTGTATGTTTTGTGTAACCGACTCCTTTATCCTCGAGTTACACGATTTACAGACAGATTTAATTCAAACTTTGTACACTTATCAAGGATCGGTGGCAATAAAAGTATTTAATTTAAGCGTGTTTATTTTTTTATCTATACATAACTACCTATAATAAAATCGTAGGTAAGTCAAAAGTGTACATTGAATGTTTTTTTTTTTAATAATACTTGGAGCGGACAGGAAGAACATAGGATAGGTTTTATCGCGAAAATCCCACGGGAACGGGAATTATGCGGGTTTTTCTTCGACTACGCGGGCGAAGCCTCTGGCGGATAGTTAGTTATTTATAAGAAAGAAAAACGATAGCTCTGTTATTGATAGATCAAACGAATTTTAAAAATAATGCGATAATGACGACTTATTTGAGAAATAAATATTTTGATAGAGTCGAAGATTGCGCATAAAAATGTTTTGGACTTTCTTCAGTTTTTTTGCATCGCGCGGTAATTTGAAGTTTGAAAGTTTATAGCCCGCATCAATTTAGTGCATAGTGTGTGGGTATTTATAGAGATCAATTAATTCTCGTGTTTGATTGTATACACCTACGAATGTTTGTAGATTTACCGTCGCCGCACACGAGCCACGGGCCACAGCCACAAACGCCGCGCCGCCACGAGAAGCTAGAAGCGTGTAGCGTGTGGCCGCCACAGGCGTCAACCGTGTGCGGCGAGTCCATATAAAATGTATGAAAAGTGCAGGAAATATGCCGGTGGCGGCGTTTTGTGGCCGGTGGCCGGTGGCCCGTGTGCGGTAGCCGGTAGCCCTTATAAAAACACATTTTACAAGCTCCCCTGACTCGATGCTGTTCGAAACTTTGGTTTTAAGAATATAGCTAAGTAATAATCACCTAGGTATATGTACCTATTTCAATTCTTAAAATAGGTATAGTTACCTATAATAATCTTTTACATTTAGATTCATAATAGCATATACAATAAAAGTAATGGATTGTTTAGATTCAAATTAACACGAATAGATAAGCAAGGGCATAATAAGGGCTTGGTCTTATTGACGAATTACGATAGTGTTGAATGTTTCTGTTTGGAACTGTTTTTGTGTTGGCCTACATTAAGAATTAGGAAAGGGCTAGCCTATTGCTTTATTGATCAAAATAGTTGCGACTTAAGAGTCATTTCCAGATTTTCCTTTTAGTTAGCATATTTTATACAGGGATTGATAGAATCTTGTTAGATTAGATTAATAAAGATACAAATTTGTGCGTGTTATTCATATAGCGCTATTAAATAAATTATGTAACTGCAATATCGATAAACAATGCCTAGATTTAGCCAAACTACTTAAAAAAGTGGATACACTTTGGGGTCATTGACATATTGACCAATGACAACAGTTTTATATTAATTGTGTTCATCACATAAATCTTTAATATTAATTCCTTTAAACTATTCATAGTATCTATAAACAATTTGATTTCATTAGAAGAGTTAATATACTTTCAAAATCTATAAGAGTACCTACCTTCAAAGGTTATTGCTATATGGCTGGCTTATTTATAGCAACCTATTGGTTATTAAGTATTCGAATTTGAATCAAATTATCCATAATATCAATCAAGTTATATGGGCTCCATCGGAGCAGTGTAATATTTAATCAAACAAAGGAATTTATTATAAATAAATAACACACTAACTAAAAGCTTTACACAATAATACATAGCTATTTAAATTGGCCCAGTCACGCCTCATTTACACTTTATAAACAAAACTATAATTCTTATCACAAGTGACAACAGATACAATTTGTTATCATCTTCACTTTAACTACTTTTGAATCTCTTATCATCAATTATTTGAAATATTGAGATTATGTAATGCAATTTTCATATGACTACAATTTTGAAAATAAGATTAAATAATGATGAATTAAAATTGTTACATTCAGATGGTTTCATGGGTTAAGATGATACATTTTGAGAATTATAATTTATTGTAGTTCTGTTTTTAATAAATAACCATTATAATAACAGAATAATCACAAACCTTGTTCTGATAATATAATGAACATGATTCCATATTTATAAATTAGGAATGTTTTTTGTGTATAGCACCTACATAGAGTGTTCTATGAAATAATACTGAGAGAGAGAGAGACACAACAACCTTACTAAAAAAACTGTATTGTTGTGTTAATTAATGATAAATACTATATATAGTCTATAGACAATAGTAATTAATGTTTAAACAAACACAAATTTTATTTTAAAACAAATCATGTTTATTCAATATTGACTACTTAATTATGAAGCTACCATTAGTGAGCTATTTTAGTGGTATATTTAATGGTTTAGAGGAAAATTTATAATATTTGCTATTGAAATCAGCAGAACAGGCTATGTAACAACAGGAAACTTATTACAATACTAGGTTTCCGCACGCGGCTTCACCCGCGCAGTCAAAGAAAAAACCGCATAGTTCCCGTTCCCGTGGGATTTCCGGGATTGTGTCATTTTCCCGGGATAAAAAGTAGCCTATGTCCTTTCTTGGATATCAAAATACCAAATCCACAATACCAAACTCCATACCAAATTTCATGAAAATTGGTTCAGAAGTTTAGGCGTGATTGAGTAACAGACAGACAGACAGAGTTACTTTCGCATTTATAATATAATATTATGAATTATGAAAGAAAGAATATTGTAATTATTGCACCAACAACTACTATGATGTCTATTATGTAACAAGAATCTATGACCTACTAATATTATTGATGTATAATGTATTTTTAATTTTGCTGAACATGAAATTTAAAACTTTTGGAAAGATAAATGTATATAAGTATAACAATATGAACTCAAACACTTAATAAACATTGATTTGTGGAGTAATGTAAACATATTCAAATATAAGGAAATATTTTGTGAAATGTAACTAAGTAGTATATAATTAATATTCCTGTTAGGTTTTTATTAGAGTAAAATAACCTTGAAGAAACTGATACATGGAACAATATATCACTAATCTTTATTTCCCGCGTACATTAAAAAGAACAAAGTCCATGTCGCTAAGTAAAGTATTATTTTACAAATACGACTTAGCGCCTCATTGTAACGTAACCTCGAAAACGATACTAACAAGATTCTTATTGGAAAATAAATATGTTCCTTCCATACTTCGGACTGTAGTGAATTAAATATTTATACTTTGAGTGTGGATGACGTAAACTCCAATTTGTATTTTTAGACGGAAAAATATTATTCGACAATGTTATCGCCGCGATCGCAGTTCTACAGATTCTGTTGATGTTATTGTGACATAAACTGATCAAATAAAGTATCATAGGATAAGCACTCACCTTTCTCGTCTAATTGCAATTGTGTTTTCACATATTCAGTTGGGAATGTTATACAAATTTCAATGCCACCAGTTATGCCGCCAGCAACAACACCTTTCAGTCCCACTGATCCACCTCCAGCGGCCGCCGCTGCTCCAGTTTCAGTCATCCATGGTCTCGAGAATGGATTTTTGAAATTTCCTGTCCGGGAAGACATTATATAAAAATTTCAGACGCTTGTCGTTAAAAACAACGACTGGAGCACGCGGCGAGTACCTCCCCCTACAACTGGTAAAAATTTACTGAAGTCTGAAATCTGAATGTGAATTATTTTTTATTTTCTTTCAATGATTTGACATTTCATTCATGGTCATGGAGTAATAATGCATAGACAATAAAATGTAAGCTGTCATGGTGCGCCTCGGGGTGCGCTTACATCACGCCCTTGTTCGCCATTCATGCCTTTTGCTTACGCCTATATATTATACTTCCATGCTTACGCCATTGAGATAATATTAATATGGAGACGATACCGCCTACATCACTTATGTTCCGCTCAACATACGCCATCTGGCGTAACTGCACTCAGTCGCTTGCTCGCTCATTGGCGCGAACGTCACGCTCATTTTTTATTTGTTTTAAAGTGAAACGCATCAAATATGCCTACGTGTGTGTTACGATATTGCACAAATAATACAAATAATACGGAAAAGTGCAAAGGAATAACTTTTCATCAGTAAGTAACTAGATAATAATTTTTAAAACTTAGAGCAAAATTTTTGGCGGGCGACATTTTGCGTCATTTGTCATAGATTAAAAATTTAAGATATGACATTGGGCATGAAATAAGTGTTGTTAGTAATATTTGCTGGCGTATATTTTTATAGTAAGTATAAAATAATAATTTTACATATTTAGAAAAGCATAGACTGGTTGTTAATTGAAAAAAGGTGAAATCATGAAATATGAAAATCAATTACTTAATCACCAATTTTTTTTTTGTTAATTGATTTTAATCAAGTTTTTAACTGATATTGAATAAGCTACTGACTTGAACATATAATTGAATTATTATTTATTTATCTGCACTAATATTATAAAGAAGAAAACTTTGTTTGTTTGTTTGATTGTAATGAATAGGCTCATAAATTACTGGACCGACTTTGATGAAATTTGGCACAGACAATCTTTAGGCCCTGAGAAAACATAAACTACTTTTTATTGCGAAATATGTACCACGGGCGAAGCCGGGGCGGACCGCTAGTTCAGAGATAAGTAATTAATATTTTTTCTATTCAAGGTTTCCATGTCTGGCCGTGAAGAAAGGGAAAAATGGGTAAAATTTGTCCAAAACAACCGCAGTGAAGAAACGTGGTTACCATCCGATAGAACTTGCGTCTGTTCATTGCATTTTCGCGATGAGGATAAATATACCACAAAAGCGGGAAGGCGTTTTCTAAAGAAGTCTGCTGTTCCTTGTATTGATGTTAGTAATAATAATAAAATTTTACGGATTTGTATAACAAATAAAATATTATTTTAGCCATCACTAACATTATTATTATTATATTTATTTTAGCCGAAGGTGTGCTACAATAGTACTGGAACAATACAAGCAATTTCTGAGCCGGGAACATGTTCTGAGGATGATGAACTAAATAAACACAATTTTTACACGGCTTTTATTTTTTTTTTCTAAAAAAGGCTCAATTTGTAAGGAATGAAACTTCCCATAGCCCTGACTGAACCTAAAACCCGAAAAAAATTAAATTATTCCATATGACGTCACTATTTACATAATCCTATATTATATGCCAGATATTGTTAGCCCCGCGTAGTAAAGTCAGTTTATACCTAAAATAAATATTAAGTAAGTACAAAGAAAATTTCAAGTCAACGTACATGTAAGGAGTGGCACCCAATAAAATAGACAGAATGAAACAAAGTGTCGCCTCTATAGCGGTGAGTCAGTGACATCGCATAATCTATGACTGTCTAGCCGTCATTCGCGCGCCCCGCGCCGCCGCGCTTGGCGCACAGATTTTGTTCGTGGTGTCTGCTCCATATATGTATCTCAATGGCTTACGCCCACACTTACACCCAACTTAAGTCCGAAATACCGCTCATAATACGAAAATGTACGCTAATCTCATGACAAATAGTGTCAAGTACATATATGCGTATCGTGTTCGTTTTGACGTGACAACGTCTTAAATTAGGTTGCGACTGGGAGTCACTTATGAAAAAGTGTAACGCTCGGTAACGTTACGATGAGTCACCGAACGAGAGAGAGGCCCGCGGTCTGCCGCGCGCGCAGCACATAAATATTCTACCGAGAAAAAGACGTTGTCACGTAAAATCTTCGCCCGTAAAACCGACTTTACAGGCAACCATTTTTTTGTACCGTTTTTGTGAGATGGAAATTGAAATGCTGCTATTTTGTGGGTATCTATTTATATATTTTTAATTTTAATTTCTAAACATCGTATCAATTATTTGAAAGGAATGATAATAATAATAATAGATGCTATAACAATCAAGAATCAAGTCAAATGTGTTCATATAAAAATTCAAATATAACTTCAAATTCGAATTTCAGGGCGCAATGCAATGGCGCAATGCTATTTTGAAAGTAGTAGATTGTTGTTATCTTTTATATTATCTAGGATCAATTATTATTGAATCATTTTAAAGTCTGGATTTCTTAAACAACTTTCTACTCTTTGGAATTTATGCCTCCTCTACACTACTCGCGAAGTTCCTCGGCGAAGTACTCGGCCGAAGTCGGCGGTGCTACACTACACACTCGTTCAACTTCGCGAGAGCGCATACATTTTGTATTCAGAACGAACTTCGGGTAACTTCGTGCCCTTTGACTCGGGCGCAAAAACCGACAACAAACGGAAGTCGGCCGAGGCGAGGTAAAGTTGGACGAAGTAAGCCGTTCGTGCCTCTCTACATTATTCTATTCGTCTAACCTCGTTCAACTTCGCGAGTAGTGTAGAGGGGGTGTAAGATTAACAACCAAGTGACAACCAACCACCAACAACTCGGAGCAATTAACTAGCCTGGAGAAGTAACAATTAATTGAACATTATAACACTAGTTTGGCCTTTTTAACTTATGGCAAAATGTCATGCGAAAAAAGAGGACCGATATATGTCAGCTCGACAGTTTGAAATGACATGTAGCCATTTCGTTTTGTTTTGGTCACCAGTCTGGTGACTGACGCATGGTGATTTTAATTATTGTTTTTGAAGTGAAAAACGTGTTTTCTAGTTTCTTATGTTATTTTCTGAAAAGATAATTTACTAAAGATTACATGGCTTGTGTTGTTCACGGCTGTAAAAGCCGTAGTACTGGGAAATCGGATGAAGATTGGAATTTGTCATTTCACAGGTTAGTGTTTTGATCAATTTTTTTGTTAATTGCATTATAAATAAGTTAATTTACGTTATTTTCTTAATCATCTATGTTTTATCTAACCGTAATCATTGAAATGAAATCATAATCAGCTTAGTTTTTAGAAAAAAAATGCAAAATATAACTTCTATAGTGTTGTGCAATTATCGATACTTGAGTAGGAACGAAGTACTTCATTGATAATGACTGCTTACGGTTAGGAGAAAAAAAAAAAGGTATTTAAGTATGGATTTTATTGTTATTTGCAGGTTTCTGGCTTGAGAAAAATTAAAAGATGTTTGGGTTAAAGCTATAGCACAGGGAAAATTGGAAGCCTTCAAAACATTCTCGGCCTTGTTCAAATCATTTCGAATCAGACGGGAAGAAAAGTAAAGTGCTTTGCAGAGATGCTGTGCCACAAGTTAAGGTGGCATCTATTTTAAATAATAAATATTGTAATTTGTTAATTAAGTATCGAAATAAAATGTTGTAAAAAAAATTTTTAAATTTTATTTGTTTTATTTGAAGCAATTTATTTTAAACTTTTACCAATTTTTTCCTGTGGGAATGAGTTATTTTCCCGCGGTAAATTGTAGCCTATATGTTATTCTGATGTTTAAACTATATAATTGTAAAGTTCCATAAAAACTCATTCAGTAGTTTTTACGTAAAAGAGTATCAAATGTCCATTCTTATATATTTTTGCTTTTATAATATTAGTAGGATACGATTATTGATTTGTAAAAAGATCAACCAGGTGGAAGTCAGATTCACGCACGAAGGGTTCCGTATAATTCTATGAATGAATCTATGAAAACAGGAAAAAATACGTACCTTTTTACGAAACCATAAAAACAACCTAAACCGAAATACCTAATAATATTTTTTTTATAAATACCACTACCATACAATGCAAGGCAGTCAATACGCATCGTAAATGAATAATTCCAAATTAAACGAATCTTAAAATTTGGAATTACCTATCCATAATTCAAAATTAAACGAATCTTAAATTATCTTCAAGCAATTTTATAACTTAATTTTTTTATTTATCGATATTTTAGTATTCGATAAAGTGGCAAGCACTACCTTTTTAGAACAAAAAGTGGCTACATGTGGATTTGAATGCCAAGCCGATAACAGTGTGTTGTCTCTTTCTATCGCATTAATTAGGGTATTGAATAAAAGAGAGCCACTATATAAGAAACGTTCAATTAATTGTTACTTCTCCAGGCTTGTTAATTGCTCCGAGACCAACAAAGTCTTTGGTACTCTATAGTCTATATTCTTATGTCACATTTGACGTTTGCGCGTCGCTTGAATAATTGTCAATCTCACTATTGATGGCAAATTGATGGCAGTTCCCAACGATTTTAGATTTTGAGTTAATTATTTTATTACAATTATAAAGTGAATTTATTTTAATTTGAAGAGAAGAACAAAAGCAAGCAATATGGCATTAAGAACTTACGGCGACAAGCCGATAAGCTTTCAGATTGAAGAAGGGGGTGAATTTTATTGCGTTGGGTCTGAGGTACTTGTATACTATGCTACTGCAAAAATGTTATTAAACAAGCGTTTATAACGAAAATTGCTTGTGTTTTCCAACTTGCTATATGATAATCAAAGTTCCAAGTACATCTACTAGGCGATATGCATAAAACTTTCTATGTTTACAGGTTGGAAATTATTTACGGTTATTCCGTGGATCTCTATACAAGAAGTACCCTGGCATGGCCAGGAGGACCCTCACGAATGAAGAGAGGAAACGATTAGTCGACAACGGTTTGGGGCCTCATGTTCTCTCCAGTTCTGTTTCTTTGTTGAAAGCTTCTGAAGTTGAGGATATTATTGAGGGCAATGATGAAAAGTAAGTATAATATATTTTATGTTTCCTATATTTCTTCTACCAAGATTTTTTTTAAGCATTCGATATTTATATACATCGAAGTCATACAAAATGTATTCTAATACATATGTACATAATATCCTACTAATATTATAAATGCGAAAGTTTGTGAGGATCGATGTGTGTCTATGTTTGTTACTCTTTCACCCAAATACCACTGAACCGATTACAATGAAATTAAGCACACATATAGAGGGTAACTTGGATTAACACATAGGATAGGTTTCCCGGAAATCCCGGAATGGGAAATGGGAACTAAGCGGGTTCTTCTTTGGAATTTTGGGCGAAGAGGCGGGCGGAAAGCTAGTAATTTATAATTGAACTGCATTTCATAGTAACATACTATAATCATATTATAAATTCAATAGTGTGTTTCTTTGGCATTGAATTTTATTATTTGATTTATATCTGTACCCAGTTAGGTGGCTAGAGAATTGTGGCTACACACATTATTAATTTATGTATTTAATAATATTTATGCGTAGTATATAATTGAAAATGCACACATTCAAACAGTCATAAATTTGAGTAGTAACTCAGGCCCCGGAACCACAGACACAATAGAAAATCTATTGTGTCTGGGACCGATCGGGCCGCTTGGGGCTCAATGGGATATAGAAAATTTGGTAGGTTTTAGTTTAATTACATTATGTTAGATGTTTATTGCAAACAAAAAATATCAATGGAGTTAAATGTTGATTAGAAAACTAGTAGACTCACAGATAATGTATTCTCGTTGCAAATTAATATGAAGTTATGTCAACCTAAAAAATAAATATATAAATAAAAGCAGTTAATGTTTTTAATTATGTAATAATGTTTGATATTTAGTTTCATAGAATTCAAATGCTTTATAAATGAGAAATTTTTTAATGTTTTAAATATAATGAATAACATGCAAATCTGTGTCTATTTGCCATTCTGGGGCAACACCTAGCCTCCGCCAATGAAAACGTAATCCCACCTTAGTTCATGACATTACTTTCTATGTACCATCGCAACCATACTCTACTCGAAGATATTGTTTTAATTCCAACGTGTCAAATGAAGCATAATTTCTACACATCTGAAACAGAACTACCTATAACATCTTATTAGTTGTTAAGTCATTTTTTCGAATTAATCTCTAGGGAGTACTCTATAATCGAACAAATTTGATACTCCGACACTGCACTGACTGATTTTTAAATTTATGGGTGCATATGGATAACATCACCACTACTCGAATTGGTGAAGGAAAATATTGTGAAGGAACCTGGCATGTCCATTAATAAAACAGGTTGTTAAATACATACATAAAATATACAAAAATGCTCTCATGAAATAAACTATTTATTGATGTGTGAATGTTGAAATCTGTATCCATAAATTTGCCTTATAGGCTTTTAATAAAAGCCGATTCATCTAGTTTATACTGTAAATATATTATACTAGCGTTTAGCTACTATTATGTATTCTGTGATTATACAAAAGAAATAAGTATTTAAATTGTGTTGTGTTAAATGTTTTATAATTTTTTCCTTCTTTTAATTTTATTAATACAAATATTCCATATGTGTGGTATAGTTAAACCTTTTGTAATGACAATGATTTTTTGTATATAATTAAACTTGCGTTTTAATGAAAGAAGTAACTAAAAACACTGATTTATACAAAAAAACGCATTTACGCGGAAAGAGAACAGCAGTTTGTTATGAAAATTCACTGCCCGTTAAAAAATCGACATCTCAACGCTCTAAAATTCGTGGTGCAATTCAAAGAAATCATGACGTTCTTTTCACTCGTAATTATATTATTTGTTACTTCAAAGTATAGTCGCTGTAATATGACGTATGCGGGTAGCATTCGTACCGCGACTTAATTATCGCCCGAAACGAGGGTAGACAGAAATATTTTGTTGTTATGTTATTATTATCTTGTTTCTTTTCGATTGCATACATATTGTGCTTGCTTGTCTAATCTTAACATTTCTTAGGATATTACAGTAACTTTTATGTTCTGTGTGTGTGTGTTGTATAAGTCAATTTATTCTCCTTCTGTGTTGTGTCGTAATAAACAATTCAAAATGTAAGTATAGTGTCTCTGAAAAGGTATGTATGATGTACAACCCCAGCTTATACATCACTAGCTTACAGCCCGCGGCTTCGCCCGCTTTGTCTAAAACCTAATAAATTATACATATACTAAAACCTTCCTCTTGAATCACTCTATCTATTAAAAAAAAAACCGCATCAAAATCCGTTGCGTAGTTTTAAAGATTTAAGCATACAAAGGGACATAGGGACAGAGAAAGCGACTTTGTTTTATACTATGTAGTGATACACATCTACACTAAATTCTTAATGATATCAGCGTGATCTGAACACCCAACGATCTTTATGCTTAACATGAGCTCAATATATTATGTACTAAAAGCATTTTTGAGAACCCCACATTCAGTTAGTGAAAATACAATGGAAATTGGTGTAGTGGTCGCGATAAACTCGCGAATATAAAGACGCGGCGGAAATCTTTCGATAAATACCTACATAATACATAGTGATTAAACACATCTGTACTTAATTGTTGTAACCAATTTGATCTACACATGCACCTTCACAAAACATGACCACAATATTTAATTTTGCAACAGGTATAAAGCAGTGTCAGTCAGCCAAGAGATGGCAACGCCCAGAGAGGGTAAGAGCAAAAAGCCGCACAACCCCTCCTGGCTGCCTGTCATGCCGAACTCGTCACATTTGGATGCGGTGCCTCAAGCTACACCCATCAGTAGGACCAGAGTTCATACTAAGAAGGTAAACTTGACTGAATTTTAATGAGGATGCAATGATGCTTATTTAAGTTAGTAGTAGATCCACTACTACTAACTTAAATAAGCACATACGTAATATTATGTCGTCATCTGGTTGAATCTGCTATCTGATTGAATAATTACGTATTAAACCCATTCAATACCTATTTAAATGAATGACTAGGCTGAACGTTGATTTAACAATCATCACTCTACGTCTAATTAATTTAACATTTCATAATTAACATATAGTTTTTTCTTACATAACAATAAAAATAGTGTGAATTCTTACCATAATTATTGTGGTATATTTTATGACAAGTGGGTTATTATTCTTTAATTGAAGTGAAACTTCTTTATCGGGATTGGAAAAAAATTTAGTGTAACATTTTTTCGTTACGCGTGACATTTTTCCGTTACGCGCCATCTTTTTCTTATCCCTACCACGCGTGATTAGACGTATTTCTGTAAAGTTGCATAGAGTAAATTATTTTTTGAAAAATAAGGTCATAAAGAAGTTTCACTTCTTACGTGTGTACACTAGTACACGCACACATTTTTTATTTTATTCTCAGGTCCGTACATTCCCGCTCTGCTTTGACGATACAGACATGACGGCTATGTTAGAGAACGCTTCACAGAAGCAAATTCTTGTGCCCATCAGACTTGATATGGAGATCGAAGGCCAGAAACTAAGGGATACATTCACTTGGAACAAGAATGGTAAATTTATAAATGTTCTGTACTTATTATATTTTATGGTACATACTTATTGTTAAAAAGTATATTGTTTCATGGTATTAGTGCTGTAACTTAGGCGAAAAATAAATTATTACAAATTGATACTAAGTACTATAAGTGTCATAGTACAAGAATGGCTTTTCATTTTATCCTGTAGCAAGTATAAAAAAGTTATCCTACTACTATTAAGAGGAAATTTAATTATCTGTTTATAATGCTGCTGAACCTATTCCCAACTTTCTTTCACTAGCAGAAACCTACATTATTCCTGAGTTACATAGGCTTTATATTTTATTTTTATCTCTGGCCTGGCAAAGCCAGCACAGAGATAAAAATTAAGAAATATAAATTTTTAATATTTTTTTTACAGAATCAATAATAACCCCAGAGCAATTTGCGGAAGTGCTATGCGATGATTTAGAACTCAACACAAGCACTTTCATACCGGCCATAGCATCATCTATTAAGCAGCAAATTGAGGCCTTTCCAAGCGAGCCACCAGCCATATTGGAAGAGGCTACTGATCAACGAGTTATTATTAAGTTGAATATACATGTGGGGAACACGTCTTTGGTTGATACCGTAAGTTAATGTTAAATTATTAATAGAGAACTGTTACAATTTTGAAAGTTGATTTATTTAGATTGGAATAAATATTAGTTTTTACATGTTTTGTTTTTATACCATTTCAATGATTTATAATAGAAAAATATATTATCATAAATAGTAGTTGTTCATGTGTTTTAATTAAGTTTTTCTATCATAAAATTTTATGTAAACAAAATTTATTTCTAACTGATGATTTGGAATATGTTGTTGGAATGTAGCATCTTGTCAATAAAGCAGTAATTATTAATTACAAAGTATCACAAAATCTACTATATAAAAATAAGGCGGGTTTTCCTTCCTGACGCTATAACTCCAGAACGCACGAACCGATTTCCACGGTTTTGCATTCGTTGGAAAGGTCTCGGGCTCAGTGAGGTTTATAGCAAAGAAAAGGTGTCTCTGGTGGCGAAACGGAGTTCGGAGATAAATTTCCACACTAAATTACATTATGTTCCAGGTGGAATGGGATATGTCAGAAAAGGAGAACAATCCGGAACAATTTGCAATGAAGCTATGTGCAGAATTGGGGTTGGGTGGTGAATTTGTAACTGGGATCGCTTACAGTGTGAGGGGCCAGTTGGGTTGGCACCAACGGACGTATGGGTTCAGTGAAGCTTTGCCTACTATTGAGGTATGTCCAAGAAGCTTATATCTAATACACTGGAGATTGCACTATGAACGTTTACTTGTCACGGGAAGGTATGACCTTGAATGACGCCTGGTTGTTCCTTCATCCCTTTCACACCAACTTGCCAAGTTAGGTGTGAAAGGGACAAAAAACAACCAGGCGTCATTCAAGGTCATACCTTCCCGTGACAAGTAAACGTTCATAGTGCAATCTCCAGTGTATTAGATATAAGCTTCTTGGGTATGTCTAACTTGTATTGGATGATATTAGTAGTTATAATACTAACTTTACTTCGTTTACGAAAAGGAGGCTTTTGCAACATTTTTTATTTCATTTTTTTTCTCCAATAAGTAACAATGTTTATAAACTGCTTTCGGCCAGTAACTACAATCTGTGTAGTCAAAGGAATTTCTCAATGGACCGATATGTTTAAAAAATGAGGCTAAATGAAACCTATGTTACTCTCTAGCCTCCTTATTATATCCAGACACAAAAATTAATCATAAAATCGCTCCATTCCGATGTAAAAGAAAGACATATAAACAAAACAATGTAATTACTAACAAACACATTACTAGCTTTCCGCTCGCGGTTTTGCCCGCTTTGTCTAAAATCAAATAAATAACATACTAAAATCTTCCTCTTGAATCACTCTTTCTATTAAAAAAAAACCGCATAAAATCCGTTGCGTAGTTTTAAAGATTTAAGCATACATAGGGACATTTTTATGTACTGATACTTAGGAAATAGGAAGTAAGGATTATCTACACTTAAGTTATACATATTTAAAATTATACCTAATCCAATGTTTTTCTACCATAGACGCCATACCGCCAACCATCAGAAGCGGAAATATGGGCTCCACACCTTGAAACCCTGACTAATGCTGAAATGGAGAAGAAGATCCGAGACCAGGACCGTAACACGAGGAGGATGAGGCGATTGGCCAATACCACGCCGGGTTGGTAAACATTTGTAGAGATTGGTTGATATTTTAAAGGGTTTAGGGCAGGATTTTTGGAGAAAATGGGTTGATTTTTAATGGGCGTAAATCGCAGTTTATTCGTTGGTAGTTGTGTGCGGTGTATAGGGTATTTGGCCAATACCACGCCGGGTTGGTAAACATTTGTAGAGATTGGTTGATATTTTAAAGGGTTAAGGGCAGGATTTTTGGAGAAAATGGGTTGATTTTTAATGGGCGTAAATCGCAGTTTATTCGTTGGTAGTTGTGTGTGGTGTATAGGATATATTCGAGGCCAGGACCGTAATACGAGGAGGATGAGGCGCTTGGCCAATACCACGCCGGGTTGGTAAACATTTGTAGAGATTGGTTGAAATTTTGGTTTTTTGACGGTTTAAATTGTGGTTTATTCAATGATAGTCGTGTGTGGTGTGTAGAATATATTTGAGACCAAAACCGCGACGCGATAATTTTTTGCAGCATTTTAAAGGGTTTTTTAGTGCTAGTTTTTGAGAACTTTTCCCAAATATTTTTAGATTTTATGGTAGGTATAAGTTGCGGACTATTTGTTGGTTGTATGCAGGATATTTTATTGTACTAGTCAATAAATACATTCTGGAAGTATAATAATGAATAAATCGCGATTTAAATCCTTTATGACACCTTTGTTTATACATGTCATCATTTCAACTACACGTAAAACATCGTTGCGAAATTGATGTTGTTTTATGAAAATAAATTTAGAAATCAGTACGATTTCTTTCTAGAGCTATTGTATTGGTAGGTAATTTAAAATTTGTTGAATTGATTTTAATTGCTCAATTAGAATAAATGATTGTGCCGAATATAATTCGACTTGTATTGCAACTTAAGAAAAAATATTATAAGTATTCCAAAAATATTTTAAGTTGCTTTATCCTCATTAAATTTATTACAACTTGACTTGTCATACAAATTTGTTTGTATTATTAACTACTACTTTGGAATTGTATTTAAATCTGCTATTTATATCCGGCTCGAAGGATCAAAAATATGATATTTTTAAATTGAACATTACTTAACTAAGAAGCCCTTTATTTAGAGAAAACCAATTTCGCAACGATATTAGAGTAAAATTTATATGTGGGCAATATTTTGGATTTAATAAGGCCGCCTTTCCATCTGCAAGAAAACTTCCGCAAGAAATGTCCGACAGTCTGTCTGACAGCAGCTTGCAAGTCTAATTCCGCGTTTCCACCTGCAAGTAGACTTGTAAGCTGCTATCAGACAGACTGTCGGACATTTCTTGCGCAAGTTTTCTTGCAGATGGAAAGGCGGCCTAAGAATAGGTACATTATTTATAAACGTTAATTTATACAATTATTAATTAAAGCATGTTAATCGGGTGTGAAGGAATTGTCTTTGTGTTCAATAATAATAATAATCGAATTTGTAGTCACAAATCTAGTTCAATTAGGTAATTATTTAATTACTAAATAATAAGTATTGGTTTTCGAGTACATTGAGTACATATTTATTATATATTTATGGCATTGTTAACGACGGTATGACGTACTTAATTATTTTAATTTTTGATAAAATGCCTTAAGGTATTTCGAATCTTCCAGAAGTAATAAGACGGATATTGGGAGTAATTTTTTGGGTGTACGCAATTAAAAAGTATATTAGATAATTTAATAATTTATTTGCATGCTGGTATACTTAATAAATTGTAAGGGACGAATATAAGCCGCCTTAAAAAGTACAATGGTATTCGTTAGGATATTAATATGTTTGGATGAATATTAGTAATGGTACAATAATTATAAGCAATAGTTTACACGAGCATTGACAGAAAATTGATATGGATTAGTTCTCCATTTATAACGATACATTTTTTATTTTCTATAAATAATGTTTTGTTGCCATAACTTTTAGCGGCATATAGATTTATGAAAAGTTATCTTACCATTCGCCTCGTTTGAATTGGGGCATAAAAATAATAAAATTTCAATATTCCGATTATAGAAAGTACATTACAATATTACATGTTCCAATTTTTGAACGAGCACGAGCGAAGTCGCGGGTGGAAACTTAATCTTAAAATGATTTACAATCTGCATGACTCAAACAAAAGCTAGCGCTGTACCGTGAATTTAAATTATGTCATGCAAATGCTAAAGCGAACAACGCAATATAACTATTAAACTTTGGCTGTATCAATGGGGGAAGTATTAACAACTTCTGTCATTACTCGTGAAAACAGGATGTACTTAAGTGACTCGTAATGCATGTCTCAAGAAGCTTATATCTAATACACTGGAGATTGCACTATGACCATTAACTTGTAACAAGAAAATATGACGTTGAATGACGCCTGTATGTTTTTTTATCCCTTTCACACCAACTTGCCAAGTTAGGTGTGAAAGGGACAAAAAAACATACAGGCGTCATTCAACGTCATATTTTATTGTTACAATTTAATGGTCATAGTGCAATCTCCAGTGTATTAGATATAAGCTTCTTGGCATGTCTATACGTAGATATTTATATGAGTGAACTTGTCAAAATGTCGATTGGTGTTGTCATAATTTGAATAAAAAAAGTAAAAAGTAAAAGAAATAAAAAAAATGGGATGTGCTTTTTGAATTTAGAATTGATTGGGTCATTTTTGCAATAATTCGTGAGAATTTTGTGGATTGCTATTTAGTGGCAACACTGCTATCGAAATGTAAGTGGACGATTTTATAATTTTATTAGTATTATAAAAGCGCCTTTTTATGATGTTTGTCACAAACAAAATTGAAATTATAAGTTTAAAAAATGGTTTTACAACATTCAAGACGATATTTTGACAAGTTACCAAAATTATTTATTATTAGCATAATATGAGAAAGTAAGTGGACTGTTGAATTATTATCACAATATTAAAAGTATATTTTCTAAATTTAAAAAAAACATTGTTTCATTTGACTAACCATCATCTTACTTCACGATGGGTGATTAAATTTACACATTCTGCTTACCGTCTTCATTAGTAGGTATAATTTATTACGTATGGCAATATTTTGTGTGAATAATTATTGTAGAATATCCTTTTTATGAATTATGCGGTTGAAAAAAAAAATATATTTTTTACCTTATTACGTATCAAAATTCGTTATTTCTTTTAATTCCTAATTTATCCACTTCAAACAATTAAACCTTTATATTCTATTTCATTGCGTTCCAAATTGACAATCCCCAAACGATTTCCCGCCAAAACCTAACAGAGTATTGCCATACACAGCAAGCACAGATAAAATAAAAATCAATTGTTTGGTAACAGATGTGTCGCTAAGCCGCGCGGTCAACCGGCTCATACGCGCTGACGAAGCTTTGTTCCAGACAACGCCGGAAAAGCGGAGGAAAAAAATTTAATCACTCACGATAATCTACAGTGGAACCTTTTTCCTTATCCCGCTAGAATAAGTATGGTTAGATAGGGTAAAGTGTCTTGTTTGGGGTAAAGTTAATAGAAATGTTTATGACATTTGTGTGTTTGGAAATCTTATGATATAAATTTTAAAGAATAGAAAAAATTAGATCACGAGGCGGCATTCGAACCTGCGTCTTCTGCCTTACGCCTGACTACTCGGCCATTCGGCCACTCGGCCACCCGTGATCACAAAATTAAAATTAATAAACCATTTCAATGCTGTAAAACTAAAATATCAAAATCTCGTGATATTTGAAGCGATGGTTTCCAAGGTACTTTACTCTATGTTTCTTAGATTTTAATGAATTTTATGAAAGATCAATTGGTTTGATAAATGAATCTGGATTTCATTGATATAGTTTAGAATAATATAAATTTTTTAATTTGTGTTTCAAGCTCAAAATAATTTTCTTTTCCAATAAAAATAAACCCAGATTTTAGATCTTAATTAAGAATTTTTGTAAGCATTGAAGTGAAGTATTCGTGAATAAATGTAAGATTTTAAACTTATTTTGTTTTCTTTATTCATTTTGATAAATTAATTGCATTCACTAATAAAAGCGTCGTGCAGGTTTATAATAACAGCCTTCCTCAAATCGGCAAAGTGCGAATAGGATTTGATACAGTGCATACGAGCATTATTAATTGGTATATCAAAATGTTATACATATATATCTTTGGTTAAAGGTAAGTCAAGGTGTAAAGACTCACCAACTCATCCTAGTTGGACCTATCACTCTTCTCACCATCTTTCTTATAACCATCCATTTTTGACCCCTGGTTAACTGGACTTAATTTGTTGCAAATGACCTCTAGTATAACCCCTTTGAAGGATCACGTCGAATTACTAGTCACCCTGTATAGACCATTATCGGTCAATTAAGGAAAGCTGGCATGTTCACAGTACTCACACTTATGCAATTTCACTTACAGTATGTTCAAAAATAAATGCGACTCTAGTTTCATTTTAGACTTGAATTGTAAAATGGGTGCGTTGTAAATAAATATATGCAAATATAATTATGAAAGCTCTCATAATTTACCTGTAAAATTATAATTTAAAAGTAAATCAATTGATGAAGTTAATTATTTATTCTAATAATAATCAATTGGATAAAAGTATTAATAATCATTCAATTATCAAATAATAATTAAATTTCAGGTCATAAAAACAATACAAATAACACGTGCGCTCACTCCCAACACACGGATGGTGGTTTTGATAATGATTTAAATAACGGACGTCTTCTGCAGTTGCGGAGCAGTCTTGTCCTGACTTTGGTCGAGTAAAGATATCTAAGAAATATTATATTTGTAGTAAGTACGTAATACCTACCAATACGCGCTAACAAATATGTGTTACAATATGTTTATTGTATAATTTTCACATTATTGGTTTTAAACTCAAACTCAAACATTTATACAATTAGACTTCTTCTAGAAGCACTTTTGAATCGTCATAACAGTTTAACAGTTTTAACATTTACCACCAATTCAGAAAGCAGTATCTATAGAGAAGAAGAAGAATCTATTTAATCATAATCGTAATCTTCTACTTCACTGAAACTTTCATCGCTCGAAGAACTCGCCGTCGGAATTTCTTAATGTTATTATAAATGAGTCAGTGTAATTATCTACTTTTGGTTCTAATTGAAAATATTTTTCCCCATGTTCTCGCGTCTTTCTCCAAACGTCACTAAACATATCCAGACTAATAGCATTTGCTTCCTTTCTAAATAATTCTTCCACAGTTTTCAAGTTAAAGTTCACATTTTGTGATGCTACTTTCCCTTTAATTATGCCCCATAGTAACTCTATTGGGTTGAGTTCTGGATGGTGGAAGGCGCAATACACTATGTCCATGATCTTTGAGGATTGCATCAAGTAAAAATTGTGTGTAGTTTGGCTTATTTTTTTTAATAATGTGATAACTCTGATTATTAATTAGTAATTTGATTTTTGAAAAAAAAAAATGCCGATTTTAGTCAAAATTTATATTTTTATAACAAGATCCTTATCATCCAAATTTCCACCTTGGTGAGAAAAATTGACATTTCTAATGAAAATGAACAAAAAATTAAATGATTTTATTAAATACTGTAAAATAGTCTATAATTCTTCCATTTACTGTATCACAAAATTCTTCATAGATTTTTAGATATTCGTACTACACCAATTACATCACCCTGTATTTATAAACAATTGCAAAATATGACACATACATAGGCCGGGAGATACTGACACAAAATTTCGGGTCATTTGTAACAGAATGGCGGTTCTACAGAGGTCTAATTACGCAATGACTAAAAGAAAAATGATGGTCAGAACGCTGGTACCGGCGGACTAGTCGCGTGGGCGTTAGTCGAACTCGTCGGATAAATAGCGAAAGTCAAACGATTTGTAACACAAAAATTTTAGAATTTACCGATAGCCCATAAAAAAGATGTAGGCGGTAGTGCGGTTTAGAATCGGAATCGGAATTGGAATTTGGAAGCGGTTTGGAATCGTCCGAAAAGTATGGCATGGCGATTTTAGTAAATGGCTGCACGACGATGGTTACCTGTGCAAAAGTTAGCCCGGTACAAATGGTTGAATTGTTTTTTTTTAAATCAACGCATTCACGTCGGTATGGCGGACTGTAAGTCACATCGTAAAAGTATGGCATGACACTACCGCCTACATCTTTTTTAAGGGCTATCGGTAAATTCTAAAATTTTTGTGTTACAAATCGTTGGACTTTCGCTATTTATCCGACGAGTGTGACTAACGCCCACGCGACTAGTCCGCCGGTACCAGCGTTCTGACCATCATTTTTCTTTTTGTCATTGCGTACTAAGACCCCTCTAGACCGCCATCCTGTTACAAATGACCCGAAATTTTGTGTCAGTATCTCCCGGCCTAACATGTGCAATGTGTAAATGTGTTGACGTTCCAGCTCTTCTTAATGGGCCTATACCATTTATGTTTTCCTATTATATTATGTATGTTGTATTTTAAGGGGCATAGATTACATAATACAAGCTTATAATTATTTCACAAATGTGACCGAGAGTATTCCTACTGGGTCGTTACGTAAAATGTAGCATTTCAAACAAATTTTCAGATGGATTGATGATACATACCTTTTAATTTGAAGACTTCATTGGACCACTTTTATTTCACCCCAAAAGACTGACAATTATTCGAAGTTTATCCATATAAAGTGGTTTTAGATAGTAATAAAAGGGCGGTGGGTTTCCAGTTTTCCTTAACGCGTTTTGTAAATAAATACATCAGAGATTTATGACCTCGATATTTGGATGTACACATTGATTGCGAGAAATATATCAGGTTTAGGTTAAATGTTTATAAATACAAGATTTCGCACTGATTTTACATTTCAGTATAGGTATGTGGGTAATGAAATAAAAAGGTATTTTGATATTTTCGATTAGAATTCGAATTTAAGTGAAATTTTAGTGAATACTGGCGGAGCACAGAAGACTGATCTCTTTCTTGGATTCAATTAAAATCGATAATTGAAACAGATATTACTACAATAAGTTTTAGTCATTCATTTTGCGTTATGAACGAATCAGTGTACCTATTCTGAAATGAATTTTTCGAAAAATTCGTATTCCCAATCTTAATGGACTTTGGCCTAATAGAATCCAATGATGTGTATTACCTATTATTCATATTCGTCTACTTTTTAATGATAGCATGTTTGTGCTCGTTTCCTTTCCTGTTCATACCCAACATTATTAAGGCTGTGTTCTTTTAAGAATTACAGCACCTACAAGAAAGGATGGAAATGATTATTCGTTAAAATAAAGATGAAAAATGTATGAGTACTACCAGGATAATTACGTATGATGCTTTGCATGTACCTACATTGAGTTCTTCTTTAATAAATATCCAAAAAAATATGCTAGATAACTACAATTGTAGTAGTTCAGAATTTTAGAGCTTCTCGGTACACTAACAATATAATTATTAAAGTCCTTAAAACTTGTTATAACTTGAAGATTTATAAACGAAAACTTTTAATTGGCCTTTGTTTGTAAATACTTTTATGTAACTATGTATCTTCTGAAATGATAAAAGTTAATTTAATTTTACATTAACTTGAGTATTTCTACGTTGCATACAATCTCAACAGAGGGTATTCAAGTGTGAAATAAATTGAAAAGCGTTTAAGTGTTTACGTCAGGTAAATAGATCAGTGACCCCAGACTCCAAAAGGGAACGTCTGGATACATACACTCACACATGCGTTATCTGTAAACATTAGTGCATTGAGTCTCGTAGCTCATTGACTATAAAACCGAAGCGATCAAAATCTGAAGTAACCGTAGAACCGAAGAAGCCGTATTCTTGCTATGCAGAAAAAGTTCGCCGTTGTATCAACTGTAAGACGTCCACTGCTGAACATCGGCTTGCCCAAATACTTCAAGAACAGTCATCGGCCTGCAATCTGCATGCAGCGGCTCCCAGCCACTATAATCTAGTAAGTATATTGTCATAAAGAATATGGGAAAACTTAGACACTACATAAGAGGTGCATTGCTCGATATTTTACCAATAAAGCTGATCTAATCTATACGTTCTCATGGTTATAATTCTTGTCACCAAAAGTCAACCTGGTGCATATCAAAGAGTAAGTAGAATTCAGTTTGTCAACATACCAATACGATATAGGTACAGATGAAAGGCGAAAAAACCGTACATTTAAGCAGGAAAATGTTTCGCAATGTTTATCAATACACATACTGAACAAATATTGACATGTGTTAGGCTCGAAGAAACTTGCAAATGGCTCTACCAAGGCTCTACCGATGTGTTCTGTAAGAAGAAAGAAATTTCGTATAGACACCTATATTGGTAACTATGTAGGTATAGAGTAAACTACATTTTAAATTCATTATATTATTACCTATACACAACAATGTACAACAATTTTTTCGATATTTATAAGTATTTACTTTGACTTCTTCATAAATTATTACCAATAGAAATAGAGATCGCAGATAATACTGGAAGATATAATTAACTTATACGTGTCCTGAATGCTCACTCGGATTTTTGTTAAGAATCCTATCAACTACAATCAGGTCAAGTTATACACAAGTATATTATTATAGTTTTCAAATCCATATCGATATCTCGGTCATCACTCAGCAATGAATATAAGGCTTAGTGGAAGACGATTCAAGTTATCAGTTGAGAAAAACATCGTTTGCACATGCGCGATTTCAGCCAATGTTATGCTTACTATCGCTGGAAGCAAGGAAGACAAGGATGTGCGGGGTCGATATACTTATGTCGATACATTTTTTTTAGATAACTCCGAGGTGTTAAGTGGTATAAAAGTGGAGGTAAGCAACTATTTTTATACAAATTTGAGTGGTGCTTGTTTGGATTATTAAGTAAGTTAATGTTTTATTGATGCAAATGAAAATGTTGATGGAACTTTGAAAATTGTGATTTGACAATGTGAAACTTACATTTGAAATAGTTAATTGTTATTAAATAAATAAATAAAATAATATGCAAACGTAATGGTCAAATCTTCGTAAATCTACTTTTTTTACTTATTTGCTAAATAATTATAGCAACCTTACCGCATTCGCATTCCAAGTTTCCAAGCTCTTTAAAGTAAAACAAAATTCTAAACTTTAAGCTCACAACAATACAATGCTCTTCTTTAGATTTAGCAAGAAATTGCTATGCAACAATGCATATTAAAACTGTGATCTGACGATTTTATCGATAACCAGTCACATCACTGTCTACAGAATCGCGATCCCTCAGTTCGAAACGATGTGCCGAAGTTGCGGATGGGGGCTCGGCGATTTTAACCAGACTCCCGCCAGCGGATAAATTCAAATTTCTACAACACCGAACGTTATCGAATTACGATGAAATAGTTTATCGATAAAGATTATGGTAATCTCTATTAACTTTATGTGGTGTGATGTGTTTTTAATTCGATTTAATGATTTTTGTGAAAGTTTTGTGTTAATGAATTTTTGGAATATATGAAATATTTTATGGTGAGTTTTAGATTATTTAGACTATTATATATTTAGTAGTTATTAGTATGTAAGATAGTTTATAAGCCTACGAATATTATATTGAACAAATATGATTTCGTTCTTTCATAAGCTTAGAATTGATGAACCGATATCGATGCGATCGATTTAATGAGGTGAAGTGATAATTTATTTTACATTTAAAAGCTATTGGATATATTTTTGTTTCTATTATTATTATGAAAGATTTGCGCTATCTTATTTATTAGGTACCTATTTACATATCTATGTAGATTTTTAAAACTCCGTTTCCTTTGCGAACGGCTCTAAGTCTGATAACTTCCTATTGATTACATCATGATTATTCAAGATTATTCAAGAAATACTGCACCATTATATTTAAATTGCATGCTTTTATTGGGTTTCCAATGTCCTTTTGAAATAGTTCATGGAATGTTCGCGATATTTAATGGTTGAAGCAAGTGTTTTGTTTTTTCTGTTCTTTTAGTTAAGCTGATTTCTGAAAAGGAATAAGGCAAGCAATGAATTAATTAATTTACGTTTTAAACCAGAATATTGAGAAGGGAAATCATTGTGATGTAACAGTGATTAACAATAACTGTTTCATTCTCTACTGAAATTGTCTTTCCTATAAAAAATGTAAGGAGTACAACAGGGATGCTGCAATATTATTATTTATTATACAACCACGCATAATAGATTCTCCTATACAAAAACTACGGGTTATAGCATAAGGAAACTTAGAAGGAAGAGCGAAAGCCTGAATCCTAAACTAAATGAGGTTAAGGTATAACTCGGGTTACCTATATCTGTTTTACGATTTCCAATGAGATTGCCTTCAGGCCCTTCGGATATTGATTTGTTTATTGAATTTGAAACGAAGTGATTTGAACATCTCAAGAGAACTTGTGAGTTTTATCTATACTAATGTATTAATATAGATAAATTATATATTATAAATTATATATTATTATTGTAATAAAAAAGCTTCAAACTTTGTATGTTTGTAGACAGAAGTATGGATCCGTTTATGAAAATCTTTTCAGTAACAGAAAGCTACACTATTCAGGAGTGACAGGATATTTATTATATCTTGCTCAATCCGGGCGAAGTCATGGCAAGCGGATAGTGTTATATATGATTTAACATTAAAAAAATATAATCTAACTGGGAGATCAAATTACAGGAACGATGCTTGATAAATTGGACAGGTATTTGGGAAGTTTCACTTGATATGGGTTTGATGGTTCTATTATAGTTCTAGTTATGGACTAGTACCTACTGATATTGGAATATCTTATGTAAGATTATTAACAATGCAATTATTTTTTTAACGGTTAAATTTTCAATATCAACAGCCATGAGTCTATATGGTATAGTTAGTTAACATTAAAGTGCTTATAACATTTTCTATTGATTTTATAAATAACTAGCGGTCCGCCCCGGCTTCGCCCGTACCTACATATTTCGCAATAAAAGGTAGCCTATGTTCTTTCTCAGGGTCTAAAGATTATCTGTGCCAAATTTCATCAAAATCGGTCCAGTAGTTTATGCGTGAAAACCATACATACATAATTACAAACCTTTCCTCTTTATAATATTAGTATAGATAAAAAAAATCGAAAAGAAAATGTTAGAAAATTGATAACATGCAAATACTAATTGTGTAAATGTTACATTCTCTAGTCGCGATGCAAAAGGCCAGCAAGTTGCAATCTCAAGGGAACTGCATTTGAAGATTTCCAGCAATTTCTTTGGAGTTAACGATGTTTACATTGTTGGTGACACACAATAATTATCCAACAAACAACTTGTTTGCTGAAGAACCGTAAGCGTCTAAAGTCGCCACGCCCATATTTAAGAGAATGAATTATTTGTTTTCCAACTAGTTACTTACCAAGTTGTATTGTTTTTCAAGTTTCTCATTTATTATTTAGATGTCTCGATCAATATTACTTCGTTGTACCGATTGTGAGATATATCGTGTGTATGTACGTAATGAAGGTATTTTATAAATTGATACTTTGAAAATGTTTTTACCTATTATCAAATATCAGCTTAATATGTTTAAAGGAAAATTCGCAATTCGTAGCGATTTTTATCTTATTTTACTCAAATATTTTATTCCACTTTCACTCTTAATTATGTGAGACGTTATTAAAGGCTTAGATTTTTCTATTAAAAATTGTATGTTAGCGTATTATAAAATGAGTAATGAACTTAGGGTTACTCGTGTGTAACTTCGAGTAAGAGTATGTTTGTTGAAATTTCATTTGTATGCATATAAAATATGATTCCTAATCCAGCTTATGTAGCCCGATTTCCGCAAGAATCAGACATACCATGCATGCAACATGACTTGTAATCTGATAGACGATTTTCTTTTAATCAAGCATTGCGCTCGAATAGCAAAATCTAAAATGCTACAAAACCAATTATTTGTTCTGCATTCATAAAAAATTACGTCTCAATTTGGTCGGGTAGTTATCTATACAGTGAAATGAGAATTTGGCCGACAGCCAGGGACTATATAACTGGCTATTTAACAATTTTTTAACTGCAATATTAGAGTAGTTTTATTTAGTAGGCACTACTTTATATTATGCTACTATGATGCTGTACTATTTAAGAATGGCAGTCATAAAAGTTTTACGATTTTCTCCTGTCATGCTATGAGACTTTGTAGTAAAACTACTTATATTATTCTTTACAATTATAGTTATAATTAACTAGCGACCCGCCCCGGCTTCGCTCGGATGCAATGCTGATACTAAATATACTACAGAAAAACTGTGAACGTTGTATATAAAAACATAGCGGCCCGCTCCGCTCCGCTCCGCTCGGTATAAAATATATAGCCGGGAGGGCGGCCGGTGCCGCCGCAAACGCTACGTCCCGCAATTTTTAAATCTGTAATATCTTCGAAAATATTCACTTAAATCATACGGTGTAAAGGGCCATATAGATCTATATTAAATGAACAATGTATTCAAGGTATTTAATTGGTTAAGGATTAATGCTGTATTGGTTAAAATCGCTTCGAAAATTAGCCATTATTTGTCGTAAAAAGTAAATGACAAAAAAAAGTTATTGTGGGTTATCCATAAGAGATAGACATATTATACCATCGCGGACTTTTCTGTAGACCTTTTCAATGTGTATAATACTTAGTACATTATTTTGATAAAACTCGTAGGGTTCAGCCTTGCAATGTAAGCGGAAAAAATGTAATTTTTTACGACATCACATTAGAAACCTCAAAAATAACAGTCCTTCTCCACTATTTAATGGATGTTATTATACATAATCCTTCCTCTTTAATCACTCTATCTATTAAAAAAAACCGCATCAAAATCCGTTGCGTAGTTTCAAAGATTTAAGCGTACAAAGGGACATAGGGACAGGGAAAGCGACTTTGTTTTATACTATGTAGTGATATATATAAAACTCAAAGGTGACTGATATAGTGATCTATCAACGCACAGCCCAAACCACTGGACGTATCGGGCTGAAATTTGGCATGCAGGTAGATGTTAGGACATAGGCATCCGCTAAGAAAGGATTTCCCGAAATTCTTGCGGGAACGGGGAAAAACGGGGATGCACGTACAAAGTCGTGGGCGGAAGCTAGTTATATTATATAGGTATGCTAACCTTTTTAAGTTTCTACGACCGCAACGAACGCAGTTTGAAGTTTCCGATTTACATTCGGTTCCCACCTTAATAAATGAGCTGTGGTATATTTATTCCTTTGACCTTTGTGTGAAGTCCCGTGTCCCCTAGTGGGGTAAGGGGCAGATGCATTATGCACACATCTGTTTCACTGATCGATTTTGTTTAGGGACAAGTAGGTGATCAGCCGTCTGTGTCCTGCCAGACCGAGACATTTTTTTTTCTTCGTCACCACCGGGAATCGAACCCACCCGGTGCTACGCGCACGCGTCAACCATTGTACCAAGGAGGCGGTCGGCTGTACCTTTGACCTTTAGTACCTACAGTTTATTTAATTTTAATTCTTTAATATAGATGTTTGCTTTGAAAGAAAGAAGAAAAGAAAGCATATGAAAGATTTTTACTTGAATTTATATTTTTGGTTTTATGGCATTCAAATGCTTTATAAATATAAATTTATAAAGAATAGAAAAAAAATCGATCACGAGGCGGGACTCGAACCCGCATCCTTCGCGCCATTCCGGGGCGGATGCCTCACCAACTCACGGCGGGTCACGAGTGGCTGAGTTGGTGAGGCATCCGCCCCGGAATGGCGCGAAGGATGCGGGTTCGAGTCCCGCCTCGTGATCGATTTTTTTTTTCTATTCTTTATAAATTTAGATTTTTACTTGATAAATAGGTTACCACGAACTAGAAGAAAAAAAGATATACTTACCTAGTTTTTTCGAAATAAATTTCGACAGTTTTTGAGCGCGCGCGCGTAATTCTTGAATAAAAAAAAACAGGAAAGTTCTATAAGTTATCTATCAACTACATTGCATTTACGCATCAAACATGATGGAAGTTGGTTCTGGCGAAAAAAGAAAACAAATCCAAACCTTGTATTAATAATTTAATATTATAAAGTTTTCAAATAAAAATGATCGGATAATTTCTTCAATAAAAGTGGTTTTTACAAAGGTCAATCACAAAACCAGCATTGCGTAAAAATATCGGATAAATATATAGAGGTTTTAAATTACCTATTATTTCGGGTAAAAGAGCCGACATTGAGAAAATTAGCATTTTTCTTGCGTTCAACTTTACGAGAGTCTTAAGAAATTAAACACTTAACAATGGATTTAAATCTCAATTCATTGTAAAATTTTATGACTTAAAATGGTTTATTGAAATATTTAGTGCGAGTCATGATTTTACTATTCGGTAAGCTTCATCGTGCACTTTTATTGAACTTATGTAATGTAAAACAAATAAAATAGAGTTATACAGGATGTCCCACTGTTGGTATACTAAGCTCAAAGGAGGTCATAGTTTTGCATACGCCGAGTTTGTAAAAAATACTTATAAAATTCCAGATGCATTTTTTTTTCAAATAGATGAATTCTTAAAACTCTGTGTACACCCATAACAAGCAACCCGCCCAACTTTGCCACCAGCACGTGAGCTATCGTGTAAGATTATGTTTTCATAGGCAAAATGCTCACATTAGCGAAGCGGTAAGTATATGCTGGCTGCGCGAAGCTAGAGAAGAAAACATGGATTTTCAGGAAAAATTCAGCAAAAAATTTTTGACGTAATTTTGATGTTTAAGTAATTTTTACGTGTTCAGTATATGCAAAACTACAAGTCCCTTCGCGCTTAGTATACTAAATACTAAATAGGTAATATCTAAACATTTCATAAATCCGTCTTAATTACTCACCCTCAAAAATAAACCAAAAAATTTGGTCGCACATTCTGTTCAGTTTTAGCGCACTGTTACATTGTTGTTACATTGTGTTACATTGTCCAATATTGCTGACTTGGGCTATAAACCCCACCGGCCTATATCGCGGTGTCAGCAATATTGTATGTATATAAAGCGTTGATTTCTTAGTTTAGGGGCTTCTCTCTTAATGGTCGCATAACCACCTAAGCTACGGTTTCACCGGCTTAGCCTGAGAGGAGCACCAGTACCAGTAACCGCGCGGGGTGCAGGGGACGAATCCCTATTCTATATTATAGAATTCGTTAAATTCTATATTGTGAATCGTAAAGTGAAATATATATATTGTGTGTGTATAAAAGTTGTGTTGTGAAAATAAATAATTTTTACTAATTTTGTGTTTTTTTTAAACACAAATACACCACAAACTAACATTGGTGTCAGAAGTAAAGGGGATTTTTCATCCCTTGGTCGCCCATCCCTGACAAGGTCGACCTGATTCACACGGTGGGCCCACTACGACGCCCTTCACGAGGGTACTAGTACCGCCCGCTGCCAATTGAAGAAGGATTCTCCCTGTGCCGAGGGTTCACTGCCCGGCACCTGTACCTCCGCCACTACCAGCTGCTGCCGTCGCTGCCAGGACTCCACTGTGTCTGATTCACTATCAGGCACCGAGTCAGCCAGCCAGCCACCGAGCCAGCCAGCCAACCAGCCAGCTAGCCAGCTAGCCAGCCAGCTAGCCAGCCAACCATCATCAAGCCTCATAGCTCGCCATCGAGTCATAAAGGCTATTATACCGGTGTATTACGAAGCCCGGTAACAAGAATACATCGCGCCACCGACACAATACACAATAGGGTGTCATATGTCGCTGCGTGTCGTCATCGCCGCATTCCTGTGAGTGTTTCGTTACTTTTTATTGCCATTTATTTTATTACGTTATAATATATTTTATCATTGTAAAAGATGTCCAAAAACGAGATTAAGTCTGAGTGTTCCGTTATGTCTGAAACCGAAAATATTCCTCTTAATGTCTTACTTAAATTTATAAAACCTTTCGACGGCGATAGACAAAAATTATCGTCGTTTATTAAGAATTGCGAGAGCGCAATAAGCCTTGCATCCAGTAGGCAGAAAGACATACTATATCGTTTTATTATATCACAGTTAGAGGGAAAAGCTGAATTAGCGTGTTCACTGAAAATTTTTGATAGTTGGCAGGACTTAAAATTATTTTTAAAGGCCACTTTCGGTGAGACTAAACACAGAGATCACCTTTTATTAGACCTTCAGAATTGCAAACAAAAACAAACTGAAACTGTTTCGCAATATAGCTTAAGACTGGAGACATTCCTTACTCGTCTTCAAACCGATATCGCGCATTCAACTAAAAATCCGGACGCCTTGCTTTACATACCTTTTTGTTAGGGTTGCCGTCCTATATATCCACAATTGTTCGATGTCGTAACCCTACGACATTATGTGATGCTATAAATCTCGCGGTGCAAGAAGAAAAATTGTACAACTACGTTCAGTCATCAAAGACTACTGAACAGAGGCCCAAATGTAGTTCCTGTGGGAAATTAGGTCACACAGAAAGGTCCTGTTTCCTCAATCGTCAATTCAAACGTAATATTCACACAGTTTCGCATGATGCAAATAATAGCTCAAACACTACTGTACCGTTTTCCAATTCTCAAATTTGCAAATATTGTAAACATGCAGGCCATAATATTACGGAATGTCGTAAGCGCCAATATAATAATTCTCGGCGACAAAATCACTCTGAACATAAAGTTCATAAGATTTGTGAAGATAGTAGCAATGACCCGTCTTTAAACTAAGAAGGATTCCGTTTCCGCGTCGTACGGAATCATCGACTCAAACCGACGTGACTTATGACTTATCTTATACTATATCGGCTCCATCTACTATATCGGCTCAATCTCCCATATCGGCTCAATCTCCTACATCGTCTCAATCTACTATATCGGCTCAATCGACTCAATCTACTATATAGGCTCAATCGTCTCAATCTCCTATATCGGCTCAATTGTCTCAATCTACTATATCGGCTCAATCGTCTCAATCTACTATATCGGCTCAATCGCCTCAATCTACTATATCGACTCAATCGTCTCAATCTACTATATCGGCTCAATCGCCTCAATCTACTATATCGACTCAATCGTCTCAATCTACTATATCGACTCAATCGTCTCAATCTACTATATCGGCTCAATCGCCTCAATCTACTATATCGACTCAATCGTCTCAATCTCCTATATCGACTCAATCGTCTCAATCTCCTATATCGACTCAATCGTCTCAGTCTCCTATATCTACTAAATCTCGTAAATCGACTCAATCTCGTGTATCTACTCAATTTCGTAAATCAACTCAATCACGTATATCAATTCAATCTCCTAAGTCAAATGTAACTCCTAAATCATTTAACACGAATAAGTCCCGTACTAAATCTACCTATTCTACATTTCCTAATCCTCCTAAATGGAAAGGTTATCGGTCTAATAATTCAGTTAAGACAACTTGCAATTCTACTCCTAATTTTCCAAATAGAGTAACTCAGAACAATACTAATTCAGAATCTCTTGAAGCTATTTATGAAATTAATTATAATAGTAAAATTCACTTACCTCGTGTTTATGTTAAATCCTCATACTCAGACAAGGCTTTAGTACTTCTTGTTGATTCTGGTGCAGCTATTTCACTTTTGAAAAAATCATCTTTGCAATATGAACCTGAATTGATACCTAAAATTATAAAATTCAAAGGTATCGATAAACAATCTGAGTATACTGAAAGTCTTGGTCAAATTAAATTCGATTTTAAATTCCCAGATAATTCTATTATAACTGATTTTAATTTAATTCCTGATTCTATTGATATTAATTTTGATGGAATTATTGGCAATGATTTTCTTAAGTCTAAAAATGCTAAAATCGATTATGAGACCAATATCCTGAAGATAGATAATTACTCAATTCCTCTCCACTTTACCAAACCTGAATACACTGTTCCGGCTCGATCCGAAATGATTATTGAGTGTAATGTCACAAATCCTAAAGTAACCACTGGTTTCGTAGAAAAAACCGAAATTCAGAATGGAATTTTCATCTCCGGTTGTCTAGTTTCACTTAAAAGTAATAATCACGTTAATGTCTCTGTCCTGAATACTACTAGCTCTGACGTAATAATTAAGTCTATTTCAGTTGAGTTGAATCCATGTGATTTAATTGATCAATTCCAAATTTCAAACACGAATGTGGTTTCTGAAACATCTTTAGAGAGAGTAAATAGGGTGCATGAACAAATAAGATCATCACATCTTAATCCTGAGGAAACTCGAGCTCTTTTTGATCTGTGTACCGAGTTTTCTGATCTGTTCCATCTTGAAGGTGATGCTTTAACTTGCACAAATACTCTTAAGCATGAGATCAAAACTACTAGCTCTCAACCCATTCATGTAAAAACGTATAGATACCCTGAATGCCACAAAGAGGAAGTTAATAATCAAATTAACAAAATGCTTAATCAAAAAATCATTAGGCCTTCTAATTCTCCCTGGTCTTCACCCATCTGGGTAGTTCCTAAGAAGCAAGATGCTTCTGGCCAAAAGAAATGGCGCATCGTAATTGATTACAGGAAACTCAATGATATTACAATCGGTGACGCCTATCCTATTCCTAATATAACTGATATTCTTGACCAATTAGGACATAGCAAATACTTCAGTACCCTGGACTTAGCATCTGGATTCCACCAGATATGTATGAGTGATAGCGACGCTGCAAAAACAGCCTTTTCAGTTCCCAATGGTCACTTTGAATACACAAGAATGCCATTTGGTTTGAAAAATGCTCCCGCTACATTCCAAAGGTTAATGAACCAAGTCCTCTCTGGTCTTCAAGGTCTCCACTGCTTTATTTATTTAGATGACGTCATAATTTATAGCCACGATCTGTCTTCCCATATCCACAAACTCCGACTCATATTCGAAGCACTTAGAGAACATAATCTAAAGTTGCAACCAGATAAGTGCGAATTTCTTCGTCGTGAAGTCGCTTATCTCGGTCATACTATTACTGATAAAGGTGTATCTCCTAATCCCGATAAAGTAAAAGCTGTTATCTCATATCCTATTCCTAAAAATCCTAAAGATATAAAATCCTTTCTCGGCCTTGTAGGCTATTATCGAAAGTTTATTAAAGACTTTTCCAAAATCACAAAGCCACTTACTTCGTTACTTCGAAAAGATGTTGAATTCAATTGGTCTCAATCCCAAACTCAAGCATTTGAATCCCTTAAATCCATGTTGACTAATGCTCCCATTCTCCAATATCCTGATTTTTCTAAAGATTTTATACTGACCACAGATGCTTCTAATTATGCATTAGGCGCAATCTTATCTCAAGGTGATATTGGTAAAGATCTCCCAATCGCGTATGCCTCTAGAACACTTAATAAAGCCGAAGGTAATTACAGTACAACTGAGAAAGAACTGTTAGGAATTCTTTTTGGTGTTAAAACCTTCAGACCCTATCTTTACGGTCGGAAATTTAAAATTGTCACCGACCATCGCCCATTAGTCTGGCTTTTTAATTGCAAAGATCCCAGCAGTAAACTGGTGCGCTGGAGATTAAAGTTAGAAGAATATGATTACGAAATTATTTACAAACCTGGTAGAGTAAATTCCAACGCTGATGCCTTATCTCGACCTCCTATCAACGCTATTAACGATATCAACGACATTGACAGTACAAGACTTATCACCAACCTATCCTATGAATCCTTTATTAGAAACCGTTCTAGTCCCACAATGTGTGATACCGAAGTTGTTGAACATAATAAAAATCTTTTAAAGACAACTTGTTCAGTTATAGCTTATCCAACATCAATCGATCTAGATGACTCAAATCCTTATTGCAATGATATCTTAGAATTATTAGATGACAAACAGTCCTTTATACTATCAGAAAAGGAACTGCATAAAATCAAAATTTCAACAGTTAATAACAAGATTTACTTTCATCTTTTTACAAAGGTCCATCATTTTGAATCTGCATCTTATAAAGACATATTTTTAGTCTTAAAAGAATTACGTAAACAATTAGTTATATATCATCCTAATGTAAAAGAAATTTCTTTATCTGATTTCTCAAATCCTTTTGACAAACTAAGATTTCCATTAATTTATGAGATGATTATTTACGTTTTTAATCAAACTAGAATTAAGATTAATATTTATCATAACAAAATGATCTATCCTACCCCTACTGAAGTCCCAACTATCCTAAAAGACAATCATGACTCACCTGTAGGCGGACATTCTGGTTTTGCACGCATGTATAGTAAATTGAAAGAACTATATTACTGGAAAAATATGAGATCCGAAATCGAGTCTTATGTTAGAAATTGCCCTCAATGTCAACAAAACAAAGCGTTACGTGCTACTAATCGTGCTCCCATGGAAATAACTTCTACTTCCCATGAGCCTCTTCAGAGAATTGCGACTGACATCGTTGGTCCATTACCAGAATCTGGTCCTGAGAATTATCGCTACATTGTCACTTTTCAAGACGATTTAACTAAGTATTCTATGGCGTATCCTATAAAGAATTCTACGGCAGAACAAACATCTCAATGTCTTATTCAGTTTATCTCTCATTTCGGTATTCCTAAGACGCTTTTGTCTGATCAAGGTGTCCATTTTGTCGCTGAAGTTTATAAAAATGTTGTTTCCCTTTTTAAGATTAAACATCTCTTTTCTTCTCCGTATCATCCGCAAACTAATGGTGCTCTCGAACGGAGTCATGCAACTCTCAAAGAATATCTCAAATCATATGTTAGTGAAAATCAAGATGACTGGCATAAATATCTTCCTACCGCTCTAATATCTTATAACTCCGCTATTCATTCATCTACTAACTTTACTCCTCACGAACTTCTATTCGGTTGTAAGCCTCATATTCCAAGTTCAATTTATGACATTTCACCTGACTTTACTTATCCTGACTATATTAAAACACTTAAGCATAAATTTTCTATATCTCGAAACTTAGCTCGTGAAAATATTCTTAGAAGTAAAGAAAGATCGAAACAGTATTATGACAAGCATTCGCGAGTAGTGTCTTATAATGTCAGGGATATGGTATATATCAAACATCATCATAGATTACGTAAAGCACTGTCTCCCATCTGGAAAGGCCCGTACAGAATCGTAAAAGTTCATAACAACAACAACGTTACTATTCTCATCAATCGCAAACATACTAGATTTCACGTTGACGAAATTAAACTAGCTCATGAAAATTCTCTTCCAGGGCCATCGCGCCAGGAATCATGACATCATCGTCAAATCCAACGACTCCTATCATCAACAGCCCCGGTCTCTTCTTTGATCCTATCGGTACCGTGAAATACTCTAACGATTATTACAAAATCTTAACGTTTTCTGATATTTCTTATTTGCAACCTCGTTTTGAAACACTTAAACATAATCTTGAAACTGCTAAATCTATTTGTTATAATCATCCTTCTAGCCAATTGCGTATTGATTGCACAAATGTCCTGAGTCCTTTAGAAAGTTTATACATTAATGTTTTTAATAACTTCAATTCTCTGTCTCATCTCACCTCATCTAATAAGTCTAGATTTAAAAGAACAGCTTGGTTAGGTTTCGGAGGTCCCATACTGAAACAAGTATTTGGTACTCTCGACGAAGACGACGCAAAAGCTTTTACTGACGCGATTAACGCAGTCCAAGATGATCAAAGACACTTGGCCACGTTAATGAAATCTAATATACATATCGTCTCTTCTACTATTTCCACATTTAATCAAACTATTCACAGACTCAATGACAATGAACTAACTTTAAATGAAAATATGGAAAAGCTAAACAAAATATTCGAATCGGTTTCTGAGAATACAAATAAACTCCAAGTCAATTCTCATCTCGCTATGACGTTTAGTGCTCTCGAAAGTTCCCTTATGATTTTAAATTCCAATCTTAGAAACTTACTTGATGCTATTCTTTTTGGCAAATTGAATGTAGTTCATCCTTCGATTTTAAGTCCAGTTCAACTTTTTTCAAGAATTAACATCTAGCTTAAATAAAATTAATGTCAACTTTCCAGTACCTATCGCATTAAATAATATACACGTCCTTCTTGATATTGCCGACATTTCCTCATTTATGAGCGACAGTAAGCTTATTTTTGTTGTTAAGATTCCTTTAGTTACACTTACAGAGTACAATCTATTTCATGTCTACGCTCTACCAACTCCTCATGACATCAATAACCCGCACTCTTTTGCAATGATAAAACCTAACGCTAAATACTTGGCAATAACCACGGACAAGTTAACTTACTTTGCGTTTGACAATCTTAGTGAGTGTAAAGTGATAACGAGCAAATCTTATGTGTGTAAACTCAGTAATATTGAGTCCAGTGTTTCTAACCCCACGTGTGAAGTGTCTATCCTTACGGAATACATTCATGAACTCCCCACTAATTGTGACTATAAGTTAATTCTTGGTAGTATAGATATATGGCAGAAAATTAGTAATAATAGATGGGTATATGTACAATCAAATATTTCCAAGTTAACAATGAATTGTGATGATATTATTAACGATTATGATATAGTTGGATCCGGTATTCTTAAAGTGCCTAAAAATTGTAAAGCATTTCATAAATTATTACAATTCACGCCTTCTAGTGAATTTGAACTTAAAATTCATATACAAACTCCTACTTTTAATATTATAGAAGATGATTGCTGTTCCAAAACTAGAATCAATAACAGCATCCCTCATCTTACTCATATAAAGTTATCTCACATCAATCTTGATTCTTTACAATATGTTTCTCACAGATTAGATCAGAATAGCGACGAATTAACAAAGATAGAAAACCAACCGTATCACATTCGTTACGGCTATTACTTTAGCATTATAACTACCTTATTATCAATAACAGTATTTTCATTCATTTCATATAAACTTTATCACTGTTTCTGTAATTCTCGAAGTCGACAAAATTCTAATTGTTGTGTACAAATCTTCAATCGTATTCATACAAGATCGACAACAGCCATAGAGCACAGATCAAGAACAACACATTTTGAAATGAATGAAGTATCTGATGACTCTTCTTCTCCTAGATCTATAAGGAGAAATTTAGAATTTAATTAAATATCATTGTATTGCCATTCTAAATCTTGTTACATCCAGTTTCATATTATTTTTATGTGCCTTAATTTTTATTCCTATTTCTTATATAAATGTTAGCTTATATTAATTTCTAAATCTTATTTCTAGACCCAATATCGATGTGTTATTACTATTTCAATTTTTTTATTTTATTTTACTACTAAACCCTAGATTATTATTATCCTAATTCAATTTCTAAATCGTAAGTTGATGCTATACTATTTCAATTTATTTTTATTTTATTACTAAATCCTAGATTAATATTATCTTAATTCAATTTCTATATCGTAAATTTATGTTATACTATTTCAATTTTTTACTACTAAATCCTAGAATAATGTTATTCTTATTTTAATTTCTAAATCATAAATTGTTTTAATTGTAAAATGTTTTATTTCAATTGTTTAATTTTATTACTAAATCTTACATTAATGATTTAATTTCTACATCGTAAATTAATGTTATGCCATTTCAATTCTTGTATATAAATGTTGTGCTATTTCAATTCTACATTGTTGTTTTTATTTTTATTATTATGCTAGTTCCTACATCATAAAATTACTATTGTTCTGTATTATTTTATTAAATTTTGATTATTTTTTTTGTGTCACGTATTCTTCTCTGCATCCCCACATCATTATTCAAATTTTATTTTTCTTTTATATTTACTATTTCAATTTTGCTTTAATTTCAATTTCAGTAATTTAGATTTTTCGAGATTATTTTGTTTCAATTTCAATACCCTACCTCCTCTTATTTACTATTTCTTGTTTACTATTTCTACTCACATCCTTTTATTGTAGGATGTTCCGTTTTAAAGGAGGGAGGTGTTACATTGTTGTTACATTGTGTTACATTGTCCAATATTGCTGACTTGGGCTATAAACCCCACCGGCCTATATCGCGGTGTCAGCAATATTGTATGTATATAAAGCGTTGATTTCTTAGTTTAGGGGCTTCTCTCTTAATGGTCGCATAACCACCTAAGCTACGGTTTCACCGGCTTAGCCTGAGAGGAGCACCAGTACCAGTAACCGCGCGGGGTGCAGGGGACGAATCCCTATTCTATATTATAGAATTCGTTAAATTCTATATTGTGAATCGTAAAGTGAAATATATATATTGTGTGTGTATAAAAGTTGTGTTGTGAAAATAAATAATTTTTACTAATTTTGTGTTTTTTTTAAACACAAATACACCACAAACTAACAGCACGTTTTGCAATTGGCAAACGTGTTGTATTTTTTGTCATATTCGTAAATCCGGCGACAACACGTTGGCCCAGCTTCCAATTTATCTATCATGGCACAATAACAACCTACAAAGCTTTTGGTGTCGTAAGACTGCAGTTTGTAAGCGAAAGTTATCCTTTCAAAACGATAGTGGATAAACATTTTCGTTTGATATTGAACGTTTTATTTATACTCACTAACTTTCGTATATTTATATCGTTATATCTTTAATATGTTTAAATTAAAAACTAAAAGCTTCACGACAGATTCTATTATTTTTAAGCGGGCAAAACTTGCATGGCTGTTAAGAAAATTTGGTGAGAAATTAAAATTTAGAAATGCATTTTTTTAATCATCAAATTTTTTAAAACAAAAAAAAAAACAGCCAGTATACGACCTTGTTATAAGACACTAAAGCGTCTTATTCACGGTCCATCCCCGCTGTACGTCAGCTCAAGGCTGCGGTGCTGGATGTATCCTACTGACGATCGTGCGCGCATCAAGCATGGCTAGGGTTGCCAACTTTTATTAGAAGAAATAGAGTATATCTGATTTCAAAGGAGGTAAATAAAGAGTACGGAATTACAAAAAAGAGTATCATTTATTTAATATTTTTAAAAATGTATTTTTTTGTACTTTTTGCAGTACCTAACAATTTTTCATTATTTTTAAATGAATTATATGAATCCAAACATTCCAAATCTAAATTTATATATATCAAGAGCTCATTTTTAATTAATTTTTAATGAAGCTCGGTTTCTCTCTTCCCGCCACTTCACATTCATGACCGAAAAGACTCTTTCAGTAAATGCTGAAGTGGCGGGAACAGAGAGTATATAGCTAATCATTTTTTTTAAACAAACAAATTCGTCAGGACATTTTTTTAAAATAAATTGCCATTTTTCTGCAGTGGACTTTTGCATAAAATCTGTGTTATTCAACAATTCACCTTGGAGTTCTTTTAAAATAATAACTTCTGAATATAAACAGTACCTAGGTTGATCCAAAAGTAATGATAATTGGGTATTTCCTGTGTACATAAAAATATAAAATAACTGTTTCTTGCTTGCTCATGTACTCACTAAGTTATCACAAAAAAATCATATCAATAGGCCACGTTTCCAAGTATTTACATTAATTTGAATGTGAACCGTGCGTGCCAGAATTTTTGCCTAATCTGCTGTACAGCAAGCCTATTCACGATCGAGCACGCACGATGCATCATCGCTCTGACGTACGTCCGCACTATTCACTGTCCATCTGCACGACGTTCGCGGTGGTGTGGGTGCTCGCTGGACGAAAAATTGGTCGTGCACATCCAGCAACATAATAATAATAATTATTGACGTACGTCAATACTATTCACTGTCGTTTTGCGTCGTGCATCGTGTATGACCTTGGCGGGACGTACAGCAAGATGGACCGTGAATAAGGCGCTTTATTATACACTATAAGAACTTTTTAATAAAATCAAAAATGACAGTTACATAACAATAGAGACGGTTAAAAGTTAAACAACAGAGTATCTCTAACGCTTGACTTGACAAATTTAATTAAGAATCCTCTAATTAAGTTGAAAGTCACACAAGCCTTATGTTTGCTTCTTTTGATTTATGAAATTGTGCAGTGTGTAACTTTACTGGAGTTATTTCATTAAGCCAGTTCTTAATCAAAAACTTTCGAGCATTTTAGTGTGTCATGGTTGATTAATATGCACATATTTCTTTGAATTTCAGGTGTATAATTTAATTAATTTATGACTCCTATGCTATTTTGAAATTACTGATAATTTAGCAAAAATTATCAGTTGTTATTGTTATGTATTAACATATTAAAACACAACTTATTTATTTTTCAAATTATCGGCATTTTTATTCGTTACACATCAATAAAAGGTCAAAAGTATCGTGAAACACCGTTAAAAACGTTATTTTCGTCCCGTTAGCAGCGTAACAAGGTTTATTTCCTGAACTATTTATTTAAAGTAAAACTACCGTACATCGTAGGTAATACGGCAAAATTAAATTGGCCCGTTGTCTGCATGCTTCGGCGCTCTGCTAACATCATTACCGGGATACTCTGCAAATTGACAGCGTTATAGCTATGAAACTGATTACATGTGTTTTTCTATGTCATGTTGTTACCTTTGTAGGAGCTAAATTGTTACTGTTTTTCGACTGTGTAAATAGTGGAATACCTATTAATTCATTGACTAGCTTATTAATAAAAAAAAATGGTTGCCTGTAAAGTCGGTTTTACGGGCGAAGATTTTACGTGACAACGTCTTTTTCTCGGTAGAATATTTATGTGCTGCGCGCGCGGCAGACCGCGGGCCTCTCTCTCGTTCGGTGACTCATCGTAACGTTACCGAGCGTTACACTTTTTCATAAGTGACTCCCAGTCGCAACCTAATTTAAGACGTTGTCACGTCAAAATATTTGAACATTAAACATAACACAGAACTCCTTGTTGAATTTGGTAAATGACAAACATAATGATCGAATGATAAAATAAAATAAAAATATAAAAAATGGTACCTATCTAATTATAGGTATTAATTAATTATATTATCTAATATCTATTAAATATAATTATATTATCTACAAATGCAATAGGAAATATTTATTCACCACATCATTGTCCAAAAACATGACTTGATATTAATATTAATATAACAAAACTTTTTTCTGTAGCACTGGAAGATATTAACATTCCAAACAAAGATTTAGTAAGTTAGGAAAAAGTTAGGAAATCTATATTGCGGTTATGAAGACTATAAATCACGTGCTCACATTTGATAGAAAGGGTATAAGGACAGTCATATGTTACAGAATGCTAAGGGTAAAACTAAGGTCAAATAGAGGTTACACTGCAATCGAGACTAATTAATTAATATACTGAATTGTATTAATGGATCTATTTATGCAAAACAGTCGGGTTTTGTCACACTATATTTTTTCAATGGTAAGATCGATCGACATAGTGTATGGTTGGGTTAAAATTGTACTGTTTTTTACCTTACAAATTGAAGGAAATTCATTGTTTCGTTATTTCGATATATCTTACTAGATATTAGATATTATGTCCTTGTACGTTACGGGGATGGTTGGATTGGATACACTGGAGCTACGACGTGAGCGCGCGCTTATGGTTCATTATTATCTGCCACAGAGCAAGTAATATACTTAGTTATCTGCTGTTAAATAATAAAATTGACAATCCCGTGGCACTGGGGGCCTGTGGTGTGTGGGCACCGAGCTGCTCCGTTCAGTGGCGCTCGCGTCCGCTGTTCGCGGAGAGCCTGCTCCGGACGCGAGCCGCTTGGAGTGCACCCACCCATCATGCACTCAATTTGTTAAATAAATTCTTACGTGCTAAATCTGAAGTGGACCTATGTATTTAATGTTAATTTTGTATCGTTGTTAAATAAATAAATAAATGTCTATGGTCTAGTCTATATCTATTAATTATAACAAAAATGCGAAAAAAATGCAACTCGTATTTTGTCTGGTCAAAAAAGTCTTTATTTTCAGTGTTTAGGAGTACGTTATAAAATAATCCGTGAGTTACAAATTGAATCAGTTTCACCAAATATGCTAAATCTATACTTATAAGGTGGGTGGACCATGGAAGGCCATGCTCCTTCGAAGGCCAATTATTAAAATTTCGTAGTTATTGCCATATGATGACAAATTCCTTCTATTTACACAAACACCCATCGAACTAGAAATCACATACGCGGCGGCGAATCGCTCGCGCCACTATTTTGGCAGTACGGTCCCTCGCTTCATTGATATCGGAAATCGGCGGCGTTAAAATAAGATGGGTGTACCATAGAAGGCCACTCTAACAAATAAATAGTTATTCGTTTATTTACTGGAAAAATGAAACTAACAAATATTTAAGTAATACTTTGTTTTATTACGTAACATATAAACCACTTCTTTTTATTGTAGATTTAATCGCTATTTATTAATTTTTAGTGTTAAATGACTGATTTATTATAATGGCCTTCTAAGGAGCCTTGTTTCTAGCAAGGCCATTTGGAAGAGTTCTATGAAACTTAAGTTCAATCAATATTGATCAAATCTGAAATTTAAAAAAGTGGTTTATATGTTACGTAATTAAACAAAGTATTACTTAAATATTTGTTAATTTCATTTATCCAGTAAATAAACGAATAATAACTGTTTAATTGTTAGAGTGGCCTTCCATGGTACACCCACCTTACGCCACGGCCTTCCGCTTCATATTCAATATTAAATTGTAGACAGGAACGGATAAGTTAACTTTAAATTGTGTTACTTGTGAAAACGGGTGAAAATGTGCTCTTTTAAGCGTAGGTAATATTTGAATAAGTATTATTTATTTATTTCTTTCCAGAACATGTATAGTTTTAAGATAACATTAAACAGGCATCAGGTGTGGAAAGCTGGTGCCTGTGGTAGGTGTAAACCTGTAATATAGGTCACCAGGTCTAAACTAAGTAGTTAGTGTTATATGAAAGAGTTTTAGGGTTTGATTTCTGTGGAACTGTAAAAATATCAAATGGGTTAGAGAATAATGTTAAATAACAAGAAAATTCAAAAACTTTGGGCTTTGATGTAAATAAGAATCTGCCCCTGAAATATGTAGTTTTTACTTTTCTTACAATTATTAATATTTAAAAAACACGTCGCGTTTCAGATATTTCATAATATATTTAAATACAATGATCGATATTTAATACTTTCAAATGGTCCTATTCTGAAGAAGCATTTCTTAAGTAACCTATAGATTACCATTTCAACTTTCGTAGCCATGCTTACATATTATGTCAATAAACACAACACTCGCTCATAATAATTAATCAAATATTATTAGTAGTGTTGCAATGAAATTAAATGAAATCACCTGCAGCTGGTTTGCGGTTGATCGAACCTCGTTTGGCACCAAACTAACACGTACGGATTAATTCTGACCGATTTAATATTTGCTATTTTCTTGTGCTAAGAGTAAGTATATTAGGTTAATGAAGATTTTAATATTTTGTTTATACAGCATTGAAATGCTTTAAATTTCGCCTTGGAAAAATTCGTACTTAAGGCGTGGGTTCGAAACCTGGCTTGTGAATTCGCATTTGAATTATTCCCATATCTTTTAATGAGTTGTTACATTATGCACATTAATGATTATGTTTATATTCTAAAAATATGAACATTTTAGCGGATGTGATATTTTATTTTTGCCAATAGCAAGCTTTATTGTTAATATATTCTATTTCTAATTGTTGTACAAACTTTTATTATTCTTCTAAAAATCTTCGCCTGATAAATAGGAAAGTAAAAAACCGATAAGAATATATTCATTAGTTTATTATATAAAAGCTTATTTCAACAGTAGGTACTAGTTACAGCCTATATAATAATATCGAATAACCAAACATTTTCTCAAGGGAATATCAATCAAATGATGAAGGATACGTCAGTATAACAAGCAGAATTTATTATATAGAATACCGAGGTGATTGTCAGCAAAAACTTTTTATTTTTTACCTACATGTCATGATCGTTATTTCGAGGTGAATTTACTCACTAGCTGTGCCGCGTGGTTTCGGCAGTCTTGTATTTATTCCTATAGCTTAGGTATGTGTTATTCTGAATTACCTGTATTACTGTAAAATTTCATCCATATCCGTCTAGTAGTTTTGTCGTGAAAGAGTAACAAACTTACATCCATCCATCCTCACAAACTAACGCATTAATAATGTTAGTAGGATAGTATTAAATTCTGTGGAATTACTATTTTTAAATAATTTCCTGCTTATTTGAATGGCGGTTATTAAATTATGAATTCCTATATAATAATTTTATACTTATCTATATATATATATGTTACCGGAAATGTATGAAATCAAGGAATTGTATACAAATCCTAGGAAATGTGTACAATTCCGATACCATTTAGGAAATGTATAAAATATTGTTTAATAAACTATTTAATGCATAGATATCCTAGGAAATGTATAATCTTTCTCGGAATTGTATATAATTCCAATATCGTATTAGGAAATGTATAAAGTAAATGATTTATGTAATAAAACACTGTATCGGGTAACAGTCTTACCGTAAAATAATAATAATATGTTCATATTATCTTACTAATTAACATTTCTTAAATCAACTTATATTCAATCAAATCAAATTTTCATTTGGTAAGTAATCAGTCCCTCGTCCCGCTGTCCGCGTGTACACGTCCCAGTCGGATTGTATAATCCGCCGTATTACAAACGGCCGGCATTTTTTAATATGCCGAAATTCGTCTTTTTCCAAAATTCTACAAAAAGACGGTCGCGAGCCGACGCTACGACGACGCCGACGCCGAGCTATTTCTATGTAGTTTTAAAAAACACGAACCTAACCTAACCCACCCCCTTATCCAAACCAAAAATTTCTGATTACGAATTTTCGGCCCTCTCCCCCTCGTCCCGCGTACCTTACAATATCTTAGATGTTTTACATTTCCGATTGCTATTTAGGAAATGTATAGATTTCCTAGGCAATGTGTATAAAATAATTTATTTCACACATTTCCGTGCGATTTTAGGAATTACATACATTTCCTAGGAATTTTATACAATGACGGATTACATACATTTCCGTTAACTATATATATAAAAATGAAACCCGTTTTCCTTGGTCACGGCATCATGCGTGAACGGGTGGACCCACAGACATGTATCAAGATAGACTAAGCGAGTGTATGTACTTCCCGTGTCCAAACTAAGTTTATGAAACTTACTTGACGCTGGCCTACACTCAGTCCGCGCTTGCAGTTCGCCAAGGAAAGACGTGAAGCTGAATAAAGTAAAATGCCGAATTGCGCCGTTATAAACTGTAGAAACTCCACAGCTGTGAGTGGCCGAGTTATCGGAGATGTTTCCTTCCACCGGTAAGTAATTTTCTAATCAGAATATGCACTATTTATTTTAAAATCAAATAAAGAATATCTGTGGAAAACGATCGTGACAAACATGGATACCAAACCATACGGAATGATTCGGAATACATTGCGGCTTTTACTTGGCACGGTAAAGATCGCGTCGTATGATAATAAGCAATGAATAGCGTCTTCTCATTTTTCTGTCAAATTTTGTGGTTAGTGATGTTCATTTGATGCAACAGTTCTCGATTCTAATCGATTTTATAATCGAACAGAAAAATGATAATTTGAAGGAGCAATTTTTCAGAAAAAAAGGCATAGATTTTTTTTGTCATTTAATACGACTTGACCTAGAACTTTTAAGTATTTTAATACAAAGGTACTAAAAATAAATATTATGACATGGACGCCATTAGTTAAAGTGTCATCTTGGGAGTTTTTTAAGAAAACTCCTTATTGCTTAGACTGTGTTTGTTTTTTCAGTTTTCCAAGTAACCCGAACATAAAAGAAAAATGGATCGATGCAACGGGACATAAAGATTGATTGATTGACAGTTTCATTACTTTCTTTCGATGGCCTCTCTAGTACGTAGTACATGGTAACTCAATGGGCATATGTAAGAAAAAGCTAAAACACATTAGTTTACTTGTTAGAATATTAAAAGGTTTATAACTTTATTTTATCATTCCTCTGTCTATGGTAATTATCATTTTTCTGTCTTGAATCGATTTAGTAATCGATTACGATTCATTTAGTTGACTACCTCTTAGACATAGATCTAGTTTGATCTGATTTCTTTCGATTTACTTCGATGGGATAGGACGATACTAGAATCGCCGCGCGAGTGGCGTCCTAATCGATTTAGCGTAAAATGAAATTACCATCACTAAAAAGCGCTCGTGACGTCATAACGCGTCAAGGTCAGTACAAAAAATATGACACGCTTGGTTTTCATACAGATCGCGGTACTTGCGTTGTCTACTTAATACATGTCTGTGGGGTGGACCGATTTAGATAATTCTTTTTTTTATTATATTCCTTGAAGTACGAGGATGGTTCTTATGTAGAGAAAACGTAAACATGTACCACGGGCGAAGCCGAGGCGGACCGCTAGTTAAATTATAAATTCCTATATACTAATTTTATACTTATAGTCTTATAATTTTGTGCTTTAATACTGCTCTACATGAGTGCCTTTGTATTAAAAAAGACCTATTGGCAGAAATTTACATTAATACATATTAGCTGCTTCATTAAAAAATGTCGACAATAGATTTCTATTATCTTCAAGAATCAAATTTCAGAGATTCAACCCTTAATGGTTAATCTAGTTTAGTGGAATGCATTTAGCTATGTTGCAAAAGCTGACTTGCTGTATTATAAATTAGGTTTCAATTCGCTTGTTCCTGAAACCTACAATAAAATGAATTTTTATCACTCTACTTTTTAGTATCTTGATTGAAGTTTGTGTATTTACGTCTAGATCAATAAGAGATATATTATGAAAGGATATATTCTTATAAATTAGTAAATTTAATTGTTCATATTGAACCATAGATCATAATAAACAAGTAAACATTTTTATTGAATATCAAGTTTTTATTTCACAAAATAACAAGTGATTTTAACAAAACAAAATAATTAAGTTTTCTTTCATTCAAAGAGAATACACAACGTGTTGAATATATTAAATCCATATTATTACATGGTAGAAAGTTTCACAGTTAACTTATTCAGAAGTACGCCATTTTGTTACCAGTGTACTTATTTGAATAATTCGCAGACAAATTAATTAAGCACGTTTATTAAAATAAACGCAATTTGAACGCCAAAGGATATAGTTTCTAAATGAAAAGAGAATTAAACGAACAATAAGTATGGTAATTTGAAATCCCTTGAAAATATTCTACATGCATATTTAATGCTGAATTTTGCATATAGCAAATAAATGTAGCGAAAATGATGTTTGTTTGAAGTTCGAGAACACTATCATAATACATCAGGATGGCAATAATTATAAATTATATTTTCATCGCGTATTAAATGAAAAGTTCGCTGTGCTTAGGTAAATAAGCGTAGACTGATTCATAACATTTTATAGGTATTTTGTTGTTGATAGTTTGATAGAGTATGTGGTTACTTTGTGTACATGAATTTGGCGTATACCTAAAATAATATTATATAGAGTCATTTATAATATATTTGATTCAAGTAACATTAAGAGTTAATGTTATAACTGCCTTTTTATTTTTTATACCTACTAGAGACTGTAAAGACAATTGCATTTGAGTACCAATTTTTCCTCTAAACTTTTAACTCTGTTCAGCGTACGAGCACGAAAATTTCAAATTAAAACCTTTGTAGTCCTTAATATCCTAGTGTGTAGTGTAGTAACAGCGAAATCCCTAAAAGCATATTCCATAGAACGAATTTCGGGGAATATTTTCATTTTTCATATAGCAACATCGACATTATCCACCAAAAATGAGTCCTTGAAAAGACTACCTGATGCTAGCTTGTCAAGTCTATTATTGCCCGAAGCAAAAGTAAGTTGTAAGTAATTTAATACTTCCTTTGTCACAAGGGCCGCTCCTCGTTAGAATGGTATTGTTCAGGCCTTCGTCGACTTGAAGATCACGTTCGCAGCGCTCGTTAACTTGATAAAATTTAATATTTATTCGTATTCACCAGACCGGTATTGATGGAATAGTGACATTTTGGATCAGTTATGGTTAGAGGTTTTCATAAAACGGGCTTATTCTTGTTATGTGACTATATATAGTCTCTTAGGTTTGGTAATGAACACCCTTAATTAGAAGCTTTATTTGAATTATGTGATTTATATAATATGCAAATAATACAACGGAATATTTTAAATTACAGACCGTACCTACTATTGTTCTCCAATTTTACAAATAGAGCTTGCAGTGTTCATTAACTGGAAGCAAACCACAAATCAAAATGGCCGACTGATTAGTTGTACCTATACTACCATTAATTAAAAACTGCAAACTGCAGAAACGGACACACTATAATTATTACTAAATATAAAGAAATGATGTACTTATGTGAATATGGAAATAATATTCATGGTATTTTGGCATGGCTCTTTATCAGTTGTGGAAAATGCACATAAGTGATAGGTCTGTCTTATCTTCTTCCTAATGCCATAAGGTTTGCAGTAATATGTGCTTCGCTTTTACGATTAACGTTTTTCAGAAATAAAAGTTCTACCAATTCAAATATTGGTACGTGAGGCTTGGCATGAAAGTCGCTGATGTCACATGTATGGGTAAAAAAAATACATAAAACATAAAACACTATCATTCGTTTGACACACACATATAGATAAAATGTATGAAATGATAAAACTTGAGCAAGAGTTAGACCACAACTAGTATGTAATTTATCAAGCTTCTCCAACACTGTTACACAAATTAATTAGAGGTACGTCATCATTCATTTCTTATAAAATAATATCAGTACGTAGTAGAAATGTGAACCATTTTCCTTATGTAGAGGGTAGAGATGTGACAAATTGTTTCAGTAATCATATTTGTATTGTCCAGTAAATGTCTTAAACCGTAATATTGGCTGCGTTTTTTCCTGTTGTCTAAAGATTGTGGAACCATGGGGTTACCATGATATCTTATAGCAGTATTATTTCTAGTGTGGGAAAGTGATGGCGCTAGACCCATATAGCGCTGTCATTTTTCCACACTGGAAATAATCTTAATATATATAAATCTCGTGTCACAATGTTTGTCTTCAATGGACTCCTAAACTACTTAACCGATTATAAAAAATTCGCACACCATGTGCAGTTCGATCCAACTTGAGAGATAGGATAGGTTTTATCCCGGATATCCCACGGGAAAGGGAACTATGCGGGGTTTTCTCTGAAAATGCGGGCGAAGCCGCGGGCGGAAAGCTAGTACTGCTATAAGACATCATGGTACGCGGGTTGAACATGTTATAGCATTATATCATTCCTTTATTGGTTATGTTAATGCTGGATAAATAGTAACTTTTACATCAATAAATTGCATATAAATAAAATCAATATTAAATATTATTCCGTTTGGAAGCTTTTGTCGGAAGGAAAATGCTGGTTTATCGATATTTGTACATATTTTTTTTTTTTTTATTGTACAATAGGGGAGCGCTTGGCCACAATCTCGCCTGATGGTAAGCTGAGATGTGGCCTAAGATGGAGCGCGCTTCCCTAAAATGTACCTGTTCACTCTCCTCTTGAAGACCTCCAAATTGTACTCGTCGGGGAACACAGATTCAGGAAGCATGTTCCAGTCCCTAGCGGTTCGAATAAAGAATGACGATCCGAACCGCTTTGTCCGGGTACATGGAACGTCAACCATGTGGCGATGCCTAGAATCTGTGCGCCTCGACGAACGATGGAAAAATGGGGATGGCGGAATTAGGTCGTGCAATTCCAAACATAGCTAGAAACTCCTGCTCCTCATTACATTTATATCTGCTCCTCACATTTTTTTAAATTTATAGACACCTATCCTAATCCAAGCGGTTCGAAATCCAGTAAATTAGGAAACATTTTAAACCATTTTAGACATTCTAGTGATAAAAACAGTACTGCTAACATACCTTTACGAGTCAGCAGCTATCACTGACGATTTTGAAACCATCCATCTTTTGAGGATTGAAAAGATACATGGTACAAAAATCTACACATCAATCGGCATAATCTTCGTCTAAAAACAACGATGATTATAAATTAAACCAGTAAAATTTGCCGTCTCCAGGCCGTCACGTTTCAATTATGTCCAGTCAAGGCCATGCGTCCTAACGCACGCACGCATCGAGCCCAATCTCTATGGCCAGGGGTTTAATCTATTTGTTTTGTAGTCCTGCAGTTTCAGAAATACAAAAAATTTAAAAATTTTGTTTAACGCAGAAGAACTGTTTTAACGAATATTAAGACTATTAGGTACGTCCTCGGTTCATTATATGTAAAGTTTATTAATACATGTTTTGCTACAAAAGCATTCCTAATATTATACAATAAATTTTAACAGTATAATATGATTAGAAAGTTCACTAATCAGATTTTATCTCAAAACGTATAAGAACATAAGAAAGCATATTGATTGTAGTGAAATAAACCATTCATTTCTTTAATAAGAGTTAACTAAGCTATCTCCAGTCTTTAGAATTAACCTTAGACATATATTAGTCAATTTGTTATAAATCATTGCAAAGAGATTAGCAGAACATATTACAAGCTCGAAGGAGATTAGGGGATTATTACGTTATACAGGACATCAAGTATTATAATATGGGGCTTAATCTCTGATTGGGAAACGTGATCGTGAATCAATATTGGCTTGGATTTGTGTATTAATCCATCAGGCCCCGGAATCACAGACACAATAGAAAATCTATTGTGTCGTGGCCCGATCGGGCCGTTCGGGGCTCAATGGGTTAAATGTAGTTTAATATTCATTGCAATATGTGACGTTGTAGACCAATAATTGGTGACGCGTGTTAGATAACACGCAATTGGTCACGCGTTGTAGATTATAAGCTCAAATATACGCTTTTATAAGCTTCACCTGAATGTTTGTATGTAACCGACTGTAACAAAGTCTTTAGGACTCGAAATTGAACGACTTCAGACAAATTTAATCCAAATTTTATACACTTATCAGTGAAAAGGAACACAACAACGTCTGAATCGAAACTAGGGTCTTTCGTTAAATCAGCCTTTCCCAACCTTACAAAAACGGACCCCTAGCGCCACCTTACCATGATCCACGGACCCCTAAAAAACTTATTCGCAAAATAATTAAAAAAACTTATCATCATTGGTACACTCACTCAACTCATTGGTCGTTTTAAAGAGTCAAATTTAATAAGATTTTTATTTGCTTATTTTTATTACTATTTAATTATTCTCCATATAAAATGTGATGGCAAACAATTGGGAATGTATATAGAGATGTGTAGAGCAATTTGGTATTTCAATTTTCACTCGTAAATATATAAGAAGAAATATACAGTTTAATGTTTGTAAATAAAAATAATAAAATCAAAATAACAAGGCTAAAAGAAAAATTCGTAACGTGATATGGTTTCGGAATTCCATACCTATTCGTATTTCTGAACTAAAATGAACAATATTTTTTCTAATTTATTCACAAAGTTGATATCATGAAATACAATCTTTAGGATTATTGTAAAAGACATTTATAATCTAGGTACAATCCACCTGAAGAACAATAGAAAATGCGTCAGTCTGTCTGTCTGTTTGTTACGTTTTCACGGCTTAATCACTGTGCTGTTTTTGATGAAACTTTGCACAAAAAAGCATATAAAACTTTTATAACTCATAATTTTATAATTTGAATGCATTAATAACTCTATTAGCTATTCAGCCTTATTTTTTAATTTGTATTTTAATTCATGGATTTTATTGAATTTAAATGACGATTTCTATACAATTGAGCCCTTGAATGAAAACTATAAAATGTCGACGAGCATTTAAAGTCTTTAACGTGAGCGTAATGAAAATTGCAATGCTTACTATCGATGCTACTTTGTGAAATTAAAATATCTTTCAGCTAATTGTGTTGTTTTTATGGGATACCTGAAATATATTGATTTAATTGATTGGCATGTACATTGTACATGACCTCATATTTGGTTTACATGTGAAAGAAAATTAAATTATTGTATCTATGCATTGGGAATTGATTCATCTAAATTTGTCAGATGATGATGATGATTTAGGTAGGTTATAAGGAAAAGTAAACTGTATAGATTTTATAAGTTCATGCTGGTTAATTATGGAAGTGTAATATATCATTCAACATGATAAGTTCCAATAAATACGTTGTTTTACGATTTATCTTTTTACCACGCAATTCAATGTTAAACATCTCCAGTTTGGGATAATAAAGAAAACTTTGTTGTTTACTTAAACATTCCTTACTTCCTTTTCCTTAACAAAAACATTTTAACAGATACCTTGAAACAAATAAGCTATTACGAATCGCCTGTTTATTCAATTTAAACATTACTCGAGATAATTAGTAACAAGGAGACTTCACAATACGTTTTTAAAGAGCTTCACGATATTATGGGACCAATCTTAAGTTACAGGTGAGGGTCTTGGGAGGCGGGAGCCCATTACATCGTACTTGTCGTCCGCCTCGTCCAAGGGCTCTTGAGATCGTGATTTGTTAAGTCCGAAATCTTGGAAATATATTTAAGAAAGATGTTGCAAAATGAGTGTGATGAAGCCACAGAGATGAAGCATATTGATAATTACGAGTCGAACGTGTTAGGGCAACATGAATTTCATTGTTTGCATTTTTGTATGAATTAACTACATTAATTACTTAAAGTATTATTTATATTCATTTAAGTAAGGTGATGTATATTTGTTTGTACTGTGTTTTATCGTGTTATACCATGGACGTACATTAAAAAGTTTTGATAGTAATGTTACTTGTTGCCATCAAGCGCTAGCAATTAGAATGTCCTGTACTTTACTAATTAAGTACTGGCCTTATCAGAGATTTTAAAAATTTCACTATAAAGTTACATACATATTATTTGTGTTCAAGTTCTAGTCTAGTTCTAGTTTCTAGAAGCAAAAAGAAAACGTAAATGTATGTCATAGTATATTCTAACGTTATAAAACGGTCGAAATCAGAATTTAAATGGCGAAATAAATATTTTATCAATCATGAATACGAACAAACCTCAAAAAGAATGTTCCTAGAAAATTGGTAATACTTACTTACGTACTAGAGTACAGAATTATATGAAAAGTGATTTTCAGGACACGAAACTCGATTTCCGTGAAATGTACTTGCCTATGTTTTACTGGCTTTGTTCTCTTTTATATTAGCTGTGTATTATTTTGAAAAACAACAATTGAAAGGGATTTTTAAACGGAATGGCGAGAATACTTACGTGAAATTTAACGGATTCGGTATTGTAAATTGTACATGTGTTATGAAAAAGTGTTATTATTTGATCTGGTTTTTCTTTTGTCTTACAATTTATTTAGATAAGTTACAGATGAAGTACTATTTATGCGACAATTTAGAAGATATATGAATGTATTGTTCACTTTAGAATGTTTTGTTGTATTTTAAAGGTCGTATCGATCGTATCACAATAAAGAATTATTCCAAATCAAAGAAAAATAAGAAAATCCGTTAATTAAAACGTTAACGTAAACACGAAACAAAACAAAATATCAGCTAACATTAGAAGCTTTTAGCCTAATAAGTTTATGCAATCGAAACGATTTTACATTCGCACAGAAAGTTATACAAAATAATTAATTTTATCTGTATGAACGGGAAATATTTATTATACCGTTTAAATATGGTTGAGTAAATTAAAATTTGTTTAAATGGATGGTTTAATATATTGGTTTCATTTTCATGAGTACATATTTTATACTTACGCTCGTTATTTCATTTTTATTATATGTTTATGGCAACCCTGTTTAAGCTCTAGCATCCAGCATAATTTTCGTCGTTTTGAGTTTTCTCTGAACTAGCAAGTTTTGCAGACTGATAAAAGAAAATGTTTCAGGGTTTCCATGTTGACACGATTCATGACAAACAATTGTATACAAATCGTATTGTATATTATCTCGTTAGATCTCATTAGTAAAGCATTTTAATGACTCTGAAAATTTTCGTTCAAAATTTTGCCCTCGATTACGAACCTTTTAGAGAAAATAAGCTTAATCAAGCCCAGGACAGAACCCGGCGGTTTATAAGTAGATAATGTCCGTCAGTTTTTGTAGATTAAATAGAGTTTCTATATTTTTTTTGTTAGGATTAATTAATTTATTAAAAACATCTACTTATTGTAGATTCTACTATCTTATTATGATAGCTAGCCTTCATAATGAATTACTAATTTGCTACTATACATATAAGATATTTTGTAAGGATTTAACTCAAAAATTACTACTAAAAATTCTACCAACGCCAGCGCCTATTAATTACTATACTTAGGTAATAAATATGTACTGCACATTATAATAGTCCTTATCACAGTATTTTGTTTATTTAAGGCTTATACATGCGCTAATAACCTTGACCATACTTGACGGATCTCAAATCTCTCCCGCTGCACCTTCTTTTTTCCTCGCATTTTGTATTTAAAAAGATACCAATCAGTGAAACAAAAAATCCTCGTCAGGGACTGTTGTGTAACTGATAATTTATTAAACATAAAATTTTCAGAGCTCTAAGTCAGCAGGTTACGAAGTTTATAGAGTATTTGCGGAAAAATCGATGACCACGGCACATTTTTTTTCTAGAAATCTATTAACTTTGGAAAAAAGTCCTCGCGAGCAATTAAAGATCAAAGACCATCCTATTTTATATATTTTTTTCGGTATTGTGCTTTATGTTGTACCAGACTTTATAGAGGTTGAACATAGTCGAAATTGCCGGGTAACGCCTTAAGATTCGAATACACTATTTATTGTTTTATTCATAAATCACATAAAATACAGATAGACGGCTCAAGTTTTTACATCGGACGAGAGAGTTTATTTCGGCGACAGAATGTCGAGGATGTTGTGAAAGTTTTAGGAAACATTCGTACTATGAAACAAATATAACATATTCAGTTAAATAGTTTATCATTTCCGTGATATATTTCAAGATTTTATAGAAAATTATGATGACTTCACTTACTTATATCACCTTATTATATGGATTTAAATTTAAATCTAAATGTGAGTTATCTGTGTGTTGCATGTTTTTTTATGCAAAGGTTTCTCAGGACAATAACAACGATATTAAATGGTTACATTACATGTAGTAAACATGGAAACTAATAAACGTGATCAGGGGTCACCATGAAAACTATCGTAATGTATTCGTATCGTAATGGAGAGCATTTATGGGAATTTAAAAAGCGTGTGTTTTTGAAAAGCGCCCCTACCGTATATAAAAAGAACTAATTTTTCTGTCATAATGACGTCATGTTCTCGATGACGATACGAATACTTTGACGATAGATTTCGTGCTCGCCTGAGGTAGAGAATAAAAATCCTTTACGTGTACGTGCTTTACGCTGTGTCGTCAAAGAAAATAACTACCTTAACGTTGAAATACGTCCACTACAGTCCTTGGTATAGTACCCAGAGGAATAGGTACGAAAAAAAACAATAAAAGAAAAATTGCGTGTACAATGCAGACGTTCTATACAAGAAATAGGAACATTAAACGTTGTATAGAAATGTATTGTGCGGATTGAAATCGTATATTGGCACCGCTGCATAATTCATGAGATCCTGGTATGGTATATGTAAAATTGTATTTATATTTTTAAAGTGGTCTTATTAAATGGATGCGGCAAGACTGCGAAGTAATATTCCATATTTTTATGGCTTTTCTACGGGCAGTGCAGAAGTCATATATGTTTATTATTGCATAAAAGAGTATTTACAATGGAGAGACAATTAAAATAATGTTGCTTATGATGTTTATATTATGTTTGGTGGTTGGTGCCTGGGGGTAAATTTATCGAAAAAGTAAGTATTAACAATTAATATGTTTGTATTTAAGATAGACTGACTGACAGTTACTAGAACTGACTGATGAAACACAAACAAACAAAAAGCTCTTGATAAATACAATACAATATCTACATACTTATGAAAAGATATCTAACTATATACGATACAGGGTCATTAATTTCATATTAAAACTAGCTGCTCCGCGCGGTTTCACCCCCGTGGCTCCACTCCTGTTGGTCGTAGCGTGATGATACATAGCCTATAACCTTCCTCGATAAATGGGCTATCTAACAGCGAAAGAATTTTTCAAATCGGACCAGTAGTTCCCGAGATTAGCGCGTTCAAACAAACAAACAAACTCTTCAGCTTTATAATATTAGTAAAGATAATCATTCTTAACTTTGAGTACCTACTTTGTTATTTGTACAATTTTTATTTGATTTTCTTAGCATTGTATTTAAAGCTCTATGATAATGTATTTCATTCCTCGTTCTGATTTCTTTTGATTTGTCAAGTTTCCTTTTTGTTATAGTTTTTTGTATGCAGTTCTTTGAAGTTGCAATAATATTGAAATTTATTCATAAAAGTACGTTTCATAGAAACAATCTGACGAGAAAAGAATGTATTTGTAACTTTGAGCAGCAAATAATGTAACGAAATAATGTGTTTGTGAAAGCATCTTGATATTTTTGTATCGTTTTATCTGACTACTGTGTAACTACCTTTGTGAATACTAAAGTTTTGCCGACATTTAGAAAATTTAACTTTAAAGGGTTTTTAAAAATGCGGTACCTATATGATGGGACCAGGTAATTATTACTACGCATATTCCGTAAAATCCAAATTAAAATGTAATCTATGTTATCAAATTATATATTTTGATACTTCAACACATTAAGTAGGTATATCAACTATATTTTTGTTGTGATCAGCTGTTAATTAAAATTGCATAAATTAAATACCACAAGGCTGAAAAGCATTGACAAATGTATGCCATTCGGAGAGCATGTTTCAATTTAACAACACCGCAGTCGCCACGGTTGGCAAATTGTTACCTCTTTGGATATTAACAAGCGAATTTTATGTTTTATCAAGGAATACAATAGTATTAACATAGTAATTAAACAACAATAACGGGAAATGTAGAGACAATTTAAATAATAATGATATGTTGATTTAAGAATTTAATTGAAATAATTATTTTTCGCCACGCCACGCCACGGTCCAAGGGGTGGTAAGAATCTCCAGGTGGGTAATCTTAACTGTCCGACGACTAAGGCTTGCAAAAAGGATATGCAGAAACTTAATATTTTGACTTATAACGTTAGAACCTTAAGAACAGAAGAAAGGCTAGTTGAATTAGAAAATGCAATAGAAACCATCAATTGCGATATTTTAGGTTTAGCGGAAGTGCGACGAGAAGGTGAACATACAATTGAAAGAAATAAGAATATTTTTTATCACAACGGAGAACAAAATAGTCAATATGGAGTTGGATTTTTGGTTTCAAAAAAGTGGAAAATAACATAATAGAATTTATTGGATACTCTAATAGAATTGCACTTTTAAAATTTCGTATAGATGACAAAAAAATACTTACAATTATACAAATATATGCACCTACATCTACGCATTCTAATGACGAGGTTGAGGATTTTTACGATCTACTTAATAAGGCTTGCGATTATCACAGAGGGACCTGGACAGTAGTGTTAGGCGATTTTAATGCAAAATTAGGAATTCGAAATTCCACGGATGATCGTAACATCTTAGGACCACATGGGTTGGGCATTCGAACCAACGCGGAGAACGTCTATTACAATTTGCTTTCGGACAGCAATTAAGTATTATGAATAGCTTCTTTTATAAAAAACTGAATCGCCGATGGACATGGCTTTCTCCTAATGGATTCACAAAAAATGAAATTGATTTTTGTCTTTCTTCAAATAAATACATCATAAAAAACACAGAAATTCTTAATAACTTAAAATTTAGTTCTGATCATCGGGCAGTACGCACAACAATTAGCTTCAATATGAAAATTCTTAGATATAATAGGATGAAACTTACGATGAAAAAGATTGACAAAAATAGTTTAATAGCAAATACAGAACAGTTTAACTTAGAATTATGTAATTATTTTAGCTTATTAGAAACAAACGACACAGAAGATACAGAAATCACCTACAAAAACATCATAAATAGTATCAATGTGGCCAGTAAAAAGATAAAAACCGCAAAAAACAAAAATAACAAATTGACAAAAACAACTTTAGATTTAATAGACAAGAGACAAACTATAACGCCATATACTACAGAATATAAAGAAATAGATAAAAAAGTAAAGAGACATATAAGAAAAGATATACGGGCATATAACACGAATTTCGTTCAAAAGGCACTCGTGAATAACACATCCCTTAAACAAGCTATGCTAAATACACAACCAAGTAAGCCATTAATTTTAGCATTAATGGATGCAAATGGAATAAAGCAAACCGCCCGGGATAAAATTATGCACGTTAGTACCGAATTTTACAAGAAATTGTACTCTGATGAATCATGTTGTTGCAAATGATACAAACTATCTACGTTCAGAAGTAGTAAATCCAATCACCATCGAAGAAGTTCATATGGCCATAAAGAGTATGAAGTACAATAAAAGTCCAGGCGAAGATGGTATTACAACAGAATGCATCAAAATTGGCGAACCAATACTTATTCCCTACATAACTAAACTATTTAATAACATATTACAAACGGGTATATTTCCTAAAAACTTTTGCCATTCTAATATAATCCTACTCCATAAGAAGGGAAATAGAACAGACATTCAGAACTATCGTCCTATAAGTCTTATATCGCATCTATACAAAGCCTTTATAAAAATAATTGAACATCGCATAACACGAGATCTCGATAAGCAACAGCCTCCTGAACAAGCAGGATTTCGTGGCGGTCTCTCTACAACTGACCATCTTCATTCCCTTAATCAAATTATAGAAAAAAGCCATGAATTCAACCTCCCACTTTACTTAGCCTTCGTTGATTATTCAAAAGCTTTTGATAGCCTTAAACATAACGCCATATTCACAGCTCTAAAACAACAAAATATAGACCCGACATACATCCAACTCATACAAAATATCTATCGCACCAGTACAGCTTCAATAAAAATTAATAGCAACGGCCCATCCTTCCAAATATCAAAAGGAGTAAAACAAGGCGACCCATTATCTCCAAAACTCTTCAACGCTACCTTGGAAGAAGTATTTAGAAGCTTAGCACCTCGCTGGCAGGAAAGAGGCTTTAAAATTGGTGAGCATCGGTTAACAAATCTTCGCTTTGCTGATGATATTGTCCTCTTTTCCTCTACATCCTCAGAGTTGCAAACGATGCTCGAAGACCTGAGCGATGCAAGCCTTAGGGTTGGACTTACGATGAACATGACCAAAACAAAGGTAATGACTAATAGCACCAAAACCACCATCATTGTCGAGGGTGGGTCAGTTGCATATGTCGATGAGTATACCTATCTTGGCCAAATAGTTTCTTTCCAAGCAAGACAGGATAAAGAAATTGGTAAACGTATTGAGAACGCTTGGAGAAGCTTTTGGTCGATGAAAGAGCTGATGAAAGGAAAGATGCCTCTTTCACTAAAGCGAAGACTCATGGACATGTGCATCTTACCCATCCTCACCTACGGTGCACAGACTTGGTCATTGACTGATCGCCAAAAGTTCGCACTTAGGGTTTGCCAAAGATCGATGGAGCGCAGTATTTTGGGCGTAAAACTTACGGATCGCGTCCAAAATGAGATACTGCGCTCAAAAACACAGATAATCGATGTAGCTCATAAAGCTGCTGAGCTGAAATGGAACTGGGCTGGCCATGTTTGCCGAATGTCGGAGGAGTTGTGGGCGAAAATTACCACTTTGTGGATCCCCAACAAGGACAAAAGGCTGCGTGGCAGGCCCAGGACAAGATGGCGGGACGAGCTTGATTCCCATTTAGCAGATTGGAGCAAAATTGCTCAAAATAGGGAGAAATGGATTGAGGGAAGAGAGGCCTTTGCTCAGCAGTGGGACAGCTATGGCTCATAATAAATATAAATTATTTTTAACAAAAAGCTAAAGAGTATTTAAATGACCAATTTTTAAAGGGACAAGATAGGAGGAGGCTCTATCGAATTATAAGACGTTGTCACGTCAAAAAATATCAAAATCCATTCATCCAATAGAAAGCTGTGAGGTAACAAAGTCAATAAAAAGTTCAGTAGAATTTATAACCTCTCCATTTTTGATTTGCAGGATTATAATCTATCGAAGGGTAGGTAACCTACATTTTTGGTATTTAATAGTTTATGATCTAGTGAGAGAGGCACTCAGTTACCCAGAGATCTTCAATATCAGAAAAGTAATAGTATTACTGCAGATTCTATGGCTTTAATGTTATATAATACTAGCGACCCGCCCCGGCTACGCACGGGTGCAATGCTGATACTAAATACACTACAGAAAAACTGTGAACGTTGTATATAAAAACATAGCGGCCCGCTCCGACTTCGTACGGGTATAAAATAGATAGCCGGCGGCCGGCCGGTACCGCCGCAAACGCTAACTCCCGCAATTTTTAAATCTGTAATATCTTCGAAAATATTCACTTAAATCATACGGTGTAAAGGGCCATATAGATCTATATTAAATGAACAATGTATTCAAGGTATTTAATTGGTTAAGGATTAATGCTGTATTGGTTAAAATCGCATCGAAAATTAGCCATTATTTGTCGTAAAAAGTAAATGACAAAAAAAAGTTATTGTGGGTTATCCATAAGAGATAGACATATACCATCGCGGACTTTTCTGTAGACCTTTGCAATGTGTATAATACTTAGTACATTATTTTGATAAAACTCGTAGAGTTCAGCCTGCGTTTGCAATGTAAGCGGAAAAAATGTAATTTTTTACGACATCACATAAGAAACCTCAAAAATAACAGTACTTCTCCACTATTTAATGGATGTTATTATACATATAAACCTTCCTCTTGAATCACTCTATCTATTAAAAAAAACCGCATCAAAATCCGTTGCGTAGTTTCAAAGATTTAAGCGTACAAAGGGACATAGGGACATAGGGACATAGGGACAGGGAAAGCGACTTTGTTTTATACTATGTAGTGATTAAATGGAAATAGTATTATGGCTCATCAGTTCAGGTCCATGTGCAAAGGCGATTTAGGTCCGATCTCATCTGGATTACAAAGGGCTTGATGGGAAACGAATTTTAAGCTGCTTAGAGAGGACAAATCAGTGTAATTTTGGATTATATTTGTTACTTAACTTTCGTTTTTTTATGATAATTGGATATGTTTGATTAAATAAATGGAAACAAGAAAACTTTTTCTTAATATCATTAGCAAACCAATTTAATAAGTACTCATATTTCTAAATATTATCTAGTAATATATAATAAATTTTCAGTTACTTATATTTTTCATAAATCAATCACTTAAACTAAAAGGTTAAACAACAGAATAAAACATCTTTTTATCTATATGTGGGTGAAATGTGTAGAGAATAACAGTATGAAAACAATACTGAACAAAAAGAAACTTACAAATCCTGACCAAGTGATATTCATACAAAAACACACACAGCATTTTTGTGTGACAGTAAAAAATACAAGGGCACAATTCAAAACATAGGCAATGTATCTTGTAATACATTCGTAACACTAACACAATAAATGTAGTATCTATGCCATAACATAAAGGCCAGCGCTAATGTGGTGGAGCGCAGCGCAGAACATTTTTCATTGTCAAACTATTATTGACATTGCCCTCATTAGTACAATATTCAAAATCAAATAATAACAATTTATCCCCGAGAAGCATCGATCGTGCATCACATGCGAAAGGTGCCGCGGTGCGCTTTTGAATTTCTTAAATTCTGTTTTTCTTTCTGTTTTTGCATTATACTCAATCATTATATTATTTTATTTATGTAATAGTGGAAGCGCGGAAAATTTTATTTACTTACTAGGAGTGTTCCAATCATAAATTAAGACCTGTAATTGAAAGAAAGAAATAATTTTGAATTTTTTTCGAACACTGAAAAATGCTCCGAGCTGCGCTCCGCCAGATCAGTGCTGGCCCTAACTCTCAAATCAAATCGGTGGCTTATCGTCTTACCCGGGGCTACCCTTAAATCGCAATGTCAAATGTATTTCATATTTGGATTTTGTATTTGATGTACGAATAATAATACTAAGTCTATAATAATAATACAATAATAATATTGTGGAATACGTAATATGTGGCTTGTTAAAGAGCAACTATGGAGTTTCTTGCCGGTTCTTCTCCGTAGATACTGCTTTCCGAATCGGTGGTAAATTTTAAAATATGTAATGACGTTTCAAAAGTGCTTCTATAAGAAGTCTAATTGAATAAATAAATGTTTGAGTTTGAGTTTGAGTTGTTTTCTTACACATTTTGATTTGTTTTGATTACAATTTTGTATAGAAAACAACTGTAAAACTGGGCATCTTGAATTTCACCAAGGTTTTAAGAACCGCTTCTCTTTATAACTGTTATTTTATTATATTTAGGTATTAGTTATTATAATAGGTAAAGGATTGTATCATTTCATGCATTTTATATGAAATGTGTCTAAATCTTATCACAAGACGTTATCTCACTTCTATTATATTAAAATATGAAGTTAGGGCGAGTTTCCATCGCGTAAAATCTCACATCTTCAAACTCTTTTGTTCTAACATGAATTTTATATGAATTTCTTGCAAGTTCAAATTTATAGAAGCCATTTACAACGTCTAATGTCGATGTAAATTGAGGTTGGAATCTGTAATATAATATCGTTTGCTATCATCTTGGTCTTGTTAGTTGTAGGTTAAACTGGATCGTATGGTTTGGAAGCTTTTGGATGACTTTGGTGCGTCACATTTATAACATCCTTTATTTGAACTTAGTGTCCGCCAGATCAAATTATTTTCACATAATAAAAATAAATAATTATTATTATGTGAATTCCATGACCAGTAGAGTATTAATACCACGCTGTAAAAATGGTATTAAGACGATCGATTAATCGTTTTAACAACGTTATTTAAATGTGAAAAAAACTTACGCTTTTAAATATTCAGATTATTTATAAAACATTATATTACTTTTATTTTAGCTTTTTTATTATAAAAGCTTTTACACGGTCGCAAATTAATTTATAATTATATTTAAAAAATATGAACATTATTAAGTGTATTAAAACATGACTTTAAACTGAAATTTCCACACCACCACTAAGGTCAGAGAAATCTAGCGGAAATTTTCATGTGCGGAAATTCCCGAGTTGATTTTCGCTTGAATCATTCCTCTACGGACATCGCCGTTTCAATTCTAAGCCAGATAGTTTGTAGACTATAGACCACAGAGCATAGATTAAACCAGAGACAAGTGATGTCATGGTGTCAGTTCTAGTCGTTGGATTAGACCAAGAAGCTTGCAAGCTGGCAAGTTGGTGTGAAAGGGATAAAAAAACATACAGGCGTCATTCAACGTCATATTTTCTTGTTACAAGTTAATGGTCATAGTGCAATCTCCAGTGTATTAGATATAAGCTTCTTGGATTAGACGCAAATAATAGTTGTCTTTGGTACCATAGCGTTAATAATGACTGCAGTTGGTTGTTTGTTATCTCTGGTAACACTGGGATATATACCTTTTTTAAAGTGAAACTTTTATTACATCGTCTCAAACTTTTTGGTCTGTGTAGCGCATGTCGCGTGTATCGCGGCTGCCGAGTAGGTATACCTACTCGGCAGCCGACCGTCACGCGACATGCGCTACACAAAGCAGTGTTCGGAACCGTTCGAACAGTTTCACTTTTACCGTGGTTTCATAAAACCACACAACATTTTTTAATTTTAGTTATTCAGAAATTTTCTGCTTTCATTCAGCCGTAAGACGTAATAGGATCTTTATAGGTATGACAAGAGTTTTAAAGCCACATTGGAGTTAGTAATATTATAGTATTAGTTAAGTAAAAAACTAATAAGGCAGTAAGTAACATAACTTCTCAGTTTTTGATGACCAGGATCAGGTGTTTAGGTATTTTTACGTTTACCAAGCGAGCAGACGCTTTTCATTTACAATTGTAGAAGAACATGTAGATAAGAATCTACATTTCTAAATGAATTTCACTTGTTAGTTGCTTGAGAGATATAATATGTACTTTATGAGAATACTGAAATTCTCGTGTCAACATAATTATATTGCGGACAAGTGGGAAACGAGTGCTGAAGACGCCACTACACTCCGACCTTTCATTTATTTAAAGGAATACAGAAAATGTTTTACAGGTGCTGAAATAAAAACGCCAAAACGATGTTGTGTATTTTCGTACGGCTTTTGTAATGAATTGTTCTAACGTTTTATTTTATTGTATTTTGTTGTAATAATTTTTTTTGATTTTTACATCAAAATACAAATTATTATAGAATTACTTAAGGACGCTATTACGTATTTTTACAAAAACACGCTGTTTTACGGTATGCTACCCCAAAAACCACGAAAATGACACCCATCACGAAAAAAAGTCAATTTTCGTCGACGCCATCTTGGATTGTTGTTTCATAAAAATAATATTTGCAAATGTGTTTGCTACTTAGGAAAAGTTCAGATTTAAAGATATCATAGGTAATGTGACGAATATAATTTATTTCATTCCGACCGTTTCTCGGAATAACATACATTTACTAAGAATTGCATACAATGCCGGGTTTAATATATTGCCGCCTGCCGGTAACATAATATTATGTATGATAATAATTCTTAAAAAAGTATTTTATACATTTCTTAAAAAGCTTCGATATTGTATACAATAATACAATTCATTAACTGATTATTATTCAAATTGTTGTAAAATAGTCACACTTTTTTAAGTTGGTTGAATACTCTAAAATACTTATTAGGATCGTGCCTACTAATAAAAGTAACAAAATGAATTTTTAAAGTTCCCAGTAATCTTCTGGAATCAATTTCAATAAAAATATAAAAAAAAATAATATCAAGTATGAAGATGGTCTATAAAATGGATTGCGCTATGTTTACGTGAGCGTTGTTCTCGCGAACCACGTTGCGACGTTAAATACCTAAATTTGAGTAACGCAGATATGTGACAGCGTCCTTAAAAGATCATAATGTTGGAGTTCTAGTATCGTATATTTTCTTAGTCATCATATTATTGAAATAGTTTATTGTCATATAAGTGTTTAGCTATGACAGTAAGTTAGTAGGTAGTTGTTAAAAAAACCTTTTAGTAATCCAATTCACATTATTTTTAGGGTAGTTAGCGATATTTATAGTGATCCTTCGAGCCGGATTTAGGTGTATCTACTGGTATGCATATTTATTTCAACGTCGTAAAAACAAACGATAATACCATACATTGTTTTGTTTACTTACATAGTATATTAAATGTGTAATAGCTTTCAACAGACTTCTTTATAAAATTGTGTAAGGAATCTCGGTTAAGTCATGAGCACATGCCTTTACGTAAATATGTTCATATTACGTTTTATTAGGGATAATAAATGCAAATAAAGACGCTGTTTGATCGAACGAATGAGCGATGAAGATTTTATACCAAATTATACCTTATTGTACTGCTGATAAAGATTATTTTTGATAGTGACTAATGAAGTTTAAAATGTGATTTTGCTTGATATCTTTTTTCTCGTATATTTTCTTAGGGTTTGAATATTTATGTGGAATTAAATGACGTATTTAAATTAATATTCTTGATATTGCATTACATATATCATTTTAATGATCTCTTGATGATAAAATAGTAGGCACTATACCGGTGGTCTGGAATTAAAAAATCGCTTTGATAAACAATAGGTATATTGAATAGTAATGCCAAATGCTATACACATGTAAAATAAAGCCTAGTGTTGTTTTCTTACCGAAACAAAAATGAAATACTTCAAAATACCAAACAATAACACAGTAAATAAAATTCTACGGCCATAACTCAAGTACTGGTAGAATTCGTTTGCCAGCCGAGATTGCCGATGTACCAGGAAATAGATTATTTGCTATTGATTGGATTGTCGGCTTACGACGCCGGGTAAACAAAGACTCCTTTAATGTTCTGGTCGCCTGGTACATTGGATTTATATGTTTAATACAATTGTAAAGGGATTGAGTGGTTCAAGGTATAATTAATTAATACTTATTTTTATACTGAAATCGAATAATTAATTATTTGTATGGTTTGTCTAATTTTCATATAAAGTCTTTGTTTTGGTGGTTATTTTTAGCATTTCCACTCATTAGATACCTACATCATTCTACTTTTACCTCTGTCTCAATTACTTTGTAATTTTTTTTTTACAAAGTGATCTTTAAATTTTTTACAAAGTGATTCTTTGTAAACCTTTTTTCATATTAAAAGGAAGTCTTTTAAATCGGTTTCGTAAGATATCTATCATATTTATTAAACTTTGAACTTTTGTAAGTATTCCCATTTCAAGTTCCGGTGAGAATTATCCCAGTTGTTTGTTCAAAAATAAAGTTTTAGCCGACCAATTTAATTTACTTTGCTCATCGATAAACACATAATTTTGAGAATACCTAATCCAAATTTATTTGGTCACTTAATAAATATTCGTAATTAATATTCCAACCCTTGATAGGAAATTGCTAACAAGTTCAAAGATAAGTTTAATTTATGACCACTTAATGTTAACTGCTATCTTACTATAGGTAAGGTTTTTGCACGTAGGTTCGATAAATATTTGGAGAAACTTTACGTTCGTTCAAAAACTTTGTTTCGGAAACAAGTGAAATTTACGAACAACAGCTAGCTGGACAAAGTTGGGGACGTAATCTTTTTACTGAGCAAAAGATTCGTTAAAATTTTCCTCGATTTGTGCGTCCGGTTCAAAGTGCAGGGTAGCAGTTTTGTTTTGAGGAACATGTTTGTAAAGGTTTGTATACTTGCATAAGAATAAGACCTTTTGTTAATACACTAAATATTAATTCTATTTTTATTGTTAGTTGCTTTTATACTTACCTTACCCTTAGCTTAATAAAAATGTATTCTGAATAAAGTCTGAAATGCATATTCCTTTGTGACATGCGTCATCGTCCTCATGTAGAATTAATTTCAGCGAATAATTGCTATTGAGTAAAAGGATAACGTATTCTGTTTAATGAACCAATAAGGTATTTATTCCTTTCTCAAATCAACTGGTTGAGGATGTTCCTTTTTTCCGTGGAAATCCACTTTTTTCCACAGTACCAACTACCAACCATAATATGTGAACTTTCTGATAGCCTAATAGCATGTTCTACTCCAATCTTATTATATTTAAAGTTGTGATGTCTATCAGCATAGGTTGTATCCTTCTTCAACAACCAGTTACTCACAGCCTTATCAATTATAGCAAGGGCGGAAAACATTTAGTTCTAGTTAACTTTAAATTTTAATTCAAATAAGATATAGTATACCAGTATACCTGAATCAGTTTAAACCCTACAATTTAATCCTCCGTGACATTTCAGCCGCTATATCTTAGTATTCGTGCGACTTCTGTCGTGTGCTGACTTGAATTCGTAAAATATACGTTCAAAGACTAACAATGTCTTCAAATTAGGCATTTTTACATAAACGTTTAGTTAGACTGGTGTTCAAAAATATATTCATTCAAGTTCAGATGCTTTATAATTTTATGAATGGCAAAGGGCAACATCTACTTATCTATACTTAATATTATAAAGCTGAAGAGTTTGTTTGTTTGAACGCGCTAATCTCAGGATTCTGGTCTGATTGAAAAATTCTTTCAGTATTAGATAGCTCATTCAGCGAGGAAGGCTATAGGCTATATATTATCACGCTTAGACCAATAGGAGCGGAGCCACGCGGGTTAAACCGCGGAGCGGAGCTAGTGTTTAAATAACGGCCATTTTCTATCGCTCTATATTAGACAGGAAAGTTATAAGCGTTGGAAATCTTGGTGGGGAACAAACAATAGGTACAATAAAATTTGAAAACGAAAATGCTTTAAAGTATAGTGAATATCAATAATTATTTTTTTTTATCCTGTAAATTACTGCATTATGGTAGATTAAAATTACAAATTGTGCAATTATGAACAACACTTTAAATATCTTTTGTTTATTTTTTGTCGAAGGAAGTAAAATTCACAGGATCCGTGTAAAATTAATTAGTATACCGTATTATATTTTAGACCTTTTCTGTGCGAAAGTTACGAACTTGGTCTCACCAAGTTTGCGTCAACTAGAAGTTTGTAAGAACCTCCGTATTCAATTACTTATCGTCACTACTAACTCTGAAGTGGATAAATATTAAGAACATTTTCTTGATGGCTCCTAATGCGGTTTTGGAGAATTTTAAATTTGCAGCTTTTGAGCAGTTTAATAGCTGCTTTATGCAAGATTGTGCTTGTAATGTGGTAACTAACACATTGGTTTTTGAAGATTTGTAAAATGGTATTTTAAATAATTGACAATACTTATAACGTTGACCTATTTCTAATTATTTTCTCCTTTTAAATATATTCTTTCTTCCTTTCTCAATTCATTTCTAAACACAACCATTTTATTTTTATACGGCTTCTTTTAATATACCGTCTTTATATTTAATTAGATACACATCAGTCACGAAGCCAGATATAACAAAATTTCATAACGTTAAAATTTGGTTTCCCAGTACTTAAGATGGGCGATATAATTACGGATTCAAGGCTCTTCTCAGTATAGTCGTTTAGAGAAATGTTCAAGATAAATTGTCGGATCGTGTAATTCACAATTTTTAAGCTAGAAAGTGAGTACTTGTTCATAAGAATCACGTGGAAAGTATGTGAAAGAACGTGTCGTAGTTTGCATGTTTGGTGTATGCACTCCATTTATTTAAATGATGCTAGAGATCCATCCTGGCTTCGCCCGTGGTACATATATAGCTTATTGCACTCAAGAATTACGTACATATCCAACGTTGGAAAATTTGTTTAAATCAGTAAAGAGTCCAATGTCGATCTTCTTGGAAAATTACTGGAGTGTGTGATGAGCCGTTGAAAATGTTACCATTGGAATATTCCCATTATAAAATTAGAAAACCATAACATCGTGACTGTTACCCGTAATCTTGTGAGCTGAGTCTCTCTTTCTGTCGTATACTAAAAAAAGTGACTAAATGTGAAATAAACATCTGATTTTGCTAATAATTTTGGGCAGAGTAGAGAAAACAAACACTATTATATAAAAATAGAAGTTTGTAGGCTTAGTGGGCGATTTATTTAAATGTCAAGTCGTATTTAAACAAAGCCTCCAAAATTATACTTCGCCGAATTTTAACAAAGGCCCTTTCGGTGTGAAATTTGATTACTGGTGAATCAAAAATCCATCAACAGCCGGAAGCTAAGGACCAGGTTCGTGGGCGTTTCTATTGGAAAGTAATTGAAAGCATATTTTGGAGTATCTCCAATCTCCATACAAGAGTCTCTTGTTAAGATGAATGGTGGTTTGGTAATTATATTACATTGGCAATAAGTTGGAGTTAATTTTGTAAACGCTTTGACACGATTTTGTTGTATGGTAACAGGTAGGTACTTACCGTTTTCTTAAAGGAAATAAGCATAATAGATCTATTTACAGTTGAAGAAGACTATTGACTGAAAATATTTATCAATGATTTATAATATAAATTACTATTTTGATGATTTCATAGTTAATTTTCTGTTGCGCTGTGCTTTAACAGCATTTGCTTGTTTGTATGTTAATTACTTTCCTTTATTCTTTAAAGATGATACAAATTTCTGTCCCAAATCTGTAGTATAGTTAGTGAATATCCCTAAGTGAATGTTGTTGATATTTATAGGCCTTTACCATTACATGTTATGAAAACAAAAGAACTCTTGTCGCAGACAGTATATGTGCTGTATATTACAAAACCTGTCTACGGCTCAACACGACGTCATAATGAATATCCCTAAGTGAATGTTGTTGATATTTATAGGCAATGTATGCCCTTTGCCATCACATTTTATTAAAATAAAAGGACTCTTGTCGCAGACTGTATATTACAAAACCTGTCTACAAAATTGGCTCAAAAACTAGTATGAAATAAAAATATTATATACATATTACTGTCTCGTTTATTGTTATCAAACGCTTGACATCTGAAGAGTAGACAACTTACGTATATGTTCTGTGAATCACGGTTGTTATATCTTGTCTTGCTGTTATATTGTACAGTTTTTCTTTGATAGTTGTAAAAATAAAAAAAAAGACGTGTGGCACTCGGGGACTGCCGCGGTAAAGTTATTGCATAGCATGCCTTCAAGCCACACCTCCGAGCCCGTCGGAGTGGGGAGCGTGAGGTTTTTTCGTTACGGAATTTCTCGATTCGGTCCCCGCGCTCAAGGCCCGCGATAGAAGCTATGCAATAGCTTAATAAGAAGCGTGCAGTTGCCGACCTTATAAGTCGCTTTAAAGCCGTCTATTTTATACTAGAGACATTTATTATTATAATACATTTCAAACATAAGATATAATTAGCCTTTTAGACAATTATTTCTTATTTTTTTAAAAAGAATACTTCCAAAGAACAATATAATTTAATGTTAAATGTTAACAAATATTTCTACGCAAAATGGTGAACGTCCATCCGATCTGACGGTCCAAAAGCAAGAGAGCGCGATGTCTGTCATCTGCCACCGTCTATTACCTATTCCACTAACTATATAGAAATATAGAAACATTTCAGTTAGATTCTCAGGAAAGAATATAAACTGAAGTTCATAAACACAGGTATATTTAACGAATTTTTTCTATTATTTATAAATTTATATTTATAAATCATTTCAATGCCATAAAACCAAACATATCAAATTCAACACAGGTATATTTCAAATTTATGATAACAAAAATCCAAAGTTCATTCATATTTATTAGCATTATTTATTCATATACATAAATATACACTCGGAGACTCCAATTACAATAACAATGAAAACAAAGTTACAAATACAAATGAAGTTACGAAACGAGTGTCGAATTTACATAAAATAATAGCATTTGGCGTATTTGCAATTGCGATCAGTCAACTTTAGCTCAAATGTATGATTCATTGTGAAAGTTGGTAAAGAGTTTTTTAATTATTTCTGCGTGCTATTAGAGTATGAAAATATTTATGTATCGAAACTGAGTTTACAGTCAATTTATTCCAATACTTTAGTCACTGTCATGACTATTTTCATGTTTAATTTAAATTCAAACTCAAACTCAAACATTTTATTTATTCAATTAGACTTCTTCTAGAAGCACTTCTGAATCGTCATAACATGTTTTTAAAATTTACCACCGATTCGGAAAGTATCTATGGAGAAGAACCGGAAAGAAACTCCACAGTTGCTCTTTAAAAATCATCAAAATTAAAATCAATTTATTCCAATAATTTAGATAAACACGGTCATGACTATTATCATGTTTAATTTAAATTCGCTTTTGTTAATATATCAGTTATCAATTATGTTTCAACCACAGATAATGTAATAGTAGGTTTTAACATAAACAACAAATATTAAGAGAAGCGAATATTATATAATATTTTCATTTTCAATACTTAGAATATTATATTATATTAATATTATCATTCAAGAAGTAAGGTTCCAGGAAATAACCAAATAAACAAGAATTCACGTGAAAAGCTGAACAGATTATCAAAACAGATAACTTCAAGGAAACCATCATTATAGAAATACACCTTACTAAATATTAATAAATAATTATTCCTTGAAATTCTTATTATGTAGTCAGTTACGAAGGATATAATAATTTCTGCATTAAACTGTAAAAGCGACTCAAACTTCTGAGAGCAGTCTTAAAAAGCAATGCAAAAGTAAGAACTATTTCGCTATGAAGGTAATAAGGATTTTATATTTTATATTGTTATAAACCAACATCTGACAAGGAATATATTAAAGTTATGTTATATGTTAAGGTACGTTACCTCATGGTAACCATGTTTGATGATTTTTATTTGACAGCTTCTCATAACGAATCATTTTGGGTTCTTAGTTGGTTCTTAGTAAACATAATTATTGCGGTGAATTTAGATCACGAGCGAATGCTCATTTTAAACCCACTATGTCAAATTCTTTTAGTGTAAACAGGCGTAGAGCATTCATTCGTTGTTCTTAGTGCGTTCAAAAAGATTCTATGCAATGTTCTAATAGTGAACAACACTGAATACGAGTTTTCGTTAACACTAAAAATCACGAAATAATGGTCTTGCTCTAGCTCTAGCTCTATGCTCGTTTGGTCTAAATGCACCGTTATACATAAGTCAGATGCAATAGTCCTTATTTGGATGATTATTGATTATTGTATGTTTGTACATGATTATATATATGTAGGTATAGATGTTTTGAGATCAAACATATTCTACTTAATTTTCGTAACATTTTCGTATTAGGTAACTATTTAATAAATATTCTGTAGTATAAAAATACTCTTCTTATATTGTGTTTGTGTCTTTATTGTTTGTATAAATACCTACAGAAAATACAAACGTTATTCTATCTATTAGTTTAATTTGTTAACGAGAAAAACACGTAAAACTATTCTAGCGAAGCCAATCCATTATGATAGCGATGGAATGACCGAAAGTGACCGATAGTTATAATAAATTGGACTAGATCTTTTTTTGGCACGGAATCGAATATTCTAGACGTGTTTTTATCAATGTGGAGGCTTTATGTGTGAACTTTATCTTCTCTATATATGGAAAAATCCATTGATGTTCGTAAATTTCACGCGAACTATAAGATTAACTTACAGAAGGAAAGACTTCTTTACGTTTTGAACAGTTAATTATTATTATTATATGGGCCGATTGAAAAAGAACTTGAATGTTGTATACAAAGTTCACCTGAATAAAATCACGCTTTTTCAATTCACTAGTTAAATTAACTATTTCTATTCGTTATAACGATAAAGAAGTTTTAACAGTGACATTAAACTAATTGGAATTATTTCTAGTGTAAACGGTTACGTCTTTATGTTCGGTATGAATTGTTTTTAAACAAATTAAATAAAATGAATGGATGAAAATCAGTTGAAAACCTGAATGAATTATATTAATGATCACTAGGTGATTAATAAAAAATAAAATGGAATATTTTGTTTTTTTTTCCAATTTAGGGGAAAATCAATTTAATTTGTGATTTTATTTTTTCACTTAAGGTTTGGTGTCACCTACTAATTATTTCTTAATCCATCTAAATCAAGAAATCTCTAGTCAAAAGCAACAGCTTTGAAAAAAGCTCTTGAAACTTTCTATACTGATAGACAATTTACGACTTATTACTGAAGTTGTTTATCTCCAAGCGTGAGACGACAGATCCACTCATCGATTTTCTTTATATCCTAGCTGGTGATGAAGATTTCTCGCCTTAGTAGATTGACCTTTACCAATAAGCGGGTCTACACAGAGCGAGCAGCCTCGCGAAGCTAATTCCGCGCGAGGCAGCTCCATCTATGTGGATATAGCTCTTCCGAGGAAAGCGCATGTGACGCTTTTCTCGGCAGAGCCATGTCCATTGTCCACACTTTCTTTTTAATTTCTATTTTTATTTTTAAGTCTATCATGTGTGTTGAATTAAATGTCTTTTCTTTCTTTCTTACACTGACCGAGCTTCTTCGCGCAGAAATTGCTTCGCGAGGCTGCTCGCTCTGTGTGGCCTATTGTTAACTGGTTAAAAGGTCATTGTGCCGTATACACGTTACTTATTAGTTATTTATTTGGTAATGCATCATGTAGCATATTATCATGAGATCTATATTGTCTCTATGGTACTTACTTCCAGTTCTTGCTTCAGTTGGTAATTGGCTTTAATATAAAGAGGTTGTCACTTCGTTGTCATTTATATATTTTCGCTACAGTTGACCAAAAGAAAGAAAGTATTTAAATAAAAACAACGTTAGTCAGTATAAATAAAATGTGAATATATAAGTTTGTTCGGCGCCCTCGATGCGCGAGTAGGTACGATTTTATACGTTATTTAATACAGATGCTATGTGGAAAATGTTCTTTATAGAAAAAAGTGAGCTTCTATAATACGTGTGAAGTTAATTAATACCCGTTATGAATCAATGATAATTCTACAAACCGCTACCGCTTCGCTCGTATCCACATCGCGATATTCGCCTAATGAAATAGTTTCGTATCTTACGTGGGACGATTACAGATAAACCAATATAAAAGAAATTTTCGCCCCGTAAATACTCCACGTACCTTTTAATGTCGAGAGGAAAACAAATAATGTAAATTATAACGGTTCAATGAACAAAGAGTTTATATTTGTCTCTTAATACTATATTTTATATGAACAGAAAGTTTATTCATTACGATGTTATAAACGATAGAGACGAGAGAGAAAATATCATATTTTAGTTGTTTTCAAGTTTCAGGTATGTTATTGTGAGTATACCTAATTGAATAGATATGTTTCTGTATTGGAATCTATACTACAAGTTAAATTGGCTATAATGTGTATGTATTTTTGTTATTGACAAGGTTTTATATTTTTAATTATGTTTGTGTTTGAGTAAGACAAAATATATGAATTGTAAATTACATTAATTTAGATGAAGACTTTTGAATAAGCAAAATATTAAATTATGATTCGAAGTTATTTTACACTGTAAACATGCTTATTTATTTTATATATTGATCAAGTTTTAACTGCTGATCGGATTTGAAATTTCAAGTACAGATAAGCATAGAATTTGAATATTTATATTATTTAATGGACGGAGTAGCAACCTTGGCTTGTACTTATAATAAAGGGCCCGTCACTTTAGCCCATCACCGTTTATTTATATAGAAAGCTATCAAACTCAACAATACTTGTCAAAATCAGGATAAATAAATTAACAGACTGTACCGGATTTAATAATTAGCAATTATTTCATGATTGAGTTCTCTCCATTACGCTAATCAAATTCAATTTAGAGAAATTTGCTGAAATTATGTGTTTGGATTGTGTAATTTGTGTAAAAGTTATATTTTATTTCTTTAATTGAATCGTTTAGTATTTTTTTAATTTGTTATCTACCTACCTATTCAATTAAGGTTAATAAATAGATTATATAAATACATTTTTCAAATTATAAAACAAGAGTCGAAACTTAATTGGTAGCGCAATTTTTTATATTTTCGATTTATAGCATTCAAATGCTTTATAAGCGCAACTTTTTCCATTTGGATTAACAAACTAAGGAAATTCAAAGTAGAGACTTTGGTTTGCAGAAATTTTATTTCCTTAGATCTTTTTTGTTCCGTTGTATCTATGCGACAACTGCATGTTTTCCTCACGTAATTGCAACTGAAAACTTTTTATTATTTTCTAGTAAGTTTATAAAATGTTACGGTAAATTTACAAAACTTGAAAAATTGTAAAGTTTCTTATAGTAACGAATATCATACTAAGATAATATTGTAATCCGAAGAATACTACTTACTTACATTGCAATATTTCTTTATATTAATATAATCTATCTCCTAGTAACATACTATTGTTCGAAACATGATCGACTATATATCAAGGGGTTTGTTCCCGATTATGTATGCATCAAATGTTATTCCGTTCTATTTTAGTTTCTCGTGTAAGTAATAGAAGCGCTGTCAAATGCCACACAACATTGAACAGTGACAAATCACGTTTGACGCTGTGTTCAGCCAATCTCGTTTGTCAAGTACTACTCTTATTCGAGGTCGGGTTTTTGACGGTTGAGGTATAATATTGGAACATCTAGGATGGTAGAAGTAACTGGAAGTATGTTCCAATGATTCCTTGAATCATACTTGTATGTGTCTTGAGATAATAGTGGGGTGTGTGGGGCATAATTTTATTTCATTGAGTTTCACAGAAGGTAGGTAGGTAGAACGGTAGGTTCCACGTAGAGTGTAGGTACTTATTATTTCTATGATTTAATTTTAATACTGTCCACCGGATCATACCAGTATTCGATGATTCGTCAAGTGCTTTAAATCAAGAATGAGAAGGATATGCGAATTTCTTAAAATATATTTCCTAAACAGTTAGACATATTATGTATTAAATTTATTTTCTTATTCTTTTTTACACAAATACCATGTAAAAAACGTAGGTATTAACTAACATTAACTAACTATACTATTGAGATATTAATTTTCTAGTAACATATTTATTATGATGTCATTAGTAATAGTGTTGTAGCCTCTTCTGTTTATTCCTTATTGACAAGTTTACAGTAACATTCTCGCTAACATAACTTGAGCGCTATAAATTTTTCATTCCGTATCAAATGCGATTGGAATCGATTTTTGATGTGCACACGATTCTCAGTTATTCAGCCTGAAAACTTTTATATTAGATCCTAAGTTGAGTAAAACTATATTTTTGTAGTTTAACTATAGCCAACGGTATAGATAGCGTTAGCTACTATTAAGTAGGTATTCTTTGGCATAGATTTCACTGGTATCATAAATACTGAAGTACGCTTGTGGTTTCTTTAATGTTTTTGAAGCGTCATAATAACTCATTGTTTGATTATTTATAGCAAAGGAAAATGTAAGAAACTCAAGAGAGCTTGGACTCAGGCGCTTCAAAAGCAATAAAAAACCGTTATAAAAGCAATCGTCGACATTATGGTCGACATAAAGCAAAATTGATGTTCTAAATATAACATTTTATCAATTTATACGTTCATAATTTTACGCCCTTTAAAGTATATTTTCTTGAGGTTCCTATAATACTCGGAAACACGGAAGATACAAGATAGATCACGGATTAAACAATATAGTATAATATTGTAATACTGTGCCAGAACCGCCAACAAAGCATGCGTGTCTGTATCAATTGCACGTGTAATTCTGTTTATAGACTATATATTTTTTTATGTACATTATAAAGAGTAGAGCCTAGTAGACATTGAAGTTCAGCTATAAGGCCACCTGTTGTACAAATGATGCTTTTTGTAATATCGTTCTTTTTTGCTTTGTCCTTTCTTATTTGTACTGTAAAGTATTAAAAAATATTTGCATTTTGCACTGTTTGAAAACTGTAAATGTGCCGCATTTCACGCTCCTATTTATCGTAAAATTGTGTACAAAGGTTCTGATTTTCATATTAATATGTAGATAATACTTAACAAAATTCAAATGATTTAAAAAACAAGATTAAATACGTAGCAGAAACTGCAGGAAACTGTAAAATTAGTGTAATCCATACGAGTATAGTCCCTTGAGTCGTAGTCAAATGTTTACAAAGGCCGAACATGATCGTTACGGTAATTCCCCACTTTAGTTGCGACAATCCTGAAAGTTTCAAGAATGTAACTGAATAAAATAGTGGCTCTGTATTTGTACAATTTGTTACATGATTAAGTCGGGTTGAGATCTATACCTTTAATGTGTGAAGTAAGTAAATATGAATTTTATATACCAACATTGATATGTTTTATTTAGAGAGTTATTTAGTTGTTTTATTTAGTTATTTTTGAAGCATTGTGTTCATAAAGTATTTACTTTAATGCAAATATTATGTAAATATATAGAGTATTGAAATCGAGAATTCGAGAATATTTCAAGGGTTAAGTGAAGATACTGATTGCTTCTAATAATAATAATTGGTTACTCATAAATTATTATAATTTTTTGTCATCTAAATTATCAAGCTATAAAATATCGTCGAAATTTTATTTACAGCTCTAATAAATCATTCATACGAAAATAATATTTTTATTGCTTCGAAAAGTTCTTGTATTCAGCGTCAGCTGCAACAAACTTAACCAATCTGAATTGTCAGTTATAAATGTGGATTGTGATTGGATGATATCTTGAAGAATTTATGTTTTATTATAAACTTTTATATGATAGTTTATATCATAGTTTCACAATAAAGTCCAATTTATATTTATAATCTCACAAATTGATATGAAATTTCAAAACAATGAAAATGATCAAAAAATATTTAGAAAAAAAAAACAGGTACATTAAATCATAAACTTCGTTTTATTTTCTAAACTCAAAGCTTAAGTATATATTTTTTCAATAAGACTTCTTCTCTTTTGGATCATGATAACATAGGTAGATTAATATAAACCACTTAAGTTTTAATTTTAACACAGGATTGGAAAGCATTTCTACAAAGAGCCGTCCCGAAACTCTTATGTTTAAGTTTAAATAGCTGCGCTCTGCAGTTTTACCCGCAGTGCTCCGCTCCTGTTGGTCTTAGATAAATGGGCTATCTAACACCGAAAGTATTTTTCAAATCGGACCAGTAGTTCCCGAGATTAGCGTGTTCAAACATATAAGTAAGTATAGAATTGGGAACAAGCTCTGGTCCATGTGTTCTAGTTTAATCTCGTCTAATTGCATATGTCACCTGAATTTAACCGACGGTACAAAGTGTTATGACATACTACATCGCTATAAGAGCATTAACATCGTTAGATTAAAGGGAATTTGCTTTGCTTTGAATTGCAAGGATATTTTGCCCGTTTAATCCCATATAGCTTCACTCACAGTTTAAAACTAACTAACTAACTATGTATTGATAAGTCTCTTCATGCTGTCAGTCTGTCTCTGTGTATGCTTGGATCTAAAAACTGCGAAACCGATTTTGATGCGGTTTTTAATAGATATAATCGTTTAAAAGGAAAGTTAATACACGAGTAAGACGCATAATTGCACGTACAAAGCCAGGGCGCGTCGCTAGTATGTTATATTATGAAATTAATTACAGTGAATTACCGGTAAAACAAATATGTTTTGAAAATGTATACTTATTACAATAATTGATGATACGCATTGAAATATATCTAAAGCTATCAGCCATTTATAATTTTGAACAAAATGTAATTATATTTAACAAAGGTAAATAACATTTCATCGAATCACTACACCAGCACAACTAGGTACACTAATAATTTATAAACTTTTTTTTGTATTTAATTAATAAATACCTTTTTGTCATTATTATTCAGATTTTAAGAGTCCTTTAATTATAATTTCTTTTAAACGAAACTATATTACCACAAGTCCGCAAATACCAATCAAAAGATTCAATTTACACAATTAACATTTAACCAATAAACAGCCAGTACTTTCTTCAGGTTTTCTCCGATAATAATTTCCGATCTCCCCACTTCCATAACGCTTCCATGTCGCCGTAAGCGACAGATAACCAATGTAGCCACGCCGCTGCTTAATTTATTCAATTACATCAATTTGTCAATCTCACTGCTAGAGTGTTTTCAAGTCGACCCTAATTTTCTTGGTTATCGCCTTTCTCTTTTGCTCTTGAAGGATTTTAGTATAGCCATCCTTATCTTGAGATGCCTTTTGAGTTTCAGTGTATTAGCCGTGTTTATAGTTATTCTAGATTGGACAGTTTCTTTTTGTTTTTGAAGAGTAAATTGAAGCACTCCAAAGATCTTAACTGAATAATCCTGCTTATTTGGTTATCATGAATTGAGAAGTTGGCAGAAATAGGCTTTTAAAATAGAATCAGTCGGCAAAGCACAGAAATTTGTACATACAATATTCCCTGTAAAGAAAATTGATGTGAATTGCATCAACCCCATATTAAATTAGGTGACGGGAGACTGCACAACACAGCAGGCGTGCATTAAAATTATGAAATAGTTAGCCCAGCTTAGCAACGCTTGTGTTTGAGATTATTAAATCCCACTAAATTTTGATATTATGTAAAATATTGTATTATGAGGATATAGACAAATGGATACATATTCATTATTATTTCATAAACAACTGATTGGATTTCTATTTGGCAATAAGATTGCTTATATTCTGGTCTGGATTACTTTTTTTACTTTTATTACGCGAATAAAACAACCATGTAGAAAAGAGGTAAAAATACATTTTTTTTGCTCTTGGTTGGAAATGCATTAATAAATTAAAATCAAATCCAATACTTGTTTGTAAGTAATGTTTCAAAGCATTTCAACTCAAAAGATTGAAAAGACTTTTGTGTTCCGTTAGAAAGCGGGATATTTAAAAATTACCAAGCTGTTAGACAATCTATTGCGCCAACAAAAAGTAATGACACAGTTCGCTGCAGCGCCGCAATATATCTTCCACGGTTTCATCTAAGCTTCGCTTTGCTTTTTATCTCCGTTTGGGAAGCGCTGGAATCGCTTGAACGCTTTGAAAGCGGTTCACGGTTAGAGACGACTTCTTAATCCTTCTATCATTCACTGAGGACTGAGTGATGTATCTATAAAGATTTTGTCTGTCTGAGACATTCGGAAGTTTGCACCTGATGCGACTTCGACTTAATTAAAGAGATAAGTACTTGCGGATTTGCGGTTTTGGGGAGAGGTAAATGGAGATTACGTTTGAATGAAAAGTTTTGAACACGCGTGAAGTTAAGTACGTAAAGTTTTTGGATGTTTATAAATTTCATGTACCTATGTATTAAAATTATTTTTACTTCCTTATGATGTTATGTTGTCAGTTTATATGAAACAGTTGAATTAAATTTGAGTGAATATTTTTTTTAATCTATAATGCAGTATTACATTAAAATACATAATTATTTTATCAAAATTGTTTAAGATGCTGACCCTACATAACCTAAAAATGATCTCAAACTGAGTCTTTGCCTTCTTTTCCGTGGTGATTTATGAGAAATTCACCCGTGTTCTTGATATCATTTATAATGTTGGGCGGTAAATTAATCAAGCCGTAGAATAATTCAATAAAAAAGCACGCTTTATCACCATTTAAACCAGTAATTAAAACAGATAATAAATGATTGAAGATTCAGATCATTAAGTTTGTAATGAAGGCTCAAATTAATCTCCTTCATAATACTTTAATTGTAGTTGGTACAAAGTTGTATTTTTAAACGTTTTCTTAATTGCTTCGTTTAGTTTCTAAAGTATTGAGGTTTTATTATAGGTAGTTTATAGCTAATGGACGGATTATGGCGCATAGCTAGCAGTGTATAATAAACTTTATACACTTAATTGTATAAAAATCATACATTATGGTATTTCTTATTACTAATAGTAAGATTTAGATATGTTTTGATATTTTTATGAATGAGACAGTAAATAGGAAAGCAATGTGTTTAGTTATATCTGTAGACTAGTATCTCAAAAAGTAAGCCGTTTTTTATTAAAGTTTTGACAGACGTAGTATGAAAATAATATGTTTGAAATATAAGCTTGTTTTAATACATAAAAACAGACCGCCATTGTTAAAACAGACATAGTATTAAAGGTTCGTCTTGATTAATTTCCTCTTATCAAAAACTCTAGCTATACTAGATTGTTCCTATTCTTATCTCTGGATTTATTTCCACATTCATGGATCACGAAAAAATTTATATTACGTCTATCACTATTTGTCCTTGTCACTCGCACGGAATTGTATTACCATTTTCTTCATAAGCGGCATTTGTGTGAGCGAGATGGTAGATAGGAAATGAGTCATAAAGGCAAGAACTATAGGCAATATTGAAGTCCAATAAAAATAACCGTGTTTTGTTCTATATCGACAGTATATCAACGAATGCGAGATTTTAGGTTTTTTCAATGATGGAGGATCAGAAATAGTGTATTGTCCGATGTTACATAGCAAAAAAAAGACGTGTGGCACTCGGGGACTGCCGCGGTAAAGCTATTGCATGCTATGCCTTCAAGCCACACCTCCGCGCCCGTCGGAGTGGGGAGCGTGAGGTTTTTCGTTACTAAATTTCTGGATTCGGTCCCCGCGCTCAAGGCCCGTGAGCCGCGATAGAAGCTATGCAATAGCTTAATAAACAAGAGACAAAAATATAATGTATTTAAGACTATTATTACCCGTTAATGGCCCCCAGCACACAGCTACGGTATTCAGTTATCAAATTTTGCCCTTTATTCGATTCTCAATGACATCTACCACATACAGAATACCTATTTCACAATACAGAAAATTGGTCGTTGGCAACAGAATATTGGGTTCAAACACAAGAGGGCTTATCACTTTCAATACGACCTTTAATAATTAACGAATATTATAGCTATAGATATACTTCAGCCCTTATCAAATCTGTCCCCACGGTTTGATGAATGACCTAGCTATAGATTCTATGTTTTTGTCTAACGGTGCATTTACATCAAACGAACATAGAGCTAGACCTAGGGTAAGATCATTCTTTCGTGATCTTTTTGTGTAAACGAAGTTCGTATTCAGTGTAGTTCAGTATAAGAACATTGCATAGAATATTTTCGAACGCACTAAGAACGAAAGAATGCTCTACGCCTGTTAACACTATTAAAGAATTTGACATAGTGGGGTTAGAATGAGCATTCGCTCGTTTGATGTAAATGCACCGTTATAATATTGCTGCCATTTTGTTTTATATGAGTCTCTTGACGGAGATTAGTGGAACAAAGCATGTGTTACCTTGAATTGTGATTGGAAAGACTTATGGAATTAAAGTATTTGTTCAGAAGAATATCTATAATATACCTATACAAATTCGAAAAATGCCAATATTAGAGTCAACTAAATTGGCAACATACTTATATAAAGAGTTTACACTTATACTACTAATATTTTAAACGCGAAAGTTTGTAAGAATCTATAGATGTTAGTTATTCTTTCAGGCAAACAAGCTGATAAGATCTGTACGAACATTGGTACAGAGATAGATTAGAATCCGGATTAGTATATAGGCTAATTTTTACGAGGGTAAGTAGGTACACGAGTGACACCGCGGGTTCCAGCTAGTTACAAATACACTTATATACTATACTTTTACTTCTAATTTTTCGATGAAATTTCTCTATAGGTAGTTTAAGTTATTACATAGCTAGATATTTCAATAATATTTTGTGGCAATATACATTCGGGTATTACGAAGTATTACACCGAACATTCACAGTCTCGTGGGTTTATATTTGAATTGCTAATCGGCCGAATACTGCCTGACAATTAGCATACAATCCTACCGTATTATACGTTTTATTAGTATGTAATTTTAATCAAAAATGTTAAGAGAGGTAAACAAGTCCGATGATCGTATTATTATAATGTGTACATATAACGTATGTTTGCGTTTAATTAATAAGATAACAAATTTTTACAGATATATTATAAAATGTTGAATGTAAAAATAACATAAATTGTAAGTTCTATAACACAAAGAAGTAAGTTTCATTTCATATTACACGTGACGTTATAGGAGAAGCAGCGTAGAGCGAAATTTCGTAGCACTTGCTACGACAGCGTAGACACGTAGCATATAAGTGACAAAATAATTTTTTTGTCTACAACTGTATGATAAATAATTTTATTGAAATTGTTTTACAAGTACATTCATTCATATAACAACAATATATTACATTAATTAGAATTCTACTAATGATATTAATGCGAAAGTTTGTGAGGATAGATAGATGTATGTACGTTTGTTACTTCATCACAAAAAATACTGGACGGATTCGGATAAAACATTACAGTTACATACAGTACTCCCAAACTGATAATGCGCATAGAAAAAATCGTGATTGTTCGGCAACTGTCATATTCTCCGAGCCTCCGAAGACGATATGTATATAGAGTGGTTAAATGTATTTTCTTCATGCATAGTTTATTAGAATTATGAGTTTTATTGTGATTTCATGGTAAAAGTAACGAAATTTGTTTCGATAATTCAATGTAAGTTAATAGCGAGGATAAGCCACACGATTGCGAATATATATATTTTGTTGTATTGATTTACTTGGAAAATTCTATACTTAGAACTATTAAAGTGTCTTACTGAAGCTGGCGTAATGATGGATGTATGGAAGGTTAAAATAAGACAAAGTTTATATTTAAAAAAATGATTTTCAAACACTGGTTTACATTTAAATTGTGAAATCTAATCATTAAAATCTCAGTCCAAAGGATTTACATAATCAGGGATTATCTCTATTTCTGATATCGTAGATGATCAGGAACTTTCATTATGCTCTTATTAATTTTCACTTTCCCCACTGCTATCTGCTACCTGTGTAAATAATCATTTTACCGGAAAATTCAACTTTGAAACAAAACTAAGAAGGGTATGTAACAGCAGCTCTATATAATTCCATACAGAGATAATACGTGCGGTCACCACCAATATATAAAGACGACTGACGGATTTTTGAATTTTTTGACTGACAGGCTACCGTCACCTATCGCCCGAATTGTTTTCGATTGTGTATGACTCTGAATTGACTCCTATTTATTTCGAACAAGGTGCAAGATGCAAGTGCATTGTTTAGGGCACTTACGATTCAATGATTCGGGGTGTAGGTTTAAAGACTTTATTACTCATAAAAACAATAGTTCACTTAAAATGAGTTACATGCTATCTTATATATAAATTAAACTTATCTCTAGTTTAAGGTAATACTCATACATTACAAATTTTACATATTTTTATACTTTATACAAAACAAGTTTAAGTTGTATTCTACTTTTCTATTCTAAATTACAGTGTATATGATTTTTAAGTAATTTTTTGAATACATCAAGACTCTTACAATTTTTTAATTTTTTTGGTAGTCTATTGAACATCTGTGCTCCTTCAAAGAGTATAGTTTTTTTCCCATAGTTAGTTCGAGTCGAGATAGGTTGCAAATCATTTTGATTTCTAAAGTTATATTTTGTTGATTTTTTATCTATTTGTAAATTTGATTTTGTTGTATTTGTTGTTATTTTCTTGATAAGGATACATGTGGAATATGCGTAAATTTGTGAGAGTGTAAATAATTTTGTTTTTGAGTATAGTGTTTTTGTAGAAGTAAGGTAATGATAGTTAAAAAGAGTTTTTATAATTTTGTTCTGAGTTCTTTGTAGTGAAATTAAATTTGTTTTGGCGGCTGATCCCCATATCTCAATTAAATAATCTAGATGAGGCTTTACTAAAGAATTATAGATATTTAAACGTTCTTTTTTTGGAATACACTGTGTTACTCTATGGAGTGATCTTAGTAGTGATGTTAGTTTACTTTTGATATGGTTAATATGTACCGTCCAAGTGAGTTTATCATCTAACCACAGCCCTAGGTATTTTTCACAGTTTGAGTATTGGATGATTTCCTTATCTATAGTAAGAATTGGGGTAGTGTTTGGCAGGGGTTTATTCTTTGCAGCAAATATCATGAATGAAGTTTTTTTAGTGTTGATTGTGAGAAGATTGTATTTAAGCCATGTAGAAAGTAAGTCTAAATCTTGTTGAGCTAACGATGTAATGTTATTTAGGGATTTATCGAAGTAGAAGAGACACGTGTCGTCTGCATATAGTGTCAAGTATCCTTTAAGGCCAATTTTATCGATGTCATTTATGTAAATCAAAAAAAGTAAGGGGCTCAAAATCGAGCCTTGAGGACAGCCATATGTTAAGTTTTGAACTGAGCTTGTGTACTTATCAATTTTGACGACTTGTCTTCTGTTATCTAAAAATGATGTAAACATTTTGTGGGCATTTCCAGTCACCCCTAGGTTTTCTAACTTTTTAAGGAGCTTTTCGTGGCTGACGGTGTCGAAAACTTTTTTTAAGTCAATGAAAATGCCTAATCCGAAATTCTTTTGGTCTATTTGAGTTTTAATTTTTGTTATTAAATCTACGGTGGCAGTAAGAGTACTAGATTTTGGACGAAAGCCGTACTGTTGATCGATTAATATATTTTTTTCGGTTAAGTATTGATAGAGTCGATTATGCAGTATTTTTTCAAATATTTTTGAAATAACGGGTAGAACTGACACCGGCCTGTAGTTACTTGGGTCAGTTCTACTTCCAGATTTGAAAATTGGACTGACTCTAGCCACTTTTAGAGAATCTGGAAATACACCAAAGGTCAAACATTTATTAATACAATGAGTTAAGCGATCAGCAATAGAGCTTTTTAAGCATTTGATGGCTTTTGTGCTTATACCGTCCAGTCCAGTGCTAGTGTTATTATTTAAGCTATCGATTATTTTTATTATCTCAAGTGTTGTGCATGGTTTTAGTACTTCTAGTTTGTCTTCACGTGAAAGTTGTGTACAATAAAGTGTAGTGTCAGTATTCGTATGGTATCTGCTTGGTATTTTGTTTGCTAATTCTGTGCCTATTGCGGAAAAATAAGAATTAAATAACTCACATATAGAATCGCCATCCGTTATTAAATTGGAACCCGATAACAGCTTTGGAGGAGCACTCGATTCTTTAATTTTATTTAAAGCTAAGTTGTTTATTAATTCCCACATTTCCTTCGGTTGATTGGAGGTCTTTTGAAATAAATTTAGATAATAGGTCTCTTTTTTCGTCTTTATAAGGTCCTTAGTTTTTTCACGTTGCTTTAAAAAATTTTCATTTAAGTTATAATCAGTTGGTTGAGATTTAGTTTGTTGCCATAATTGATTCCGTAAATTAATTGATTCTATTATTTCGCGGCTAATCCAATCTTTTTGTGGTAAATTCAAAATTTTTGTTTTGTCTATTTTGTTATTTTTTATTTGTTCTTTTATAAAATTCTCGAGGTAGCAATAGTCATTGTCTTCATTACAATAGGTCGCTAATGACGCACTCTTGCATAAATTTTCATAGTCGAGAGCCTTATATTGTATCTTCTTGGGTTTGGGTGGCGTTAGGGATCCTATTTCGATGTAGATTTGTTTATGATCTGATAAACTCGATTCTATTATGGATATATTAAATGAGTGATTGTTTATGTTTGTACATATATGGTCCAGAATGGTTTTAGAAGTGCTGGTTTCTCTCGTGCAATATAATTTGTTAATTTTATTTAAAATCTCGTATCCATTTTCTTTGATTTCGTGTAAATATTTTGTGGAACTTGTGTCTGTGGTAAGCAAATCTATATTAAAATCCGTGTAGCGTTTAATAATCAAAATTACAGAGTGCGTTTGGTAGAATTGATTTTAGCGAGGGAGTGTCCTGCTCGGTGGTTGCGTGGCAAATTGAAGTAGTAGAGGACAGTGGGGTCAATCCGCGGCCAATCGCACGGCGCGGCGACGTGACGCCGCGATGACGCAGTACCAACGCTCCGTTCCGCACGATTTTGTTGCGGCAACATGCTCCCGGCCTTGGAACGTGCTGGTTCCAACGAACTGTCGACCACGAAGCGAAGAATCAGCTATCTGGTGAAGGAAGCGGACAAATTTTAGTGAACGCCCGACGCACGATGCCGTCTGCAGTACGAATGTCGGCCACTCGTGCTACTCCATCCTTCCCCGGATATGTCGCGTGGATGCGCCCCAAACTCCACTTCAACGGTGGCAATCGGTCGTCCTTAATGAGAACGAGCGTGTTCTCCTTGAGATCCCCCTTGTGCTGGTGCCATCTGGTTCGCGTTTGCATCTCGGAGACATACTCTTTGGACCAACGATTCCAAAAGTGCTGGCGTATTTGTTCCACCCTCTGGAACCTCGGGAGACGAAGCTCAGGCACGTCGTATAGATGCTCAGCCGTTACAGGTGCAGTCAGCGGACGACCAACCAGGAATGTGCAGGGCTAAGTGGAAGGAAATCATTGGGATCTGTGGAAAGATGGGTCAAAGGACGGGAGTTCAGGACAGCTTCAACCTGGGTCAATACTGTGCTAAACTCCTCGAACGTTAGATGTGCGTTACCTACTACACGTTTGAGATGGTGCTTGCAGCTTTTTACTCCAGCTTCCCACAATCCCCCGAAATGACTAGCGTAAAAAGGTATCATTTTAAAATTAATATTTTGCGAAGTTGCATATGCTTTAATTTCATCAGAACAGGTAGCTAAAAATTTTTTGAACTCATTCATGAGACCGACAAAATTCTTCCCATTGTCAGAAAAGATAGTCACGGGTTTACCTCGCCGCGATATAAAACGTTTCAAAGCTAATATATATGATTCCGACGATAGATCGCTAACGAGTTCCAAGTGAACCGCGCGTGTAACAAAACATATAAATAAGCATATGTACGATTTTTGTAACTTAGCACCTCTGCCTTTACGATTCAACGTGAACACTGGGCCAGCGTAGTCGACACCACAACGTATAAACGGATAACCTGGGTCCAGACGCTCCTGCGGTAGATTCCCCATAATAGGCGCGACCGTAGTCGGTTGCAGTCGTGCGCAGCGCATGCACGAATGTACCACCTTCCTAGCGAGGTTTCTGCCGCCGACCGGCCACCACATCTCTCTGAGCGTAAACAGTAGAAGCTGTGGCCCGGCGTGGAGTAAACGTTCATGCTCGAACCGAAAAAGCAAAAGTGAAAAATGATGATTAGCTGCGATTAAAATAGGAAATTTTTTATTAAAACTAAAATTTGGCGAATTTTGAATACGCCCACCTACACGAATTAAATTATTATTTGCGTCAAAGAATACATTTAATTTGGAAATTTGATTATAGCCTGATATATTCGTTATATTTTTATTAATTTTAAGCGCATAATAAATATCAGGAAACGATTCCTGTTGACTCAACTTTGCTAACGTTAATTCAGCACGATTTAATTCCTCGACTGATAATAAACCTGTCCACTTATTAGTTTTATTTCGCGCGTTATTAATAAAACGTAATACATGCAGCTGCGCGTTTAAGTCTATTATATTGTGAAAATCGAGGAAAAATAATTATATTATCGGTTAAATTATTACTTACGTGACAACAAATATTCGTAGATTTAATTTCCGGTAAATCTGAATTAATTAATTTGGAATGTTTTAAATCGGGCAATTCAAAATGTACATTATGTAAAAATAACGGACCCTCCCACCATAAAGATGAGGAGCTAAGCGCTTCTAGACCTTGCCCACGTGAGACTAAATCGGCTGGATTATCCTTGCCTGCGACGTGACGCCATTGATGTTCCTTGGTCAGCTCGTGAATCTCTGCCGTCCTATTTTGAACATAAGGTTTTAATAAATTAGTAGGCATACCTAACCAACCTAACACGATAGTTGAATCTGTCCAAAATACTATTTTATCAAAGTTTGAACGCAGTGATCCAATAAGCTTATAATATAATCGTGCACCTAACAACGCACCACACAACTCTAATCTAGGTATAGTTGTAGGTTTAGTCGGCGCGATCTTACCCTTCGAACATATCAAGCGCACTGTGACATCAGCTGTTGCATTGATCGTACGAGCGTATGCGCAAGCTCCGTACGCGACCTGTGAAGCATCGGTAAATATATGTAGTTCGGTTCGCACTGGATCAATGTACATAACGTGACGCGGTATTCGTAAACTACTAAGAAAAGATAATCCATTTATAAATTTATCCCATATTTGCGAAATTTCGTTAGGAACCGATTCATCCCACGTCAATTTTAACAACCAACATCTTTGTAATAAATGCTTTGCGATAGTAATAACCGGACTTAATAATCCTAGCGGATCGTATATTTGTGAAGCACACGATAAAATAATACGTTTTGTCACTACTTCACTCTTTTGTATAATTTGCGTGAAATAATAAATATAATCATCGAGACTATTCCATCCGATACCTAAAGTTTTATTGTTACAAGTTTTATTAAGTGAACATAGATCGTGTGTTTGCGATTCATTAACGCTAGGCGTAATTAAATTTAAATTATGACTAAAAATCCATTTTCGTAATTTAATACATGCTGAATCTAAAAGACTACTAGTTTCTTTACAAATATTTTCTAATTCGGATATAGAATTCGATGAAACTATGAGATCGTCAACGTAAAAACAATTATTAATAGTATCGGCTACATACGGAATATTCGAGTGTTTGGCTAATTCCTTTAAACATCTACAACTTAGATACGGTGCGGATGCCGTTCCGTACGTCACGGTGTTGAGTCGGTACACCCTCAGCGGCTCTGAGGGATCATCCCGCCACAAGATCGGCTGCAGGTCACGCTGATCTTCAGCAATATTCAATTGCCTTGAATAGCAGGTCCAATCATTTGTATGTCGTTTAATGATACGCCGGAACTAGACTTCATACTCGCATCAAAAACTACGCGTAATTTAGTTGTGGTGGCGTGCTCCCTAAACACACCACGATGCGGTAGGAAATAGTGCGGATTCCCATACGTATTGACGAGACTCATCTGACCTAAATTAATATATTCCTGTATAAAATCAGAATACATCTTTTTATAATTAGTATTTTGCTGAAGACGTTTCTCTAACGCGTAAAAACGACGTTCAGCTTGTGCGCGTGTATTACCTAATAACTCAGGTGATTGTTTCAACGGAATTGAAACACAGAAACGACCATCGGAAAGTCGACGTGTTGTGCGAATAAAATGTTCCTCACAAGCAATATCTTCGCTAGATAATTGCTGTAATTTATTGCTAGGCGCGGATAGTTCTTCTACTTCCCAGAAATTCCTAACTAACTTATCGAGTGAATCATCTTCCGTGGATAAAGTCGAATAATTACAATTAATATGTGTTAAATTTTTATTACTACTATACGGAAAAGATTTAATTGCACCTGACACTATCCAACCTAATTTGGTGTTTTGAAGGAAAGGACCACTTTTAAGGCGCATTTTTCCTTCGGTTATTAATTCCCAAAATAAATCAGCACCGATCAGTAAATCAATAGGTTGACTTTCGTAAAAATTGGGATCAGCTAACAATAAATTGTGAGGAATATTAAATTGATTGAAATTAAATGTAGTTGTAGGCAATTTTGATGTGATTTGGGGCAAAATCAAACATTGAAAACGGGCAGTGAAGCTCCCGTCGCGCGATTTAATTTCAATGTTACAAGATTGCGTAATAGAATTACCTACACCGTGAATATGTTGAGTGGACTGTAATATTCTTAAATTTAATTTATTTGCTAACGATTGCGTAATAAAGGATCGCTCGCTTCCGCTATCTAGAACTGCGCGTGCGTACTCACCCGATTCATTATATACTTCAACTATCGCCGTAGACAATATTACAAGTTGTGTTGCGAAGAATTGTCATCCTTTGTATGCATAACGGTTTGTGCGTGATTAGTATATTGAAGTTGCATGTGTGCGTTATCTGATGTAACGGGATGCGTATTAGTAAGCGAGGGGTGCTCGTACGTAGTTAACGTCACTGTATTTTGTTTAATTGGTGATAATTTAATTGCATCACAAAGTAAACTATTGTGCTTTTGTTCACACTTTCTACACGGACCAAAAAGACAAGTACCAACTAAATGACCTGGACGCATACAATTAATGCATAAGTCTTTATCCGTAATTAACTTAAACCTCTGTTGCGGGGATAAGTCGAGAAACTTCTGGCATGAATACAGCTGATGCTTTTCGTTACATAGCAAACATGACTTGTAATGGCTGCGCGACTTATTGGATTGCGATTTACATGAGTGTTTGTTATCCGAAACTATGTTGCAATGAATTTTGGATGATGAATTTTTATTTTGGTAAGTAGAAAATTTATTTGAGTTATTTTGAATACTAGGTTTACTGTGATTTACGGATAGTGTAGTTAATAAATCGGCCTTTTCTTTAATGAATTCTAATAAATCGTTTAGTTTAATAATTTTGTCCTTGTTTATTTTGTAAAAGGTGTTTTTAAATTGTTCCCACTCGCGTTCTGTGGTAGGATCTAACTTTGAAACTACGATATAAATAATCAAAGTGTCCCAGTATTCCGTGGGTTCTCCTAAGATTTTAAGAATACGTAAATTTTTTAAAACTGTATCTATTAAATTGTGTAATTGAATAGCCGATTCTCTTGAGACGTTTTGAAGTGAAAATATTGCTTTAATGTGACTTTGCACTATCAATCGCGTGTTATTAAAACGGTGTAATAAGAGCTCCCATGCAACCAGATAATTTTCGGATGAAAATTCAACGTTTTCTATAACGATTTAGGCATCGCCTTTTAAACTCGCCTTTAAATAATGGAATTTTTGAACCGGTGGTATTGTTTTCGAATTATGAATTAAGGATGAAAACGTGTCGCGAAATTCTACCCAGTGTTCATGTGAACCGTCAAAGCTAGGTACAGAAATAGTCGGTAATTTTACTGAATCGTTATTAAAATTGTTACAGGTCGTATGGTCGTGCGCTAAGGAACAGTCAATGGATTTATTAACAGATCTATCCTCGGAATTATCTGGGTTTACCATGCAGTCCAGCATCGCCAGGACAACATAATATTCCCTCTCAAACTCTACGCGTGATTCTATGAGTTTATCCGTTTCTGACTCCGGGACAAGATCTTCAATTTTACTTTGAACTTGGTTGAAATCGTTCATTAAACTTTGCGCACCTGGTATACGTAGTTTTAGTTCTGCCCTTTGATGTGTATCAAGGTCAACATTTTCAAACGAAGAAACGTATTTTTTAAAGTTAACCTACATTTAATTAAACCCCTTTTTTTTCTCAAATCCTTAAGCTCCTTTTGCGCAGAAAGAGACATAATGACTGAAGTAAAAAGCTACAAGTACTTACGTGCCACGTGAAGCAGATTCTTCGGTTGCGTAAAGGCACGTGAGGAGGCAAGCAACACCAAAAGCTCTGGAATTTACAAAGCACAGTATCACTCAGATGAAGCTTTACAGGGTTGGATAAATTAGCTGGCCGTCTTACCAAACTGCACTGTAATTTTGCGATTTCTTCGCCGATTGCGTCTCCAAAATCCAGGATCCGGGGTCGAAGGTCCAGAAATGTTGACGAAAGAAGAAGAAAGTAAATTTTGCGCGTATAAATTTATTACTTAAAATTACAAATGCGGTTTGGTACAATTAATTTTAGCGAGGGAGTGTCCTGCTCGGCGGTTGCGTGGCAAATTGAAGTAGTAGAGGACAGTGGGGTCAATCCGCGGCCAATCGCACGGCGCGGCGACGTGACGCCGCGATGACGCAGTACCAACGCTCCGTTCCGCACGATTTTGTTGCGGCAACACGGGGTGATTCGGGTGTTTCTGGAAATACGATAATTAGCGAAGATCTGCATGCGCATTATTAATTTTGGAGTACTGTAATATGTTAAACATCAAAATAATACATGCGCTACAGAAGAACCGTGTAAAAAGGGTGAGGAACAGCTGGTATATTATAATGTTAACTTATTCCTTATTCCTATTACTTTATATTTTCTCATTGTAGCAATAATGGAACTTCATCATAATTTGGTTATAAAATTCATTATATTGTCTAACAATTTCAGTGTGTAAAGTCTCCAGAACATTAATTATCCTCTCATGTATACTTTGAAATAATTCTAGTACCATTACAAGCGATAATTTTAGCTGAGAATAATGAAGTACAGGGTAATTAATACACTTTCAATTAAACACAGCAAGCATTCATTAATTACAGGAAGTCATATGTATCTTTCATCCCTTGAAGGCGAAACCCTTAGGCGAAACCACTGAACTGTAATAATAACTCCAAATTGACTGTTAATTAAAATTGATTTGATAGAGCAATAAATTAAATAAAGTTGGTATGTAAAAGGTGACAAATGAAAGTGGATTTTAGTGTCTATATTTTAAAATTCATTTTACTGTTTCCGTGCTTTTAATTAATTGGTGATGTGTCAGTTATAACGAGTTGATTAACAAATTTGTAAATACATTTTCAAATTTATCATACAGGATATTTTATTATGTAAATGATGTCATTAATAACATAGTAGGTTCGATTGTTATGACATAGAGAATTAAAAGCATTTTAAAATATAATTTTACGGGAAAAAGCGAATAATACAATCAAACTTTTGAATTAAATATTGTAATTTGTATTTTATTCTAGGTCACAATTTGATAGTTTATGATATTATTAACGACTCTTAAAAACATATGGCTAAATTTAACAAAATATAACATTGATTTCTATTGATGTATATGTTACAGTCAAAACCCTTAACCAGTCAAAAACCTTATTGACCGGTAAAATCAGTCAATAAGGTTATTGACTGAGGGTGTCGGTCAATAACCTTATTAACTGATTTTATCAGCTAAAATCAGTCAATAAGGGTTTTGACCGACACCCTCAGTCAATAACCTTATTGACTGATATAAAGTCCAGACTTTTAGTCAATATAGGTTTTGACCGACGTGCCCAGTCAAAACTCATAAAAAGTTAAGGACGTTAGTGAAATTATACTAGAAAACATTTAAAAAGGTTCATAAAATTTTTTTAAAGAGGTTTGAACTGCGACCCCCACGCACGAGCCGAGCGAGCGAAGCGAGCGTGCCGCGGCAGCGGCCGGCGATTGCCAGAACCGACTCGCTATTGTTTTACTTGCCCATTACAGAAAGATTTAAGTGTTAAAATCTATTCAGTAGGTTAGGTTAGGTTCGTGCTGTGACCCCCTGGAAGGATTTCGTTTTTCTAGATATCGTTTATTTGAATTTCAAAAATATGGACATCGTTTGTCTGGATATATTTCAAAAATTTGTGTTTAAAAAATCTGGATTATGGTCATCTGGATTTTGTGCATTTAGATTTCGTGTGTCTGGAACTCATTCATCTAGATTTTAAAACGTCGTACAAATGAAGAAATGGGCAAATGAAATTCGGAGTTGCGATTATATGGCAAACAAAACTTAACGACTTTCTAATCAGTCCATATCATTTTTGACTGGGTACGTTGGTTAAAACCTAAATTGACTGAATGTCTGCTCTTTAAATCAGTCAATAAGGTTATTGACTGAGGGTGTCGGTCAAAATCCTTATTGACTGATTTTGTCAGATAAAATCAGTCAATAAGGATTTTGAGCGACGCCCTTAGTCAATAACCTTATTAACTAATTTTACCGGTCAATAAGGTTATTGACTGGTTAAGGGTTTTGACTGTAACATATGTACATCAAGATTGTAGGTACATTATAATGTACCTACAATCTTTTTAGTCGTTAATACTTTGTAATGTTGTATGAATACTTTGAATTTGATGTATATTCTTTTCCAACACTAATGAAGCGGATCAAAAAAATAGAGCTATTTCTTAAAACTTAAAATTGAAATTGAAAATAAACAAGCAATTTATGTGGTTATAAATAAAGTTTAAAAATAAACATAGACATGTTAACAGTCAACTGTCACCGAGGTGAGATGCCGTATAATTGGTATTATACGCACGAGCGGGCATTTAAAATGAACTACGGGTTTGAATCCATTGTGGAACAACAATATGTTTCAAATTTGAGCTATGAATGAAGGTATTATGGGATTACGGGAAAATGATAAAACCTTTGATAGCTTGGATTAAAGTTAAGATGCATAACAATGCATGCAATTATTTATAGCAGTAAGATATAAATGATGCATCTTTATAGGTATTTAAGGTTTAAGATTAAGATGGGTTTAGATATTCAAATTTTTAAACTATAATATACAGGAAAGTTGCGTTCACCTTATTTAACTCAATAACATCACCGATCGAAATTTATGATTATTGATTAGTAACTTGATTTATACTTACGCATAGTAAATAATATAATTATAAAATTTAAAAGTTAAAACCTTAAATCACGTCTACACCGTTGGAAAGGCGAGTTATGTGTAAAATTTAAATTGAGTCTGTCAAATTATATTGTGCGTCCCATGACGATAATTTTTATTTCTCTGACATGATTTTGCCACGTGAGTTGCAAAATAGGTAAAATATGTGGGTCTTTCTGAGTTTTTTAGTATTTTTTGGAGGCTGTTTCACTAAAAAATGTTTCAGAGAAAGACTTAACTTAGTTTGGGACCCACTGTCGTACATTAATTGTAAAATATAAATGGACAAATAAATTTATTTTATTTCATTTCATTTCATAAAATAGGTCATCTGTAAAATGATAAGATTTAGTTTTCAGTACCAAATGAAAAAAACCGTCAAAATATAGAAAAAGAGCTGACGAACTAAGAAAGCAGACGAAAAGCTCTGCCCAAAAATATTTCAATTACTTTTAATAGGTGCTACGCAAAATTAAAGACGTGTTTCTTAACTCGTTTGAGCATATATTTTAAATTAATTACTACATACATGTACCTCACTATTAAGTCAACTTATTACAAAATACGAGGAGAAAATCTCTTACAACATAATAAGGTTAATTCGCTTAGAAAAGGAACATTTAATATACCAGACGGGCGTTAAGGCGTTTCTACAATTTAATCAGTCTCGAAGGACCAATTTATTTTGACGATGAATGAAAACACCTACGCGATGGTTAGATTTACATGTTTTCCTTTATTATTAAAATAGATTCAATAAACGTTTATTATGTCTATTTTTATGTTATAAATGAGGTTATAAGGCTCAGGTCAAAGTTTCATCAGAATATAATTCCAGCAACATAATATCTATATATATAAAACTCAAAGGTGACTGATATAGTGATCTATCAACGCACAGCCCAAACTACTGGACGTATCAGGCTGATATTTGGCATGCAGGTAGATGTTAGGACGTAGGCATCCGCTAAGAAAGGATTTCCCGAAATTCTTGCGGGAACGGGGAAAAACGGGGATGCACGTACAAAGTCGTGGGCGGAAGCTAGTTCCACATAAAATGCACACAATATTATGATGTTATTAAAAGTTTTCTTGTATTTATGCAATCATAAGTATATGTATATAATAATGTTCACAGAATTCGTTGGTCCAATACAAGAAAAAGCAATCGAGACAGTTAAAAATTTGTACATAAAAATGACCTGAGAGACAAAATATAACAGAAGAAATGCTTCCAAAAACACACAAATATCTACAATACAATAGTGTAACCTTTTCATAGTTGTCAAATAAATTGCACCTGAGCATCGTTACACAGGTGCAAAACGTTCCCCTGACGGAGACAAATACATTTCTGGAAGCCAGAATAAACGCACGTATTGTTATTGTTTAGACCCCAAAACGAGGCCAACTCATAATTATTATACAGTAATAAACCGCAATTTTACCCGATTAAAGAGGTCACGTCGAGATAAACAGTATTTTGGCCTGAATACAATACTTAATATACCCTTAATGTATCCTCTGAAATATTTATTTGTAAAGGAATTGTTAATGCGCAAATAATTTATTTGAATAACCTCCATGTCGGAATATTGAAACAGTAGTTTTTTAGACCATGCAAATGTGCTTGGCAAAGTCCTGCTATAATGTCTGCCAATACTTGCGAATGTTTATTTTTGTCGTTTGTAAATAAATATTCTAATAAAGGAAAAAGTTTTTTACAATTTGAGAAAATACATTTGTATTTTTGCAAATGCATGTTATTTTACTATGCTATAAAAATTAGTAGTTTTCGTAGACATTTTTGTGTCCTGACTATTTTTCCTCAAGTAAATGGATTAAGTTTAAGCGCAGACAAATGTTGGAACAAAAATAATGCCCAAGGAAGAGAACGAAATATTAAACACTAGCTGCTCCGCGCGGTTTCACCCCCGCGGCTCCACTCCTGTTGGTCGTAGCGTGATGATTTATAGCCTGCCTCGATAAATTGGCTGTCTACCACCGAAATAATTTTTGAAATCGGACCAGTAGTTTTCGAGATTAGCGCGTTCAAACAAACAAACTCTTCAGCTTATTATATAGCTTATTATATATATATTAGTATAGATTAACATGACCAACGACATAATGTGCTATTCGAAAGTCGACAAAAATATAACATCACCAAACGAGGAAAGTATTTGAATACTGCAGTATTTTCAAGGGTACTCCGACGAGTTCGGAAGGAGTATTACAAATTTGGGTTTCCCGCTGATGTAGACGAATGTAACCCGTATGATAACTTTTCTTTTATCTTGCGAAAACCTGGGATTACATTTTGGAGTACTTTATAAGATTCTCGACCATTTTCTTATAGAAGCATGATACGAACGTGCTTAATAAAAATTTGGGAACGTTTAATTACATTTTTAAGGTTACTTTATTTTTGTGATGAGCTGACTATGCCTTTGTGGAATTTGATAATATTAAAATCGTATTTGTTCTGTAGTTTCAAGTTATTATAAAACTACACAGGCTTTGTACACTGTAATATTTTACTATGAGTCTCGTAATTTAAAAACATAAAATAAGATTTACTGATTTTAATATGTATCTATCCTCATTTTTCCTTATTATATTATCTAAAAAATTGTAACTTGAGCTAGGCTCAAAGCGAAAATGTCTCGAGAAAATAAACTTAGGAAGCACCAAAGCGGAACGATTCAAAAATCTAATAAAGATGAAAAATAAATTCAAAAATAAGAAAAAGTGAGCGGGTCATATAAATTTATAAAACCAAAAATATCAAAAGTGAGCGGGTCATGTTTAGTTTACAACACCTACTTGTTTTATTTCATACTTTTTTACTATTAATTCATCATCTGGACTCTAGATTGCTTCTGTAAAAAATACAAGCTGTTACCTGCGGCTTCGTTCTCGTGTTTGAACAAAGTATTGTTGATTGAGGTAGTCTTATGAGGATATAATTGATCAAAATATATTAAGCATGTACATATCGAGAGCAGTATAATATAACAAATTATTTTTTGATTGATATTCAATTTTCGGGTCAATTTACTTCTAGGGTTAAAACATTTTATATTGCAGATTAATTTATATGATAGGTACTAAAATTAATTGATATAATATACTTTACCTACTATTAAACATAATTTTTAAAGGAAGAAATTCTTTTCAAATAAAATTGAATAAAATTAAATCATACCATTATCAGAATTCCCTTTTCCTTTAGGATGGATCTTGTAAATTTAAACTTTATAAAGAATTAGGTTCTTTTCAAACATTCAGTGTCGATAATGTAGGCTTTATAGGACTCTAAATTATATTTCGCTCTCAGTATTCAAAAAGGTTGGAATAACCGTTGTAAAATGAATTAAAGTTATGATAAAAGTTTTAGATTAGAAAAATAAATTTCAAAAGCTATCAAATAAAAATAACTTTTCAGATCATATCGCGGGAGTCTTAATATTTTCAACCTACATTGAAGCAATTTTATGTTTTTATAAATTTTTGATAATTTATTAAGCCATTGCATAGCTTCTATCGCGGGCCTTGAGCGCGGGGACCGAATCGAGAAATTCCGTAACGAAAAAACCTCACGCTCCCCACTCCGACGGGCTCGGAGGTGTGGCTTGAAGGCATGCTATGCAATAGCTTTACCGCGGCAGTCCCCGAGTGCCACACGTCTTTTTTATTTATTTATTTAAAAAGGATAGCCAACAATTGTTAACACTATTTATAGACATACATGGAAAAATACAATTTTACATATCAAGTGCAACGATTAATTATAGGCTAACACCACATGCTATATTTAACTTATAACATGTAATCAATACCATCTTCGGTTTTTTCTTCAAGGTTGAAAATGGTTGTTGTTCATTAAGTTTGTATGATTATTCGAATTTACATAAATTATGATGTAACATACTTCGTTTTTGTTATGATTCCGCGATAAAGTCACCCCTATATGTCATAATAACTTAATATTCAGTACGCGTAGATTATATGTATTATGTAGATTATACAAACAAGTGACGAATATGCTTATCAAAACAAACAGCTGTGTAAATCTTATACGAAATATGACAGGTTATTCAGGTATTACATCTCTGAGTTGTGTCTCGATTTTCATTAACCTGTACTGTATTTATTAATCTGTATTTACATGATAAACTTTGTATCTATATGTACTTAGAGAATGATATTTAACTATAACAAAATAACATTGGAAGAATAGTCAGGGCATAAAGATTAATATTGAGAACTAGCTGCACCTCGCGGTTTCAGCTCAGTACCTTCACCTCAGTAGTTCCTGAGATTAGCGCGTTCAAACAAACTCTTCAGCTTTATAATATTAGTATAGATTAAAAAACATTTTAAGTGCGTTAATTTATTTATTAAAATAATTGCAGTATATTTGTTACATTACTTTTTCATTACTGTAATCAACTTAAGAAAGAGCGGGTAATGTAATGGCAAGGTAATGTAATCAGCTTCAGAAGAAAACCTGTGTCAGAACACAGGTTTTCTTCTAAACTTGCAAGAAGATTCCATCAATTACTGTCTGTAAAAAAATATTGCATGTGTATGTATGTAATAATTTATCATTTTAATTTGCCACAAAAATACAATGAAAGAGACTTTATATGCATATTTTCATTAAGTATATATTTTATCGTTGACTATTCCAGGACTATATTATAATAAGGTAAAAGGTAGAGCTGCCTTAATTGTCACCGCTTCGTCGGAAGCACTCGGTAAAAAGTTTTAATTTAATTTGCAGTTTCTTGTAAATTACTAGTTGTACCGACTAACGTTTGTTGTTGTTGTCCACATTACTTAGGGATATAAGAATGGCTTACAAACTATCTATGCAAAAGAAAATAAGGACTGACATTTTCATCCTTAAAGTGGGTGAAATAGTCTTCGAGTATTTTTAAGGGTTACCTATCTAAATCTCGAATTTTATTATTCCGAATATCATAATCCCGAAAACGTTTGGACATTTTTTCATAACCCCGAATTTTAAAATTTCGAAGTTTTGTTTGCCATATAATCGCAACTCCGAATTTCATTTGCCCATTTCTTCATTTGTACGACGTTTTACAATCCAGACGAATGAGTTCCAGACATACGAAATCTAAATGCACAAAATCCTGATGACCGTAATCCATATGCACGAAAGCCAGATTTTTAAAACACAAATTTTTGAAATACAGTTTATTGATATCCAGACAAACAATGTCCAGATTTTTGAAATTCAAATAAACGATATCCAGAAAAACGAAATCCTTCCAGGGGGTCGCAGCACGAACCTAACCTAACCTACTGAATAGATTTTAACACTTAATCCTTTCTGTTGGGCAAGTAAAAAAAAATAGCGAGTCGGTTCTGGCACTCGCCGGCCGCTGCCGCGGCACGCTCGCTTCGCTCGCTCGGCTCGTGCGTGAGAGGGTTGCAGTTCAAACCTAACCTAACCTACTGAGTCGAATTTGAGTTTATCTGCTATACGATTATATGGGAACCAAATAAAAAGATTATGAAAATTTTGGTAATAGTTTATTTGGAAAATGGTACGATGGGAAACAAAAAAAAGTATTCTGAGAATCTGGTATAACTATATCTGGATTATGAGAATACGGGAAACAAAAAAATACTTTTTAAAAATTTGGTTTTGGTGTATCTGGAAATTGATTCATCTGGGAAATAAAAAAAAGGAATTTTAAAAAGTTGTCATTCATTACATCTGTCTTTTAAAAGTTCTAACAACCGTTTTCGGGATTTTAAGATTCGGGTAATAGAAATTCGAGTTTTTAATAGGTTACCATTTTTAAGCCTTGGAAAATGAAAAGTAATTTACAGTTATTCATGTCTCACAGCTATTTTAAAAAGGAAATGATGTGTAGGTATAAATAAATATGTTTTTGATCTTATAAAATATTTAAAATAAAAAGTGACTAGAAATTTTGTATGTATATTTTTAAACAGTATTAAAATATACGAGTACGGGACACAATTTATAAGAAGAGTAAAATGAATGAGTATTTTATCATTTCGCCAGTTAAGGCTGCAGTCTAGCAAAATTGCGTTTTCAACAAGTTATTTGACAATTTTTTCCCGGCTAATGAAATGATAAACTGAATTTTTTTTTCTTGTTTATCAATAAGTGTTATATACGCAATGCGCGTGAATTTTTTCACATTTATAAAGTTACTTTATGTTACCTTAATCAGGCCTTCAAGATAAGTCTCTTTCCCCCAAAGACATTTCGAGCTAAGTTTGTGCACTCACTACGTTGCAACCGATTACAATTTACACAATTTGATCAGCGCATAAATATCCTTATATAGTCGTAATTCAAATCTGCTGAATACAATTGCCGAAAAACTTATGATTTTCCTAATTAGAACGTTATAAATTCATTAAATTTCCCATTTTTTGCCTTACAAAAAACTATTGATAAATACTGCTAAAAGTTATTTTTTCCATTAATTTATTCGAGTTGGTTGAAGACCAATGAGTATTAATCCTTTAAATTTTTTTTTTTTAATTTTGATAATTCTTTAAATATTAAAAAAATATTTAAAATAATTAGGAAAAATCCTAGCGAATTTCTTCAGTCGCGCTCCTTGGGCCGGAGCGTTCTGACGTGTGCTCTACGTTCGATTTTCCTTCATACCGAAGTGAAAGTTGCTCTACTTCATTAAATTTAATATTTTTGTTAATTGATTATTTTTATCTTAGTTTTGTGCAAATATTCATATTTTTAAACATTTGATTTCGATATGGAAAATAAACGAAAAAAATATGCGTGTAACTACTAGAAAAAAAATTTTCTTCGAACATAAAGTTAATGAAACCAAATAGATTACAAAGGTGATTGGCAACAATTTCTTTATTTTACGGGGTATCAGTAAAGGGATGTATGTTTCTTTAAAACTAAAGTAAGCTCATAAATTTTCTTATAATATAATTTTTTTTGAAGTTCCAAAAATGTTTATTTTTCGTTTGAGAAATACGAAATATAATATAAACTTGTATTGAGAACTTGAACTTGGGACATACGGGGAAAATGATTTGTTTACTCCAAAATTCCAAATATGTCGAGGTGTTTTAATTTTTTCTTCTAGTCATTTTAAACGTAGCGGCATGTTGTTTGATTATTAATTTTGTAACTTAAATACAGGATGTTGGTTTTATAATATTCTGATCTTACAGACGCGCTGACAAATTTAGTCCACCATTTCTAGTTTAGTCCACCAACTCTAAGTACCAATATTAAAACGAATGGATTATCATCACATCATCAAAACTCAGATGTAATGGAAGATCACAATAACATAGAAAATTCAATGGGTGTTGAGAACTAAACAAACACAAGTAACAGAGACGCACAGAATAAAAAAAGAGGACGAAAACGATAATTCGTTGATGCTTTCCCTTTTCGACGTATTGTTAGGGTACATCACTAATCTGCAAAAAACAAAACTGATGATTCCCAATTGCTGATTAAAAATGAAAAACAAATAATCGACAACAGTGGTGAAAATTTGCTGATCACAATGAAACATCCTTCAGTGGTAGCAGATTTACTCATTTAAAATGTATCGGTGAACAGCGTAAAGGAGAGGAGGACAGGAAAACATTATGAATGTGGATGGTGGATTGTATACAGGATGTAATCGATAAGTATGTGCAGGCGATTATGACGCTATTATTGCAGGTATCAAAAAACTTAAAACTGATATCGAAATTACTTTACCTAATGAGCAAAATGACAATAATAACTTTTTAAATGTATAACGAGAAATATCTAAAAAAATTCCTTTATACACTCCCATATCAAGAAGGGAAAATGGGACTAGTAGAAGTTAAATGTCTAATTCCGGCAAAAGACATGAATGCGGAAGATGCGGTTAAAATAAAAAAATTAATATTTGAAATACAATGCAAAAAAATAACACTTGTCATAGATAAGAATCATGATTATTTTTTCCAAATTCAGGGACAACTAAACGTTGCAGAAGCAGAAGTCTGCTTATTTGCTGTTTGGACTGGAGTGAATCATGATCGTCTAATATTAATTTAGTGAGAAACGTCTACCCAGTTCAAAATGGAGAAATAAACCATCCACGCGAAGACCGACATCCGCGCGGATGGAGTCGCGGGCGGAAGCTAGTCAGAAATAAATATCTTTTGTTTTCATTTGCGCATTTTTCTATTTTATAATTTTTTACACAAACATTACATTTTTTTTTTATTATATACAAAATTTGTTTATCCGTTTTATTAGTGAAACTGAACAACTTTCACTAAGAAACTTAGGTCGAAAAAAATGGAGTTATGCATTTTGTATGAAAAGCTTATTTTTTTTTATATTTCGTCCAAATTTCTTTGTAAAAGTTGATCAGTTATATAAACATGAAGTTGAAGATATCAATAGAACGTATTCGCAAATTTTGTGTACTGATAAAAAGAATCACCCGGTGTAATTTTCACTTATAATACCACAAGAGCTTCAAAATTATCGGGTATTTTCCGATAGGTTCGTTGCAAACAAATGAAGGAGTCAAGTTTTTAGTCAAGGTTAAAAAATCACGAGCGCGAAGCGCGAGTGATTTTTCCTGAAAAACTTGACGACTTTATTTGTTTGCAGGGAACCTTGAGGGAAATGCCAGATAATTTTGAAGCTCGTGTGGTATTCGGGAGATTATTTTTCCGTCCCAAATGTCGGCCAATAATTTCACAATTGAATTGAACCTGTCAGTTTGACGTCAACGACCAGAGAAAATTTTCAAAAAATTATCAGTATAATACCATGTAGGTTGTACCACGTGACGTCGAATGGTGCAATTCTATTGGTCGATATTTGGGTCGGAAAAATAATCACGAAAATTGTTTCAAATTGTAATTTTAGGTACTTATTACAAATATTAAATTATGCATACGAATGATTTAATTTTTAAAAATTAAGTGGAGCAACTTTCCCTTAGTACATTTGTATTGTTTACATATAGGATGACAGGATGCATTTGTTTGCACTACTAGACCAAGCCCTTAATCTCTACGAAGAGATAATTTTTTGCGAGACTTTTAATGTATATAAAGGGGAATAGGGAATACGGGTTTGGAATACTGATGTTATAATTTTTTGTGGGTAATAAAATAAAGATATTCCTGACCTACTAAATATTAGAGTGTTTATTTTAAACCACGTTGTTATAAAATATTTTCAAGTAATAATTGTATAAAGAAGTATAGGTATTATGTGGATATACATTCTTATGTTTTTTGTTCTGTCGTTTATTACTAGCTGTGCCCCGCGGTTTTACCCGCATTACTCCGCTCCTGATGGTCTTAGCGTGATGGTCTATAGCCTTCCTCGATAGAAGGGCTCTCTAACACGAAATAATTTTTCAAATCGGACTAGTAGTTCCTGAGATTAGCGCGTTCAAACAAACAAACTCTTCATAATATTAGTATAGATAGAGATAGAGGAAAGATACAATTTAAACCTTTGGAATAGATTAACACAAACTTAACATATTTAGAACAATTTTACATTATTTTAGTTTTAAATCTGGATGTTCCGGAGCCATAGCAGGCTAGTGTAGGTAAATAGAGAAGAATATAATTTTTAAAATTATATTATGCTAGCAAATAATATGAAAAATATACAAAAACGTGAAAATTTGTGCCACACAAGAATAGTAACATCTAAAATGGCAGACTAAATTCACGTAAATTACTCTACCTTGCGGAAAATGTTTTATAGTCCAGGAGGTAGACATACATTTTATTTAATATAAAAAATGTCTTATAAGAAAATTTAAATATGTATAAGTATTTTAATCAATAAAATCTTATATTACTGCACAACCAACTTACCTATTTCTTATTATTATTAAAAAGTTCTACCCATAGCTTGAAAACGCTCAGTAGCAGTATTACTGGTTAAAAAAATGTTTATATCTGGATTTATGTACTTGTTTTTTGTATAAATAAAGTAACATAAGGACTAAGTACCTAAAGAGCAATATTACTAAATAAATTCAATACAGGGTTCATGAACGTATGTGATTGTCTATATTCCACTTTAAAAGATTTGTGAGGGATATGGTTATAATTATCTCAGTTGTAGATAGAACAAAGGTTAGGCTTTAATTGAACTCGTGTCCCTTGTTTTTGGACAATAAGGTTGCCTGATATTTTGTTGTTATGAGAGCCATATTCATAAGCTTACATTAGAATACATAATACATTTTTTTATATTATACGCATCACCGTAAAAAGGTATAGGTACGACGTTAACAGGTAATTGAAAAGATTGTGATAAAATTTATTATGAATATAGTTTTGACAAAAAATTCAACCGTTTTGAGAAAACAATACGTGAGTGAATAAGATATTCAACCAATGAGAAATGGGTAATATTAGAAATGCTCTGACGATAATGTTTGTCACACAGCATGCAGTGGCAATGTATACCTCAATAAAAATAAATTACATGCAAATGAACTATAAACCAAATGCACCGTCATCTCCCTGACTATCTCGTCAAGTAAACACCGTGTCTGTTTTCAGAAGACTAGTGATATACGATTTACACTCGAGAGAATTAATGGCGACTGCATGAAGCAATTGTCTCGGAGATTCTAATTTTAGCTCGTTTACAAGTTTCAGTAAACTTTGGATTTATAGAGACTGCAAAAGCACTTGCTGGTGAGAATTTAGACAAGTTAGGTAAACTAATTTTGGAGTGTGGACAGATTAAGGCTGTTTCTTACAACATGTCACTTGTTAGTGGATAAGTTTGTTGGTTTTCGATCTAATATCTAAGAATCGATCACGAATTTAGGTATTTTAACTTTTAGGTATTATTATTGCTAAATGCTATCGAAGATAACAATATAGACCTCACTTTTATACTAGGTAAAGTATTATCTACTTCTGTTTTCTACTAAATGATAAGATTAAAACAATCTATTAGACTGGAATTGGACGTCTACTGATTTTCATGGTTCACCTTGTACACTATAGCATATGTTTAAGCCATAATTAATAATGACATTTAAAATAATTATTCGATAATATTATATTGCTTATAAAATGTTCACACATGTCCTAAAATTCTCTTCAATGAACAAAAAACTGTTAACTGCTAAAACTGTGTTTAATACAGATATTGTGCTAAAATCCAGTCGATGTATAAAGCCGTAATCATTGGATCTCAAGCCTTCAGAGGACGCTGTGAGTACACAATGGGATTGTTTAAGCTATACAATCTCTATTGGAATTGGATGTATGTTGACAATACTGTATGCATGTTGTTAGTGGAACAGTTAAAAATACTTAAAATATTTTATCGTAATCAAAATAGTACAGGAGATCTAGTCGATTCATTTAATTTATCTATATAATAAAAATGAATCGCGAAACGTGTTGGTAAGCACAAGACTCAAGAACGGCTGAATCGATTTCGTTAATTTTTTTTATAATATTCCTTGAAGTACGAGGATGGTTCTTATGGAGAGAAAACGTAAACATATACCTAACAAGCAGGGGCGCACCGCTAGTTTCTATATTCCATAATTATACAGGAAAAATTCCGCAATTCGATATCCTCGATTTCTCCGTTTCTATAATTCCGCGATAATTCCGCGTTTCCACCTACAGTAGACTTGCAAGTTGCTGTCAGACAGACTGTCGGACATTTCTTGCGGAAGATTTCTTGCAGATGGAAACGCGGCCTTATAATGACAGAAGAAAGACAATCTCAATTACTTTAACTTCATGAAACTAAAAATTCAATTATTTCAGCTCTTAAGGTTAATCTACAATTATGTTTTTAAAGAAACGTGTAAACAAATAAACTCGTAAGAGTTGGTGGTTATTTACAATTCCATTTTCACGCGGAAGAAAAAGAAAGGTAACTTTAATTAGGTATGTTTATTTTAAAAAATGAGCGTAAACTTGAATAGTTTATTTTATATAGAAGGTATGTATGAAGGTAGGGTATACATATAATCAGACTTACATAATAGGCTCATTAATGAAATCCATATTAGCACTCATGAAATGAAATCTTCCGATGTAAACGAATTTACGTAAGTATGCCTATTTTTAGACAAGTGTTTCTTCAGAGAATTTTAGTATCCAAGATTTCAAGAGAAATACTGAGAAAGTTAAAAATGAATTCTGGTAAAATTATAAGGTATTTTATAGCATCTTTTTTTTCTTTATAGAGTTTGAAGGATTGATTAAAAAAGTCAAAAGCCTTTGAAAAACTAAGCCTTGTACAATACAGCTGAATATGTAGGAATATAATAATAAAAATTCATTCATTTATTCAAGTAACCAGGACTCATTTTGTTAGTAACAATTAATAACTTAAAAATTATGTTATTAAAAATACAATTTATTAAGACTGCTAGAAATGCACTCCACCGCAACAAAGGTATCAAGGAAGCAGACAGTTTGCAGCAGTGGTTTACATACCAGCAGTCGAGCCGACTCGCTTTATAGCGCATGATTACATTGGGGGATAATATAGATCTATTGTCTTGTCTTTTTATAGTAGCAGATTTGTTTTTGTAATTTGTAATATGTTCAGTTTTTATACCATTACCTAGAGATTTTTAATACATTGCTGTACATCTATAGTCTGTAAATATTTGTTACATTTTGCTACAATAAATTAGACAATTATACATAAAAGGAAAAAGGAAATATTTTCTTCACAAGTCAACAAATAATTGATATAACGAACAACTCTCTCTTTTTATAAGAAAATATATATAGTAAATATTATATGACCTAAAATTTGTTACACGTGCGTAGAATCGACGAGTACAATGCAAGTGTACCTATATATATCTATGTAAATACATGAAATAGGTACAAAGGTCGATCGGGATCAGGTGATATCGATATTACTGTGGATTTCCTTTTGTAGAAAATAAATGTGTGTAAGGGTATAATAAACGGCAATTGACTAGAGATTTTTTAAAGTCATTTTATCTTATTATATAATACTCGTACCCTTGTTATCTTAATGTTACTTATTAATAATCAATGGTTCAAAATAAGTATCTGGCAATTAAATCTATACATAATATGGTTTAGTTTGAAACGATTAAATTATCGTCCTTGTAAAAAGCTTAATATTAACTGAATTGAAAAGTCTGTTTCCATATTTTATCTTTGTAACTACAAACATGTCAGTTCGTGGACGTTTTTTATAACAATAAAACATTTTAAGCAACATTCAAAATCAGTGCTGCATTCAGATTCAGAGAATATATTTTATACTAGCTTCCGCCCGCGACTCCGTCCGCGCGGATGTCGGTCTTCGCGTGGATGGTTTATTTCTCCATTTTGAGTAACTCTGACAATGACATCTTATAAATATCTATTGGACCCAAATACCTATAATAATTAACGCAACGTGTGTTCTCGGTTCTACAGAACAACGTCTATGGATAAAACTGAAAAATTAAGATTTATTTTTTTCTACGTATTTTTCCAGGATAAAAAGTATCCTATTTTATGCCCAGGATAATAAGGTATAATTATACCAAGTTTCATCGAAATCGAACAGTTAGTTTTCACGTGATGCCTGAACATACAGACAGACAGACAGACAGACAGACAGACAGACAGACAGACAGACAAAAATTTTTTTAATCACATATTTGGGTTTGCTATCGATCCAGTAACACCCCCTGCTATTTATTTTTTCAATATTTTCAATGTACAGAATTGACCCTTCTACAGATTTATTATATGTATAGATTGTTTCAATGAAACTACGTTAAACTCGAATACAGTTGGACATGTGTTGTAAAACTTTTTGTAAACTATAATTATTATTTACTGAATTTCAGAATAGAGTTTTAAAAACTAAATACAACCTTTTTTTTAATGTGGGGAAATCTTGCATAGATACCCACGGCCTCCGGGGATGGGGCCGTGGATTATGTCGGATTCCTACCGACCAAAACCCACTGTGTTCCGTCAAGCCGCATCAACGACAGGGCCACGGGTATGGGTAGAATTCATCCGTGACCCCATCAGCGGAACTAAATACAACCTACCAATAAACTACATTCGTATTTGTGTGTATGTATAGGAAATTAGCCAAAACCATTCAATATTTAAAACAATGATATTATAGTAAAAATGACTGGGGATTTAAATATAATAAATTCATTAAAGAAAATTCCTTTCTGTATCATTGAATTCAAGAAAAAGTAAAATTTCCTATTCTTCTTAGTCTTCTTGACAGAGAAACTTATTGAATGGATCACGCACAGCAGCAGTTGTTAAAAAAAATTATAACAACGAACGAACAAAACAATTGTTTCATAAACTACAATAAAGAAATAAACTTTCATACGTTTATTCACAAATTTTAAATGTAAAAGTTTTCACAAAATTTAAAAACACAACGCTGGAATAAACTTGTATTCAGCATTTATACGGAAAACAGTTAAGAATTTAGATAACGTTCTGCGGTTTAGTGCTCCCAATGAAGCCGTGTTGGTCGGACGGAACCTAAATTAGGATGTTCTGGTACATTTGCTGCTAATTGCTTGTACGCAATCTTGCCGAAACGTGATTGTATACTTGTACGAATTTTGTTTAGTGTACGAACTAATAAAGATAAACTTTCCGCCAGCGGCTTCACCCGCGTATTCAAAGAAAAACCCGCATAGTTTTCGTTCCCGTGGGATTTCTGGGATAAAAATGTCCTTCCTTACATCTCAAGCTATTTCTGTACCAAATTTGAAGTTAATCAGTAGTTTTTGAGCTTAGCCCGAACATACATACAGACAAACAGACAAAAATTCTAAAAACTATATTTTTGGCTTCGGTATCTATAAACGAAAACGATGTCTAAAATTCTGTACTTTTAGAAATGTTTTCATTCTTACAAACAAACATTATTTCTGCAATATAAATTAGTGAGATAACGACATTGTTATACATAAACTGTACCCACGACCCACGCTTCTTTATGGCACATTTTAGTTGCATGGATGAGGAATGAGGAAAATATATAAAAATAATGTTTCTGGAGCTGTATATCTTGTCAAAATTTGATCTTACATATTTTAGTTTTTTAAGCGTTTGTATAGTCACTGCAGATAATATTACAAAAGAGCTTTTCCACATTTTCAGGACTTGAATTTCTGACGCCCTTGCTCAGTACCTGTAACAAAACATCGGTTAAGTGCGAGTCGGACTCGCGACACTAAGGGTACCGCATATATAAGTCCTACGCTTTAGCCTGTATTTTTGTATTATTTCTTGTTATAGCGGCAACAGAAAAAGAAACACATCAGCTCTGAAAATAGAAACTGTCTAACTATCACGGTTCTATCTCTTTCTTAAACTATCACGGTTATATATACAGCCTGGTGACAGATGAACGGACAGACAAGTAAGTCTCAGAATAGGGTCCTGTTTTCTATTTGCATACGGAACCCTTAAAACGAGTGCTATTATGCTTCTTGTTGGACTTTGCCCAATTTTGCTTGTAATGAACGTCGGTTCTGAGTTCAGCCTCCATGGCGAGGTTAACTAACTTGGCATTTAGATGGAGTATTGTTCAAATACAAACAAGAAATGCAATTAACAAGATCGAAACTTGACGGAAAACGGCTTCTTAGAACCGCATTGGAATTGCAACTTTTTTAGAGAATACGATTGTATTTAAACTAATATATATTAAGTTTAATTTGGGAGGAACTGTTGCTATTATCCAGTGCAAAGCTAGTTAATTTCGTGTTCAGTTTGGTCTCTGGGGTATTTTGTTTGGAATTTGGTACGACGTTTGAAAAGATTCCTATTTAAAGCCAGATTTTAATCTAAAAGATATAATAGACCATTTTGTAGTTAATACCCTCATAATATAGCTAAAGCCAACCAGTAGTAGGTATATAACATAACTGTCACAGTTTTGTACTTAAAATGGAATTTGTTACTTATGAAACATTATTCCTTGTAATATCCAATCATAAAATGACTTAATTATTATATTCACAGAGCAGTTGAATGACTCAATCATAAATCTGTGAATCACTTCAATCAAAAGGTAATTGTAAATGAAATTAATATTATAAATATCTTTCTACAAGTATGTATTCAACAAATTCTCAATATTCTATGTGTAAAAATATACAACATTTTTATATGTAAATGAGTTCTGTATCGCCACATTTTGCGCCAATCACAATAAAATAAAAAGGCTTTATCTGCAATTTACGAGAAGTCGGTGCCAAAAGTAGTGTTAAGAAAATGATGACGCTAAGCATCTTTTCTTTGATTTGATATAATATAAAGGATTTATTTTTTTCTTTGTATGTTCATTCTATGAGATCCTATACTAGTCTGTCACCTTATTACAAGGTTAACTTGTAAGCGTACTCAAGAGGACAACGAAAGCTGATCGTTTTATCCGCGAAGAGAATAAGAAAATCGATCAGTGAACACATGTGATATCTGCCTCATATCACGCGTGGGTACACTGGATTTTACCTTGTGTTGTAAATCCTGGTCTTGTTCTTATAGATCACTAGCCACACGCGTCTTTGTCCGCATTGTTAAAGGAGATTCCCATTGGAATGAGTTGTTTTGACTCAGTAAAAAGTTACCTATGTCGCTCTCTAGCCTCCTCAAAAATCATGTCATAAATCTTTTCCGTTACGACGTATAGTATAGACAAACAAATAAACACGCAAAAAATACACTTTTGCATTTAATAAGTAAGTATGGATGTGTAGAAAGAATTAAAGAAGCATCCTCATTCGTAAGTTTTCAGATGTAGCATTTTTAAAAGAAAAATGTAGCGCATCAGAAAAATCAAAGTTGGGTTTCATTGTGATAACGTGAGATTCACTATAGATATTGTGAGATCAAAATAAGAATGACAGAATAGAAATTGCAGTTTTTTATACTATAAAAATCTAATGTATTTATATAGAGTATCTATGTTGTTTAATTTACCTGATTTCAAGCGTACATAGAGTTCAACTTAATTGTACAATACCTCGTAAATCTATCAAACAGTCCCCAAACCATGTTGTCTAGCTGTCAATTGCGTTATCTATATGATAAATCAATCAATGAATTAGATATTGGCAAGGTTTCGTAAGGGACCCAGTCGGTTGTGAAACTGAGTTCCTGTGAACACTAGTTCCCGATTAATGAAATTATAGTACTGTGTGTGTTGGCACTTCATTTATTATTGTTTTGATCTAAGCTGTGAGTAGTATGATTTATAAATAATGGGAATACAGCTAAGTGAATAGATGGAATTGAAAGATTGTGACACCGTAAACAGTATAATAAAATATCATTTGATTAATCTGTGTGAAAAACATTAAAACATATTTTTAAGTATAAATCTATGTGTGTATGTACTGAAATCATCAGAAATTATTTTAAAAGCAATCTATTCGTTCAGATTTTTACCATTCTTTCCAAGTATCCTTAAGTACTTCATCAGAGAATTGATTGAAAGTAAACTTAAAATTTGCCGGCGATGAATTTCTGGAATAAAATTTTAAAATGCATTTTTAATTGAGTATTCTGCTCCTGACAGATCTCGCTGTAAAATGTTCTAACGTCAGGTTAAATAAGAATTGAATAACTGAAAGTATTCTTTATTATTGAATTACACACAAACTTACACGTTTAAATAAATAAACAAGTACGTATAGTTTTGAAATTAGTTATTTGTTCTTTTCCTTTTACTCACTTTACAACGCAATAACTTAGAAGTCTTTGCTTTGATCACTGTAAAAAACGAATAGAAGATCGTCTTAATTGAAACAACAACAAAATAGCAAAAAGAAAACCGGCTAGCAGTATAGCTAATCTGTTTCATGCTGACTTTCAGCGGTAAGGCTAATAAGGATTGTAAAGCAAATATATTGTTAAACTAATCGAAAAAATTGTTAGCAAATATTTCAACTATATTCTATATCAGGATTAAAACCTAGGACAAGATTTATAATTTATACTTTAATATTATTTATTTGTTTGAACGCGGTAATCTCAGTAACTACTGGTCTGATTTGAAATATTATTTCGGTGTTAGATAGCCCATTTATCGAGGAAGGCTATAAGCTATATATCATCACCCTAAGACCAACAGGAGCAATACTAGTCTTAGATTAAATGTTAGCTAGTGACATAGATGTATTGTAATCGTAAATCCAGGTAACCTAGAAGATATCCTAGATTCAATATAAAAAGTACTCCAGTTTATCACACGTGTTGAGTTTTGTTTTAAACACAAAGCGAGCACTTCCACTAATGATGCGAGGAACAAAATCTGGGACAACGTAATTCCTGCATTTTGGCACAAATGGGTCTAAGTATTTGAATGTGGGTAACGTTACCTACGTTACCTCATTGCTCATTGAATATATTATGAGGCGGATAATTAATTAAATTTAAGACCTATCTTCTCTTTCAATTAAATCATATTGATATATTATTGATACTAGAGTAAGATCAGTTAATTTTTACGTTACATTCAAAGTTGGATTATCTAATTTTTGTATTGTTTCTTAATTTATCTGTAAACGCAGGTTATGTTATAGCTACCATGGCTTAATTTTGTTCGGTCTATAAACGGTAAAAATATCAAACAGGTATACGCTCTATAAATAAACGGTAAATAATATTTTTACGATTTCATTAATAACACTAATATGTTATCCGAAACTTGATATCGATATTATCATGTCAAACTGCAAAAGTTTCAGTACCTACATAATATTTAATTGTATAACATTGATCCAAAAACTAATATCGACAATCCCTTGAATTTTATTTCCAAAGATTCGCCTTAATTACTATTACTACATTAAGTTTTAATAATATTGACTTTATTAAGAAAAAAAGAGCATAAATACAATAATTTCACCCACAATGAGCACAAAATAGAATGAAATCCGTTCATTTCTTATTATTTTATGATTTAAAATTTCTTCATAGTTTTACACAGAAAATAAAATGGAGGCGTACCTATAATAAAGAGCGCATTCGTTTACTGTAATTTTAATTAAGTTGTGCCGGCGTTCATATTAAATTAATTGCCAGTTTAATTGCAATTTGAGCCAATTGTTTTATATTTACTGGGGTTCTTTTGTTCAACTTAACGCCATTTTGTTTTACACTTTACATTTGCATGTGTCATGTTTTATGCAACTGTTTTATTGTTAGTTTTTAAAATGACATACTGAATAAAATCAACGATGTTTAATGATTAAAAAAATTATATCTAACTATTAAGAAACAATTATAAAACACTATAATAAGGTTTCACATCGAAATTCAACATTCGTGAATATGCTCGTTAGGAATATTAGACTTTCGTCTCATTTGAAAGCAATTGATTGTAGCGATGTGCTTCCATTTATTTTTTCTTCTAATATCATATTAAACAACCAGTTCAAGAATGTCTTCTAATTGTCCGTCTTCAGCACTTTATATAATTATGTAATAGGTACTCAATGGGACGGATACATTTTTAACAATGATTCAATTCAATAGTTTTATACACCAAATACCAATCATCATATTTTTCATACATACTATAAGAAAAGGCTTTATTTCCTTCTATCACATTTTAGGTCACGTTATACAGTCGCTATCTGGCATTTTAAGTAGACGTGATTTGTCAGTACATTGGAGATGTATAGCCACATGTATAGCTGTTATTCATACAAGTCAGTACGGTGCAGCGTCAAGTGTGTCCTAAATATAGGAGAATGTATATGTTCTTGATGTTTTGGTCACGGAAAATGTGAAAAATGTATGTACAAAGCTGATATTTAAGATAAATTAGGTTCGAAGGAATGTAAAAAGGGATTTTTTTATCCATACTAATATTATAAAGCTGAAGAGTTTGTTTCTTTGAACGCGATAATCTCAGTAACTACTGGTCCGATTTGAAAAATTCGTTCACCGTTATATAGCCCATTTATCGAGGAAATCTATAGGCTATATCATCACGCTAAGACCAATAGAAACGGATAAACGCGGGTAAAACCGCGGGGCACAGCTAGTGAATAATATAGACATGATTTATAGTCAATTGTGTTCAATATTATATCAGCTGTTTTTATAAGGTTTGAGTTAATTTGGGTCATGATTACATTGGTTTCATCATGTTGCTTTAGGAGACGATTTATTTAGGTACTTAATTTATGAGAGTATATTTATACATATCTAATATAAGCATTCAGAAGTTAAAAGCTTCGTAATATAATGATCCGAAAGTAAATTTCTGTAATTGAGTTAATTATTTTATGGTTTTATTAATAAGCCGCGGAAATAAATGTAAAGTCTATAATTTAACAGCACTTTACTATTTAGATCAAGCGGCAGCAGTGGGAAAACTTTTCTCATCAAAGGCTTAGAAGAATCTAGAAATTCTTTATCGCCCTGGTATAATAGCATTCTAGTATATAATCAATAATCTACACCTATATCTGCATGTAGGTAGGTATAGTATCTCTAGTTAATTCTAATCTCTAATTAAGATTTTTTTTTTTTTTTTTTTACTCTAGATAGGGAAGCGCTTGACCACAATCTCGCCTGATGGAAAGCTAAGATGCGGTCTAAGATGGTACGCGCTTCCCTAGTAGGTACCGGTTCACTCTTCGCTTGAAGACCCCCATATTGTACTCGTCGGGGAACACAGATTCAGGAAGCGCGTTCCAGTCCCTCGCGGTTCGGATGAAGAATGTGGAATCGAACCGCTTAGTCCGGGTACATGGAACGTCCACCATATGGCGATGCCTAGAATCTGTGCGCCTCGACGATCGATGGAAGAACGGGGATGGCGGAACAAGTTCGTGTAGTTCCGCAGCGCACTCACCAAAGTGTATCCGGTAAAAAACCGATAAGCTGGCCACTCTGCGACGATGAGCGAGGCTCTGGAGTTTTTTGCCTACTAGCTCATCGTCGTTTATGAGCCTCTTGGCACGCCTCTCTATCGCCTCAAGCGCCTCTAGCTGGTACTTGGCGGAACCGTCCCAGAGGTGAGAGCAGTATTCCATGCACGATCGGACTTGTGCTTGATAAAGGTTGAGCAACTGTCCCGGGCTGAAATACTGTCTCACCTTCGCCAGAATTCCAAGCTTTTTTGAGGCTACTTGGGCTTTGGATTCTATATAGGAACCAAAGTTCAGAGTAGGCGTCAAGGTGATGCCAAGAAGCTCGAGGTGGTTGGTTATCAGTACGGACACACCCTGGAAAGTCGGAGTCAGATGGAATGGACTCCGTTTAGCGGAGAATAGACACGCCTGGGTCTTAGTAGCATTGAACTTGACCAGATTGGCATCGAACCAGTCGGAGACCGCCTGTAAGGACAAGTTCATGCGATCAACCATCGCCTCCCGTAGAGACTGGATTTGTGCCATACTGGCTCGCGCGCTGGATACATATCTCTCCACAACAGTGCTATCGTCTGCGTACCCATAGATACCGGGTTTCAGCAGATCGTTGATGTGTAGCAGGAAGAGTGTTGCGGAGAGAACTGATCCCTGAGGGACCCCGGCATTGATAGCCATTTGGTCGGACGAGCAGCCATCAACGACTACTCGAAGCGACCGGTCTCTCAGAAAATCTGAGATCCAGGCGCAAAAACCGGTAGGCAGACCGTAGGATGGAAGCTTGCCAATTAGGCTATCATGCCAGACCCTATCGAAGGCCTTCGAGATATCAAGGGAGACAGCAAGTGCTTCACCATGATTCTCTATGGCCTCGCTCCAGATGTAGGTGGCGTACGCTAGAAGATCCCCAGTGGACCGGTTTCGGCGGAACCCGTATTGTCGGTCACTGAGAAGGTCGTTCGCTTCTAGGTGTGCCAGGAGCCTACTGTTCAGTACACGTTCCATAGTCTTACAGAGTATGGACGTGACTGAAATTGGCCTATAGTTGGAGGGGTCGGCACGACTGCCTTTTTTGGGCACGGGCTGCACGTTGGCAAGTTTCCAAGATTTCGGTACTATTCCAGTCGTCATCGAGAGGCGAAAGAGGCGTGTCAAAACAGGAGCAAGCTCAGGTGCACAGGTTTTAAGTACTATGGCTGGAATTCCATCAGGGCCACTGGCTTTATTCACGTCAAGATTCCGCAGCGTTTTAAGCACCTCAGTCTGACGGATGCGAATTTCCGGCATATTCACCTCGCATCCAGGTAGACTGGGAGGTTTCGCATTTGCGGGATCAAGACGAGAATTTTCCGCGAAAAGAGAAGCAAAAAGGTTCGCTTTCTCTACGGCGGTGTGAGCCAGCGACCCATCCGGTTTCAGCAGTGGAGGAAGTGAGGGGCGGCAGAAATTCGATTCAACCGTCTTAGCCAGGGACCAAAACGCTTTGCTACCAGAGGGGTAAGAAGCCAGTTTGTTCCCTATACGGCTGACGTGGTCAAATCGAGCTTTCCGTAGAGCCTTTTTGCAGGACTTGGCGGCCCGGTTGAAGGCTTTCTTCTTGTCTGACACGTCCTTGGCCTTGCGGTGTCGAGCATCAACCCAAGCCAGATATGCTTCATGCTTTAGCGCTTCAGCGCGTCTGCAATCGGCTCTGAACCAGGGCTGAGCTTTGCCGGACATGGCCACGTCCGAGAATGGGATAAAGTACTCCATTCCCTGCCGCAGCACATCTGTCACAGCATCCGCGCAGGTCGAAGGATCGTCAGAAGAAAAGCAGACAGGCCGCCAGGGATAAGACGCAAAGAAGGAACGCATCTCATCCCAATCTGCTGACTTGTATCGCCACACGCGCCGAGAGCCCCTAGGACTGGGATCGGGCGGCGAGTAGACAGATACAGATTTCACCAGACAGTGATCGGAGCTGCCAAGCGGCGAAGAAATCGCCACCGAGTAACGGTCTGGATCTGTTGTCAGCAGAAGGTCCAAGCAATTGGCTGTGTGGCTCTCAACATCAGGAACCCGCGTCGCTCCTTGGACCAGCTGGGTGAGATTCAATGCAATGGAGAGTTTACGCATCTCTCTCCCAGCTAGGTCAGTGCACTGGTATGGGTATAGCCACTCCTGGTGGTGGGCATTAAAATCCCCCAGTAACACAAGCTGAGCGGAAGGGTATTTGTGTTGAGCAGCATCCGCCACCTCACTAAGGTACTCTGTGAGCCTGATCGTCTCCTGGTCTCCGCTGTGCGCCCGGTAGACACAGGCATAGAGAAGTTTCTCTGGGACTGTGTCCACCAGCATCCATAACACAGAAAAATGGGGGTCTTCAAGATACCGGAGACGCCGACAACAGATGTCATCTCGGACGTACGCGCACACACCTGACCGAGCCTTAAAATTATGCTCCAGGGTGTAGCCGGGATAGGACAGGTACGCCAAGTCAGACGGACATCTTATCTGCGTCTCCGTGAGGAACAAGATACACGGTTTATGAGTCTCAAGGTGGAAGTGGACTGCAGCGAGATTAGAGTGGAGACCTCTGATGTTAGTTAGGTCCACTTTTAGCGAGAGGGAGTGCTGCCGCTGTGCAACTTTATACCTGTATCTTGCCTTGTTCATTGTTGTTTCAGAAGAGAGTGAAGTAGGTATGAAGACGGCAGTGAGTCGAGGCGCTTAACACCAGGACCAGAGACACACACCAAGTAGCCGCACTATTGGGGACTAGTCTGGAGACTGCGGGGACGCCCGAGCCCCCCCAAGTTGTCCATAGGGCCCTCTCATCCGGTCGCCAACCGGCACTATGGCGCAACTTGGGATTTTTCGCTGGTTGGCGGGGCAGCCTTTCGCGTGTGGCTAGCACTCTACTTGGGCCCCCTACTGACCAGCGGTCGGCCAGCGGTGCACCGTGCCTCGGATCCCGCTAACCTCCATGACTAGGCACCAGATGCAACTTCAGTGTGTGTCAGATCGTCCCGATTGTCAGAGCGCAACTGACTCGACCCGTCTTCACTAAGGCTACATCAGCTTCATCGAGTCGGAACACGGACGCTTGGCGACTCGTCTTCAGCTGATGGGTGGTCATTATAGCCACGACGACTGTCTCCCACCATGTCACCTGTTTAGCACCACCCAGGGGCCACGTGTAGGGTTTCAGAGTTCAGGGTATACTCCTACGGACGGAGGTGACTCGGCCCCGACCCAGAACATTGAAGATTACTTCAATGTTCTGGGTCTACAATATAGTCCAATATAAAAAGGATTTATTGCATGAAAAATTAAAGATAGATACCAAATACTCATATTATATACTAGCTGCGCCCCGCAGTTTCACCCGCGTGGTTCTGCTCCTGTTGGTCTTAGCGTGATGATATATAGCCTATAGCCTTCCTCGGTAAATGGGCTATCTAACACCGAAATAATTTTTCAAATCGGACCAGTATTTCCTGATATAAGCGCGTTCAAACAAACAAACAAACAAACAAACTCTTCAGCTTTATAATATTAGTATAGATATCTAAATTTATCTTATAAACTAGCCGAACATTGGCTTCGTGCATTTTTTAGAAACTGCGGCTACGTGGAATTTTCAGTTTCAATAGAAACATCTGTTACTTTTTTGTTTTCAAAATTCAAAAACAAAGCAATCACAAGTACCATGAATCTACTAAAATAACCTTATATAAAATCTTTATCACCAGTAAATCGCGAAGTAAAGAGGCGTTGGAAAAGTCCATCTTTAAGAAGAAAGCCTTGTCCCGAATATTCATCAATACTTGAATAAGATGCTTAAAAGGGTGATAACCTAAGAAATTAAGCCCCATTTAAGGGAACGAGTTTGAATAACGCCTCCGCGTAGTTCAATGTACATTTGACAAATGGGCGCCGCCATTTTTCATTGATAATGACAGATAATTTGAAAAAAATGTGCCACATGGGGAGTGAATATTTTCGCGTTGGTTCGTCGGAATTTTTTCTTTGACTAATACGTTATCTGACAGGATGTGATTTAATTAATGGCCTCGAGTTGAGAATGTTATATGTATTTTAGCATACAATGAATGTCATGTGTTTTATGTAGGTTCTAATACGTATGTTACTATTTTATTGTTGTGAATTCTATGAGTGGTTAAATTTGGAAATAAGGTTTACGCGAGTTTTGATTCGATGCTCAATGTGTATAACATCAATCCTGAAAAAATCTACAAAGTTTTTAATTTTTAAACCCTTTACCCTCTTGTTTCAAAATTATGTTTCACAGCCGGAAGTCATTTATAAAAAGTATTCGATTATTCAAAATTAATTACTAAACATTCCAGAGAGTCCCGCCAACGTACCCTTCCTAATTTTTCTCGAAAATTCTTCTAATTGTCTTCACCAGTTATCCGAGCTTGTAATTAACGAAAGGAAAAGAATTTGTTTACGACTTCATTATTCTGCATTTAATTGGAAAAACTTTCTTAGTTTTAACTCGTGTTTAATTAAGATTTATCAGTGATTATTGAGTGTCTATATTTTGTCCTGCCTTGATTGTTTACGCTTGTTTCTTACCGGTTAAGTGGAGTAATTGTGTTTTATCGTATTCGATTGCATTTGCTTTTACTGATATTTATACTGCAATGTTTGATGCTCTGTTTTTGCATTTCTGTTTTTTGATAGATATCTACAATAGATAATATCATAGATTGGTTCATTGAAATAAATCAAGATGAATTTTTAATTTAATTCAGATAATATAGAGTAACAAAACGGCTTTCATAGACACATATTATGTATATCTTCTATATGTATAATAAAAATGAATCGCTAAATGTGTTGGTAAGCGCAAAACTCGAGAACGGCTGAATCGAATTCGTTAATTCTTTTTTTATGAAAGTCCTTGAAGTACGAGGATGGTTCTTATGAAGAGAAAACGTAAATATGTACCTAGCACGGGCGAAGCTGAGGCGGACCGCTAGTGAGATATAATATAAGAAAATTAATTGAATACTCTCATTGTATAATATAAACCATCTGCAAAAGCTTTTGTTTCCCCAATACCTTTTAGATTTCAAAATATCTTAGCTTTTATTCGCATTGTTTTGATTTCAGTACAAATGGTTATTTAAATGTTGTTTTTGTTAACTGAAGAGATTTGTAAACAATGTTTTTGGTTAAAATGTTTTGGGAATAGTCTTTGTGAAGGTAGGTAGTGATTTGAGTTGAGTACCTGTTGACCTTTTTGCTTTAAGATAAATCTAGTTTTTGTTTAATTAATTGTGTAAATGGTGTTACGACTTACATTATTCAGAAAATAGTATAGAAATGTGAGTCTTAGTTGTAATACCTTATATAAATATAAACAAGTTCTGATTAAAAATAATACCATTCTGAGTGTGACGCTGAACTAATCTATAAACTTCAAACAGCCTGAAGTTCTCAAAGCAGTTTCTGTTGTTCTTGATAATTAAGAAACTCATATAGCACTAGTCGTGCTTTTATATACACATAATATTTAAAAGACTACTAGACCGGGAGATATTGACACAAAATTTCGAGTCATTTGTAACAGGATGGCGGTTCTACAGGGGTCTTAGTACGCAATGACAAAAAGAAAAATGATGGTGTGAACGCTGGTACCGGCGGCTTAGTCGCGTGGGCGTTAGTCGAACTCGTCGGAAAAATAGCGAAAGTCAAACGATTTGTAACACAAAAATTTTAGAATTTACCGATAGCCCATAAAAAAGAAGTAGGCGGTAGTGTCATGCCATACTTTTCCGTTGTGAATTACAGCCCGCCATACCGACGCGAATGTGAAAAAACAATTCAACCATTTGTACCAGGCTAACTTTTGCACTAAAAATCTGCAATTTTTTTTTCTGGCCGAACGATTTGTACCACCTTAATTTTTTTTTCAACAACTCCTGAATGATTATAAATAGAAGTGTGATAATGCCATACCTGTGCGAGGTGGTGAATGTGTATAAGATTTCTTTTATTGTAAGATGTTATTCGTATTTTGAACGATTTGTAACAGTATGGCACTAATTTTTCCTGTAAGTTTGAGGATCAACGAATATAAATACAAAAGATTTCAAAGATCTAGGTGTTGGAAATCTTCACTTATATAAATTAATAATAAATTAATTTTTCAAGTATGGCAGCACTTTTTCCCCCTACTAGAAGTATGGCAAATATAATAATGGCCACATTTTATCAAATACTCTCCAAAAATCCAAATGCAATACTGGTACAAAAAGTTTGGCGAAAAAAAAATTTTTTGCAGATTTTCGGCGGTATGGCGACCATTTGGAATCGTCCGAAAAGTATGGCATGGCGATTTTCGTAAATGGCTGCACGACGATGGTTACCTGTGCAAAAGTTAGCCTGGTACAAATGGTTGAATTGTTTTTTCACATTCGCCTCGGTATGGCGGGCTGTAAGTCACACCGGAAAAGTATGGCATTACACTACCGCCTACTTCCTTTTTATGGGCTATCGGTAAATTCTAAAATTTTTGTGTTACAAATCGTTTGACTTTCGCTATTTTTCCGTCGAGTTCGACTAACGCCCACGCGACTAAGCCGCCGGTACCAGCGTTCACACCATCATTTTTCTTATTGTCATTGCGTACTAAGACCCCTGTAGAACCGCCATCCTGTTACAAATGACTCGAAATTTTGTGTCAATATCTCCCGGTCTATACTTAAAACACATTAACATAAATACCACATACACAATAATAGCATAATATAACCCACAAATATTCAATGTATGAGATTCAAATGTGGCTTTAATGGATAGGCCGCTGAGTGCCAAATCACATAGAGATTATAAAATATACTCATCCTTTCATTTGTGTTCAGGATTAATGGGGTTAAAAATACGCATTTATATTTGAGAAAATGTTGGTGAAATGCTGTTAATAACCTGAATTTTAATGTTTTTATTGATCGTGTTAATGGAATAAACAATCGTAATCTGAAATGTATACTAATATTATTAGCATGAAGAGTTTGTTTCTTTGTTTGAACGCGCTAATCTCAGGAACTACTGGTCCGATTTGAAAAATTGTTTGGGTGTTCGATAGCCTATTTATTGAGGAAGGCTATAGGCTATATATCATCACGCTTAGACCAACGGGAGCGGAGAAATGCGGGTAAAACCGCGGGGCACCGCTAGTGTATTATATAGTTTTAGTTTATTGTGTATCAAAATTTTTCATGAGATCGTAGTTAGACGCACTGATTCTAACCCGTTGATGATTATTACATGTGAGGACTATCATATCATATCGAATATGCCTTACAAAAATAATTGTATCTCTATATTACACGAAAGATAATTAAGAATATCAGCTGACTAGCCTTTTATATTTTGGCCCAAAATCCCTTACGAGTTAAGGTCTTCATTATGTTCGTGATTGAGATGTGGGGCCGACCTTGATATCGAGAGCGAGGAACTATTTATTAGGAACTAGCTTTCTGCACGCAGCTTCGTCCGTGTAGTTAAAACATAATGAATTATGTAAAAGCTTCTTTGGGAACCACAGTAACAAAAATCAGTAGTTTTTAAATTTATAATGAACAGGCATACAGACAGATGCGTAAGACTTTGTTTTATAATTTGTGTGGGTAACTACTGATAGATATAAGCGAACATTAAGTCAAAATTAATTCGTAGAAGTGATGTAGGTATTATATTATTATGTTAATTCGTGGAAGAATACTTACAAGTCATACAACACAAGTAAAACTATGCTAAAAGGTGAATTATTTAACAGTCAGTATGCTTTTGTTATCATAGCTTAGGTTATTTTAACTTTATACTCTACAAATTCATGTATAACATAGTAAGGTTTCTTTTTTTGATTAAAAAATATTATAATATCTACCTACTATGTAGTTGCCAAGTTTAAGCATACTGCAGTAGCTCATAAATAATTCAACACAATTTTACATCCTATTACTATAAACTATCTTATACGTAAAATTAGAACTCGTGCTAAGTTAAAACAGAAGTTCTCAAAAATAAAAGACGTTTGCAACTGAAACAGTAACCACACTATAATCCTGTCCTATCCTATTAATTAATTAATTTTTAATATTATAAATGCGAAAGTTTGTGAGGATGGATGTATATGTGCATGTATGTTTATTAGGTACTCTTTCACTCAACTACTACTGAACCGATTACAATATTTAGCACATATATAGAGCGTAACTTGGATTAACATATAGGATAGGTTTTATCCACGGGAAATGGAACTATGCGGGTTTTTCTTTTAAAACACGGGCGAAAGATATCCCATATTTAAGAAGGTACAAATGATGACACAGTTTAAAAATATTGTATTCTGGGAAGTAAAAAGTCCTGTAAAAAGTATAAGAACTATTAACCCAAGAGCCCACTAATGTTTTTAGTGGGTTATTTCATATTTGTTACACTTTTAGGTAGTTATGTGAATTTGATGATATGATAGTTATTTTTAAATGTGTCTGGCAAGATGTAAGAACCATGAAAACTGTCCGGCTCTTGAGGTACCATCTTTTTATAGGTCCCCAAGTAACATATATAAAATTTAGCTTTTAAACTATAATGAAAGTTAGGTACAATTTTATACACCTTTACTACCTGTTTCCTGCCAAAGTAACCACAACCCAAACTTGATAGTCGCTGGTCGTTCTTATCTGTATAGGAGACATATACAGAGAAACTTTCAACTTTTCTAAAATAAGGAATGTCTGGCCGTCGTAGGTTCTTGATCTATATCTCTAATAGCCTCCTCAGCAATTATTCACAAACCGTCGACACATTGACACGGGTGCGGCCGTCAGCTGGTGTCATCGATCTAAATCCGAGCCTGATTTATATTGGGCCTCACGCCTTTCAGTTTACAGGTACCTGGCAGCTTCTGATCTGGTTTGGAATCTTCTAGAACTTGGACATTGTTCATACTCAAGCTTAAACATTTATTCATTCAATAAGACTTGATCTAGAAGCAATTTTGAATCGTCATAACATAGTTTTCCCATTAACAACCGATTTGTAAAGCAGTTTTTACGCAGAAGAACAGGCAGAAAATTTGTAGTTGCTCTTCTAAATTCTATCTAGGTATTGGCGTTCTTATTAAATTAATCTTCCAAGAACTTGCGGCATTTTGCATAAAGACAGACATAGATTATTAATTTGTTTACTAGAAGTGTTAATATGTATTAACACTTTTCTAGAAAATAAATTCATTATCAATTTTAAAAAGCAGCTTTCTCACCATTCATACCACTTGATTCGAATAAATGAAAGGAGTAGGAAAAGTTGTTATAATTTCTTAATTCGGCTTAATTTACAAAGCAATTAATATTAAATACGTAAGTACAAAATTTCCCATTCTTATCATAAAATCACGTGCCACAAATTTTTGTAAAAACTATTTAAGTTTTATTTACTTCTATCATCTGTGAAACAAGCTAAGAATAAAGTTAACCAATATGCAGCTAATACCATGACCATCTTCGACTAAGCCTCTAACTCGGGATTAATCACAAGATATTCAGTGATGGTCAGAGCAATCAGTCGCAGCCTGATTTAAATCAAAACTTTGACCAAACATGGACCCTCTATAGTTTTAATGGAAAGCGTCTATAAATTCTGCAGCTGCTCTTTATTGCATTTTATTGCGTTCAATTATCTCAACATAGTATAAAACAGTCGCTTTCTCTGTCCATATGTCCCTATGTCCCTATGTATGCTTAAATCTTTAAAACTACGCAACGGATTTTGATGCGGTTTTTTAATAGATACAGTGATTCAACTTCAACTTATATTTTCTTCTTATAATTGGGTAAGTTTTTAAAAAATAACTAGTTTTTAATCTTTTTTAAAAAATTTAATCTAACTACAATAATACTATAGATACGTAGTATATTATTATTAGTCTGTGCTATAGTCTATAATAGTCGCATAAAAAAAAAGTATTTATAACCAGTCTTGACAATCACTACATAGTATAAAACAAAGTCGCTTTCCCTGTCCCTATGTCCCTATGTCCCTATGTCCCTTTGTATGCTTAAATCTTTGAAACTACGCAACGGATTTTGATGCGGTTTTTTTTAATAGATAGAGTGATTCAAGAGGAAGGTTTATATGTATAATAACATGCATTAAATAGTGGAGAAGTACTGTTATTTTTGAGGTTTCTAATGTGATGTCGTAAAAAATTACATTTTTTCCGCTTACATTGCAAACGCAGGCTGAACCCTATACACATTGAAAAGGTCTACAGAAAAGTCCGCGATGGTATATGTCTATCTCTTATGGATAACCCACAATAACTTTTTTTTGTCATTTACTTTTTACGACAAATAATGGCTAATTTTCGATGCGATTTTAACCAATACAGCATTAATCCTTAACCAATTAAATACCTTGAATACATTGTTCATTTAATATAGATCTATATGGCCCTTTAGACCGTATGATTTAAGTGAATATTTTCGAAGATATTACAGATTTAAAAATTGCGGGACGTAGCGTTTGCGGCGGTACCGGCCGGCCGCCCGGCTATCTATTTTATACCCGTGCGAAGCCGGAGCGGGCCGCTATGTTTTTATATACAACGTTCACAGTTTTTCTGTAGTGTATTTAGTATCAGCATTGCACCCGTGCGAAGCCGGGGTGGGTCGCTAGTAATATTATATACCTAGTTTGTGATGATAGATGAATGGATGGATCTAGGTCTTATTGAGGTAAGTAACTCTTACTCAATAAGACGTTAAAGCAGTAGTTATGTGTGTGTGTTTGTTTGTTTTGGTTTTACTAGGCTCCAAATTACTGGATCGATTGTCGTGATTTTTTCACTAAAACATAGCTTTTATTTTTATCCTGGGCTGGATAATAAAGGCTACCTTTGACCCGGATACAACGCGAGCAAAGACACAAGCTCAAGCTAGTATACGTAAAATAGGGCAAAATTGAAACGGTCTTATAAAATGTAGAAATGAGAGGGTAAAGCGAAATCAGATAACTCTAGAGATTTGTGACAATTGATCAAATTTGAGATCGGTATGAATCTATAACACTTTCATATTGGAATACTTCGCATTGCAGAATTTATATAGGCGAAATATTTAAGGATAACTCGTATTTCCTCACGAGCTATTAATTTTTGTGTTGGTAGAGACTGGAATTCTCGCATAAGTAGCAGTTGAATCTCTCTCTTATATGTTCAATTTACATTATCTATCAATTAAACTTACAAATAATATGTGTATATATACGTGAAAATATCCAATAGGCTATTAGGGAGTTTATATGCATGGAAATATTAAAAAACTGAACCGATATTAATTGATGATAATGACTTTATCCGTTGATTCAGATTTTTTTTTTCAATAACTGCTTCAAATTGAAATAAATAATATGATCATGAAATATGGTGACGTAGAATATATTACCTATATCGCTCAATATAATATATACCTTATCGAATTCCTTCCAGAAACGGCATTACGAATAGAATACTATGAATATTTGACTACACATAAAAGTCCAGAGTTCCTTCTGGGGTTGATAAATTGTTTCCTTGTTGATTTTTATTTTAAGAGATATAAGATCTACGTGCTCTTACAGAACGACTGTTTTTATTAAACTTCACGGTGATACCTATTGTATCGCAAATTCAAAGACCTCTTGATTGACAAGTCACATCATATAAGGGACTAGCGGTCCGTCCCGGCTGCGCCCGTGTGTTTTCGCAATAAAAGGTAGCCTATGTTCTTTCTCAGGGTCTAAAGATTATCTGTGCCAAATTTCATCAAAATCGGTCCAGTAGTTTATGAGCCTATTCATTACAATCAAACAAACAATCAAAGTTTTCCTCTTTATAATATTAGTGTAGATAAATTATACGTTAAAAGTTTTTACTAAAAAATATAAGAAGTTCAAGTATTAGAAATAAATAGCATTTTAAATAAACATAGAGCCTCATAAACAACGGTTTCTGTCGTATTTCAAATAAATTATACGAACACTAAACTGCTACAAGAATGTCTTGCAATATTTCTCACCCAGATTGCGAAGCATAAAAATATTTATAAGAAACGAACACTTTGTTGGGTATAGTGACAAATGGGTTATACGATTTTTTCTTGTTGACGTACAAGTCGAAGATTTACTGTATGGAAGATGGTATTATTGGTGATAAATCTTGTACATGTTGTGCCGCAAAAACAGCGAATCAATTTAATGCTTTTGACAAGATAAAGTGCCTGGTTGCTAAGTGGTTAAAGCTGACTTTAACTAAAGTAAACTTTTTCAAGGGAAACTGAATATTGATACAATAAAATTGAAAAAGGTAATATGCATTTTGTTTCAATGAGCAAAAACATCATGGGTACTGGAATGGAAGAATAAAACCTTTGATAATAATCTACCAACCCATTGTGTGCTAATCTTTATCTGATAACACGAATAATTAAAATATATAAAACCTTTTTTTGGTATAATATTATAAATATTTTTAACTTGTTCCGACTTCTAAATTATATGTATAGTTTTTTTTTTTTTTTATACTAAAACCGACAAAGGAGCGGGCGGTGTACTGATGAAGGTGATCACCGCCGCCCATAGCAATTGCAACGTTAGGTAACCTTGCGATTGTTTTGCCGGCCTTTGAGGGACGCGTAGGCTCTTTTTTTGAAGGCATCCATATCGTAGGTAGATGGAAACACCGAAGAAGGCAAGCTGTTCCACAATTTTGTTGTTCGGGGCAGAAAATGCCGTGAAAAACGCACAGTTGTTGATAGCCACTCATCCAGGTGGTGCGGATGGTACTTGAGCTTGTGTCGTGCAGTGCGATTGTGGAATTTGGCAGCCGGTATTAAGCCAAAAAGTTCCTCGGAACACTCCCCATAGTACAGGCGGTAGAATACGCACAGAGACGCAACGTCCCGCCGCAGTGCCAATGGATCGAGCCGATCGGTTAGCTCGGGTTTGCCGACGATTCGAGTGGCTCGACGTTGCAGGCGGTCAAGAGGAAGTAGTTGGTATTGGGGTGCTCCAGCCCAAAGGTGAGAACAGTATTCCATATGAGGCCGAACTTGTGCCTTATAGAGTTGCAGGCGGTGAGCTGGCGTGAAATACTGTCTCGCTCTAGCGAGCACCCCAAGTTTCTTAGAAGCCAATTTGGCCTTGTCCTCTAAATGACCCCTGAACTGCACGTCGCTCGCAATGTCGACACCGAGAATCCCGATATTCGGCGTGGCTTTGAGGAGAGTGTTTTGGAAACGAGGAGTCACCGTGAACGGCTTCTTTTTGGCGGTGAATGCGCACACTTGTGTCTTTGATGGGTTGAACTTCACAAGGTTATTCTGACCCCAACTGGAGATTGCATCCAGGGTTTTATCAATGTTGGACACAAGTTCGTTCCGATACTGATCCACCTGCTCCTGAGAAATTCGTGCGTGCCCGGAGTATGTGGCATCGCCAGTGCTATCATCAGCATAACAATGAATATTACGTATTTGCAACATATCATTGATATGAAGAAGGAACAGCGTAGGCGACAACACTCACCCCTGCGGGACACCAGCATTCACAGGCTGCGGCTCTGAGCACGATCCGTCGACTACGACCTTAATGCTGAGTGCCTTGAGAAAACTGGAGATCCAACTGCATAGTTTCTCAGGAAGCCCGTACGAAGGCAGTTTAGAGAGGAGACCTTTGTGCCACACCCGATCAAAGGCTTTCGCTACATCTAAACTGACTGCCATAGCTTCCCCCTTACTCTCAATAGCGGAAGCCCATCTGTGCGTTAAATAGACCAAAAGATCGCCAGTCGACCGACTTCCACGGAAACCGTACTGATGGTCGCTTAACAACTGGCGATCTTCTAGGTGACGCAGCAAGTGGTGGTTGATTATGGTTTCCATAACCTTGGAGAGTAAGGAGGTTACCGCAATCGGCCTGTAGTTTGATGGGTCAGAGCGTGTGCCTTTTTAATCGTTTATCAAACAACTAGAAAATCGTTTAAACTTTAAACCAAAACGACATTTATAGCTTCTCAAATCCATTCACAATGTGCCAAAAGTTAAGTGCGGTGCATTACAGAATAAAGACAATATCGTTTGGCAGAGCACGTAGCATGTAGTAAACGTTATGCGGCACAATCTCAAATTGTGTAGTCCTAGAGCTGATTTATAGGTTACATTCAATTTTATTCATAGCTTTCGAGAATAAATAGACATGCCTCACTTAAGACATGCTATATTTTATGGATAAAATGGACCTTTGTGTTGTCAACCGAAAGGTTTCTTATGCAAGTCAACATTTATGTAATATTTAGTTGATAATAATATAATCGATCGATTTTTTTGGGCATTTTATAAAAAGCACCTATTTATTTGTTGACTTACATTTATACAAACGATAAAAGAAAATATTGATTTTTGCTTACCAGCACAGTAGTACCAAACAGAAAAGTTAAAATAATATTATTACAACATAAAGCGCTTGATCCGACCTTTTCTACGACGCAACCGTCCTTTTAGGAAAAAAATATTTGTCCAAAGCGTCTAAAATTATTAAAAGTGTTTACTAACAGATGAAAACCTTTATTATATGCCACTTTCAGACACGTAGAAGTAACTTTCCGTGTTAACTAGTAAAGTATTATGTAGTATAATAGTAGTAAAGAATTAAGAAAATAAATTAGATAGCTTTAAAGTTTGTTGACTCTCGGACTAATCGAAAGCTCGTACTCCTAGTTAATTGGTGTGTCAGAAACGTTGTAGAATCTTCGTTTGATGCGTTATAAACAAACATAAAGGTTGCAAAGGAATTTCTTGCTAACGGGGTAATGAACTTACTGGATTTTATATTATACATACAAAGTTCATTCCTTTCAAGAAATTATTGTTTATTTGATACAAGAAAATCTATGGAAATGATATAAATTATCTGTACTTAATATATATAAGCTGAAGAATTTGTTTTAACGCGCTAATCTCAGGAACTACTGGTCTGATTTGATAAATTATTTCGGTGTAAGATAGCCGATAGCCCATTTATCGAGGAAGGCTATAGGCTATAATATATCATTACGCTAAGACCAAAAGTAGCGGAGCAATGCGGGTGAAACCGCGGGGCACAGCTAATGCATTATAATAGCGATTCGCACACAAATTCTATCAGACTTTGCTTTATTTTTTATAATTCTAACTGTGTGTTATTAATTCTGACTTAGGTCGGGGTTCTGCCAGTATGTAAAAGATAATGAAAACGATTATACACTTGACAATAATATTTGCTTTTCTTATTTTTTATTTCATTACTTTTAAATCAAATAACTTTAAAAGATATTTTAACATTATTTTATTCTAATTTTTAATTTCATTATTTTTAAATCAAATAACTTAATAATGTAATTAGAAAGAATGTAACCCAATTACACGGTTCAATATAATTCTTGTAACAATGTGTGATGTGATATAACCAATATATGTTTTCGAGGGTAAATTACACACAGAATAGCAAACCTTTTAGGCTCTGCTTGCGTTATGTTACTGAACAAACATTTTCGGTAGACGAACTTGATCTTAAAGTTATATTCGGTATTATTGCTAAGAGCATATTCCGGTTTACAATAAACGATTATGAAAATATTATATTGTGTTATAATAATACCTTAAATGAATTTATACTTCCTGGTTTAAGGTTTGATGAATTATTATTAAAGGTGAGTTCGTTTCGTGGATATCCCATAATAAAGTTTGGTATTTATGTAAATTGTATTTTAACTTTCTCTCATAGAGTTTTATATTGTGTTCATTTTTCACTCTAAGGTATCAAAGCCCTTTAATTTATTACATTAATAGCTGTTCATAGAAAACCATCAAAGAGGCCAACGACAAATTTTTAAATAAACCTAGTTTTTCTACTCCATAAAAATCATATTCAGTCTAAACTTTAAACCAGCTTTAACTAACTCCAGAAAAAATAATAAATTTACTACGTCATAACATAACTTATGCGTTAAAAAAGAGTAAAAATATAGAGACAGGTAAACCCAATTCTTGCAGTGTTTAACTGTTATGTTAAAACTGTTTGCTTTCCAACAAAAGGAAATATTCGCTTGTGGTGAAATCAATTTGCATATTTAAAAATACTGTTATGATAATTAAATGTAAATAATTCTACTTTAGGGCTGATTTTTCAATCCTTGGTTAAAACTTATTCGTCGAATAATGTATAAAACTACCATTTTAAAAACGTATTCTAATTGTCCGTATTTGACAGTTTCCGTGACATATTAATATTATCGTGTAATATTTTATTGGACGGATAAGTTTTAACCAAGCTAAGTAACCAAGCATTGAAAAATCGGCCCTAAATAGTGTTCGTAGCCCTTTGCGAGAATGAAACTTATAGATTTTGTTGTTTAATAAATTAGTGTTTCTCATTTGTTTGGATTTGTGTGTTAGAGATTTTAAAAATAATTCCAGGGAATGGAAACTAATGGAAAACATGGGATGGTAATCTATTCTGTGTTCTTCTTTATAACTAAATAATAAACATGTTGACCGAAAACTAATTTTGCGTTTTTATTATTTTGTAGAATAGTATGATACTTTTCGTCATTATGTGGAGATCGAAATGCGAGATCACCTATAGAATTCGATTTATTTGTCCGTTTAATATATTTTTTTCTCTCTCATATAGAGCAATATTAACAGACAGTATTAAATATTCGAAAGTAAAAATTTAGATAGAAATAAAGCTTCTTTCTACAAAAAAATATTTAACAAAATCTAAACTATCTTCAAGTTAAACGGGGTTTACAATTTAAATTTAACCTTAAAATTAATCAACCCTGTCCTGTAATTATGTACCAGTATCATTTCTTAATGAACGTCAGTGGCCGATTACAATGTATTGCCTATTATAACGACGTAATCTTAATTAAACAGTATTCGGGTTTACTTAATTTGCCCGGCTTCAACGGAGCTCTTTAAAGATAATTAACAGTTATTATAGAGGTGAATGACCGATTAAATGTTCTATTTACATGAGTCGTTTAATAAAAAGTTAGGCTATTAATTAAATGGCTGAGTCTAGCTTTAAAGGGTGGTCCCGATGCTTGAAGCTATGTCTTACCTCTCTCAAATTAATTTCATAAAAATTTCCATAGGAGAATATAATATTATAACGAATTCATAGAAAACTCGATAGTATTGGAAAAATATTACGAAAAAAAAATTATAGGTACACAATTATTATAGTACATACTCCGTCAAGGTACCAGGAGAGCAGAAATTCAAAGAATGCCTCATTAGTGTGAGAACTTCGATAGTGCACTACACTCTCTAAGTATTTTGATTTCGAGATAAGAAGCGTGTCCCTTTTAATTTATGCATCCTTTGTATTTCACTTTTATGTAAATAGGTACCTATATTTTTTTAAAAGTGATTTTCACTTATAATACCACAAGAGCCAAAATTATCGGGTATTTTCCGATAGGTTCGTTGCAAACAAATGAAGGAGTCAAGTTTTTAGTCAAGGTTAAAAAATCACGAGCGCGAAGCGCGAGTGATTTTTCCTGAAAAACTTGACGACTTTATTTGTTTGCAGGGAACCTTGAGGGAAATGCCAGATAATTTTGAAGCTCGTGTGGTATTCGGGGGATTATTTTTCCGTCCCAAATGTCGGCCAATAATTTCACAATTGAATTCAACCTGTCAGTTTGACGTCAACGACCAGAGAAAATTTTCAAAAAATTATCAGTATAATACCATGTAGGTTGTACCACGTGACGTCGAATGGTGCAATTCTATTGGTCGATATTTGGGTCGGAAAAATAATCAAAGAATATTTTAGTTATTTAAATATCAAACCAATTTAGTCATTAATTAATAAAAAATGGCTACAAAATAGAACAATTATTTTCGCCGATATAAACAAAATAAGAAGTAAGTTACATGTACTTTTTATAAATTTTATTGCAGTGTGGGTGGGTTAACTGTAGTTTTTATAATGATTTTTATTTCAGAGTTAGTAGGTAAGACAAAAAACACATTTTCATATTTAATATCGAATGTATTACCAACATATCTCAGAAATACTAAAAATAATATTAATACTTATTAGCTCTACATTATCACAAGATTATCACCTTGGTATATAAAAATTTCCTTTAAACTTATATTTCTAATAATATAATTCTTGAATGGATAAGTTAACTATTATATTACATTTATAAGTAAACTGTAATAGCCGAATACATTTTAAAGAGAAATCATTTAATTCCCGTTACATTTAACATTAATTTAAATGTTAATTAAACGTTAGAAATTTTGTGCTTTTCTTATAAATAAGTTTTGTAGACTACAAGCCGGTATAGGAAAAAAATATGGGTCATTTGAACCACCAGGTGACCTATCTAGAACGATAGAAGAGCATAAAATAATAAGATTCAGCACTATGCCGTCACTTGTAGGCTGTCCAACTGAGTGCAGATGAGAATTCGAAAGTACAGGTAGACTCGGTAAACTTTGGTCATGTATTTTTGTACGGCATTCTTAACCACCGATAGATCCATTAAAAATAATAAGAAAACGCTCAGTGCCGTACAAAAATGGTGGTCCACAAAGTCGGAATTTTTATTTAATTTCCGAGAGTTACCGCGGTAAATTTGGTCATTTGACCATGTACGGCATCTGTGTCATACTATTTCAATACTGCTTTTAATCCATTATTCCGCAACGCCGTACAAAAATCATGGGGACAAGGGGAAAAAATCGAGAGTAGCAATCCCCTAATATTATTAATTAATTAATTAATTAAATTAATATTAATTAATATTATTTTTAGTATGAAGTTTATTATTTATTTATCACAACACGCATTGGCCTGCGTGGTGAATTTTGACCTAAACCCTCGTAAGAAGCTGGTCTCCGTGTTACTGAAAGACTTAAATCAAGTAAGAAGTAAGTAATTAATTTTTGTTTAAAAGAACCTAGAAGTTGTCTGAAATAATATGAATAGAAAATTACAATCTGTCCGGCAGTAACGTCGCGTATACACGTGTGAAATCCCTACGGAATAAATACAGTGTGTCAAGCCCTTAACTGTATGATGAATGGAAAAGAAAATCGGTCGTTGACCTTCAATAACGATAATAATATTACAATGGAGCTATAGATGCGTAAATTTCTAAGAACATCCCAAACATGACTTCGAAAGATAGATATTTGAATAATTGTATGAATAATTAAAACGTATATGAATTGTTATACAAATGACTGAGTTTCGGTCCTTGGATAGAATTACATACAATATGGGAGTTACTTTCGAGGGTTTTTAGGAATTTTATTTTGGAATTCGAATAATTTATTTCAAAATAAACAACAGGAATCTATACTAAATATTATAAAGTTGAAGGGTTCGCTTGTTTGTTTTGAACGCGCTAATCTCGGGAACTACTGGTCCAATTTGAAAAAATTGTTTCGGTGTTAGATAACCCATGTAACGAGGAAGGCTATAGGCTATATATCATCACGCTAAGACCAACAGAAGCGGAGCCACGCGGATGAAACCGCGGGGCGCAGTTAGTTAATAATATAGGTAATTAAAAAAAATCGACGTACATAATGAAATGCTAGCAACTCTATCAAGTACTATTATTGCTCCATGCACTAAGATTTAACATATTTAATAACAATATAACATATATAATTATTAATGTGGTACTAAATTTTATTTATCTAATAATTAATATTATATTAAAACATAAATGCACACTGAGAAAATGGTTGTTATTCGATCTACAATTGTAGATTTTCTGCTACACAGAGCGATTCGTTCCCAAAACCATAAAGCATTGAAATCTTTCCGACACAACGCCTCGTATATTGTAACAGATTATATTCAGTCAATTACTTTTCTTTTGATAAAGATTCTGTGATAATATTATATACCTACTAACATAAAATAATATAAAATCAGTGTTACTGAATATAAAATCAATGTAATTAGCTACTGTGGTAGGTAATAATTTGGTAAAAGTAATAATCTATAATAATAAGTAAATTCGTCGTCGTAGGCCTTTGCGTCTATCACAGACGATTTATGGTGTGATGCCTGAGCATTGAGCAATGGTATAATAATCTAAATTAATGCCTTTAAAATTAAGGCTGTAGGTGTATTTCATATTTTTTTAGATATCATCTAAATAAATCATTTCAGTATTATGAAATAATTTCGTTATGTATAACAATGGTAGGTAACTAAGTCTATTACTTACACTTACGTATTCGTACTTTTCATGCCTTAAAATCTAATTTAATCGAAACATTTAATTATTAGCTACACTAACCCGACATTTGTTAATTCAGAAGATACCAAAATTCATTAAAAACACGCAATTTTGTAATGTCTGAACGTTGACAAATGCTCTCGAGTGTTAAACTTGTGTTCAAGCAAGATTATCTTTAAACGAATTTAAGGCGCCAAAGAATTTACATTTAAATTAAGGATCCCGCTACACGCCGCTAAACGATACCGATTAGTGAGAGGCCTTTTGAAATTATTTTATGAACGTATTATGAATAATATTAAACACATTTGAAGGTGAGACAACGTATAATATTAGAGTGAAGACTATTTGTGACCCGTGGTTTTACCCAAGTCATAAATTATGCATGCCTCAATGGGCCATTAAACCAAAAATATTTTTTTATTCGAACCAGTACTTCTAGAGATTTGCGTGTTCTAAGTTCTAACAAACTCTTTAGCTTTACATTGTTTAGCTGTTCTTTAAAAAAAAGGTTAACCCGAATATTGAAGAAATGGTAAAAGTTTTTGCCTGTGGTCCACAATCTACAGCTAATATTTGTAGTCACTACATAGTATAAAACAAAGTCGCTGTCGCTGTCTGTCAGTCCCTATGTATACTTAAATATTTAATAACGCGACGGATATCGATGCGGTTTTTCAATAGATAGAATGATACTCGGAGCAGGTTTTAGTATAAATAATTTATTAGGTTTCATTCAAAGTGGGCGAAGCCGCGGGCAGCAAGCTAGTAATGTATAAACCGTGATTAAAATTCATCGAACAAAGTAGAAACTCCGTAATATATTGTATCTCTAGGAATAATATTGACTCAGAATCTTCAACTCCGCTCGCAATAACGTCGATATTTCAATACGAAGCCTAGATATTGAAGCATACATTCGAATTATATATGCTAGTCTATTGAAATTAGGGCTGCGAATGTTACGTTCTTATATATTTCTACAATAATATCATGAACAATAATATTATAGAATAATAAGAAATGTAGAATACGTAATATTTTGTTTAAGTGTCTTGTATAAATCTTCATTTTAAAGACGAAATAACGAGATCTAGATCGAAGAAAGTAATAAATAAAATTTATTTTTATTTTCAAACGACCGTTTTTGCCGTTTCTTATAAAAGTGTAGCGTGTATCTTTCCATAATTTTGATAAATATTTACTACAATTTTACTGTGTCGACAACCCTAATTGATAAATTCTATTAAATCAAATCATAGAGCACGTGTTACGATTTCTACAAGGGATTAATATACAGCTAACAGTGTTATGAGCAAATAACGTGGGTCTATAGATATATAGAGCTATAACTTGCAATTCTAGCTGGTTCGTTATATAAGTATCCAAATATTAGATAGTACGTAGTTTTTAATTAACACAAACAAAGCAAAAATATGATAAAAAGTTGCTATCACTTCAGCATTTTATTGATATGAAACTATTTTTATTATTTGTCCCGGGTCAACTGGACGAAACCAGAATAAACGTCGTGTGTAGTATATATGTGTTCTTTGTATTTTCTAATATTAAATTAAATTCCTTTATTCAAATCAAATCAAATCAAATCAAATCAAATCTGTTTATTTGCTCGTATATGGTCATACAAAGGTGTTAATATACAATATTTATACACATATACTGCCATTGTAAATGGCGTGCAAAAATTGTTTGAAAGTACAAATTAAATTATCAATAATATAGGTACACATTAATACATTCAATCAACAAAAAAAAAAAGACAATAAATTACAAAATACATACAAAATTACAATTAAATTATATTAAAACTCATACATTAATGTCATTATCATTCAAGTATTCCTTAACACCAACTTAACACTATAATAATTTTTAGCTTGTAGCAGTCTATATACTTTATTTTTAAAAATATTCGATGTCAATTCCCTAATTTTTATTGGTAGGTGATTAAAAATAGTGATTGCCATGCAATACGCATTGTTTCTATAAAGCGCAAGGCGGATTTTAGGTAAGCGCAATCTTTCTCTATGTCGTGTGCTATTTGTTTTGTCATATTTATCAAAGAAGCTAATCTTTTTTTTAACGAATAAACATATTTCCAAAATGTACAGACATGGCAAAGACAAGATTTTTAATTTTTTAAATAGTGGCTTACAGCTATCCATAAAATGGACTCCACAAATTGCTCTAATACATTTTTTTTGTATTTTTGTTGATGAAATTTTAACTTAATGTCATAAAACATTATTCGATTACAATTGTATGATATTATGTGCTCACACAACTATGAACAATACAGAACTATGAGTATCTATTTTTAAATCAACACTTGCAAAATAAACTCTTGCAATGGTTAATATTTCAGGCGCGAAATAAGTAGGGACTTTTTCGCGCCTCCATTTCGTTGTGTCAACGAGTTATTTGCAGTTCGCTGTACATGGATGGTGAGTGACTGAATATGGCCAATTTTTATTTTCATTCGGATTGAGATGAGGTTCTATTAAAAATTAAAAGGATGTTAAAAACTTGTTTTTATATGAATAAATCCGAGCTTAATTCAATAGTTTCACTTATTTTTTTAAAGTTTAATTAAAGTTCCATCAAAAGCTATAAATACGAAGTACAACTTATTTAGCAATTAACTTAATAATATATTCGCACAATATAACTAAAGTTGATATAGTATTTATATTGAAAAGCTTCCTTCGAGCTCTATGGATGTGTAAAGGGAAAATATGAAAACCAGAACTCAAGTATCATATAATAAAAACTTGCGTTACATTGTTTTTGATATACTTAGATAAAAATTGTCAGTATTACTCCATATTTTATTTTTAAAGAAAGAAAGCATTTATTTCATTACACACAAACCCACAACAATAGTGGCACCTTAGAGTAATATATAAACTCTACATTACTATTTAAATGAACATTATGATTAGGACATGCAAATAAACGGTAAAGTTTTATAGGCCTTATAACTGAGCACCGTGGTGATTTATATAAATAATGATCGTTTCTATTTTCTCTATATCCTTCTTATTCGGTTCCATCGCCTTCATTCCCTCTAAGTGTATGTTTTATTCAAAAGTAGGTATTGTGTACAAATGGGATGGCATAATTTGGAACTAAGTGTTGGATAAGCAATTTTATATCGTTTGTAATAAGCATAGATTTCGGTCTGTAGGTTATCTGATAGATTTGGGTACGGAAGTTTGATCAATTTGATTTGTGAATAGTGGAAGATGTTTTAATGTTATGTAAAAATATAAATACTTACAAGAATATATTGTTATATAGTTGTGTTGATAGATGTTTGTAAGGCTAAGCATAAAATGTTGATAAATTTATCAATTAAGTATTAGTCACAATTTTATAGGACTTCCTAGGTATAATCGCCTGTCTATATTCAGCAAATTTTCGTACTAGTTTTTTTTTTGGTAAACTATATCTACCAGCTACCTATTACTATTAAAACATTGAAGACGTTAATAATGATAAAAAGGTGCTTCCATAAGGCTGTATCCTACTAATATTATAAATGCGAAAGCTTGTGAGGATGTGTGTGTGTGTGTTTGTTACTCTTTCACGCAAATAATACTGAACCGATTACAATTAAAATTAGCACACATATAGAGGGTAACTTGGATTAACACATAGGATAGGTTTTATCCCGGAAATCCCATGGGAACGGGAACTATACAGGTTTTTCTTTGAAAACGCGGGCGAAGCCGCGGGTGGAAGGCTAGTATATTATATAGCCAGGTTAACGACTAATACTGTGCCAAATGTACTGAAAAATCATGGAAAAATCCCATACTCTGCACCAAATTTGATAAAATTCAATATAAACATTTGTCTTTTTATTCAGATAAGTTACAGTAACAAATGTTACGAGGAACGATTGAAAATACTAAGATATCGTAAATCGTAATGTGCCCCTTTGGCTATAAAGATATCCTTTAACCCTATTTATATTTCAACCCCTTTTTTAATAAAAGAAAATCTTTTCTGAAGAAGGTGTGTTTGCGCCTGAAGTTAAAAATAAGCAATGGCGCAAAGCCGCGTCATTTTCTATTTCACAGTAAAATAAAAAGCGAACTGTCATATTGTCACTTCATATTGTAACTTCATCTTGTGAATATACTCGTACTCTTAATTGTTGTTTTCTTTATTTAATTTCACCGATAAAGACTAGAGAAGTGGTAAATACACTAACATTGGTCAGCTTCGAGCCCCATTTGCTGTTGGATTTGCTTAAAATCAAAGATTTTGAAATATTGGATGAAATTCGCCGCGGCCGTGGAAGTTTGAAGGTTATAAAAGGTGGTGGTCATTGTTCGAAGACAAAGGAGTTACGAGTGGATCGAGACAAAGTCTGTATATAATTGTATAATTTGTTGTAATAGTGCCTTTTGTTATTATATTTTCGAAGTTTATTGCTTAAAATCCGTAAGTAACTTTAGTGAGTTAGGTATCATACCGTTATAATAAGTTAGCAAACGCCCTTGGTTTGACTTTTCGTTAAATATTGTTAAAAGATAATTATTTCGTAAAATACACTACTTCTAGTTTGTTAAGTTTGTTAAGTTACTACATTTGTTAAGTTTTATAGCAAAAAGTAACCCAAAATTCATTGTTTTACATTCGGATAGTAATATAAAAGTTAGTGTTTTAATATGCTAGTTTGATTACTTACATCCAATAATATCATTAATTGACAAAATATTTAATAAAAACCTACATAGTGACAGGTTATGGGTGTCATTCTCTGTACATTCTATTCAGTGATTTAGCTTGTACAAGCCAATTTTAGAAATTCTAAACTTTAGACATTGGTTCTCAAATCTACTTTTAAGTTTAGATGATTTTAGTTGTCTTAATTACTTAATTTATAAAATTTGGTTTGTGAATTTGAATGTAAATAATACTTTTGTTTTGTCTTTGCAGTTGAATTGTCTGATTTTGTTACTTTTTGTATTGAGCGTAGTAGTGAATAATAATTTGTTTTGCGGTTAATTTATTTATGATAAATAGTTATTAGCCAATACTTTGTATAAGCATTTTGTATCAAATTTCAGGATTTTGCAACTGCCTCCCAATTAAATATGTCGGAGAAAAGCGAGATCACTAAGGAAATTTCTGAATTAACCAAAAAGCGCAGCAGCTATAAAGGTAGAATTACAATTTTTACTGGATATTTAAAATCTTTAGAAAACGCTTCGCCTTCGTCTAAGGAGATTGGTGAGTTAGAATTGCGAATTTCTAAGTTAGATTCATTGTACGCTCAATTTGATGAAACGCAAACCCGTTTGGAATGTATTTCGGATAATTTGGATCTACAACTAGCTGAGCGCGATGAGTTCGAAAATAGATATTACAAAGTTTTAGGCCAGGGGCAGGATATACTAAATAATTATAAAAAATCTCAGATACCATTACCTAGTGAATGCGGTTCACACAGTGGAAAACGGAACCCCGTTAAGCTCCCAACTATTCAAATTCCGACATTTTGCGGATCGTATACGCGTTGGATTGAATTTCGGGATGTTTTTTCCAGTTTGATTGATAGCAACGATGACCTTGATGATATTAACAAATTTCACTATTTAAGGACGTCACTGGAGGGGTCCGCTGCTGTGGTTATTTCATCTATAGAGTTTTCGTCGAGCAACTATCACGTAGCATGGAAGCTCTTGTGTGACAGGTTTGATAACAAACGCTTACTAATTCAGAATCATGTAGCAGCATTGTTTAACATCGAACCTGTCACGCGTGAATCTGCTGCAAATTTAAAACATATTCTTGACGAATTTAATAAGAATATTCGTGCTTTAGAATCGCTAGGTGAACCCACTAAGCACTGGGATACTCTGCTCATTTACATGATCACCCGTAAATTAGATAGTAAAACTTTTAGGGAATGGGAAGAACATAAAGGGAATCTAGATAGTGAGCAACGTATTGAGCTGCAACATTTCCTTGAGTTCATGAGAAATAGAACCACTCTTCTTGATACAATTGAATTTTCTCGTAATTCCCATCAAAATAATACTTCAAAGACTTCAAAAATTAAGGCTATGGTTACAACACAAAATAATAAAAATTCTAATAATGTAGGTTCAAAGGATTCATGTCCAAAATGCAGTGGCGAGCATAAACTGAGCACATGTCCTCAGTTTTTAGCGTTAAGTAATGAAGCGCGACTGCAGTTATTACCTACTCTCAAAGTTTGCTTCAATTGTTTTTCAAAATCCCATTTTTCAAATAATTGTAAGAAACAGGGATGTCGAATTTGTAAACGCAAGCATTCTGTTTTAATCCATGTCGCAGATAAGCAGAAACCGGTTGTGCATGGTGAGCGCCATGATGATAATATCAGCGCGACTCCCTCCACCGTTGATCAAAATAACTTAACATTATCAGCGAGCGTGTCGTCCGCGAGTCTTGATAGGAAAAGTCGCCGTGGAGACGTTATATTATCGACTGCGCTAGTTAAGTTATATGATTCAAACAATCGCGAACATATCGGACGCGCTTGTTTGGATTCTGGTAGCACATCCAGTCTATTGTCGGAGAAAATGTTTCGTCAGTTAAATCTGCCTTATAATCGTATAGATCAATCTGTACTCGGTATTAATAATGCAACGACACATATTAATAAAATGTGCCAGTTGAGTTTGAAATCGTTAAATGAAAAATTTGTGCGTAAAATAAATTGTTTTGTTTTGCCTTCGTTGACGGACAACGTTCCGTCTCGCACAGTTGACATTTCAAACCTTAATATACCTACTAACGTTTGCTTAGCGGATCCTCATTTTTATACGCCTGCGTCAGTTGATATAATATTAGGCGCTGATATATTTTGGGATATTGTAGGAACGCAAAGAATTAAATTAGGAGTTGATAAGCCTATCCTTTGCGACACTAGGTTAGGGTGGATAGTTTCTGGTCCGATGAATAACTCATCATATCAACCCAACCCTATTCAATGTAATTATGTAAATGGTAATCCGACAAGTGATATTTTTAATCAAAATGTACAGAATCAGTTAACTCGGTTTTGGAATTTAGAAGAAGTGAACAATATAAAGTCTTCTAGTTATTCTCCGGAACAGAAATTATGCGAAGAGCATTTTGTAAAAAATACTACTCGCTTAAAAGACGGTCGCTTCTGTGTGAGAATTCCACTAAAGGAGGATCCAAGTGTTTTAGGCGATTCCTTGCAACGAGCTAAGCAATGTTTTCTGTCTTTAGAACGTCGGCTTCTAAAACAACCGAAACTTTATGAAATGTATCGAGAGTTTATATCGGAGTACCAGTCGTTAGGTCACATGTCAGAATGTGAGCTTAAGTCGGATAATAATGCACATTTTATCCCACATCACGGGGTGCTACGCGAGAGCAGCACAACCACGAAATTAAGAGCGGTATTTAATGCAAGTTCTCCTACCACCAGTACTCAGGTAAGTCTGAACAGCATTCAGATGGTAGGTCCGACAGTACAGGACGATCTATTGTCCATTCTTCTGCGATTTAGGCAACACAAGTACGTTATTTTAGCTGATGTGGAGAAGATGTACCGGCAGATACTCGTGCATCCCGATGACAGGTATTTACAGCGAATAATATGGCGCGATAACCCATCCCAACAGCTTAAGGCATTTGAGCTAAATACAGTTACCTACGGTACCGCAAGCGCACCTTTCCTTGCTACCAGATGCCTTAACCAGCTAGGACTCGAATGTGATGACACTCAGATCGCTGAAATTATTCTTCATGATTTTTATGTTGACGATCTGTTGAGTGGCGGGGATGATTTAAACGTAGTGCGGGACATTCGTAGTAAAGTGACGGCTACCCTCGCCTCCGCTCAATTTCCACTCAGGAAATGGAAGTCTAATGAGTCTCAATTAGTGTCAGAATTCAGTGGGTCTACGCATGATTTAAATATAGGTGGTAGTGAACCAAGTAAAACTTTAGGTTTAGGATGGCAGCCAGAATCTGATAAGCTGTATTTTCCGATTGAAAAACACGATTCTTCAAACTCAGAAAGTACATCAATGCCAACTGCAAATTCGAAACGTGAAATACTTTCGGTAATTTCTCAAATTTTTGATCCATTGGGTCTAGTATCCCCAGTTGTTATTAAATTTAAAATTTTCCTGCAAACATTATGGTTGCAAAATTTATCTTGGGATGACCCGTTGCCACCAGAGATTCAAAGGTCCTGGTTGGAGTTAATTGAAAATATTAATGTTTTATCAAATGTACGTGTACCACGTCGAGCGATGTTGGATAATGTGCGGCTGGAATTTCACGTATTTTCGGACGCGTCTGAAAAGGCTTACGGCGCGTGTTTGTATGTCCGTAGCGTTGATTCTTGTGGCAATGTTTTTGTTAGGCTTCTTTTAGCAAAAAGCAGAGTTGCGCCTATTAAAGCCACAACAATCCCTAGACTTGAGCTATGTGGTGCTCAAGTTGCTGCCAAATTGTATGAAAAGGCTATTAGTTCATTAAGAGTCAAGGTAGGGTGTACTATTTTTTGGACTGACTCCACCATTGTGTTAGGTTGGCTTAAGATGTTGCCCAGTAAGTTACACACATTTGTTCGTAATCGTGTCGGAGATATTTTAGAAAAAACCGGCGATTGCGTTTGGCGACATGTTCCTACTGAACAAAACCCTGCGGATTATGTATCACGCGGTATCAATGCTGATACAATTCAGTCTCTTGATTTATGGTGGTCTGGACCAGAATATTTAAAGGAATCAAGTAGCAATTGGCCTCCAATGATAGTAAGTTCCGATTCGCTACCTGAAACGCGTATTGAAGTATCATGCTTAGTTAAAACTGATAGTCCTCCAGATTTTATTCAATTTGATCGTTTTTCAAATTTTAACAGACTCAGACGGGCTATAGCGTATGTGTTACGTTTTGTAGAAGCATGCAAGGGACGACGTGCGACAACTAGTTTTCTAACAGAAGCTGAATTAAATTATTCATTGAACATCATAATTCAAACTTCTCAAAAGGAATCATTTCCTGAATATGATACGTTGCTTCAAAAGAAACCCTTACCTGCGAAGAGTTGCTTGTTAAAATTTAACGTGTTTCTGGATGAGAATAATTTAATGCGTGTCGGCGGTCGTATTAGAAATTCAGAATTTTCGTATGACAAAAAACATCCTTTATTATTACAGTCCACTCATCGATTTACACAATTATTATTTAAATACGAACATACGAAACTCTGTCATGCTGGGCCACAATTATTGTTAGCTTCAATAAGAGAGGTTTACTGGCCAATCGGTGGCCGTAATTTAGCAAGAGCATCTTATCGCAATTGCATTAAATGCACTCGAATGAAAGGAAATGTTGTAGCTCCAATTATGGGTGACTTACCACAGCGGCGGCTCGCTCCTGGTGGTTTCCCCTTTGAAACCGTTGGAGTTGACTATGCGGGTCCTATAGCTTCCGCCAGTCGTCAAGGTCGTGGTTGCCGCATCGTTAAGGTCTATATAGCCATTTTTATATGCTTCACTACCAAAGCCATACATTTGGAATTGGTAGGTGACTTAACTAGTAATTGTTTCATTTTAGCTTTGCGAAAATTTGTAGCGCGCCGCGGAAAACCCCTCCATATTTACTCCGATAATGGAAAATCGTTTGTTGGAGCGTACAATGATCTAGCCAAATTCCTTCAACAAAATTCTGACTCACTATCCAGTGATCTCATAAATGAAGGTGTGCATTTTCATTTTATTCCCGCATATTCACCAAATTTTGGTGGACTATGGGAGGCGGGTGTTAAATCTACTAAATTTCATTTGTTAAGAGTGCTAGGCAACTGTCATTTAACTTATGAAGAATTGTATACAACTTTAACGCAAATAGAGGCGATTTTAAACTCTCGACCACTCACTCCGTTATCGTCACATCCAGAAGATTTGACCCCACTGACCCCCGGCCATTTTTTGATTGGACGTCCGATGACAGCCATTCCTACTGAGGACTATCAAGGACTGAAACCGGAGACTCATCTTACGAGATACCAACGAATTGAGCAACTCCGTCAACATTTTTGGGCACGATGGAGCAAAGAATATATTTCTGAACTTCAAACACGTACTAAATGGCAGACTTCATCCAAACCGCTGGAAGTCAACTCGTTGGTCCTTATAAAGGAAGATAATATGCCACCGTTAAAGTGGAAGCTGGGTCGTGTAGTTGCCCTTTTTCCTGGCCTGGATGGGATCGCTCGCGTTGCAGAGATCCGGACAGCCAACGGGATAGTGAAGAGGTCCTTCAGTAAAATATGTCCACTCCCGATAACTGATAAGTGCGTAATTTGAACTGCGGTTGAATGCAGGCCTTCAACGCCCGGGGGCATGTTTGCGCCTGAAGTTAAAAATAAGCAATGGCGCAAAGCCGCGTCATTTTCTATTTCACAGTAAAATAAAAAGCGAACTGTCATATTGTCACTTCATATTGTAACTTCATCTTGTGAATATACTCGTACTCTTAATTGTTGTTTTCTTTATTTAATTTCACCGATAAAGACTAGAGAAGTGGTAAATACACTAACAAGGTGAAAATATGTTTTTTGTGTTGTTAAAAATGTAATAAATCTAGTGTAGCAATAGTAGTTTGATTTCGAGATGTGATTCATGATTTATTATTTATTATCTATATATATATATATATAAAAATGAAACCCGTTTTCCTTGGTCACGGCATCACGCGTGAACGGGTGGACCGATTTCGATAATTCTTTTTTTATTATATTCCTTGAAGTACGAGGATGGTTCTTATGTAGAGAAAACATAAATATGTACCACGGGCGAAGCCGGGGCGTACCGCTAGTTTGATATAAAAAGACATTTTAAATTTCCCATTAATTAATACATTGTTATAAAAAAGTACATATAGATAATATTATTTTTGAAGATACTTTTACATTTTGAATAGTATTTTCAATAATAAAGATATTTCAGATTTTAGTATGTAAAAAAATTATGAAATGTTTGTGCCTTAAAAAATAAAGATAGGTCTATATTGATTACAGGAGAGAGTTTTCTTCGCGTTTTTCGACTAATCTCCAAGGAATTAATATTCATGAAATATAAAGCAAGAGGAACTTCATCTAATATTTATTTAAATTCATTTATAAAAGTGAAATTTTTTTGGAGATTGATGGACAGATTTATTCCTTTCTGCAAAAAAGCTGTTTGGATCTAAATTTATATAAAAATTGGCAGAAAATACTACGCGAGTGACGCCGTGGGTTCCAGAATTGTTTTGTATGATTATAATAATTATTGTTGTATATGATAATGACGTTAATAAAAGCCTCTTCTATATTTTATATAGACTACAATTACATGCATTCTCATATGATAATATTTAAAAGAAAGTCGTGTTAGTTACAATATTATCGGTTTATTGGATTTCTCTAATTTATTAGGATAGTGTTAGTATCAGGCGCTAATAAAAAAAAAAGACGTGTGGCACTCGGGGACTGCCGCGGTAAAGCTATTGCATAGCATGCCTTCAAGCCACACCTCCGTGCCCGTCGGAGTGGGGAGCGTGAGGTTTTTTCGTTACGGAATTTCTCGATTCGATCCCCGCGCTCAAGGCCCGCGATAGAAGCTATGCAATAGCTTAAAAATATTCAAGCGTAGAGTGAACAGGTACCTTTAAGGTAAGCGCGTTCTATCTTAGACCACATCTCAGCTTAACATCAGGCGAGATTGTGGTCAAGCGCTTCCCTATTCTCAATAAAAAAATAATTAATAAATGTGCTTACAAACATTATTCAGGTGCTGTAGCTCAGTATCTATAGATGTAAGATCTCATAAGAACATCCATACGATGTCATCATAAAATCATCACTCAATTCACATTAGCTCAACGAAAAGCGTGTAACGTATTTAAGAAATGTGAGACTATTGCCCAAAGCAAACTTCGTGACATGATTGATGAACGTCTCAGATATAATATTGTAAAGGATTGCGAATATAGGCCATCTTCCTTTGCTGTTAGAGTGATTTTTTGGAAGCTTTGAATCGTTTTTCTTTATGCTTTTTTATTTTGGAGGATATTTTTTATGATCATAATATTTAATATTGTCGTTTTGAATCAGTCATAATATTAGAAATTACCTACTTTAGGCATATAAATTTATAAAGACTACTACTACTTCAGGCTTCTCATTACTCCAATGTACATACTGCAGCGACTTAATACCTGCACGTATTGACTGTATATTTTCACGTAGGTAGATTAAGCACACGTTTCACCGATGAGTTAAGATTGTAACAAGCACGTAGTAACATAGTATATAAGTCATATTGTACCCAAAATAAAACATACCACTATACTAGTTGTAATCACGACTGTAGGTACATGTGCGAGTACATTGTATGTGTGTATCCAGGCTACAAACTAACTCTATACGAAATTTCCTTCAGGTTCGATGAGATACTCGTAGTTATGGCTAATCAAATAATCAGTACGTATATTCCAAGCTCATACATTTTTATTAGTAAAATAGGATAGGATAGGAAGTAAGATAAGATATAGTTTTCGTTGATAAGAATAATATGTAAGAGCATATAAATCAAACAATGGCATGAATGGAATTGTTTAATGCTTGGTTTTGAGAGTATCTATTATACATTTACAAATTAAAGTTTAACGGAAAAATTGGGTTGATAAATCGCGTTAAAAATCAGTTAAGTCTTGCTAAATATCATGAATGTTAAATATTTTAATAATACTCATAATACACTTACTCAATAAAACACACATTAATAAATATATTCTCAATATCTGGCTTTGAAATGACCGAGATTAAAATTTTTGGCCGACGGCCAGATCCCTGGGGAAATAGTTCTGACCATTGTGCGGGCCTAATACTTCAATACAGACAGCTTTGGATATTATAATTTTATGAATTTTGTGAATTTCGTGAGGTTATTGAGAGCACCTGGCTTGTTTTGTTTTACATGGATTTTACTAAGGATAGAGATATCTAAAATCTACATATTATCTTCGAATCTAAAGGGTAATTTAAGTTAAAGGGTTTTTTTTTTATAATAAATAGGTAGACGTTTGACCGCTATCCTGCCTGATGTAAAGCAGTGATGCGACTATTTAGGAGCACGTCTACCCAGAAGAAGCCTATTCACTCTGGACTTGAAGAGCTGGATATTGTAGTCCACGGGAAACACCGACGATGGAAGAGAATTCCATTCCTTCGCAGTTCGGATGAAAAAAGAATTAGCATAACGCTGCGTACGTACATGAGGAGGTAATATAATCTAAGAGCCCTTAAGCATCATTCTCTAACTCTATCTTTAATGATTGACACTTTTTGTATCTTTGATTTTCTTTTCATTTTCACATATAATATTAATATGCGTTAACATGCATCGATATTCGATATAACTATCGAATTCTTGTATTTCTGACAATTCCTTAATCTTTAAAATTCTGATTACATCTATTAATTTCATAGAAAAGTTGATTTCTACTAGAATTAAATTATATCTATTTAGTAGTCTTGAAACTTGCTCAAGAAGCTGTAAATTGATTGACTCATTGTATACAGGTTGATTACTTGTTATTCAAGTTGTTAGTTTCATATTTAATGTGAAACTTAATCTTAATATTCTAGCTAGTCGTATCTCAATCCCAATGTTAATTAGGTACTAAATCATAATATAAACGTGAAAATTTGCAAGGTTAGTTGGATGTTTCATACGCTTTCGCTTGAGAACTGCTAATACAATTTGAATGAAATTCGGCACAGAGGCTTGATTAGTATTTACTATTTAGTAGTTAAAAGTTACATCTTTAACGAGTAACAAAATATAAGATATATTATTATCCCGAGTCAATCCGGGACGATTAGTTCACTATAATTTACACTACGTTCTTATTGTAGCAAAATAAGAAGATTCTTCTCGATTCCGGTAATGTTCTAACGTCTTTCCATATTATGTGTTTTCTAAGGGACAGTGTCAGGAATTTGGTTGAACTGTGTAAATGGGTTTGACCCTTATTATAGACTGAGTAATGCTGGCAAAATGAGTAAGAAGTAAATTTGCACTTCTGATATATTCAGGAAGGGCTAGCTGATATTGTGGTTAAATGTGATTATTTATTGAGTTAATCGAAAAATTTGTTCCATATGGTTTATATTATTCAAATAACTCACATAGAATTGACACTTATAAAATACAGTCTCTCAGTTTAAGTACAGTTTTGGGTTTTTAATAAATAATTAATGTCGTAATTTTATGTATGGTTGGATTACCCGAGGTTTGAAGAACGCCTCCTCATCAACTTTCATGTGGGTTTTACCGTATCACAATAGAACATATTAATCTACACTGTTATACAAAAACAATGACATATATTTTGTCGCTTTAGTAAAGAGAAACAAAATAAAATAGTTACGAACGAAATATATTAGAAGGTAGATTATATCCAGCGGCTACGCTTAGGTATGACCCCAAATTCTATCCCTGCCCTAAAAACTATATTGATCCCGTTATCTCACAAAAGAAGGATAAACTTTACCAAAAACACTTTCATCATATTTGCTATTACTTATACTTATCTAAAGTTTCAAATCTATACTAATATTATAAAGCTGAAGAGTTTGTTTGTTTGTTTGTTTGAACGCGCTAATCTCGGGAACTATTGGTCCGATTTGAAAAATTCTTTCGGTGTTAGATAGCCCATTTATCGAGGAAGGTTATAGGCTATATATCATCACGCTACGACCAACAGGAGTGGAGCCACTGGGGTGAAACCGCGCGGAGCAGCTAGTAATAAATAAATGTTCATCATTCCGTTTTATTCGAGGATCCATTGAAAGTTCGTCTTACACGAGATCTCATAGGTGAGATAAGTCACTTAAACTTTAAATAGGCTTAAAGTGGATATTTATTATCTAAGGATTTCCTGATTAGTTTTTAATCTTATTATATTGTGAATGTTTGTTTATTAGGTCTTCATTTCTGGATGTTGTAATGTTGTAATTGAGCTGTATTGTGAATTAATATTAATCTTTTTAATTTAAGTTTTTAATCTTTACTTGCTACGAGGGCCAGATATAATAAAATATATTTATTATATTGATATTAATTAATAAATATTGTTAAAAAAGTATTGCTTATACAGCAAGTTAAACAGAGGTTGTAAACAATTTACATTATAAAATACGCCTAAAGGCATTAAAAATAATGTAATAGTATCGTATAGCTTTATACCTGTTTTCCCCGAGGGAGAGGGCAAAGTATGCATGCATTCCATTAGTTATATTGCAGAACTTGTAGAAAGCTATCGTAATCTGAGGAAACTTCCAGTAGTCATGTTGCATGTAGCTACTAAAAACATTTAAAGGCCTTTATATCTATCATATAAAGGCCAGGCATTATTAATCAGTTTTATTTTATTTTGATTGCGTATTATTTTTTATTTGTATGTTTGGTTTCTAGTAAACGATAATTAATTATTTTAATTAATGTCTGCTTATAAATATTGTATGTGAACTAACATTACGATAGTGTAGAAATGGCCACTAACTAATAAATAATAATTGCAGTCGAAATGTTTTAAGCAATAATTATAACCTTAATAATTTAAATTAAAATGCTAAATGCAATTTTAAATTTTTACTTTGTATACTAGGCTACAAATTACCCCTTTTGACACCAAACACACAAAGAAATTAGAAAATCCAACGCGAATTATTAATAGTTCCGTTCCATTCACTCTTCCCCCCGGACCGCTACGCGAAGTAGACGTGCTTAAATAATCAGTGCCAGTTTTTATTAAAAAAATATTTAAAATAGTAATTCATAAAATCTAAAGTAAAAAATAGGATTGCATAAGTTTATAGAAGTTCTTTCTGTGCAAAGTGAACGATCTCTTCTTCGTCTGAACGCCTGGTACGTGGTCATTCCCACTTGTTGAGCTCCGCCTCGTGCTCCGCCCAATTGTTACCTGCGCGCGCGCCGCCCTCAACGATACCCAACCAATCGCATCCGCCCCGCTGGTTGACGGCTTCCCACTGGTGAGTGGAATCCACGAATAACTTACATTGAATCCTGTGCGCCTAGTACCGGTGATCTAACTTACCTCATCTGCTCGGATTACTTGTTTTCGATTTATCTAAATTATCGTTAACATGCAACGTACTCCGCCTAAGACAACAGAGGGCGCTGCGACCACAACGTCTATTCCTCGATCTAAGCGACAGCGTCCTAGTAATTCTCCAGTGCAGCATCTCGATAAACAAGACGAAATGATGTCTATGATTGCGCAAGTTCTCGCTGAAATTTCTGAAATACGTAAAACTAACGTGGAATTGAAAACCTCTCTGGAATTTGTATCACGCCAATACGACGACTTAACCATTAAAATTATAACTTTAGAAAATGAACATAAATCGGATCGCGCATACATAAAATCACTTGAATCTAAAATCGAAGGTTTGCAGCGTAACACCCGCTTAACTTGCGTAGAGATACGTAATGTCCCGACAAATGAAAAGGAGAACAAAACTGACCTACTCCATATGGTGCAGTGTCTTAATACTAACCTTGAATATAAAATAGATTCAAGTCAAATTCGCGATGTTTATCGCTCAAAAAGCAAATCTGGAACGAAGCCAATTATCCTCGAGTTCTCCACTGTACTTAACCGAGATCAATTTCTAATGTCAGCGAAAAAATACAACAAGAACAATAGTAGTGATAGGATAAACTCATCACTTCTTGGATTGAAGGGACCTAAAACACAAATATATATATCAGAAAGTTTAATTCCGCAAACAAAAAAGCTATTTATGAGAACCAAGGATATAGCCAAACAAAAAAGCTTTAAATATTGTTGGACCTCGCATGGATATATTTACATAAGAAAAAATGATGGTAGCCCCCTCATTCGAATAAACACTGAAGAAGATTTGCTTAAGATAAATAAAGATTGACTATATTTAGATAGAATGCGTAATTTCATAAGACTATTTCACAAACATAATTTTGAATCAGACTTAACTTGTATATTCTGCAAATCCATTAGAATTGTATTGTTATTGCTCTTTAATCTACACATAAGCTTAAAATTTAAATTGTATAAATCGTTTTTTGTCTGTATTAATGTTTATAAAAAAAAAAATATTTATATTTAATTGAATGTTTGATGGTAATACACCTGAATATTGTTTACATATTATATTTAAATGTAATATGTTTCTTCTGTAAAATGTTAAACGTCAACACTAGATCCTACACAAATTATTATTATACTTTATACTACTCATTAAAACACTACACAATTGTCAAAGCTCAAACAAATATTCAAACACAAAAGTGTGGTCTGCTTTCAATATACTTTTCAATTAATAAGATTTTATTGAAGCCAAGTTTCAATGTTAATATTATATCAAATATATTATTGCCACGTTCATTGCCACTTATCCTTAGTAATTCATACTTTGTGAAAAATATTTACTACCTTTTTGAGTCTGCGTCTATTTCAAGGATTTTGGGTCAAAAAACCACGATAATAGAAAACCAAGCCTTGCTAGTGCGACGAATACTTTTCCTTTTAAAAAATTAATATGGCCATTCACACAAACGAACTTAATCTAGATTTAGATAACTTTACTGTCTCTAATGCAACGATATGTAACACCGAAAGCGTTCGTGATATTGTCAAAACGGAGACATGCAAACTCTCCATTTTAACACAAAATATTCGAAGTATATTAAAAAATTTACCTCAATTTGAATTATTGTTAGATCAAATTAATATTGATATAGACATAATCGTACTCACGGAATGTTGGCTAAAACAGCTGCCAAGCATACCAGCGCTATATGGATATAATTCCTATGCCACTAAACATTGTCCATCACAAAATGAAGGTGTTGTTGTTTATTTACGTAAAACGTTAGCTGGAGCCACTGTTTCCGAAAGCACATTACATGACGCTAACAGTTTGGTTGTTAAATTGAACAAAAGCACAGCAATAATCGCCATATACCGGTCACCAGCGACCCGTTTAATTGATAAATTTTTGGAATCACTTAGTAATCTGATGTCTTCGCTAACATCTTTTGGGAATATAGTTGTTATTGGTGACATAAATATTAATATAGCCGAGACCAGCGCCGATCCCAGGATGGATGATTACCTAAATACCTTGGCTATCCATGGGCTGTTACCTGCTCATAGGTATGCTATTCGGGCTAACAACTCTCTCAATCATGTCTTACTAAAATCTGACCTGCCATGTAATACGGTAGTTATTAACTCTTCGGTTACAGATCACGCTGCTGTTTTATTGTGGATGGAAAAACTAAAAATTAACAAAACCAAGGCTGTAACTGTCACCAGGATAGATTATAATAATGTATTAGATCAAATTAAATCAAAAAACTTTACCGATATCCTTCAGTTAACAGATGTAAATATTGCCTCCGAATCGCTTACCAGATTTTTGCAAAATGTAATCCAAAGCAATGTGATATACAAAGTAATCTCCAGAAATTTTGTACCAAGAAAACCATGGATTACACCGGGACTTTTGCGCTGTATAAGAACGAGAGATAGAATGCATTTGAAACTTAAGAAACAACCTGGTAACCTATCTCTGCAAATAATCTATTGTCGCTACAGAAATTTCTGTGGTAATCTTTAAAAAAAAGTAAAGCATGCATATGAAAAAGCTGAATTAGGTAAATGTAAGAAGAACGACAAGCAAACTTGGAAGCTGATAAAGGAATTCACAAATATGACAACATCTAAAACTGACAACTTAGAACTCTTAACGCAAAATCAAAATATTAATGACATAAATAATTTTTTTGTTAACGTAGGTAAGAACATGGCGGAAAATATCGTACAGGATGTAAACGTAAAAGTAAACGACCCACAGTGTAATAACTATCAAACACCCCGCGATTCTATGGGTCTAAGAGAGACTGATATATATGAATTAAGTGATATAATAAATAGCATAAAAACTGAATGTGCTACAGGTTATGATAACATACCTTCTAAAATCTTCAAACTTTGTAAAGAATCTCTCATGCCAGTCCTTGCGATCTGGAGTTTTTCCAGAATTATTCAAAATTGCCCAAATTCATCCGATTCATAAAGCTGGAGACTCAGATCGAATTGATAATTACCGCCCAATATCTATATTACCAACAATGTCAAAAATCTTAGAAAAAGTTATTTATTTTTTGGCTTTCCAGTTTTCTTCACAAAACTAAATTCTTTTCCAACCACCAGTATGGTTTTCTTAGGGGTAAGTCCACAAATGATGCTGTAAATGACTTAACCAACCATATTATGGGTAATCTTGATAGCAAAAAATACTGTATTGGTATATTTTTGGACTTGGCTAAAGCCTTTGACACCGTGTCCATACCGATACTCCTGAAGAAACTGGAGAGAGCTGGTGTCAGAGGTTTGGCACTACAACTATTAAAAAGTTATCTTACGGACAGAAAACAGGTTATCAAAATCGGACATATAACTAGCTCTGAATGTGCGATTACCTATGGTGTGCCCCAGGGTAGCGTACTAGGCCCTACATTATTCTTAGTGTATATTAATGATCTCTGTAATATATCTCTGTCCAATGGTCGTGTGGTGACTTTCGCTGATGATACGGCCCTGGTTTTTAGTGGCAGTGACTGGACGACAGCTAAACAATCAGCAGAAGCTGGCCTTTCAAGAGTTATGGCATGGCTAAATGAAAATGTTCTAACATTAAACTTAGATAAAACCAAATTTTTAACGTTTTCTTTATACAAGTCTTCTCAGCCAAAGGACCTCACCATCACAGCACATACGTGTAAAACCATCGGTAATAAAGCATGTAAATGCAGACATTTATCACGCACTGTCACCGTTAAATATCTAGGTGTACATTTGGACAATCAGCTCAACTGGAAGCACCATATTCAACTACTGTCGTCTCGTATTCGAAAACTTATGATCATATTTAAAAAGCTTCGCTCAATTGCTGATCAAGATGTTTTAAAAAAAGTTTACTTTGCGATATGCCAATCGGTACTTTCTTATTGCATTCAATCGTGGGGTGGGGCATCTAAAACACGAATGCTGAAAGTCGAAAGAGCACAGAGAGCAGTATTGAAAGTAATGATGTCAAAACCTATCTATTATCCCACTACAACTCTTTATAACGAGTGCAAAGTTCTTTCCATTAGGAAGCTTTTCATCAGCTTAAACTGTATTGTTGCCACTCACACGCAGACGAACTGGAAGGAATTAAGCAGTGTAAGGAGGCGTAAGGACAGAATTATTAACTTGCCGTTTGTACACACCGCAGCTGCTAAACGTTTCCACGGTTTCTTAGGTCCACTTCTTTACAACAAAATCAATAAAATCTTAAACATTCGCAATTTGACATTAACTGAACTGAAAAACAAACTAACAAACTTATTACTTACCTTCTCTTACGGGGAAACTGAAGATTTTCTGAAAGCGCAAGTATAACACTTTAAAATAACCGCATATCATAATTTTATTAATCACACATACACACACACACACACACACACACACACAAACACACACACGCACACACTCGCACTCGCACTCACACTCAAATACTCATACACACACATTGCATGCCTGAAATTTGAATGTTTTTAATTCCGGTCTTTGTACTTTTTTATTTTTTGTTTTTGTACATTTTTTATATATTTATAGTGTAGTGATATTTAAATTTGTATAGACTATAGTACAATACTGGCTATGGCTAAGTCTAATGTGGAAGGCGTCGGTCGTCTCTAGCACAGGTTTATACCTAGTTGAGGCAATCGTCGAGTTTGTATTATTTTATGTCACTGTATTGGTACTCAATAAATGATTTTTATTTTTATTTATTTTGTTCGATGTATTGGATTTCTCTCTAGGTATTCCGTATAAAATTGCACACCGTTCGCTAAAAATAAAATATCGCTAACAGAATCTTTTTAGAAGCTTACGTGGCTCATTTCATTTCAATCCTTTTTACTCGAACCTTTGTCGTGCTTTTATGTTCCAATGTTTTTGAGTCGGATTGTGTGCAGGATCTTATTTCATGCGATTGAAGGATAGTGGCTTGAAAGTGTCTCTGTTGAACGATATTGAAATCTATAAAGTGTCTCTGCTGAGCTATATGTATGAGATGTTTTTTTTCTTGAAAATTCGATGTACTTGTGCAGAAAAATAGTAGAATATTTTATTTAAATTCTTGCCGAGCTAGACTGATGACGTAACTAAACCGAAAATTTCTGCAAGTGCAGTAAATATATACGTACAGCTGCAAACATGAGCTACTTTTATCGCTGTGTATAAAATGTATTTGTACCTACCATTTATTTCTTCCTTGACTAAAAATAAAGTTTCTAAGCTGTATGTTATAATGAATTGTATTTGCGCAGAGGAGTTCAGTTATAATCATCCTTTTACAACAAGCTCTAACTCGATATGAGTTAGAGCCTAACTTAGCACCACACGATATTTAAAAGCTTAATTCAGAAGTGGTACGCAGATTTTGACCATACCATGAATCGCCAAAGGCACATAAAGCACTACGGAGCATTAGCATATCATAAGGCCTTTGAAACCTCTAAACTCCAAGTCTATTACCGTAATTCTCGTTCAAAGCACGCATTTTAATCCTGCCCTGTAGGGGTTACAATGGTTTGGCACCATTTAACAAGCAATTTATTGGCCGTGTTTGGTTTTGAGCGTGGTACACCGGAATATATCGAGATTGGAACTGTGGTGATACTGGAGGTAATAATTTAGGTTTTAGGTTATTTTTGTTGCTAAATTTAATTCCCTACATTCAAAGTATGAACTATGAAATAAAAAGTTATTAAGTAGGATCTTATGGCAAAAAGAGTTGAAACATATAGGACATAATAATAACGTCATAAGGGCGTCATTAACATGACGACTAGTATAAAAACTAGTTAAATACAATATTAGAATAGTGTATAATGTTTCGATGTTTTCATAAGCCACAAATATCCTACCTACTTATACGAAATAAATTGAAAAAAAAAATTCTTCTTTACTATATTTGTATACTACAATTCATTAATCAACTCATTCCCTTAAATGAAAAATTGCTCGTCCTGTTAGTTTACATTTTAATATTGCCGTTTCCCGTACCGTTAAGATGTACCGAATCATCGTGTTTAATTTGACATAGTTGCAGGTGTCAAACTAGCATGTACGGAATACACATATTACGAAGGTTTACAAGATATTGCAGCGATGACGTAGTTCACACGTACCAAATATCTCGATCCCATAGTGATTAATATTCGAAGCTCGTTGATATGCAATAGCAATTCCCGTCGCCACCTGAGTGCAATTTAGAATGAGAATGAATGCTGATCATAAAGATGTAACCTAATTCTGCCGTAGTATAGCGTCTTAAAGCAGTACTATTTCTTTTGTGGAAAAACAGCGCTGTAGGTCGCCTAATGCAATCAACTTTACTAAACTGGAAATATTACTGCAAAAAATAAATATTATCATGGTGACCCGCCTTGCTCTAAACCAATGTTATTTTGCTACTGTTGAATCTACAATGAATTAAAAAAAAATCTTGTTTTAACGAAATATTTGTTGATAGTTTTCGCAGAAAAGTTATGAATTTTTGACATAGTATGGGAAAAACGGACACCCTTTTAGACATTGTCAAGGGTAAAGGTACTGGACGTCCTTTTTAACATTTATGAAGCTATGAAAATTTAAAATAGAAAAAAAAATATGAAGCTGTATGTAGGTACATAGTATGCTAAGATGTGGCCTAAGGTAGAGCCCTTTAATAAAATTAATTTCTAGTTAATATTAAACCTATCTTTACTAATGTTACAAAAAAGAAAAGTATTGTTTATTTGTATTATATAAACTTTGAAAGTACTAGACCGATTCGGAACATCATTTCACTAGTAGAAAGACATTATTCTTGAAAGACGTGGCCTCTTTACTCCTTGTTTTTCCTGTAACGGAGAATAAAAATAATATTACGTAGTAACTATTTAATAATAGTGACAAACATAACTATTTCATATAATATTATTGCTATCCGTGTGGGTGAGAATTTGCTTATTGCCTGCAGCGTGCGTTGGATTGATCCAGTCCATTTGCGTATTGTGTGCTAATTGATATTAAGTTACAAGTACATTTATGATTGATGGTGGGTGTAGGAGCGTGTTGTTTAGCAGTAAATGAGCTTTTTTGTGAACCTTGTTTTTATTCAAATTCAAATAATTTATTGCTAACCAATACATTTTTACATATTAGCAACCTTATGCAGGTATTGCAATACAATCATAATATTATATTTTATATATTATATTTTATATATATTCTACTTATAGAATTGATTACTATCTCAAATAAATAGAATTATTTCAAAATGTTATAGGTACCGAAATGGTATGACTAAAGAAAAATAATGTTACAACGAACATTTGTATCTTTATGGTTAAAATAAAAAGATAAAAAATTAAAACATCTCTCTGAATAAGCTCCTTCAGAGGACGCTATATTGAATCTAGTGTAGTAGACTGGGTACGATTGAAACAAAGGACGGTTGAAGCAACACGAATATCTCGCAAAAAAAAAGTATTATATTATAGTACTTACACTACCCTAAGGAGTGTAAGTCCTAATATCCTGTAAGGAGTGAAATAACAAAGCACAACTAAAATGTGACGTATTAGTTAAATTACATACAACCAGGTTTATAATCATAAATCTCCTATTGAAGTGAAACTTCATCGCGTCACAGCAATACCGTCACGTCATGGACTAAGGCGACGATTTTGGTAACCTTTCATCTAGCCAATGATGTTTCACTTCTGACGCGTGTGCTCGGCACACACGCTCTTTTTTGCTTTGTCATAATCTCCCAGAGAGATAGAGCAGCTGTAAGTCTTATCTAATTCCTCATTAAATTTTCGGGGTAGTGTAGTACCCATTAGAAGAAAATCTTTAAACTGCCTGATTTATACTTTCTCTAGCTACTTTTCGAATTAAAATCGCCCTTTACTTCAAAACTGGGTATAAAAGAAACTCATACTGTAATCATACGTTTCCCCGTACCAATATAATAATGGTTCTCTATTAGATTGAATATGGAATAATGGATATTATTTGCGTTATGGATTTTGTTTACCGCAATCTCGGTAATTTTAGTAACGAATCGTGCGTAAGATGAAATGTTTTGTATAAAAGATAGTATAGCTTATTGTACAATATTTTATTTAAGATTTTAATATATAAAAATGCTTGATTGATTTTAATGAAAATGATTGATTTTACGATTTATTTTCATTAGATTACAACATAATGTATGCTTTAAAACTTGTAAAAATGTATCATGTGTAGTTTCGTCTAACTATAACAATAGATGATAAAAGTTTTCAAGGGTACCTGTACTTTGTAGAGACATCTTATATTCAAATAATGAATTTATACAAAAAAATAATAATCTATACTAATATTATAAAGAGGAAAGGTTTGTAATTATGTGTGTATGTATGTATGGTTTTCACGCATAAACTATTCGATTTCAAAAATTCTTTCACCATTAGAAAGCTGCATCTTCACTGAAAAACATAGGCTATAAAACATGTAGGTACCACGGGCGAGACCGCTAGTTTGCAATAAAGAAGAAATAAAATACCTAAATGCTAATAGGGTGTTTCATTAAAAGCCAAAGTCACAATGGCCACTGCAACAAAATAAACGCAAGAAAACCTCGAAGAGTTGACCAAAAATTTGCAATTCATTAAAACAATGAAAAATATAATTAAACTGAAAATTTTGAGAGCGGCGTGATCTCGTTAAAATGTATTTTGGTGAGATGGTCGGAGGCTGGAGCATCATTATGGACTTCACTTGAAAAACATACGTTTTTACTTGTTTTACGTAAATTTTTGGGGAATTTGTTTTAAATATAATATTTTTTCGGGATAGTTAATAGTGTGATAGTTAAAATATTCGATTCTGTGTGTTGAAATCTTTTTAATGGGACAGTTCGGATTCATTTAAAAGGAAGAAGATTTTAATGATAATTAAAATATTATGTCACTCAGTATTAATTATATTTACTTGTTTTGTGCATTACCATTTTTTTGATTTTCTTTAGGCGCGTTGAGAGTAAAATTCCAAGGTCGCGTCATGGCAATGCCGTCACGTCATGGAGTAAGGCAACGATTATATTTGACTTGCCACAGAAGTTTCACTTCTGACAAAGCATTTTTATTATGAAATTCATACTTTATTAACAGTCTCGAGTCTAAGTTATCAATTCACATCATTAAGGTTAAACTTGAATTGAACGTAGAACGTATTTTAAAAGCGTTTACTTTTCAAATTTCAATGTTTATTTATCAATTTATAAATTGAACCTCATTTGAAGTCAGAATAATTTCTGAACCAATGAATATGTGCATAATCCATAAGAATTTCCACTGCACTTGCGAACGAGTTTACACGTCTAGAACTTTTAAACTCTAACTTGATTTAATTAGATAAAATTGTTAATATTTTGCAAGCTTGTTGAATGTTTTACCTTCTGAAGAAACTTATACTATTACCTATGCTTTAAATAAGTAATACATACATAATTTTAAGCAAATAAATACCTGCATTGGGATGTTATCCTTGCTAGTAAAGTTTCTATACAAAAAATAATTCTACTCTATTATTAGTATCTATAGTTATTTGGTAAATGGTCATATTATGAACAAGGCAATCTATAAAACACAACGAACAAGCAACCATGAACCCCATCTACCGATAATTATAAATGTGGGAAGCGTCTACCAAAAGTCGAATTTTAATTTCCCCCGCTATGCCTGGGAATTTCCTCACTCGACCCAGCGGCGCCACTTGTTCCTTTAGTGATGTTCGTAACGAAATATCGATATCGATGCAAAATATATTATTATTTCGCAAGAACAATATTTAACCGACTTCTAAAAAGGGTTGTTAAATTCGACCATGAAAAACATTTATATTAGATATTAGATAGATTGATAGATTTACTTCACAGTTATTTTGTAAGTTTAGGTTAGTGGACGATCGATCATTTTAAAAACAATGAATAATTAATATTAATCTGAATTATTATAAATATGCAGGATGAGGATTCTATATCCATAAATAAAATATAGATAAAAGCAGCACCGTTACAGTATAATCTACATTTTTATTTATTATAACAAAAGTACAAGAACAACGAGATATGTGCAGGTGGAAGTAATGTTAGAGATGTTATAATTAAAAGTAAAAAAGTATTAAAGTAAGTATTAAAAGTAAGTATTATATTGATGATATGATTGATGATGATCAATGATTTAATACAAAACATCTTCCTTTCCGATTGTTTCCATTCTATCGATACCACACCAACACAGCACATCCCTACTACGATATACTACAGATAAGGGAAAGTCAATCTTACCGCCTTCGATATTCAGTATTTACTTTGAAAATACGATTACAAAGTTTTCGTGCAATTTAAAAGCAATTTCGTGTCTATCTTAGTATTGATTGATGTATGTAATAAGATAAGTAGATTTTTAATACTGATCCTTCATATATTAATTTTGTGTAATGGATGCGAATTCCAAAATTGTTGAACATCGTGTTTCTTTTTATCTGTAAGTAGCTATGCCTCGGGTTTTTACCCGCATTGCCTCGCTCCTTTTGGTCTTAGTATATATAGATATTATATAGCCTTCCTCGATTAATTGGCTCTAACAGTGAAGTCATTTTTCAAATCGGACGCGTGGTTCCTGAGCTTAAAGTGCTCAAGCAAACAAGTTCTTCAGATTTATAATACTAGTATAGATTATAAAAAAGGGTCTGTGCTCTTTTTATATTTTTAATTACTAATATAATATTACGCTAAATGCTGCCTGGTATAGGAATAAAATTAAATATAATATCTATCTTGTAATACACTGCCTTCACAAACACATCAAGTCTTTTCTTCTGTGTTACTCAAGGTCTTTCACCCCCTTAATATTTTGTTTATAGATAATTCAGTTCCACATGCAACAGTTTAATAAAAAGTTAAATGAACAAAATTTATAGACTCATGACTTATTAACCACTGCGTTAAAAACCAACTCAGAGCTATAAAGTTTTCAAAGCATATTTCTGTAACCTTTCCAACATTAAGAGTAACTTTTACTTTATGAAAATTAAATTTTTGCGATGATAAGTCGTCCTGGAACTTTTTGTGTTATTTAAACCTGCCAGTTTTATGAACTTCTCGATGACTTTAAATTCGGTCCTTCGACGTTTTATGTTTTACATAATTACGACTTGTTTTAGTGACTTTCCAATGACTACTTAAATATGTTTTACAACCCAGAAAGTGTCTTGGGGTGTTTCTCCTGACTACCATGGAATTACAACAAAACATATTTTTATTATTATTACCTTATCTATAAAAATAAAAATGAAACCCGTTTTTCTTGGTCATGGCATCACGCGTGAACGGGTGGAACGATTTCGATAATTCTTTTTTCATTATATTCCTTGAAGTACGAGGATGGTTCTTATGTAGAGAAAACGTAAATATGAACCACGGGCGAAGCCGGGGCGGACCGCTAGTTTTGAATAAACACATGAAATATTTATAAATTAATTAAGGATACAAGTACCAATAGTTTCCATTTCCAATATTTAATATTTATGAGTTAGTTATCGAACCGCGTGGTATCCACAATAATAATGTTTACACATCGCCTTTTTACTGAATTATTTCCGAATATAATGAAGCAAAAGTGATACATTTTGTTTCAATTTTTACCAGCTGCTGTAGAGTAATTGCGTGACAAACGTTTATTAATTTTTATTCATTTCGTTTATTCACCAATACTTTACTTTACTTCACTTATAACAGTGATAACATATATACGATTTTTCCAAATATACCTAACTATTTTTTTTGTTGAATTTATATTTTTGGTTTTATGGCATTCAAATGCTTTATAAATATAAATTTATAAAGAATAGAAAAAATTCGATCACGAGGCGGGACTCGAACCCGCATCCTTCGCGCCATTCCGGGGCGGATGCCTCACCAACTCAGCCACTCGTGACCCGCCCGAGTGATCGAATTTATTCTATTCTTTCAGTTTTATGTGTCTGAAGGGACACACCGCGCGCCATCTATTGAGATGATTAACAACCATTTCAACCAATATGAAGCACTTTTCAGTGAATACAATATTGTAACGATGGAACACGACCTTTTTTTTTTTTTTTGTTGAATTTATATTTTTGGTTTTATGGCATTCAAATGCTTTATAAATATAAATTTATAAAGAATAGAAAAAATTCGATCACGAGGCGGGAGGGATTTATAAATTTATATATATATACCTAACTATACTAAATTTATACACAATGAATTAAAATAAGCAACACAATGGTCCCAACGTTCATTTTATTGCAAATAATTTGTCAAAACTAAATAGCGTAGCGTAGGTATCATTAAGGATATTGTTCCACGCAACATATAATTCACGACTGAAATCTTTTGTTCCAGATGGCGAGAAAACGATGGCGTAAATGGATATAACAAACGATACCTAAAAACCGTGAATTAGAAAGCATAATGGTAAAAGTGGGTTGGCCTATTGACCATTTGACTCAATAATTTGCCTATGAAAAAAAAAATGGAAACAGTGATGACCATAAACTTATAACTGTGGCTATTTATGTATATAAGGAACCATAGCAATAAAAGTGCTTTGACCATCTGCCAATAATTTGACCATGTACTTACAACTGTGAATAACAAACTATAGTGTTATAACTAATTTGACCATTAACTATTTTTGCCAAATAATAATTTTACCATGTCCTTACATCTGTGAATAACAAATTATAGTGGTAAAAGTGCTTAGACCTTAGAACCAATTACCAAGTAATTTGACCATGTACTTACAACTTTGAATAACAAACAATAGTGGTAAAAGTCCTTTAACCTTTTACCCAATACTTTAATCATGAACCTTCTTACAACAGTGAATTATAAACATTTAAATTAAATAATTAATGGTGGTAAAAGTGTAAATCTTTTGACCATTTTACCAAGTAATTTGACCATGAAGTTAAGTGTGAGTGCGTACCGCGCGCACGCATCGGCTCACAAGAAGATCCTCACTTCGTCATACCAGCAACACTATGGGAGTACCGCGGCGCCGCCCGCTTGCAATACCTTGCCGAATTTCACTCCTCAAGTAAGTGGCTTAGATGTGGGTTTGGAGTTATTTTCTATTCTCTCTCTCTCTCTTCAGGCTTTCTCCGTCCAGTGCTGGACATAGGCCTCTTTTAAGGCACGCCATTTTCTCTATCTTAACATGTATTTTGTAGGGAAATACTTGGAAACAACAAAATATTTATTTCGACAGATATACATATAGGTAAGTAGGTACTAGGTATTATGTTATTGATTTTCTTCATATTCTAAACTAATGCTTGAAGGGAATCATGTATGTATGTTTCATGTAATGAATGGTACTTCATAGTAAAGTGTTCTTATTAAACACACTAACCTTATAGTATACCTATTTGTAAGTTAATAGATTATTAAATGCTATTGTGATTGTACTATGATTTTGATTGAATTAGATTTCTGATTCAAGATAAAAATGAATTGGATATAATTTCGTACATCCTCAAGATTTATATTAATAATTTGTTTTGTTTTATCTATTTGTTGTTTTAATTAAAGTTTTGAACGTGGGAGCGGACCGGTGGGTGGCGTAGATAAACCAAGTATTTATCTTTTCTTTGTACGAAATAATACAATGTAACAACCGTGAATTTTATATAAAAATTGGTTTTAAAAATAATAATATTTTTCATTTATCGAGTCACCGAACTTTGTTTTACTAAATTGAATTCCAGTTTTATTATAGTCATTAAAAAAGTCTCGATTCGACGAAATTGGTTTTACAAAATTTTGCTTCAATTTTAAATACATTTTTTTATTCAAAAGAATAACATAAAATGTTGGTAGAATTATTGAATTCCAAGGAATCCGACAAAGTTTAATTAATTATGGATTTTGCATATTATGAGTAAACAAGTTTTCCATGTTATTCGCAATAATTCATTTGATTTAGCGCTAAAACAATAAAAGGGACGAATTGAAAACTATAGAGCTTTATTTTAAACTAGCTGTGCCCGCGACTTCGTCCGCGTGGAATAGTGACTGCATAGTAGTTACTACTTAACTTTTCTATACATCTATACAAATCTATACAAATATTATAAAGAGGAAAGGTTTGATTTTTTGTTTGTTTGTTTGTTTGTATGAATTGAATAGGCTCCGAAACTACTTGGCAGATTTGAAAAATTCTTTCACTGTTGGAAAGCTACATCATTTCTGAGTGACATAGGCTATATTTCATTTTCAAAAAAAATAGGCATCCTTACTAAAATTACGATAACGTAATCCAAGGTGTGAAAAAAATATCAAAAAACTACCTTACATCGCGTGCGCTGCGAAAACTATTGATGATAGAACAAAATGATATACTACATTTTTTTAGAACACACCATTATCTACAAAAAATCAGCGGCAGCATATCTCTAACTATTACAGTCATGTCACAATAAGCGTTTTTTTATTGAAAAAAAGAAATTAAAATACCACCGCTACAAAAAGCTCTTTATTTGTACCTTGGTATTAACCCTTATCAAAATAAACGATGTATTATTTAAGACTGCTTCAATATCTTTATATTACTTTTTGAATTATTCGATTCTGACAATCCATTCAAAAGATATCACGAGTTAAAAAAAAATTAAAAAATAAACTGTATTCGGCTAGCTATGCGTTGTAGGCGTCACTCGGGCAGGGGTACGGGAGGGGGGTTAATAAGGTATAATTATACCAAGTTTCATCGAAATCGAACCGTCAGTTTTCCCGTGATGCCTTCACATACAGACAGACAGACAGACAGACAGACAGACAGACAGACAGACATACAAAAATTTTTTTAATCACATATTTGGGTTTGGTATCGATCCAGTAACACCCCCTGCTATTTATTTTTTCAATATTTTCAATGTACAGAATTGACCCTTCTACAGATTTATTATATGTATAGATTACTAGATGTCGTTGAACACTTTTAAAAATCGGAATCCCAATCATGCTTTTAAGAAATTTAAACCCTCCGAGCTGCTTATTAAGGAGTTAAAGGACAATTTAATAGTAGCAACTATTATCACTGGCCCAGCAGGTGGTCAACTAGCTCATATAACGAGGATACCGATGATCCCAACTGATCTGCCAATCCCATTTAAACGGCTTCAATTTCCGGTAAAAACATCTTTCGCATTAACAATTAACAAGTCCCAAGGCCAAACCTTCGAATTAGTAGGGATCGATCTGCGAAAGAAATGTTTTACTCATGGTCAACTGTATGTTGGTCTATCGCGAGTCGGAGCCCCTGAAAATCAATTTATTTTGCTGCCACAAAATAAAACAACATCAAATATTGTTTACAGAGAAGCTCTAACAAAATAAATGTATTTTCTTTTAGGGTTATGACCTCAATAATTGAAAAAAAAAACAAAATATTAAAAAAATATATCAAAAAAAAGAAAAAGAACCCCAAAAATATACAAAAAAAAAAACACATAAATACAAAAAAATCATTAAATAATATCTGAATTTAATTATTCTTATTTTTTTTTATTTACTCTTTTTTAGGAGCTCGACGCAAAAAGGGATGAATATGTGTCATATTATTATTATTATTATGAATGTGTTAAAATTAACAAATCTAAATGTAATGTTTAATGCCCGTGCGAAGCCGGGACGGGCCGCTAGTATTGAATAAACACGTACTACCATAAATAATAATTAAAAGAACAGTTAGTAAAATTTATTACTAAACTGAGCTAAAAAATAAAAAAATAAGTGCCTAATTAATTTTCTACGTAAAATTTATTTTAAATTATGGCATATTATTTTTTAGGCACCAGGAGGGAGAGGAGCAAATTTATTTACCTTCCTTAATTGTATGGATGTTTTTGACAATATATTGTGCAGCAACTGAGTGCCGAGGCAAACGTCAAAACGTAAAGGAATAGAATCCGCTATCGATACTAATTGACATAAGCGTATGATGTTTTGCTAAGGATTTGTTCACCCTACCAACGACGACGACGACCACGAACAAAATTTTCATCCAGTCGCAATTTAATAAAATTGTGCAAAACACAATTAAAAATCAATTATTAAAATTTCCTGTCGTTCTGGTGATTGGAATTTTTATTTTTGAGATCAACGATGAATGAAAAAATAGATTTTTCGTAGAAACAGTGGCTCCTAGAAAAAAATGTATGTGAAGTTTTTTAAAGATAATTTTATAATCTACAATTTTGGTAAAAGTTAAGGATACCATACCATACCATCATTATCATAATAATATATCTTATATATATATTTTTAAAGTGAAACTTTTATTACATCGTCTCAAACTTTTTGGTCTGTGTAGCGCATGTCGCGTGTATCGCGGCTGCCGAGTAGGTATACCTACTCGGCAGCCGACCGACACGCGACATGCGCTACACAAAGCAGTGTTCGGAACCGTTCGAACAGTTTCACTTTTACCGTGGTTTCATAAAACCACACAACATTTTTTTATAATGGTACTTAATTTTAAAGATCGTCGGGAAGTTTGTAAAATTATATATATTCCTTTTCCTTCGTTGCGTTGGGTTTTTTTTTTAATTTTTAAACTTCGGTTTCTTATTTTCATTTAATATTTTCAAGTGAGCGAGACCTACCTCTACCTCCATAATACATTCCTACATCTGACATCTTTTAAGTTGGGCCGTAACCGTGCATAAATTGTAATGGACCACAGTGGCAAAAGAAGTGGTATATTTAAGAAAAAAAATTGCCAAGGGCCAGGCCTATGTGGCTTTGAGAAGAGTTCAAAATTTCCAGGGTGTGGCTATCCTCTCGCTCCCATGTCCCCCTCTTCTTTCACAGACTTTCAACCCTTCCCTTTCCATCCCTAGTAAATGGCAGAACCGATTTTGATGTAAATAATATTATCTAATTGTACCTATATGTACACGTCATATCCTATCGTTTGATGCTCCATTTGGTTTATTTATCTAACCACTGTCACCCCTAAAGTGCCCTATATGTAAAAAACGGATGAACCGATTTCGATAAAACATTACTAATTGTAATTCACCCGTTATGCACATTCATTTGATATATCACTTAGGTAGGTACTATCACAATATTTGACAACATTCGTTTCTTTCATTCCCACTTATACCTATACAGGGTGTAATCGTTAAGTGTGCACAGGCGATTTTTCCGTAAGTATTACAGATAACAAAAAACTTTAAACTGATATCGAAAGTACTTAACCTAATGAGTAAAATGGCGGTAATAAATTTTTAAAAATAAATCGAGAAATATCAAAAAAATTATCTTTAAACCCTCCCATTCATTAAGTATGAAATATGAATATCCCATATACCTACATTTAATATGAAAGATTTTAGCTTTTTTTTTCTTTTTTTGGTTTTCTGCTTTAATTACTTCGCAAATTTGAAGTGACATTTTCCACATTTTTCCGGACATTTTCACGCATTTTCCGGATATTTTCCGGGAATTATCCAGGCATTTTCCGGACATTTCCCTGACATAGCCTGTAAATGCTCGGAAAATCCCCGGAAAATGTCTGTAAAATCCCCGGAAAATGCCAGGGAAATGTCCGGAAAATGTCTGGAAAACATCGGGAAAATCCCCGGGATATGCTCGGAAAATCCCCGGAAAAAGCCTGGGAAATTCCCGGAAAATAACCGGAAAATGCCTGGGAAATGCTCGGAAAATGCGTGGAAATTTCCGGAAAAACCGTGGAAAATCCCTGGAAAATGCCTGGAAGATATCCGGAAAATGCGTGAAAATGTCCGGAAAATATCCGGTAAATGCGTGGAAAATCCCCGGAAAATGCCAGGGAAATGTCCGGAAAATGTCTGGGAAACATCCAGAAAATCCCCGGGAAATGCTCGGAAAATGCCTGGGAAATTCCCGGAAAATGTCTGGAAAATCCCGGAAAATAACCGGAAAATGCCAGGGAAATGTCTGGAAAATATCCGGAAAATGCGTGGAAATTTCCGTTAAAAGCGTGGAAAATGCCTGAAAATGCCAGGGAAATGTCTGGAAAATATCCGAAAAATGCGTGGAAATTTCCGGAAAAAGCGTGGAAAATGCCTGAAAATGCCCGGAAAATGCTCGAAAAATGCGTGGAAATTTCCGGAAAAACCGTGGAAAATCCCTGGAAAATATCCGGTAAATGCGTGAAAATGTCCGGAAAATATCCGGAAAATGCCTGGAAAATCGCCGGAAAATGCCTGAGAAATGTCCGGAAAATGTCTGGGAAATGCGTGGAAAATCCCCGGAAAATGCCAGGGAAATGTCCGGAAAATGTCTGGAAAACATCCGGAAAATCCCCGGGAAATGCTCGGAAAATCCCCGGAAAAAGCCTGGGAAATTCCCGGAAAATAACCGGAAAATGCCTGGGAAATGCTCGGAAAATGCGTGGAAATTTCCGGAAAAACCGTGGAAAATCCCTGGAAAATGCCTGGAAAATATCCGGAAAATGCGTGAAAATGTCCGGAAATTATCCGGTTAATGCGTGAAAATGTCCGGAAAATGCCTGGAAAATCCCCGGAAAATGCCTGAAAAATGTCCGGAAAATGTCTGGGAAATGCGTGGAAAATCCCCGGAAAATGCCAGGGAAATGTCCGGAAAATGTCTGGGAAACATCCGGAAAATCCCCGGGAAATGCTCGGAAAATGCCTGGGAAATTCCCGGAAAATGTCTGGAATATCCCGGAAAATAACCGGAAAATGCCAGGGAAATGTCTGGAAAATATCCGGAAAATGCGTGGATATGTCCGGAAAAAGCGTGGAAAATGCCTGGAAAATGCCCGGAAAATGCTCGGAAAATCCCCGGAAAATATCCGGAAAATGCGTGAAAATGTCCGGAAAAAGCGTGGAAAATGCCACTTCAAATTTGCGAAGTAATTAAAGCAGAAAACCAAAAAAGAAAAAGAAAGCTAAAATCTTTCATATTAAATGTATATGGGATATTCATATTTCATACTTAATGTATGGGAGGGTTTAAAGATAATTTGTTTGATATTTCTCGATTTATTTTTAAAAATTTATTAGCGCCATTTTACTCATTAGGTTAAGTACTTTCGATATCAGTTTAAAGTTTTTTGTTATCTGTAATACTTACGGAAAAATCGCCTGTGCACACTTAACGATTACACCCTGTATATAGGTATAGTAAATGGATGAACCGATTTTGATTAAATATGTCTAATTATACTTTACACGTCATGCCCTTTCATTTCATATGTCACTTGAGTCAAAATTCACTTTTTTTATTATCTACCACTTTTATACCTATATCAAATAAATGGATGAACCGATTTTGATAAAATTTGACTTATTTTTACTGATAGGTCGTTCACTTTCATTTAATATATCACTAAAGTATATTCGACAACTTTAGTTATTTTCATTCCCACTTTTACACAATAAATGGATGAACCGATTTTGATACAGTTTATTTAAGAACCAGCGTCGGAAAATATGCTGCCTAACAAAAAAACATCATCTAATTGTCCGTATTTAAGCAAAAAGGAACCACCCAGCAAAAACGCTTTTCTGAGATATCAAAGGATTTACAAAAACATTTGCAGCTCTGTTAGATGAAGTAAAATTAAAATTTATTTTATTTAAATTCATTGATAAATTACTTATTTAAGTATGTGTATATAAATTTGCTCTGAATATTCTTAAACTTTCTAGATAATTAAGAAAATGTGCATGTGGTTCCTTTTAACATTTATCAATTGATAGGTTTTCTCTTATACAAAAAGGAACCACATCCCAGGGATTTAATGATATAAATGAAACTATGTATTTATAATATCGTAATTAAAGCTTTAATTAATAAAATATAAAAAATAATACTTATATAGGACGTTTATTCAACGTTATCATCAAATTGGATTTCGAAATCCACCGTGTCTAGTCCATCTATGTGGTCTTCTATTGCATCATCACTAATGAGACCGTTATAAAAACTGTGCATCTTGTGGAATGAGATGTAATATGGACTGAATATCGCTAGAAGGTGAAGAAAGCTTCTCCAGAGGCAGCGACGTATAAGGTTCTTCGTTATCTTCTGTAATAAAAAGAAAAAAGCTTTAAATCAAAATAATAAAGCCGCGTGGCTTTTATACGTAGGTAGGTATATGGCGACAGCAAAATATTATTAGTTCTTATAAAGCCGTGTCCCTACTAGACGACTAAGTATGTTGTATGTACATGCGCCATGTACAAAAAACTGGCTAAGTGCGAGTCGGACTCGCGCAACGAAGAGTTCCGTACCATTATCTATAAAAACGCCAAAAAAATCACGGCTTATTGTATGGGAGCTTCTTAAATATTTATTAAGCTATTGCATAGCTTCTATCGCGGGCCTTGAGCGCGGGGACCGAATCGAGAAATTCCGTTACGAAAAAACCTCACGCTCTCCACTCCGACGGGCTCGGAGGTGTGGCTTGAAGGCATGCTATGCAATAGCTTTACCGTGGCAGTCCCCGAGTGCCACACGTCTTTTTTTATTCTGTTTTTTAGTATTTGTTGTTACAGCGGCATCAGAAATACAACATATGAAATTTCGACTATCTAACTGTCACGGTTCATGAGACAGAGGGATAGACAGACGGACAGCGGAGTCTAAGTAATAGGGTCTCGTTTTACCCTTTGGGTACGGAACCCTAAAAATCATACGCAACAGTGGCAACCCTAGCAAAAAATTAAATAAACTTGTTAAAATTCTGAATTTCGCAGGCTAGGGCCTTGTTCCGGTCAAAACAGTAGCCGCGCGAGTTTTAAAATCAAACAAATAATTATATGCGCTGAATGATGTGGCTGAATGTACTGTACTGAATCTGAATCTAAACGTATTTTACCAAAATAGTAGGTAGGTACCTAGATCATCGACAGTTATTTTTAAAACAGGGTTTAGACTTTAGTAGTTTCATCTCACAATGATAGATGAATCGTAACAAAATGACTCTTAATTCGACTCGCCTTCGTGAACAACGACATTGTCGTTAAAATACGTAAATCCACAGAGGATTCCTCTTGTACTTACTTAATGAACTATCTTCTTAAAATCACACCACAATCGGGAATGAATCAAAAATGGATAAAGCGTACCTGCATCTCAGATTCAATAAGTACTTAAATGCATTAAATAAAACTACTTACCCGTTGTATCTTCATTATTATCTTCGGTGTTCGTCTCCAATGCTTTTCTTACCAATTGCTTGCTTATTTATTTATTACTAAACATTTTCACATTTAATTTTAAAGGTAATTAACAAAAACAATAGAACTTACTTCGCGGAGGAAAAAAACACCGTCACGTATTCGAACTACTTCGCTGAATGTCACCTATATTGACAGATGTTCGACGTTTTACTTAAAAAATTGGAGTTTTGCACTTAAGTAATGAAATACGTTGTTTAAAGATGAGAAGCATTGTAACAAGTCAAGGCATTTGGTTCCATATAGCGATGATGGGTTTCAGAATGTTTTACAATATTTATTTGTGCATAATAGAACCGAATGCTTGTGGTTTTATTTTGCAATAAAAAATTACAATTAAATTATGTATTTATTTTACGCATAACCATACCACAGAAACCTGGTTCCATTTTGTGTATTAAAAATAATTGTTATTAATAGAAATATGTGTAATGTATAATGGTACCAAGTAGGTGTGGATCTGTTTTGTATAAAATGACATGATAGTAATATCGTTTATTTGTTTGAACAAAGCAGTCCCGTGGTGCTGTGGTTCGGTTTTGCTTAATATGGTATTATTCGTTGTTGCTGGTGGTTCCTTTCTGCTTTTAGTATACCTTGTTTCCAACGTAAAAATCATGTGGTTCTTGTTTGTATAAGAATTTAGACCACTTTTGAATGAGTATTCTTCAATAAAAGTAAAAAACGAAATTTGTCGAGTGGTTCCATTTTGCATAAATACGGACAATTCGGATTACCTGCTAGCGAGCTACGGTGGCACAAACACACACACACACAGCGGTCAAACACTTATCACCCATATTTTTGCATCGGCGCGGGGGTTAAAAATATAATATTATAAATACGACATAATTTAAAGGACATTTTATGTATAAAATTTACCTAGAAATAAGTATAATTTTAATTTGACCCCTCCCCCCTCAGCTTACCCCCCCACCCTTGGGGACTTTCGATATGATCACTTGGACATAACTGTAGCGTATAACAGATAACTTACGTTTTATCGTACACTGTATGTGTACCATAGAATGCCTTAGCAAATGTTCGCCGTGAGTACTTAAATGGTCATAACTTTTTTATTTATGAACCGATTGACATGAAATAAACACTAAATGTTAAATGAAGATTACCACAATATATTAGTGAAAACCGCATCGAAATCGGATAAGCCGTTTCTGAGATTAGCGTGTTCAAACATACAGACAAACAGATAAACAGACAAACAGACAAAAAATTTTTTAACTACAGTTTTGGGTTTGGGATCGATTTAATAATAACCCCTGCTAATTTTTTTTTACATATTTTCATTGTACAGACACCACTTTTCTAGAATTTTATTATATGTATTGATGATTATTGATGATGATATTTACTCTACACCTTCGTATGTGCCTATGCATACACACATGTATAAAAATGCTTAAACGAATATCACACTTATACTGTGTAATTAATTAATTATTATGCTATTGCATAGCTTCTATCGCGGGCCTTGAGCGCGTGGACCGAATCCAGAAAATTAGTAACGTAAAACCTCACGCTCCCCACTCCAACGGGCGCGGAGGTGTGGCTTGAAGGCATAGCATGCAATAGCTTTACCGCGGCAGTCCCCGAGTGCCACACGTCTTTTTTTATTATGATTTCTTTTTTGTAACCTTATTTTTGTACGTTTTAGTTTTAAGTTGGTATATTAAAAAAATTTTAAGCTATTGAGCGCGGGGACCGAATCCAGAAATTGCGTAACGAAAAACCTCACGCTCCCCACTCCGACGGGCGCGGAGGTGTGGCTTGAAGGCATAGCATGCAATAGCTTTACCGCGACAGTCCCCGAGTGCCACACGTCTTTTTTTTCTTTCTTTCTTTATTTCTTTCAAAACAGCCTTAATAGATACCAAAGATTTAAATGCCTGCATTTTCATAGTAAGTTTTGAAATGAATTTATGATTCAACCGATTTGCCGAATGGCTTATAGACGCTCATTTAGAACGAACATTGATTACTGAAGTTTCTCAACGAATTGTCATTTAGTTGAGAAACTTTAGGGAAACTCGCCATCATCATAACATTTTTCATTTCTTTCGTTTTTATATGAATTAAAGTCGTGTTATAAACTCTTTTTTAATTTCAATTGTTCAAATCATTTGATTTCATATTCGATATATATAATCGTTAAGAATTTATATTAATATTTTTTCTACTTAAGTAGTAGTAGTTAACTTTCTACATTTGTTTTTTTTTATGCTGACGAGCTCGATTATACGGCTCTACTTGTCTTCAATCCAGATGGAAATCGTATAATATTGCGGTAGGTCCCTACCGTAGAAGGTAAGTAGGTACTTATACCTACCTTAGCCAAATAATCAATTGGTTGAACAAAATACAATATTTTCCGTAGGTATATGTAGTTTATTTCGTACTAGCGGTCCGCCCCAGCTTCGCCCGTGGTACATATTTACGTTTTCTCTACATAAGAACCATCCTCGTACTTCAAGGAATATAATAAAAAAATAATTAAATCGGTCCACCCGTTCACACGAGATGCCGTGACAACGCGAAACGGGTTTAATTTATATATATATATATATATATATATATATATATATATATATATATATATATATATATATATATATATATATATTTAAAGTATTTGCGTTTATTTTGTTCAAAAGGTAAATAAAAAGGTAAAATTATAAGTTTTGTGTTAAAGTGGATAATACAGTGTATATTATTTTCCAGTAAAAATAAAGCTTTTAATAGTTTTATAGCGAATTGTCTGAAAAATGGAAACTTTTAACTTCCGAGGCGTGAACTTGCATTAACCTGCTCTTGTATCTTCACGTAACAATTGAAATGATAAATTGTTGTAAAGTTCTTTTATAAAACAGTTCACAATAAATAATATCATAAAATTAGTATGATAATTAAATTATTTAACTTAATTTAATACGAATTCTTATAATATATGTAGTTGATTATTTTTATAAATTAAAATGTAATAAGTAAATTGGCAAAAGGTTTTATCCAATGAATTTAAAAACTGTACGTGGATAATTATATTATATTTCAATATTTGAAACATGTAATTCCTAATTCTTAAGAAGCTTACGACAATATTGTAATAAACTTCGTTTCAATGTCATGGAAAACAAAACTATATCCCAAAAAAATTTTTTTTGGTTTCCTATCGAGAATGAACATCATATTATCCTGATCTTAGTCTCTACTTTCATAAGGTCCATCTAACTTCAGGCCCTATACGGTACATTGACCTCACTGTGTCAGCAAATACCTAGATACTCCTTTCGAGTCAATGGCATGATAGATTGAAGATTCTATCCGCAATGCGATTAAGAATTTTATATAAAGAAATTGAGGTATTAATTATTTTTCAAGACGTCTCGAATATTATAAACGTGTTAAATACTGTTAACACGTTAAAAGGGTTTATTTTCTTAGTGTATACAGCCCCGGTACCACACACGCGTATTATTTGATTTACTCAGTAAAAATGGCATGTGTGCCGAGCACATGTGTCAGAAGTGAAACTTCTTTGGAAAGATTCAAAGATACTAAAATCGTCGCCTTACTCCATGAGGTGACGGCCATGGACGCGACCTTGTTTTTGAAGTGAAAACTTCTTTAGCGGCGTTGGGTATAAAATCTTAAACTCGCGTCAGGACACGTGGCCTGATCGAAAAAGCGTAAGACGGATTTTTTTTTTTTAGCCCTTATATTCCATGCGTAAGACGGATACCATTCCAAAATATCAAACATGCTGAACGTTAATAATCAAGTTTTCACTTCTGCCGGCACTCCCGGAGTGCAACCCGTCTTTTTTTTTCTCTAAACGCGCCTAAAGAAGTTTCACATAAAAAAATCCTTTATCCTGCCATTAGTTGAATTTACCTTCCTATTTCAAAATTATTCCGCGCGGGATTATGTATCCAAAACTTCTTAATACAAGAGCGAAGTAATAGTCATATTTCAATACTATTTGCGAAAGGTAAATACAATATCCAGTCCAGCATTTTATTACAATACTTCGTCCCAAATATACATAATCATAGCGAACTGAAGCGATTTGAACGAAGTATCGAAGCAATATCGAACTTTTATACAATTTTATTCGATGGCCAGATCGTCACGTACATTTGGAGCATTCGCAACTCCGGTCAAGTTATCATGTAACAAAGTTCTGGATTGTTTTAGAAGCTTCTGGAAGCGTCTATTATTGGCTCGAACTTCGCTTGAGTTGGCGCGAAACGATTTAACGTTTGGTACCTTTACAGGGTTTTTGTGATGGCTATGAATTGTGAACGCTGATTGGTTGCGTTTTATTGGGCGATTTTTACCCTTGTTAGTTTGTGGTTGTAATTCTTACAATATTGTGTGAATGTGCGTGTGTTGCTAATTGTGCATGAATGAATTTTTCATTACCATCACACATCACAGTCTCTGATATACCTATCTACTAATTAACTTACGTTTTATAATTTATTGTCAGAATAATTAGTTGTAAAGTAAGGTAAAGTGTTAAAAAATCGGGTTAAATATATTATGTAATGTTTCAAAGTTTTACATCAATTTCAAGTAAACAAGCCTTAATAATAAAGCTTATCCTTATTACAGCCCAATATAATATATAAAGACTAAACTTATCTAAAGTTTTAATTATATCGCACTGAAGACAGCTGATACTGATTAATTCACAGCCAAACAGATGAGACTGAAAATCAGCATATATTAATCACGCAAACAGAGACTGTAGTGTAGTGTGATAGATTACATATTATAAACGATATCAAGCTATTGTTTGCTTTTCACTGGTTGTTATGTTATACGTGGTTATTAAACGTTGTATTATAATACAGCAATGTAACGTGGCTTTTGTTGAGCAGTAAGAGATTTATAATCAAACTGCATAAATAGGTTTTCTATACTTAATAATATAAAGCTCAAAGATCTTTTTGTATAACGCACGTATCTCAGGAACTACCGGACATATTTGAAAAAAAAAAAACAATTTTTTCACCTAAATTGCTATATAAGTAATATCCTAGCTTTCCGCTCGCGGCTTCGCCCGCTTTGTCTAAAACCTAATAAATTATATACTTAAACATTCCACTTGACTCACTCTCTCTATTAAAAAATCCGCATCAAAATCCGTTGCGTAGTTTTAAAGATTTAAGCATACATAGGGACAGAGAAAACGACTTTGTTTTATACTATGTAGTGATAACACAGGCATTATTTTTGAAATTTTTTCTCATTATTAAGCTATACAGTTACCACCATAAATGTAAACTATTCACAATACCTATACCAATTACGGGTTTATATTACAGTCTCGCTACATCACAATTTGCACAAATACCTACTCTATTTGCGTTCCATAATCATCAAATTACTGGCCACTGGTCAAAACGAGTGATTTATTAGTTCCGAACGGGAATTCGTTGCATTATAGACGTAAATTGTTGAATATTTGTGTATTACCTACATTAGAGTAATTTTACATTGATGACTATAAGGAGAGAAAAATCAAACTGGACTGCAATTATATTATCAGCGTATATAAAAGTACGCTTCATTTAGTTGGAAGTTTGAAGCGATACTATTTGCTATTTAGAACATATTCCTCCTTCACATCCTCGCTCATTATCGGTAGAAAAGCACCCTAAGAGTATTAAGAATATGCATTTGAAACTAGAAAACTTCAATATGAACTAAAAAATCGGCTTTAATCGATTATTACATAATAATTTTGAAAGTAGCTTATATTATAACAGAACTTAAAACTGAAATGAATTCGACTTAACACAATGTTTGAGACTTCAATTTCTACGAAGTCTCTTTTCTACGAAATAATTTAGTTCCACGGATAAAATAAGAAGATAAGATTTATATTAGGTTTTTAAATCTATCGTGAACAATCGGAATTCCCTATTGAAAATCAGGGAGTTTGGAATACAATCTCACTTTGCAAATAACCTTTTTGTAAGTCCATTTAGGTTCCACTATTTAAGCTATTTAAGAGTTTTTGCTTCTTATTCAGAACTTAAAAAAGGATCATTTTAAATAGTAAGGTATTATAAGCAAGCTTCTCGTACATTACAATAACAATGTAGATATAAATAGTTTACCAGCAAATAATGATCTGGAGAAGAAACTCAAATGACGAGTTCATTCTTCTTAATGAAGTTTTAATTCAGATGCCGATTCTATTCAAATTCCTACATAAATAATAAATTATCACACCAAACGTTAAATCCTCTGTAATTCTTGGTTTCACAATTTTAGAATATATCCTTTATCGAAAACTGCATACGCAAAAAGATTGTAAAACAAACGAATAATAATCAATACACGCTCCCTCTGCCATTCCATAACTTCCTTATTATTATATTCCATATAAAATAAGTAGAATTTCTTTATTATTCTACAAGCCTTGGAAAATTCCATACTCCGGCTCAATAGAATCAATATTATTGCAAGAAGCCGTAAAAGTATTGTGTGCTTTTGAAAACGTGATACGAGAGAGCTTTTCAAATGGTAATGAAAATAAAATTGAAAAATACACTCTTTGGTTTCAAAATCACATTGACAAAGGTTTTTCTAATGTATCGAGATTTTTCTTGGAAAGATTTATTCGTTGTACGTAATGGAATTAGAATTTAATTATCAAGGAGATTTCGGAATTAAGGTTCGAACGATTTGTGCTGTTTTAATTGTTTTGGTACTAGTTTAGCTTCAGAGAAAGTTATATAAAGTTAGTAGAACTGATGTTAAATGTGTGTATGACTACTTGGATTAAGATGAATTAATGTGTAGGAGAAACTAATCTTTTGTGATCAAATTTGAAAGAGATAAAAATAGTACAATTTTAACGGAAATTGGTATTGGTATAATTTTATTCGCGAGTGCTAGCTCATGGTAGGTAAGTTGTAATGCGTTTTGTACTTTTTTATATTAGTGCTATCCGTGAACTATGCAAATGTTAAACATTAGATAGGTATATAAAATTTTTAAAAATATTCATAACTAATTAGTGTTAGTTTACAATATTAGAGAATGCACAAAAATTTCCATCATACTTCCGTAACTTGATTCTAGAACAGAAGCGTAATCATACAACAGAGAGATCAACTTATACTGGTTTCCTCTTATGCATACCAATGAAAGTATAATATGTAATAATTCCCATCTGATTAATGCAGATTGTGGTTTTGATTCATCAGTATTTGTACGGATAAATACCAATTAATCAACATCATTGTCATAAATACTAAATAGAGAATGAAAATAACTAGAAACCAAATTGACCTTTATGTGAAAATTCGAAGTAAATATTGCAGTAGCTGATATTTTATATATTTTGTTTTACTAGGAAATTAAAATTATCATTTTCCAAGTAAATAATGAGTGATGAAATTAAATTCAAAAGAGCTGTGTAAACAAATTGAGGAATTATATCAATATTTGTGTGTAAATGAGGGGGAAATACGTTTTTGTAATTTAATTTATTTTATATATTATATCAATATCCTCTATAACCCACATTTTCAAACTCTTGAGGACGATTTATGTTTGTCTGTACGTTTTTTTGTGTAGGTATGTTTGGCGATAGTAATTACTGATATATAATATTTTTTATTTATTTAAATACAATTAATAGCATAATTACTGACCCTTTAAGTAGTATAGAGTCGAGTAAATTAAAATTAAAAGAACCCATAGAACGACCTAGAAAGCAATCACATAGTGCATTAAAAGTGACGTAAGTTAGCCTTTTAATTCTTGGAATAAAGCTCATAAGTTTGCTCCTTGTAGGGCAAGGTGAGATTTCCTTTGCAATTTTCTTGGCTAGTAATATCTATAAATTTTTATTTTTCTCTTACAATATAAGATTTTGTATCAAGTAATGGCATGTAAATAATTGTTCAATATTGAACGAAATCATTAAATGGCGTTGTCCTTAAAACCTTGTTAAATTCTGTGTTAATCTGTAGGCCGAGACTAACGGCAGAGAATAGAATAAACGCTAAGCAATAGAAATCGCTATGCTATCGCTAGTTAATAATTATTGACATAAGCTCATGACATTTTAGTAATGGTTCGGTCACACTACAAATGACGACGACGACAACGACCAAAATTCCCATCCAGACAAAATTCGTTCAAAATAAAATATTAAAATTTCCCGTCATACTGGTACTCGGAAGAAAAAAAATTCGAGGTCAATTAATAAAAAAATAGGTTTTTTGCGATTTTCGCCGAGACGGTAAGCTCATCATATAATTACCTGGGACCAAAATTGTAGATCATAAAATTATCTATAAAAAACTTCCAATACATTTTTTTTCTAGGAGCCACTGTTACTACGAAAAATCTATATTTTAATTAATTATTCGCAAAAAAAAAAAATTCCAATCACCAGAACGACAGGAAATTTTAATATTTTATTTTTAAGTGTGTTATTCACAATTTTGTTAAATTGCGACTGGATGAAAATTTTGTTTGTGGTCGTCTTCGTCGTTGGTATGGTGATCAAATCCTTAGCGAAATATCGTACGCTTATGACAATTAGTATCGCTACCGGATTCTTCGTTTTGCTTCTTGACGTTTGTCTCGGCGCTCTGGACTCTAGAACATAATCTATCTCCTCGCCTAAATTAATTGATATCCGATCATCCGTTGTTGCGTGAAAGACTATCAAGCATACATACTAATATGAAACATTCAAGAACAGTTTATACTAGATTGTAAATATTTATTTATATAAAAGATATACATTGGTGATTTATATAGCGGTATTTATAAAGTCAAATGTCATTACTTTGATCACGAAAACTTTGACAAGTAACTTAGTCAAGGTTTTTATTAAACGACCAACGATTTAGAATGTCTCTTCTTCCGAGAAAAATTGACGACAAACTTCTTTAAAATTACATAAGAACTTATTTTGACTCAATTATTTATACGCGTTAAAGTTACTTTATGTTTTCCATATTACAAGCTTTTTTAACTGATAAATCTATAAATAAATGCTGATATTTCTTAATTTATTATTGTAATTAGTGTGTGTAGGCACAGATAATATAATACTAGGTGTAGGTTTAACACTATAATTATCCACTCACTCATACTTTTTAATATATTTATTTTAGTGCAATGACAGTTCTTAACCAACTTTAAAGACTGGTACATATAAACAATAATATTAAACTTTCATATTACACTTTATAGGAATTTGCTGTACAGACGTATTAACTTCCCACGTCAGAAAGTTTGTTATATAGTCTGTTATTGGATACGCTAAACTACGACTTTATTAAGAAAACGCTTAACTTTCCTAAGGCATATTACCTTTTTAGATGGTGCAATAACATCGGCTCATTGTATTCTTTATTCATGGGAAGCAATTATACTGCGCAGATTAAATCACATACTGTTTGTATTTTCTTGTTTCGTGGAAAACATTATTTTTTAGTATAATATTCTTCTATATTCTATATGATGAATGTTATGTAGAGATGATTAAAATATAACATGTTACTAGTATAAATACTGAATTAATTTTGCAATGTAAACATAGTTAGGTTTCCAACATGAGTAGCAAATATAATAGTACCTATTTCTAGAAGATAGTATGCAATTCATGTGCAAATTAATATCTTTAAGTTCTTTAGTAGCTTTACAATTGAGCTGGTGAAGTTAAGGCCTCCGATTTCAATCAATTAATAAATATTGAAGCAAAATATTGCTCTTCTCTCTGAGTACTAGGAACTTATACAACTTTAATTAATTGAGAGATATAGAATAGAGTTACTGTGTATCTTGAATGTTAATTTTGATACTTAATTTCAAAAAGTAGGTGGGTACCTTAATTCTTTTATAGTATAGACTTCGATCACTGCCATGCTATTTTTGACACGTTGCTACTTAATTACTTCGTAGTCTTTATGTTTACAAGAAATAAACAAACGTGTATTTAATTTTTTATACATTACAGTTATTCGAGTAAATAAATTATTACGGTACAGACATTTCATTCGCGATTAGCCTAAAAAGCGTATCTCAGAAATTGTATTTTCACTTAGTATTTTAGCGGAGCTGATAAAAATTCCAGAAATTCCGCCATTTTGATTGTCAAATTATACAAAAGGAATAGCTTCAGACATTGAACTATTTATACTTGGCTCGGACGGTGATGTGTGGAGTTATTTCATTAAGTTGACAAAATGCCGGCTATTACCGAAAAGAGGCTATTTGGAACCGTCAGATTATTACACGGGTTCTGTAGGATTGCTTCTAATTGAGTTCTAACGAGTCATTTTAGTGTAGTGGACAGTAGCGTCCTGCATTATAATTACCTAAGTATTAACTCATTTTTTGTACAATGGGGAAGCGCTTTGTCACGATAGAATTACATACTTATAACTGTGTATACATAGGTATATACTATACATAGGTATAGTATATAACTGTGAATGACTGATGAAAATATTCAATTTTGTATAGCATTCATTTTTATCATATAATGTTATTTAGCAATGATTTGGATGGGTGTACTTTTTGTTTATTAGTGTATGGTTCTCGTAACTTGTATTACAAAATAATTCCAGTTAAATAAATCCTGGAAAATTTCTTTTGTTTTAATGAATATTGATTATTGTTTTAATAAATATTCATATTTTATTTCGAGTGCGAAATTCTCATTAATTGGTTGAATACGTTTATTTATTATAACGCTGTAATAATGAATTTTAAGGGAAACAAAATAATGAATACCTTAATACTCGTAAAATACTATATTTTGCGAATGTTTTTATTAATATTGTTTGTTTTGCTGATTGTAAAAATCGTTTAATGTTGTAAAAACCGTTTAATGTTGTTGTGTTAGTAAGTGGGGGTAATATTCATTAGTTTACCTAAGACGGAGGTTTAAATTTTGTATAACAGACACTAAGAGCTTTCACAGCTTGCTAGTAATGTCCCTAATAGCTAGATTTTTGATAAATTTTCATATCTCATTTATCATTTTAACTTTCAGATAAACTTAACAGAACTTATCCGGAAGTTGTGAAACCGGCCATTAATATTTTTTGTGGCATTCATTACTTCATCAAAATAAAATGTAGGTACGATATAGAACTAGAGCAAGATGAAGAAGAAGAACGAAAACTCATATTGTGTTATTCAGTAGATATTAGAACATTGTATGGAATCTTTTCGAACGCACTAAGAGCAATGAGAGAATGCTCTAAGCCTGTTAACACTAAAATAATTTGACATAGTGGGGTTAGAATGAGCAGTCGCTCGTTTGATGTAAATGCACCGTTATTATATTTTGATTTTTGTAGAGAAACGTATCTATTTGTTTTCAATAATTCGTAATGACATTAAATAAATCTTGATTAGCATTTTTAATTCCCCCTAGATTTAATAAAACAAGAAACAAGAAGAGAACAGAAGACTTAAGAAGAGCTAAGCGGAGTAAAGAAGAGTGCTTAGCTCCTGAGGTTATGCAGGCGAAGGAATATGTGCATCCCACCGGTACTCTCTCGCCTCCATGACCTGAGGAACCAAGTTGATTCTACGAAGATCTAGATTAGTTTAGAATTAATATAAAATATAATAACAATTAAGTTCATTTATGCATACAATTTAGCATGTAAGACCATTGTGAATTGAGAAATAAAGGTTTTTTTATTCAATATTTTAACTTATGAGGATGTAAGTATTGCTTGAAGATAGTTTATGATAAGACCTCGCGAATACGATCGTATCTTTTTAAACATTTATTTAATTAGAAATTAAAGACTTTTTAGCGATTTCGATTTCAAAAGCGATTTATTCATTTCATTGTATGTATTACCTATTTGACCCGACATTTCAAACACTTTGTAGTGAGAGCTTGGTCACGTGGAGATTATATACAGATATGAAAACCATTTAAAAGTATTTAATTTCTTTATGTAAAATACTAGCATAGAAACAAACACCAGTAAATACTACATTGATTTATAATGTATTATTGTAGAATACACCTATTTTAAATTGTTAATCAAATGCTAAAAAGGAATATTCTATATGTATTTTGCATATCAATGAAGATAAAACAAGCGAAAGCTCTTTAAAATAATATATTCCAATAAGTAGTCTGTGAAGTGAATGTCTTATTGTAAAGAAAAAAGTAGACGAGTTTAAAGAACCATAAATTGGATCGGATTCAAACTAAAACAGTAATTAATCATACAACTTTTGTAAATAGCTCTTAAATGGACATAAACGAATGGAATTACATTGTAAAAATAAGTATTAGGAGCCATGTATTAAATTTTTACGAGCATATTATTTAATTGTACGCTATATTTTTGTAATAAATACCTTTTTTTTGCCTTATAAATTTGTATATAGGTACCATGTTGTGTAACATTTTGTACCTATATTTTTATAATACGTATTTTTTGTGTAGTAAATTTGTACGTAGGAACTATGTTGTGTAACAAACATGAATATTGATGATAAATTAATATTTTGTAATACAAGTTATGGAGAGAGAGAGAGTGTGAAATCCCGCGTCCCCTAGTGGGCAGATGCATTATCCATACATCTGTTTCACTGATCGATTTTCTTTAGGGACAAGTAGGTGTCATCTAAACAACACGTACATAAGATACTTGATCTTACATAAGCGTAAGCCCTTAAGGCTTATACATGCGCTAATAACCTTGACCATACTTGACGGATCTCAAACCTCTCCCGCTGCACCTTCTTTTTTCCTCGCATTTTGTATTTAAAAAGATACCAATCAGTGAAACAAAAAATCCTCGTCAGGGATTGTTGTGTAACTGATAATTTATTAAACATAAAATTTTCAGAGCTCTAAGTCAGCAGGTTACGAAGTTTATAGAGTATTTGCGGAAAAATCGATGACCACGGCACATTTTTTTTCTAGAAATCTATTAACTTTGGAAAAAAGTCCTCGCGAGCAATTAAAGATCAAAGACCATCCTATTTTATATATTTTTTTCGGTATTGTGCTTTATGTTGTACCAGACTTTATAGAGGTTGAACATAGTCGAAATTGCCGGGTAACGCCTTAACATTTATATTAAACACAGACACGAACATCATAAGCACAGTAATGTGACAAAAATAGCTAGTATTATATCGCTTGGAAATACAATTGTTAATAAAGACGAAGATGGCCGAATCACAGTCAGGGCTTGGTCGTAAAATAGTTGGGGAGGTCGTAAAGCCTGGCCTGTGGGCTGAGTTACGCGCTCAAGTGGTTACTTGAGAGAATGAACAGTAATATAGGGATGTATATTGGTGTTTATCTTCTAGATGGACAAAAAATTTGGTCGTTTTTAGGGTTCCGTACCTCAAAAGGAAAAAACGGAACCCTTATAGGATCACTTTGTTGTCCGTCTGTCCGTCCGTCCGTCCGTCCGTCCGTCTGTCAAGACCCTTTTTCTCAGGAACGCGTGGAGGTATGAAGCTGAAATTTATATCAATTACTCAGGTCTACTGTCCCTTGAAGGTGTGAAAGATCAAACTTCTAAGCCAACGCAATCAAAAGATACAGCCGTTTATGCCGCAAATTTTCGACACTTGCAAGGGAATCAAAACCTACAGGGTGCTCCCCGTGAACTCAGAATCTTGAAATTTGGTACGAAGCAACGTCTTATAGCATAGATAAAGGAAAAATTACGAAAACCATAAATTTTTAGTTACATCACATACGGAACCCTCGGTGCGCGAGTCCGACTCGCACTTGGCCGGTTTTATTTGATTATCTAATATGTACAATGTCAGTTGTATGAAGATTTCTTTGAATACAAGGCGCTACGAAGGGGTTAAGGACTTTGTAAAAATAATGTCATTTTGCATCTACTTGTCTCAATGTAATAATACTAAGTACTTGCTTCCTTTAGAGCTTTAATACAGGGATTTTCTTAGTAATATCCTTTCATAATGATTCCTTTTGAGTTATCTTTGCTCAAAGGTTCTTCTTAGGCTAGTGGTATCTCATCAAATAGTACCATTTATTTAATTATTCCTCAGTATATTAGACAGATAAAGGTCCTTATTTGAGAGATTCGTATGATAACAGAATGAAGACATTAATGTAATGATTCTATGTATTATGAATAATATATCTGTATCATAATTATAAGGTATTAATAATAAACTAATATTCTGTTTAACATTTTGAGATGAAGTTTACATTTAAGATAAGTATGAATTAAGCTATATTACTGTGAATTTTGCTCTTCCATAGCACCTGGAAAATTGCTAAACTTTATATAATCAACTTTATCATCTGAAAACAGTATAACTAAACCAATTTAAATATGATTAGAAGTCTGTAGCTTTAGCTTATACGCATTAAAACATGACTGTCATATACAGATTTTGTACAAAATTTCAGCTGTATTCGAATGTAAATGCTTGATCTAGTAAATTAACAAAGAAATTATAAATACTTATAATAACCTCCAATACTGTGAGCAATAAAGCCAATAACAGTTCTTACATCTACATATATTAAGTCAGAAATAACATAAAATACACCCGGAATCGAAAAGCTCTACGCCACAAATCGTAAGAGCTTTTGGTTTGCGCCAATTTTTTACACTCAGAGACGTTTTAAGTATAAAGTATAGGGTATTGTTCGTATTATTTTATTGGTTTTTTTCTTCATGTCGCAATCGGTATTGAAATTTTAATGTTCCCGGTAACTGCCCGTATTTCACGACGAAAATATGAAACGCATTTCTGTACAAATATTTGATGTTTGCCGCTTTAAAACCTTAATATTGGTTTTGGTTGCTCGAAACTCGTCCTTTTTTCGGTTTTTGTGACTAATCTATATTTAATGCTCGTTCGAAGTTTAAGATCAGAGTAGTAATAATAATTTTAATATGTTAAACAGATGAAATAAATAAATTGAAAATAGGATTTTTTTTCTTGCATCTTGCAACATAGTATAGCTTATAAAGAGGTAAATTATTATTTTTGAAATCCTCTTTCCGATTCTGTCAAAGCTTAAAATTAAAACTAGCAGTTTGTCCCTTGAAAATTTTCTTTTATCGGCTTATAAAACTAAAGCGCGTCACACACGGTGAAGATACTATAATATTTTATCTTAAGATACGGTTATATTTTATATTATAGTATCCGGTATCAGCGTTCTGACCATCATTTTTCTTTTTGTCATTGCGTACTAAGACCCCTGTAGAACCGCCATCCTGTTACAAATGACCCACATAATTTCGGGTCAGTTGTAACAGGATGGCGGTTCTACAGGGGTCTTAGTACGCAATGCCAATAAGAAAAATGATGGTCAGAACGCTGATACCGGATACCTTAAGATACTATAATATAAAATATTACCGTATCTTAAGATAAAATATTATAGTATCTTCACCGTGTGTGACGCGCTTAAGAAACTGACGTAAAGAAATAAATATTCTTCGCAATCACACAACGCTATCGTATTTCAGACGAAAACAAAACTTTTACCTTCTAAACTGATCAAATATACCTTTCTCGTAATTCATAAATAATATTGGGTACACAATATACATGAATACTCAGAAACAAGAAAAACACAATAGACATAACTCAATATTTTTTTTGTAGGGGATTGAACCTTTTTACTTTAGCATAATATTTTGATCCTTAATTCACGCTTAAGGTAAATATTTATTTCATTAACCACTAAAACTTAAGTTCATCTATACTAATGATACGAAAAGAAAGATAGGTATGATTTTATGTTTGTCTGTTTTAACGAATTAACTCAAACTACTAGATTGCTTAAAAAGAAAAATTTACACAAAAGCTTTCTTTACCGAGTAAATAAGGCTATTAACCTTTGTCAACACGAGCAAAGCAGGGATAAGTGGCTAAGTAACATATTAAATTTCCAATCCATCATAATAATACGATTATTAATCCCCAAGAGAATTGCGTCAATATTACATAATCACTCAAATACAAAAGCAGCTATACCAGATCGATGAGTTTAGTCCCCGGGGATAGACTGAATCAAGTCATTTCCATTAGCTAACTAGGCCTAGAATCAAAGCATAATAGCTTCTCAAGGGGGAGTATTATTTCTATTTTTAGATTTTCTAAAACGGTAGAATTAAGACTTGACTTTGCAATTAGATAAACAACACAAAATTATATAAATTTGGTGATATATTGTAAATCTATTTAATAACTAGTTACACAGAGATCATTGTTTATGGTTTGAACGATGCAATTTTTTCATTTCTTACTCACATCACACATAATGTAATATGTGCAGGTATGTAATATGATCGCAACAATATGAATTTGCACTAAGAAGTTCCTAAATATTTCTGGAACTGTAATTAATACATAAATAGATGCTTCTCATCCTAAGAACATTCCAATATTTTCTAGAAAGTTCTTACCTTCCCTTCCTTTCCCTTCTTTTAATAACCCTCTGACCGAAGCAAGCAATCTTAACTCCCCATACAATATACTCAAAAAGCCATTTACGATAAAACGCAACAATGTGAAAGCTCACAGCCAAAAATACGTCTGTTTAGTGCGATTTCTAAAGTTAAATTTTTAAAAAGCTGCGCACGAAACTTCATTTTCAAACTTTTAAAGCGCTTAGCTCTCATTGTATTCGAAAAGTTCAGATTAACTTTGGCGTGCTTCCACATGCTCATTTAAACATTACAACTATTTGAATCTCACTTTTATCACTGTTTTACTATTGTTTTGCTATTGCTGTGTATACAGTTTTGATGATTGTACCTATGTCTCTGTTAATTATTTTCATTAGGTCTCACAGTAGATACGTCTACGGCTCGAATGAAGAAAAGGTGAATTCTAGTTTTTAAGTAACTGAATTGAGACCTTATAGTGTTATGATGATAGGCTATCCCAAATCATAACGAAGAAGAATTGTTAGGGTAGATTGAAATAAAAATATACTTATTATGTAAGATTGCACGATAATTACATGAATTAATTATGTTTAAGATTCCAATTAAAACATCATCTAAAAAATGTTTCTATGTTACATTATAATATGTGAATCTATTACAATGATTCGAAAAAGTTTATTTTTATAAAAGATACATTGTTAATTGCATTGAGCATGGTCTTAACCAAGTAAATGTGTAATTTTATATACTTAGGTACCTCAATTGTGAAAAGACGAATGTCTTTTTCAACGATAAAATCACCGGAATCACAAGCATATTCTACATTCACTTGTCTTATTAAGGCTATCGAATGCTCGTATTGAATGCGGTTGAATAGTACTTACTTATTTTCAAAAAGTTAGAGCATTCTTTACAATCCGATTGGTCGAGTGGTCTTACGTATTATCTTCAATATTCTACGTCTAACAGACGTCTAGTTAGGCCGTTTAGAACCGATGTTTTAACTATGTATATTATGGTATGTCTATAAGTAATAATAATAAAATAATTTTATATTCATAAATACACTTTATTCAGCACCAAGTAAATAGAAGTTAAAAGTGGTTTATCTATAGTTTGAACTTAGTTCCGTAAATAATTTGTTTTATTTAATTATTGAAAAGGAAAAATGATGTTTGCATAAGGTATATACGTATATCAGAAATTACGTCGTTTCTACTAACAATAATTAATATTCATTTGTAGATCGCAATCTGTATTAGCACACCCTATACTCTACTAAATTATTATTACGTTTTTATTTATGATATCCGATGGCAAAATACTTAAATTGTCCCAATAATGTTATCAAAATGTATTCAGAATTTACAAAAAACAAATCACAGACTTTAAATGATATTCATTTGGAGTTTTCCAACACTTTCCTTTAGTGAATATATTATTCTATTTGGTGACAATAACAAAGGTATATTTTATGAAAGTATTCCAGCTAATGGAGTCCTGTAGGATTTGAAACTCATAACTGTTCTTTGAAATTCTAATATCGTTAATGTAGCTTTCGGAAAATGCGAGTTAAAAATGGGGTAAAAGCAAACCAGGGACAAGGCAAGGCTTATACCGAGTTTCATGGTTCTGTTTAGCGTATGTTTTAGTAAAATTGATAAATAATGTACGAAAATATACGTTAGGTATTGAATAGAGTGTGAGAGTCTTTTTTTATTGTAGATAGAGAAGCACTTGACCACAATCTCTCCTGATGTTAAGCTGAGATGTGGTCTAAGATGGAACGCGCTTCCCTAGAAGGTACCTGTCCACCCTACGTCTTTAAGTTAATTAATAATGAAGGTACCAAAATATTAGTAAAAAACTGTCGAATAGAGTGTAAGAGGCAATGGGTTCGATCCGTAACACTAAAAAGTATTGTCTTATATTCAGTGTGGCATTTTGAGGAATTATTTACCATTGACATGATATATTTTCATGAAAATGGAATTACTATTAACGTTAAACGAATATTATAAATATGAATTAGTAGAAAATTAATTAAATTATATACTAGCTGTGCCTCGCGGTTTTACCCGCGTGGCTCTGCTCCTGTTGGTCTTAGCGTGATGATATATAGCCGCCTTCTTCGATAAATGGGCTATCTAATATTGAAAGAATTTTTTAAATCGGACCAGTACTTCCTGAGATTAGCGCGTTCAAACACACAAACAAACAAACAAACGAACTCTTCAGCTTTATAATATTAGTATTAGTATAGATAAGTATAGATTAAATTCATGTATAACTTTCTTTATATCTAGTTAAGTTTCTCTATAGTAACTACCTCAAGGGAGTAGTTAGTGATTGGGATTTTCTATCCGAACATATTAACAGCAGTAAATTGTCAGTGTCGAGCCATTGGGAATATTTATTCTTTGTGTGTGACAAGCCCAATTATCTACCATACCCATTAAAAGGAAAAAAATATAAATTATTTGTCACCGTATTATATGAAGTCATTACCAAGTAATTATAATATTGAAAAGGGTATTTATCTCTTATAATAAACCTCAAGAGTATGTTTGTAAAAATAGCACACTTATTATTGTGTTTCTTTTTACTTTTCTAAAAAAAGATGGAAAAGTATAAATTATTTGTCGCCGTATTATTCGAAGTCATTACCAGGGAATTTTAATATTGAAAAAGGTATTTATCTCTATTAATAAACCTCAAGAGTATGTTTGTAAAAATAGCACATTGATTTATTGTATCTCTTTTTACTTGGAATGGCGGTAAGCTGCCCCTGCATCGTACGCAGGCTTAGAGCATTAAAACGGACGAATTCTACCTATACCCGTGGCCCTGTCGTTGATGCAGCTTGACGGAACACAGTAGAAATGTAGTAGTAGAAATCCGACATAACCCACGGCCTCTTCCCCGAGAGAGGCGGTAAGCGAGGAGGAGAGAGAGATATTCAACATGATAAAAATTGAATAGAATTGAATAATTCTATTCTGAAGTAATTAATTGCCTACTTGTTCATACTTATAGAAAATATTACAACTAATATGATGGAAATTATTGGTTATACATTTACAAGTACAAAATACATTTTCCCGTATTTAATTGACAGACGCGGGATTCTTACCTATGGATAAGAAGATATTATAGTGTAGTATGTACACTATACTTTTAAATTGGTTTAAAGTTTCTTCCATCTAGATTCTAGACTAATGAAATTGTACATGAACCATTAATGGTTTCCTAGAAGGGATTAATTTGACGATAGATAGATTGTTAAGGCAGCAATACAAACCATACTTTTCTATGTCCTACTAATATTATAAATGCGAAAGTTTGTGAAGATGGATGTATGTGTATGTACATGACAGTATGTATGTTTGTTACTCTTTCACGCAAATACTACGGAACCGATTACAATGAAATTTAGCACACATATAGAGAGTAACCTGGATAAACACATAGGATAGGTTTATCCCGGAAGTCCCACGGGAACGGGAACTATGCGGATTTTTCTTTGAAAACGCGCTCGAAGCCGCGGGCGGAAAGCTAGTATAAAATAATTTAACGTTCCTTTAGGTCTATCCGAGATTTATAAAATAAATTAATACCTACAACTTATGATTGGATTTTCTACGTTTTTCTCATCTTACAAGGCGCTAATAAAATTGTATCTACATTATAAAAAAGATAAACTCGTAAAACGGTATTCCGTTATGAGATTTGAATTCGCCTTAGCTACGGAACCCAATTGCCTTCGCGCCCAAGGCCTGATTTTAATAAATTACATTTATTAGCGCTTTCCTCGCAAATTTCGATTGAATTGAATATTGATTGTCATTTTGAACGCCTCTTTAAATGTTTAATCTAAGATTTATTTTATATAAGTATATAAGTCTCTTGTTAGATAAGTCAGTGGAAAGACGGGATTTTATTTATGTTAATTGGTGAATATTTACGAGCCTTTAGGGAGTCATACGATTTTTATTAATTTTTTTAATATTACTTTATTATTAAATTTTAGTTAGTTACTAGAGCATGATAGGCTTTTACTTCAAAAGATTATTAACTCAATTTCATGTGTCATGTGATCACTTAAAATATATTATTAGGTAAGTACTATTTCTCTGTTAACGTGTATTATAATTATACTAATTTTATAACGCTGAAGAGTTTGTTTGTTTGTTTGAAAACGCTAATCTCAGGAACTTCTGGTCCGATTAGATAGCCCATTTATCGAGGAAGGCTATATATCATCACGCTAAGACAAACAGGGGCGGAGCAATGCGGGTAAAATCGCGAGGCCCAGCTAGTATATAATATACTTCTCAACCTTAATAATAAATCCCTCAAAACTTGATATTAACATATCACAGCTGAATTATTCATCGATTTAAGTCAGTCATTATACCCAATAGGAAAGCTTACTTGAAATAAATGCGCCATTTTGTTGACCCAAAAAATGTTTTCCTCCCTTTGTGGTATTAAGAAGTCCAATGAGTACGTGATTTGCTTGTTTTTGTGTAAATAATGAATATTATAAGAAATAACACACGATTCCGGGTTAAATATTAGTTTGAATGTTATAAGAATGTACTGCGATTCTACACAGCTACCTAATTGATTAACAAATCGCAGCAAGTCAACGACTATTAGCAAAGTGAAGGTAGTTGGGTCAAACGTCGTATAAACAACGTCCGAGCCCCTAGGCACGATCCGTACGATTGCGCCACGAGTCAAAGGAAAGCGGCAATTTATAGTATTCGACAGCTAAGCATGTTCTGACAGGTGACAGTGACAGCTATATTGACAACTATTCATCCACCAAAATATTAAATCAAAAGTTACGTCTAACACGGCCATACTGACAAACGTACGTCCTCGTACGCCTTTTCTCGTATTACAATACAACGGTAGTTCATCTCGGGATTTCAAAAACACACTGCCTCGGCCACACTGACCATACTTTTCTACGCACTCGTTAGTAAAACAGCGACTAGACAATACCTCAACGCTCAAATCCGACTAGCGAGTCAACTCACTACGGACATACAGACGGCGACTTGACGGTATATCTACGCTCGTACGACTAGTGAAATACATCACTACGATACGTCAGCGACTAGACAATACCTCAACGCTCAAATCCGACTAGCGAGACAACTCACTACGGACATACAGACGGCGACTTGACGGTATATCTACGCTCGTACGACTAGTGAAATACATCACTACGATACGTCAGCGACTAGACAATACCTCAACGCCAGGGTTCGACTAGCGATTTGAATCACTACGAGCCAATAACACTCATCGTCAAAAAAAATCGGCACATGCTTCGGGACACCACTCGCCACGTTAGGGCACCATATTATGCTGTGCCGCGGCTTGAGTCTTCTTTCCGTAGTAACCACAACGAGTTTCAACTCGTATCGACCACTAGGCAGGATGTTCACTACTTCGTAGGGCCCTCGCATCCCTGAATCTAATTTACCTGTGAACTGAGAGGTTTTTATTACAAACACTGGACCGCAGCCCAGATAGCACACACAATTTCTTCGATGGACTACATTCCCGTTACAATAATCCACGTAACAAACTTTTACTTTACACAACGCACGAAAAAAAAAACACAAATGCCAGTTACAAAACTACGTAAACATAAACACATTTAAAAATAGTGGGCTTGAATTCTATCCCACTTCTGATATAAGAAATAACACACGATTCCGGGTTAAATATTAGTTTGAATGTTATAAGAATGTACTGCGATTCTACACAGCTACCTAATTGATTAACAAATCGCAGCAAGTCAACGACTATTAGCAAAGTGAAGGTAGTTGGGTCAAACGTCGTATAAACAACGTCCGAGCCCCTAGGCACGATCCGTACGATTGCGCCACGAGTCAAAGGAAAGCGGCAATTTATAGTATTCGACAGCTAAGCATGTTCTGACAGGTGACAGTGACAGCTATATTGACAACTATTCATCCACAAAAATATTAAATCAAAAGTTACGTCTAACAATATATTATCCTTGTTGTTATGCAAATATCGGCTTTTAGGACTATTTATTACATATAAAGAGAGGTTACCCGTTTGCCTTCACAATCTAAATAAGAAATCGTATTTAAAACTAGATAATGTGAGAACTTTTTCAGATTTTCCCTTTCTCGTGCGTACCAGTAAGGAATGGAACAATCGTCCGGCCTCCATGTTTCCCGATAATTATAATCTGGACTTATTTAAAAGAAAAGTGAATAGGCTTAGGGATTTTCAATTTTAAGCCCTTGTATAATCAAGCTCTCAAATAACCGCCAGTAAACATACAAAGGTACACACATTTTAAACAGCTATTGTTTCGTTGTAAAAACTCTATCTTTTAATTCATATTTCATTACTAATAGATAAAATCTCTAGGACAGATTATTTAGTAGTAGTAGCACAGATTATGTAGCAGTATTATTTAGTACTAGCTTATCGCCCGCGGCTTCGACCCCGCTTTGTCTAAAACCTAATAAATTATATACAAAAACCTTCCTCTTGAAATCTCTCTATCTATTAAAAAAAAACCGCATCAAAATCCGTTACGTAGTGATTATTTAGTAGTTATGAAATACCAAGTGTGTGCGTTACAAATGTATGATACGATTTTAACAAAAAATTATCTTTTCCATTAAAAATATATATTAAATATGAATATTCTAGCCCTTGATAGATAGCGTCTAGCGTCGTTTTACATTTAAATTGAAAGAGTGGATGAAATTCGATTACTTAGGTATCAAGTTGGCTAGAACGTCGATAGTTTAAGATGCGGGCTTCAATCTGTTCCAGTTAGACCTTTTTACTACCATTTTATAGGTTTTAAATGCGATAATTAAGTTGTAAATAAAATTAAGCTTGCAATTGTAATTCTGGAAACTTTTTCGCCATTTCACATTTAATTTGAATTTGTATCTTGAACTTAATTTTTATGCTATTAGCACAGAATACATAATAGTAGCTAAACGCTACAGAACGGACACTCTCCCGCCAAAATTAAACACTTTACCTCACCCCGCACGATCAGTCTAAGGGTGACAAATCAACATCGAGCTACGCTGCGCTGTACTGCGCTGTGCTGTGCTGTGTTTCTTAAGCTACGTTTTTTTAACAATTAAACGATGCTGCGCTGTACTGCGCTGAGCTGTGCTGTGTTTCTTAAGCTACGTTTTTTTACAATCTAGCTCAGTATAAAGTAATCAGCAGCTCGTGTAGTCGTTTATCTCGTCAAATATGACCCTATTTTCAAAAAAACGTAAACATTACGACATAGTTGAATCCGATGAAGATGAAAGTGAAGAAGAAGCGGATATGGATATTTTATGTGTTATTTTGTCGTTAAAAGAGTCCAGTCACGGTAGCTTGTTACCTCACACCATACGTGAAAAATACGGAGAATTTAATTGAAGAATTGAATTAAGTTAATAAGTTCGGCACAGCGCGGCTCAGCACGGCGGGTAGCGCGCCTCGCTCGAGACTGCTGCGTTTTTAAACAGAGCGTAGCCTCACACAGCGCAGCACAGCATGGTTTGTTTGTATCCTCATTCAAATATCAAACGAGCGAGTTGACCAAACACAGCACAGCGCAGTACAGCGCAGCATAGCTCGATGTTGATTTGTCACCCTTAAAATGGTCCGCATTTTTCTGCAAGGACGATACGCAACGAAGATTGACAACATTAATCAAATTGACTTAAAGTAATTTATTATTTTGGATTTGTGATTATCGTTTTTCGTAGAAAATGGTTAGATTTTGTGCTGTTTACGGATGTTTTTCATCAGAAAAACGCGAATTTTTTTTTTACGCTAGTCACAAATGTGCCAACCATAAAGCGTTAACACACACATTTGCAGTCTCTACAGTGTGACTGTCAAAACGATAATTTTGTATGGAGTGTCCGGGGTGTGCTATTAGTATAATTCATAATATTAATTACATAGTGTTTTCATCTATATATATATAAAAGAAAGTCGTGTATGTTCCAACACTTATAACTCGAGATCTGCTGAACCAATTTTCATGGTTTTAGATTTGTTGGATTTGTCTCCGTCCAGAATAGCAGAATAAATCATAAAAACAACAAAAACTAGACGAATAAATATTTCCCAAAAATTTTGATTTTCGTACATGTCAATCATTAGTTGTCAATCCTGTCAAATACGGAAATTAATGTTTGACATTCATGCGTTGTCAAATACGGAAATTAATGTTTGACATTCATGCGTTCAAAAATGTATTATGTGTAAAATAATTAAAAAGTAAAAAGGGTGAATAAATATTGTTTGTATTTTTTTTAAATCAATTATTAAAAAGTACAATAAAAGCAGATACATAAAAATTCCTCAAATATTTGTGTTTACGCGTGTTTTCAGAAATTGATAAGGTATTTTTGGTGAGGAACTGTGGTGAGGAAACTAACCAAGGAGGTTAGTTCGCTTAATTATTAAAAAATTCTATAAAAATGTAAAAATTCTGACAATTATAATTTGTTGCAATTTCGTCGACTACTTCAACAATATTGCGTTGACATAATATTATTATTATGTATAACTTTAAAATTGAAACGGAGCCCCTGACTCATTGGTTCGAACCAAGCTAAATTGCGTTTTGAAGATTGCATCCATTTACGCCATGCAATTAGCACAGAAGAAGATGCAGAAAATGTTGGTCTATTGATTTTTTTACCGGCGACATACACAGGTAGCCCAAGTGAATATTTGCAAGATGCAATGACATAATAATATGTTCGTCATTATGGTCGGCCAGATCTATATTCATTACATTTATATGTAATCCGAAATGGATGGAAATTATTCAACTGTTGCTTCCCGGACAAATATCAAGTGACCACACGTGTTTTCAAGCAAAAAATCCGATCACTGATGAGTTACAATAAAGGAACACATCTTTGGGATTATTCAATGATGGATGTATTCAATCGAATGACGAAAATCTGGCTTGCAGCATGCACACATTTTAATTTGGTTAGTCGAATGAATTCGGGCAGATAAAATATATGAGTGTGCGGGGATTGCTAATCCTGAAACCGATCCAGACCGACATGACGTTGTTATCACGAATATGATTCATGGACCGTGTGAAACCATCAACCACCACACACCATGCATGGTTGACAGCGAGTGTACCAAAAGGTATCCACGAAAATTGATGGCAGAGACCATCACAGGCAACGATGGTTACCCACTGTATCAGCGTCGATCGCCCAATGATAATGTTAGAATGATAATGGTAGAACAACTAAAGTGAAACGAAACGATGGCGTGGTCGATAACAGTTAAAGAATGAAAAGAGTTAATCCATGCTGCACGACTTATTAAAATTCAATCATTTTTCTCTGAGACGTGTTTGAAGTAATAAATTAAAATACTATTACATATCCATATAAATATTTATCTTGTATCATTGTATTACGTTCATCAAAGCCTAAATTAGTTCAGCTAAAAGGTAACACAACATTCATTGACAGGGCGGTACAAAGTTCGCCGGGACAGCTAGTTACTTCATAAATGTTAATTTACAAGTTTTTATAATAATGTACCTACACAAGAATCTGAAATTAAATATTAATGAAAGCACTTTATTGTATTCATCGACATAAGTAATATCTTTTGATACAGAGAATATACACATACAAACAAATGTAGACTGTGTACGTACATATTATGTTACGTATATGTATGAGAATCTAGTTCTTTTCCATACAAGCTAATATTTAAAGAAAAGCCTACGAGTAATATAATTATTATATTACTCGTAGGCTTTTCTTTAAATATTTGATTATCAAACAATGCATCGGAACGGAGTGAATCTATCATATAAATCTATATTTCAAATTCCCGCCTAGGTAAAGACCTAGAAACTTCTATTCCCTTGCGATTTAATCAAGTTCCGCAGAAATCAATTTAGGCTGTTCAAAGAACGTCGGTTTTATATAAAATCTTATATATAAAATTCTCGTGTCACAATGTTAGTCTGCATACTCCTCCGAAACGGGTGGACCGATTCTCATGAAATTTTCTGTGCATATCGGGTAAGTCTGAGAATCGGCCAACATCTATTTTTCATATGTACCACGGGCGAAGCCGGGGCGGACCGCTAGTATCCATATAAAAGAGAGAGAAGCTCAAAAAGTGTAGATATACTATAGGTTTTGTTGTTCCGTGTTTTTCTTTTTGTCAACCCGTCAAAAGAGTGTACACGACTTTTTAGAAAAATATGCGACGCTTCTAGTGATAGCCCTCAGATATTTGTCTGACTACATTGAACAATTTTTAAATTATAAATAGTTTTTGTATAATTTTTGTTATATATAAAAATGAATCGCAAAATGTGTTGGTAAGCGCATAACTCGAGAACAGCTGAACCGATTTCGATAATTCTTTTTTTATTATATTCCTTGAAGTACGAGGATGGTTCTTATGTAGAGAAAACGTAAATATGTACCACGGGCGAAGCCGGGGCGGACCGCTAGTTTTTGTATAAATGTCGTATGAAGCAGGTACATGAAAAAATAAAAAATATTAAACTGGCGTTCCTTTTATATTAAAAAAATTATATAGTTTTGCTCTTACAATAACTTATAAACTTGTAACTTCGTGTCAGATTATAATTAATAAATACGCTTTAATATTTCATATTTATTAAATAACTTAATTAAATTTTACTGCGATAGATTAAGAAATTCCTACAAACACTAATAAAAAATAGATGCAAAAATTTTATCAGAAAAGCGTTTCTGATAAAAAAAAGCAATAAATTATTGAGAAATGAGTCTCTATATCGATTAGAGAAGTTAATTTTCAAGGAAGTATACTTGAATGTCGTAAAACAATGCAATTACGTTTAAAGTACCCACAATAAATTGCTCTTATTGCCTTTGGTCTAAGTTATAAGAAAACAAATATTTCAGAATTCTTCTTTACGTTCATGTATTTTTAATGAATTTGTCGAGTTGTTGATATTTAATTTATGTCTTAAAGTTTTACTGACAACTACTTATTTGCATTAATATATAATTTTCTGTTATTTACTTCTTAATCTTCTGTGTAAATATTACATTAACTGACTATTAATATATTTATTGAACACATAATAAATCGAAACAATTGTGATAGTAAACAGATCTTATTATTTAAACTTGTTATAAACTGTCTCTTAAAAGCTACTGCATATTTTCTTCTTGAGGGAGAACTATTTTAAAATTTCAACCGGGGAATAGAATCTAGGACATTTTGTTCTAAAAATATTTTTAAGCTATTGCATAGCTTCTATCGCGGGCCTTGAGCGCGGGCACCGAATCCAGAAATTCCGTAACGAAAAAAGCTCACGCTCCCCACTCCGACGGGCGCGGAGGTGTGGCTTGAAGGCATAGCATGCAATAGCTTTACCGCGGCAGTCCCCGAGTGCCACACGTCTTTTACGTTAACTCAGGTAGCATTCGGATCTGGGCGGTCGCGACCCGGCAGCCGCTGCCCCGCAGCCGCGACCGTGGTCGCGCCGTACCGCTTCGTAGGGAATTGTATGCGATAGTTACCGACGCAAGCGACCGAGCCGCGCGGCCGAGGGGCGTGGCCTGCTCGCGACTTTGGCAGCGCCGCCGGGCCGCTCCGGAAGCAGTATGGTCGCGCTGCTCGTACGCGAAGAGTCACAATATGGCAACGTTTACCGATGAAAACGACGAGTTTTTCGTTGAATGAATTGCTAAAAATCTACCACTTTACGATCCTCGACTCAAAACCTATAAGGATAATGTTATGATATAATGAATCGATTTTATTCCTCTTTGATGATAGTAAGACCAACATTATTTGATCATACTCTTCTTCGTCCTCTATCAGTCTCTTCACGAGTTCTCGCTTTCGTATATTTGACTATTATTTTGACTGAGTGCTGTTTGACTACTGCGCGTGGCAGTCGCTGCCCGGGTCGCGGACGCTGTTATCCGTAAGCTTCTGGCAGCGCCGCACAGCAGCGACAATGTTCCCGGCTGCAGGGCCGCGGCTGCCAGGTCGCGACCGCCCAGATCCGAATGCTACCTTACTCGCTAAAATAAACCTCGCTAACTTTCTTGACACAGGCACCACAATAAAGTTCAGTTTTATAGATATCGTCCGTTCACATTTTACGACACGACCTGTTCAACTATATTTAGTTATATAGTCACGGTCTATTGTTAAATTAATAATCGTCTTTGCTTTATTTAAGGGTTTATTTTTGAAATTATTTTGTTATCTTTGTCAGTTTGTGTATAATTATAAAAAAATTAAAAATAATCGTTAAATTGTGTTCGATCATAAGACAAAAATATCCATGTATGTATGTATCCATTATGATAATAGGATGATAATAAAAAATTAAAAACCACTATAAAATTAAATAGGTTTTATGTTATCTGGTTTAACATACTTTAAGCTAAAACGTACATTGAATAAAAACAGTTTATTACATATTAATTTGAATGCATTTTCTCGGTTTAAGACAAGTACTATTGCTATGAATATTCATAAAACATGAATCATTTTTATCTATACAGTACAAAATTTTCTATTAAATGTCGAATCGAAAACAGCGTGGGATCATTAGAGGTCGTGGGGTTGTTCCAGTATTAATCCCTCGGGCGTAGCATTCTGGAACACGGCGATACCTACAAGAGATAGAATAGAGTTGGTGTAGCGGTTGTTGCTGCAACGTAATGATAATGTAATTTGTTATAAGATATTGAATACGATTGTTATTTAGTCTTAAAATTGATTAGAATATAGAAGCGATGATAGTTATATACGCGAATTGAATAAAAGCATGTGTGTTATTGGTGATATTTTGCCTCCCATACCATAATCCAATTTAAATGATATTATGAAGGTGGTATGTATTTTCTATTTTCAACAATGTTCATAGTATGACGGCTCACTCAGCCTTTTAGTATATCAAATAAACCTGTGACATCATTTTAGAAATAATATCGCTTCCATTTATCAAAATGAATATAAACTTTAGCGCGTCTTATAATCGCGGCGGAATTAAACAGAATAAACAGTCGTGTATACACGCTAGTAATGACAATTCGAAGTGGGCTTGCCTAGGTTTGCACATAGCTCCTCTGTGTTTGTTACAAAACATTTGCTTTACGAATTTAAGCGTGACTTTATATTGCTAGACGAATATCTTGGAAATTTTTTTCTCTTTATTTATTAGTGTATGATAGGAACAACTCTAAATGTTGGTTACACCACTTTCTGTTAGTCTATTTGACAGTTTTTCTCGAATATTTTAAATTTTACTACATTATTTGTCATTTTAACTGATAGATGAGCTAAACAGAATATTTATCGGGAAGCTGTGAAAGCGGCCGTTAGAGTATAACGATAAGCTCCTGATTACATAAAACCTCTGGTTAGTGCCTCATTAATGAGACAATTTGTTATCTTGTATAGCACTTTTATCATAATATCTTACAAGACCATAAATACTTTTTTACTTATTACAAATTCATAGCCTCTTTGGTACAGTGGTTATCGTACAAGCGTAGAAACAAGTCATAGGTTCAATTCCTGGTGAAGACTAATAAAAAAAATGTATCGGTTAGGCGGGACACGGAAGGCTGATCATCTTTTTATCTGTTTAGCAAAATCGATCAGTGAAACAGATTCATAATGATTCTGCCCTATACCTCACAAGGAGACACTGGGATTCATTAAACTGTTACAAAAAATAAGAAAAACACCGAATTATGATAACGATTTGCAGGATATTACGTAAGACTCATAAAAAGTAGGCTCCTAGTCGATTATAAATACAATTCATTAAAGTCAGAAAAACCATCGTCTATAGAAAAAGAATTGGTTTTAACTGCTTGAATATTCAAACCCCAAGTACCTACTGTAATCTAAATCTGAACTTTCAATGGATTGTTGCCAAATTGGCCTTTACGGATTTAATTCAATTACTGGGTTCAGCTGTGAATTGTCATTTATTGGTAACAATTACTATAATTAAAACTAACTTACATTTTAAGCGATTGTTGGACATTAATTTCGACAAATTATTAACTAATATTTAACGAAAACTTGTTAGATATTACAAATTGAATTGGAATTAATAAGTCATTTGGTTATTTTTTATCAAACTTTTCAAACACTTTATTGAAGCAGCCTGTTAGTGTGCTGTTAGGCAGAAGTGCTTTGAAGGGTTCTTTATATAAATAAATTAAGGAATAAATCTTTTCGAGTTTTAACAACCGTTCAAAAATTTTTGATTTGAAGTGTTTTGTGTGAATTTAAAATAGGCAGAAGTTACAAATGGCTTTTAGGAAACAAATAGTTCTAATTGAAAATATTGAATAAAGTGCATACCTACCATAATTTTACAATAAGAACGTGTAAAATATGATTTCAATAATTATATTTTATAATATGAAAAATTGAATATTAAATACTAATAATATTGTAATTCCTTATATTATCAGTTCACAATTTTCAAATTTAAAACCTTATAAAGTAAAACCAAGTGGGTTTTAATTTTAATTCGCTATAATTCCGCTCTGTTTCCTCTGTACAAAAATAAAGCAACAGAATTAAAAATATTTCTATCAAAGAGTACTACAGTTGAGTGCGCTCTTAAGACAAACTTGTGGACGAATAAAGTTTGTAATTGGTTTTGTGGTGACACCGAGTGGCGAACTTTAATACATTGAGACTATATTTATTTACAGTTTATTATGAGAAGCAATTGCTTTTTATTGATGTCTTCTATACTAATACTAATAATATTATAAAGCTGGAGAGTTTGTTTGTTTGTTTGTACGCGCTAATCTCAGGAACTAAAGGTCCGATTTGAAAAATTCTTTCGATGTTAGATAGTCCATTTATTGAGGAAGGCTATATATCATCACGGTAAAACCGGGTGAAACTGCGGGGCGCAGCTAGTTAAATTCAAAATAATATTTGTTTTTACATAAATGTGTATACTTATGTGTTTATGTGATACATAGTGAAAGAATTAATAAGATAATATTCATTGCATACCAAATACAGTGTTTCAAAAGAAGAGCGACACAAGTAACAACATGTACAGAGGGCGGTCTTATCGCTATAAGCAATTTCTGCCAGAAAACCCGGAAAAAATAAGGATAGCATTTATTGTGGTTGTCCATTACAATTTTATAAGTTTACATCAATTATAATATTATATACTTTCAAAGTAAAATTTAATTATTTTACGGGTATTGTAACAAATTACTACGAGCTAATAATATAACCCTACTCTGTCAATTAATTTATGAAGTGGTTTCAATATAACATTTAAATATAGGTATGATTGTTAATAAATCGCGCAAAGGCGTTCGAATGGATTTAGTTACAATGACTTGGTCTGTTTTATCGCCTGTCTTAAGCCTAGAGGTTTTTATTCGAATAAAAGACTTTGAGATCGAAAAGTTTGCAGGTATCTGGTAATTTATAATGCGACGGGACCTAACCTTCCCTTAGTGAAATATAGGGGTCTTCACACCAGGCGCGGTCCCAGGGGGGGGGGTCACGGGGGACATGACCCCCCCCAAAATCGTACTCGATAAAATAGAAAACAATTCTTATACTGTACAAAATATAAAAAAAAAACTGGCCAAGTGCGAATCGGAGTCACTCGCACACCTAAAGTTCCGTTTAAACCTGTTTTTAATCCCTTGCGAATGTCAAAATTTGCGAAAATTTGCAGCATCAACGGCTGTAAAACTTTAGATTGCGTTGGCGATTTTTTCACAGCTTCAAGGGTACATTTATGCAATCAATAAAAATAAGAGTCTGAAAAATCCACGCGTTCTTTTGAATAAAACCGGCCAAGTGCGAGTCGGACTCACGCTCCAAGGGCTCCGAATAAACGGTACTTTTTATTATGTTGTAACTCTAAAATGTATATTTTAGCAATTTTTCCTTTATCTCTGCTATAAGACATTACTTTTAACCAAATTTCAAGACTCTGTGTTTAGGGGAAGTACAATGTAGATTTTGATTCCCTTGCGAATATCGAATTTTGCGATAATTTGCAGCAAAAACGGCTGTATCTTTTGATTGCGTCGGCTTATATGTTTGATTTTTTCACAGCTTCATGGGACCGTATACTTAAGTTTTCGATATAAATTTCAGCTTGATACCTCTACGCTTTCCTGAGAAAAAGGGTGATGACAGACAGAAAACTTTAGAATTATTAAAGATATTTTTTTATATGATGTTTTTAAAAATTATCATTTTTGCAATTATTCCTCTATCTGTGCTATAAGGTGTTGCCTTGTACCGAATTTCAAGATTCTGAGTTCACCGGAAGTACACTGTACGTTTGATTTTTCCCTTGCGAATGTTGAAATTTGTAAAAATTTTCAACATTTACGGCTGTATCTTCTGATTCTGATGTAAATATAAATTTAATACATGTAAGTGTTCATGAGTAAAGGGGTTGTAAGTTTAAAATTATTAAAAATATTTTTTTAATATTTATAATGAAATTAAAATTTCACGTTTTTCGCAATAATTATTCATATGTGTGTTATAAGACGTTACTTTCTACCAAATTTAAAAAACTCAAGTTTATAATATCTTTAAGGGCTGATTTTTCAATCCTTGGTTAAAACTTATTCGTCGAATAATGTATAAAACTACCATTTTAAAAACTTATTCTAATTGCCCGTATTTGACAGTTTACGTGACATTTTAATATTAACGTGTAATACTTTATTGGACGGATAAGTTTTATCCAAGCATTGAAAAATCGGCCCTAAGCTGTAATAAAATCAAACTTCTATGTCAACGCAATCAGGAGATACAGCCGTTGCTGATGCTGAAAATTTTAGCAAATTTCGACATTCGCAAGGGTATAAAAATTCAAGTACATATAGGGTACTTCCCGTGAACTCAGAATCTTGAAATTCAGTTATAGCACAGCTAGAGGAATAATAAAATAAAAAAAAAAATAATTACTTAACTTAAAAAGATATCCTTATCTTAATTTTAAAGTTTGTCTGTCTGTCAAGACCCTTTTTCTCAGGAACGCATGGAGGTATCAAGCTGAAATTTATATCGAATACTTAAATCTACGGTTTCTTCATGCTGTGAAAAAATCAAACCAAGGCAACGCAATCAAAAGATACAGCCGTTTATGCTGCAAATTATCGCAAATTCCGATATTCGCTTGGGAATCAAAACCTACATTGTACTTCCCGTTGATACAGAGTCATGAAATTTGGTTAAAAGCAAAGTCTTATAGCACAGATAAGGAAAAAATTGCTAAAAAATACATTTTAGAGTTACAACATAATAAAAAGTAGGTTTGTTCGGAGCCCTCGGTACGCGAGTCCGACTCGCACTTGGCCGGTTTTTTTTTGTAAAATATAAATAAGTAAAAATATGTATAGAAACCTTCTCAAGTTTTAGCTTATAACTTCTATTGAATACAATTTTTGACGAGTACGATTGGGGGGGGGGGGGGTTTGCATACTTTTCCAGCCGCGTGACCCCCCCCAAAATGTGAGGCTAGGACCGCGCCTGCTTCACACTAATCTGTTTTACTAGAAGGGTACGGTGAAGACCGACAATTTTTAATTCCGTCTAGGTACCTTTAAGTCTGTTTGCTTATTTATTTAGTTATTCGTTTACTTAACATTATATTATCATGCATTAAATTATACAATTACTAAAAATATGTCTAAACGTATCACTTCAATGTTCAACATACTGTGAACACTGTATGCTCTGGGGAATTATAAATTTGTACAAGTAAATTAGAATATAAATTCACAAAGCTAATATTTGAAGGCAGAAATAGAAAACACATCACACATTTGAATTATTTCGGTTTGATTTTTTGTGAAAAATATAATACTTATTACTTATATAATACTTTTCCTATAATATACGAATACTATTTAATTCATTGATAAATTGAAACTCTACTAAAAAGAAAACATCGTCAATCTATACTAATATTATAAAGCTGAAGAATTTGTTTGCTTGTACGCGAAGAACTGATAGTACGATTCGAAAAATTCTTTCAGTCTTAGATAGCGCATTTATTGAGAATGGATATAGGCTATAGTCGTCACGCTTAGACCAATTAGAGCGGAGTAACGCCGCGGAGCATAGTTAGTTTTTCATAAAATTTAATAATAGATTATTTTTAATTTACCTAGCAGTAATTTATGTTAATTACAATGTTATAAAAATATTTATAATACACTGTTTTCCTGAAATATATTTTTTCATTTTCATTATTTACTTAACCTATATTTCAAACGAATTCCACATATATGTAAAGACCAATAGTTTGAGTTTAAAAGCGTTAAACACAAGAAGTTAATGCAGCATACTATGGCATTTTATAACTTCATTCCAGCAACATAGAATAAACTAACTTGGTTAACGAGGTCTTTTCAAATAATGTGGCTTATAATATTAACGCGATGGCAGTCGTTAAACTAATTTATGTTATCTTAATTGCTATCTAACAAATAGCTGCTAATATTGCGATTTTGTATACTTACTAATAAATTAAGTTGGTTATTGTATACTAAAATCGTTTTAATTAATTGTATCTTTTATACTGTTATACCTAAGGTTTTGTATTTAGACGTAAAATGTAAATTTTGAAATATAGTACCTATGTTGCATAAAAAATGTGTTGGGAATTCCTTAAAAGAAAAAAATAAAAGTTATGTTGTCATAACACTCTTACAAGAAAAACTATAGGTTAATTCTTATTAATATGTTAATTCTGATGAAAGAACAAGAAGATTCTTGCAATACTAAGTGCAAAAATTATGGATAAAGAGAAAAAACAATACTAGATAATAAGTTTGATTTATTTTTGCAAGAGCTTCATCATCATCATATTTATTCCCACTGGTCTCTTATACTGCTTATATTACTAAAGCTTATCATGCGAATACACAAAAAAACCGTTTCTCATATTATATTTCTATCCTTATTTGCAGTGTGATGATTATTATCCTGTCGTATTGCCCTTAATTTAATAAAGGATAAATAAGTCATGATAACAACGATCTTGTCATTATGGCAACTGGCAACTAATATTCTTGGAGACTAGCCAACTGCAAACCACATACAATAAATAACTATAGTATCAATATACCTAATCTATAAATTTAACAATATGTATGTGACGTGGCCATATCGTAGATTTGCTCATTTCATGAAATGGCCAATTTAGTTTGGTCAGATCGTTAAATCGTCAACGTTTCACGATTTGGTCGTCCACATTTGGCCAGATCGTCGATCTGGCCAAACCACGGATGGCCATTTCACGAAATGCGACCATTTTTGTTTCTTTTTTAAAAAGCGATTCGCTTCTGGCACTCGCCGGCCGCTGCCGCGGCACGCTCGCTTTGCTCGCTCGGCTCGTGCGTTGTTTATTAAAGTCTAACCTAACCTAACCTAACTGTTTTCTATTGAAAAAACCATTCGCTTCTGGTATTCGCCGGCGCTACCGCGGCACTAACTTAAATGACAATAAACAAGTTCTTAAAATATTCTGAATTTTTTAATGTTTTATGGACTCTCTAAGATATTTTATACGATCTGGCCAAATGTCGATGACCAAATCGTGAAACGTTGACGATTTAACGATCTGATCAAACTATGTTGGCCATTTCATGAAATGAGCAAATCTACGATATGGCCACGACATATGCATTCACTAATACTATAGTTTAACTAGCTTTCCGCCTGCAGTTTCGCAAGTGTAGTCACTGGAAAACCCGCATAGTTCCCTTTCCCGTGTGATTTCGGGGATAAAAACTATCTCAAGTACTTTTTCAGGTTTCAAACTATCTTTGAACAAAATTTCATCAAAGTCGATTCTGTTTAGAAGAAACAGATAGAGAGGCAGACTTACTTTCGCATTTATAATATTAGTAAGGTCTTCCCTACAACTATTTCCAAAATTGGATCATTTTAAAATGCATCGCTTTTTCTATAAACGGGTTGCAATTACGGTCACATGCCTTGTCCCTTCCTTTGTGTAGAACCTTCATCAACCTCCGTATAATTTGTTATTCAAATCCTTTAAGCCGTTTTGGGGTGGCGCACTCACATACTTACGTATGTAACTTTCCTTATTTATTCCGGTGACTTAAATAGCTTCTTTGTTTTTGTATCAATTTTGAAATATTATATAATAAGACTAGCGGTCCGCCCGGGCTTCGCCCGTGGTACCTACATGTTTAAACTATCCTATCTCTCAAGTTGGATCGAACTGCACATGGTGTGTGAATTTTATTATAATCGGTTAAGTGGTTTAGGAGTCCATTGAGGACAAACATTGTGACACGAGATTTATATATATTAAGATAATAAGACCTCTCCGTCTACCCATAATGTATTTATATCACTAAAAAGGAAGTTGAAGTATAAACTGGCTTTTAACTTTAGTACAGTATAGAATGAATGAATAAATGAATGAATAAATACTTTATTTGCACCAGAAACAAAAAATAATAACAAAAAACACAGACAATAGAAAAACGTACAAAAAGGCGGCCTTATCGCTAATACAGCGATCTCTTCCAGGCAACCTTAGGTCAAGGATCATGAGAATTACGTCATATATTGAGGTCGATGGTGCACAACACTATTTATAATAAATTATATATATACATAGAAATATAATATATAATTAAATAGATGAGTATACTACATAACAATATACTATACATATACACACAAACATACATTTCATAAAGATAAATAGTAATTATATACTTTCTTTTTGAACTCATTCAGTGTTTCTGCTCTTCTGATACTGTCAGGCAGATTGTTCCACAGCTTGATATAGGTATATCTACAGAGAATAACAATAATAATTATTGGTTTGCATTGTAATTGAATTAATGGTATGTACATATTCATATATTTAAAATACAAAAAATAAGAAATGAAGTTTAAAATTAATTAATAAAAATATTTACACTGACATTGCAAGGTTGAGAAATAAAATAGATAAATAAATAAATAAAAACCTTTATTTGTCTCTCTCACAAGGGTTAAAAATTTGACAATTAATGAAAAATACACATAGATGAATCAAAATACGTTCATTTTTAAATATACCAACTTCTTTACAAGGTCACTGAACTTCGCAGTCAGTATATTATTTAAGCAGACGATCTCGCAGATTTCTTATCTCCTACTAATGAACGGAACTTTTAAATTTTCCCTATACGACAAACTTTTTAACGTGGGTTGGCGGAATTGTTAGGGTTTTTTAAAGTGAAACTTTTATTACATCGTCTCAAACTTTTTGGTCTGTGTAGCGCATGTCGCGTGTATCGCGGCTGCCGAGTAGGTATACCTACTCGGCAGCCGACCGACACGCGACATGCGCTACACAAAGCAGTGTTCGGAACCGTTCGAACAGTTTCACTTTTACCGTGGTTTCATAAAACCACACAACATTTTTTTAATTTGCTGATATGTTTTACATACGTTTTGCCTGTACACTAAGACGTAAATGTAAATGACGGGGCCACGGATGCTGTGTAGAAGCTGTACATAGAGATTTTCCGCGAACCCGTTAGGAGCAGCCAATCACTGAGCCAAAAATGCTAACCTAGAGCAAGGCGCTTTGCCAGCTCTACCCTCATGGGCAATTAATAGGCCTACTAAGTGGGATTCACTACACTACACTACATAATATAAAAATAAAGTCGCTGTCGCTGTCTGTTCGTCCCTATATATGCTTAAATCTTTAAAAGTGCGAAATGGAGTTTGATGCGTTTTTTTTCACAGATAGAGTAATTCTAGAGGAAGGTTTTATGCAAAGCCTATACAATAAGCTACTATATTCATATTGCACCTTTCGTTTGCTAAATCGTAAAATAACTATTAAAAGTCGATCTTTCTTCTCGTTATAAATTCAATTACTATAATAATATTTAAGCAAAGATCAAACATCATACTTATTATCATTTTTGTAATTAATAGCCCACGAATGACGTGGCCTAATAAATTACTGTTTCCCATACTAAGTAATTACTTTAGTTCCTCAAGTATGTCGTCAAAGTTATGACGGGATTAGACCGACAATTTCGAGCTTATAAATGATTAAAATATTATGGTGTAGTTATCGCAATTTAATCGCTTGGAATATAAATAATACCTATATCATAATACACATAATTAATAATTTTAGTGTTTAAGTGTTTATATTTGTTTGTACGACTTATATTTAAACGGCATTTCATTCGCAGATAGAGTAACTTATAAAGAAGAGTATCTACCTATATTATTTTTATCACCCATATATATTCTAATATATATCTATATTTTGCTTTGATGATAATTGTGAGATCGTGGTTCTTTGTTAAAAAACTGTTTACTAGCAATAAATAATATTATTCTACTATATTCAATAAGAAAACACGAGAAGTTCGTTTAAATTATTTTACTAATGAGCTTTAAGTTTTTATTAGTAGGAACTTTTACTGATTCGTATCACAATAATGTTCGATTAAATGTCAACGGAAACTTCCAGAAGCTTGCGATAAAATAATGATGTCAAACGCTTAATAAAATGTACCCAAGTAATTACTTAATTACCAAGTGATGTGTAGTGTGTACCATTAATTCTCGAGTCCCGACTTGCCAGTTGCCTCGTGCGATATTTTTTTACGAGTAATTACACGTACGTAATTGGAAAAATCTATTTAATTAGTCTCATAAAAGCCGTAATCGTTATTTAAGCCGCACCTATTAAAGCATAGTTTATTACAACGCCATCTAGCGGAGGGCGCATGAACTACTTGAACGTTGAGAATGTAGTTTCTATGTAATAGATGTAACGTGGATTCGCTTGACGTGAAGGGTTCTTTTCTAAGTTTTGACAGATATGTCGTAAGCTTGAATTAACTACGGTTGTAAAATACGTTACCACGTATTATGTGTAATATTATTATGTAGTAATAGGGTTCCCATTTATATGAATGTAAGTGATCTTTTTTATGTAAATTTAGTAATCAGAAAGTAAAATACAACTATCCAGTCTGATTCTTCTCAAGTCTCTTGTAATTTATATTGTGTGAAAAGATTTACTCAACAAAATTAAAAATAAATCCTTAAGCTTACAAGATTTGCGTTTTTTTTTATTAAGTTTATTTATTTGTAGCTATAAGCTTTTTAATTCAACGGAGGAAAATGTTTCTATTCCATTATAAGGTATTATTTTCTTAGTTTGTGCTACCTCAGAAGTTCCTGTAGGGTAAACTAATATATTTCTGTTCTTAAACCACAATTTTTAATGCTAATAGTTTCTTTTTTTTCCTCAAAGAAAATCGACAGTTATAATATGCGTATTCCATTCATCTATAGTTATATTTGTTTACACACTCGTTCTGTAAAAATATGCGCTTGGAAAATTCTAGTATGAGGTATAAATCAATACATAAGAGTTCCCACTCAGGGTTGACACTTTGACAACAAGTGTGTCAAGTGCACTTATTCGACGAACAGATCGATAATCTTTTTATTGTCTGTACATAGTAGTATAATACGACACATAAGCATTGGGAGCAGAAATGATTGCATAGGTACTTTGACATATCTTTACATATATTCAACAGTATTGTGACTGATTAGAGAGACGCTCTGTCGGAGCTAGGTTGATGGTAAGTGATGGTAAGCATCCACCACCAATAACATTAGTGGTGAAAACGTCTCAACGAATTTCATGCCAGCTTAATAAGCTGTATCAAATTTACTGGTTTATCCTAATGGACAGAGGTAATAAAGAAAAGGACTGAGAAGGTCGAGGAAAGGATAGGAGCCTCTGCCGCCAACACTCGTCTTACGAATGCCGTCGATCATCTGTATGGTTGTCTGCTCCTTTTTGGTGCGAGGTGATCAAAGTTGCCAAAGTAGTAGTAAATTTTGTGTTAAATTTCAGGTCATTTGTAACAGGATGGCGGTTCTACAGGGGTCTTTAGTACGCAATGACAAAAAGAAAAATGATGGTCAGAACGCTGATACTGGATACCTTAAGATACTGTAATATTTTATATTAGAGAATCTTAACATAAAATACCTATTATAGTATCTTCACCGTGTGTGATGCGCTTAATGAGGTATTGTGTAATATAAAATATGGAATAATACAACATCTTATACCACGATTTATTTGTTATTGTAATTACTTATTCCGTCCTCGTTTCTCCTTTCTATTAGGACTTGAAAAGTGGCCTGCTTTACAATTCAAAATGTGTTTTGGTGTTATTTTCAAGTATATTCGACTTTAAAGTAAAAATATATTTGACAATAAAGCTTAACAGAATACTAGAAAGTAATTCTAACATAATAAAGGCAGAGTTAATGTAATAAATAGTTAATGTTTCGTGGAAAATTTATTCGTAATATAAAGGACATATTGCTTTCATAATCACATGAATAAATAGAGACTGAAGAAAAAAGATACGTAAATACATTGATCATAATTATCCCTAAGGACTTGGTTGTTGGCACGTGCTTCTCGAGGAAAATTTGTTTCCATGCTGTTATACAGACAGAGTAACGACTTTGAATCTAGCTATAAATTTATTATAATTCACCATACAGCAATCAATATTTTCGAAGAGATCAGTAGATAAATTTAATGAAACATAAGGTAATAATTTTTATTTGGAGAATCTAAAAAATGATGTTGAAGGTAAACTCGTTTATGGTGAACAGTATTGGTCCGGGAGCCAGAAGCAGATTTTATGACCAAGTTCCTCTCAAGCGGTAATTAGTAAAATGCATCAAAGTATAGTATTATGAAGCCTCGTGAACGTCAGCTGGAGCTCGGTTGGGGGGGTGAGCGGTTGTAGCCTCCCACGCACGTAAGAAAAAAAAGTATATTCATTCATTTCCTCTCAGCTAAAAATTTGTCAAATTGTAGCTAACCCAATATCTCAACGAAAAATAATAATCAGCTGGTTACAGCATGGTGTATTATACGTCAGCTGGTGTCTCGAATATAATGAGACATTAACAAAATCATCGAGATACGTGGAATTCCATCAACATAAGTCCCCGTAAAAGATAAGTAATAACTTTATTAATTATATATTATACTATTATTTTTTTAATAATTATAGTTAACTAATGTTTTTAGTGGGTTATTTCATATTTGTTACACTTTTAGGTAGTTATGTGAATTTGATGATATGATAGTTATTTTTAAATGCAGTTTATAATATTTGTAAAAACATGTTTACCGATGTGGCTGAATGTACGTAGTACCCCGATCATGCGCATAACTAACCACCTCTAAGTACCTTATTACTGTCTATATTATGCTAGCGTGTGTTGCTTGAATTTTTAAAAATAACGATAATAATTAAAGATACGTCATTTCATCTCAGATGAAAATTTGTGAGCTGATTGTTAATATACTGATGCGATAAATAAAAAAAATCAGCTAGCAATAATTCGAGGAAAACCTAGTCAGTTGATGCATATAAATTGGCAATAGATGCTTCTGTCTAACTCCTATGTAATAACTTTCAAAGTATCAGCTGACGGTTTTTCCACCAAGATACAGCCAGCTGACCTATATATATATCCACAGTTACATATAAGCTATCATCAGGTAAATTTTTGTTTGAGAGGAAATCACGGAAAATAATTTTATTTTTTTCATGTTCGAGACACCAGCTGACGTATAATACACCATGTTGTAACCAGCTGATTATTTTTTTTCGTTGAGATATTGGGTTAGCTACAATTTGACAAATTTTTAGCTGAGAGGAAATGAATGAATGTATTTTTTTTTCATACGTGCGTGGGAGGCTACAACCGCTCACCCCCCCAACCGAGCGCCAGCTGACGTTCACGAGGCTTTATAATACTATACTCTGATGCGTCTGACGAATTATCTCTTGAGAGGAAATAATTAACCAAATTTGCACCTGGCTCCCTAACCATATAGGCCAAAAAGACTTAAGATGATGATAAAGTAGAGCCTCTTTGAATTAGTCATTAAAATATCGAAATTCCTTTCACAAAAAAAAACCACAGAGATTAGCAAGTTCAGTGGGTCGCGACAAAGCGAGCAGCCTCGATCGAGTAATAATAATAATAAATATTCAGGACTATTTTCACACACGGCACGATATACTAAGCTTTCGCTTGTGTTATGGAAACCAGATGGCTGATAAACATACATATTATATAATTGTAAATAAATACTTATATATGTAGATAATTAACACCCAGACACAGAGAAAACATCTATGTTCATCACACAAATATTTGCCCCGGGTGGGAATCGAACCCACGACCTATGGCTTGGAAGGCAGGGCCACTACCAACCAAGCCAACCGGTCAGTAAATGGCGGTACACGCATTTCCTAGGACTCTGACCTGACCGAGCTGCTTCACGCAGCAATTGCTTCGCAAGGCTACTTGCTCTGTGTGGACCCAGCTATTCAATATCGATTAATTAGAGCATGAAGGTTCACTTGTGAACCACGTGTTTGATTTGGCGTGCCCTTGTTGTTCACACTTGGTCAATATATTTGGCAGCATGGAAACTGCGCGGTTTTATGAAACATCAATTTTTATTAGGGTTGTTGAGGAAGTGATTATGAGGAAGAGGAGGAGGAAGAGGAATTTTCACACACAAATTTAGGGGATGCGGATGAGGAAGAGGATATTTTTTTGAGGAAGAGGATGCGGATGAGGAAGCGGAAGAGGAAGCGGATGAGGATGAGGATGATAGGAAATTATAATCAAAATTAAAAAACAAAAACTTTTAGAAATCAAAATTAAAACAAAAGCCATTCTCCTGCCTGTACATATTGATATTTTAACTAGGTATACTAGCAAAATTGCTACTTTGTCATAAACTACAAAAGAGCATCTTACTCAGTGTTCGTATTCAATAAAAATATTAATAATTGTTCCAATAGTTTTTGAGTCTATTAATTACAAACAAATATAATATAATATATGACAGGTAGAAACAAGCAAGGAACAGCGCGGGTGGCGCGCGGGAGGGGAGGTTAGCTCGCCCGATCGCGAATTTACAAAGCCTATAGGTACTCCGTACTTTAACTATTTGAGTCACGAGCCGGACTCAGATGAGCTTTTGTTTATGCATATAACTCGAAAAAACCTAATCTATCTCAGTGCCAGAAGCGACATTAGGACGATTTCCACTAAAAAAAACTAACTGGTAAGTAGATATTATGCAAGCTTAAACAACTTGTTTGTTTTTTAATTTAAAATGACTTTTGACAACTCAATGCTTTTGACACACATTCTTTGGTAAAATCTAAGGGTAAAATATGTTTCTTCTGAGTATGAGAGAAAATGTTATATTATTAATTATTATGTTTAGAGATAAGTGTTAGGCGCAGATATAAATATGGCGGTAAGACTCTACTCGACTAGGTTTTATTTGTTAGTAGAGTCCGACTCGTAACTCAAATCTCAAATACATAGTTAGTTTAAATAGGCTTTATAAATTCGCCGCCCGATCGGATCAGCATCCTCATAAATTTCCTCTAAATTTTGAGGAAGCGATAGCGGAAGAGGATTTTTTAATTTTCATTTTTGAGGATGCGGTAACGGTAGAGGAACCCAAAATATTGCGGAACTTCCGCATTATGAGGAAGCGGAAGAGGAATCCTCAACAACCCTAATTTTTATTCGCAGGGTTGAATAGCCTAGAAGCATTGGGGAAAAGGATAAGGTTTACTTGTGTAAATATTGGGAATATTAAAGGGTGTAAATAATAAAACTGCGTACCTACTTCTTAAAAATGTATTTATTTAAAATTTCCAACGAAGGATACAGAAGATAAACAGATTACATTTAATACAGCATATTTAAATACAACTATAATAATACTTTACTATAAACTTATGATATTATTACACAATATACATACTGTTAGACGTAACTTTTGATTTAATATTTTTGTGGATGAATAGTTGTCAATATAGCTGTCACTGTCACCTGTCAGAACATGCTTAGCTGTCGAATACTATAAATTGCCGCTTTCCTTTGACTCGTGGCGCAATCGTACGGATCGTGCCTAGGGGCTCGGACGTTGTTTATACGACGTTTGACCCAACTACCTTCACTTTGCTAATAGTCGTTGACTTGCTGCGATTTGTTAATCAATTAGGTAGCTGTGTAGAATCGCAGTACATTCTTATTACATTTCAAACTAATATTTAACTCGCCCTCTCGCGTGTAATTTCTATTATCAGAATTGGGATAGAATTCAAGCCCACTATTTTTTAATGTGTTTAAGTTTACGTAGTTTTGTAACTGGCATCTGTGTTTTTTTTTTCTTCGTGCGTTGTGTAAAGTAAAATATTGTTACGTGGATTATTGTAACGGGAATGTAGTCCATCGAAGAAATTGTGTGTGCTATCTGGGCTGCGGTCCAGTGTTTGTAATAAAAACCTCTCAGTTCACAGGTAAATTAGATTCAGGGATGCGAGGGCCCTACGAAGTAATGAACATCCTGCCTAGTGGTCGATACGAGTTGAAACTCGTTGTGGTGACTACGGAAAGAAGACTCAAGCCGCGGCACAGCATAATATGGTGCCCTGGCGTGGCGAGTGGTGTCCCGAAGCATGTGCCGAATTTTTTTGACGATGAGTGTTATTGGCTCGTAGTGATTCAAATCGCTAGTCGAACCCTGGCGTTGAGGTATTGTCTAGTCGCTGACGTATCGTAGTGATGTATTTCACTAGTCGTACGAGCGTAGATATACCGTCAAGTCGCCGTCTGTATGTCCGTAGTGAGTTGTCTCGCTAGTCGGATTTGAGCGTTGAGGTATTGTCTAGTCGCTGACGTATCGTAGTGATGTATTTCACTAGTCGTACGAGCGTAGATATACCGTCAAGTCGCCGTCTGTATGTCCGTAGTGAGTTGACTCGCTAGTCGGATTTGAGCGTTGAGGTATTGTCTAGTCGCTGTTTTACTAACGAGTGCGTAGAAAAGTATGGTCAGTATGGCCGAGGCAGTGTGTTTTTGAAATCCCGAGATGAACTACCGTTGTATTGTAATACGAAAAAAGGCGTACGAGGACGTACGTTTGTCAGTATGGCCGTGTTAGACGTAACTTTTGATTTAATATTTTTGTGGATGAATAGTTGTCAATATAGCTGTCACTGTCACCTGTCAGAACATGCTTAGCTGTCGAATACTATAAATTGCCGCTTTCCTTTGACTCGTGGCGCAATCGTACGGATCGTGCCTAGGGGCTCGGACGTTGTTTATACGACGTTTGACCCAACTACCTTCACTTTGCTAATAGTCGTTGACTTGCTGCGATTTGTTAATCAATTAGGTAGCTGTGTAGAATCGCAGTACATTCTTATTACATTTCAAACTAATATTTAACTCGCACTCTCGCGTGTAATTTCTATTAATACTATAAAGACCAGTAATAATTCACCAATTATTATTAAAAGTCAATCGATGCAATTTAATTTATAGAACGGAGCTGAACATTACAAATATTTCATTTACATGCTCCGGTAGAGAAAGTTGAGAAAATAGAAAATCCTAGGTTTATCATAGAATTTTGGAAAAGCAAAATGTGCCGTAGAGTTAAGAAATAGGTTATTAGGAATTAGGACTCATCTGTTCGTACGAATCAATTGATCTAATTACCTACTTAGTAGCACTGGTTTATTTTCACAAGATGTTGGTTGTGTAGGGCTGATTTGATTAAATAGCAAGAGAAAAAATATTTAATTTTATTGTTAGTTACTTCTTTGTTGAACTAGGTAGTAGATATTTTGTTGGAACTTTTGGGTCAATGACCAGATTAAGGATAAATTATTTCAAAAAGAGACTGAATATGACCAAAAAAAAATAAAAAGTGGGTGTAGGCTGTAAATTGTCTGTAAATCTTATTTTTTTACTTTAAACGGTGTCCCGTGGTTTAATAGTGAATTTTTGGAAAAAGAAACCTTTTCTTTTTCAAGTAAATACTTAGAATACAAAAAGCATAGATTTGGAATTTTCCTATTTTTATTCAAATCCATGCATTTTAAATTAATTGAACTTGATCATGAAATCGTAACGTACAGATAGACAGACATTACATTCGCGTTTATTATTTTATAATATAATAAAATAAAGGATGTATCTTATACCCTAAGCTTATACCTTATTTCTTCCACTAATCCTCTGTCAAATTTGCTGCGCTAGGTCTACATAAACTATTATATTATAATAAAATAACAGTATTTTCCTCATCTTTTAACCGTGTTATATTTGAGACGAACGCAGCACGTGTGGGGTCAGAATAGGGCTGTCAATTTTTATTTCCTATAGTATTATTTATGAAAGTGAGTAGGAAAACGAATATTAATGTGCATTGAATAAAGTGTTATTTCCTTGTTTCATTATTTATCAAATGTTTTTAAAGCGAAACTTTTTTAGGTGCGTTGAGAGTAAAATTTCAAGGTCGCGTCATGGCAATACCGACACGTCATAGAGTAAGGCGAAGATTTTGGTATCTTTGAATATTGCCAAAGAAGGTTCACTTCCGACACGTGTGCTCGGCACACACGCTCTTTTTTATTCATCAAATAACTTTTCCTTATTATCAAATATTTTTTTTTTTTAATAATTATGAATGTGTTTATAAACGAATAATACAAAATAACTTTAAAACTATGCGAGTGATTAAATAAAGTGAGGTAGGATCGTGATAAAGGATTTCCTAATACTTTTCTAGAATAATAGGGATCAAGTCCCAAATATTCGTGACGAGAAATTTCATTACTAGCCCGTCGGCGGTATCACATACGCTTATCAAATGGGAGACCTTTCACCTAAGGATACGGTCAATTGATATAAATAATGTTGAATGATGTTATAGCTTTGAAAAACTTTTTTAATAATTTACCTACAGTATCCTTGTCGTTCCTGCTGCCCGAGATAAAAACAAAAGAAAAAATAACTTTCAGATGAAAATAATATTTACTAAATTGAGTTCGATTTAATCCATAAACAATCATACAAAAATCTTTCACACTTTCAACCAAAAAGGGTAAATCAGTTTTTGAGTTTCTCCAATGCAAACAAATAAAAAAGTCAAACGCTTATTTTTCAAATTTATTTTTCCTTTGTAAATATTGATATAGATTAGCCTACATAAAATTAACATCCTAGCCTAATAATCACAATTACATAGTATAAAACAAAGTCGCTTTCCGCCGTGCGTCTGTATCTGTATGCTTAGATCTTTAACCTATGCAACGGATATTGAGCTGTTTTTTCAATAGAGTGAAGAATGGTGGGAAGCTAGTATAAAATAATAAATAAAAACTAACTAGTGGATTGGCAACCCTACATTGAATTGTCGATAGAACGTGTACTATGCTTTGAAAGCATATTAGTAAGGCTTCATTTGGACAAATTGTGTGTGATTTAATTACCAGCTCTTGCGGGCGAATACAGTTTTATATTTTTATGTAACAGAATTGAATAGTGGCCGATATACGTAAAAGGTTTGTTTCTTTTTAGGAATGCATTTTTGTTAAGATTATAAAAGTTGGTTTTTACTTTTTTGTCGTAGGTTATTTTGTAAATAACTAATTGCAAACCTAAACTTAATTAATGACTTTATGAGACAAATTTAATTGCTGTATACATTATTGCGCCATATATTATCAACTAAGTACACAATATTCAAAGAAAATTCACATTATATTCAATAAAACATATTATGTGGCAATAGGAAACTGCTATGTAGAGTCATTTCATTTCGTCAAAAAAATAATAAGATTTTTTTCAATATTCATCATCATTTAATTTATTATTCCTGAAAAACAAAAGGTGAATATAAATCAATCCCTATCAAGACAATAAGAGGGCAAAATAACACAAAATATCTTTTTCGGCAAAACCCTATCTAATCTCAAAGTTAAATTGCGTTTGAACTCTACTATACTTTTGGTTCCGATGAGCGAATCTTTACAACATAAGATTCTTTTGAGGAAAAGGGGGAAAGATGGACATTCAATATTTTATTTTAAAACTCTAGAATGTAATTTCGGCATCTTTACCAGCTGTATAGGAATCTCATATAATATCTACCAGCATAATATGCAAATGGATAATATAATATTATAATATAGATAATATAATAGTTTTATAACACCACTAAAAATTTGAATAGGTATAAAATGTTTTCAAAAATAGTTTTGTTTTTAAATTCTACACGTGTTAAAACAGCTTTATATCAACTTTATAACGTAGGTTTAGTAACCTACGTACTACTACCATATATATATAGGCTAGTGCCTATAACCATCTCATAACTTATTCAGCGGCATGGTTACATAGGTGTCAAAATGTCTAACTGCCAACACGTCTAATCCTTCCGAAACAACTTTAATAGCGGCATAAATCAAGCCTTTTGACAATTAAAAACAACTCCAAGTTCGCGACAGCGCTATACCGCTTTATTTCAGCATTCACGTTCAGTAGTAGGAAAGCTGCGATAAGGAGCAGTGCCTGTCGCGAGCGCGCCGGCCGCACTTAAGGAGTCGTTGCGTAAAAAAATAAAAAAAATAAAACGCGCGCGGTTTTCAAAATTAGAATGTGATTTTGACATCCATTAGTTGCCAGTGTTGTCGATGGCAACCAAAAAAAAAGTAATTCGCTTGCCGTCTGTGGTAAGGATTTCGAATCGAATAAGTGTTCGCAAATTAAATTAATAGTGGCATGTGTCAATGTTTATTTTTTTTACAACGGTCACTGCTTGTTTAATTTTTTTATATATTTTCATGATCACATATTATAATATTATGTACCTATATAAAACATTAACATTACCACCCTGTTAATATTGCATGTAGATGTAGCACAAATATAGAAACTTCGTTCAGAAACCTTTCCCTCTGGTCAAGATGTGACCTTCGATTTTTGCACGTTATTTTTACGGTATTGTTGGGGCTTATCCCGCCCTTGTTCTCACATTTATTGAAGTGAAAAACATACATTTGCGTCGAGTCAACATGAATATAGTTTTATGTCAAATTCTTGTAGATCACCACTACGTTTTTTCTTATTTCTTTATCTTTTTCGTCTCGTATTAATAAACTACAGATGTACAGATTGTCTTTGCCTAAAAATATATCCAACAATGATTTAATTAAATTATGTTTTTGGAACATTGTTTTAGTACTATAATATGAGGTTGACGCCTGGAACATTCCGTACTGGACTAACTGGACGTTTCTCGATGTTAGCCAGAAGTGCTCACAAACTTTTCGTATTTTTGGTACGTTGTTATTATAAAACCGCTCGACAAATCACTTTTAAACTTCGTAGGAGATTAAAATATGCATACAATAGTATACTATAAACATCTGTAACAATAAAACGGCCTCAGTAAAAAAAATACCTGAAGTCAATGCGCTGGCCATGCTTTGTTAAATAGTATGTTGTTGTATGTATGTTTTAAAAAATAAAGAGCTCTATCTCAACAATATACTATATAGACTCTTTCTTCAATATACATTTTAAATAAGTACCTACTTATTTTCGAATAATTGACTGTTTTGTTTTGATGATGTAAGTACGTAAGCTTTAATATGTACCTACTTAATCATGCAAAAAGGTTTTAAAGGCCCAATTCTAATCTAAATAACGTCTCGGAAGAAATCAAACGTAGCAATCAAATCAAGTCTATCTAATTATAAACAACAAATCCAAGAATTTATAAAGCCAAAGAGCTGTGAGACAAATGCTCCGTTACTTAAATTATATTGACTCCGAGTTCCCTCTGATTCTTACATGAATTAATCAAAACTTTGTGACCTCGAGTTTGTGTTCGCGATTTTCTGTGTTGTTAATCTTGAGGTTTGTTTTCAATATCTAGAGGGGTAATCAACAAAAATTGTACTGTTTCAATTAGTGTGAGAATGAATCGAATGAATCGAATATGGTAGTATTATACTGCCACAATTCTTGCAAGTATGATATTATGTACTTACAGTTTTAGATAAACGGTTCGTTTTACTGTTTTTTTTATTTTCTTTGAGCGGTATCAATGGTAGATAAATGGTAAAACTGATATGACGATTAAAAAGTGTTTGTAGAAAAAATCTAATTGAATAAATAAAGGTTTGAACTTATTTCAGTTTTATGAGTGTTATGAATCTAGGAGAGTGACATACATATAGACTGTTATAATAAGGACTACCTACACAAAGCACTAGAGAGTTAACTATAGCAAAAGTTCTAAACCAATCTTTATTTGTCCAGCTATTTTAAACCATCTGTGCCAAGCGGTATATTATATAATGCATGAAGACCATGAAGTGACTGTCTTGTTTGAATTTTGTGGATAATAATTACAGCATAGTAGTAAAAGCCTTCGTAAATTGATTATAGTCATCCAGTTGAAAAAATTGAACAAAATATTCAATTTCTTTAATATAGGCTAAAGCGTATAATACTGGACTTCATATAACAAAATTTATTTTTAATATCTTCAATGGGAGCTAGATTTATTAAAATTATGAACATTACATATTATATTAATGCAACGAAATTAGATATTCGCATAATATTTACATTCTTTAATATATATTCGATGATGCGGCGCAGTTTACAAAACCTTTTTGATGAATTAATAATAATTGTAAATATAGGTATTTTGTTTATATATCCGCTCATAGCTTCGTAACATTTGTTTACATTTCATACTGAATATTAATAGGAAATTTATAAACACCGTATTGAAATCATATGGAAATAGCAATAGTTATTTGTATACATTTACATATTAACCCTGTATGAAAATAATGTTCGCAAAACACTTTCATGTAATTTCGAGATGATACTTTTCGAATAAAGGAAATAACGAAGGGTCTTAATTAAGTTATAAAAAGCAGTACAAGTGTGAAAAAATCTCATTAACATAATTTAAATAAATTTGGCTTCCGTGAGACACTCTTGACATCTTTATGAAAATATTCAATGCACAAAGTGACCTTCTCCAAAAATATAATTATATCTTCTCAGTTTTCAAATACTAGCTTTATATTCCGGTTGCACTTACCAACCAATGGTGAAATACAAATCCATTTCAAATAGCTCTAAGAAACTAATTTACTTCTCATATAAACAAATTGCATCTATATTTCAAAACTTTTAAAGTTAATTAATATAGTCGTTCTTAAAGAAATATCAAGATTTTACGTAATAACGTACCTAAGTACATAACATGTTTAACACGCTTACAGAATCTAAAAAAGTTGTACATACATAGATACTAATTACACATTTTTATATATTAATTGTATTTCAATCTGTTATCTTTTCATTTTATAAAATGAGAGCCAAGTGTTCCATGGCTACTGAAACCCAGCAATGCGTACGAATTCATTATACCGTTCCTACTTACATAAAGCCTCCTTTTTCTAACTGCCACAATATACGTCGTATTTTAATCAACGAGTTTAGGAATATCAGGTAATAATAGGATGAAAATAGAATTAATTGTAGCGAACATAATTAGGAAATCTCTCCGGGCGTAATATTTAATTAAATTATTTTTCAACCATCTTCATTAAGAGTTTAAAAATTAACATCCTTTCGTTACTAATTTGCACGAAAATTCGCTTTTTAATTCTTTTCCACGCTTTTAAAAGATAAATTAACAAATAAATGGTGCTTGAATGACGTAGCCAGGAAAACCTTTTCCAAGTGAAATGTTGAAGGATCTGTAAGTATTTTTCATGTTTCCTGATCTTACCTTTAACCTTTTTCTTAACAATAAGAAATTTATACAAACTTAAAAATAATTAATAATAGTTAATTTGAGGGAAGTTCAAAAGGTTAATTTCAAAGAAATAATAGATTTTTATTTATTACAATAAACACAAACAAAACGTAAGTAGTCAGTGTTATGAAAATATTAACCGCTAAAGCGGCTACATAAACCAGATCAAGTTTAATTAAAAATAAGCAAAGCCAATAAATTCATAAACCTTAAAGCCAGAGTTTAAAGAGATCTTTCCACAATCGTAATCTCTTGTAGAAGTAATACCACTTGCAATTCCAATTAAATATGAGACCAAGACTGTTATAAGACATTGCAGATGTAGCCAAAGCCTCCTTGATACAGTGGTTAACGTTTGAGCGCTAACCGAGGGATCCTGGGTTCGATTCCCGGTACATGAAAAAAAAATATCTCGATCTTGTAGGATATAGAAGACTGATCACTTACTTGTCCGTACAGAAAATCGATTAGTGAAACAGATGTACGCATCTGCCCTATAACCCACAAGGAGACACGGGAATCTACACTTTTCACAGATAAATTATATTGTCTACGTATGAAATAATTTTTTTTTTATAAAGCTGAATGGAAACTGCAGAACGTAGTAAATTTTAGTTATTTTCAAACTCAAACTCAAACATTTATTTATTCAATTAGACTTCTTCTAGAAGCACTCTTGAAACGTCATTACATATTTTTAACATTTACCACCGATTCGGAAAGCAGTATCTACGGAGAAGAACCGGCAAGAAACTCCATAGTTGCTCTTTTTAATCATGTCAGTTTTACAATTTAATTTTACAAAATACATAATATGCAACATCATATATGCCAAAGAACTGTCCTGTGGTTTTTACGCGACAACCCTCCATGGGTTTTTATCGTCCTTATATTCCTTAATACTGTAATAGGCTCTCTGAACTAGTACATTTTTTATAAGTTTTAAATTTAGAACTACTAAACTCTTTAATATTTTGAGGAACTCTGTTGTAAAAGCGTATTAACCTTGACCTTGATATTGCTGTCCTTGTGCTAATTGTGGTCATCAAGAATCGTACTTCTGTCAAATTGTACAAATAGAAGGCTTGAATGGCTGTACGAAATCACACCGGTGCCTAACATCTTTGGTGTTTGTAAAAGATTAAAATGGGTATTTGAGGGTTTATGAAATACTGTGTTAAGGTAACGAAGCACTTATTTTCATAAAAAGACGTGTGGCACTCGGGGACTGCCGCGGTAAAGCTATTGCATAGCGTGCCTTCAAGTCACACCTCCGTACCCGTCGGAGTGGGGAGCGTGAGGTTTTTCGTTACGTAATTTCTGGATTCGGTCCCCGCGCTCAAGGCCCGCGATAGAAGCTATGCAATAGCTTAAAACATGTATGCATTTGTAGAAATGAGCATGAAATATGGATATAAGTATTTTTGTAATGTGAATAAAAATGAAATATTGTATGAAGACAGGACGAGTTATTATTTTAGGTAAAGCTATGAAACTTTCTATTTTGTGTTAACTACCAGTTTTCATAACTAAACTTTGTTTATATTTAGAGGAAACTAACTTAACACACTATAAGATAGAGCTTAAGAGATTTAATGGCTAGGTAGATTACGAAATTTTGTATTTCTCATTGATTTGATGACGATTAGGTATTCCTTTAAATGCCCGTACAGCATAGAGCTTCAGAAAATGTCTTCCAGCTTCAGATATCTTAAGCTCTCATTGAATAAGATGAAGTATAAACATTTATCCTTGGATATTCTATTTTTCACCTAAAAACAGTTTGTCTGTACAGCTTTAGCTGAAATCCATTAATCAGACAGTTTACACAAGGCTAAGGACACTTCTTGTGTATTTTGGAATAAAATATACGACCATTTTTCTCCCAAAAAATAAGTAGCTATAAAATATGTCTTCAAGAAAACTTTTTTAATCAAAAATAGATTGGGATGAGTCTTTATTCTAATATCTTATATTTTGTCGTAAACTATTTCATTTCACCAAAAACAACAATAATTGGATCATGATAAAGTTTTGATTAATGAACATATAAACAACTTGTTACGAACAATATAAATGAGATAATATTTCTGTTGATAAATTAATTATTAATCCATCATAATCGAAACAAATAATAAATTGTAGTTTTAGTACTTTATTTAACAACTAGCTGCGCTCCGCGGTTTCACCCGCGTGGCTCCGCTTCTGTTAGTCTTAGCGTGATGATATAGCCTTCCTCGATAAATGGGCTATCCAACACCGAAATAATTTTTCAAATCGGACCAGTAGTTCTTGAGATTAGCGCGTTCAAACAAACAAACAAACAAACTCTTCAGCTTTATAATATTAGTATACATTTAATAAAAATAACTGCGTTAAAAATAACCGACTTCAAAAACGCAAAAGTAAAAAATGAAATAAATTTGATATTATTAATTACTACATATTATTTAGATGTGCTATTTATTAAATAGGTTTGATGTCGGTGCACGGGCTTAATACTGAGTGCTTAGTGTTTGGCACCGACTTTCATCATTTAATGAAAAGATAAACTAATTCAAAAATTAAACACTTTAAAACATTTAAGATTTTGATTTATTTATAATATTATAATTCAATATGAATATTGAATCAAGTCAAGCTTCGAAAAGTACAGTGTCAGGGTGACAAATCAACATCGAGCTATGCTGCGCTGTACTGCGCTGTGCTGTGTTTGGTCAACTCGCTCGTTTAATATTTTAATGAGGATACAAACAAACCATGCTGTGCTGCGCTGTGTGAGGCTACGCTCTGTTTAAAAACGCAGCAGTCTCGAGCGAGGCGCGCTACCCGCCGTGCTGAGCCGCGCTGTGCCGAACTGTGCTATGTTTTTATGGAGCTCTGCCATGCTGCGCTGTGTCTTAATTCAATTCTTCAATTGAATTCTCCGTATTTTTCACGTATGGTGTGAGGTAACAAGTTACCGTGACTGGACTCTTTTAACGACAAAATAACACATAAAATATCCATATCCGCTTCTTCTTCACTTTCATCTTCATCGGATTCAACTATGTCGTAATGTTTACGTTTTTTTTGAAAATAGGGTCATATTTGACGAGATAAACGACTACACGAGCTGCTGATTTTGATGATTTTATTAATATTTATAATAATTAATTATTTGATGACTTTATACTGAGCTAGATTGTTAAAAAACGTAGCTTAAGAAACACAGCACAGCACAGCGCAGTACAGCGCAGCATCGTTTAGGGTGACAAATCAACATCGAGCTATGCTGCGCTGTACTGCGCTGTGCTGTGCTGTGTTTCTTAAGCTACGTTTTTTTAACAATTAAACGATGCTGCGCTGTACTGCGCTGTGATGTGCTGTGTTTCTTAAGCTACGTTTTTTAACAATCTAGCTCAGTATAAAGTAATCAGCAGCTCGTGTAGTCGTTTATCTCGTCAAATATGACCCTATTTTCAAAAAAACGTAAACATTACGACATAGTTGAATCCGATGAAGATGAAAGTGAAGAAGAAGCGGATATGGATATTTTATGTGTTATTTTGTCGTTAAAAGAGTCCAGTCACGGTAGCTTGTTACCTCACACCATACGTGAAAAAAAAGGAAAAGGTGATGTCCAAAAAATGACCCAGAATCGACAGGAATGAAATATATACCAATGGATTGATAATTAAATACAACATAATGTAGCTAAAGCGGTAACCCAGCAATCGTTATAGTATAGGAGCTAGGAGCAAAATAAAATAAGTAAGAAATTCGTTTAAAACACAAGTTTACGTCATGTTGTAGATTAATATCACGTAATAACTGATACAACATTATTACAACATGATAATTATCATCAACACATTTTAAAAACAACAGCAACATAATAACATCATGTTCAATCACAACTTAACAAAGACTCCGATAATCGTAGTTTTTTTCTTTTGGCTCAATATACTACAATTGCTTTAGTACTGTATGTATTATTGGTACCTAATTCTAAATAAAAATAATAATAGGTATAGCATAGGAGATAAGGTCCAATAAAACTGAATAAAAAATCGTTTGAAAATAATCATGCTGAGATGGATGAGATTATCGTTGTTATTATAATTTTAATTTATAATTAATTAATTGCTTTTGCTTGTACATTCATGTGTTACACAAGTTGTTGTAGATTCGAATGTAGTCGTTATTATGTAGGTAAATGTAATATCATTAAAACTTTTCAAAAAAATGGTTGCCTGTAAAGTCGGTTTTACGGGCGAAGATTTTACGTGACAACGTCTTTTTCTCGGTAGAATATTTATGTGCTGCGCGCGCGGCAGACCGCGGGCCTCTCTCTCGTTCGGTGACTCATCGTAACGTTACCGAGCGTTACACTTTTTCATAAGTGACTCCCAGTCGCAACCTAATTTAAGACGTTGTCACGTCAATAAGACTTAATTATAAAAATAAATGAATAATAACTATATTCTTATCCACAACATAAGGTGTTTTTATTATTTTGAAACGATTTTTACTTTGTTTTTTTGTCGCTTAGCTCCTGCACTATACAGTTTCTTTTTTGCAATAGATAGCCATAGAATTACCAATAATACATATACCTAGTACTATAGCAATTGTAGTATCTATGAGCCAAAAGAAAAAAAAACTATAAAAATCAGAGTTTTTGTTACGTTGTGTTGCAACGTTTTTGTTACGTTGCTGTTGCTTGTAAAAGATGATGATTATCATTTGTAAAACAAGTGATACAACATTATAACAACATCATATTAAGCCTTAACATAACATAAACTTATTTATATTATTTTTTTAACGAATTTCTTAGTTATTTTGTTTTGCTCCTACTTCCTAGCTCCTATACTATAACGATTTCAGAGTTGCCCCCTTGGTAACATTATATTACAATCCAATGCCAATCCATTGGTACACATTTCATTCCTGTCGATTCTGGGTTTTCGGTTCATACATTTTTGGACATGTCCTTTATGTCTGTTGTAATAAAAGATAAATATCAGTAATTTTCTGGGATTTGTATTAAGTAGTGAAATGTTAACAACCTTCTATAGGTACCTATATAATATTATGATTAATATGCTGTTATAATCATATGATTTTTAACGAGTTGGCTTTTACGTTCATGTAAACATTATTCAATTATAAAATACATACTTTGATGTCATATTTTTGAACTGAAGAAAGAGATAGAGAGCCTTCTTGTTTAAATACTTGCATTAAAATTTTATGGAAAATCCAGTCACTACATCAAAGAGAAGCAGGCCTAGATAGAGACTTCATTTTGTTGGAGATAATGATAACAAATTTAAATTATGTATGTATGTATTTTAAAGTTGAGTCTATAAAAACAAATAACAGCGATTTTCAGAATAGTGCAGTGCCTGGAGCATACAAAACCGTAAAAGCTCGGATTAGAGTTATAGTGAATGAATTAATACGATCGATGTGGGATATTGTTTCTTAAACTATAAATTGCAATGTTTACCCAAATTTTTTTTGTGCACTCCATTGTTTCGTTGTTTAAAAAAAAAATGTTATGAAAAATTAATGTTTGACCATATATTTTCACTTTAAACAGTATTTCTTTTTTTTATTCGAGTAGACATAATATAGGAATATTTTTCAAAGATACCTGTGTATAAAAATAGCAGTAGGGATCTCAAACAGATAGAAAAACGTGGAGGGGAGAGCGGAGCCACGACTGCTATGTACAATGGAATTTCTCGGCCGGTTTAATTATAAATTAAACGTACTCTATTGAGTAAATTTAAAAAAAGTAAGGTAATTAATTACGACTAATGAAAAGAAAAAAAATTATTAGTACCAGATCTGTTTATTTAAATATATTACAATTACCTACATTGTTGCCTACATCAAATACTTAGTTGAAATGATAATATCATCGTGAAAGCGTTCTATTAGTCGTTTTTTAATAGTTTTTCTACCGGGATATGCTCTGTAGTGATGACGTTTTTCAACTTTTGCATGGTAAATTGGCAATCATCATTCTCTTCTATGTAGGTACTTGTATATTTGCTCCATTGCTGCATCTACTTAGATTAATTTTCTTTTCAACATTACTGAGGTGAATTGAATTTTTCAGCAAATTATAATAATCCGAATGATATTTTGCTGCAAGTGTCTCTAAGTCGGTTATACTCGATATAATCTCTATAATTTCTTGACGGCTATAAAATTCATGATGGATTCATTCAAAGTTGAAGTGTTGATGTATGAAATCTGACTACGCCGGCATTTTTTTGTATGGAGATACTACAAAGACCTCGTCTACTCGAGAGAATGCCGCAATTTGGACGAATTAACCCGGAAATTGAGAGTAGCAGAAGAAACCATTAAAATAATAAAAGGGTATTCAGACGTTTAAAAGACAACTTTTTCCGGTGATGTTGCACTTGCAGTGAGCAACAGGGGGGGTCATTTTGAAAATTTATTGTAATTAAACACTTTGTAATTGGTTTTATTTTGTTTGCATTAAAATTTTGCACTTACCACTTTTAGATTTCAATTTTTCGATTGAAGCCTTATGAATAATAAAATGAAATTTTCAGGGTAGCTACCTCATAGATAGAGTAAGTTTTTAAAAAGCAAAACGGATATTTTTTATGGCGATAGGTGAAAATTTGAAAAAAACGTCATAACTCCGAAAATACGAAAAATCGCATAATATACATGGGGGTGATTCGGATAGCCCTTTATGTCCTCTACCTCCCAGCTTCAGTATATCACTACTTCTTGGGACACCCTCTATGGTCAAACATGAATTTTTCACAATAATTTGTTTAAACAATGAAACAATGGAGTGCACAAAAAAAAAATGGGTAAACATTGCAATTTATAGCTTATTTAACAATATCCCACATCGATCATATTAATTCATTCACTATAACTCTAATCCGAGGTGAAAACCCCCAGGCGCTCCACTAGAAGGGTGACACGAATTATTCGCATGTGTTTGTAACCCAACTTTGTTGTCCTAACTAGCAAAAACAACGATGTTTTATATGCCTTGATAAAGGTTTTCATTTTCAGTAAGTATTATATTATTTATTTTAGTTAAAACGAAAAACTGATTACAGGCATATTCATATTAGAATAATGTATGCGATAAATTCTCTAGGTATATAAGCTAATTATATTAAACAATACGGATATTTTCAAATTAGATATAATATAAAATTACTGAGCTTTCGCTCACGGCTCTCTATGCTGTTGTCTGGCCCTATATATATAGTATCTCTGTACAAAAAATAAATACATTTTCACATCTATAGTATTACATAATATTTTTTGCATACATTCACTCTATTATATTTTACAACAATCATAGTCTGTCCAGCCGTATAGATTAAACAACAACATACATAACTATGTACAAATATGACTACAGAGCTTGATTCAAGTTATTATCTTCAAAGTAAAGTGCAAGTCCATCTCCCAGACACCGAATTGCCTATTGCTTATGAACATAATGTAAAGCTAGCTTCGAATCAAAGCACTCACCCTGTCTATTCTAGGAATAAGGGCATTGATTGAACACTAAATTAGTTCTCATCTCAAAGCTATATTGGTTTGTGTGAGAAATTATTGTTATTCATTTTTAGAACAATATTATTAATAATTATTTTATCTTACTTGTGTATTGTATTATTTGGGCAAGATTACTGTTTTAAAAAGACAAATATTTTAAATTTAATTTATTAAATTATTTTTATCTCAACGTCTTATAGTATGAACTTCAAAGAATGCAAAAGATGCTTTCACAGTTTCTTTTGACGAGAGTTTTTATTTTTCTATACTCTCAGTAAAATTGGTCTCTACTTTTACAATTCAGACTGAATACAAACGACTTTATGGGTGTTAATGGTGTAATGTAATATTCTCAAAATCTTGATATATATAATATAATACACATAATATTGTTTATAAAGTGTATGGACACACATATGCAATATGCTGATCAAAGCTTTTTGTATATGTATGTGTCCACATTGTTTCCCCGACGCTTTTTACTTTATAATAAACTATAGCGACCCGCCCCGGCTTCGCACGGGTGCAATGGCGGCCGGCCGGTACCGCCGCAAACGCTACGTCCCGCAATTTTTAAATCTTCGAAAATATTCACTTAAATCATACGGTGTGATGGGCCATATAGATCTATATTAAATGAACAATGTATTCAAGGTATTTAATTCGTTAAGGATTAATGCTGTATTGGTTAAAATTGCTTCGAAAATTAACCATTATATTTTGTCGTAAAAAGTAAATGACAAAAAAAAGTTATTGTGGGTTATCCATAAGAGATAGACATATACCATCGCGGACTTTTCTGTAGACCTTTTCAATGTGTACAATACTTAGTACATTATTTTGATAAAACTCGTAGGGTTCAGCCTGCGTTTGCAATGTAAGCGGAAAAAATGTAATTATTTACGACATCACATTAGAAACCTCAAAAATAACAGTACTTCTCCACTATTTAATGGATGTTATTATACATATAAACCTTCCTCTTGAATCACTCTATCTATTAAAAAAAACCGCATCAAAATCCGTTGCGTAGTTTCAAAGATTTAAGCGTACAAAGGGACATAGGGACATAGGGACATAGGGACAGAGAAAGCGACTTTGTTTTATACTATGTAGTGATTATTAAGTAAAAAGCCGTTTAGTCAGTAGGTAGTGCTTAACCGTTAACCTAAGTCATACATTTGCGAAAAGGATTAAAAGTATAAAGAAATAAGGCTTTTTATTTGGAGACCTCGGACTAAGAAGTGCTACTATACTACTAAAAAGTGTTTTAAGGATTAAGTTAGGGTTTAATTAGTGTTTAGTCAAATATTTTGGCGCTACTATCGTCTTTTTTACTTCTTATCCTGTACGCAAAGATCACCTTTTATACTATTTGCGTCTTTTTATATGTGTCTTGAATATCTATTTTGATGATGGTCCAATGCAATAATTTAAATAAATAAATAAATATTATAGTTGCTTATAATCCACATTTACATACGGAACCCGAACAGGGATCGTTGATGACAAAATGGCCGACTGTAGGCTTCGCGACAGCTGTGGGTAATGTTCTGTAATATACGGGAAAAGCGAAGATCATAAATATGTGACAATCCAAATAGTGTATCATATCAGTAGTGATACATTAGGTTGCGTCTGGAGGTAATAATGTGCTTAAAATATGCATGGTACTGTAAACATGCTTGGTACTGGTTGCTTGGAAGAAATTGCTATTTAGCAATAAAGCCGCCAATTGCTTCTGATATCTGATATAATTGTAAAATTAAAAATTGTGTGCAAGAAAGAATATATAACAATAACTAAAATATTATCTGATTATGTGATCATAATCACCAATGTGGGTACTTACATACTACCTATAGGCGTAGTACTATTTATTTATTTTATTTATTTTATTTATAACACTTCATTGTACAAAACAATATAGGAAATGTGGTACAAATTAGTGAGGTACAAAAATTTTGCACAATAGGCGGCCTTATTGCTACACAGCAATCTCTGCCAGGCAACCTGGTAGGAAAGGAAATGTGAGAAGAATAAGGATAGCGCAAAAAAGAAATAAAAGAAAGAATAAATTTAAAAAATGCCTACATACTACATAAACTACATATACTGTACATAGATACCACATAGTTATATAAATATACTTGTATTATATACTACACAAACTACAATATATATATATATATATAACAATATATACAAAAATTATAATTATACATAAATTATTACTAATGCAACTATTGCATGGCTAGATAATGAGCTTTCAATATGGACTTAAAAGAACTGAGCGTTTGTGCACGTCGGATACTTTCCGGCAAGGCGTTCCAGAGCTGAATGGCACGAGCAGTAAACGAGTTGTCATAAAAGTTTGACCGATGGACAGGAGTACATAATAATAAAAGGTTGGAAGAACGGAGAGTGAGAGTGTGAGTAGAGCTAAGATAGTTAAAGTTGTTTTTTAAATAGGACGGTGTTTTAGGATGAAATAAAATACAATACAGGAGATGAAGAATGTGAGTATTCCGGCGGAAGCGAACGGGGAGCCAGTTTAATTTTGTTCTAAACTCAGAAATATGATCAAATTTACGTAATCCATAAATAAATCGTATACAAAAATTTTGAAGCTTCTCAAGGGTGTCTAGTTGGTATTCATGGAGATCTGGATAGGATGAATCGGCAAAATCAAGGAGAGGAAGGAGTAAAGATTGAGCTAACGTAATTTTCGTAGCGATCGGTAAAAAGTTTCGTAAACGCCGTAGCGAGAACGCCGATGAGAAAACCCTTTTACGGACTTGTTTTATTTGCTCATCCCACGAAAAAGTTTGGTCAAGTGTCAAACCAAGATTTTTTACTTGTGTGCTATATGGTATAGACACACCATCAACAACGATACTTGGTAAATCGGCCCAGTCGATTTTTGATACGAGCTGCCTGCTTCCGAAAATAATAGCTTTGGTTTTAATTGGGTTAACTGTTAAACCGTAATGTTTACTCCATGAGACGATTGTCGCAAGATCAGCGTTTACTTGAAAAATCGCTTCAGGTAGTTCGAGTAGTGATGCGTGTTTATATAATTGGAAATCGTCTGCATACATATGGTAGGGTGACTCAATATTTTTGGAAATGGTGTTAATAAAAATGGAGAAAAGGAGGGGAGAGAGAACGCCGCCTTGAGGAACGCCAGCAGTAACATTGCACCAAGATGAGGAAATCTCCTCAATCTGTATACGTTGCCGACGTCCCCTTAAGTAGCTATGTACCCAATCGATAGCCGATGCAGATAAATTAATAAGAATATACTATTATATATTCGTGAAGATAATTTATGTGAATATTCTTCAAAATTACCCAAATACTACAAACTATTTTTTTTTAATTTAAGTTACTTAAAAATTTCAGGTAGAAAACTCAATTTTTAACTTTCGATTATTTTTATTAAGGACATCTTGCATATTATTAGGTACTAGCTGCACTTCGCGGTTTCACCCGGGTGGCTTCGCTCCTGTTGGTATTAGCGTAATGATATATAGCCTATAGGCTATAGCCTTCCTCGATAAATGGGCTATTATGGGCTAGTATATTTACATTATATAACATGTACGCTATGTCACCTATTCTGCTAGGCAGAAATTGTTTTCTTTCTATAGATATCTTTGGTAAGAAATAACCCAGTAGTCTCAATGAATATCGTTATAGAAACCTTACACTATAATTGACTTACCTCTACAATTCGTCGGCTTATATAAATAGTAATCCTTTTAAAATAATATTTGCTTATGACTTATAACACCATATATTATGATAAGCTTTTTGGAATATTGTTGTTTTTAGTGACAACTTCAAGTGGTTAAAAATCCCTTTCCAAAAAAATTATCGAGAAACGAAAATGCAATGATCCGTAAGAAAAACAAATCCTTTTTACATAGCTATAGAGTATAGGCTATTTAACAAACAAAATATGCTTAGGTACATTAGAAATGCTACATGAAACTTATGTTAGAATCTCATTTTCTGTGGTATATTTTGTATCTAAATAACTACCTATAAGGATTTTCTAAATCTTAAATGTCTTTTGAAAAATAAAACACAGTTTTATGACGAAAGAAATGAGCAAATAATGTAGAGATTATCATTTTTAATATTATTATTTTGTTTGTTTTTCGAACGTGCTTTGCAAAAGTTAACACAATTAACTCTTGATTTTGTTAATGTCACGTAGATATGAGCAAGTGTAAAATTGTATTTATTCATTTTAAAATAATAAATTATTTTCGTTTTGTTACTAGAATTCAGTTCAGAATATTCCTATAAATTATATATGTAGGTCGTTCATTCGTCAATCGTTATAATATCTGATTCATTCAAGCAAAATCTTTAATAATTACGGGAATTACTATTTCCCTGAATCTGATAAAGATTCCATATTATTCTCAGAACTCAAGTACCTACCGTTAAAACTCGTACTCCATTAATTTTGTCCCGTGTAATTACAAAGTTTACATAATTTGTTACCTTTAATTGGTGCTCCCTGGGGATATTAAGTGCATCAAGATTGGTTTAATTTAACTTATTTATTTAAATTATTTTATATTACACCGAAGAACAGACCGAATTGTAACTCTAAATATTTCTTACCACTATAAAAACAGTTGTGGTAAAGTATAGAAATCATTCAGCCTTAAATGTAATGTCGTATTCAAACTTATTTTAGGTCTTTAATGTCTATAGCATAGATAATATAATTCTATCCATAGTGTCACCTTCATCCTTATAGCCAATTTAAAGTAACCTCTTGACCCTATTTCATTTGAAGAATAAGTAAATTTATTCAATCAAGTCACTCGAAATCATCTGTCTTCTCAAAAGCTAAACAAAATGTTTACTGCAAGTGTTTTTCAAAGGGACACATAAATTATCGAATTTGTGGATTCACAATTCAATTCAATTGAAACGTTCTTTAAACAACACCGATTCAATTAAAGTTGGCATTACAAAAGATTTTTATTACTGGTTTCTGTTCATTTGAATAATAAAACATTCTGGAGGTCTGAAGGGCACATAAATCAACTGTTGTTCGAAGGTCAATGGTCTAGGAATAGATACGAAAAGACGTTTCGATTATCCATCAATTTCTAAGGGATTTATTTCTTATCTGAACATAAATTGTACGTAAGCACTAGTAGGTATAGAATTTCAATCGAACGTTGTTGTTTTAAAGAAGAATAGTATAAAAACCAGTATATTATTATGATTCCTGTTTTATATTAATGCATGGGGTATAGGAGAGAATTTGTTTCTCCAAATTGTAAGTTAGTAGGTACATTCGTACATTATACAGTATATTAAATAAATAGGTCCAGTATCTATAATGTCGAATATCGCATTTAAAGATACGTATCCTATATCTTGAAACTGTTTATTTTATGACTTAACTTAACCACCGTTCTTTGAGTATGTAGAAACGCGCGAGTTTACGAGCAGATCTAAAAAATATCAATTTTCTTCAGTATATCATAAAATAAAAATGTCGTGCGTAAAGTTAAAGGTACGCAACATAAGAGGTAGCGGAATGGATAAGAGCGGAAATAAAGTGACCTTACGCTTATACAATCAAAGTAAATGCTTTTAAGTCGTAAAAATATTTTAAAACATTTCATTGTCACGCAGATAAAAATACATATAATTAGGTATACTGTAAGAAATTATTATAAATTTTGACCGACTGTCAAATTGTCAAACATAGAGCCAGCCTGTTTTATTCTTGTTGGTAGAACTTAAAACATATATAGTCCATTGAAATGTTACATTTTTTAGGCCTAACCTTGTGTTTTTTAGAGGACCAAGTTTGTGGGGTCGCCACCCTTGTCCCACGGCCGCCATCTTGAAAATAGCGGTTGATATGGTTTTTACGATATATCTCTTAAACTATTTATCTGATAAAAAAATGTATAAACATTATTTGTTGCAAATTAAATTCTCTACAACTTTTGTTCAGCAACTTTTTGTCGTAGAACTATAAATAAAAAAGTTATAAGCGAAAATGTTCAGAAATTAGAGATATTTATATTGTTCAGTTTAACTTTTTTTTATCATTTTACGAAAAAATGACATAGACCATTTTTATAGATTGTGTTTTGAGGAACAACTTTTACATACAACATTTTTTAATTACGTCTAAGGTTTTACAGCGCTCTGAAGTGAGGACTATTTTTCAGTACTCTTAACTATACATATATTGGCTATTGGCTCTTTTCCCAGACTCCAGAACGATGGAATCACACTGTAGAACATTTCAGCCCTGCTTTTCGCCGTAAAAAAAGGTCTCCAGGCTCTACCTCCTAGATGGTGGGGAAAAGAGTCAATAATTAATTATTAATGATATTGGAACACTAATTATTTAAAAAATTTTAATAACAAAGAAAAACTATTACTGATGACAAATTATTATTACACACGTATAATAAAGATGTAGTTAAGAGAAATGAAAAATAGTACTCACTTCGGAGCGCTGTATAACCTTAGCTATTGACTTAATGAAAAAATGTTGTATGTAAAAGTTGTTCCTCAAAAAACAATCTACAAAAATGGTTTGATATAATTTTTTCGTTACATGATAAAATACAAGTTATATTGAACAATATAAATATCTCAAAATTCTGAACATTTTCGCTTATAACTTTTTTATTTATAGTTCTACGACAAGAAGTTACTGAACAAAAGTTGTAGAGAATTTAATTTGCAACAAATAATGTTTATAAATTTTTTATATCAGATAAATAGTTTAAGAGATATCTCGTAAAAACCATATCAACCGCTATTTTCAAGATGGCGGCCGTGGGACAAGGGTGGCGACCCCACAAACTTGGTTTTAGCTTCACACTGACCCCCCCTACACATCAAAAAAATAAAATTGCGTCCTCTAAAAAACGCAACCCCAAATGTAACTTTTCAATGGACTAATAGAAGTAGGATATAGTTATGTTATATAAGTTAGGATAAGTGATAAAAATATACCATATATACTCAGTATTTTACTAAGCACCGCTAATTGTTTATCACTTAGAGCATCGATATAAATAAAATATAGTTATTTTATCGCTACCGCTTATGCATAAAGCTAGTTCAGCGACTTGTATGGCGTTTTTAATGCGAAATACTTACCCAAATATAATGTTCCCGTAAACTTAAGTTTTATATTTATGTTTGTGTGTTAAATTGTACTGAGATTTAATGGCTTTCAGGTTCTTTTGTGGGTTCTATTCATAGGAATAGTTGCAGTGTCAGATAAGTTTCAACTATCAGAAAAAAGAGCGTGTGTGCCGAGCACACGTGTCAGAAGTGATTCTTTTTTGGCAAGATTACAAAATCGTAATCGCCTTACTCCATGACGTAATTACGAATTAAAATATATTATTTTATAATTAAAACTAACACTTTAATAGTATAGGTAGTAGGTATGTAGGTACTCGAATGTTTATAAAATAAAAATATCTTGTTACACGTAATTCTGTGTGAATGAGGTCGTCGCTCAAGTATGTTCACATAGCCGATAATTTTAATTCACTAATTTACTATTTCATTTAGAACTTTTGCTAAAATTTTCTATTCAGAAATAACTTCTATACCAATTTGTTATATTGACAAATAAGTGCAAACCATATAATTATGTAACCATCGACCGCCTCGTTGGTACAGTGGTTGACGCGTGAGCGTAACACCGAGGGGTCCTGGGTTCGATTCCCGGTGGAGACGAAGAAAAAAAATGTCTCGGTCTGGTAATACACAGAAGGCTGATCACCTACTTGTCCCTAAAGAAATCGATCAGTGAAACAGATGTATAATGCATCTGCCCCTTACCCCAATAGGGGACATGGGACTTCACTACTATATATATGTAACCATGCTTTAATTCATAATAAAAATAAAGAGTTTAACATACCATTTTCGCATTTTTATTTATTTTGTTTCTAGGAAAGACATCTTAAACTTATCTAGTTATTATTATTATGATAAAACTAAACGGAAGATAGGAAATGGTTTATTCATGAGTTTAATTTCTGCACCAAACTTTGTTTTCCAATAATAAGGTTTCCATTTCAACGTTACATCCCTGAATTATTCGCAGAAAATAATTATTCTCACTTATAATGGCTACGTTTACTCTTGCATAATTTGAGGTTAAAACATGCATTTTTATCATTTACAGTGTATTTAATTTTGCTTATAAATAAAGATTATTTGTACCTATTATTTGTTCTCTGTGCAGATACAGAAACTTCCTACGACGCCGCTAACCATCTGTGGTTGTTAGACAATTTTATAGCATCGATTATTTGTCAAATTACTATAAATACCAATGCATTTATCCCTTATAAGACTAGATCAAATAGCACCGAGTCTCTCTCTCTTAATTACTTGTGCAATTACATTGCTTGAAAGTGTTATGCCGACATACTTTGTACTTAAGTGTTCGTGTGTGTAACTTATTGTACGTGTGAGGTGATACTTAGATATTATATGATTGTTTGAAGAAATGCAATGATAGAGATTCTCTAGGAAAGATAGTCTATAATTCAACTATGTATTAATATAAAGACTCGATATAATATTATAAATGATATTATATACATTTAATTGGCCGTCATTTCGTTCGTATTTAGGTATAACCTCCACGTATCCAGGTGAAATATTTATATATCAAAAACAGATCTGTTTCAAATTTAACTAATGTATTTTCATCGATACCTATATCTTTACTAAAAGGCAGATGAGAGTCTTTAGACTGGGAAGTCTAATTCCATCAGGTGATTTTCGTTTACCTACCTATATAAAAATATAACTTTACTGACCTGCACATTTTTACACATTTTCTAGTTGTATTCAAGTAATATTGTAAGTAATTGAAACACGCGGCAGTTCTCTACACTTAAGTTAATATTTTCATCTATTAATTTTCTTGTAACAGCCATATCACATCATAGCCAAGTGGGTCATAAACATGTAATTTTATTTTACGACTTACGTACTTTTTTAGGTTATTTTATCATATTGCACTACTAAAGCTTAACTAAAAAAAAAAAAAAAAACAAATATAGCGTTAAAAATAGTTCTAACATTGTTTCTGTTTATACGAGAATTGCGGTCTTAAACTAGGTGAAGTAATTATCACCGATAACATTCCAAGCTAAAATAAAACTAGTTTTACGAAAAATACTATTAATTAAGACCAAAGACTAACTTTTAATTGTATAAATTGTATAAATAAACATTACGTTTGTCACAAATGTGTTTATTATACACCAATTTTACATTATTTATGACATTTTTAAATCTTATTTTTACTGCTCTGTTGAGTGTGTTTCTACTGTTATATTTGTATTCAAATATGTAAGTATTCCAATTGGTTAGCGTGTAAGTGATATCACTAAAAGTATGTCTCTGAATATGAAGCCATTTAATTATAAATCTAACAGGGAATGCATTTTCTTCTACAAAAAATAATTACGTACGTGACATTAAGTCCTAATTTTATTAATAATTAAAGTAAAATATTTAAAAGGTATTGTTATTAAAAAAAGTAACACTTTAGGTTAATTATTTCTATCAACAAAAGAAACTGCGACAAAGTTGTTGCGTAAATAAGATGATATTCATCTAAAACTTTTCCATTTACTGAGACAAATAAAGGAAAGTTATCTTCTAGGTCTAACAGATCCTAGTCAAATAAGGGTCAAACCCTTCAGCTTTCAACTCATTTAACCTTTGAATTAGAAGTTAAATAATTAAATTACTGATTCCTACAGATACGGACATTTAAACTTTTCCATTTCCATTTTTGACATTTTTGGCCGTAAAGTGTAACAAATTGTAATTAACCAAATTTTTATTATATTTAGTATTTATTCGTAAACTAGCGACCCGCCCCGGCTTCGCACGGGTGCAATGCTGATACTAAATACACTACAGAAAAACTGTGAACGTTGTCTAAAAAAACATAGCGGCCCGCTCCGGCTTCGCACGGGTATAAAATATATAGCCGGGCGGCCGGCCGGTACCGCCGCAAACGCTACGTCCCGCAATTTTTAAATCTGTAATATCTTCGAAAATATTCACTTAAATCATACGGTGTAAAGGGCCATATAGATCTATATTAAATGAACAATGTATTCAAGGTATTTAATTGGTTAAGGATTAATGATGTATTGGTTAAAATCGCTTCGAAAATTAGCCATTATTTGTCGTAAAAAGTAAATGACAAAAAAAAGTTATTGTGGGTTATCCATAAGAGATAGACATATACCATCACGGACTTTTCTGTAGACCTTTTCAATGTGTATAATACTTAGTACATTATTTTGATAAAACTCGTAGGGTTCAGCCTGCGTTTGCAATGTAAGCGGAAAAAATGTAATTTTTTACGACATCACATTAGAAACCTCAAAAATAACAGTACTTCTCCACTATTTAATGCATGTTAATATACATATAAACCTTCCTCTTGAATCACTCTATCTATTAAAAAAAACGCATCAAAATCCGTTGCGTAGTTTCAAAGATTTAAGCGTACAAAGGGACATAGGGACATTGGGACATAGGGACAGAGAAAGCGACTTTGTTTTATACTATGTAGTGATGATGATTGTGTACGAGCAAGCACGTCCAAAGTGCAATAAGGCGCTTTGCTTGCATATTGCGTAACTCAAATTGTTTCCAATATTTTAAACTTTATATTATATTCAAATCAGTTCATCGTCGACGGAAGGTCGACGGGCATTAAGAGTACCTCGCGTGACTCATCCATTTTATTACAAGTTTCCGTTTAATACAAGTTTTTTATATTTTAATAACTCTTTTATTTAATATTAATTAATCATACACACGTACGGGATAGGCCCGTACATTCTGGTCCTTCGAGCAACCGTAAAGCGGGACCCTTGTACGTTCGCGTCTTTGGTTCGCGTGTGTGGTTCCGTAGACCTGTGCACCTGTGGCAATACAGTTCATTATAGACAAGTGGCTATATACTACTTTATACTGTAAATTGGTATATTACAAAGCGATTTATTAATATACTTGCATATGTTAGTATAGATATTAATAAATCGATGTTTATTCGACGATTATAAAGTTGATGATGTTTTTGCATGCATCAAATCAAAACAAATGTTACAAATGCGCGTAAAATCATAAAATATTAATCAATCTTCATGCAAAGTCTTAATACGTACGTATTTAAATAAATGATTCTAAGAGTGTATTACAAAATGTAACAGTAACGAATGTGTAAAATCAACCTCATTGACTAATAGATTTGTCGACATACATGTTCAAATGAAAATGTTTAGAATTACGAGCTTGAGAGTTTTTTCCATCGAACCGGTAATTTTCCAATCTGATCGAGAATGTATCCAAATGGTTATGTTAAGTTGGTACTAATCGACACCCCGTGGTGTGAACGACAGAGAATTGGCTTCCCGTTGTCTTTTGTGGCCAATTTTAAGATTCTATTTGTTCTTTTATATGGAGGTTCATAGTTACCAGATGGTATATTTGACCATCAATGACAACGGTACTTGGTATGATGATATGAATAAAACAGTCTAGGCGTATTAGTAACATATTTTTTATTAATTTAACTATAAGGAAGATACTTTGAATTTTCTATCTTGTAATCCTATGCTGAATGATTTCAATGTGGCCATTTTATGTGTATTTTTATGTAAATTAATGATGGTAGGTATGTTTAATAATTACTATATCCAAATATTGATTTCACAATATTTTAGAAACATCAAATTATACATTTAGGTACGTATTGTTTTCAAATACATTTACAATGAAGAAGAAGTTACATTTTACAAGTTCTAGAAGTTTCTACAATGTTCCTGGCGACTCCATTCTCATGTGAATGTCCAGGTGCAAATTACGTCATCGCCAATGAGCTCTTTGCGAATGTCATTTTGATTAATTATGATTATTTTTCCGACCCAAATATCGACCAATAGAATTGCACCATTCGACGTCACGTGGTACAACCTACATGGTATTATACTGATAATTTTTTGAAAATTTTCTCTGGTCGTTGACGTCAAACTGACAGGTTCAATTCAATTGTGAAATTATTGGCCGACATTTGGGACGGAAAAATAATCTCCCGAATACCACACGAGCTTCAAAATTATCTGGTATTTCCCTCAAGGTTCCCTGCAAACAAATAAAGTCGTCAAGTTTTTCAGGAAAAATCACTCGCGCTTCGCGCTCGTGATTTTTTAACCTTGACTAAAAACTTGACTCCTTCATTTGTTTGCAACGAACCTATCGGAAAATACCCGATAATTTTGAAGCTCTTGTGGTATTATAAGTGAATATTTCACCCAAGAAGCTTATATCTAATACACTGGAGATTGCACTATGACCATTAAATTGTAACAAGAAAATATGACGTTGAATGACGCCTGTATGTTTTTTTATCCCTTTCACACCTAACTTGGCAAGTTGGTGTGAAAGGGAAGATATAAGCTTCTTGATTTCACCATTTACAGTACTCCAAAAGTAATAATGCGCATAGAAATCTTCCTCACTGTTCGGCAACTGTCATATTCCCGGAGCGTCCGAAGACGATATGTATAGAGAGGTTAAATGCATTTCCTTCGTGCATAATTTAGTCAAATTATGTGTTTTGTGCTAAAAGAAATTAATATTAATTTTTAAGTAACGATTTTGTTTCGATAATTCCTTGTAAGTAAATAGCGAGGATAACCCTATATCCCCTTGCGAATATATCTTTGTTGGATTGATTTACTTGGAAAATTTTATAGTAATTTTTAAAGTGTCTTACTGAAGCTGGTGTAATGATGGAAGAAAAGAAGGTTAAAATAACACAATATTTATATTGTAAAAAATATGGTTACCAAACACAGGTTTACATATTTTTATCATAGAAATCTAATCATGAAAATCTCAGTTCAAAAGTATTTACAGTACTGATTATTCCACAATATTATTACAATTACAAAAAAATAAACAATCAAAATCAGGGATTATCTTTATTTCTGACTTTGTAGATACATCGGAACTCTCATTATGCTCTTCTTCATTTTAACTTTCACCACTGCTATCACCTGTGTAAATAATCAATTCATCGATTAATTCATCAATTTCAAAATAAAACCAAGAAGGGTATGTAATAGCAGCTCTATATAATTTCACACAGAGAGAACACGTGCAGTCACCACCAATATTTAAAAAGGACTGACGGATTTTTGAGTTTTTTGACTGACAGGCTACCGTCACCTACCGCCTGAATTGTTTTTGATTGTGTATGACCGTAAATAGACTTCTATCTTTTTGAACAAGGTGTTAAATGCAAGTGCATTGTTTAGGGCTCTTACGATTCAATGATTCGGGTGTTTTCGAAAATACGACAATTCGCGAAGATCTGCATGCGCATTATTAATTTTGGAGTACTGTACTATAATTGATTACTTGTATTGAGAGGTTCACTTCATTTTAGTCATTTTATATTTACACTACTATTCAGGTTTTATGTAATTTACAGTGACTGCGCAATTGATGTCCTGTTGTTGAATTTTTAATTATATATTAAATAGTTTATGATTTACTACATAGCCTATAAAAGCACTGTAATTATTATTATCTGTAATAAATTAGACTTGCAGTTCCTGAGATTAGCGCATTAACAAAAACAAACAAAATTTTCAGCTCTATATTATGCCAAAGTATGGTTCTGATAATTTATAATGCTGTTTAATTACTTAAAAATATACTTCGTATCGCATTTCTCTACATTAATCAAATTCAGTACATTCAAATCTTTACATATTTTGCAAGTGTATACCAAATATATTTTTAAGCTATTGCATAGCTTCTATCGCGGGCCTTGAGCGCAGGGACCGAATCGAGAAAATCCGTAACGAAAAAACCTCACGCTCCCAACTCCGACGGACACGGAGGTGTGGCTTGAAGGCATGCTATGCAATAGCTTTACCGCGGCAGTCCCCGAGTGCCACACGTCTTTTTTTTTTGGTTATACATTTAACCCGGCTTGTCTCATTGTTTCTCACAAGCTGAGAATGATTAAGTATCCACTGTTACCTTATTCATGTTTTTGCTAATTAGAAATGAGACTGAAGCTGCTTCTTTGAGATAACCGACCGTTTAAGCGACTGTTTATTTAGCTTCTCTAAAAATGATATTATTAAAAAATCTATTTGTAGGGACAAATATTTTCATGTTTGGAATTTACTCAAAAAATTTCAACTCTTAAGTAGATTCAAAAATATTCATTACGAATGTGTCGTAAAATTTTTTAAACACTTTTATATAGTTGAAGAACAATATCTCTAAATAGGTAGAACACGCATAGCATAATCCAGCAATATGTATTGGAAACCTGGAATTCCATAAAAACACATCAAGGATAGCTATTATTTTCAAAAACTTTAATAAAATATTGTGTTGCACATAATTACATACTATTGTTGATCTGAGAGTATTTTATTAGCAACTAGCTTTCCACCCGCGGCTTCGCCCACGTTTTCAAAGAAAAACCCGTTCCCGTAGGATTTCCGGGATAAAACCTATCCTATGTCCTTTCTCGGGTATCAAAATATCTCTATACCAAATTTCATGCAAATTGGTTCAGTAGTTAAGGCGTGATTGAGTAACAGACAGACAGACAGAGTTACTTTCGCATTTATAATATTAGTATGGATTAGAGTTTATAGAAAAATAGAAAGAAAATAGATAGATAATAATGTCTGATAGAAAATCGTAAACTAAATCCAATTTCCTTAAGGAGACCAGTTTATGGTTTCGTACCTCCTGATATGTATTTTAAACATAATATAATACAAGTAGGTTCCCTCTGCGAAATGTAGTCACGATCAGTTAGGACACAACACTCAATTGCATTCGAAAACAACGGGTTAAAATATATAATTATAATAATAATTAATCACATTTTGAAAACCTTAATCAAAATTTATTATTAGAAATCAATCTCGAATTATTATTTCTTCTTAATCTTACACATCAGTATAATCCGGATGGTTTCTAAGCCAGTGAGGATAAGCCTTCTTAGCAGCCATTGAAAATAAGCTTATCACACCATACGGCATACTTACGATTTAACCTTTACTAGCCTTTATCAAAATATTCCTCTTCACACATATGAATTGTTTCGTCCACGTATCACCGAATTGCAATTATATATTGTGACTAGCTGTGCCCCGCGTTCTTTCGTTCGTTCGTTTTTGTTCTATATAGCCTATAGCCTTCCTCGATAAATGGGCTATCTAACACCGAAAGAATCTTTCAAATTAGACCAGTAGTAGTACCTGAGATTAGCGCGTTCAAACAAACAAATTCTTCAGCTTTATAATATTAAGTATATAGATATCTAATGAATATTTCATATTATTATCGTGAAGTGGAACAGAGGGGAGACTCTTTAGAATGAGAAACATCGAATTTCAACTACCAAAAGATTGAGGCATATTGATGTAACGTAAACAGCAGATACACTCTGTTTATTGACAGCCGTATCTACTAGACTTATGACTCCTATATTATTTGAAATTGCATTAATCGTATTGGCAAAATCTTGAAAAATTTTTGATTAATGGCGTTGTTTTGCAGAAGTAAGCGCGAATATATAGAGGCGACTGGGGTCTAGTAATTCCTGAGAATATCGCGTTCAAGCAAATAAAAAACTCTTCAGCATTATATTATTAGTAAAGATAGTCTGCAGACTGCAGTAGTGCAGTAGTATGAAGTTAACAAAACATCCCGTTTTAATGAGAACTTATATAAATGTACTTATTGCACTTTCGAGTCTGGCTTATATCTATAATGAAGCAGTCTGGATACTCTAAATGGCTTCAATCCTTTTCTCAAATCAAATAAAGTTTATCTCATATGGGGATTATAGCCTATTAGTTTTCGAGCGCTTAGCCAAAATTGATTAAAGTTTAGTCACAGTATTACAATATAGGAAATAATATTGTAGAGGTAATACTGTGGTTTAGTCTTCTAATATAGCTGATGCAGTTTCAGGATGTAATAATAATATTGGAAGCATTTCCAGATGTTTCGCCATGTAGTTCAAACGAAACAGAAGTACAAATCTTAAGAAACTGGAAAACTTTGACCTACTTTCAATATACTAGCTTCAGCATGTTTTTTCACATGATTCCTGTATATGTTACATACCTAACCTTTATTATTTTAGAACAAAATCTATATACATATCAAATTGTACAACAATTCAACAGATATTTCATGACTATAAAAATTCCAGTAATGTGAATGAAAATACTTACAGAATTCCTTACTCCTATCTTGTACTTCGTCGTCCATTCATAGCAAAAATATTAGATGTAATCAGAGGCAGGTGCTTGAAAACCTCCTCACATTTCGCCACTTAAGTATCGTGTAATATACGAGCTAATTGTCGTAACTCAGGGACAATTCTGAATTCAGGGCTTGTACAGAAAGATTCTACACGCAGGTATTCCTTAGCAAAACGATCCCAATGCTGGCCTATAATCTTATAGTTATATGTGTAATTACAAGAAGATCTAGTATAAACCTTGGCCCATTTCATCTTTGCATTTGGTGATATCTAGCAAAAACATTCTATTTTCAAAAGCTTTCAAATCTTAAATCTATTCGAGATTTATTGATGGCTGGTATAATAAATCAAACACACGTCACATTTCATCATCCATCATTTGTGGAGTGTCGTGTGAAGTGTTGAGGATAAAAACCTTGAAATATTCAACGTTTTTTATTTTAACACCGAACAATTTTCCTGTTTGTGGTTCTTGTTTGGTCAGTTAAACCAAAATAAATAAAGTTCGAAATATATTATGTTGAAGATGATATGAAGAAGATGAGATGAATTTTTCGACATACAAGGTAGGACCTATGAGGTACAATAAGCAATAAATTAATAACGAGTTCTAATACCGCCATGTCACGTCACTCAAAACAAAAGAAACTGACGGCTAACTATATTGGACTTATGTATATAAATGGACGCAATAATTGAACAAATAATGATCATACGTGAACGACAGTGAGAATAATAAAATGTTTATTTTCTCCATAAAGCCAAAATCAGTTTCGGTCTAAACTTTTTAACTCGTATATCTCCTTTTTTATTCTTTAGGACTGCAATATCAGTAAAGTACTTCCAAGAGGGTTAAAATAATTTGTCATTTGGGAAAGTAATGGTTTAGGAAATAATTTTAGTTTGGATAGACAGGCCTATTCATAAACCTTTCCCTTTGGAGACCACACCGGTCTCAGCTCATATCTAATAACGATTATTTTCAATATCGACATAATAATATGCCTTCGGGAGTAAATAGGAGGTGACATTTGGATAATAACGTTTTAGGAGCCTGGACGCGAATATAGACATTAAGTCCAGGTGCTAAAGATGCAATTCCGCTAAATTAACATGAGCTGCTCTGAGTAATGAAGCGACCATACGCTATAACGAAATTTCGTCGAATGCTCCTAAAATGTGTTATATTTGAGGCAATAAAAGATGGTAATTGGATCATTGCTATTAAGGAATAAAAGAATCCTAATCTTTTGAATTCCTGAAAGTAGCTTTTTCAAGTGCCGTTTGAATGAGTTTTCAATTTCGTTTCTCTTTTATTGACTATACCTATAATATGGAGTGCTATATAATATGTTTATCTAAATGAAATTCTACTTGTTGGACACATACGGCTTCGAAGTATTTCTTGCCAATTGAATATGCAGGTCTCTACGGAGGGGGCTGCTTCGCGCAGCAATTGCTTCGCAAGGCTGCACACTCTGCGGGGACCTTCCTGTTAGATTATGATCTAAAATCGCTGAAAGTATAAAATCAAAACAAAAAATAATGTAATAAATTTTTTTTCCACATTATTTTCGTATATACAATTTTAATATGAGCCTCTGGCCCCCTGGCTAGGTGACCTACCTACCTACCTGTGATAAGAGAGCCAGTCCCTTCTGTGCTTATTATATTTTTATGAAGGTTTAGATGATATGGATGATGGTGATGTAATTAACATGTTTATAATTCGGAGGAGACAAGGTAACCTATTTAATGTGTGTAAACTTCACCTGCAAACTAGATGGTATTTCCGACCTAGACCTGTAGGAATTGGGAATTTGTATATTCTATAATATAGTTGTAACCTCAACCAATATATTCTGTGTCTAGGCTGTGCAATGTATGATTGGTTAGGCTAACTTCATAGCTATGTATATTCCAGTCCTACGTGATTGTGACCTCATTCCTGCCCAAGCATCTTTAATTTGGCTTATTAGAACCAATTTCTTCAATTACTATTGTTCTAATGTTAATGAAGAAATACTCATTTATTTGCATTGATATAGGATTTTTTTTCTATAAAGTACCTATTTAAGATCTGTTTACCGATCAGTTTTCAGTTTTGGTCTATTGAATCGGACTTGAGTGCGTAGCACTTGAAGGTAACTTTGATTACTGGATGATTCGATCTATAACATTACAAATTAACAACTAAAATAATTAAAATAAATAAATGGGGATTTTTTCCATTGAGCCTATCAAAGCAAACGAAACAAAACATAAACTATCAAAACAAATGCTTAATTCTGAAAGGTGATGCTAATTTCAAATTTAAATTCAAAATACATTTGACATTCACCCGTAAGTCCGTACGTACCCGTACCGTACCTTTGTGATCATTGAACTCGTTATATTATTGAAGTGTCCATTAAACATTAATTATGGATACTCAATCCCTCAATTTGTAAACTAATTAACATTATACAGGGATCTCAAACATTGAGATAATATTACTACGTATGGAGGAGACACCACGAACAAAATCTGTGCGCCATTTTTTTGCTGTAACTAAGTTTTAAAAATTATAATCTAGTTAGGTACTTACCGGTGAAAGTTATTCCTTTGCACTTTTCCGTATTATTTGTATTATTTGTGCAATATCGTAACACACACGAAGGCATATTTGATGCGTTTCACTTTAAAACAAATAAAAAATAAGCGTGCAGTTACGCCATATGGCGTATGTTGAGCGGAACATAAGTGATGTAGGCGGTGTCGTCTCCATATGTATATCTCAATGATCTCAAATGAGTTTTTTGAGAAATTCATGAACCCTCCTGAGTGAAGTTAAAAATATAGGTATCCTCCTGTGTTAATGTTTAATGAAATAAGTAGACTTGTTTAAACATTAACCATAATATTATATTGTTCTTTGAGTTTATTTAGAATATGAAATATTTAGTTTTAGGCTTCGTTTTATAATTTATATTCCATTCTAAAAGACGAAACTTTTCTTGCCCAGTTACAACCAATTAAACATAGTCATTTTAGAGATGTATATCTGTATATTAGGTATATTAAATAAATCGTACAAACATCTTTATTTCCTTTCATATTTATTACGATAATTGAAGTGAAATATTCAGCAGGTGCAAGTATATGACAATTCAGGGAAAAGGAAATTCGGACCATAAAGGTAATGTAATTAAATTTAGCGAAACGAAATGAATTATTTACTTGATACGAACCTTTATTGCTCTATCGTATTGCTGTTAATATCCAGGAAAAATACACAACTAAGTTATCATCACAGAAGTCCATAAAAGGACAATAAATATATTTCAGAGTATGCTCATTTCAAAACATGTTTATGAATATGAGATAATTGATTTCAGTCTATTGTGTCACTTTTCTATATACCCGTTATGATTACGACCTACTTAGAGCGAATTTAACAATTCAAGAAGTGATCTTAGACCGACATTTAATTTTCGAAATTACCTAGTCCATCTATTTGTACTTTATTTTTAAGCTATTGCATAGCTTCTATCGCGGGCCTTGAGCGCGGGGACCAAATTGAGAAATTCCGTAACGAAAAAACCTCACGCTCCCCACTCCGACGGGCTCGGAGGTGTGGCTTGAAGGCATGCTATGCAATAGCTTTACCGCGGCAGTCCCCGAGTGCCACACGTCTTTTTTATTTTTACGTTTTTTGTTAAGGGTAAGAAAAATTCAGACAGTGAAAATTGCCATACTCTTGTCCAAATTTTTTGATCCATCATTCTTACTTTTTTCCAAAACGAATACTCATAGAAAAGTCATTTCGCTCAACTTATATGCAGTAGTTTACACCAATTACGCTTCTATACGACCCTGCTAATTGGCAGATATAAAATCCCAACTCTGTATATAAACGAAATTAACCTCTTATGGCTTAATGGCGTAATAACACGTCAATGGAGCTTTTTCATCTTGTTCATATTTTCTTCATTATTCTAGTGGAAAAATCATTTCTCATCTGAAAGGAAATTAAAAATATAATTACATTTTGCTTGAAAAGATAATTATTATATTGTGGATATAATTTTGTTGACAAATATAGTGGAGTGTTATGATAATAGTCAATTATCGTCAGGAGAAATGAAACTAAGTTGTTACTCTTTCTCATAAAAATTACTGGGTGGATTTGGATTTGAATTGGACCTATTTATGCAAACAGGGACCAACCCACACCGGATCAATTTCGAGAAAATGAGGTTTTTGTGAAAAGTGTTTGCAAAAAATATGCGTTGCAAGATTTGGAGAAAAAAAGTTGTTAGGCATATGTATCATATTGAATCCTATCTAGGGATGGATATACATGGATATTTATTAAATTTTAACAAAATAATCCTTAAAAAACCGACCGGTTCTGTGTTGCAAAAAAACACATTTGTGGGTTGGTTCTTTATTGCAAAAATTATTTTGGTTTTTATTGTTGCCATAGTTAAAGAAAAACGTCAAGCATACGATCAAAACAGGCTAAATAAAACAGCGACAGTTCGCTGGAACTAATTGCAAATTACGTATGCCCTTAAAGTTAACAGGGAACATATACAAATCCTTGATTAGACTTGTCGTACTGTATGGATTGGAAAGCTGGGCATTGAAGAAGATGGAAGAAATACTATTGCATTTAGCGAAGATGAGAATGTTGATATGGATGTGTGGGGTGAGAATAATAGATAAAGTAAGGAATGAATGTATAAAAATGATTTAAACTGGTTTTATTACAGCAAGATTGAAAGGGAATTGTCTGTCTTGGTATGGACATGTGGTGAGGATAGATGACACGCATATGACTAAGAAAGTGATGGATATGAATGTTGATGGATGCAGAACAAGAGGAAGGCCAAAGGAAAGTGGTGTTAGTGTGCAAAGTTATATTATGAAAGAAAAAAGAGTAAAATATGCCCTGATGTTTGTCAGGGAATAGAAAAATAAAACGTGTTATACCGAATCCAAATAACATGGATTAAGGGCAAGAAAATCATGATAATATTGTAATAATATCAAAATACATATATTTGATTCACTTTAATGACACTACTTTGGTATCTAACTAAGATACGGTAGACCCATCTTCTGCTTTCTTCTGTCTTCATGATAGTGACTTTCATTATTTTTTTTTTATTTTGAAGAGATTTGTGAAGACAAAGTCTTTTGTTTTAGTCTTTTTACATATTTAATTATTTACATGTAGTTTTCCAGGATATAATCAGTCTTTGTTCTATTGGGCACACTCAATCGGCCAAAATCGGTAGCTTTGAATAAAAAACTGTGACCAGACATAAAAAAACATTATGACTGATTTGTTTTACTGTTGGATGGTCAATCATGAATGCTTTAAGCATCCTCGTTAGTTTGAATTGGATGACGGAGACGGAGAGATTAAAATATGATGTTGAGCGTTTAATACTCTGAAATGACTCCTGTGGAGCTCTGCTTACTCTGGCCCACAACCATACGTATTCCCGAGGAAAAATTAACAGTTTTAAAAAGTATTATGCATCTCATTTCGAACAACGCTCAAAATTTTTACAAAAAAAATAAAAAATAAAGACCAAAGATATTGTAGAAGATGATATCAATGGCTTTTCTGGGACTCCCGATTTTGAAGTAATAGATGTTTACTTTTAAGTAGATACATTTTTTTTTTGTAAAATTGTAGTATATCAATTTGAGAATTATTATTTAGTGCTTTTTATAATAAAAACATGATTAAAGTTAAACAAATAGAACATAATATAAATGAAATTCAACATAGAACCAAGCCATTTGCTAACTTAAAGACCGAGAAATTTCATTATGCAAACAAGAACCAAAGTCAGTTGGTTCTGGTTACCTTGAAAACTAATGAAGCTTTTTGTGATAAAATAGAACCAACCAACTTTGGTTCCATCTTGCATAATGAAAGTTGGCGAAATTGGGTTGGTTCCGCAACTGACATGTAAAAAACTGTACTTACAGTAGTCAAAAATCTACCAAATTTTTTGAGAAGGTAGAAAACGTTTTTTTAACACTATCTGTGTACTTAACTCAATTGCGGGTTCGTCCGCGTTTTATAATTCACTAGGTATACACTATTGATAGATACTTGTAACGTTTCCAATTCTGTCCGTCTCTCACTTAAAGCAAACTAGATTATATCAAGCGGGGTATGATCCTAAACTGTCAGGGGAAATAATGATTGACGTTTCTAGTCTCGGATCCAAGCTCGGATCCGAAATACGTTGACGCGAATAACTGTCAGATATGACACCTTTGACTCTGGATCAACGTGTGGGAAAAAGTCAAGTGTTTTTTATCTCTTTCACACCTAACTTGGCAAGTTGGTGTGAAAGGGATAAAAAAACATACAGGCGTCATTCAACGTCATATTTTCTTGTTACAAGTTAATGGTCATAGTGCAATCTCCAGTGTATTAGATATAAGCTTCTTGGAAAAAGTATATTTACTAGATACTAGCGGTTTACCGTCATAGGCTGATGATGATGACTAGTTGTTTCACCCGCGTGGTTAAAGCAATATTTCCATGGGAGTGATATGTTTCAACGCCCTAAAAAGTCACCTATGTCACAGTCTAGCCTCCTTACTATCTTAAGACGTTTATATCTTTGTTCAAAAATAAGTGAGGCAAGAAATACTGGATATTAGCAGAATCCTTCTCCATTGTGATTGTAATATGTATAAAAAATAAGATTAAGACGGCTTATTCAATTTAACGCAAGTCAAAATCTACGCGATCTATCGTAGCTTGCGCTATCCTTTTACTATGAACAGCAAAGGGGCCAAGGAGAGCGCCCAGCAACATGTCCTCACTCTGGAAAGGCTCGCTGCCGACTGATTTGAATCGGGTCGCGCGCAGTGTTTTATAGTACTTTTAAAAAAATTGAAGAAAAATAATAGAGATACCAGAGTTGATTTTTTAAATTTTATCTTATAAAGAAGACATTCTTTTATTGCAATATGTATAAATTATATTCAATTAAGTCAAATATCTTGGTGAAAATAATCATTTTGTCGACTATAATTTCTAAAAAAATTCACATTGTTCGGATTTTAATTTCGTAAGTTAGGAGTCCAAAATAAAAAATCGTTTAACTAACGACTTTAATAAGGGTTTTTGCAGTTAGTTAAAAAAAATTGTTTGTTAGATCTGTCAGCAATTTCAGATATTTTTGGCTTCGAAATTGACTCTAAAAGTGAAATCAAGTAATCATCGGCTCAGTTATCTTGATGGTATTCACAAATACTGTATTAATTGAAAAAAACTCTTAACTAACATTATAGACAATAACATTTCCTAAAATTATTAGTAATTCATATGTTTGTAAGATAAGTGGTTGATGGACAATCTGGTTTGAAAAATCACATATTTGAGCCAAACAGCGCACGGACCGCGTGCACGGTCTTAAGAAAAGACACGTATAATTTAACCAGATTTATATAATTGTTTCGGTCGCATTTTAATGAATAAATAAAACGTTAAAAATTGAGGAATGGAAAATAAATTAAACAAATGGCTTCAAAATACTCTGATACCTAATAATTGAAAGTGCTCTTAATAATAATGACAACGTTGGTAATCAGAAAAAGTCACCGAAGAAATTACTTCACCACTTGATAAATATTTACCATTACTAATAATAATCGTTGTTTTAATTAAAGTTTCAGGAAATTAATTGCCTACTTATTTAAAGGTACATTTTAATTAGAATAACATCTTCAAAGGAAAGAACGAGAACAATTCTCTTCTTGAACAAGAAACTTCTGTTTACGAATGATTAATAAGAAGATGGTTCATAAGAATTTTCGAATTATTCACGCAATATTTAATTTCACTTGTAAACGTTTCGTGTATTCGAAATTAAAAATGAGATGCTCGTACTTTTATTGTACTTGATATAGGTAAGTATATTGCTAAATATTAGGTTTGAAATTCGGAATTTGCACATTAATTGACTAAGAATTGACTTATATTGAATAAGATTATGATGGAACAAATATAGAAAGACTAATTTAATAATTAATAATATAGGCCAAAAAGAAAAAAATATATAAACGCGATCAAAGTATCAGTACAACCAAATTAAGAACGCAAAAAGTACATATAAGAGGCAAAAATAAAACAATGTAATGGGGTAATTAGGATCATGTTCAGAAGGGAGGGTAATCGACTTGCCCATTATTATATCATTCCTGTCAACAGCAAGCAATTTGAAGATTATAAAAGATAGGTTAGGTCTACGTCGGGAAACTTTGGTGACAATTTAATTATGAATTTTAGGGAAACGAATTTCGACAAGGAAAAGTACCGGAATATTTAAAGCTCTGTTAAAAATACTTGAATGATGTTAGAATTAATAATGTTTTGTGTAAACTTCGGAACAATCTAAAGTTTGTTAAAGCCTTTCTTTAATCTATTTATTTTTTATCAATATAATATTAAAGTTGATATTAGAAGTGAATATGTGCGAGATCAGGCTTATTGTAGAATGTTTGAATAGTTGGGATAATGCATATAAACAAGAAGACAAGAAGGTTAGAAACATGCTAATGTTTTTTTTTTATTTGCTTACAATATATAGATATGAAAAATAGTTTAAATTCAATATCATTCTCCAAATTTGTATTTTCCAATATTCCAGTAAATGATTAAAGTTTATGAATCTTAAGAAACTGTAATCAAGATTTGAATTGTTCTAACATTTATAAAGATGTTTATTTAGAAACATAAAAAAGGGATTTGTTTATTAATTCGTAGCGTGCTGTGAAACGTTCTTAATTGTACAGTTTTATAAAAACTGTCTCATGCGCATGCCAGGTGCATACATTTATTCAACCATATGTTTCATACAACAAAACGTTCTAGACCATGATTTTTAGAAATATAACAAAGGTATTTTTTAAATAAATAAATAAGTCAGAAGCATCTATTTAAGATTTTTTGCGCGAAGAAATGTGATCGATAAGATAACTTTTAAGGCAATCCGAATAACTCGATAGTGAAAATATACATATATATATATGTATATATATACTAAACCAGCATCAATTTTATTCATCAAAAGATCATTTTACCGACGGACGAAGGCAATAATTAATCTTATTTTCCTTGCTAAATATACCTACAATAACTCGCTAAATAATTCATAGAATTCAAAGATCATATAAATTCAATTAAGAGGGCGACAACGCCTCGAAGTACCACAATAATTAGTATTTTAGATCGAGATAATCCCAGGGATTATAGTTTGGAAACTATTGTCAAATTACCACATTGTTTGTCTGTGTACTTACAGTGTAAATTGCGTCTACCACAATCTTGATTTTGTAGATTTGTACTTAATTTGTCCAATTAATCTTAATTATTGAATGGCTTTTGTAAAGTCTATTTAGCATTAATATTGCAACGGTTGGTGGTAATGAAACACTGCTTGACTGTAAGCTTGTATTATAATGTATTCAACTGCTGTTACAACTGCTATTACAAGTGCTGAACCACAGGACTATATAGTATGACGCACACATACATAACATACATGATACATTACACACTACATCTCCCCTCATAGAAAATAATAAAAAAAAATAGTAATTAACATTTTTTTTTAGCTAAATATAATGCTAATTTTTGCTTCGTAGGTACACGTAGGTATAACACATTTTGGTTACAAATCTTATGATATAAACGAGAAAATAGAATAACAATTAAAATTTAAAATTAAAACAATAGCATGAATTTCAACTTATTTTTTAAAACTCCAAAAAAGAACATTCTACACGCTTACACATTGGCTTACACACTACATAGTAGCTAACACTAATAGATTAAAACAAATAATTATAATTAACTTTTCATGTACGAAAATAATAGAAAAATTATACAATATTAGAAAATATTTTATCGTCATATCCGTATTTAAAAATGTCACAGTCCGTATTAATTAATAGTCATATCCGAGTAAAATAATAATTATCTTTCAATAAATCTTACAATATATCCTCATAGTAGAATACGTTTATTTATGTGCTTACAGTTTACACATCATACTTAGAAACGACATAATATTCATTATCTGTATTCAATTTTCTTCATAATTATATTTTATTCTTTATGTACTTCCTCATAAGTACAACAATATCAAGCTACACAATTATTTCATTTAGGGTAATCTTCCCTCTTAATATTTATAATAATTATAATTAATAACACCGTCGTGTTCTATATTCTTCATCTTATTATATTCAATTATTCAAGATATAAGAAATATATCTCAAATCATTTCACTTTTCAATTGTAGCTCTCAGGCTTACATATTTATTTATTTTTATTTTTCATACAATATTAATTCTTATTTCTTCGAGTAATTCAATGTCACATTATTATAGGAATATAAAAGAAAAACTTAGGTGATCAAGCTAAGATTCCATCTATACCCTAACATAAAAAAAAAACAATCTGAGTAATTTTTTTTTACTCATACAACGACAAATATTTAATTTTTAACCGACTTCAAAAAAAGGAGGAGGTTCTCAATTCGACAGTATTTTTTTTTTTGTATATTTGTTACGCGATTACTCCGGCAATTATAAACCGATTTGAATAATTCTTTTTTTATTTGGTAGGTCATACGTCAGAGGTGGTCCCATTGTCACCAGGTCAGGATCTGATGATGGGATCCTGGGGAAATCGAGGCAAACCCTCAAATTTTGTAGGCATATACACTGTTTATCAGAAATTATCTTAATCTATGTAGATTTTTGCATCTAATGGTCACCATCTGATGTTGCTGAGCTGATGATGAAGCTGATGATGAATGGTTTAGGAGTATGGGATCTCTGTAACAAAATTATGTAATACCATCGAATTTGAATGTGTTTGAGTCTAATTAATAAGTACTCCGATCTTATGTGGTATTCAGGGTCTGATGATGGAGACGGTAAATAGCCATGGGAACTCTGTAATAAAATAAAGCAATTCCGCCGTGTTTGTGCTCATTTGATTCGTCTCGACTAGGAGCTTCATGCTAGTCGATTTTTAACCAACATCAAAAAAGGAGGGTTTTTGATTCGACAGTATGTTTTCTTTTTGTATGTTTGATCATATAGATTGTTCGAAAACATTCCTGCGGTTGCGACTAGCTTGTCGCATAGCATCTAATCGAGCCGATCTGGATTCGATAGATTCATTTGACAAACGCTCGTGAATCAAACCAAGGCGATGAGAACGTTGCTCTTCGCTTTCGTTTGATAAACGCTCGTGAATCAAACTGAGTCGTTGAGCATGACTTTTTGGACTTTCATTAAGCCTTGATAAGTTTGAGTATGCGAAAGTCTATACGCCCGCTGCTCATCACTCTCATTTGCAATTTTTATTGCAAATCTTTCCCTACTCTTCTTTAGACGATCTTCCCTCTCGTCCCTACTTTCTTCCAAACGACGCTTTCTCATTTGAGAAGCGCGTTTAGTAGGCCTATCCATATTATATACAAACAAAATACACTAACTTTCCACTTAAAAATTAAAAATAAAGTTAATTTTTAGAAAAAAAACAAAAACCGACTTCAAGACTATACCTATATGTACAAATTTAAACTGAAAAGTAGAAAATAATATTAAATAATAATAATGATATTAATTTTTTATTTTAATTACTTTAAACATTCAACGAAAAGGTTTCCTAAGTTATTTTTGAAGTCGGTGCCAACCAAAACAAAAAAAAGACGTGTGGCACTCGGGGACTGCCGCGGTAAAGCTATTGCATGCTATGCCTTCATGCCACACCTCCACGCCCGTCGGAGGGGGGAGCGTGAGGTTTTTTCGTTACGGAATTTCTGGATTCGGTCCCCGCGCTCAAGGCCCGCGATAGAAGCTATGCAATAGCATAAATATCCTTAATAAAAAAATAACCTAATAATTAATTACACTATTTATTATATTAATTACCTTAACTTTTACTAGAGAACAGAAAATCGCACGTAAGCTTACTTATAAATTGCAAAGAAGCGCATCAAAATTTTTATGCATAGAGACACAACCGTCAACGACGTCTGCCCCATAGACTATATACTTATTACAGTCTGCCCTCACCATACTTGCTCTGTGGCCCTCACGCGCAGCCGCGTCGCGCCGCCGTACATTCCATTTGTTGCTGCCTTTGCAACAATAAAACTGTTCTTGGGCGGCACCGACTTCAAAAATAACTTAGGAAACCTTTTCGTTGAATGTTTAAAGTAATTAAAATAAAAAATTAATATCATTATTATTATTTAATATTATTTTCTACTTTTCAGTTTAAATTTGTACATATAGGTATAGTCTTGAAGTCGGTTTTTGTTTTTTTTCTAAAAATTAACTTTATTCTCTTCTTCTATTCTTCTAGATTTATCATGGTAATTCATTTAATCAAATAAGAATATACTTAATTGGTCGTATATGGTCGTATACCTATATTATCTATCCTTACCTAAATCATCTTGAAATATAAATTTAATTACATTTTATTAGTTACAATAATTTTTATTTATGAAATTAGTTAAATCCTCCGAATCCAAAATGTTAATAGAAAAAAAATAAAGTTTCACACTCAATTGAATTGACAAGATCGTATTTCATTACGAACATTTTATAAAATGCACAGAACGATGCATTGACGTGACTACCTAGTTACCTACATGGTAACACGAAATATGAGACGAAATTACAGACGCTGCATACCATTTCCCTATTTGGTAGCGCTTTATAAAACAAACAATGAACTAATAGAATTATCTGTTACTAAGTACTTTGATTATACATAGCTATATATATTTATGTATAATAAATATAATACAATAATGGTTTTTGACAAAAAAAAAATCTTTTAACTAAAATAATTCGTTACCTTACATTAATGTAAAATACACTGCTTGAACTTTAAATTTCACTTTTAGCTTTTTTTTCTTTCACCAAATTAAACTTTTATTCCGTCGTCACTTGAATTTCGGGACATTCGGGATTCTGGTCAATTTGGGAAAACGTCTGCTATTCACACTGGCTGATCTCCCGGCTCCAGCTGCATCCTTCCAAATCTCCAATTTTATTTCACAATTTTTCATAAATAGATGATATTCCAAATCTCCATAGTTTTTTTTTTGTTTTAAAAAAACTTTCTTCGTCAAATAAATTCTGTTCTTAATTTCCATATTCACGTTCGTCGATTTTTTTATTATATTGATAAATTTTCTATCTGGTACATTGCGATTTGCGAATACGCATAAAAATTATTTGTTTAAGTTTTAACTTTTAAAATATTATTTTTCAAAAATGATCCATAGCTCAGTACTTACTGCCGCAAGGCAGCACTGGCAGGGTCGCCATGCAATGGTTTGGTGGTAATGAAACACTGCTTGACTGTAAGCTTGTATTATAATGTATTCAACTGCTGTTACAACTGCTATTACAAGTGCTGAACCACAGGACTATATAGTATGACGCACACATACATAACATACATGATACATTACACACTACAATATACCTACTAATGAATATTTGGGAGCATCAGTATATATTATTAAAATAGCAAAGATAAAGTTAGTAGTCCACGTATGAATCATACAAAGAGGCTATTTAGTACAAAACTGTTCAAGTTTGTAAAGTGTTTGAAGTGAAGCTTCTTTATGCGCGTTGAGAGTAAAATTTCAAGGTCGCGTCATTTCAATACTGTCACGTCATGGAGTAAGCCGACGATTTTGGTATCTTTGCATCTTGACAAAGAAGTTTCCTCTTTTTTTCTCTTATTATTACCCAAACATGTTTAATTGATTTGACGCATATAAGATACATGTAGAAAAAAACAAATGCATACTATACCCAGATATTAATTTCATCATGCCTTTGACACAACTATTATTACCTTACTTACAAATCTTTAAAAATAATTGATCTCCAATCAAACACTATGGAAAATTCGCGATCACAGCCCACAATAGTCGAATTTTAATCCCATCTCAGAATAAAGGAAGATACAAAACAAAGCGGTCTGTCTGTGACAGGTTTAATGCACTATGCCAGTGCTTGATACTGTTTCTATTGTACTGCTTTCTTTATTAAATACACAATAACTTGTATTTCTTCGAGCTTTTGATTAAACTTTACTTGTGAAATAACACGATACTCTATCGATAACTTTATACAAAAAAAATGTATGAACACTTACTTAGTATATAAAGAAATATATTACAAAATTGTAAAGTATATGAATCTTTTACTTAAATTTGATGTGACTTGTGAAATACAAATGTGAAAAGAAATGACAAAAAGCCTCTCAGCTAATGCTCTTTAGAATCTGAAAGTGACTAACGCTGCTTTTTAGGTTAGCTTTTTGCTTTCAACAACTTGAACCTTTTGATACTGTTTCTTATAATTTTCATGAAAGTACCTACTTCTAGAAAAAGACAAATTGAAGGATAAGAATTTGGCATATTATTCATTAACTAATTAACTGTATTAACATATTTATTGACTGTGTATCAAATCCATACTAATATTATAAATGCGAAAGTAACTCTGTCTGTCTGTCTGTTACTCAATCACGCCTAAACTACTGAACCAATTTGCATGAAATTTGGTATGGAGATATTTTGATACCCGAGAAAGGACATAGGCTACTTTTTATTGCGAAATATGTACCACGGGCGAAGCCGGGGCGGACCGCTAGTACTAAATAAAACTAGACATAAGCATTAAGCACACGCATGCTTTTTTGGCACTAAAATGAAAATTTATTTACGTGTTTTCCACTTCTTTCACCAATCTAGCTATGAAACAATTTTAAGCTTAATTGGTTCTGTAAATTCTGAAACTACTGCATGCAAGCTTTCGAAGACAATATCTATAAGTTTCTTATCTGTATTATATGAATTAATCACGAAGTATTTTAAGCTATTAATATGTAAATGATTAATCTGTTCGTTTATTCGGACAAAGTTAAAAGAGATGTCTTATCTGCCTCGTGTAAGCTAAATGGCATTGACATTCATCCCACTTTTGAAACTGTTATAGAACCTTCAATGAAATTATAAATATTTTCTGCTATATTGAAAACTTTTATAAAAGAAGAAAAGCAGTGGTATTCTTATAGGTATGATATAAAGAAATATGGTATCTTAATTTAAGTAAATAAAAAAAAATCTGAAATAAGTATTTTGAAACAGATTATATTCCATAAACGTGCTCAAAATACAATAAAACACATTATTTTCTACCAACACATTACAGGATTTCATTACCAAGATTAACTTGTGAACAAGCTAATTTCCCAATCAAGGCTTGCCATTAACTTCCTCCATTTTACGATCTTGAAGATATACGAGTGCCAATCCCAAGTACGCCTTAATGAAAGCCAGAAATCTATAAATTATGCCTTCAGTCAATCGATAAATAGCAAGGTAATAAACTTTAAGTCGTATTACGATGCAGTTGGTTTCAAATTTGAGTAAGGCTACTTAGCTGGTAAGCAGCCAATAAATATTTTAAAATCAGCGTTGCAATTACACGGTCATTGCTTTGGACAGTTTAGAGCAATTTTATATCTTAGTTGATGTTTTATGGTGTGAATTGCCCTCTTGAGTTTTGATGAAATAATATACATCAATGACTCAAAAACAGGTAGGCCTTGTCAACAGTATTAGTTTGAAACTTTTAATGATAAGTATCATATTTTATTAAAGGCTTAATTTATTAAAGGAAATACTGATCTGTAAAATATCCCTGTAAATGACATTGAACCTTCTAAAACTGACCTTAGTGGAAAAACAAACTTTTACAGGATCATGTTCACAGAAAATATTTTTAGAGATTAGGAAGTCCTCTTTATATAATATTATGTACCTAAAGTTTCATATCTTTACTTTGTACCTGTGGAAGGCTTAGTACGATAAGATGATTTACGGGAAAAGGTTCAACGACGGCAAGAAATCATGAATCCATGGAAAACTATCGCCTTTAAACGTTATATTGCAAAATCTAGGTATTATTATGACATTACATATAAACTGTCAGCTCCCGAATTAAGCAGAATAGCAGTAAATAAACACACAAGAGGGTGAGACCCAGTGCAAGCATGACCCAGTTCATTCCAAAACTCGACAAGTAAATAACTAACAAGAAATACATTTATGCAGTTTTGATCTAAATTGTTGGATGTAACACTTGACTGGCCGGTTGGCTTGGTTGGTAGTGGCCCTGCCTTCCAAGCCAGAGGTGGGTTCGATTCCCACCCGGGGCAAATATTTGTGTGATGAACATAGATGTTTGCTCTGTGTCTGGGTGTTAATTATCGATATAAGTATTTATTTAAAATTACATATATATGTATATGTATGTTTATCAGCCATCTGGTTTCCATAACACAAACGAAAGCTTAGTATGGGATCAGATCGTGCCGTGTGTGAAAATTGTCCTGAAATATCACTTTATTACTATTTAACAGCTTTGATTTAGCAATTTGACTGTTAGATTATTGTTAATTTTCGTTGTTTCGGCGTAAACTATTATTTGTTATTGCGTTGAACATTGCAAATATCCGCTCATGTGCTAGTTTGGCCAGTTCATTGCATTCTAATCGAAATTTAAGGGCAAATTATTGAACAAAATGATAGCTATGCTATGATGTCAAATGAGGGTATTGTAAAATATTTATAAAACCGTTGCAAAAATACAGAATAAAAAGAATACGCAAACTTTACTATAAGATGATTGCGTTTTCAAATTTGAACCTATGCATCAAAAATCTTGTTCTTTCGGTGGATTAATTATTTGAAACAAGAAAACTATCTTTTCGTTTACCTACATATTCTTTCACGTTATGATACACTTAAAAGAAAAAAAAAGTGAAAAGGACCCTTTATTTGAAATCTGCTCTAGATGCCATAAAACTTACCTAATTAATTTAATATGTTGATTAAATTCTATAAAAAAAATCTTTGAAAAATACCTTTAGAACTAGTAGCTTATTAAAATGAGCATCGTAAGAGCCTTTTCGAAGAAGGCATTAAAATACACAGAAAATATTCCATTTGCAATCATTCGAAAGAAAACAGTTCTTCAAGGTATTAAAGTGTCTCAGGTCTTGAGGACTCGATGGTACGTACTTATCTTATAAATGCTAATATAGAAGCAGCCTTTGATACATTATAATATTATGAAACTAGCTATGCTCCGCGGTTTTACCCGCAGTGCTACGCTCCTGTTGGTCTTAGCGAGATGATATTATGTAGCCTATAGCCTTCCTCGATGAATGGGCTATCTAACACCGAAAGAATTTTTCAAATCGGACCAGTAGTTCCCGAGATTAGCGCGTTCAAACAAATAAACTCTTCAGCTTTATAATATTAGAATAGATTGAAAGTAGTAAGTCGTAGTATATTTATTACTAGATTATGTATCTTTATGTATGGGAGATTTTTATTAAAATGCTTTGGTTGTTTTGTAATTTTATCTACTTAATATAACGTTTAATAATATGGAAATGAATTAAAAAGTACAAAACGAGACGAGTTAAACTTATACATTCCTCCTCGACTAGTATTCATAAATTTTCTACGAATAAAATATGTACGTAATGCAATAACTATACGTCGAAAGTATCTGGAAATGTGTAATGAAATAAGTATACGTTAAAATTATCCAATTCTCTAGACAATAACTAACCTCTCTGAATGATTTAAATGTCGCGTGGCCTACTTTCAAATATAAAGACTGAACGTGCTTAACTACAAATGTCTGTTGATAGCTTTTAAAACTTTAAAATGTCGAGATTTCTTGTATACTTGAAAATGCATATAATAGAGACATAAAATATATTATTAACAATTTTATAAGAGACCAATCGCTTGAATCAATTCGAACCATTCATTTGGCTAATCCAATTATTTTAGGTTGAAGGATAGCTTTACCAACATAGTATAAATAAGTAGGTTGAATAAAATCAATCGAATATAAAAATATAATATAGAATATACATGAATTTATTATTAACAGCTCTACATCTTCATTGATTTCAACTTGTCAGAAAATTATCGGTTTCCATCAAAGTGAATAGATTTTTCATTTCACCTAAATCGACATTTGAATCGTCTTCGTACAAACATACAAATCAATACTGACTTCGAAGCTATTCCATCAAAACAATAGGTTTAAATCCCGTCTATCTCAATTGACCTGGCAGTTTTAGTGACGCGACGTTAAGCCTACATTGGTGAAGTAAAAACGTGGTAAAAACGCCGATTCTTTTCTAATACTTTTTGCAGATGTGATACGTTTGATCCCTAAAAGTCGGTCGTAAGTATTTTGTAGAGGGTCATCGGGTCAATAAACGCTAAACGTTTGGTGTAAGATATCGTCTAACTTTCGCAGTTATTACTTAAACTACGGGTTAGTTTTATTTTGTGTTAAACGTTCCAAATACTATGATATTTTTTACTAAAGTTTATTTGCAGTGGGAAAGTATAAGTATGCGAAACAAATAAATGCTCATTTTGTTTTATTTTAGTACCATGGACTAATAAAAGTGTTAAAGAAATACCAGGAGTTCATGACATAAGAGACGTTCTTTCTCTCTCATACATCGATTGGATAGAACATTCCAGTCGATTTGAGGAAGATTAGATACAATAAGAGTGCTTACAAGATGATCGCGACTTGAATTAAATATTAAGAGAATATGGTCAGAAGCTAATAGCTATTTTATGGAAAAATGGGACGCTTTATGATGTCGGTAATCGTCTCCATGATGCGTTTCGAACCGTGTGAAAACATATAAAAGGATATTATGATTTATCTGGCTTACGCAAGGCTGAACATCTTGTAACCAATAGTTGAAGATGTGTTATATATACTTTTAATGAATAACAGGACGTTAGTATAATAGCTAAAATATTGAAGCTTCACAATCACGCTCATGTTTCTATTTATTCAGTTTTCAAATCTGCGATAGATACGAATTACGAAAGACGATAGCAATTAATTCATAGCCGGATACTCCAATTATCTTGTCGAAATATAGCTCTCGTTTCACTTGTTAGATTTGAGACTTAACTGTGGACCAAATTTTTCAATTAATACTTGAAGTTATGACGTTGACAGAATGTGTTGATGTATAACGTTAGATATGGCCAATCAAGTAAAGCTAGAGAAACTGTCAATACTATTAAAAGGGATGTATAAGAAAACTAGAAGAAAGTTCAAAAGCTCTCGAGTTTGAGGAAAACAGTTTTGGGAAAGTTTTTATTTTGTCTCAAATATTTGCCCGTAAATACCTCTAGACATTCCTTATAGATCGACTCTGACTTCCTGTTGTTCGTAAACTGTTACAGTTTATTTCTGAATATAAATTGACACTTAATGTTTCATATGAGTATAGAAGATAAAAATAATTGAAGACTTTAAATACATTTGGTTGCTTTCTTTAAATTTAAATTAATCATTAACCAGTTAAGGGTTTATACTGTACTAGCTGTGCCCCGCGGTTTTACCCGCAATGCTCCGCCCCTGTTTATCTTAACGTTATGATAGGTATATAGTTTATAACGTTCCTCGATAAATAAACTATCTAACACCGAAATATTTTTCTAATCGGACCAGTAGTTCCTGAGATTAGCGCGACAAATAAACACAAAACAAATTGGTACCTACGGGAGCTAGTAACGTTTTAAAAAAAGTCATTTTAGTATAGTTGGGTTTTTGATATACTGTTTCTCTTGCTATTTCGGTTAGAGTCCGGGCTGTCTGGCTGGCGGTAGTGGTTGCGTTTATTAGTGCGCACAGGAAAATATACTTAACTTTAAAGTCATTTATTAACGCGTAATTTTTAATATTTTGCCTTTAGATAGATCCATCAGACATATTTTTTTTATTGCAAGACGTTTTTTTCGTTGTTAAATAGGTGCCATACGCAATTTTTTATTTCAAAATAATTAAAATGTCATCGAAATAAGTGAAATTACATCAACATGAGTCCGCTTAAAAGGTAAGTAATAACTTTATTACTTATATTATATTATCCTTTTTTAATACTTATATTGAATAATTAGTAAACTAATATTTTTAATAGATGGTTTCATATTTATTACACTTTTGGGTATTAATATGAATTTGATGATATTTGGTTTTTATCAAGTTTACATTAACGTCCTATTTGAGGTTCGTTGGGAAAAGGAGGCACCATGGTAGATTGTTGCTAAAAAATTGTAAATAGTAAAATGAATATTATATATAGTATAAGTGACATAGTGATTACTTATCCTTCACGGGGACTCATCTTGATGGAATTTCACTTATTTCGATGACATTTAAATGATTTTGAAATAAAAAATTGCGTTTGGCACCTATTTAACAAAAAAAACGTCTTGCAATAAAAAAATTATGTCTGATGGATCTATCTAAAGGCAAAAGATTAAAAATTACGCGTTAATAAATGACTTAAAATTACGGATATTTTCCTGTGCAGATAAGATGCGCACTAATAAACGCAACCACTGCGGCCAGCCAGACAGCCCGGACTCTAACCGAAATAGGAAGAGAAACAGTATATCAAAGAACCAACTATACTAAAATTCTCTCTTGTCGACGTTTCTAGCTCCTATACGAAATAAACAAACTCTTCAGCTTTATACATAGATAGTATATATATAATAATCTTACATAGATTCAAAGCTTTCTTAATACATAACCCATCTATGCCCGTGTTATTGACACAAGACACGACCTACTTTTCACAAACATGCCTATCAAGCAGAGTTCCAAGTTTTTGTATTACGGAACATTTTTGTAACAGTTCTGAATTTATTTTACTAAGGTTTTAGTAAACTATTATTTATTTTTCTAATAGTTTAGTAAACTAGTACCTACATACTTAGTTTTTAGCGACAAAAGATGGTTTAACAATTAATGGTAGTGGTATGTAAAGGTTAAACTATATTATTTGTCTATTGACACTGAAATCTTTATTCGTTTAAATAGAAGAAGAACCTCTGTTGATCCTTCTAAATTCTAAGAAAGCTGTAATCCCAAACTGTCGTTGAGAACCTTCTTCAAGCAGACGATCTAAGATGTCAATATTATTTACACCGAATATCGCATTTCAAAGAACAAACGAAATTTCAAAGTCTTATCAAATACACCAATATGTTTTTTACTAGGAACTAATGCTATTGCTATATATGTCAGGCTTTTCTTTATATCAATTACCTATAAATATTATATTGTGCAATGTTAGAGATTCTCTTATAATATCACTAGCAGATCGCTGCATTTAATCCATTTTATATTTCCAAAAATTCATTAAAATCACCAAATATTATGTCTATTTAATAATATTTATAAACTCTAGATATCGATCAATACAATTAATACATTCATTAAAATCACCAAATATTATGTCTATTTAATAATATTTATAAACTGTAGATATCGATCAATAAGCGATCAATACAAATTAGTCAATCCATTCATTATTCAATCATTTGTATTCATATTCATCAATCAAGAATATAATGTTATAACGATTAACGACTGTCTAAACTAAAGTCATTACTTCTAGTCAAGCTTCCTACAATTAATTCGCAAGTACAATTATTATTATTACACTATTAAACATCAATACTTAGAACTTACAGTACTAATAGTATTCTCATCATATTTTCAAGCAAGTTAATTTACACAATTAAATTCGTTTCCTTACAGAAACTGTGAGTTACATGGACAATGGATTAAGTTTAATATAATATTTTAATAAATATCTAAATTATGTGTAAAAACATGCATGTGTTTAAAGAAGAAATGATACCGCTTATACGAATTCAGGTAAGTCAAGCTTTATTAGAGCAGGCAGATTTTAAATAATAATAATTAATTAGGCGTGTAATAGTTGAATGTAGAATGTAGGTTGCTTATAAAGTGAATCGTTGTTTTAATTTTAGATACATACATATTATATGCAGTAGATTGAAGGTTAGATTCCTTTAATGAGGTAGTTTTTACCAATGAACAATCCCTATAAAGCCGATTTAGCCAAAAAATACGTCATAATACTCTAACTAAGCAGTGCATCAGAAGTAGCAAACTAAAATTTCGTTAAAACTATTAATACTACTTTAATTTTATTTTATAATTCAAGCATGAGTAATGAGAGATTTTAGTATGTATGCAATTTTTATGAAGCATGTTTTTTCCATTATTAATTCGCTATTATTTTCCATATATCTCATTGCTACGAAAAGGTATGTATAATATAGCTTGAGCCCTTCAATTTACCCTGCTAGTAATATCATTAAGGGCACCTTTGGACAAATTTAGACATTATTGCATGATACCTTCTTGCTCAATAGGTTGATAGTTTTCCGATCACGTATACAATTACTCTGCTAGTTCCGTTAATCTGTCAACCTAAGAATTTGTTGGTGTCGGCTGTATGTAGTAATAAAATGTTTATATAGTGTACGTGAAACTCATTCATTCATGTTACAGTTTTTTTGGAGGACCAAATTTTCATGCCGTCTTTCAAATTGTAATTTTTTTTTGGATTTTGTGGGCTTTTATTCTAGGTATACCTTTTAATTAGTTTATAATTTCACATGTTGTATCATCTGATTCTAAGTGAACAATGTGTAATTTATATTTGAAAAAAACATACAAAGCAGAATTAATTCATTTGAACAATATCCTACAAAAAATATTACATACAATTACTAATTAATTCATATCGCCAGATATGGATCGACGGATATAATAAAAGTCTAGAACATGGCCTTTTTAAATAATTGATCATATTCTGGTCTAGCTCTAGAAAAACTAAATAAGGCCTGCAATGAACGAACGATTAACTGCTGCTGCTATTCTGTTGATGATAAAATATCTTGATTTTCAAACGTACTGTCATATTCTTAATTGTGTAATTAAACTTGTTAAATTTTAATTCAAATTTCTGCTGTACTAATAACTCGGTTTAATTTTTTTATTAACGCTTTTAGTAATAGATTCAAACAAGTAACAACATACTAAAATGTATAATATGTCATATCTTAATAATCATAATAAAAACTAACTCATATGAAAAGTCTACGTAATATATCTGGCCTAAGCCCTTTTGGAGACCTAAGTAAATAATTATTATGAACAGGTGGACACTGGACAAGCAATCTCGTTTGATTGTTACATATAGAAATGCTGATGAGGTCAAGTTAAATTTTTTATCTGTTGTACGATTTGTACATAAAGTATAATTTTACTTAATAAATTTTTGCCAACAAAATAGCAAATTATATTTCTTCAATGTCGAATATATCAAGACATACTTAAGTTTATTAATTTATTACCGCCTATATTATATTAATGTAATTAATCTTATTAAAAACTAAACATATCAAAATTTTATTGACACGAAATGTTCAACCTGGGTGAAAAATGAAACACTACAACCAATTGAAAGTGCTAGTGTCAATATCTTAACAAATGCTATATAACTTGAATTTGTACTTAATTCCTCAATATATAACTTGAATATTATAACCCCCTATATAATGCCTGCACCCACTTGTTCCAGGCGGAAGAAGGGACCAGTAGAACATCAGAAGGCGAGGACAATGATGGGAGTGACGTCAACGCGGACTCTCGGGCCCTCTCCACTGCCACCTCGAGGGAGGAGGACGATGACTCCAGTAACAACGCTAGCAATGAGAGCAAGAGCCCTGGACAACGGTGAGACCAAAATATCATATTACTACATTTTATACAAAAGAGTCGCGTCTGACTGTTTGTGATAAAGTTAAGCTACTGCACCGATTGGTATACTGTGTTACCAGATAGCGTGATTCTCATAATTTTTTAAGTTTTGGACAAAGCAGGCGAAGCCGTGGGTGGAAGGCTATAAAGTATAAACATAAAGAATGTAATATGGTATATTTGAGGCACATTATATATGTGGATAGAAAAGACATGAAGAACTATGGTGTACTACAGTGTACACTATAGAAATAAATCGGTTGCAGGGGCCTAATATTCTTTAGTTTAAAACTGTAGCTCCGTGCCACATGAAGCCTTAAATTATGTTGTTTACACTTTGCTCTATGACATAAAATATATGAATATGAAGCATTTTTGGGCTAATATAATTTAGTTCTATACTTTGTCGCACGAAAATAAAGCCTGAGACGGTATGTTGTACATATTTAGATACATAGATCCATGAAATATCAGTTATCGAATACATCAACGATGACCAACATTATACATCTTCTTATGGCACATGATATTCATTAAGACCAGCATTTGTATTATAATGCACTAACATCGCCGAACGACACAATAGGTATGCCAAATTATTTTGTTAATACATTAGAAAGGATATGCGAAAATTCACTATATTTTGTTATGTGTAATATTTTATAAACAACTAGCGACCCGCCCTGGCTTGGCACGGGTGCAATGCTGATACTAAATACACTACAGAAAAACTGTGAACGTTGTATTTATATAAAAACATAGCGGCCCGCTCCGGCTTCGCACGGGTATAAAATATATAGCCGGGCGGCCGGCCGGTGCCGCCGCAAACGCTACGTCCCGCAATTTTTAAATCTGTAATATCTTCGAAAATATTCACTTAAATCATACGGTGTAAAGGGCCATATAGATCTATATTAAATGAACAATGTATTCAAGGTATTTAATTGGTTAAGGATTAATGATGTATTGGTTAAAATCGCTTCGAAAATTAGCCATTATTTGTCGTAAAAAGTAAATGACAAAAAAAATGTTGTGTGGTTTTATGAAACCACGGTAAAAGTGAAACTGTTCGAACGGTTCCGAACACTGCTTTGTGTAGCGCATGTCGCGTGTCGGTCGGCTGCCGAGTAGGTATACCTACTCGGCAGCCGCGATACACGCGACATGCGCTACACAGACCAAAAAGTTTGAGACGATGTAATAAAAGTTTCACTTTAAAAAAGTTATTGTGGGTTATCCATAAGAGATAGACATGTACCACAGCGGACTTTTCTGTTTACCTTGATAAAACTCGTAGGGTTCAGCCTGCGTTTGCAATGTAAGCGGAAAAAATTTAATTTTTTACGACATCACATTAGAAACCTCAAAAATAAAAGTACTTCTCCACTATTTGATGGATGTTATTATACATATAAACCTTCCTCTTGAATCACTCTATCTATTAAAAAAAACCGCATCAAAATCCGCTGCGTAGTTTCAAAGATTTAAGCGTACAAAGGGACATAGGGACATAGGGACATAGGGACAGAGAAAGCGACTTTGTTTTATACTATGTAGTGATGCAAGCACAATTACACATTAGGTATATTTGGATAATATCATTCATGGAATTGTATAGTGACTTGCTGTTTGGCTATCACATATTATGCTCGTCAATGGATGGCAGAATTTATCAAAACTTCATTATAATTTTATTAATATTAAGTTTAATGCTTTGCGACCATTGCGACTATATATTTTGTGGACTGTGGGTTTATCTTATTGTATACGTGCAATTAAAAAGAGTATAATGTAGAAATCAAACAACACCAAAGTTTGATGATAATGAGTTTGCAATACAGACTTGTATTTGTAGAATTCAATAATTATAAATTCACCAATGTTATAATTATAAATCAAACATTGTACAAAACATAATTTCACAACTTGTATTTTAGATTTCTTATCACATTCCAAAGTTTCAAAAGTATGGATTTCAAAACTAATACCTATTTTCTCTATACATCTCTATATTATGTTATAAAGGGCACATATACACTATAAATACATTTAATAACAAATATTAAGTGTTATCTTAAACTGTAGAGATACAAATATTTTAATAATATAATATGAAAAAATCTCCCTACTTAAAAACTTAAGGTACGAACTATTTAACGAAAAGTGAATGTAGAGATAATTCATGTGATATTAGTATAAATTTACCGAATACGATTTAAAAATACATTTACCTTTCTACAAAATGTGAACCGATTCCATAAATATCTTTAGTTTAAAATCGATAACTTACTGCAATATATTTAGCCTTAATCACTGGTCGTATAAGATATATATTTTGTTTATTTAGGTCAAGAATATTAAGAGACTAGCAATCTTCCAGATATCGTAAAAGCAAAATATCGCTTTTATTATAAATCCCATTACGTACTTAGGGAAGTTCCTAAGATAATAAACGAAATTCCTAATGTGAACTTCCTTGAACACGAGGAAGTTATTTTTATTAGAATTATCAAGATTTTTGGAAAGCTACTCGTACTCGGATGATGTTCGCCTGGGTCCTAACCTAAAATAATATCCTGAACATTAATTCAGGTTATTTAACTGTAAAATATCATCCAAATTGGTTCACTATTTTCGTGATTCAGTAGGTACCTAACACGTATTAGTAACTTGCAATGTCGAAATAATACATTCATATTTCTAATATCGAAACTAAAATATATAATATTACTAGCGGTCCGCCCCGGCTTCGCCCGTGGTACATATGAAAAATAGATGTTGGCCGATTCTCAGACTTACCCGATATGCACAGAAAATTTCATGAGAATCGGTCCACCCGTTTCGGAGGAGTATGCAGACTAACATTGTGACACGAGAATTTTATATATAAGATGGATACCCATAGATCTAATTTTAACCACATTTTCTAGACTGGGAAAATGCATGATAACTAGCATGTCATAACACAGATGGTACGTTCTCATGTACCTACATTATGCAATCAGCTAACCTCTGTAATTCAACAACCTTTTAAAATAAGCATCCAGCTTTTATTTGAAGAATCTAACTTAGAAGTTTTTTATAAATTTTCATACATTTAATTCTATTGCTTATTTTTTTTAATTACATTTCAATTATCATAGGTAATTAATAATAATGAAAAATTACGACTTTACAAATGCCTCTGAAATGTTCTTTATATGAATTTTCTTTTGACAAATTCTTGCTACTATTATTAGGTAATGTGTTTGTTTGTTCGTCTTTCTTTCACGTCGCAACGTTGGGTGGTATGGTTTTATAGCTGGAGATAGTTAGGAGATTCGGGTACTTTTTACACCGATGTATACTGTATAGTAGAACAGAGTCAAGGATCGTCAAAACAAAAAGATCGAATTTCATCGCACCACTATTCCTTGTGGATAGAAATTCACATTGAAATTTACGCTATAAAAACTATTAGAATATAATATGGGAATAAATATTTACCATACCACTTGATAATCTATTTATTCACAGTCCACATAATGTTATATTTTTATAACATATTACAGGCTTATAAATCGATAGTTATATGACGTAGCATAGTGCAATGCTTTATCTGATTACCAGTCCAAGGTGAACGGCAAATATGGTCTCCAAATAGTCACCATGTGTGTTGAGTGAGTCATATAGTTTATGGGCATACTGGTGTTTCCTACACTGTGGCCTAAAATATAGGAGAAATACTTTTAATTAATACTGAATAGAAACATTAGTGGCTGTTGTACCAAGTTATAAGAGTTAACGATATTAGAAATAGAGTCGTATGATTGTTTAAAGTTTAGTTTGAAATTGTAATCAATTAAAATAATTCGAATAAACTATGTACTTTTTGATAACTAATTAAACTTACTCAAATTAAAATTGCGTGTCTGGTTGTAGTGGTTAATTTAATATTATTTTCTTAGGGATTTTAAATTCAACCTAGAAAGGTTTTATTCCTTACAAAATGATTTTATATGTCTACCTTCAACAATAAAATAATAATCGACTAAAAATAATAATTAACACGACTAAACACAGCCAAAACGACCGTTACGTCCGAGAGCCAAATGCAAAGTGTGTCAAATCCGCTGTTCAACTCATTTTTATAACCACCCCCTCGATTTGGGTTGCCAGTTGGGGATTTGTTTCTAACAATTTTATAAATTAATCCATTAATTTTATTAGTTTAAAGTATTAGTATTACTGAACCGCGGCCACAATAAAAGACATTTTTTTATTTAATAGTGTTCAATTGTTTTTTTTTTCACGTTTAAAAAGTTTATAAAACGAAGTTCTATTAGTACTATAGTTATTCTACTATTCTTCCCAAACCTTAGCCTGCATCGAAGCATCGAATCGTGAGAAAAATGTGCAGTGACACGAACTCATTAAGGCCGAACATACTTATATTGGAAGCCTTTAAAGTGGCTACGAAAACAAAATAAAATTCAAAGTACTTTGATTATTTCAGAAACTTTTAACAGATTATTTAGCTGACCGGTTGGCTTGGTTGGTAGTGACCCTGCCTTCCAAGCCAGAGGTCGTGGGTTCGATTCCCACCTAGGGCAAATATTTGTATGATGAACATAGATATTTGTTATATGTCTGGGTGTTACTTATCTATATAAGTATTTATTTAAAATTATATATGTATGTTTATCAGCCATCTGGTTTCCATAACACAAGCGAAAGGATCAGATCGTGCCGTGTGTGAAAATTGTCTTGGAATATTTATTTATTTGACCTCCAATGTTTGATCTGAAATGTACTGGAATTGATTTCCAGTGGAGATTAGTAAAAATATAAGTGGACAAAAAAGCTAGTTATCCAAATGTCGAGAAACAATATATTTTATTGGAAAAGATGTCAAATGTCAAATCTATTTGTAGCAACAAGGTGTTCGCGATCTTTCTAGAGAAATTATATCAGTAACGATTAAAATAGGAAATCAGAGTTTTACTTTTTAAATTTAGTCATTATTAATATAGAAGTATAAGTTCAATCTTTCTTCTAACTTCACACTGTATCTGAGTACGAGAATACGTAATAATATTTCGTAATTTAGGAGACAGTATATTACTTCGCTTAAGTCTATAATACTTACCATATAAGCTACAGATTTCCATCAAATACGGCTTATATATTCTTACTTTACACATTGAATCACAATTATGTAAATAATTCATTTCCAAAATACCATTTAATATAAGATTATCACAATGTTTCTTAATTTCTATCTCTTCCACATTCCATTTCACATGCTTTATCTTTTTCCTTACCCAGTCCTTTCCTTTATGCCCGTCGTCAATCCTTTTCTTATCCCATACCTATAAAAGTCAACAATCGATACGCAAAGAGACTTCTGCAAGTGGTCTTACACCTCTGCAAATGTTCATGGGCGTTGGTACCGCTTACCGCTTACCATTAGGCTTCTTCTTCATTAGCCCATATATGTGGAGACATAGACGGTGGAGCATCGAGGGGCACGAGCCTCCCTTCGAAACATGAAGTGGATCCAGGCCAAAGTCCACCACGCTGGCCTAATGCGGGTTGGTGGGCTCCTTACCTACATAAAAATCACTCATTATATTACAGTCAGCCTTTTTGGGTTTCTTATTATTCACATTCATTGATACATCAAATCCAGTAATAATTGCGTTGAGACAATCACTTGAGCGTACTTCACAAACAATGAAATCTGCTTCTTCGTGCGTTACAATTTAATAACCTATTTTCTGTTGTACCTGTTATTGAAATAAAGTATTGTATAATCACTTATAATACCACAAGAGCTTCAATATTATCGGGTATTTTCCGATAGGTTCGTTGCAAACAAATGAAGGAGTCAAGTTTTTAGTCAAGGTTAAAAAATCACGAGCGCGAAGCGCGAGTGATTTTTCCTGAAAAACTTGACGACTTTATTTGTTTGCAGGGAACCTTGAGGGAAATGCCAGATAATTTTGAAGCTCGTGTGGTATTCGGGGGATTATTTTTCCGTCCCAAATGTCGACCAATAATTTCACAATTGAATTCAACCTGTCAGTTTGACGTCAACGACCAGAGAAAATTTTCAAAAAATTATCAGTATAATACCATGTAGGTTGTGCCACGTGACGTCGAATTGTGCAATTCTATTGGTCGATATTTGGGTCGGAAAAATAATCATATGTATTGTCTTTTATAATGTCAATTATCAAGGTTGTAGTGATTATTTAATAAACTAACTAGGTACCCTTACTACTTGATTCACGGTATTGTTACAATAATGAACAGCATGAGCCAATTATTGGTGACGGGTATAACAATACATTAGTAATCCAGAAGAGAACATTTCCTACTGCTAATAAAGAAAATCATTTCGTCTTTGGGCTCACTTGCAAACGAAAATAAAATGCTTATTATAATTTGTGACTAATCACTAAACGTTATCAGAAGCTTTATACAAAAAATAAAAATATTATGTGAATTTTCACATCTTTATCTACTTGTTCTAAACTTGATAATGCTGATTCTGCCTTTACCTTACTAGTAACTATTTAATAATCTGTCCGAATACAACAACTTAAACGTTTTATATGCTGGTTTTATTCTAGTCATATGATCATATTATCAGCCAACTTTTAAACGTTTCATTGCGCATCATCACCCTTAAACATGTAGGTACCTCATTTGACTCAATATCACTTTTATCAAGTGCATCTCCCTTCAAGCCTTGTCTATATATTCTCCAATTGACATTGAATGCCTATAATATTATAAAATCGATAGCACAACCGTGACCCATCTTACTGACACTAATCCAAGATCTTGACACGGTATGGGCACTGTTTATTGTTTATTATGAGATTTTGTTTCTTTATAAATTAACGTTTCTATGGTCTTGCTTCATAAGTCCCATAATCAATGTAATATTAAATACCTATATGATGAAACAAAACCAGCAACAATTTAAGAACAGCTGTCCCGATTTTAGAGCCAGTAATTTGTTAAATATGAATATTTTTTATCTATTTATTTATATAATATTATAATGTCAACATGTCGAACAACTAAATTAGTAGGTACATAAATATTAAAGAATAATGAAAATATCTAAATATCTTTTAGGTCCATGATCATATCATTGTAAATCAATCTTTAAAATTGTAATTGAAGAACTTAGTAAACTGACAATTTTACCAATTATTGTTTACTAGCTTTCCGCCCGCGGCTTCGCCCGCGCAGTCAAAGAAAAACCCGCATAGTTCCCGTTCCCGTGGGATTTCCGGGATTGCGTCATTTTCCCGGGATAAAAAGTAGCCTATGTCCTTTCTCGGGTATCAAAATATCTCCATACCAAATTTCATGAAAATTGGTTCAGTAGTTTAGGCGTGATTGAGTAACAGACAGACAGACAGAGTTACTTTCGAATTTATAATATTAGTATGGATTAGAAACACTTACAATAAATAATACCAATGTCTCACGATGATTTTCTATAGATACAAGATATGTATCGAAAACTATTCCAATTTCTATAATAGCCCCTAGAGGCATCTCTTCGTACGTGGCAATGAAAAGAACTTTCAGTATTATTAGTAAACTCAAAACTTACACAATATGAAAACTATACTTTTCATAACATTTTTCCTTTTGTAATTTTCTATGGATATTTAATACAGTTAAAAATAATGTTTTCTTCGATAGTAAGAATTACATGAGTGATAAATCAGAAAGAATTTCCAAAGAATTAAAAGCATCGTCAAAAAGTATGAAATACAACAATAATATTATGACAATAATAAAAAAAAAATTGGTTGTCGGTAAAGTCGGTTTACTGACGATAGTTGAACGTGACAACGGCCGATTGTGCTTCTTTGTCGCTCGTTCCGCGCTCTCGCTTGCACCTCAAGCCTTACATGGAACGCCTCAGAGCGAGGTAACGCCGCATGAGTCATGTTTTTTCGTGCGTGCAGCCGGCTTTATCGAATTATAAGACGTTGTCACGTCAAAAACTTACCGAACGGGGAGATCACTTGATACATAAACTACCGAATCTGATGGTAGATACGTATATTTTTAGAAAATAGTATCTACGTAATTGCATCTACATAATTAATAAATTCGCCGGTCACCAACATAATATTGTTTTAAATCCAGACAGTCCGGTTTCAAAAAGTTACAAAATAACGAGAAGGCAGTTATTAATTTTATTTTAGTTAACGGAAGAACATAAACCTATAACTGCATACATAGGTAATTAAGATATTGGTCACAAATGAAATTAAAAAAGTAAATAAAGAACAGGGAACGAACATCAAATTCAAATTAGGAATCGACGTCATGATAAAATTATTTTAATTTTTTAAATGAAATATAATCTATAAAATTTACTTGAAAACGATTATAGCCTTATTGCATTAATATTATGTTAAATATTTTTTTATTTTTATTTAGATAATATCCATTGAATTCATACTCCTTTTACACTGGCCAAATATAAACATCGAACATGTCGAACAAAAAAAAGAAAAAAAAACAGCGTTCCATTTTCAAAATTCGCGCGCCTAACCATAAACCAGTTTGCGTTTTCCATATCTTGTAAAATTTTACGTTTGGTGTTAGTGGTTTCATTTCAGTATATTATTGTAAGTTATTACGTGTTAAATAAGTTCAAGTGTGTTTTCAAGCTATAACTGGTGGGTACGTAAAATGTTAGTATGATAATAAAGTTTAGGTACTTAATTAGGTAAGTAAATCATAAAATAAAAAATATTACGGGCTCACAATATTCCTCAATGAGTTCATACTCAATCTCTCGAAACATTATCATTTATTACAAATAGAGAAACACGTTTATTTATCATTATTTTTTATGAAATTAAAATTAAATTCGATTGACAATTTATTCTATGTTAACATATTGTATTAAAGCATTTTCTTATCATTTAATTTATTTCATTTCGGCAAACACAAGAAGTTTTATGTTATGAAAAATACGATTTTCGACTCAATAGTCGATAGTTTGAAATTACTAAGAAAAATAAATTGCTAACGATTTGAAAATATCAATGTATTTAAAAATAAGTTTCATGCACCCAACGTACCTACTTTCACGCGTCATATGCAATTATTAATGTATAAAATAAAATTGGGAGTAAAGGAGAAATTAATTTTAGGTTGGTGAAAACGTTTTCGCCATTCACAACAAATACGCGCAATGATGATATGTAAGTTAAAAAAATGTAAATAAAATGCTTTCGACGCTTAATTAGCAACGCACTGAGGCTCTTTTGGTTATGGTCACTGAATTCAGTTTATAAGAAAAAGAACTTATTTTTAACCGACTTCATTTAATAATAATTTTAAACAGGTAGGTTACAAAATTTGAATTCACTGAATTTTGAGATGATGAAGCAAATATAATTTTATCTTTAGACGTATAACGTATGACGTAAACATGCTTTAGCATGTTTTAATAATTATTATACTTACGTTAATTTTAAAATTCTTAGATTGACTTAATTTAGGCAGATCAGTTTATACTGAAATCTATAAATATGACTTTCTTGGAAAGCAGGTAGCTATTACTAATTCAGTTTCCATACCAATAGAAAACCGCGCTGGTCTCACAATACAAACCAACGAATTAGTGTCACCGTGTGCAACGCTGGACGCCTAGACATCACGCAGGAGGTCTTGAATAGAACAATTGCATGTTTATTTTACGAAAGCTGTGAGTTTCGTTACGTATTTTAGTCACGTACCGGTATATTTCGTTTGGAATCGATAAGGCCCGAGTTGTTTACTTCTTTCCACTATATAAAAGCTTCACTTGATGATATTTTTCTCCGATTGTTTGGGTGTACGAATAAAAATGTATCGTGCAATATTAGTTTTGTGTTTTGTACCAATTTTTAAGGCAGCAATTTTTATCTTTCTTATATTTAATTAATTTCTTCTGAGGGTATATTTAAGGTAACGAAACCTTTTAATACAATTATTTAGTTGATTTATTTGTTTATTATCATACATGTTATTTTTTTATCAGCTATTCGTTATTGGTAAATGCGCGTTGCGGCGAAACTCATAGGATTTCGATCACAACACTGTCACATGTAACATTAGCATCCCTTTGTAGGCGACCGATCATTGCATCGAGCTCGTCAAGTTCTCGGAGGTCCGTGCTGGACTCCGAGAGGCCCGGGTCTGATTCAGACAAACGGGGCCATAAATGGAGACACGTCCAAGCTGTCATGGCATACTACCAGGCACTCAGGAAAATAAAGAGGTTCGATTGTATAGAAGACAAGCAACAATTCTTTAACTTTTTTATATGGTCGTTGTTATTTCCAACTAATGCTATCCTTCGTCTATGTCTAGGTCTTCAATGATTATCGATGGATTATGTGTGTTTTCGTGTGATTATTGTGCCTAGTTTTAACTTGGTGAACTTTGGTTTTCTATATCTTGATAATCGAATCTTTTTCATTGTTATTCTTGTTTGCATCTGAATGACGATAGATTTATTATAGATCATTCCTGAGTTTAGATTTAGAAATTTAGTTTAGAAACGTATTGATAATAAATCGATTTTTGTATAATTGGATTTGTTTTTTATTTTCTCTTGTATGCCATGCAGCATGATGATTAGATATTGTGTGCACGATTTTAAGTACTCTGTCAATAACTGTGATCGTAAATTGGTTTTACATAAAATCTGTATCTGTACAAAATTCATTTCTTCTGAATCATTTTCCTTCCAACTCTGTTTTTCCTTTAGAAGTAGCTTTCTTACGCCTAATATGTTTGTATCGCAACAGAACAAAGTCGAATCAGAGATGGATGAAACTGCGAACAACGGTGCAGTTGAGTTCAGCCATACAAAAGAAACCGCCATTGAAGAGAGAGGACTCCTTCTTGAAGAGGTTTTCCACGCGGCAGATACCAGAAACGCAAGAAACAGTGAGATATTATTAGTTTTAGTTTCGACTTTAAGCTATTATAGGTTAAATGCCTGGTGGCATAAAGAAATAGTGAACTAGTAATCAATTCTTATTATTAAAGTATCTTTCAAAGAAGTGAACCCTAAAGCAGATAGTCTAACGTATTTCACCTGTAAATAATTAGGTAACTAAAAGCTTTATGCTGCTCACGCCTAGGTTTCGTCCAAATCAATACCTACATTAAACGTTTTCTGTTAAACAAACATGCTGGAAAAACGAAACGTGTTTTCGTGCATCGTTTTTCTATGAAATCTGTAGACTAGTCACTCCTTTTTTTTTCACAGGTTTGTATGAAATATGAATAGAATTATTGTTTATTTTTTACTTTTCTATGGATTTTATTGATAAGTTTTCCAAATTCTTGTCCTATTCAATACCTACCTACTAAAACAAATTAAAACTAATATTTTTGTTCTATAGCACTAATACTATAAATACAATTATTTAAATATTAAAGTTTCCATTTAAATTCTTCATTAGGTAGAAGACACAGGTTCAGAAGGAGCGACGGGAGAGCACAGATCAACAACACGACAGAGGCGGAGGAAAGTTCGAGCGCCAAGAACTGTGGTGAATCCAGATGAGAACTTCTACTTCTATTGGCTCTGGTTGATCACACTCTGTGTGTTGTATAATCTGTGGACACTTATCGTCAGGCAGAGTTTTCCAGAGTTACAGGTGATATTTTATTATTCTGTTTTATTGACATGATCTTATAAATGGATTGGATTTTATAATTATTGTTATTTATTGTAGATTTGATTTACTGAGGTTTGGTCAATCAAATTATATTTTTGTATAATAATTTTTTATACAAATTTATCATTGCGCTATAGAAAAGTACTTTTAATTGAGAATTGTACCTATTTTAAATATTCCTTTAGTGCATTATGACATATTTTCTTTCGCGTGTTTTGTACAAAACACACATTTTATGCAAGTACCCTGACCGCATACGCACTAAGCCGAATATTTAACGTCTAAATTAATTAAACAGAACAAATCCCACTGACATGTTTGTGTCGCCCCCACAATTTCTTCGATGGTGACGTAAAAATACGTACGTGACACTTTCTTAATTAAATTAAGTGGTAAAGAAAATGTTTGTTTGCGTTGGCCCAGGTGGCCTTTCCCAGGACCTTGTAGGGAAAGCTTTTTATTGAGCCATTGTAAGAATGGAATAAAACTGGGCGCATTTCTAATGTTTTATGGGTCCTTGTTGTGAAGACAAGCGGATTTTTTATCGCATATCTGTGATGTTTCAAGAAATATGATAGGTTTTCATACCTTATATAAATCTTAGTAAATGCCTATTTATGTTTGATTTTAGACAAATTTCCATGTAGGTATTTGAGTTGTATAAAAGCACTCCACGTTTAATTCGAAAAAGTACTTGTTCGAAAAGCATTTTCAATCTCTATATTATGTGCAATATGCATCAAAAAGTTTGATTGGCTAGCTATCAGAGAATTTGAATGTTAACCTTATTCAAAAAAATGTTGCAAACATTTAGATTCGACGACAAATAAAGATATGTGAAAGCAACTGATAGGAAAAGAAAACTTAGCCTAACCTGTGTTTTCTATTCAACCAATTATTCCCAGTTTTCAATTCATGTCTTCAAAGACAGAATCATTGAAATATAAACCCTGTTTCATTTCAACAAAAATAACTGAAGCGGAAACAAGCCTGTATTTAACGATACTTTTGTTCGTAAGTACCTAAGACAGGATAAAAATGCACTCCTTCCTTTGATGGACAGATGCAGCTGCTAAAATGAAAAGAACTGCAAGGGATATGTTTCTCTTCTCGAATTTTTTCATCAAATTTGGCTTTGTAATACTTTTCTCTAACTCAAACTCAATAAATAAATCATTGTCTCTAACAAAACGACCATATTTTATAGGATTATTCTTGCGATGTTACATTTATAATTATATCCAGGATATATCGGAACTTGAGAAGGCTTTAAAGGGCTTTATATTTTTTTATGTTTGTTTCTTCTGTATGTTAATGTTTGGAAAGTAAAAATATAACAATGTATTTTGATTATAATTCTATAATAATGGCAATTAATCAAATTTGTAGCAATCAAGTAAGTTCGCCAACCTATAAACCGATTAGTGTCATGTAAATTAAATCAATAAAGAGGTTAACTTTGACAATTACATAATGATGCATTACCATTGTAACTTGTAACATTACAGCAGTATTTACTGCCTACAAATAAAATTGGCCTAGGCATGGCCCATTTATGGGTCCATCGAGTTTAAAACGTTGGAATAAATGAATAAATCGCGTGTAACATCCGTAAAAAAGCACTTAAGTTTTGAATGTACAATACCTAAAAATACCATAATATTGTATTTATAGCAGAATTTATGATATATAATATCTATTTTAATATCATAAGTGCGAAAGTAACTCTTGTCTCTTCTTCACGCCGAAACCACTTGGATGAAATTTGGTACAAAGATAGTTTGATATCTTACTAAGGATAAAGACAGATATTATCCTAGAAATCCCGCGAGAACTGGAACTATGCGTGGAAAGCTAGTTTCCAATAAAATATAAACATTGCGTTCCGCTTGCCAAGTGATCTAAAACTAACTCGTTACCACTTCATCTATTCCCGCGCACTCCGCAGGTTACCCGTAGGGCTCGATTATTGTACTCTTGAGACAATCTAGCGTTGCCTTTTGCTAGTAATTTTGTTAAGTGGAACTAGCGTCTCTATCTTGGATAGAGCAGGTTTTAGCGTTCAATGTGTGAGTGGATATTGGATTGATTTTAAATTAGCGAGATCTTTATGAGTCGCGGAAGAAACAAATTTTAATAATATCAGAACAACTTTTTCATAAACAGTGTAGGAATTTTCGCGAAATTTTCGTTAACGGATAACTACTGGTTTCAGGCCTATTTAGTATTTGTATCGGTTAGAAGAATTAAAGCACAAATTTTAATTTATTTAATTTTTAGTTAGTTCGTCTCCCGGTCAAAGCAAGTGAATTTTCGAAAATAAATGAATGATAAAAAACTATTTCATTTTAAAAATAAAGGATCCCTATTAAGTACTCTACCTCCAGGACAAATCGAAAATTTCCACACTGTATAATCAGAGGCGGCTCGTGACAAAATTTTATGGGTGTTCACTTGAAATAAAACACTGAAAATACATGGTGTAAAGCAGTACAATTTATTACAAAAAATATGCTATTACGCGTAAAAGTTTTCACTTTATTTAAGGTGGAAAAGCAGCGCTCACTTTCGACCGAGGTCATCGGTATTGTACAATTAATTAATTTTAATAATTTAATACTTTCGACAAAAACTGACTCCAGGTTGAACTCTATGAAGTGTTGCAGTAAAGTTATCGCACCATCAGCGTTATGGAAATCTTCCCTGCTGTAAATAACCACTAGCTCGTTTTTAAGTTTTGTGTTTTCTAAAAAATCATATATCTCACCGTAAGTTCAAGTTCAGGCCGTGGCGGTCCCTTAGCTTTCAATTCAAGCCGAATTTGTAACGTTTTAACAGTACATATATCTCGATGGTTTTAACACACTTTTTAATGAACGCCACATTATAATTGTTCATTTTAACACTCACAAGTAATACTGATAACTACAGGCTATTTCAACACGTATCTTATGATTTTAATTAGAAAATTCCCGAATTTGCATTCGCGCGCGTGCATTGAAGTTGACTCGAGTGTTTGTTTATATAGGAGTGGCAACGTCGCGCGCAATCGCTGTCCTGTGTACGGGCGCCCGGGCGGTAAAAACGAACCGGCAACGTTTGCGGGAGCGGCGCTCCGAATTTTGCTATTTTTCCATAGAAAATCTTCTGTTTCACGCGCAAGGCACTGGAAAACTTTCTCTTTCACTCCTATTGGATTTCGCATTAGGAAATGTACTAAATATTTTTTCATTGGAGCGCAATCGTGAGCGCTCCGCTTCGCGCGTTACATAATACAGTATTATACAGGTGTTTGGGATGATGGAATGATGGATATATTCATTGGTATTGACAGTAGTTTTTTACGATTACGATTGATTTTAAATAGTAATAATTAATATTAATAATGAAATTAAGGAGTATGATTTTATTATAATTATTTATGGGAGTTCACTGCACCAGCGCTCCTTAGGGCGAGCCGCCTCTGTGTATAATGTGTATGTTCTCTGTACAACAGCTGCTTTCCGAATCGGTAGTAAATGGTAAAACTACGTTACGACGATTTTAAAGTGCTTCTAGAAGAAATCCTATTGAATAAATAAACTTATAAACAATTATTTAAATATAAACTTGAGTTTACTATCGAGGCACTTTTCCAGGTGATGTGCCACTACTTCTGGGTGACGTGTGACGGGCTGGGTGACCTGGTGTTCGCGTTGGACCTCGTGGTGCAGCTCAGGACTGGGTATTTGGAACAGGGTTTGATGGTGAGTTTATTATTAAGAAATTGGTAGATGTTTAAATGCCTATGACGAATAAAATAATAAAAGATGTACAGTTTGTTTGTAATTATATTTTTTAAAATCGAATGATATGTTTCTTCTAGGTATTTTTTGAGTAAATAGATAATAATTAAACTCGCATTGAGTTTGAAGCAGATATTCGAGTTCTGACTAGCTAGCTGCTAGATAAGCACAAAATTAAGAAAAAAAATATTTGTTACAACGGCGCGGTGTTACCTACTAAATAAAAAACTCTTACAATGTAAATAAAACAATATTTTTTAACCTTAATGTCATTGCTTTATCATTAAAATATGAAGCTATAATATCGACCAATTTTAACTTTTTCAAACTAATTAATACTATTTGAAAATATTTTACAAACTACACAAAAGGACTGCGCGCTAGTCTCAATCTAAATTACCTAATTTACGATTAATTAACTGCGAGGGACCGCTATGAATAACAGTCTAATAACTTGTAAATTATATTAACATATTTAATTCTCTTGTGGCGAGATGACTATGTAATAATTAGTTTGTAACTGCGTTGAATTTGGGTTATAACAGAAATGTTGCAAGTGTGTTTGTTATAGGTTGTTTATTGCAATGGGATTTCTGTGAGCCTAAAGTTTGTAATAGTCTCGCTTACACGGCTTTGTTTTGTTACACGAATTCACAACAAGATGTGTATTCATAAACTCCTTAAACTAACTACTAAATGTTTAGAACGCAGAATAATAATATTACCTAAATTGTATATTTAAATGTTTATAACACAGAATAGGTTTGTTTGATGTCGCTAATACTAAATAAAATTCCCTTTTAAATACGTTTAAAATAAAACTAAGCTGACTGGAAAATTATATACAAATGCATAATAAAAAGGATGAAGATAAATATCTAATTTGATCGATTTACTTTAAATACCTCGTGAAGCTACTAAAAAATAAACCAATTCAAAATAATAAAACAACTACGACTTGAACCAGGTTTAAAGTTTTATCCCAAAAACAGACACTTTTATTTAGTAACAAAATGCTTGCATTTACCGAGGAAATGCATCAGGTGTGAATCGTAAAAGCGTTGCGAATAAAACATTCGGTTAGGTTTACTATTTTGCGCTGGTTTTGTATTCACACGAGCAGTAAAACGTTTAAAAATATTGAAAAATGTTTATTTTGTAGTGTATGAATTGATAACATATGAATACAATATTATTACAATTGTTTTTAAGTATTTTCTTCTGCTTACGAATCTACCTATCTAATGCGAATGAATAATCTCCGATCTTACATCGTAAATTAGTCTTAAATTGCCAAATTTTAAACTAGCTAAACTATAATCATGTAAATTTCTACTTATCGACTTCCTCACAAGTGAAGCCGCGGGCACAACTAGTTTCTAATTCAAATCCCATGTTTTGTTGTTAATCTCTTAAAAATCAATGATCGATCAAAGGGACAATCCATTAGATATATTATTTTAAATCCTAATACAAATTCTTATAAATTAAGGGTCGCTTTCACTTTTTAATTATAATTAATGTCCCTGATAATCTATTTGATACTTTTTGACTAACATTTTCACACGTTATTTATAATTTTAATTAACAGAGAAGCTAACAACATATTAGGCGGTTACCATGCTGCCTTATAGCAGTATTGTATAATTATACCTATAATTTCTAAAATTATATAAGTAATATTATGTATATACATATATCAGCCATTTGGTTTCCATAGGATCAGATCGTGATTCGTTGTGAAAAATGTCCTGAAATATTTATTGAACGTGGTTAACAGAACGGAAGTTTCACAACTTCTTTAGGCGCGTGAGAGTAAAATTTCAAGATCGCGTCATTGCAATACCATTATCACGTCACGAAGTAAGGCCATTTTAGTATCTTTGAACCTTGCCAAAGAAGTTTCACTTCTGACACGTGTACTCGACACACACGCTCATTTGTTATTTATTAATATGTTTTATATATAACAGGTATACGATTCAAAGAAGTTAGCGAAACATTACCTAAAATCGCGCTCTTTTCTCCTGGACATCGCAGCGTTGACTCCCTTGGACCTCCTACAGTTGAAGATCGGAACCAACCCCATTATACGCTTCCCTAGGTTTCTTAAGGTAAGGAAAGGGAATTTTATGGGAGGTGGAGATATTTATTTCACTGAATATTTTTATAACATTTTGTGCTTTAAAATGAAATAAAAATGTGAATATATTTTATTCTTACAATCTTTTGAATGTGATATCTAAAATAACATCAAACAGATAGTTCTCGTTTACATGAATAAAAATAATCGTCTTAGTTTAATACTTTTCATTTAAAAAATATAAAAGAATATTTATATGCGAATTTAAAACAAAAACTGCCTATCACAATGTTTAAAATAATTCCAGTTTTAAAACAAAGTTTCTAAAAAATAACTGAATATTCAGCTGCTGTTGTGTGTTTTGCAAAATTCTACCCTTTCTAGTAAATATTCTACAAATATACCAATGAGGAATGAATAAAAGATATTATTTATTTATGCGTACAATAAAGTTATTCCTAACCATTCCTTAGTGTATAGGTATACTAACTTATTGTATGGAAATGCTACGTAAAATATAACAAACAACCTTTGAAATAAATCATAGATATGTGTTGTGTAATAAATTGCGTTATCGTAACTCGTTATGTTGTCCTAGCTTTCAATCGTACTTTTGCTAAGTTTTCTTTTTATATTGGGAAACGGTCATCGTACAAATAATGAATATTAATTTAGTTTCCTTAAAAACTTACCTCAAAATAACGATCCAAATCGATGTGAATAATTGATTATTACAAAAAAAAAACTTTTCTAGAATTAACTACAAGAAAATTTAATTCTTCAAATTACGAATACATAATAACATTGAATCGTCAAAGTTCGTATGTATTTAGTAGAATTAATAAACAAATTTTGAAAATAATGCCACAAGCCTGAAACGATAGAGCCTCTTTTACAAGGGCAATGTTTTTCCCGTATCAATCTAGGCGGAGTTAGGGTGAGCGGCTAATCAGTTTGATTTTTTGTTATCATTAGTTTGACCGTATGACCCTTCTCAAATCACATCCAATCTTGTCTGTGATTCTAACTATTTTCAATTAACTATCCTAATCTATTTACGTATATCTATGTGTATTTAAACTGAAGAAGATTCTGTACATTGAAAAAGATAGATAGATAGGTAAGTAACGCAAGCAAAAAAAAATGCAAATTTTGGTTGTCTAAACTTCACACAAAACTTCTATTCAAGACAGATAGATATTGACCAAACTTATGAAGCTACATATTATTCCTCGATTAAATAATACCTAGGCTATAATTAATTTTGAAGAATTTAATTTGAATTTCTAGCTATGCGCGAACGAAGTCGCGGGGCATTAGTCTGTAATATATAACCTAAGATAAAACGTAACACTCAATCAAATCTCTATATATAAAAATGAATACCTATTTCCCTTGGTCACGGCATCACGCGTTAACGACTGGACCGATTTCGATAATTAATTTTTTTCTAATATTTCTTGAAGTACGAAGATGGTTCTTATAGAGAGAAAACGTAAACATGTACCACGGGCGAAGCCGGGGCGGACCGCTAGTAGTCTATAATAATATATAACAGGATAAAACACGCTCGAGCGCTACTAAAACTGTACACGCCTACAATCTCCGAAAGTGGCTCAAACATATCAGCGCAATTCTTCACAAGCTCTTTATATTATGTACGATATCACACTGTCAAGGCTTGTGACACAACCTATTTGAAATCCCTTCCCGTTTTCACTTTATCCCTTATTTCCTTGCTTATTTTGTCACTAATATGGGCTTTTATCTGTACACTTGTAACATATTGAAATAATGTTTGAGTTTTTTTATAACAATGTGAAACTATTGTGATAAATTTTGAATGTTTAAAAGGTTTAGATGGTAATCTAAATATTTAATTACGTAAACTATTTAACAGATTATGTTAAAATTTACAAATATTCATTGATCGTTCTGTATAAATCGAGTTACAATATGATATACGGTCTAGAAAATGGAAAGGAATAACTTATCGGAATAGTTTGAAGCAAGTTCATAGAATAATTCCTTCTTTCTAGTAAGCGAGAATTATGGAAAAGAAATATTAACATAGCAGAATTTGTTCTCCAATAGCGCCCTAGCAGAATTTGTTATCCATAAGAACCTTTCCTGTACCTTAACAAAAATGTAAAAAAATAATAATTGGTCGAGCCGTTCTGGAGTTAAAAGCTTAGCATCACATTTGGCAATACATTTTTATTATATAGAACACTAGCTGTGCTCCATGGTTTTACCCGCATTGCCCCGTTCCTGTTGATCTTAGCGTGATAATATGTAGCCTATAGCCTTCCTCAATAAATGGGCTATCTAACACCGAAAGAATTTTTCAAATCGGACCAGTAGTTCCTGAGATTAGCGTGTTCAAACAAACAAACTCTTCAGCTTTATAATATTAGTATAGATTAAGATAAAAGCTATATCTTCCAGGTATATCGCGCAGTGAACTGCTACTACATAGTGGAGTCGCGTACAGTATACCCAAATTTCTGGCGAGTCATCAATCTCATACATATTCTGTTAATATTAGCCCATTGGTTCGGATGCTTCTACTTTCTGCTGTCTGAGGCTGAAGGGTTTCAGGTTAGTTTCTTCCTTGTTAATTATTTTTTTCAGGGTCTTCTTTGTTATTATTAATGATGTATCAACATATAATCTCTTAGTAAATTGTCACACTGTATAAAATTTTTGGGTACAGTCATTTTTATATAAATTTTCAGAACTGTGTTCACAAAAATATGTTAACCTACAACAATTTAGTCAATTTACTAACCCAATGTTCAAAAAAGTTTCAATTATCTATTAAGAAAGCTGTATTTTTTCATAACTAAGTTCATTAAAGTTATATTACTTCAACGATCACAATCATACGGATGTATAAAAACTTTTAGATACCTTTGCCGTCTTCCCAAACTATCCAACTTCAAATCGACCTTTTTAATTACACTTCCAAAACTGCACAAACAATTTGCTGCATCAAACTTCAACGGTCAGAAGTGTCATAAAAAGTTATTTCATTAATAAACAGGGTCCGGTCAATCTAGAACTTTATAGCTAGAGTTGAATCTCGTCTCGCCAGCTTCATTTACTTCTTATTAATACCTTTAAATTACTTGGATTTTCTATTTTATTTGTTTGAGTAATTATTGTAATCTTCAGAATCTTTGAAGTTGGTTAATTTGTCAATTTAATTGAGTGGTTACGGCTACGATTTTCATCGAAAATTCGTATCACCGTGTTATTTATTGCTTTAAATTTATTTTGTATTTGATAAATTTTCTGTTTATTTCTTACGGTGTAGTTAATAATTATTATAATCTTTTAAACATCAAAATTTACACTGAATTGAAATTAATAATTTAATTAGTCGTCTTTAATACCTGAGTAGCTAGGTACTTAGGTGCTAATGAGATGTTAAGTAATTTTAAATATTCTAGATATTATGTACATTAAGTACATTAAACTCATTGAAATTTGAAAATGGTAAAATGCTAAATAGGAGACTTAATTCCAAATTCCTCGTGTACACGTTATTCTATTTGGGGTTGATTAACTACGTACGGATACTTTTCACTTTATATTAGAAAATGATTTTTGTGGGTTCTGAATCTATCGCTTATAAATTTCCAATACTAATTTTGATAAATTGCAATAAAATACGAGAGTTCCCTTTACAGATATAAAAGTTATAGGTACTAACATAATTATATCTGAAAATAAGCGTAAATCAAAAATATAATTGTGGCATAAAATAATACTATTTCATGCTAGTATTTTAAATTGAAAATTGAATGCACTTGTATAGCATTCATATACTTTATAACTATTGTAGAACTGTAGCAATGTGCTCATTTTTATGATGCATTTAATTGAAGCTAACAATTTATGCGCTATATTTGACAATTATAAAAGTTTATTGTTTTGTTTGTAAAACCTTGAGTTAAATAAAACCTATTTCGTATGTTTTCTTTTTGTTATAAGTACTTAAATAATTGATATTTTAAATTTAGATACTACACTATATTATGAGATAAATTTCCTCTCCACGTAAATTAAAGATATATGCATTTTCAAATACTTGCATTTGCAGGAGAAAAGCAAAAAAAAAATAACAATTTCATATTGTGAACAATAATAATAGGCAATAGTATGAAATTTGGCATAATGCAGACAAAAACTTTGTTCTACATCAGTATTCTAAAATGCCCTTAGAACATTCATGAATGTAGAGTAACGATGCGGCACGGCTCATTTTTTACAATTTTAATTTCCTCTTTGGACACTTATAATATCCTCGCCAGACGTAAGATGGAAAAAAATTGCTTATGTCATTCAGACCACTGAAATGTGTGCAAAAACTTAAGTTTTTACGATTCGATGAATTTTTTTCACATTTTTTTCGTCATTTTTCATTGATCTCTGCTTCCATTGGCTGTTGCGTGATAATGTAGCTTGTAGCTTGCCTCGATAAATACAAAATCCAATACAAAAATACAGTTTTAATTCAAACCAATAGTTCCTAAGATTAGCTATTCAGTTTTCAAGCTTCAGCTTTAAAGCTTTTAATATAGATATAGTACATTACAAACGGTAAAGTTTGGATGGATGGATGTTTGATACCTCTACGGAAAGCAAAAGCTAGTCGAAATATATCTTTTATAAGGTTTCGAGGTATTTTCTGGGTGGAACATGCGATAAATTACAGCTTGCGGCTATAGACTATACAAATAACACAGGGTCTAAAATAGAGGCATTTAATCGATATTAGTAAATATATAAAGCAGTAATCACCCTAGCTTTTACTCTTATACCTACTCCAAGGATATCCATTTTATCAGTAGGTTAATATTGCCTTTTAATTTAACTTATATCATTCGGAAAAATTATGTAACTGGTTTTTTAAATGTTGTTTAATGTTTTCTTTTATTGTGTATTGTGACTCGATAACTCCATCGGTTTTCCACCGTTGACATGATTCTTTTTATAGTCATTTTGTTAGGATGAACTATTTCCCAGGAACGTTGGTGACCTTAAGGTGCATTAGGGTAATTTCGGATGACGGGGTAAATGCAATAACGTTAAATTAATACAGACCTAGTGATTGATTAAACAAATATGAATAATATCGTTAACAAACACAATTTTCATGCAATGCCTTCACGATACTCACAATAAAACGATGCTCTGAAGTGGTATTCACAATTTTCCGAATTACCTGACATCCGGAATTCCTAGAATGCACTATATTATATTTTATCTATCCTACAGGGTGACTGGGCATACCCCCACCGGCCCGGTGATTACGCAACTCTAACCAGGAAGTACCTGGGTTCACTCTACTGGTCCACGCTCACACTCACCACTATAGGGGATCTGCCTACACCGGAAACTAATGCTGAGTGAGTATTAGTTGTTTAGGTGTTTATTTTGGTGTTATCACGGAATATCTTTTAACAAAAAATGTATTTGTTGGTATTTTTATTAGGTGTTGTAATCTGTCTACACTTGAAATCGATTAACAGTAAACGTTTGTACTATGTCGGGTTTAGTAACTCCAAATTAACTTTAACAGTTTAAAAATAATATTTTATTTAGGGTTATAAAATACGGATTATATTAACAACTTATCTAAAATCTAAAAATGTATTTGAAGGTTTGTACTTTGTAACATTTATTCTTTCAAATTAACTTTAACAATTTAATAAAATGTTTTACAAGTTACCAAAACATTTAAAAGTTTAATAACGTCAAATCCACCATAAATGTTTAATCAACGAAAGACACATAGATTGAATTATTTGATAGCAAATCATAATTCGGAAAGTTAAAATCGAGTTTACGATCATAATATCCGGTATGGAAAGTAATAAAATTTTACACAAAGAACCCGTAAGGAACTCATTTTTATGATTTATACCAAGTTTATACGACAAAAGTATGATTTATTGAATATTATGGGTGTTTATTAAAATCATAACATCATGTATCGATTATTATTAAATAACCTTTTCCACATACGTATGGAATTAACGAAATTACCATAATAATAATTATATTGGTGACACGAACCAAACGAGCGTAACTCTTCATAAATTAAATTTATTTACAAAATATGTACACGTAGTCATATCTAGGTACTAGGTAGAACAAAACCAAATTGAATTATGGTACAGAACTGAATTATATCTGAATGAATAACAAAGACTAAGAAATAGGTATTATTGCAAAAATTAAATCACGTAATATATTACAAGTCTATCTAGACAAAAATCTATTATTTTTCCAGACTAATATACAATCTAAATAGGATATTTTTCAGAATTTTCTTATACGACGTTAACTAAGAACATTTACTATATTATTTTATTTCTGTCTTTTATATGCAAATTAATATAACATGCAACTAACCACTAATAAAATTCTGCTTTAGTTAAGTGTTTTAATATAGCCATTTATACATTATATTTCCAGGTAGTAATCTTAACGAATATTAAGTCTTATTTATAAAGAAAAGCGTCTATTTTCAGTAATAGACGTTGATTAATTTAATATATGTTCTAATTTACTTTAAAATTATTTGACCCAAAAAGTAATGATTAGATTAAATATTGATTTCAAGTTTACAAAAGTTGTGCGCGTTTATTCAATTTTAAAGAAAGTAATTTTAATCAAATATTTGAAATCTCTCTCTCGCATTAATAATAGTCATATGTAATATCTACAACCTCTAAATTTGATTAGTAAAAAGAGTTTTTCGAAACTAATGTATTTACTTATGGACACGAATAGAATTTACGTTACAGTCATTGCTATCATAAGAAAGGTCAGTGACATAGAGCAATAAAAAGTAGGCAGAAAACAAGAATATTTGTAATTCATGAAGAAAATTGTGAGGTTCGCAATTCGCATCCCTCTATTTGCTTTTGTTGCTTCTATAGAATATTTATGAATCATTCTATGAGGATTTTTAGCAATATTCTGTTTTATTTAACCAAGTTACCACACATTTGTAGAATTTAAATTAAACTCATAATAAACGCGATTGTTCAATACGCTTTTAAAAAATTACAAGCATTACTTTATTACTGTATGAAGTCTTCATTCAATAATAATCGATGAAAATAGATAAATTTCTTATATCAAACTCATATCCTGATATTTTTGTTTCAATAAAAGAATGTAATACCTATGCGTAATAAAACACACATTGTAATGTTTTCATAATAAATTTGTTTGTTATGATAACATTAACTTATTAAGAATTTTTTAGGATGGTATATTTTTATTCCAAAAATAGGCTTGGTTAGATTATAATATTCGGATCTATATTTTACGATCTATCGTATACATATATCAGTAGAATATATACTTAACTTACTTGTATTACGTTATTTACTATTTCCCTTATTTATTAAAATTAATTCTTTTTTATATATGTATTGATATGTATAAGTGGCTATATAAAATGTTGTTGTACTAGCACGCACGGAGGCCCCAAATTTCTGCCGCGTCGCGGACTCAAGTCGCGTCTTCTGCAATTCAGGTCTAACCGAGGGTATGTTGGCGGCTAATGATTGGTCAGATTATGTTTAGTATTTTATTTCTGTAATTTTATACATCTATTAGAATTTATTCACGTAAATGACGTGTTCTTTTCATCTTATAATCTTAATTTCGGGCTTTAAAAATACAGCTAGGGTTTGCAAATTATTATAATAATTAAGAAATATTATGAATATTAATAAAGAAAAGTATTTAAGAAACACTACCAACAAATTAATTTATTTCCCAATGTAAATTACTACGGAAGAGTAGGTCCACTAAAAATACTTCAAATAATATAAATCGGAACTTAAATATTGCTCTACGTAGCTTTTTATCAGAAAAAACAACAACCATCACTATTGTAGCACGTGCGTAAAACAAATGTTATTTTTAGACCACAAAGGGAATTTTCTTTTTGCGATAAAAATTGACGTCTCCGGAGAGCCATAATGGGGCCGGAAAAAATAATTTGAGCGGGGTTGTGAGATAACGTTGTTTCTTTGATTTACATGCCTGTAAAGTTGATACCTACGGTTTCACTAAAATAGTTTTAGACAAGTGTTACTTTAAACCTATAGTAGAAAGATTGAAGTTTTTGTTTGTTACGATTTAACTAAACTAGTAGTCTACTTTTAAAAATGACTTTACTATTAGAAATCTTAGATATTTTTATTGAAAAGTTTAAAATAATACAGATAATATAATTGGAGAAGCTAAAGTCATCATTAATTAATTTTCAACTGTATGAAAAGTTATTCAGTAACTTTAGATTTAGTCCATCTCTGTCCCTATAATCTTCGAAAGTTCTGCTGAAATAAAAATGTTACTCTGTCTAATTATTTTTTGCAATTCGTTAATTAAATTTATGTTCGTATCGTACACTTGGCTTACAACGGTGAACTTTTTAGTTTGCTTTTGAGCTCAGTGTAAAATTTGATATATCATTCTGATGACTCTCAGTTTCACGGAATGAGGAATAGTGTTAATTAATTAAGCTTTCTGTTACTAAAATAATTTAAATAATAACAAGCTTTTCACCCTCAGCTTCGCCTGCGTAGTTTAAAAATTAACAAATTATATATTAAAACCTTCCTCGAGAACGACTCTATTCATATGCGAAAACAGAATTAAATTCGGTGCAATCATAAGTTTATAGCGAACTGACAGACGGACCGACAGATCACTTTGTTTTATATGTAATGAAAGTATTGGTACAAAAAACTTGAGACATCAAAATTTAAATTTTATAAATAGGTATTAACTTAACCATATTTCAATCAAGCTCTTAACCAAAAAACGTTCCTTATTACACTCATTAATCTGTTGATCTCAGAGCGCTGTTATTCAATTCCGGGCCAATTGCATATTTCCAATTATCTCACCGCTATAAGGAAAATTGGGTGAAATTATCAAACGTTTTTCTCGTCCGCACGTCAAGTTGTAGCTTGCGTGCAAATTGGGACATAACGAATTGTTCCTATTTTTTCCCTTACAAGTTACCGAAGAATTCAATTTGCCTGATGAATACACTACACGTTACCTCATTTACAATTTCCGGAGAGTTAAAAGTGATTTATGTTGTAAAGACCCTTTTTATCTTTCAACGAAGTGTTTTTTATATAATTGAGCTTTTGTGAATTAAGATTTTTTGTCGATTTAAATGTTGAAATGCTGATTTAAAAATAATGTATGGAAGACTTAACATTACTTAATATTTGTAAACTCTGGTTTATACTTTTTTCGTGCGTGCAGCCGGCTCAATCGAATTATAAGACGTTGTCACGTCAAAAATAATAATTACTTTATTTAAAGTTAGCTCGGGCAGTTTACAAAAAGTAGTCATTTTTAGTAACATTGAAGACTTGTAACCTTAGAGTATATATTACAGTAGTATAGAGCGCGTGTATTGCACAAATTGCTTTGTGCACATCGTAGGCAGATGAGCTATTAATAGAAACTATATAGATGTGTGTGTGACCAATAGGGATGGGTATTGGGTAGGTATCAATTACGTGTAGAGCTATCGATAAGTTATGTAAATAAATATGTATCTTAAGTAAATTTTATGTTCAATATGTTATTAAAGGAGAAATGTATGAATAAAGTATAAATATTATGTAATTTTAAATTTGTTTACCAACTGAATAAAGTGTGTTTATTCCATTTGAATATTTCTTGTATTAATTATTAAAAGTACTTTTTAAAAAAATGTTTAATTGGAATATCTGAAAAACGTGTGAACTTTTTAAATATTAAAGTTAATAAAATAAAAGATCAGGTTTAGTACTATTTTTTTATATAAATCAAAAATATAATAATAGTATTTAAAAAAAATGTTAAATAAAAATAAGAAATAATTAATAATTTAAAATGAAATAATAAACAATATTAATAATTTTTTTATTCAATTTTATCAATTCTGTACCTTCCAAAATCCTCAAAATTCAATTTAGCGGTTAAAATATTATATCGTCACATTACAATATACTTTACATTTACACTACATTCGCATTCATAATATTAGAAAGTGTATGATACAAAACACACCACAAAGTTATCTTTAATAGATTTTTAAAAGAGTTTTAATTTTAAAGTTAAATAAATAATATGTTAAAATATTCGTTCTTCTTGTAAACTATCGAGTACAGCGTTGGTCAAGTCACATCACTACGATCACGTGGCGGCAGTGAGGCGCGCGAAGGGTGCGCGAGTGAGCCTGCGCGTGTCCGCCTCCCACTTGCCCTTCACCCCCGCGATGCTAGATTTATTTTCATCAAAATAAATACAACAATCGATTTACCGATGAAATGTGATACTGGATTTCAATTTTGTGTTTTTTCTAGTATCATTCTTGCAAGATCGAACTGCACATTACTCCATGTTTATTCGTAAATATGAATAAAATCCCTAGAGAAACGCACTTCGATAGCACTCAATCACGACTACGAGCGCTCGCGGCGGGAACGTCGTGTTGTTCCCACCTGTGCCTACTGTTCCCACTTCGTTGTTCGCACTCTATAGTTAATATATATACTCTAAGCTTGTAACATATATCATAGTATGCCCATTACGGAACTCTTACTCTCGGAAACGGCCCTTAGTAGATAAATCGGCCTTAAAGGTCATTAGGGCAGGGTAAGGCAATAAATAACCAGGGTAGTTACCATGCCTTATAGCAGTATTATTTCCAGTGTCTTTTTTCCACACTGGATATATTACTGCTTAAAGACATGGTACAGGTCAGTTTGGACTATTGTCTGTGAGTTATGATCGGGAATCGTAAAATTAGCAGCTGTCGTTTCGAATAGTTAGGTTTATAGCCTGTCAGTACAAGTTGGTAATTGGTACACATGTTGATAGGCTTTCGAGAATGTTCTCAATTTCGTTCTATTTATAAAGTTGACTCGCAAGGGTGTAGGTTACTAATGGTAATAAATAGTTGTTATTTCAAGTGTTTTCTGGATATGTTTCAAATCTATCTTTCAAAGCTTTAAAATAATAAGAGATTTTTTGCAAATAGTTATTTTATGTATAGCTGTAACTATTCAAATAATCCACAGTAAAACTGCAGCACTCATGACAATCAAATTTTATTAAGGAATTAAGCTTAAGCAATTTCACCCTTCGGGAGCACTCCGAGTGAAACGAAGCATTCTTTATTAATCAATTCGTATAGACAAAAGTGTTTCAATAAACCGTTCCATTCAATCATACGGATCCAACAATACTTAACGTAATTGATATTTTATTTGATAAACGAAGTGATTTCATGAAAACAATATAAATACGAATTTGTTTCGAATTTTTCGTTGGTTGTTAAAATTTGCTCATTTTTTCATAAAGTTTTTCATAAAACGATTTAAAAACGATAACATGCAAACGGAAAACCGTTTCAATTTTCATTCCCATCTTTCTTGAATTCAAAAATTTGAATTGCAAAAATCTTGCATAAGTAATGATTGGAAGAGTTACATTCCGAGTTACTAGGTATCTCCGAGAAAATCTAGACAAATTAACTTGCAGCTCTTCTCAAATGTAAATGAAAGAGAACTTTCTAATAGTCTGTTTTGAACTTAAATAAAATTAATGAAATAATTCCGTTAAAGCCGTTTTTAAGGACTATTACTATAAGTACTTTCGCTAGGATGGCTAAATAAGAGCATGCCATTAATTATACGCACATTTATGTATACCCTATTAATATCCTAATTGATCTACAATGTGTTTAATAAGGACGAACCTAGAGCCTCTATGTTTTCATAAATCAAATTAAAATAACACATAAAGCATAACTTGATAAGCGTTCAAAGAAATTATTTTTGTAATTAGTTTCTTTTGTTTTAAAATAAATGTGATCTTTAATTTAGATTTTTATATGTTTTACGTCATTTTCCATTTCCGTGCTCGATTTTATATTTTATAAGACAAAATTTATCTCCTTTGAGCGTAATGGTGTGTTATTGTGAAGAAAAATCCCATTTATGAATGGCATTAACTTCAAAGGCCTGTCTGAATTTGGTAGGGTTTAGCCGATAAGATCCATCAAAAGACGCTAATCTATAATGACTATAGCACGCAATACTAGATATCAATCGTTCTCCGAACTATCTACTTAGTTGAATTTGAAGAATTGAGATATTAAGTACGTTTGTACTACTAAAAATTTAACTCTTAAGAAATCTACATACTATCTAATAAGCTTAATTTATTTTTCTTCCTTTAATTTTCATAAACTCAAACGCAAACATTTATTCATTCAATTAGTCTTCTTCTAGAGGGCTATTTTGAATTGTTCTAACAAAGTTTTACCAATTACCACCGATTAGGAAAGCAATTTCTGCGGAGTAGAATCGGAAAGAAACTCCGTAGCCTAGTCAAAATATTGCTTTAAATCACATAAAATCTTCTCCTAAATGTTATGAATGAAATTGATTGAAACCTGAAATGGTTATAAAGTTTAATGAATGAGGTAACCGAAATCGCAAATTGCTAAGCCGCTACTACGCTGATGAAGTTTACCCTGCGATACAAAGTTAAACTCATTTATAATCTGAATTAGATAAAGCTTCTAATGAATATGGGGATTAAATTGTTTCTACCAATTTATTGGCGTTTTAATTAAATATGGAATTGCTCGTGGACGTGATGGAAATTATTATAATATCATAATTATTTATATAATGAATAATGTACCTACATTTCATGGACGAAAAAGAATTAAATGTTGACCATAGTTTTAAGATTTATTTAACTTTATCTATGAACATAAATAAGCCTATTAATTTACTTCAGAAATATTTTAATATCATCTGACATTACTCTGAATAACCAATAATAACCAATATAATCTGACCAATCGCATGCCAAAACTTAATTAATTAATTTTCAACACTTACTTATTACACATAATTTAACTTATGCACACGATGGCTGTTATTTTTCAATCACGCTTCATAAAATCATTTAGCTAAGCGTGTCCCGAATATGAAAAGACGTTAATATTGATGTTTGGTCCTTCAAATACCGAATGGTCAATTAATTAAAAAGTCGATTTATAATATAAATTTGACAAGCTGTCAAATTTTAATTAACTCTGGGGATAAATGATATCGGAGCTTGTAAACAAGTGGTAGGCGTTTTTGATGACAAGGTGCGCGGTCACAGGCAGGCAATTAATATGGGTATGTTTTTATAATCATCTTTTACCTTTTTATTATTTCCACGTTTTTCTTTTGATCATTATCATAAAAAATTTACATGTAAAAAAGTTGAATGCAAAGGAAAGTGAATAATTTTGAGTTTTAATTTAATTTAATCACATAACTACGTAGTATTAAAAATAACAGCCATTGTAAAGCACCTCTTTATGGCGGCGGCAGAAATTTGGAGGCTGTTCGCATCGCGGCGAAAACTTTGGGTACGGCAAATGTGAATAGTTCGTCCGTCATCGAATTCTTTTTATTTATTTGTTTTTTATTGCTCATCGATAGCCTACGAACTTTGAAAGTTTTCGAACAGCCTTCATTGAACGCAACCGCCATTCTATTGTCGCTTCGATTCACCTTTGCTTTTCGGTTTTTATTGTAACTGTTCGAAAACTTTGCACCACTTTTTGTTGTGTTGCATGTTTCATTTATTTTTTTCACGCCACCCGTTTTGATGCTCAGATAGACGAAATTAAGATGCGGAAGCGATTAATTGAGTCATGTTAATTAGTTGAAAGGAAAGTCTGCTCGTGTAGACACGCTCTCTGTTCTCTGAGCATTGACAAAGCGGGTCCAACCTTTGATGTTATCTGATTTTCAATCTATTTTAAGCTTTGTTCTCGTTTAAATTTCCATCCAGTAGCAATTTTGTGTCACATCCTTTTAAAATCTCGCTACTTTTGAAATATGCGGAAACTGAATTATTCAAATTTTATCTCCGTTACTCTTTTAATAGCTATAAATGTATTACTACCTCTTTGTTTTCGCATATTTTTAAGATAAAAAAAAATGAGTAACTGTAAAATGCTGATTATTCATTTTAATGTTTCAGATATGTATTTACAATAGTAAGCTACTTGATCGGTGTGTTCATATTTGCGACCATCGTGGGACAAGTTGGCAATGTCATCACCAACAGAAACGCCAACAGGCTGGAGTTTGAGCGCCTTCTTGATGGTGCTAAGACTTACATGAGACATCATAAGGTAAGATTTACTACTCTTACTTAATCTTAAACTTACAGCAATTATAGAAATATCAGAAGCTACTACTTCAGATTGAAAAAATATGTTTGTGTTGGATATTTCATAATAATACATCAATACTTTTGAGAGCAGACGAAGTTGCATGGGAAAAATTACAAAAGTCGTAGTTTCTTGACTTTTTTATCGGCATCGCCAATAGTGCGGTGATTTGTGGCTAATTATCGTTTCCGATTTTTTGCATGCCTTTCCTATTGAAATGGAATTACTACCTTTTGATTATAATATTGTTTATAATTCGTTTAACACATTTCTTGTTCACTATAAGTTCCATTAAGCATAGTACGTCAGCTGATGCGATACACTCTTTATTTATTATATGTATATGTTTACCTTGTACGTGTGTATAGCTGTAAGTACAATGTAATGTCTACACTAATATTATAAAGAGGAAAACTTTGTTTGTTTGATTGTAATGAATAGGCTCATAAACTACTGGACAGATTTTAAAAATTCTTTCACCATTCGAAAGATACGTTATCCACGAGTAATATAGGCTATATATCATCATGCTAAGACCAACAGGAGCGGAGTAATGCGGGTGAAACCGCGCGGCACAGCTAGTTCTAAATAAATATACACGTGCACAGGTACCGGGCGGCATGAAACGCCGAGTACTCCGGTGGTACGACTACTCGTGGTCGCGCGGCCGCATCCAGGGCGGCGGCGACATCAACACCGCGCTCGGCTTGCTGCCCGACAAGCTCAAGACTGAACTGGCTCTGCACGTCAACTTGAGCGTGCTTAAGAAGGTCTGCACGGGGATTGGTGGCAGGGGACTGATAAATAGCTGGGGGTGGTGGCAGGGGAACGATAAGTAGCTGGGAGTGGTGGCAGGGGACCGATAAGTAGCTGGGAGTGGTGGCAGGAGAAATTGTAAAATAATTTCCAAAAAGTTCGACGTTACTATCATGGTAACCTACTATCATAGTATCAAACTAAAAAATCCAAATCAAACTTCCTATGCAATTTCTCAAAACTATATTGTCTTTGTTTATAACAAAATTCTGTTTATAATTTCGCAGGTTACAATATTTCAAGAATGCCAGCCGGAGTTTCTTCACGATCTTGTTCTCAAAATGAAGGCATACATTTTCACTCCTGGAGATTCAATATGTAGAAAAGGTACAGAAGATCTTCGTTTTTCATACCTACTATTAATATTATTTAAACTGACAAACATCTTTTAACCTTAAAAAACAGAATTTTGTAATAGTTTGAATTTAACCAAGCGTAATTTTATGTACCTACTTTCTTATTCTGGTTTAGTAAACCTTAAAGAATGTAAATTAATTGAATGAACAAATCAATTTCCAGGCGAAGTGGCTCGAGAAATGTTCATCATAGCGGACGGCATTTTGGAAGTTATTTCGGAAACTGGTCGAGTTCTCACCACTATGAAGGCGGGGGATTTCTTTGGAGAGATCGGCATTTTGAATCTGGATGGATTGAACAAGTAAGTAAATTATGTGTAGCATTAATATTATTTCATTTATTTTTACAGTCACTAATTTGACTAGTATTTATGATCTTTGAATAATCTTGATAGACTATGAAAATGTGATATCGTTGGTCATGGTAAATGATATAAAAGTCGGTCTTAACATAATAATATGATGAACGGGTACGAATAAACCCGTGTTTGAAAATTTTAGTTTTTGGGTGAAATATTAACACTAAAGCCGCTTTCTGACTTGGCGGTAGGTACGGTATCGGTGCAGTAATTCCTTACCGTGCGCCTACAACCCTTGCGAATTGACTACGCACTTGGCGTTGTGGCGTCAGATTGTTATCGGTCTGAACGTTGCAGGTGAACGCAGTATGCGGGAAATAATAGCAAGGTTGCATTCCAGCGAGATGCACAGTTAATTCATATGTTATTCAATCCACGCTTCCTGTTTGGTATGGGCTGCGCGTGACCGGTGAGCGTGCGGCATGAAATTACTGAACCGATTACGATGAAATTTGGTATATAGGTAGCTGAAGACTCACAGGAACGGGAACTATGCGGGTTTTTCTTTGAGAACACGGGCAAAACCGCGGGTGGAAATCTAGTTTTGTATAAAATAAGTTCCTTCCTTCAATTATTTCTCTTATGTGTTGTTATTGCATACATCCATTGTCCATACACAAATATAAATTACTAGCGGTCCGCCCCGGCTTCGCCCGTGATACCTACACGTTTAAACTATTCTATCTCTCAAGTCGGATCGAACTGCACATGGTGTGCGAATTTTATTATAATCGGTTAAGTGGTTTAGGAGTTCATTGAGGACAAACATTGTGACACGAGATTTATATATATTAAGATTGATATGTCCGCAGACGCACAGCAGACGTCCGCTCAGTGGGCTACTCGGAACTGTTCTCGCTGTCCCGCGAGGACGTGCTGGCGGCGATGAAGGACTACCCCGAGGCGCAGGACATCCTGCAGACGCTCGGCCGCAAGCGGCTGCAGGAGGCCAAGACCATGTCGCGGCAGAAGCCCAAGGGTCAGTATAGGGGGATAATAATTAAATAAATAAATAAATAAATATTATAGGACATTATTACACAAATCGACCTAGTCCCACAGTAAGCTCAATTAAGGCTTGTGTTGTGGGTACTAGGCGACGATAAATATAATATTTATAAATACATATATAGATAACACCCAGACCCAAGAACAAATAATTGAGTTCATCACACAAATATTTGCCCTGACCGGGGATCGAACCCGGGACCGTCGGCTCAGTTGGCAGTTACTTTACCACTGCGCCAACCGCGTCGTCAATTGTTCGGAACATGTGGTAGAAGTCAAATGGGGAATATTCATGTTTTTCTTTTTTGTCTTAAATTAATAGTTTACTATTTTATAACGTAGAAAAAAGTATTAATGGTCTTCAAAATACTCTAGATATTTTTAAACGACGTCACATGACACGTGGGTGTTTAGCTTAGTGTTTACTGTGGAGTGATGAATACAATGTCGTGTCAGATGACGTCACATTTCGTTCGACCAATGGTGGCGCGTTTTGGAAGTTTGAATTTCGCTCCCTTATTTTGCACTTTTTGAATATTATTTTAGGGGTTTAAATAATAAGTAGGGTCAACCGGGGCAAATGCAACTATGGGGCTATGGCAACTAGTTATCATAACTAATTTATTAGAGTTGTTGTAATAAATCGCCACCTATGATTCAATAACTCAACGACTAATAAATCTTACAAGTAATAGATGGTGCCCCTACGATGAAAACTATTTGATTGATAGGCCATTGTGTCAAACCGCTATTTTGAAGTTGGTGTGCGTAAAAACAGGTGTCGAGTTTTGCAGACAAAAAAATTGTTTAGGAGTGATTTTTTGCAGGTGTTTTTGATTGAACACGATTATCACAAGCCGTTAAGCTTATTTCATTTATATTTTTAGTGCGTTAGTTGACTCTATTTTATGTTATTGATGCAGTTACATTTGCCTCATGAAAATTTCACTGTGGGGTTATTGCAACTGTGAGGTTAGTTACAATAGCCCCTTATATTTTTGTATGAAACTAAAAACACTAGTGATGTGACAGTGTCGATATTTTTATTATGTATCCTTCTTGGTAGTCAAAATATACTTTCTTTATGATTAATTAAAGAAGAACCATCGATTATTTCTTCGATATTATACCCAGAGACGGGTTCATAAGTAAAATTCAAATTAGATAAAAAAAGCGTGGTTAAAGAATATAAGTAACTAAAAACGATAGGTAGGATAGTTCTGTGATTGTTCAAGTAATTTTTAGTAAACGGTTGATTAGTTAACTAATAAACGTATTTTGTTTGGTTTACGTTTTTAACAATATTTAACACAAAGAATATTATTTGTTCTGACCAAAAACTAAAATTGACTTAGTAGGTAGGGGCACTGTAATTTTTTTTTGTTGCGATTTAAAGTGGTAAATCAAAGTACATGAGTTTTTCCTCTAAATAATGCGGCGCCATCTACGATCGCAACGTTATTGTAGCAATAGTTCCCTAATACCACAGACTAATAATAATATACTACGTATCTAATACACAATAGTACGATACAAATCACACGCAGAATAATAAAAAAATATCGATGAATAAGTTTTTTGCATTCCCCACACTAATTCTCTAACAAATAGTTACATTTACCCCACAATCAGAAAAATAAGTTTTTTTCTGAAAACTAGTCCTTGCTACGCGGTAATACAGTTCAAAATCCTATGAATAACATGAAATCTCATAAATATATTCTATATTCGTTGTTTTATATGAAATAGAAGAAGAGCTATGGCAGTTAGTTGCATTTACCCCCGACTAGGGGTTAATGTAACTTTTTCTACCAATTTTAGGAAATATTCTCACTACCAGTTATTTATAAGACTACTGTATTGCTTGATTGGTTTAAAATAATCTTGAATAAATACAAAAAACAATAAATGGGTCAAATAAATGACCAAATATAAAAGGAGATAACTGCAACCGATCAAACTTGAAACTTGTTATTTTTTAGTTGCATTTGCCCCGGTTGACCCTAAATAAAAAAAAATCCTTTTCATTATAATATTACGATAATAAGTATTCGAGAAAAAAATATTTTAGGCTATTGCAAATTTTATGCAAAATGCAAAATTATTGTGAAAAAATAGTTAGAACCATGAGACACGGTTAACCGTTAATATCGTAATGCGTTGGTATATGGGGATAGAGAAATTAGTCAGGAAAATTAAAAACAGAAATATTCGTAAAGAACCTGTAAAAGCTGAACCCTAAGTTTTAGTATATAGGGAAAATGAAATTAGTCAGGAACAAGTTATAGCAGAAGTCGAAGTATTAGTAAAGAGCAAATACAAAAACAAATAAACATACTACTTAAACTTTACAAAGTATATTTTGGTATTACAGTTGAAGGCAGTCCCGATAAAGTTGGTGGTGACGACAGCACGTCAAAGAGAATCGTGCACAAGTTGCGTACTGATGTAAAGGTACGTTTTAGGCGAAACTAATCCATACTAATATTATAAATGCGAAAGTAACTCTGTCTGTCTGTCTGTTACTCAATCACGCCTAAACTACTGAACCAATTTGCATGAAATTTGGTATGGAGATATTTTGATACCCGAGAAAGGACATAGGCTACCTTTTATTGCGAAATATGTACCACGGGCGAAGCCGGGGTGGACCTCTAGTTAAGAATAAATTAAAAAGTAGCCTAACTATGATAACTGATATCTCTATATGTTTTAAGCGAAAATCCACTTTCTTGTTCTGATTAACTTGTATCTGAATAAAGACGGTTGTATTAAAGTTTATATAAACAGTGAGCGCCCATGCAATATTGCGAAGCGCGAAGGGTTTCGTAGGTTTCAGTAGCAGTAGTGTTACGCCCATTGCGATTTGTTTCCCTTCCAGCCCTCTTATACAGTTTTCTCTCTACATACGTAACTTGTGGACAAATAAGATCTTATCTGAGAGGAGCCTATAGGCTCCCTTGATAAATGGGTTATCCAACACCGAAAGAATTTTTCAAATTGGACCAGTAGGTCCTGAGATTACCGCGTTCAACCAAACAAAGAAACAAACTCTTAAGCTTAAATAAAATAAATATTAGTATAGATTGACGCACAAATCGCATACGCATACATTATCACGATGGCAAGACTCTGCAGTTACTAAAAAACCACACAGTTTGCTCTACACTCACTTCAAACATTTCTGGATTTACCAAGAATGCAAAAATACCTCTGTTGTAACGAGTTCTCGTACACGCCACTCGAAACATGACACACCACCCGTGCTGATGGGTGAGCATGCGCTAAACTGCGCTTACTCGACACACTCATCGTCATTCGTTTTGCAATTTTTCGAGAGATACACGTGTATTCGCGAATAAAATGATCGATTGGGGCATTTTATTGATTACATTACTTGTAAAAGAATAAGAGGAAATAAATAAGAGTAGAGATAAAAAGGAACAGAACATTTTGGGTTGATGAAATTTGCGTGCCGCGCGAGCGTGTCAGTGTCTCGCCCAGCGGCTGGCGGCGACCGTTCATATAATATTATGACGCTTCGATGCTCCTCGGGAATAAATTGTTGCTATTTGATTTTGAATATTATTTTAACAAGGACAGTGTCGATAATAGTTTGATAATGAAAATTGCGCTGCGCTGCGTCTCGTCATATCTGCGCCGGGGCTAAAGGTTGTCACATGCCATCGACAACACAACCACTAGACGCCTAAGAACAGACGAACTGTTTCTGTCATCGTATGTGTCTAATAGGACTTATAACCGCTGCCATACGAAACGCAACTATCAGTTTCGGCCAGTTCCGTGATCTGTTAACACGTCCGAAAAAAACATTCGCGAGTCCGACTCACGCTGGACTTGTTTTTATTAATATGTATTAACATCGTATTCAATTTTCAATGATAAAGTATGTGTATACAAAATACCTATATCGATAAAGTATGTGAATATAAAATATATCGATAAAGTATGTGTATACAAATTTACTATGTCTCATCTCTAGGACATTTGATGACCTTGAATTAACCAATGAGAATGCAGCGCCCCGCTTCACCATACCTCAAGTTGTTAACAGATTGAACTTAGTGCATACAAGCTAACATTAGGCGTCTAGTGGTTGTGTGGTCGATGTCACATGCATATATCAGTTTGGTGTCCCTCAGGCACACCCCGGACACTCCATACAAAATTATCGTTTTGACAGTCACACTGTAGAGACTGCAAATGTGTGTGTTAACGCTTTATGGTTGGCACATTTTTGACTAGCGTAAAAAAAAATTCGCGTTTTTCTGATGAAATACATCCGTAAATAGCACAATATCTAACCATTTTCTATGAAAAACGATAATCACAAATCCAAAATAATAAAATAACTTTAAGTCAATTTGATTAATGTTGTCAATCTTCGTTGCGTATCGTCCCTGTAGAAAAATGTGGACCATTTTTAGCCTGATCGTGCGGGGTGAGGTAAGTGTTTAATTTTGGCGGGAGGCGGAGTGTCCGTTCTGTAGCGTTTTGCTACTATTATGTATTCTGTACCTCAGGGCATCCGCAACGCGATCCGCAGCCGCTCGCGCACGGGGCGGCGCTCGGGCGACTCGCTGGAGCTGCGCGACGCCAAGCTGCTGCGCCGCATGCCGCGCGTCGCCAGCGACGACCATCCGCACCACGAGGTGCGCCACCTTAATTAGTACTAGCTGTGCCCCGCGGTTTTACCCGCATTACTCCGCTCCTGTTGGTCTTAGCGTGATGATAGCGCCTTTAACCTTCCTCGATAAATGAGCTATCTAAAACCGAAAGAATTTGTCTAATTGGACCAGTAGTTCCTGAGATTAACGCGTTCAAACAAACGAACAAAATCTTCAGTTTTATAATATTTTTAGTATTAGTATAGATACAGGGTTACGCAGCCGATTGTAGATAAATCGAGCGGCAATTCTTCTTTCTCACGGGTGTAATTCTATGAAATAAAAATACGTTATACTTTTTACTGTTTCACTATTCGATTTAAACAAAAAGTCACTTCCATTGAAGTGATTTTTTTTTTTAAATTGAATAGTGAATTTAATTAGTGACAGTAAAAACAAGTGGAACCATTGTTCCACTTGTTTTTATTTCATTGTTTAATTAAGATATTAATATTACAAGTAGTAGTAATGTAGTAGCAAAATACATCGTCATCCATATTCTAAAGTTCTGTCCAATATTTCGTTTGCTTTGAAAATATGATGCTCTTTTCAGTTTAAATATTTACGATATTTGATTTTCTGGTCTGGTAGTAGGTACACAGAAATAATTTCACTATGTTACCATTAAAATATTAAGACACATTTTCTCTTATTCATTGATGCAATCCTTAAAATCTCAAATCCAATCAATCCAGGATAATGTTGGCGATTCAGCTCCAGCTGCCAAAGATGGGGAAAAAGTTGTGTCACCTATTGGAGCTGGCCTTCCCTTACTTTCACGATTAAAACTGCTGAAAGAAAAACAGGTCTGCAGGATTCAAATATTAACGATTCATTTCATTTTTGTTATTATTACAGCAGCTTTAATCTCAGCTTTTTAGTATTTAATTTAAAAAATATAGTTTGTGCTACAATTATTAAAATTATGTTTATTATTTCATTCAGGATCGTGAAGAAAAAGTGCAAAAACAATGGAATTTAACAACATCCATGATATCTACTCAACATCCTCAACCTACACCTTCTACTAGTTCTGCTCCTGATGCAGAACCAGAAGTCGTTGGAGCCGGGCTGCCGCTTATACAAAGATTACTATTACTTAAAGCAAAAGAAGAAAGAGAAAAGAACCAATTAACTCCCACAGCTAGCAACCATCCCTCTAGTTCAGAAACTATTAGCCCAAATTCCATAAAAAGCCCCTTGAGCCCCACCATCAAAACTTTAAGTCCTCTAAAGAAAGGCTCAGAATCAAGTTCACCCGGAAAGTTGCACAGTCCAACAACCAGAACATCAAGGAAAAATTCATCTGGATCCAGTGACGGTGCTTCCAAACCTAAAGTCAGTTTTAGAGATAAAATATTACAAGTGCAAAGTGATGGTACCGCAGTTTGTCAACCGCTTAGTAAAGATATTAGTGAAAAACCTGCTGCGGTTGTAGAACCAACGCCCAAAACAGAAAGTAATTTAATCTCAATACCACATTCTGTTGTTAGTAAAATTAAATCTCCCGCTAAAGTTGTCGGTTCAACTTTTCGGGATAAGTTAAAAATGTTACAAAATGGAAGTCCAAAAGAACCTGATCAGGATAAAAATAAATCTTCAGTAGAAAAAACTTCCCTTGAAATCATTCCAATTCAGGCAAAAGATAGTCAAGAAGATAGCAAAAGTAAAAAGCCTTGGAACAAATTAAAAAAGGCATCTATATTGGGAGATTCAAAAAATTATAGTAAAAGTAGTATAGAACTCAAAAGTGAAAGTGATAATGCTAAAGATATAACTGGGAGTAAGGCAGAAATAGGTGTAAATATTAGTGCTCCTATTGTAGTTAATACGGCTGAGCTAGTTAAGATAGACAATAATAATATTGAGATTGATAGTGATAAGAATGATAAGCCAAAAATATGCTTAACGAGCCCTTTAGACCCCGTCCAGGAGAAAACAGATTTGTTAACTTCGTCTCCCAAGAAGAACGGTTCCAAATCAAATGATGTTAAAAGAATTATAACAAGTGGAACAATGCTTTTACCTAAAGCGAAAAAATATAAATCAATAGATGATTTATCTCCAGAATATGGTGGATTGCCTTTTGTAAAGAAATTAAAAATTTTAAATGAAAGGCAGAAGCTAGCTGAATTAGAAAAAGTAGTAAAAATACGAAGTTCTAGTTTAGATTGCGCAAGTTCTTCTGAAGATTTGCTTTGTGATACACTTACGCGAAGTCATTCAGAAGGAAGTACAATGGATAAGCGAAAGTTCAAAAGAAAATCCATCGATTCCATTGGAAGCCACGAATCAAACGAGACTTTGGAAAGGCGAACGTTAAAGTCAATATTAAAGAAATTATCTGAAGATGTAACACCATCGGAGAGTCCTCATAGAAGTAGTGAATTAAGGAAATTAATACGAGCGCCCACTTTAGAAGGATATGCGGCGAGGCATTCTAAATTTGCTAAAAGTGTGACTTTCCATCGGCATACTTTACCATCACCACCCGGAAGTGCTTTATCAGATATAGTTGATGACGTATTCGAGTTACCAGAACCTAAAAAAGAACCCCAAATATCTCCACCACCCTCAGACATTCCTTCAGATGCAATTTGTCCGCAGAACCAAATAGTCAAATCCAATGAAACTATTGAACATAAAGATTATGGGCTTAATATCAAGGCGGAGTATGAGTTGCAACAAAATATAGACTTCAAGTCGCTGAGACCGGAAGAAATTAAAGTGCCTTCTGAGAAACCGAAAATAACATTAATATCTGCTGTTGCTAACCAACGGAAATTATTAAGAGGTAAACATTAAAATTGAACCATTATTGACTAAAATTCTTCATCAAAATCTCTGTTGATGTAATGTTTATAGAAACGGTTAAAACAAATTGAAATAAATATGAAATGAAAATGGATTAATCATATAAAATTTTAATTTCAGCATCATTGGAAGAGCAAGAATATTTTGGGGAGGTGCTATTAGGTATAAAACAAGTAATAGAAGGTCATTTACACGAGGTGCAAGGAAAATTTCAGGAAAGGTAATTTAATACTAAATTCTATAAAAACAAAAAGCAAAATAAAGAAATAATTTATTAAGGTTTCTTATTATTTCCAGATTCAATAGTTTAGAAAACGAAGTTCGAAAGCGGGATGAAATAATTAGCCAACTTCAGAATAGGATACAAGAGTTAGAGAGATTGGGTCTCTGTACAAATCCGGGTCCAATAGTAACTGATCCTCTCCGGGATACGAACCCGGATACTAAAACACATAATGACACATCACCAAGCGATGGCTCGGAAATTATTGGTGGTTTTATGGTGAGATTTAAATAATTTTATGTTGTTAATGTGAATTGCAAATGGCCAATAAATTGTAGATAAATCATGCAATCAGCTATTCTAAACTCATTACAAACTTCATCAGGTGTACCGAGCAAATGAATATAAAGCGATGTGTAATTAAAAAAGCGGGTACTAACGAAAGCAATGAGCTGGTGGAGTCTAATGTCTTTCTAGTCTTTTTAGGGTTAATATTTCAGTAGCAAATTAATCTGAACAATATAAAACTTAAACTTAAAATTTCAGCGAGGCGATTCCCTTGACACAATATTCGCCACTTCCCCCGGCGAGGAAGACAGAAACAAACAAACCAAAACCGAGCCTTGCTCCAGCAAAACCGTGTCTAGCGATGACCTAACTGAAGAAAAACTCCAAGAACTAACAGGCGGAATAGAACTTTCCAAACTTTCCTATACAGAATTACAGAGTTTAGCAGAATCTATATCCAGATCTGATAAAACTACATCTGGGAAAGAGAAATGGAGTGTTAGTAAATCTAAAAGGCTGGATTTGAATCTAGATGGAAAAGCTGGGACGTATTCGAGGAAACGGGCCGTTAAGATAAGACAGAGGAAGTCGTGGGACCAGGAACATAGTGATCAGGAGGCATTGGAAATGCAGGATCTGACCAGGTATCTTTTATATGTTTAGATATTTATGATTGTACGTTTCTTAACAATTTAAAATATGTAATGACGTTTCAAAAGTGCTTCTATAAGAAGTCTAATTGAATAAATAAATGTTTGAGTTTGAGTTTGAATGTGTATATTTAAGCGTGAAATAGTGTCATTTGATAACAGTATTTTTCATAATTTGAGGGATATTGTAATTACTTTTTTTATCTTCTGTAGTCGCCGTTGTAAATGGTACAAATTCTTAGTACTAAATTTAGATAAGTAATGCAAATTTAATATGAACTGAACACGAAGACGGTATAATGTTTTATGAACCCTATTCTTGTTTTAGCTATTTTCGTATTTTATAAATCTATCTATATATATAAAACTCAAAGGTGACTGATATAGTGATCTATCAACGCACAGCCCAAACCACTGGACGTATCGGGCTGAAATTTGGCATGCAGGTAGATGTTAAGACGTACGCATCCGCTAAGAAAGGATTTCCCGAATTCTTGCGGGAACGGGGAAAAACGGGGATGCACGTACAAAGTCGTGGGCGGAAGCTAGTTGTTATGTTCAAGTATTTTCTATTTCAAAACTTTTCATCACAATGAAATATTGATTGATCATATTTAAATGCTATACCAACAAAACATGACATCTTATAATACCCCCCCAGATCAATCTCCCCACAAACCACGTCGGAGGACCGTTCCCTGCTGTCCCCGGAGCAGCCCCGCTGCAGACGCGGGATGCCGTTCCACTTCTTCGGCTCACACCTCGACACCAGCTCCAAGATCAAGAAGACGCTCTCTGTGGACACTGGCATGCATCATACCGGGAGAAAGGATAAGGGTGAGTGGGGGTTTTTATATAGAAACATCTCCTACATACTTGTTATGTACAATAATTGGTTGGTATTCCAACGATATTATTGTATACGAATAGTTAGTTGGAGGGATCAATTTAAGAATTGATCGTTGCATGACTTACGGGTTCTTGATATTATAATATTAATTCAAAGTTTGCAGAATGTAAAAATTCTTGATAGAAATTAAATAAAAAACAGAGGAAAAGCCAGTACGTGCTGGCCGTTTTTATGGCGACTGATTTAACTAGCGTTGTTATAAGCGAATATCCACACAGAGCGAGCTGCTTTGCACAGGTATTGTTTCACGAAGCTACTAGCTCTGTGTTGACGTCTAATTTCGTGCAAGCCTAGCTTTTCCAGCCGTCAACATAATAAACACAGCATTCAGGCTATATTTATCAACTAGCTGCGCTCCGCGGTTTCACCCGCGTGGCTCCGCTTCTGTTGGTCTTAGCGTGATGATATATAGCATATAGCCTTCCTCGATAAATGGACCAGTAGTTCTTGAGATTAGCGCGTTCAAACAAACAAACAACTCTTCAGCTTTATAATATTAGTAGTATATATAAAAATGAATCGCAAAATGTGTTGGTAAGCGCATAACTCGAGAACGGCTGAACCGATTTCGATAATTCTTTTTTTATTATATTCCTTGAAGTACGAGGATGGTTCTTATGTAGAGAAAACGTAAATATGTACCACGGGCGAAGCCGGGGCGGACCGCTAGTATTAGTATAGATTAGAGTCCGAAAATAGCAGTCAATTTTTATCCATTCCATGTATTATATTGTATAAATTTTCCAGCGCGTTGCGGCGTCTCCGAAGGCGCTCGCAAGTTCAGCCTGGGCGCTTGGTTCGGTCGCGCCCCGCACCCCGCGCCCCCCCACACACACACACACCCCGCACACAGAGCGCCCAGTGATGTCGTACTGGATATTAACACTGATTGCAGCTGGAGTGATACGTGAGTATACACACACACATACAACAAAGTAATGCGTTAGTACACACACATACCCAGACGTATATTATTCTTTCTTTCTTTACATGCGACACTCATGCGTCGCCTACCACGCATACACACAACGCGCTTGCGCATATACGCACACTTATACGTGATGCCTTAGAACACATTAACACACGCACACGCATAATATTACACTTTAATAAATGTATTGCAATGACAAGATATTTTTAAATCTTATTTTAAATAAAAAGTTAAAAAATGGTTGTCTGTAAAGTCGGTTTACTGACGATAGTTGAACGTGACAACGTGCGATTGTGCTTCTTTGTCGCTCGTTCCGCGCTCTCGCTCGCACTTCAAGCCTTACATGGAACGCCTCAGAGCGAGGTAACGCCGCATGAGTCATGTTTATTCGTGCGTGCAGCCGGCTCTATCGAATTATAAGACGTTGTCACGTCAAAAAAGCTTATATTAAAAATATGTCTATTACATGTTTTACAAACTATTTTTATTTGCCTTTTTTGTAAAAGAAATTTTATTGTTAACATCATGATTCCAGCACATCAACATCGAGCGACTCGGAATCGATCCCGCACACGCCGGTGTTCGAGGAGTTTCTTTCGAGTCGTTCTCGAGACATTGCTCCCACTGCCACAGGTATGTCACTAATAATCGTAATATACCTATATAAATCTCGTGTCACAATGTTTGTCCTCAATGGACTCCTAAACCACTTAACCGATTAAAATAAAATTCGCACACCATGTGCAGTTCGATCCAACTTGAGAGATAGGATAGTTTAAACATGTAGGTACCACGGGCGAAGCCGGGGCGGACCGCTAGTAATATAATAATTTAACATGAGCAAATTCTTTAAACATAAGCATAATAAAAATTCATATTCACGGTGTTATTTTTTTGTTTGGTTCTCGGATTGAATTGATACAAATAAGTTTCCAAGAGTTATGTTATTTTTAAATGAGTGAGCACATCATGCATTGATACTGAAAAATAAAAATATATTAATTGACATTAAATCTTACAGTACAATATACATAATATCAATAATCCACTAATTAACGAACTAGTTAGTTGAAAACTGTGTTTCGGTTGTCGGTAGACATAATAATATACTAACGGATCAAATTTTTAAATACCTAAGTATGACTTCAGTAATCCTTTAATTTTCACTCAAAACTTAGTCCATTGAATAAAAAGTTCTAGAGTGCGTGAGTTAGTAACGTAAGATGTTTCTTCGGAAACATGTCAAGAGTCCCTAGGTAATAAACATACTAAAACCCCGGGACACTAGGAGGAGCCCCGGAGTGGGGGGAGGGGGGGAATGGGTCCATTTTTTCATTTTTCGCTTAAATCTCAAAAACGGTACATGTTAGAGAAAAACTTTCAAGGAAAAGTTGAAAGGCCATAAAATTATCTACAAGTTGTACCTAGATCATTTTTTCCTATATCCTACCGTTTCTGAGTTATACGCAGTAAAAAATGATTTTGACTCAAACAATTTCCCCATACTACACATCAATCGATCAAAAAATATTTCTTTCTTCCAAAAAACTCAAATGTGCAACTTGTGACCGGTACTGATAGATTGCTCTTAATTAGGTCTATAATTGGTAAAATAAACACATTCCTCCATGGAAGCCTTTAGGAGGAATCGATTGTCAAAATATTATATTAGGGCATTTTGAGTTACTGAACTTGATCTTTTTATTTTTTTCTTCCAAAAAACTCAAAAGTGCAACTTGTGACCGGTACAGATAGATTGCTCATAATTAGGTCTATCATTGATAAAAATACCAGATTCCACCACGGAGGCGTTTACGGGGAATTGAATTTTATTAGGGTAGTTACGATACTTGAACTTTTTATTTTTTTTCTTCCAAAAAACTCAAAAGTGCAACTTGTGACCAGTACTGATAGATTGCTCTTAATTAGGCCTATAATTGGTAAAATAAACACATTCCTCCATGGAAGCCTTTAGAAGGAATCGATTGTCAAAATATTATATTAGGGTAGTTTGAGTTACTGAACTTGATCTTTTTATTTTTTTCTTCCAAAACACTCAAAAGTGCAACTTGTGACCAGTACTGATAGATTGCTCTTAATTAGTTCTGTAATTGGTAAAATAAACACATTCCTCCATGGAAGCCTTTAGGAGGAATCGATTGTCAAAATATTATATTAGGGCATTTTGAGTTACTGAACTTGATCTTTTTATTTTTTTCTTCCAAAAAACTCAAAAGTGCAACTTGTGACCGGTACAGATAGATTGCTCATAATTAGGTCTATCATTGATAAAAATACTAGATTCCACCATGGAGGCGTTTACGGGGAATTGAATTTTATTGGGGTAGTTACGATACTTGAACTTTCTATTTTTTTTCTTCCAAAAAACTCAAAAGTGCAACTTGTGACCGGTACCGATAGATTGCTCATAATTAGTTCTATCACTGATAAAAAAACCAGATTCCACCATGGAGGCGTTTAGAAGGTATTGAATTTTATTAGGGTAGTTACGCGATACTTGAACTTTTTAACTAACTACCCTAATAAAATTCAATTCCCCGTAAACGCCTCCATGGTGGAATCTGGTATTTTTATCAATGATAGACCTAATTATGAGCAATCTATCTGTACCGGTCACAAGTTGCACTTTTGAGTTTTTTGGAAGAAAAAAAATAAAAAGTTCAAGTATCGTAACTACCCTGATAAAATTCAATTCCCCGTAAACGCCTCCGTGGTGGAATCTGGTATTTTTATCAATGATAGACCTAATTATGAGCAATCTATCTGTACCGGTCACAAGTTGCACTTTTGAGTTTTTTGGAAGAAAAAAATAAAAAGATCAAGTTCAGTAACTCAAACTGCCCTAATATAATATTTTGACAATCGATTCCTCCTAAAGGCTTCCATGGAGGAATGTGTTTATTTTACCAATTATAGACCTAATTAAGAGCAATCTATCAGTACCGGTCACAAGTTGCACATTTGAGTTTTTTGGAAGAAAGAAATATTTTTTGATCGATTGATGTGTAGTATGGGGAAATTGTTTGAGTCAAAATCATTTTTTACTGCGTATAACTCAGAAACGGTAGGATATAGGAAAAAATGATCTAGGTACAACTTGTAGATAATTTTATGGCCTTTCAACTTTTCCTTGAAAGTTTTTCTCTAACATGTACCGTTTTTGAGATTTAAGCGAAAAATGAAAAAATGGACCCATTCCCCCCCTCCCCCCACTCCGGGGCTCCTCCTAGTGTCCCGGGGTTTTAGTATGTTTATTACCTAGGGACTCTTGACATGTTTCCGAAGAAACATCTTACGTTACTAACTCACGCACTCTAGACCCCCTTTGGAGGAACTCATTCAATGGACTAACTGTTCAAGCTGAGATTAAATGTTATATCGGTCAATTAAGGAAAGCTGGCATGTTCACAGTACTCACACTTATGCAATTTCACTTACAGTATGTTCAAAAATAAATGCGACTCTAGTTTCATTTTAGACTTGAATTGTAAAATGGGTGCGTTGTAAATAAATATATGCAAATATAATTATGAAAGCTCTCATAATTTACCTGTAAAATTATAATTTAAAAGTAAATCAATTGATGAAGTTAATTATTTATTCTAATAATAATCAATTGGATAAAAGTATTAATAATCATTCAATTATCAAATAATAATTAAATTTCAGGTCATAAAAACAACACGTGCGCTCACTCCCAACACACGGATGGTTGTTTTGATAATGATTTAAATAACGGACGTCTTCTGCAGTTGCGGAGCAGTCTTGTCCTGACTTTGGTCGAGTAAAGATATCTAAGAAATATTATATTTGTAGTAAGTACGTAATACCTACCAATACGCGCTAACAAATATGTGTTACAATATGTTTATTGTATAATTTTCACATTATTGGTTTTAAACTCAAACTCAAACATTTATACAATTAGACTTCTTCTAGAAGCACTTTTGAATCGTCATAACAGTTTAACAGTTTTAACATTTACCACCAATTCAGAAAGCAGTATCTATAGAGAAGAAGAAGAATCTATTTAATCATAATCGTAATCTTCTACTTCACTGAAACTTTCATCGCTCGAAGAACTCGCCGTCGGAATTTCTTAATGTTATTATAAATGAGTCAGTGTAATTATCTACTTTTGGTTCTAATTGAAAATATTTTTCCTCATGTTCTCGCGTCTTTCTCCAAACGTCACTAAACATATCCAGACTAATAGCATTTGCTTCCTTTCTAAATAATTCTTCCACAGTTTTCAAGTTAAAGTTCACATTTTGTGATGCTACTTTCCCTTTAATTATGCCCCATAGTAACTCTATTGGGTTGAGTTCTGGATGGTATGGTGGAAGGCGCAATACACTATGTCCATGATCTTTGAGGATTGCATCAAGTAAAAATTGTGTATAGTTTGGCTTATTTTTTTAATAATGTGATAACTCTGATTATTAATTAGTAATTTGATTTTTGAAAAAAAAAAATGCCGATTTTAGTCAAAATTTATATTTTTATAACAAGATCCTTATCATCCAAATTTCCACCTTGGTGAGAAAAATTGACATTTCTAATGAAAATGAACAAAAAATTAAATGATTTTATTAAATACTGTAAAATAGTCTATAATTCTTCCATTTACTGTATCACAAAATTCTTCATAGATTTTTAGATATTCGTACTACACCAATTACATCACCCTGTATTTATAAACAATTGCAAAATATGACACATACATAGGCCGGGAGATACTGACACAAAATTTCGGGTCATTTGTAACAGAATGGCGGTTCTACAGAGGTCTAATTACGCAATGACTAAAAGAAAAATGATGGTCAGAACGCTGGTACCGGCGGACTAGTCGCGTGGGCGTTAGTCGAACTCGTCGGATAAATAGCGAAAGTCAAACGATTTGTAACACAAAAATTTTAGAATTTACCGATAGCCCATAAAAAAGATGTAGGCTGTAGTGCGGTTTGGAATCGGAATCGGAATTGGAATTTGGAAGCGGTTTGGAATCGTCCGAAAAGTATGGCATGGCGATTTTAGTAAATGGCTGCACGACGATGGTTACCTGTGCAAAAGTTAGCCCGGTACAAATGGTTGAATTGTTTTTTTTTAAATCAACGCATTCACGTCGGTATGGCGGACTGTAAGTCACATCGTAAAAGTATGGCATGACACTACCGCCTACATCTTTTTTAAGGGCTATCGGTAAATTCTAAAATTTTTGTGTTACAAATCGTTGGACTTTCGCTATTTATCCGACGAGTGTGACTAACGCCCACGCGACTAGTCCGCCGGTACCAGCGCACTATATGTTTTTAGGCCCGAAAAAGTTTCATCCTTGTTTTATTGGAAATATCTAAGGAGCTTCTCTTTTTAAATGCACGAGTAGAACACCCAGAGTTTTATTTCAAAAACACGATTTTTAAAAAAATATTTAAAATATTGGAATTCTCGCGGCCGACTGAGCTAAATAAATTCGTATAAAAAAAATAGATACACTAGATAATTTATTATGTTGCTAATGTATGTAGTGATTACAGGCGCAAATTATCCCTTTTTGAAATTTTCGATATTGTCGATAGAGGCGAAAGTATTGTAATTTTTACTGATTTTCGTTTTTATTTTTTTATATTATATGCAGGCGTTAGTAGAATCTCTGTTTAGTACCAAAAGAAGCCTTGAACTGAGGGCTACATGTGACAAAAATACCACATTCTAACCACGAAGTTATTACGAGATATCGATTTTCAAAGAATTCAATGTCAGGGTTGTCTCTAATAAAGAAAAAGTCAAAGCTGTTTTTTAACAATTATATAAATCGTCTATCTATTACCAAGTTTTTGTTTATGTTTTAAGTCGTTAGTTATAGTCGATATTTTAATATTATTCAATATATTATTATAGGTAGGTAATCCATATGATATGTAATAAATTAACTGAATAAAAAAAATAATATAATTGTTAAAAAAAAGCTTTGACTTTTTCTTTACTAGGGTCAACCCTGACATTGAATTCTTTGAAAATCTATATCTCGTAATAACTTCGTGGTTAGAATGTGGTATTTTTGTCACATGTAGCCCTCAGTTCAAGGCTTTTTTTGGTACTAAACAGAGATTCTACTAACGCCTGCATATAATATAAAAAAATAAAAACGAAAATCAGTAAAAATTACAATACTTTCGCCTCTATCGACAATATCGAAAATTTCAAAAAGGGATAATTTGCGCCTGTAATCACTACATATATTAGCAACATAATAAATTATCTAGTGTATCTATTTTTTTTATACGAATTTATTTAGCTCAGTCGGCCGCGAAATTTCCTATATTTTAAATATTTTTTTAAAAATCGTGTTTTTGAAATAAAACTCTGGGTGTTCTACTCGTGCATTTAAAAAGAGAAGCTCCTTAGATATTTCCAATAAAACAAGAATGAAACTTTTTCGGGCCTAAAAACACATAGTGCAGCGTTCTGACCATCATTTTTCTTTTTGTCATTGCGTACTAAGACCCCTCTAGACCGCCATCCTGTTACAAATGACCCGAAATTTTGTGTCAGTATCTCCCGGCCTAACATGTGCAATGTGTAAATGTGTTGACGTTCCAGCTCTTCTTAATGGGCCTATATCAATATCAATAGCCTTCAATAAATGCACAATTCGACACAAGAATAAGTCAATTCGAACAAGTATTCTCTTAGATTAGCAAACAAATAAAGTTGTTAGTTTTTTATAATGTCGTGGTGGTACATAACACCACCCCATTATATAAAGCTACAGCACACGTACTACAAACCAGTGACTTCTATTCTCAAGAAAACTAACACATAACCATTGAGGTATATTACTACGTATAGAGAGGACACCACGAACAAAATCTGTGCGACAAGCGTGACGGCGCGGGGGGGGCTAGTGAGTCATATACTTTGTAGATAAGTATTTTGCCTCTTATTACTTATAAATTAAGTAACAAATAAATATTGTTTATCTTATTAAAAAAATATGAATAAACTTATCAATTAAAACCAATCAACATAACAAAAAAAAATTGTTTTGAGACGATTGACTCTAACTCGTGTTACAAATAGTGTAGTAGCGATTTCCTCTCTAATACGAAGTACATAGTAACTCAATGCACATAACTTAAATATTAGCAAGCAATAAATGTGTTTGTGGTTGAAATAGTGTCATTTGATAACAGTATTTTTCATAATTTGTGGGATATTGTAATTACTTTTTTATCTTCTGTAGTCGCCATTGTAAATGGTACAAATTCTTAGTACTAAATTTAGATAAGTAATTCAAATTTAATATGAAAGGAACACGAAGACGGTATAATGTTTTATGAACCCTATTCTTGTTTTAGCTATTTTTGTATTTTATAAATAGTATGTATTTTGTGTTAAGGGTTCAGTGGCGGCGGCGACTGGGAGGTGCTAATGTTGGCGGACGAGCTCGAGCGACGCGAGAGACATCACCAGCTCAGGGACCTGGAGGAGGTTACCTTTACTTTATTACTGTTATTTTAATAAAAATAATTGAATTGATAAAATACCAGGTGAAAGGTAAGACGTCAGACGCATTTAGACAGGAGCTTCTTCTCATGAAACTGTACAACTTTTGTTCTACAACTTTGCTGAATTCGTAAAAAAAAATTGGACTTTGTAAGGAAACTTCGCTAATCAGCTGACCGATTTCCATACAAAGTCCAAATTTTTTTTACGAATTCAGCAAAGTTGTAGAACAAAAGTTGTTCAGTTTCATGAGAAGAAGCTCCTGTCAAAATTCGTCTGACGTCTTACCAGTCACCCTGTATATTACGCGTGTAGTTGTAGCTCATAAATTATGGCTATGTCCACAATGTTGTAATTATCTATTTATTCGCTCAATGATTGTTTTCAGCCTTAATTATCAACACATCTATACTAATATTATAAAGAGGAAAAGTTTGTAATTATGTATGTATGTATTGTTTTCACGCCTAAACCTCTAAACCGATTTTGATGAAATTTGGCACAGACAATCTTTAGACCCTGAGAAAGAACATAGGCTACCTTTTATTGCGAAATATGTACCACGGGCGAAGCCGGGGCGGACCGCTAGTTTTAGATACTTATGTAGTAATGTAAACAAACAGCATCCAATTTAATTATGAAATATATTATATTAAATGTGTACTTTTGATTTTATTTCATTGCCACAATTATACTGCATCTGTTGTTTTAGCCCGGACGTACACAGTCTGTCTCCTTATCAGCAGGCCGAGACTAATGTCAGAGAATAGAATAACGGGAATAGAAACTGTTATTGCTAATTATTGACATAAGCTCATGACATTTTAGTGATGGTTCGTTCACACGAAGACGACGACCACGACCAAAATTCCCATCCAGGCAAAATTTGTTCAAAATAAAATATAAAAATTTCCCGTCATACTGGTACTCGGAAAGAAAAAAATTTCGAGGTCAATTAATAAAAAAATAGGTTTTTTTTGCATTTTTCGCCGAGACGGTAAGTTAATCATATTTAATCACCTCGAACCAAAATTGTAGATCATAAAATTATCTATAATAAAACTTCAAATACATTTTTTTCTAGGAGCCACCGTTTCTACGAAAAATCATTTTGTCATTCATTGATCTCAAAATTAAAAATTCCAAACACCAGAACGACAGGAAATTTTAATATTTTATTTTAAATTGTGTTTTGTACAATTTTGTTAAATTGCGACTGGATAAAAATTTTGTTCGTGGTCGTCGTCGTCGTTGGTAGGGTGAACAAATCCTTAGCAAAACATACGCTTATGTCAATTATAGTATCGATAGCTAATTCTATTCCCTTGCGTATTGACCACAGAGTACATTATTATGACTGGGTACGTTTGTCTCGGCGCTCAGGGATTCTATGTGACTAACGTAAAAAATCGAATTTTTAACCAAACGTTCTGATTTTGTTTTCGGAATGAGAATGGTGTATGCCTTGTGAAATTGTATGTATTAGTGCACAGCCGGGCTTATGCATCTCACTCATTATATTACACTTTTATATTAATTGTTGTTTGTAAATAAATTAATAAATATATACAGGAGTCAGACACACCCCAACGCGAAGACAGCGGTGACGAAGTTTCACAAGCATCTAGTTCTCACCGAGCATCACATACAGAGACTTGTTTCAGCGAACGAGTTACACAGGGTTATCAGGTATGAAAAGAATAAAAAAGATATATTAAATTAAGTGAAATTTTTATTTTTGTTTTCCTAGTGTTTTTTCTGAAAATGATAATTTTGTTAAATTTTTTGTCATTAGGTATATGTTTATCTACTACCTACTTTCAAGGACACAATCCTTGTTAGTAGAACTATCAGAATAAATTAGGATAGAATTAAAGTTAAATTAAAGTTTTCATCATAATTTACGACTCCTTACAATATGTTTCGAAATTTCTTTAATCCCTCAGCCCCCGGAATCACATACACAATAGAAAATCTATTGTGTCGCGGTCTCATTGGGCCGCTCGGTGGTCAAGGGGTTAATTTAGGACTTGGCCATCTAGGCATACTTGTTTCACCTTTTTTTTTTTTAACGTTGGGAAATGCTTTTACGCATCCCCCTCTACAGTTTTGCTGTATGAGGGGGTATGTGGGACTCGCAGGAAGCCATACCCACTAAAACCCAACGGTGGCCACCGTTCAACTTCGGCAGCAGAGGTAGGCCTTATACCCACCGCCTACGTGGTGAGTGCCGCAACTTGGCGACCCGACCAAGCCTATACACTGGCGATAGGTGACGGTATCGGAAAATGATAACGCCGCCCTATTACCGGGCTATCCGCCATCTGTCACAGGGGCCGGTTTACTTGCAGCGAGCATAACAGTAGTATGCTCGTCTCTACGTAAACCTCCCCCTGCGTTTGTTCGCTGTAATTTAAGGCTGACGTTCGACGTAGAGACGTCTGCGTCTACCTGGTTTACGTCGGCGCAGAGGATCGGCCGCTGGCTCATTTTCCCTAGCCCTCTCTGCGTCCTCCTTTGCCTTCATAATGGTATTGCAGAAGGCATACTTGTTTCACCTGCATTATACGTATATATAACGATATTACCTATTACATCACTTAATATATTTTATATTTTACAGACGCGTTCAGAATCCTTGCTCCGTCCATCCCGCGGGATCATCCTCCGCGCTGCCAGCCTCGACCGCGACTCCCCCCACTCGCGATCCCTCCCACATTCCCACTCGCTATCCCACCACTCTGACTCTTTATCCCATCAATCTCACCCTCACACACAATCCCACCCATACCAACTATCCCACCAATCCCACCCACACCAACTATCCCATCATCAATCTCATCCACAACAACTATCCCATCACTCAGACTCACTATCTCACTCCGACTCACAATCCCACTCGGAATCCCACTCTCTATCCCACTCAGAGTCCCACTCGTTACCCCACTCCCGCTTTCCCCTCAAGAGTGGGAGTACAGATTCACAGCGAAAGAGACTCTGATCCCTCGTACAGGCCCTGGCCAACATAATAAACTAATTATTTAGTACCTACCTATAATTTACTAATGTTATTTAAACTATGCGATTCAATAAAGAATATGATCATTTTGTAACGTCCGAGGTATCTTTTTAATCCCTACTAATATTATAAATGCGTCTGTCTGTCTGTCTGTCTGTTACGCTTTCCCGCTTAAACCTCTCAACCGATTTTGATGAAATTTGGCACAGACAATCTTTAGACCCTGAGAAAGAACATAGGCTACCTTTTATCAAAACACTACGCGGGCGAAACCGCGGGCGGAAGCTAGTTTTAAATAACTTTCGCAATTGATTTTGATCAAATTATGAATGTCATTTATCAAATTACATTAAAGGTTTATTGACTTTCCTATTCTTAGTTAAATCGCATAGTATAAACATTAATTGAAAAATGTAAATATAATTTTAATTTCTCCCTATCAATATAATATCTAACAGTATAATATTATAACATACTAGATTTCCGCCCGCGGCTTCGCCCGCGTTTTCAAAGGAAAACCCGCATAGTTCCCGTTCCCGTGGGATTTCCGGGATAAAACCTATCCTATGTGTTAATCCAAGTTACCCTCTATATGTGTGCTAAATTTCATTGTAATCGGTTCAGTAGTTTTTACGTGAAAGAGTAACAAACATCCATACATCCATACATCCATACATCCATACTTACAAACTTTCGCCTTTATAATAGTATTAAGATTAAGATTAAGATTGTTTTTATTCTGGAACTGTATATTTGCTCGATATAAATAAAATTTGTTTTATTCATGATGTTTTTATTAATATTTTTACTAGTAACGGACGAGAGAATCGTGTTTAATCTATCTAATGTATGACCACATCGGGTCAATTATTAATTTACTAGTAGTTTAATTTACATAAAATCCAAAAAATATATAGTTATGTTTATCTTTAAATTTAACTCTTAAATAAATATTATCTTTCAAAAAGTGTTAGCGCTATAGCATTAATAAATAATCATTTTTATCATTTAAAATGAAATTAAGTATGTAACTATCATGTTATTCATTTGTAATATAATATAATATTACGATATTATAATATGTTGAAAATATTATAAACATTTTATATAATATAATATGCATGTTAAAGCACAAAAGCTCTATGAAACAAATACATAATATCTAAACAAGAAACAATCCCATTTAATGTTTATAGTTTCATAAGTTAATCCCATACATTATTACTTAAAAATGTATATCTATAAATATCCTAAAAGCACAATTTAAAATATATAATATTTAGAATATACACAAATATATTAAAAATAAAATTAATTAGGTAGGAGAACATTCTTACAATTGCTTTAAGTAGTCATGATCCAAAAACCTGTGCCAATAAGTAGGAATAAAACTATTGTAAATGGTACGAAATATAGATAATTTTAGTGTAAACTTAAATATATTATTATTGTAAATTAATCAATATTAAAAATAAGTTTAATTCGTAAAACATGTTTTAGAAGAAATATAGATATGTGTTAATCATTTTAGGAATACATTGTACATAGATATTTATGAAATTAGTGAGATTAATTTCCAATAAAATCTAATATAAATTATCTTTTTAATTTATAGTACAGTAACCACTTATATAACGTGGCTATAGTAAGAAAATTATTTAACTCTAGTACTTTAGATCCTAGATATTCTAGATTTATTATATTATTAGCACAATGCAAAAAAACAACCTCATTGTTTGACCTACATTGTTAGATTATAAGAATAGATAGAACTCTATTTATACTAAGAATGGATATTTCAATTGTACTAGAATTGTAAAGAACGAAATATAAATAAAATGATGATATATAAGAACTGACTTTTATTTAAGTACCTGTATTCCCTTAACCATTATAGATGTTTTACTGATTTTTAAGTACATGCTCCTGATTTTCTAACAGTTTGTACAAAAAAATAAGTAAGAATAGATACATCGGTAACATTAAAGTTGGGATGAAAAATTTCAGTTTGATTCAAATACACATGAAGGTGGATCCGAATGATTCTCTAGCCTGCTATCTCAAGACACAAAATGCATACAATGTTCGCTCAGCTACAACACGTGACAAAAGCAAATAAAATACATATAGAGAAACATACTTCGCATTTATAATTTTGGGTACATTATACATAAGCATAATAATATAAGTAAGGAATCGGAGTATTCGTTTCCAATAGCAAATGCGCCCCTAGCGCAAAAAAAGGGATATTATAAGTTGGCGTCATTTGTCTGTCTGTGGCATTGTTGCTCTATATACAAATAGACCGATTTCTGCGGTGATAATAATTAATAATGATGTAAGTTATTTGATGATTATAAGCCGTAACCACTTGCCAACATTCGGCTTGCAGCACGATCGACATAATATGTTGCACGACAACGTCACAGTAAAACATAAACAGTACGGAACCTATAGACCGGGAGATATTGACACAAAATTTCGAGTCATTTGTAACAGGATGGCGGTTCTACAGGGGTCTTAGTACGCAATGACAAAAAGAAAAATGATGGTGTGAACGCTGGTTCCGGCGGCTTAGTCGCGTGGGCGTTAGTCGAACTCGTCGGAAAAATAGCGAAAGTTAAACGATTTGTAACACAAAAATTTTAAAATTTACCGATAGCCCATAAAAAAGAAGTAGGTGGTAGTGTCATGCCATACCTTTCCCGTGTTTCTTACAGCCCGCCATACCGACGCGAATGTGTTGATTAAAAAAAAACAATTCAACCATTTGTACCAGGCTAACTTTTGCACAGGTAACCATCGTCGTGCAGCCATTTACGAAAATCGCCATGCCATACTTTTCGGACGATTCCAAATGGTCGCCATACCGCCGAAAATCTGCAATTTTTTTTTCTCGCCGAACGATTTGTACCACCTTAAATTTTTTTTTCAACAACTCCTGAATGATTATAAATAGAAGTGTGATAATGCCATACCTGTGGGAGGTGGCGAATGTGTATAAGATTTCTTTTATTGTAAGATGTTATTCGTATTTTGAACGATTTGTAACAGTATGGCACTAATTTTTCCTGTAAGTTTGAGGATGAACGAATATAAATACAAAATTTTAAAGATCTAGGTGTTGGAAATCTTCACTTATATAAATTAATAATAAATTAATTTTTCAAGTATGGCAGCACTTATTCCCCCTACAGCCTACTAGAAGTATGGCAAATATAATAATGGTCACATTTTATCAAATACTCTCCAAAAATCCAAATGCAATACTGGTACAAAAAGTTTAAAAAAAATTTTTGCAGATTTTCGGTGGTATGGCGACCATTTGGAATCGCCTGAAAAGTATGGCATGGCGATTTTCGTAAATGGCTGCACGACGATGGTTACCTGTGCAAAAGTTAGCCTGGTACTGGTTGAATTGTTTTTTTTTTAATCAACACATTCGCGTCGGTATGGCGGGCTTTAAGTCACACCGGAAAAGTATGGCATGACACTACCGCCTACATCTTTTTTATGGGCTATCGGTAAATTCTAAAATTTTTGTGTTACAAATCGTTTGACTTTCGCTATTTTTCCGACGAGTTCGACTAACGCCCACGCGACTAAGCCGCCGGTACCAGCGTTCACACCATCATTTTTCTTTTTGTCATTGCGTACTAAGACCCCTGTAGAACCGCCATCCTGATACAAATGACTCGAAATTTTGTGTCAATATCTCCCGGTCTACTATGCCCAAATTTTTGAAACGGCTCATTCACGTAAACATGCGCAATGACGAGACTCGAGAGAAATAAAACGAAGAGTAATAAATAATAAAATTTATTTTTCACGCATACTTTTTATAATAGATATAAATTCTAAGTTACACCATTAATCAACGTTTATAAACAGCTATCAAATTTTTGATCATCGACATCGAAATGCACGCCCAATTGCTTGCGGATTGTGTCCTCCAGTTTGGCCAAGAGGAGACTGTCCTTATGTGGAACTCTCGGTGACTCGAACAATCCTGAAAAATTTATTGCATGTGAATAATAAGCGTTTGTAAATTTTATACTTAATTTCTCTGAACCTAAATAATATTCTTTAATCTTTATACCTATAATGCTAGGCGTCCACTAGGCGGATCGGGCCGGGCCGCATCGCAACGCAAAAATACGCCGGCCTATGTTTTGTATGAAACATCGTCCATTAGCGACGGATCGGGTCGGGGCGGGCCGCAACGCATTGGCGGATATCGCTTCGCAGGCGGATTTCTGCCGGCGGTGCGCTGCGGCCCGCCCCGACCCGTCACCCGTCTAGTGGACGCAGGCAGGCGGATGTGAGCGGCGAGCGTCTGTTAGATAAAATCCGCCTAGGCGGTCCGCCGCGCCCCGTACAGGTGGACGCAGGAGCAAACAGCGCGTCCATTAGAGACGGCCCGTTGCGATGCGACCCGCCCCGATCCGTCTCTAATGGACGCCTGGCATAATAGAACGCTTTAATTCATTAAAATATTAAGATTAGCTAGCCACTAGGTATACGAAAAAGATTCACAATTTATAAAAATACAGCACATAGTCAACATTTTATTATAATTAGTAGAAAAAAATGTGTTTATTATTAGAAACTAACCTTGCTGAATACACCTCATCGCTTCAAGCGCTTCAAAAACCAAGCCAGATCCGTTCTCGAAGTTATATGGTATTGGCGACTCATGCAAGCTGAACTTCTCAACTTTACCGTCAACGTGAATAAGCTCTGTTGGGAAATGGAATGGATCTTGAACCTGCAAAATAAACAATTTTAAAATTAGCATTTAAACTATTCTTTCTTTTATCGCTTTTTTGTAGTAGGTCAATATTTTCAGAGATAGTTCAATACAATGTTGAATGTAGGTACCTATATTACAAAATACATTGTGCAATTGTACATTTAAAGAAACTAATAAAACTATAATCAAAAATGACTTAATCAACACATACCGTAATTCTCCCCTTAGTCCCATACACAGTAGCTTTATTCCACAAGCGTAGTTTAGAGGTAATATTAAGCACAGCGCTTTTCCCCCCCGGGTACTGTAGTACTGCAGTACACGCGGCATCTGTTCCATGCGCGTTCAGTTCCCCCAACGCATGTATGTGGATTGGTTCCTCCTTGAATATGTATTGCGCGAATTGCAGGTTGTATATGCCGAGGTCTAGGAGTACACTGCCGCCTAGTTCCTTTTTCCTGTGAGGATTTTATTAATTATTAGACACAAATTAAAAACAAACTTCTGAGGAATTTTGTGACATGTCTTAATAATATTAAATACACAAAAAAGGGACTTATAATATGACTAGGTTTCTGGACCGATTGCTATTATTATAATATGTGTTCAGTAGGAAACTTCATAATAGGTAGGTATAACAATTTGGAAGGTGTTTTTTTAGATATTTTTATCAAGCCTTATCAATTAAAAAAAACTCCCACACACGATTATAGATATTACTTAATTGTTTCCACAACATATTATCACGACGTCAGGTGAAAGGTTAAAAAAATATTTTAACAATATTATCTAAAACAAAACATAAGTAACTACTTACTTAAGTCTATCTACATCAGCGATGGGCAATCCAAAATTAACTTCAACGAATTGCACGTCGCCCAGTTTTCCATCATTGATCTCTTTTTCCAAAGCGAGGTAAGGGGCAGAGAATCTTGACCATATAGCCTCCATTAAGAAGAGTTTCTTCTCTCTAGCAATGTTTATCAGACTTTGGACTTGCTTCAAGTTCATACACAGGGGCTTTTCACATGAGACATGTTTGCCAGACATTAGAAAGAGTTTTGCGTGCTCATAGTGCTGAGGGTTTAGAGAGGCTATGTAGGCGATATCTGGAAATAAGGATGTTATGATTGTCTATCAATGAATAAAAAGTAATTATATTCAAGTAGAAAAGTGCGGTATTTCTAAGAAAATCGTCTCTTTCTAGATCTACCTATATACATATACGTTTATTATCGCTAAATTAATTTAACTATTATGTGTTAAGATTTCAGTTTTATCGTATTAAATTCAAAATAGTACTTAAAACTAATGATAAATAATGAAAAAAACACATTTATTTAAAAAAAGAATCGAATCGATAATCGAAAACTGGAGTAATGAGATACGCAAGTAGCCATGCATAATTTTAATGTTATTGCTTGTTTTCCAATTTTGTTATGTAAATTATAATAAATATGAACCAATATCATCGCTCTTCGCCATATCCTCATAGCTGTTGAAGACCTTCGGAATCCTGTGGAGTTTCGCAAACTCTTCTGCCTTCTGCCTGTCCCGTGCGGCGACGGCTGCAATCACGCCATCTTTTTGCCCCGGGTAGGAATTAAACGCGCTAGTGAAGTCATGGGCTATCTTGCCCGCAGTTACTATTCCCCAGCGAATCGGCATCTAATAGAAAACTTAGATGTAGATAATATGTTTTGCCAGTGTCTTGTATATTATGTTAGTCGAGTAGTTAGCTAAGATTGTTGTTCTTGTATCGTATTCAGAGCCAAGTGAGAATTATGGCTTAAAAGTAAATGGAGCTAGAGACACTAGAAAATTAGATACCAATTTAAAGAACTATCGCCGATTTTGAGGCTTGGCTCTTGCCAATTTCCTCCTCCTCTTTTTACCCAATTTTGCCCGGCCACGAACTAAAGTATTTAAAAAAGAACAGGGACATTGAAGAATTTTTTTTTTGTATAAAAATAAATTGCTTTATGATTAATATCCAGGGAGGAAACAGACGGAGCCTTTGTATGGAGAAAATACCTACCGACCGCATTTCCTCTTAAAGTCTACGTCGGAACCTACTACACCTATTTAATTATAAGATTTTATCGATCATAACGTAGAAGAACAATATATTTTATCGACTATTGTCGATTGATATCATTATCTTATCAACAAAAATTAAATGAATTAAATTGTACTAGGTATTATTGTGCAATAGTTACGAACGTTGCACAAGTCGAGTAAATTCAAAGTATTTTGCAAGTCTTGTATAGTTTATGTATTTTTTTTTTACTTAAGGATTTATAATTTTTCACTACCTCAGATCAAATAAATAATGTACCTACCTATTTGATCTATTTTTTACAGTACATAGCTACTAAGTCAAAATATCGGTATAAAAAATAGCCTAATTTACTTCTCGTAACAATAGCTATCTTTCAGTGAAAGTCCCGTCAAAATCGGTCCAGCCGTTCCTGAGATTAGCCGGAACAAACAGACAGACAGACAAAAATTAAAAAAATACTATTTTTGTACTATATATTGTACAGTGTACACAATGCATAATATGCATTTAGGAAAAATTTATTTCAATATTAAAAACACATTCCAATTTTATTTTTATTTTTATTGGTATAGATTAACCCATGTATTGATAACTTATCTTAGTAACTTATAGATTAATAATATGTTATGATTATGTTAATATTTTATGATCAAAACAAATACGGCTAATAGTTTGCTTTAAATACCTACGAAACTCGTTGCATAAACAAAAATATAATACCTACATAATAATAGGTATTATTATTCTCTCGATTGAAGTCTACGTACGTACTCGGTCCCACTAAGTAGTTTTATGATTTATATTTGTACTTTGTATGAACTTAGTCAGTAAGTAATCGTAAGCAATAGTACGAAATAAAAGTTTTCACTCACAATATATTTTGGAAAGTATAGACAAACACCTCCTGTATTTAATCGTGAAGTAGGTACTGACAAGTTCACAAGTGTCAAGTGAAATCTAATTTTGACTTTTTCCAGTCTAGACCTAGACTTGTTCAATTGTCACGTCTGACGTCTTACAAATCAACCATAGACCACTAGTTTGCGCGCCGCGAAAGAAGTCTCATAAAAGAGGCGCTTTTGGCGCCCTATATAATGTTGGCATGTGGTTCCCACTCACAGAACCTCGGAGCAATTAACAAGCCTGGAGAAGTAACAATTAATTGAACGTTTCTTATATAGTGGCTCTCTTTTATTCAATACCCTAATTAATGCGATAGAAAGAGACAACACACTGTTATCGGCTTGGCATTCAAATCCACATGTAGCCACTTTTTGTTCTAAAAAGGTAGTGCTTGCCACTTTATCGAATACTAAAATATCGATAAATAAAAAAAATAAGTTATAAAATTGCTTGAAGATAATTTAAGATTCTTTTAATTTTGAATTATGGATAGGTAATTCCAAATTTTAAGATTCGTTTAATTTGGAATTATTCATTTACGATGCGTATTGACTGCCTTGCATTGTATGGTAGTTGTATTTATAAAAAAATATTATTAGGTATTTCGGTTTAGGTTGTTTTTTATGGTTTCGTAAAAAGGTACGTATTTTTTCCTGTTTTCATAGATTCATTCTATTAATATTAATATCTATTCTACTAATATTATAAAAGCAAAAATATATAAGAATGGACATTTGATATTCTTTCACGAAAAAACTACTGAATGAGTTTTTATGGAACTTTCCAATTATACATATTATAGATTAAACATCAGAATAACATATAGGCTACAATTTACAGCGGGAAAATAACTCATTCCCACAGGAAAAAATTGGTAAAAGTTTAAAATAAATTGCTTCAAATAAAACAAATAAAATTAAAATTTTTTTTTTGCAACATTTTATTTCGATACTTAATTAACAAATTACAATATTTATTATTTAAAATAGATGCCACCTTAAACTTGTGGCACAGCATCTCTGCAAAGCACTTTACTTTTCTTCCCGTCTGATTCGAAATGATTTGAACAAGGCCGATAATGTTTTGAAGGCTTCCAATTTTCCCTATAGCTTTAACCCAAACATCTTTTAATTTTTCTCAAGCCAGAAACCTGCAAATAACAATAAAATCCATACTTAAATACCTTTTTTTTTCTCCTAACCTAAAGCAGTCATTATCAATGAAGTACTTCGTACCTACTCAAGTATCGATAATTGCACAACACTATGGAAGTTATATTTTGCATTTTTTCTAAAAACTAAGCTGATTATGATTTCATTTCAATGATTACGGTTAGATAAAACATAGATGATTATGAAAATAACGTAAATTAACTTATTTATAATACAATAAACAAAAAAATTGATCAAAACACTAACCTGTGAAAAGACAAATTCCAATCTTCATCCGATTTCCCAGTACTACGGCTTTTACAGCCGTGAACAACACAAGCCATGTAATCTTTAGTAAATTATCTTTTCAGAAAATAACATAAGAAACTAGAAAACACGTTTTTCACTTCAAAAACAATAATTAAAATCACCATGCGTTAGTGACCAGACTGGTCACTAAAACAAATTGAAATGGCTACATGTCATTTCAAACTGTCGAACTGACATATATCTGTCCTCTTTTTTCGCATGACATTTTGCCATAAGCCAAAAAGGCCAAACTAGTGCTTTATTGTTCAATTAATTGTTACTTCTCCTTTTAATGTTCTGTGTTCCCACTTCTTGGGTTCTCATTTTTATTCAAATGTATTTCGTGACATTTAGTGACCATATAAAAATACTACAGCGTAAAGTTTAAAATCTTCACTGTGTGTGGTGTATCTTCTATCCACCGTTTGCTTTGGACTTATCACATAATATTATATTGTTACTTTACATACATTTCGCAAACAGTATAATACTTTTATAATATAGAAAGATTGAGGGATAACTACATCCCTACCTTATATTAAAAATGCGAAAGTATATATGTATGTCTCTTCTTCGCGCCTAAACCACTGATCCGATTTGGATGAAATTTGGTACAGAGACAGTATTGAACCCTGAGAAAGGGCAGAAAGGTAAAATTCAAAGGCAACATATTATTATCCGTACCTTAGTGATTATACATAAATATATGTTTTGTGGTTATAATCAAAATCATATCTCTGAAAAAAAATAAAATATTCAAAATCTTACGAGAAAAATAATACTTCAACTTTGGTTAACAATTTTTTTATTCTTATTTCAAGTTTATACACTACATAAAAGACCACTTAACGTCTGAGTTGAAAAAAATATTTATTATGTATTATAACTTTTATACACTTAGACTTACTAATTCAGTTGATAATATTTCACTTATTTATTATTTACTTCACCATTTCTTTGCATATAGAAATAGTACTACCCCACATTAAGTAAAATCTTTGACTATAAATTTATAACTCCAAAAATACTGAAATATTGAGGCCCAGAAAGATGGCGAATCGTTTGTCAAAAAGTTAATTTTACTAATAACTTACGAGCACTTTTTAGTTTCTCTATATTTATCTTAATTCAAATTTATAGTTAATTACTAAAGAATAAAGTTTATGGAAAATGGGCATATTCTTCACTAATACGTGAATTATTAGTTAAAAATAGTGTAGATGTTACATCACATCACATTATCATAATAACCTGCGATATGTATATCATTATATTATCTACTAAAAATTATTTTGATGCAATAGTATGATAATACTTAATAAACAATAAACTAATTAGGTTGCTGCAATGATGTATTTTATAAATTTAATTACTTTTTATAAGGGACTAGCTTACCGCCCGCGGCTTCGCCCGCTTTGTCTAAAACCTAATAAATTATATACTAAAACCTTCCTCTTGAATCACTATCTATTAAAAAAACCGCATCAAAATCCGTTGCGTAGTTTTAAAGATTTAAGCATACAAAGGGACATAGAGACAAAGAAAGCTACAATGTTTTATACTATGTAGTGATTCACAACACAATTGGAGTAATTTTTTTAACATAAAAACGGAATTCCAAGATTCCTGGTTTATCGCATTTATCTGTGTTAGTTTGAAAATCTTATAAAATACAACCGACGGGGAACCGCTTATTCAAAATATCTAGACGAAGGTCTGCTTAAGATTTACTGTTAACTATTCTTAATTTATTGGGCATAATATATCTCAGATTCGTTCACAACATACTGCATTTTTTATCCTTATATTAGCTCTTTGAAATGTACTCATTACTTAATATAATAAATGCTTCTATAAGTATGTGCTTTTTTACATTCTAGTATTGAGTTCTGGCCCGAAATATATTCCTATCTTCACAATTTATTAATAAAGTTTTATAATTTATTAATTTTTAATAAATAATTAAAAATTTATTAATAATATTCTGTGGGAATTTATTGCATAAGTTACGCACGTCATTATTTCAAAACTTACAATTAATATTCAGTAGACAGCTGATAGACTCACTCATTTTTTAAAATTATTATTACAATAATCACATTTTTCCAACAATGAAATACATTTGATATTTATTTTATAAATTTTTAAGGAATACAAAAAATAGACCACGGCGCGATTCTATTCTTTAAAAATTTATAAATTATATTTTTATCACGAACTTTTTTCACGTTTCACACTTAAAAACTATCATTTGAATGTGTCCTACAAGTCCACATTATTTAAATTAGATCCAGAATGTGTTGGCAGATCCTCTGTTAACATTAATGTACCAATTGGAACCACTGCTTCGTCCCTTGCTCGTAATTTGAGCATTTCATTTCTCAATTTCTCGAGCACTGCGTAATTTGGTTCGTTCCTTCTTGCTTTATCTTGTAATAATGTTATTTGTTGTTCTTCTAATTTCTTTTCTTTGCAACTTTTTATCGATCGGGAACCGTAGAGACGTAGGAGGGAACCCCATGATCGAATGTGCGGGTGGAGAGACTGAAATACATTTAAAATCATATGTTAAAATTCAGTGTTGATACAAAAACTGTATTTAACCTTACGAAATCTGTATTAAATAAAATATTTCTAGTGATTGAATGTTAACTAATGGAGTCTCTTGTACAAAGTGAGGTTTGCATGGATGATTAAAAAATATTATAAATATTTTAACATAGCTTATACTTGTACTACAAATGGAATACATAGGTATGAATAATAAAATACATACATAGATATTAAAATTCCACTTTCTTCATATGAATCTAATATCTACATTAGAAGACTTGAAAACTAAATCTAGAACTTACAGAAATATGATCAAAAAACAAGGTTGATTTATTTAATTTGGAAGTAAAAAGTATTTTACCTGTAGGATAGCTTGGGAAGCCCGTTGTTTTGCCGCCTTCTTATTTTTACAAATAACTGAAGCGCTGTGTTTCCCAACCTGCATGGTGAGTTGAATTTTCTGGAATTCTAGCTTTTTCACCTGTAATTTGATATAAAAAATAAATCACTTCTTAAATTATAACGTTCTACAGAAATAGTACTAAATAAATATAGTTTAAGCGAGTCGCCTGCTCTGTTGTTGGAGCTTACATAAAAAAAGAAAAGTTTGAATAAGTATTTTGTTTTAATGCAATTAAATGTAGAATTGAATAATTGAGATCAGTACCCATTATAATATTTCGTCTAATGTCTAAGTAAATAAGTCGAATCAATCAGAGAAGAGAATTTATTTATTTTGAAATACATTTTCTACAGCAAATTTGTATGTGACTTGGATGCGTATATAGATGCGCGCACGTGTTCGTATGCGTACATTTGTGCGTGTGAGTGCGCATTATACATGCTGTTAAGGTAAATTATGTATTTACATGAAACGAAATAATTTATTCCATGAGAAATCACTTCACAATACTTACATTGACATTAATATGTCTATCATTAGCGCCGAAATTCCTCAACAAGCAGGTACGCAGTATAGCGTGCGGTGACGGTTCGCACGTTGCCGCGCAGAACTCAGCAATACGGGGATCCTCTACACCCACGTAGTCGAAGAACTGGAACATTGGGTATTAATTAATTTATAGAGTATATTTATATGTATTTTTTGGGTTTTAGGTTATAGAAACACTTAGGGCGGCCATACACGGACCGCTTCAAGCAGTTGAGATAGACATTCATTCACTGCCGTACTCGGACTGCTCGAGCCGTAGCGACCGCTTCAAGCCATCAACTGCGCGGTTTGTATCGACAGATTGAGCAGTCAACAACCAACCGCAGTCCGTGTACGTTGCTCAGCCGTTAACTGCTCGAGCCGCCCGTGTACGGCCGCTCTTATACAAAAGAATGGACTCAATACACTACTCGCGAAGTTGAACGAGGTTAGACGAATAGAATAATGTAGAGAGGCAGTTCGGCTTACTTCGTCCAACTTTACCTCGCCTCGGCCGACTTCCGTTTGTTGTCGGTTTTTGCGCCCGAGTCAAAGGGCACGAAGTTACCCGAAGTGTGTTCTGAATATGAATGTATGCGCTCCTCGCGAAGTTGAACGAGTGTGTAGTGTAGCACCGCGGACTTCGGCCGAATACTTCGCCGAGGAACTTCGCGAGTAGTGTAGAGGAGGCATTAGAATCTGTATGTTTAATACTATTATTATCATCACTATGACTCACGAACCATGGACAAAATTCTACGATTTCATTCCTGTGACTGTCCATCTTGATGAAAAAAAGTAATGACAAATAAATATTAATGAATGATCCATCCCGCGAGATTGGTTACAAATTGTAGGCTACCGCTGAAAATTGAGAACTTAAAATATTGGGTTAAAGCTTGAGGTTGTATGAAAGATATGATTTTTTAGAATTAAAATATATACTCACTGAAATAATATAGAATTAGGAGCAGCAATCTCTTCGTTCATCTCCGGTATAAGTATCGGTATGGAAGCCCCCGCTGCCATGCACATTGTACATGTCACCAATAAAAACTATCACTTGATGGCATATATTAAGTACACTTACAGAAAAATCCGGTTCATTAGAATTAGGAGCGGCTATCTCTTCATTCATCTCCGGTATGAGTATTTGTATGGAAGCCCTCGCCGCTGCCGCTTTTGCCTGCCGCTTGCTGCTCCCATAGCCCACTCCGTAGCGCATGTCACCAATAAATACTGTAGCTTGGTACGGGTTTGAGGCGTTTTCTGAAAAAAAAAAAACAAAAATACAAATGTAGGTATTATGTATAAATATAGGTATCATTCATTTACCGTGTAATCCATATTAATACTAATACTAATATACTAATATACTAATATACTAATATATACTAATATACTAAAATACTAATATATACTAATCCATACTAATATTATAAATGCGAAAGTAACTCTGTCTGTCTGTCTGTTACTCAATCACGCCTAAACTACTGAACCAATTTTCATGAAATTTGGTATGGAGATATTTTGATACCCGAGAAAGGACATAGGCTACTTTTTATCCCTGCAAAATGACGCAATCCCGGAAATCCCACGGGAACGGGAACTACGGGAACGCGGGTTTTTCTTTGACTGAGCGGGTGAAGCCGCGGGCGGAAAGCTAGTAAAAAAATAAACACACAATCGCTATGAAAATGTCTTCAATTTTTAGAACTACAAATATCTAGACGCCAAAAATATCATCAAAGCCTAAATCGTGTAAGGTCGTCAAAATATCCGAGAAGCGTTGTATAAAACCTTTTAACACAAGTCTACTACAAAAGTCTATCTAATCGCTTATTTGAAAACTCTGCTCAATAAAAGCGTAGGCAGAGTTTTGCCTAGGATGATTATTGGCTTCATTGTATGGAAAAATCTTTTTTGGGTTTACACAAACTCAAACATTTATTTATTCAATTAGACTCTTCTAGAAGCACTTTTTTCATATTTTTAACATTTACCACAAGGTAGGTAAATATCTTAAAATATATTTAAAACTAAAAGAGGAAGTATAATACATACCTAGTTGTGTAAACTCATATACAGGTTGTTTATGTAGTGCTCGATACACATATTCATGGAAGACGGATAGATAACACCGGCCATTCATATTCATTACCCAGTCTCTTTTGCCTTTTCCTCCTGAAAAAATAAGGTATATTGTTATTTATTTGATTTTTACTGTGTTTCTCTAATCTTTAGTAATAAGTATTGTATTTATTTTAGGTACTTGTTTTTTTAGTAGCCACTAGCTTGGTTTTCATACAGATCGCAGTACTTACGTGGTCTATCTAGATATATGACTGTGCCACTAGCCATCAAAAGGTGGAAAGTAGAGGAATTAGCAATAATGAAAATTTAGGATAATACAATTTCGAATGTGCTTGTGCAAAATATTATACTATGTATTGTATAAAAAAATTATATTTGTTAGAAATGAAAGAGGGGAATGGAGGAAAGTGAGTATAGTAGAAATGTTAAGTCAGATTTAATAAGGATGTGGATGTCAGTTTAATTATATCAAAACACATGTTAATTGTATTAAGATTTTTGTTTAAATTTGAGTATTTGACTAACAGTCTTTATAAACCTTTTACATGCATGTAAAGAAATATATGAATAAATAATAAATTATGTATATTATGCAATTAAATTACCACATTTTACAGTTACAATGATAATGACTAGCTTAGTACGTACATTTGTGAGATAATTTGACATAAAAATATTGAATTTGTACCATTTTCCTGTCCATTATTGGGTATTGTAATCAGTTTTGTTCCTTCTGGTAAAGTGGGATGTTGTAAAGCCTTTCTAGCTTTGGTGTATTTCCTACGGTCCGCCCAACGCCTTGCAAAATAAATATATAAAAAATTAATACATGAATACTCATTTAGCTCAATAAACACACTCTAACATCAAATTTTTCAAAACTAACTTAAATTTGTAAATTACTAGCCGTCACAGCAAACATTGTTCTGCCTTTATGTTATAACTTAGGGGTATGAAAAGTAAATGTTGTTCAAATCTTAGTCCTACCGGATATGCACCCAAAATATCATGATAATCGGTCAAGCCGTTTAGGAGTTTAACTTCAAACACCGCAACACAAGAATTTCATATATTAGAAGATAAGCATCTTATTTTTACAACTTAATTAATTAGAACTTACCCTTATAACCTCGGGAAGTCTGTAATACTTGCAAACATAGTCTAACAATATAAATATTATGTAAATTTAAAAATTATATTTATAATATTTTAAAGAAACTTACTTAAACTGCATCACTTCTACTGTTTTAAATTGGAACAACTTCTTGCAATAATCGTTAATTTGTTCATACGTTAGATGCTGAGTTTTCCAACTAGTGTTAACATTTTCGACTCTAGGCGGTGGCATGGCTACTCCTCCCGGCAAAATTACTGGCTGTATATTCAAAGGAATTTTATTTGCTTCCGCATTGTCATCAGTTTTTTCGGTTTCTCCAGTAATCTGATTCGAATTATTCTCTGTATTAATATTGGTATTGCATTTAATATCTTGTGGTTCATTCAATTGAAATGCTTCCTCATTATTACTGTTAGAGTCTTCTGTCATAGGTTGAATTTTAATTTGTATCTTGTTATCAATTTTCTTACAACTTATTTCCGTAATGTCCTCCCCAGTAATATCATTAACATCATTATTTATTTTATCTGTATCTGTGATACTTTCATCTAAACTAATTTCTTCCATACTATTTCTAAACGGACATACGGTAACATTGTTTTCTTTTTTCACTAAATCTATAGTTTTCTTTGATATGGCATAGGGTTTAAAGGCCAATCTTTCGTTTAACTTGTTCAATCCTTTGGGCTTTTCCGTTTTTTTCGCTTGTGCATTAGCAATTTCGATTTGCTCTTGTATTTTTTTATCTATTTCTTTCTGTTTCTCTTCTTCCTCCAGAGCTCTTCTGTACGCTAGACAAGGAATTGCGCTTATTGGAATGTCGTGCCGCTGGAATTAATTCGTTTTCTATTAGAAGCATATCAACACTATGAATACTTTGCAAAAGTAACAGTATGTATACAAAAGATAGAGATCATATTATTAATATTAGCTTAGAGAATAATTAAAAATAATCTTAATTGCTAAAATACAGTACATAATATACTCTTATTGAGTAAGAAAAAAGAAGAGTATAGATACCTACTAGTTAGTTTCCAGTATGTAAAATTAATATTATTTTATAGTAGCTAATTTACCTGAATATTGCTTTTCCCAAGACAATATGGTTTAGCAAGCGTGACTACCCGACTCGGCCGGTGCATATAAACGGGAATGCCGCTCATGTGTCGAGCGCAGATCCAATCTAGGGGTAGAACTTCGAAGGGATTTATTCCTTTTTCTGTAAATAATGTCAATGTTTATTTTACAATTATTACTTTATTATTTATGTGTTATGTCTTGTGGAATTAAATAATAAATATTTCTTTCTTTTAAATGTAAGTGTAAAGGTGTGTGTCTTGTGTGACTAGATACTTAAAACCTTTCAATTTATTCATTTAAAATAAAGGCAGCCACAGTCATGTCATTTGTTGTGGTGGCTAAATGTCTTTAACTTTTAAATCAAAAATAAATGTTTAATTTTAATACTTATGTATTAACTCATATGGCATGTTTTAAAACTTTTACATATTTTCAAAATTGTGTTGCAAGTTCAATATCTTTAATCAACCTTACCTTCCATAATGATTTTGGACCTTAAAATATATGGTTTTTCTTTTGGCTTAGGAACTCCTTTGAAATCTTCTGGCAAGTCCTCTTCTAACATTTTCTCTATTTCTTCCTCTGGTATTTCTGGAGAATATAATATTTGTAATACAAAACAAATAATAATCCGATCAAGCATTTATAACTCTAACTTTGTAGGGGGAGTTAGGGCACATTGATACAATTCTAAATATTTAGACCCAATTATGACATTGAACATTGGGTGTATACTGATACATATAAATGTACCCCGACAGCACTGGTAGTGTCTACTTCAATAGAAATAAATGTTTTATAAAATTTAAGCAATTTATAAACAGAAAAAATTTAAGTCTACATAATGTAAACATATACATATTATGTGTATGTAACATCTTAATATATCACCGATAACAGTAAATATATAACAAGAATCACATCTTAAAGCATGCTTCAATAATTTTGTTGCAAACATCAGAATGAGATTTTCACATGCCAAGAGTTAGCCATTCATTAATTAATATTGCTTAATGTTAGTATGTATAATCATTATCATACATTATTCATTATCATACCTTGCAAGGCATGGCAGGCATCTCTACTAAAGTCATTTGTTTACCATGCATAATATTGACTGTATATATGTTCCCCATGTATCAATGCACCACAACTTCCCCCTTTTTTGTTTCTTTTTTAATTCATTCATTATCAATTTTAAAATAATAACTATAAAGAATACTTTTCTTATATTATACTACAATACAATACCCTCAGACGTGACCGAGCTGCCATCACTTGACTCATCGTCAGACTTGACTTCGTCCAGAATTTTGAACTCCTTCAACTTCTGCAATTCCTCTGGCGTCACAAAGTTATTGTACTTATCATCCATCACAAAATGATCGTCATCGGCCTGTGTGTCTTCAGTGAAATCTTGATTTTCATTCACAACAGGTTTTTCTATTTTCGCCTTTTTACTGGGCGGACATTCATTTACCTCACTCATGTTTTTTCTACCTAAAAAAATGACTAAGTTTCAACACTCTTTAGTGCTTCCATTTTATATAACGATAATACTCTACCTGCTTTTAAGCTACTCCCTTGTAACATTCAAAACTTAATAATATTGAACATATTATATAATATAACAATTGCCGTGCATATCAGAACATGCATACTTATTATAGATAAATAATGATATATAAAATAAGTCTTAGTATGGATAGAATTTGTTTGATATGTATTGAATGTTTATTTGAAGAATATATTATAATATTTTAGGGTCCCTTGAGTCTTCCAGTCAATTGTTTGTAGACAAGTATTTATACCAAGTTGTATATAGAAAGTAATGTTATTAATTTCCAAGAAAACAATTTATAAATCTATTAAAAAAGTTATTAGTATAATCATGTCGTTTCTTTACAAATATAGTAATACTACATATAAATAATAAGATTAATTTTTTCATCAAAGTGGATGTTCAATAATTTAAGAACTATTGTATTTATTACAATACTTTATTAATTAAGTAGAAACTACAAAAAATTATATATTTGTCATAAATTTTATATTTGAACTATGCTTATTTTTGGAGAGGATTATGTCTAACTTTTAAAATATTAATCATCTTTCTCAAAAATTAGAATATCAATTTTATAGCAATGTAAATCTTGACAGTACATTCTTGCCACATCAGCATCAATTCATTACAATTAAAATATAGGAAGACTACTTATATTAAAATTTCAGTTTATGCAAAAGTAAAGACATTTATTTGTTAACAGGTTTATTGCAATTTTAGCCAACATGAATCTTTTAATAGGATAAAAAAGAATAAAAACGAATGAGATAATATTGAAATCTTTTGGCTAAGTTTATGTAAATGTATGGTATAGTTTTTGTTCAAATTGTCTTGTGAGTAAATGAATGTGATCAGTGAATAATAATACAAAATATTATATATTTAATATGCCACATAAGTTCTAAGAAAGAAAGTTACTTATAAATTAAAAAAACATTCAATTTATGTCTTCACATGCTGGCTTTAGAATGTCGTTCTTTGAAAATAATTTATGTCACACGTTGTTTGAAGTAGTTTAAAAATAAAAAGCCAACAATAAACTAAGATCAACAATTATTCAGGAATTACTACACCACAGATATTAAAGACATAAGAATATTGAAACATTGGTAGTTAATTTTATTAATAAAAGTAATCCCATCAGGCAAAACTTGTTTATTAGTTAGTTTAGAGTTACAATAATTCTAGGAATTAGTTTCAAAATTCTTAAACCAACTGTTATAGGTAGGTACTATCACAACAAAAATTATGAAGAATATTCATAGAAAGTAGGTGAGCATTTACACATGGCGATAATTCTAAAAATCCATTGACAACACACAATTGGATTTTTACCATCGCTAGATGTAAATGCGTGTGAATCATATATACATCATTGTCGGTCACAGTTTTAAGTCGAGGAATGTTGCAGGTTTGCAAGAGACTCGCTCCAACATAAAACAGAGCTAAGCCTTTTGTAAAACTGCTAGGTACACATAAAGAACGATCTCGCCTCACGTAAAAAGCCTCCAGGCACGACAATACAGCTGAAAAAAACTGCTCTGTCCACACTACTTCGCAAAACACATATTCGCAAAATAATTTTACAACAATCATATTCATAAAGTAACTAAAAAACTAACCTGCGGCCGTTTCACCTTACACACTAATCGTTCACAGAGCAAGTAATATAGTAATCGTTTTCTTTTGGGTTTAAAAATAATATATAAACTCGGCAAATTCTAACAGAAACGATTATACGTGGGAGGACCAATGCCTGCTTCACTATTATTGATCAAATTCCTCAGTTGTTACAGCAATTCTCGAAGTCTGGTTTGGCGTTTGCAACTTTGCAGTTTGCAGTTTGCAGTTTTGCACTACCTAGGTACTTAAGCGGTTTCGTTTTTTGAGATTGACACTTGACAGTTGACAGACCACAGGGTACAGAGTAAAAATTATAGTGTATCTATGGACCACAGAGTATATTGTAAAATTTTAGCTATTTAATTGTATCATAGATGACCCTAATCTACCCTAATGCATACGTTAAATTAGTATTGGTTGTAATATGTATAAGTCTTAGAGTATATATTACAATAGTAATATATACTCTAAGGTATAAGTGTTGTAAACCAATAGTGAAATTCAAAATCATTTACATATTGTAACTTTCGTAAAATATGATTGAGGTGCTTAATAATTATTAGCAATACTTATTATCTCAGTAATTTTCACGTTACCTAGTAGTAAGTAGTTTGTAAGCAAGTTTGTTATGTAGGGAATTGCCACAAAATAAGTCCCATGAAAAAGTATTGAACTGAGATTTACGTAGTAACTAATACTTAATCTGTGACTGTGGATAAGCTTGAAACAGCTTTTAATATTATTATTATGCTATTCTGAAAAAATAAATCTATCATAGTTAAGTAGGTACCTACCTGAGATAAGTATGTACTATGTAAGTACCTATCTAAAACAAAAATACCATTATTTTGTTAATTTTACTTTTTTGAACTCTAGGACTACGACCTTAGACTACGACTAAGAAAGAAAAGACGAAAAAGAGAAGTTTAGAACTAAAACAAACTTTTTGTTTTAATATTATGCACTAACTAAGTATTTCTGTTAAATAAGTTGTACAAGTTTAATTATTATGGAAAGGTGGCATAATGTAGACCGTATTATTTAACCTTTGCAAAGTTTAAATATTTGGGTAAAAAAAAATATTAATCTAATAAAATGATCTAAGATATTATGATCTAAGTAATATGAGTGACTAATAATTAATTAAAAAATAATGTGTTAAAATAATCATGGTGAATTCATAATAATTGTATTGCTTCAAACAGTTAATGAAGAAGAAGAAAAGGAGAAAAAATTTCTTTTAGAGGTAAGTAGGTACCTAATACTTATGATTAGAAGGAAAATAATACAAAAGTACTTAGTCACTATAATATTTATTAAAAATAACACAGGTGCGGTAACACAAATCTAGCATATTTTACCTAAAAGCATTTTATTCACAATCAAAAAACTACAGGTAGGTAGTTAGGTACTACTTTTTAATTTAGGTACAAAATTAGGTAGGTATTTATAGGCAATGACCGCCTCCTGGGTACAGTGGTTGACGCGCGAGCGTAGTACCTACCTACCGATTGGTCCTGGGTTCGATTGCCGGTGGAGACGAAGAAAAAAAATGTCTCGGTCTGGTAGGACACAGAAGGCTGATCACCTACTTGTCCCTAAATAAAATCGATCAATGAAACAGATGTATGAATAATGCATCTGCCCCTTACCCCACTAGGGGACATGGCCCCATGGGACTTTACTTTTATTTATAGGCAAAAGGAAATTCATATATTATTTACATTTTATACTTTACATTTTATTGTTAGTTAGTGTTACCATATAAATTAACATTTATTTAACATTGTCATTGTAAATTTACCATTGTCTGTAACCGTGGTCTGTGATTCTTAAAAAGGTATAAAATATATGATGACATTATAATTATTATCTAGTTAACACTTGTTGGTTTAAAACTTTGACATTGCAAGTTGCGTATATACATATATTCAATAATGCTACCAAATATCACAAACCACTTTCCGGAATCTTGTTAGAACAAAATTATGACTATCGCAACCACACACCTCCAATTTTCAAATTGTTTCGATACTTTTTTTTAAATGTTGGTAGTTTGTAAACTTTTTCAGTTACGTTATTGCCAGGTCTAATAATAGTTTATACGCTATTTACACCTTCCAAAAAATAAATTTACGAAATCATGCTTAAAACGATCCTTGGTTTATGGTCAATAAACTGCGGTGGTAACCAATTGGCCTTTGCCCTATTAAGGGTTAAAATATGTATTACACATTGATTTTTATTATTTTCTTTAATAGTACTTACCATGTTTTTAGGGTTCCGTACCTCAAAAGGAAAAAAACGGAACCCTTATAGGATCACTTTGTTGTCCGTCCGTCCGTCTGTCAAGACCCTTTTTCTCAGGAACGCGTGGAGGTATGAAGCTGAAATTTATATCAATTACTCAGGTCTACTGTCCCTTGAAGCTGTGAAAAAATCAAACTTCTAAGCCAACGCAATCAAAAGATACAGCCGTTTATGCCGCAAATTTTCGACACTTGCAACTTTGCAAGGGAATCAAAACCTACAGGGTGCTTCCCGTGAACTCAGAATCTTGAAATTTGGTACGAAGCAACGTCTTATAGCATAGATAAAGGAAAAATTACGAAAACCATAAATTTTTAGTTACATCACATAATATATTTTTTTTTAATATTTTTAAACTTACTACCCATTTCCTCATAAACGCGTAGAGGTATTCAATTGAAATTCATACCAAATACTCAGGTCTATAATACCTTTAAGCTGTAACAAAATCAATTGCAGGTTTGTACGGAACCCTCGGTGCGCGAGTCCGACTCGCACTTGGCCGGTTTTTTTATTTCAACCAAATGTAACATTAATACTCGTTGTAATACTGCTTACAATATCATTCAATAAATATTTTCGTGATTGTAAAATAAGTTACAATTAAATACGCTGAAATATACTTTCAAATGTTTGCATGACCCCATTGTAATGTTAGTTACGATGATTTTCATTTAAAAAATACTTAAAATCTGTACATTGTAACATTGCAAAAGTCATACTTGCAGTTGTTTTATCAAAATGCCATATATATCATTTTAAAAAGCAATTAAAATCAGTATATGACACCTACAATTGTATAGACTAACTATAATACAACAGCTGCAAATAAATAATAAACTTTAAAAAAATATTAAAATGGCTGTGCTGAAAACTATGACACATTGAGTTACAATGTTATTCATATTGGGTGTCGACGTGTTGTAATAACAGTAACGCCTATCATTATAATGAAATACGAGATTTCCTTTCTTCCCTCTGTCCATTTAAATTCAATTCGATAACTATTATTTCTAATGGTAGGTTTAGACCCGCATTAAATAAAACACATAAAATTATGAATTCCTTATTCACATAATATACAAATGTTATAGCACGTATTATTATAATAATCTATATACTTACTCTATTCCTAAAGTACCTTCTTACACTAAAACATAGATAAATATCCTACTTCTATCGAGTATTTGTACAAGCATTTACATTACATCTCATAATCATCTCTAATATTAACTTACAATAATAAGGCTGTTGTTGTGAAATTATTCTAATAAAATATTTGAATTTCCTTGTCACGTTAATAAAATAGGATATGTAAGATTTGAAATACTGCTTTCCGAATCGGTGGTAAATGTTAAAAATATGTTATGACGTTTCAAAAGTGCTTCTAGAAGAAGTCTAATTGAATAAATAAATGTTTGAGTTTGAGTTTGAAAATAAATCTGTCTAGAAATCTTACGTATGCCATTTATTCACTTGACTACATAAATCTTTATGAAGCAACTCCTAACAGGATTTCCGATAAGTTCTATTTAAATTTTTCCCATATTATGTAATTACAGGCTTATGTTTTTGATAGTTATTGCACAACTCATAATCTATTAAGTACAGTGCTCTATCGATACTTTGTTTTGCCTTAATTCCGCTAGATTATTATATTAAATATTACATGTTCACAATAAAAAAAAAACTGGTAAAAATTGATTCAAGAAAATTAACCCAGAAAGAAATGTAGAAATAGAAAAGAAAATTCCCGTCAATCAACACTTTTTTCGGTTGTAACAAGATGTGTAGAACTTAATTAATTTCGGGACGATTTTTCAATCTTTAAATTTTTCAATTGGTTAAAAATTATCCGTCCAATAAAGTATTACACAATCATGTAAAAAATGTCACATGGAAAAGTTATAGTCGGGCAATAGAACGCATTTTTATAATGGTTGTGTTATTCAGCGAATAAATTTTAACTAAGGATTGAAAAATCGCCCCATATTATTTTTTATTAGCTTTAGATCTACTTTGCGGAGATTGGTATTGAAAATGGTGATATAACTTAGCGTTGTGTAATAATTGTTAACGAAAAACTAAAATTAGTTATATTCTTCTTTTATTCGAACGAATGAGCATTATGATCCGTGCACTTTTTGATTTTCCAAATTTATTTTTAAATGAGTTATCGCCATGGTTGCCAGCCGGGATATCTGCTTTCGCTAACACTAAGAATATTTGATATTCCTCCTTGGTCAGCTTGATAAGGTATCTGAAAAGATAAAGTATTTTTAGATGAAATAATGATGAAATGATGGTGAAATAATGGTAAAATAAAAGATGAAAAAAACATAGTTCTGTACTAATAAAACATACAGTACTTTATTAAAACATGTTTTTTTTTTGCTTTCAGAACCTAGGGTCGGAAATGACAAGTAGGTACCTATAATATCTTTCAATCTTTCAATAAAATACAGAAACTTTCAATGAGTTCTTACGATGTACTTATCTTTCGCATGTTTTAAAAAATTGTATTTTAAAATATTGTATTTTTCGCTGTTTTTGTAGGATTAGTAATCTATACTAATACTAGCGACCCGCCCCGGCTTCGCACGGGTGCAATGCTGATGTTATAGTCAAATCCCGAAACACAATCTCTTCGCGGAAGGACTGGTTTATCTTAGGTTTGGCAAAATCCATCGGGCAATCCTCGAAATAGATTTGAATTTCACCCTTTGACCGAAATCAGCAGCAGTCTCGGGCGCAGGCGAACGCAGCATAGGCATCGCACGCGCATAAGACGCCTCAGCTAGACAACGAATGACGAAAACTGTTTAGTAAAAGGCCGAAATATCTAGTAAAAGGCCGAAATATCTCATTTATTTGGGCTTTGACAAAGTCATTATGCCAGACCTGAGGTTTGACCAGTCCATCCTAAGAGTGACCGAGCTTCGGGGTTTGACTATAACACTTGATACTAAATACACTACAGAAAAACTGTGAACGTTGTATATAAAAACAAAGCGGCCCGCTCCGGCTTCGCACGGGTATAAAATATATAGCCGGGCGGCCGGCCGGTACCGCCGCAAACGCTACGTCCCGCAATTTTTAAATCTGTAATATCTTCGAAAATATTATTCACTTAAATCATACGGTGTAAAGGGCCATATAGATCTATATTAAATCATAAATGAGCAATGTATTCAAGGTATTTAATTGGTTAAGGATTAATGCTGTATTGGTTAAAATCGCTTCGAAAACACTGGTCTGCAAAAAAATTTTTTTTTGCGCTCCTTCTTATTTTTGCACAAGATTATTATAGAAGTGATACTTCTGAACAGAAATTAAGTTTTAAAAAATTTGTATCACGTCTAGATTTTTTGTGGTTTAATTTGAAAGAAACCCATTTTTTTGTTCTAAGAATACATCGTTATTTTAATAATTAGGTTTAAATATTACAAATTATGTCAAGAAAACCATTTAAAACTATAAGACAATATAATTACACATTATTTACATTGTTTCAATTAGTAGTTTTCTTTTCTTTTAATATTTTATGAGGAGTTTCGCGACGAATCGATCAAGTAAAATCAGCAAGCTTTGCTGCCAACTTATTATCTATATTTTCAGTTAGCTTTTCCGTATCTCCTCTCAAACTTCTGGTGAAATCTTTCATAGTGGTCACCAGATACTCTTTTTACAGCTTTAGTCTGCTTAATTTCATAATTTAAGACTTATCTAAGCTCCCGCATTTGCAGTCCTTTAGGGACCACACAAGACTCGCGCTTTCAATGTTGCGTCGTTTAAAAATCCATAACACGTGATTCAATTTTGCTTTATGGTTGAAATTATACGCAAATTATCATCAATGTATCAGTACAATATAAAAATTTTACCAAAATATTAGGTTAAAATCATCAACCGTCACCTTAAAACTTTACTTTGAACTGAGCTCCGCGGAGTCATGATGAGAACTACGGAAGCCCATAAATTCCCTACAAATTAGTGTAAAAATAATGTCTTCAGTAGATATCGTTCTTGCTTTTTATAAATTCAAGTCGTTCTTGTGATAAAAATATCATATAGACCGAATAAAATAGCATTATTGCAAGAGAGACTACCAAACAATACAGAATTTTAAGATATTTAAAAACGACAATAAAAAAAATTTTTGATGTGATACGAAAAAAATGAAAGCAGATCTAGATTCAGCATGTTAAGATCTCCATGTTTATCATATTTTTATTCAAAGGAGGATTTCTTTGCAGACCAGTGAAATTAGCCATTATTTGTCGTAAAAAGTAAATGAAAAAAAAAAGTTATTGTGGGTTATCCATAAGAGATAGACATATACCATCGCGGACTTTTCTGTAGACCTTTTCAATGTGTATAATAACTTAGTACATTATTTTGATAAAACTCGTAGGGTTCAGCCTGCGTTTGCAATGTAAGCGGAAAAAATGTAATTTTTTACGACATCACATTAGAAACCTCAAAAATAACAGTACTTCTCCACTATTTGATGGATGTTATTATACATATAAACCTTCCTCTTGAATCACTCTATCTATTAAAAAAAAACCGCATCCAAATCCGTTGCGTAGTTTCAAAGATTTAAGCGTACAAAGGGACATAGGGACATAGGGACATAGGGACAGAGAAAGCGACTTTGTTTTATACTATGTAGTGATTATAAAGAGGAAAGGTTTGTATGTATGTATGTATGGTTTTCACGCATAAACTACTGGACCGATTTTGATGAAATTTGGCACAGATAATCTTTAAACCCTGAGAAAGAACATAGGCTACCTTTTATTGCGAAATATCTACCACGGGCGAAGCCGGGGCGGACCGCTAGTAGGTAATAAAATAATTGTATGGTTAAAACAGGATTTTTCTTTACATAAAATAATAACCCAAAATCACTGATTTATAAACCAGACGATGTTCAAGTTGACGATTGCAATATTGATATTGAATTGTAGATTGTTCTTTGTAAATAAAAATGCTTTTTTATTTATTTTATTTTATTTTGATTTATTTTTTTCATCCATTTTATTTTTTGAAAAATAGACGTTTACCTAATAATAACATGTAACTATTATACATGTATACTCCAAAGTTACATATATTTTACTGGAAACTTTCAAAGTAGCGAAATAAATAAATGAATTTCTTTCGCTATTTTCAGCTCTATTCCAAACCTCAAAAGGAAAAAAAACGGTAACTTGATAAGTATGATCACTGTCTTGTCCGTCTGTCTGTCTGTCAAGACCCTTTCTTTCAAGAACGTGTGAAGTATAAAGCTGAATTTTATAATTATTATTTATGTACTCAAGTCTACGGTCCCTTAAACGGTGAAAAAATCAAACTTATAAGCGAACGCAAGAAGTTAAGCTTCTTTAGGCGCATTGAGAGTTAAATTTCAAGGTCATGGCAATACCGTCACGTCATGGGCGATGATTTTGGTATATCTTCGAATTTTATAAATTTTTAGAATAGAATAAAATAAATTCCAAAGACGAAAGAAGCTTTGTGGAAAGACGCGGGTTCGAATCCTGCTTCGTGATTGAATTTTTTACATTGTTTAAAAATGTATATTTATAAAGCATTATAATGCCATAAAACCAAAATATCAAATTAATCTTTGAATCTTGCCAATGTTTGATTTTTGACACATGTGCTCAGCACTCTCTTTTTTTATTTGTTACTAGCTTTCCGCCCACGGCTTCGCCCGCTTCGTCTAAAACCTAATAAACTACCCTTGGAATTGGACCCTTAATTGGGTCCTTAATTGTGATGTGTATAGGTAAGCCGGGGCAATTTAGAGAACAACTGAAATTGCTCCGACCGCCGCGAGATTTTACCAATATTTATTTATTTATTTATTTGATTTATTTCAGATAATTGCAATATCCATATATAATTGTTAGTATCTTGTTACCTTAAAAACTATGTTAGTATTAAAATTACACAATTAATTATTATAATAACTTCGACTGACCGGTTGGCTTGGTTGGTAGTGGCTCTGCCTTCCAAGCCAGAGGTCGTGGGTTCGATTCCCACCCGGGGCAAATATTTGTGTGATGAACATAGATGTTTGCTCTGTGTGTGGGTGTTTATTATCTATATAAGTATTTATTTAAAAATTATATATGTATGTTTATCAGCCATCTGGTTTCCATAACACAAGCGAAAGCTTAGTATGGGATCAGATCGTGCCGTGTGTGAAAATTGTTCTGAAATATTTATTTATTTATTTATTATTGAAGTGAAAACTTCTTTAGCGGCGTTGAGCACTTTTTCTGTAATGGGTATAAAATCTTAAACTCGCGTCAGGACACGTGGCCTGATCGAAAAAGCGTAAGACGGACTTTTTTTTTTTAGCTTTTATATTCCATGCGTAAGACGGATACCATTCCAAAATATCAAACATGCTGAACGTTAATAATCAAGTTTTCACTTCTGCCGGCACTCCCGGAGTGCAACCCGTCTTTTTTTATTTTATAAATATTGTCCCTGCGGCAGGCACGCGGCCGGTGTAACTCGCCTGGTGCTGCGGGAGCCAGCGCCGCTTGACGAAGTCGGCGGCGCGCTCGCCGAGCATGACGGCCGGCGCGTTCGTGTTGCCCGACGGGGCGCGCGGCATCACGCTCGCGTCCGCTACACGGAGGCGGTCTATGCCTTGCACCTGGGTGATACAAGTTATTATCTTAATCTTAATACTATTATAAAGGCGAAAGTTTGTAAGTATGGATGTATGGATGTTTGTTACTCTTTCACGTAAAAACTACTGAACCGATTACAATGAAATTTAGCACACATATAGAGGGTAACTTGGATTAACACATAGGATAGGTTTTATCCCGGAAATCCCACGGGAACGGGAACTATGCGGGTTTTCCTTTGAAAACGTGGGCGAAGCCGCGAGCGGAAATCTAGTCTAGTATTAAATACTAGCTTTCCGCCGGCGGCTCCGCCCGCGGTTTCAAAGAAAAACTCGCATAGTTCCCGTTCCCGTGGAATTTCCGGGATAAATCCTATCCTATATTACTCGTGGATAATGTAGGTTTCGAATGATGAAAGAATTTTTAAAATCAGTTTATGAGCCTATTCATTACAATCAAACAAACAAAGTTTTCCTCTTTATAATATTAGTAACTAGTTGTGCCCAGCTCTGACCGCCTCCTTCGTACAGTGGTTGACGTGTGAGCGTAGAACCGAGGGGTCCTGGGTTCGATTCCCGGTGGAGACGAAGAAAAAAAAATGTCTCGGTCTGGCAGGATACAGAAGGCTGATCACCTACTTGTCCCTAAAGAAAATTGGTCAGTGAAACAGACGTATACTGCATCTGCCCCTTACCCCACTAGGGGACATGGGACTTCACTTACTTTGTGCCCCGCGGTTTCACGCGCATGGCTCAGCTCCTGTTGGTCTTAGCATGATGCTTAATATGGTCTATCTAACACCGAAAGAATTCTTCAAATCAGACCAGTAGTTCCTGAGATTAGCGCGTTCAAACAAACAAACTCTTCAGCTTTATAATATTAGTATAGAAGTATAGATGAGGTAAGATGAACACGGAATAAATAGTTACAGTAAAACAGAAGCCGAATATCTAAAAAAAGAACAAGACGAGACCACGATGAACAGTTACAGAAAAACAAAAGCTGCGAACATTAAGGTTTTTGGTGCTGAACTCGAGCCTGTATCTGTGCCACAAATACGAAGGTATGATATAATATTTGCTTAAGATGAAGAACAAAAGAATGAATAAGGAATTATTTATTAACCTTAAGCTAGAGTTCGAAAAAGACAACGCTATCTGTGAAAACCTGCAAAAGATTGGACTAAAAACACATTTATCACGAAAATAACCTCAAAATTCAAATATTCAAACATAAGACCTACCTGCAACAGCGGATCAACACAGGCCATCGGATCGCCCCTCGGCCCCATACGACAGGACCCCACTTGGTGGTTCTCGGGCCCGGTGCGTACACGGACCGCGCACTCCCAGTACGCGTCACAACCGAATCTATACCCCTCACAACCCTTCACCGGCGTCTTATCTAGCTTCATGCCGTAGCTCTTAAGAGCTTTAGTTTCGGATAACTTGATCGCGAATTTTATGCCCTCGATTAGGACTTTCACATCGTCCGGGTGGGTGAGGTAGCTGAAAATATTACGAATTAAAATACCGCTGATTTTAAAGACGATTTTCTAATGAAATAGTAAATTGTTAATAAATTGAAATCATGAATGTAATGAATTCTTGAGATGAAATGATTGAAATCAGGAAAATTGAAATATGCGCAACTGCTCTATGCCATCCCTAATTTCTGATATTCAAACATTGATTAGAATCGGGCATATTTCAAGGAAAATGGAAGAGTGATCACTTGCTCAAAGGCTCAAATTATCTAAATCTATGAAAAGCATCCCGATATATTATTAAGGGATGACAACATGATGTTTGTATTATAATGTTTGTATTTGTTTATTTGTAAACTAGCTTCCGCCCGCGACTCCGTCCGCGCGGAAAAATTAAGAAAAATGAAGATTTTTTTTCTGCGTATTTTTCCAGGATAAAAAGTATCCCATTTTATGTCCAGGATAATAAGGTATAATTATACCAAGTTTCATCGAAATCGAACTGTTAGTTTTCACGTGATACCTGAACATACGGACAGACAGACAGACAAAAATTTTTTTAATCACATATTTGGGATTGGTATCGATCCAGTAACACCCCCCTGCTATTTATTTTTTCAATATTTTCAATGTACAGAATTGACCCTTCGACAGATTTATTATAATATGTATAGATAATATACCTATTTGATCCTATAAAAACTTTTTATGAATCTATATTGACACCCAAAAATAGTTGGCATAGAACTATAATAACCCATTGAGCCCCGAACGGCCCGATCGGTCCACGACACAATAGATTTTCTATTGTGTCTGTGATTCCGGGGCCTGAGTTAATAATGGGCAATATTCCTTAAACGCTCCCAATTGCTCGTCAATTGCTCAATTGTTATAATCTACAATTGCTCACATTTGACATTGTGTCCGGTTATTACTTCGCATTGCGATGTCAACAGCTCAAAGATTTGGCGGTTTTCAAGGTCAAAAGTAGAATTGATGCTATTTGGATACATTAATAATAGAGCAACTTCTTTAGTTAAAAAAAATGATTCTGAATATTGCAAAATTTCACTTAATAATTTTTACAAAATAAAGAAAGCGTTTAGTAGTTTCGAAGCTTATAAAATGAACAATATTTAACAAAGACCTAATAGTTGGTTCATGTACTATCATCTTAAAAATAACTGACGATCGTCAGAACAAGTGATCTTTCTAAATATCTTTTTATCATCATCATAAAGTAAAATATTTTGATTTAAAAAATTGGTTGTCTGTAAAGTCGGTTTACTGACGATAGTTGAACGTGACAACGTCCGATTGTGCTTCTTTGCTCGTTCCGCGCTCTCGCTTGCACTTCAAGCCTTACATGGAACGCCTCAGAGCGAGGTAACGCCGCATGAGTCATGTTTTTTCGTGCGTGCAGCCGGCTCTATCGAATTATAAGACGTTGTCACGTCAAAAATAACCTACTTGGCATAAATCTTGGGATGGGCGAACGGATCAGCACTGGCTATCTCAATCCTGCCTCTGCTCTTTGGCCTCAGAACTGCTGGAAACATCTGGATGCTTCTAGAACCATCTCCAAGTTTCTCCCCGACCATGCCAGTTTTTGCACAGTCTGCGAGGAAACCGCCGAAGAACATCTGGATATCTGGGTTGTCTTCTTCCGGGTTCGCGTATTTGGTGTTTATGAATCCTGTCACTTCGGATATTCCTGTGATGTTAAATATGAAATTAAAACTTTGTTACAATGTTAACTTTTAAATGTAAATGCTGCGAAATCTGATTTTACTTTTTTTCTTTTCCCCATACATCTATTATGATTGATATCTGACGGAAGTTACTAAGTTGTTAAGACAATAACCCAGTGGTTATTGTCGGATAAGATTGGACGCCAAACCAGTGTTTGGCGTCAAATCTTATCCGGTTTCCTATTTTGTGATTTAATTTATAACATAAATTGTAATTAAAGTAACTTAAGGATTTATTTCTAGAATACGATCGTTGAAAAAGAGGAATTATGATTCATGATAGTCAATTTTCCCAAACATATTACGCACCTAACAAAACAACAAAATTCTTCTTGTTTCATACTAACTACAAAAAATACCATAGAAATAGTTTAGTTCAAATATCCTTAAATTGTATTAAGAATACATAAAATAAACGAACCTGTCCCAGACATAAGCCCATCTCTGAACAGTAGATACTCCATAGCAGTCGCCCAGTTCAAAGGCGCGGTATTATTATCATTCATAGTGAAACTCAGGAAATGTGTCACATGGTTGTGCAGATTCTGTCCCACTCCGGGCAGTTTGTGAACCAGTGGAACTCCAGCTCGAGATAATACCTCGGGGTCTCCTACACCACTGAGCTGTAGGATCTGAGGGGTCGCTACTGCACCACCACTACACAAAGTTAGATAATGAACGAATTAATTAATTAATGAATAAATGAATGAATTAATGAATTAATGAATTAGAGCTTTATTGTACACACCATAATTACAAACATTACATAAAATGAAATACACATAAGCCCAATAGGCAATAGTGTTATTGAACTGTCATGGTATTTGTATAAGAATGCATATTATTTAGATGACTAGCGACCCGCCCCGGCTTCGCACGGGTGCAATGCTGATACTAAATACACTACAGAAAAACTGTGAACGTGTATATAAAAACAAAGCGGCCCGCTCCGGCTTCGCACGGGTATAAAATATATAGCCGGGCGGCCGGCCGGTACCGCCGCAAACGCTACGTCCCGCAATTTTTAAATCTGTAATATCTTCGAAAATATTCACTTAAATCATACGGTGTAAAGGGCCATATAGATCTATATTAAATGAACAATGTATTCAAGGTATTTAATTGGTTAAGGATTAATGCTGTATTGGTTAAAATCGCTTCGAAAATTAGCCATTATTTGTCGTAAAAAGTAAATGACAAAAAAAAGTTATTGTGGGTTATCCATAAGAGATAGACATACATACCATCGCGGACTTTTCTGTAGACCTTTTCAATGTGTATAATACTTAGTACATTATTTTGATAAAACTCGTAGGGTTCAGCCTGCGTTTGCAATGTAAGCGGAAAAAATGTAATTTTTTACGACATCACATTAGAAACCTCAAAAATAACAGTACTTCTCCACTATTTGATGGATGTTATTATACATATAAACCTTCCTCTTGAATCACTCTATCTATTAAAAAAAACCGCATTAAAATCCGTTGCGTAGTTTCAAAGATTTAAGCGTACAAAGGGACATAGGGACATAGGGACAGAGAAAGCGACTTTGTTTTATACTATGTAGTGAAGTTGAAACTGATTTTAAGACGAAAACTTTCTACTGATGAACTGATGTTCTTATCTTGTAGTTTTGCCTAGAAAGTTATCAGGGAGTTTTTCAAATAAATTTTTCAAATCGGACTAGTAGTTCCTGAGATTAGCGCGTTCGAACAAGCAAACAAACTCTTCAGCTTTATAATATTAGTGTGATATTAGTAAATATAGATTTACCTCAATATAATTTCATTATTCGCAAATATAACTTCAGTCCCCCCAAAGCTGTTCCTCACTTCTACAGCATATGCCTGTCGTGTGGTCTGGTTGATCAGAACCCTGGTAACAGTGGCGTTCAGCATCACGTGCAAGTTGGAGCGGTGTCGAGCCGGTCGGAGGAAGGCTCGGGCCACACTGAGCCGGGAACCGTTGCGATTGGTCGTTTGGGCGATTGAAAAGCCCGTGTGGATCTCGCCGTTTAGGTCACGGACTTGGTAACCTGTTGTTTGAATTTGATATTGATTTACTTAAGTAGGAGACAGCGCGATTTTGGGCATTACCATAGTAAGATATAGCGCGAAATTGGGCATGTTAGGGAATGATTACGTTGGGATTGATTTAATTCATATGACTATTACAGTAGACAGCGCAAAAGTTGTCCCGTAAAGGTCTGCTAAATTCAGGATTGAGAAGTCTTTCACCGAAGTCTTTAAAGTAGATAGTGCATAAATATAGAAGTGGAAAGTTATAAAAATATATGAAATGGCATTATTTCGCAACAGTTTTCTTAACTGATAACGTTTTTGTTGTAAATTTTTAAGTGTATGTAAAGTGGTACTTTACGTCAAAATACTCATAAATAATCTACTCGATTGTACTCGCGAGAACATGCTATGCCAACAGTATGTGACGCATTTATAAAATTTCTATTCTATATTGAATGTTACCATGATAAAAAAAAATAAAGGGGTTCATTCGATCTCATATAGAATTTGATAGACATCTTCCATTACAATAACGCTGTATAAAACACAGTTGGTACCAACTTAATACATAAACAACTTACCCATTTCCTCTCCAGCCTTCAACAAGCTCTGACTGAGCGGTGGGTGATAAGGAAACTGTGACACAGTCAGCGGACCGCCAGTACCATGATACCCCTGATCCATTTCCTCCACTTGCTTATTGTCTTCTGACTTCATGAAGTATGGAAGAACATCTTCGTAGGACCACCCTTCGTTACCTAGAGCTGCCCATTCGTCATAGTCATGTCTTGATCCTCGAATGTACATCATACCGTTCATTACTGATGTACCACCTAACACCTGTAAAGCATTTTTATCGTTTAAGAGGGGGTATGAAGCAAAACTACCAATCTTTTATAAGATGATACGTGTAATATTCAAGACCAAATCTAAAAAAAGGTAACTTCGAGATTTTTTTTTATCGAGCCAATTGTAATATTTTATGTTTTTGATCAAACAAAATCCTCTAAAGTATTATCTAGCTTGATATATTATGTTTTATTTTTTAGATTTAGTCTTAAATATTACACGAATCATCCCATTCAAGATCGGTTATTTTGCTTTATACCCCCTCTTAACGACCTCCTCGTATCATGATGCCTTATTATTATTACCTGCTCCATGATGTTCTTTAATCATTTCTGTAATTTTTCCACACATTTTAACCCCCCTGATTGTGTAATGACAGTTTAAAAATGATAAGTGATGATAAGATAATAAAATTACACAAACAATACTTGAGTGCACGTCACTCATGTAAAATGGGAAGTAATGAACAAGGTTGTTGATAAGAATACATTCAGAAAAGTAAAGAAGTGTAGTAACATTATTAAACCAGTAGGTATGTTTTTCATGTATACTTAGTCCATAAAAAATGAAGTCGAACCGTTGCAAATTGTTGAAAATAACATAATATTTTTTTTCGAATTGACTTTCTGATTGGCATTCACTTTACCAACACCCTGTAATATCAAGACGTAAAATATGACAGACTAGCTTTTCGCCCGCGTCTTCGCGCGCGTTTTCAAAGGAAAACCCGCATAGTTCCCATTCCCGTGGGATTTCCGGGATAAAACCTATCCTATGTGTTAATCCAAGTTACCCTCTATATGTGTGCTAAATTTCATTATAATCGGTTCAGTAGTTTATGCGTGAAAACCATACATACATACATACATACAAACCTTTCCTCTTTATAATATTAGTATAGATATATTCGTAAAAGCTAAAACAATATATATTATCACTTACTTTTCCCCTCGGCCAATAGCATTTCCTCTCTTTTTCCCCAAGACAAGCGGCTTGCTCTGGTTCCGTATGGTAACCCCAGTCTATACTCGATCCGATGAAGTTTAAAAACATTGACGGTACTTGAGTTCCAGTGGGTTCATCAAATCCTAGAAAAACAGATATTTTATGTAGGTACAATTTATTTGATAGATACATTTATAAAAAATAAATAAATATTTCAGGACATTTTTCACACACGGCACGATCTGATCCCATACTAAGCTTTCGCTTGTGTAAAGGTGGGTACTGACCAACGTTACGAGGTGTAATGTAACATTCGCATCGAGCGTGATACGCATCGAGCATGTTACGCTGTGTTTTAAAATCAGCGTAACATGCTCGTCAAAACTCTGTGCTCCGCTTTTGCCGTTAGTTCACTCAAGATGGCCGACAGCGAGGACGCGTTGGTATATTTGATTCTACTTAATTATTGTTTCATCCAAATTAAGGAGAAGAAAAAACGTTACTGGACATCAAACTTATTTAAAAACAGAGGCGTATGTGGTGGTTTGTCATTGATAGCAATTTTAAAAAACCAAATGATTACTGGACAGTATCAAAGCGCTCGGGACGACTTGCAAGAGCGTACTGACCGAACCGCGGAACACTCAAAGGATTCGCCAAAAAACCGACAGCCGGGTGGAGCACTCAAAGCGAGCAACGAGCGGCTCGTTGCTCGCTGGTTTCCCCGTAACACGACGTACTGACTGCACGAATGCTCGCGGTGTAACACGTTACATTACGCCCCGTAACGCCGGTCAGTACCCACCTTTATGGAAACCAAATGGCTGATAAACATACATATTATATAATTTTAAATAAATACTTATATAGATAATTAACACCCAGACACAGAGCATACACCGATGTTGATCACACAAATATTTGCCCTGGGTGGGAATCGAACCCACGTCCTCTGGCTTGGAAGGCAGGGTCACTACCAATCAAGCCAACCGAATAGTCGGTAAAAAAGGATGTAAATTGTAAAAAATCAAGCAATTTAAGCTTTTAAAATCCAACTTTTTAGAAGAATATATTATTAAATATTGCGTATCATAATTCTGATAATAAATTGATATCATTAATTGCCTATTATGTTTCATTGTTTCCAAGTTGTTTCCTGTCTGGATTATTTAACTGTGTTCTCTTTGAACTGGTGACCGTGACCTTATATCAATTCGATTGTTTGTGAATACCAGAAATATTAATAGGCCAATGTTTTCTGAAGTCGAATAATTTAACAAGTATTCTTGCCTCTTGGATTTCAGATAGCGTAATTACAGACCAAATCCTTTGATAACGGACTCTCTTGTCTGTTGATATTAGGTTAAAATTCAAGATTACAGTACGCTTTATATAACTACTAGTCTTCGTTTATAAAACAGTCTGAATAAAATTATTTTAAGATAAGATGGTAATTAAATAATAATTTCTATTGTGTACACCTAATTTAATAAATACATTTTAGATACATAGGTATTTTAATTAGATAATGTCTTCCTATAAATTTTAATATAATGTGTACATTTATTGTTGTGTATTCCATAAATAAAACAAATAAATAAATAAAAACATTTTACTGATAGTGACGTCATAATTACCTGCTTCTAACAACAGAACTCTCCATTCAGGCACCTCTGACAATCTGGCTGCCACCACAGACCCGGCAGATCCTCCTCCTACCACGATAAAGTCGTATACAGAGTCCATGTGACGACGGTACTGTAAGAATAAATAATTTATTTAGGGCCGATTTTTCAATGCTTGGATAAAACTTATCCGTCCAATAAAGTATTACACGATAATATTAAAATGTCACGTTAAACTGTCAAATACGGGCAATTAGAATACGTTTTTAAAATTGTAGTTTTATACATTATTCGACGAATAAGTTTTAACCAAGGATTGAAAAATCAGCCCTTAGTAAACTAGCTCTCCCTTCTTGTATAAGTTGTGTATGTTGTGGACTTAGACTTAGTCTTAGTTTTAGTTTTAGATGTAATTACTAACATTAATACTTATTTTTTTTTACTAACAAATGGATCTGCAAAATCCGAATTCTATGCTAAATTAATAAAAAAAATGGACTATATTACGATGAAGTAATTTTTGTAATAGGACCCGTAGTTTTAGAGACTAGCGCGTTCAAACAACGGCTTTAGCTTTATATTATTAGCATAGATAGATATAAAAAAATGTAAATAATAAAATGTAATAATGCATGTATTTAAAAAAGTAAGGTTCAACACAAGAGAAATATGTACCATCAAAATGAATGATAAAGAATTTTTTAAACAAAATAAAAACAGAAACGGTTTCCTTGTTCTTTTTTGTTGTCGCTTTATATAAATTGTTTCAAAATACAGATTACAAAGATTTATTTTTTATTACTACATAGAAGATCAGTGTTGCAATGTAGTTCAAAGGTCCATATTTGGTAACTAAATACAGTTTTATGGCATCCATTTCGAAGCAACGCAAAAAATGGCTAAATATAGGTACATTAGATGCAGAGGTGAGAAATATTATTTGATATAATATTGGTTAAGGCATTCTATTAGCGATGCTTTTTTATAGTAACAAGTCAAAAAACGATGCTATAATAGATATAGTTAATAGGAAACTATCAAAACCATGCAAATGTTAGAGCTTTGAATACAACTCGAACTAACATAGATTTCTCCTCTAATTTGGTCTTGAGTGCATTTTCGTGTTAACTATTTCCGTTTATTTAGGATATAACGGAAACTTAGTATACAATGTAATTTTAATCAACGGACATGCAGATTGTTTACATTATTTATTGGTAATAAGAACTTAATGAAAGTAAAATAAAAATGTAATCTATATTCAGATTCTATCTCAGCCTAATAATACTAATTAGATCCGATCCGCTTTTTTCGTGTGATAGAGTTGCAAACATCTCGCCATGCTCACAAAATCAACCAATAATAGTCAATTACATTTTATATCATGGCTGTTTTATAGTTTTAGATATAAGCTGAAAACTTATCATCATTACTTATTGTTATGCTAATATATATAACATCTCTATTATAAGCTATCTTAACTAAGCATTTGAATGCCTTTAAAGTTTATACCAAAAATATAAAATTTAACAAAAAGGTCGTGTTCCATCGTTACAATTAGTTACAATATTGTATTCACTGAAAAGTGTTTCATATTGGTTGAGATGGTTGTTAATCATCTCAATAGATGGCGCGCGGTGTGTCCCTTAGACACATAAAACTGAAAGAATATAGAATAAATTCGATTGCTCTGGCGGGTCACGAGTGGCTGAATTTGTCTCGTGATCGAATTTTTTCTATTCTTTATAAATTTATATCTATCTTAACTAAGTAACAAAATTTATTACTGTGTATGTACAATAAAGAGTATTTCATTCATTCATTAATTTATATAGGATAGCAAGAAACGCACTGTTGACTCTGCATTTCCTTCTAGATCATTCTCTCTCATTGCAGGCATTTTTAAGACTTTTACGTAACGTTTTCCATAGTTTACGTTACTAAGCCACGATTGTCGATTACAATAAGATCATGGCAAAGGTTGAGACCCGCAGGCTGCGGTCGTACCAAAGAATCATTGTGATACAGTTATGACTTCGTGTTGTGCAATGATTGAGAGAAATTCGTATTTTATTACTTACCAGCATTTAGGAGATTGTGTTTGGGCATTTGACATGCTTTTATTAGTTTCACCTGTATATTTGTTACTTATTGATTTTGATTTAATAACTCAGGCCCCGGAATCACAGACACAATAGAAAATCTATTGTGTCGTGGACCGATCGGGCCGTTCGGGGCTCAATGGGTTAAAGGGATAGATTTAATTTAAACCTTGTACTCTTATCAAGGATAGCTAACAATACAATAGTTCACGATTTTAATCACTCATTTTATGTTAATAAAACATTTTGTAAACTAGGTATTGGAAGTATGTATTATTATTGCATATTGTGTAACAATAAGTGAGATGTTAGCAATCTTTTATTAAAGGATATAATAGGTAGGTACCCAAGAAATTTGCTAATTGGAATGGAAGTTGAAATTTATAGCACATTTATAGCACAATCAGAATCGCATCGATTTGAAAATGAAATTGACTATAAAACACCTAAATTTAACGATTAACGTGAACATCGTAATAACAGAATCCAAACTCAAACTCAAACATTTATTTATTCAATTAGACTTCTTCGAGAAGCACTTTTGAAACGTCAATTTACATATTTTAAACATTTACCAAATTGCTGTTTTGGGTGAAATAAGAAATTACAAAAACATCGCGTAAAAGTAGATCCAACGTATTATTCTCTAATCATTTTATTATACTATTACTTATATAATTAACTAAATACATTCCTTTTCGCTTAAAATACGTCTCCCCATAACCACGCGACGCTCTCTGTACACCTAAGTGTTCGATTCGTCACAATACATAAATCACATTTAAAAGCCGTTAAAGGTCTTCCTTAATAGATAATCGCGTAAAATCATACCTGTGTCCTCCCACAAGGGTCCTCCAAGTCACATTGGCTCCTCAAGAACACTTCAAGCAGCCCCATGAAAAGCATGAAGGCGCCCCCACCGCAAGTCGCCGCGAGCGTGGGGCCCGGCTGCGACATCGGGCAGTCGCAGGTTATGGCCATCTGGAAATTAGAATCATCATCATCATCATCATCATCATCATCATCATCATCATCAGCCCATATACGTTCCCACTGCTGGGGCACTGCTAAGGATACAGGCCATAATCCACCACGCTGGCCAAGTACGGGTTGGCGGATGTTAGAATAATTATCTTTAATAGATTAAACGGAAGATGGTTAGCTGTCTGGAAATAAAAATACACTTTATATTGGTAGAGAAAAAATCTATAGAGATTCCTTGGTCAGTTAAAAAAAGTGCAAAGCCCTTCAGGAGGACCGTGTCCCAGCAGTGGGAACGTATATTGGCTAATGATGATTCGAAAACAGAAGCAGGTTAATGCTGTCTGGAAATAATAATACTCTTTAATGATAGAACAAAAGTCTTTACGCGTCTTGAGTAACTTTACCCGTTGGTACCCGTCCATAAATATGTCTAGTTTTTTAAAAATCAGTTAAACATAATTGATATTTTTTAATTTTTAATCGATTTTGTAGTAAATAATGGCTACCCAAAAACTTTTTTAAGCTTGTTTTAAGAGATTGTGGAATATTTAGTTACCAAATTCCTGTCAAATTAAGTAATTTTTTTGCACAATAATACTTCACATACGAACAATGTTTCGGATTTATTACCACACAAAAAAGCAATAAAAACAAATTTCTGCGCTATTCTGCAAAAAATCGTCATCCCCTTCTAGTAGTTAAAGATTAATTCATGAAATTCTTGCATTGTAACCGTCTCTAGATAAGTGTCCAAAGTTAGAAGTAAATTACTCCATCAAATTGGATCAAAATCGAGTCTAAAGTTGGTTATACAAACATACAGAAGCTATTAAAGCGTGTTAAAAAAAGACGTGTGGCACTCGGGGACTGCCGCGGTAAAGCTATTGCAGTATTGCATAGCATGCCTTCAAGCCACACCTCCGTGTCCGTCGGAGTGGGGAGCGTGAGGTTTTTTCGTTACGGAATTTCTCGATTCGGTCCCCGCGCTCAAGGCCCGCGATAGAAGCTATGCAATAGCTTAAAACCGTGCTTTCTAGATCAAAGTTCGTGTTACCTTCACCTGTATATTTGCAAGGTTCTTTCGAAAGCACTGTCAAATTGACAGATTAGAACCGGTGAAAACCGGTTACATACATATAATATGATGTCAAGGGTTAGAAATCCATGATCTAGCTAAGTCGATTATTTTGGCAATCCTTGAAATTATAGATTGTTCAATGTTCATTACTAGCCAAAAATTAAATTGGGCTTGCGCAATATCATATTGAAGACAATTACATTAAATATGTACTAATAAGTACCGCCTAAAAGATTCCTCATAAAAATAATTATATCTGGTTTTTTTATAGCGAACAAAATTTTTTACATTTAAGACACAATTTCCGTCAATATTTACTTTGTTCACAAAAATTGTGACGTATTGACCGTACTGATAAACAATAAGTATTACAACATATTATGAAATTAAAAAAAATAAGGTCACTTAGAAGTTATCTCTTTCTCTCAACTTTAGGAAGACTCCCAACAGATATACAGAAAATTTAAGAAAATAAATTAATAATTTTGGTAGACAATGAAAACGATATTAATTCTTCATACCTAGTTATATAATTATGTGCTTAAACCAGTACCAAATTAAAATTATGACAAATTGTTTTCTCACAATAATTCTAAAAGTGAACTGGATAATATTAACTGGTAAGTTTTTATTATTTGCTTTTAAATCCAAAACATACTTTTCATCCCAAATAACTGCAATATTTCATCCTTAGGTAACTATCATAGCATTTTTACAACGCCACGCCAAGGCCTAGAAGGGCCGATATAATAAAAATATAAAACTATAACCGTTTTTCTATTATCTCAGTAATTATAAGACAGAAAATGCGTACTTACAACAATGACCTTTTTTAACCGCACCAAATTCTTTGTTATCTAATAAAAATCGTAAAACATTGCTCTCATAACTGAATTAATAATTTAATCCATTGCGAATTGGCAGTTACTCGAGCGAATTATTTTTAACGCAACTTGCATCATAAAGATATTATACAAACTTACGTTTTTCGTGGTGGTTAAAATCCGTATCGTCGCGAATTTACTATTTGAACAATTTTTGAGAGCGCGCCAACGCTTGTTCCATTTTTGAATTTGATTTCTTTTTAATTCCCGTTCGAATAAATTTAGAGCTTTTGGTGTGACCACGGTGTGACCTAATAGTGAGATTTTGGGTCCCCACAAAATACGCAGAAGAAAAGTTATATAAATATTATTTATTTGCTACATTCATTAAAACATTAATTGAGTTCTAATAGAGATAGTATGAATTAATTTTTTTACCAAATGTATAAACATAGAGATCTGCAATAAAAAATACTGCACTTAGAATTTAGGTTACGTATTTCATTTTTAATGATTCATGAACATTGGAAGTGCTCAAAATATCAATTGGATGCAATTATTTACTAAGTATTGCGATCATACCAAAACGGGAGCAGTACAGTATGAGTGTAGATCGAATCTACAAATCACCTCATAATATGTTTCCGTTGTCGTACGGTACGGTATTGCACGACTCATGATGCGAAGCATCAGAGAGTGCTTTACGATCGAAAAATTTTTTTCGCCTCATTTTTGCAGCTATTCTTATTATTATAGCCTTGTTAGTTCACGGAATCAAGATATTTTGCATACTATTGTCGAGATAATTTAATGGAGATTAATCCCATACTTTTTAAAAATTGATTTACTTCAATAGAATTGGAAAAAAACACCGAAATAGGTCAAAAAATTTTCCTGTCCGTCATGTGTGAAACCTGAAAACACTATAACTTGTGAAAAAATCCATCATTTGAGTTAAATTTTTTTTTTAAATATTCTAATCGACGATTGTAGGTCACTGAATGCGAATGATTAATTAATTCAGTGTCGTTTAATTGCAATTAATAAAAAACGAAAACTACAAGACTGTATATCTATATATATATATATTTTTTTTTTATTTTTTTTTTATATTTCATAATTAAATGAGCATTATGAGTCGTGCACTTTTGGATTTTCCAAACTTTTTTTAATTTATTATCTTATTTTAATTTTTGCCAAAATAAAGAACACATAGTTATAATATTGAATCAATTTTTTGTAATTATTATTAAAGTGAAACTTTTATTACATCGTCTCAAACTTTTTGGTCTGTGTAGCGCATGTCGCGTGACGGTCGGCTGCCGAGTAGGTATAAAGCAGTGTTCGGAACCGTTCGAACAGTTTCACTTTTACCGTGGTTTCATAAAACCACACAACATTTTTTGAAGTGAAACTTCTTTATCGGGGTTGGACAAAAATTTACTGTTACATTTTTGCGTTACGCCGTACGCGTGACATTTTTGCGTTACGCTGTACTCGTGACATTTTTGCGTTACGCGCCAACTTTTGACCGTTTTTCTATTGCACTCGTATTTATTTCCAACCACAGTATTACAATATCTATAAATATTGTAATACTGTGTTTCCAACGCTCTATAGTGACTTGATAAATATATACATGTTATATTAAAGTGATCAGCAAAATCAAAATTCAAAGGGTTTGTTTTAATTCTAATTCCAGTGAATTTCTAAAAAAGTAAGTACCTAGTTAAGTAATTACATCTATTTTTCTAATACTTAGGTGTAATAATGGTATTTATTTTTCTAAGGGCCGATTTTTCAATGCTTGGATAAAACTTATCCGTCCAATAAATAATTACACGATAATATTAAAATGTCACGTACGAGCGTGTTAGACTAACGTATTTCTGTAATATAGTATACAAGCTGTGCCGCGCGGTTTCACCCGCGTGGCTCCGCTCCTGTTGGTCTTAGCGTGATAATATTATATAGCCTATATTACTCGTGGATAATGTAGCTTTCGAATGGTGAAAGAATTTTTAAAATCGGTCCAGTAGTTTATGAGCCTATTCATTACAATCAAACAAACAAACAAAGTTTTCCTCTTTATAATATTAGTGTAGATAATACATTATTTTTTGAAAAATAAGGTCATAAAGAAGTTTCACTTCTTACGCGTGTACTCTAGTACACGCACACATTTTTTTATTTATGTACATATATTATAATAAATCTGAAAATAAGTTTTATATTTTACGTAAAATTATGATAATGGAAGCGATTTTAGTTTTTAATGTGTTTTATTAAAACAAAAATATTGCGTAAATATATATGTTGCACACAATTGGTTAAATTAGCCGTTTTATTTGCAGTCTCGGTTCTTTATTAAACGGCGCTAATTAATTCGCAGGCAGATCAAATTTACAGATTTATTACTTTGCTTAATTTCCACCAAATCTCTGTAGTGGTTTGCATACTATATCCTAACTGTCTTACGTATAAGTCATTGACACACAAAATAAAAAAAATAATGTGAATAAAAAAGTCGTGTGTCAATGGACACTATAGTTTATGGCACACAGTGAAAGTAGATTTGGCTCACACATGGGGTGGAGTCTTATCAGCCAACCTGTTTGTCAACTAACACATTAACTTCATATACGTACTGCTACAGTCGCAATCAAACTTGTAAGGACATTGAATTATTCAAATTAAAGCGTGTTTGGTCGTGAAGAAATGTTTGCGTTATGCAACTTTTCATGGACGGTAAATATGTAATTTAATTTTAGATGACAATGAAGTTTATGTAGTAATAATAAACTTTTTAATAAATGCAAATGAAAGTATAGCATTTTATTAAATCACCGATTTAGATTATTGAAAAACTTAATTATGTTTTATTAATTTGTTATTTACATAGGTGGAGAAAGATTTCATAATACACTAGATAAATCCTATGATGACAAGCGCATTAGAATTGAACATCTTTGCTGGCGGTAACAAAAAAAAATTCATGTGGCACTTGAGGACTGCCGCGTTAAAGCTATTGCATAGCATCGCAATTCGCATCGCTGTGCCGGTTGGAGTGGGAGGTGTTAGATTTTTTCGTTACGGAATTCTTACATTCAGTCGCCGATCTCAAAGTCTGAGATAAAGCTATGCAAGTGGCAATAGCTTAAAATTTCAAAACATACATAGACAATAGACGTGACATAAAGTTACACATAACGTGCACATAACCTTAGCGATAGATAATAAATACGTCAAACACATTCTCCTGTCAGAAATAAAATACTTATATAAATATGACAGATATCATATTACATGGAAACGCGATAGTAATTTTTCGCAATTAAAACGAGGAAATCAAGATAGCATCCGTCGTGAACAAACACAATTGTTAAGACATGTAGTCTTCGTGAGGGAAAGTACAAACGAGGCTTTTTTGATTTCAAAAGTGTCTTGTTAAAATATTATAGTGTCAAGTCAATGTATTTTAAGTAAAAAAGAAAATACACCAGCCGAATTGAGAACCTCCTTATTTTATGAAATCGGTAAAAAATGTGTAGATAGGGTATTATCACATAGCGTTCCTGGAGTGGTACCACAGTGACCGTGGTACGTTGACATGTGGCGACTGAATCTAGATAGGTACTTAATAGTTAATATTATAAAGCTGAAGAGTTTGTTTTTTTGTTTGTTTGTTTGAACGCGCTAATCTCAGGAACTACTGGTCTGATTTGAAAAATTCTTTCGGTGTTAGATAGCCCATTTATCAAGGAAGGCTATAGTAGGGAATGCAAATCCGTTTACTTTACAAAATCCGGATTTTGAAAAACGGATTTATACAATAATCCGGAGAATCCGGATTTAGCGGATTTTTAATGAAAAATTTAACTTCTCCGTTTGAAACGTTTATTATTATGTAAAATCAATAAAAAACATGAATCTTAGTTAAATCAAATGTATTTATATTTTTCAATACCTAGAAATTAACTAGACAAACTCTAAAATTCTAATAAAATAAAAACTTTTACATTTTGGTAAAGAAAAAACATAAAGCAGACTCCTTGTCACATCCATCAGACATAAACATTATAACAAAACATTTAATATTTTCTTAGATAATAGAAACAACATAAATTGCAAACAGAGTTTTCATCATATACAAACATATAAAACGAAACAGCTTCAATTTTCTAAATCAGTAAGCAAAATCCTATTTTGCTTTTTCATTCTTTATTAGTAATGATGACAGTCTTTCCATCAGAGTTCTTATTTTTATCAAAATCAGTAATAACAAAATTCAAATTTTCATGAACACAACGAGCAAACAGATTATTACTAAGAGCTAGCGCGCACGAGCAACTTTGTCTCCGCAACTATTTTGTCTCTCCCATCAATTGTATGGGGAGTTGCATTCCTACGTGCGCGCACTTTCATACTAGCCCATGGGTGGAGAGACAAAATAGTTGCGGAGACAAAATAGTTGCGGAGACAAAGTTGCTCGTGCGCGCTAGCTCTAAAATATAATCTATAGTCCTTTCCACCTAAGATGATTTCTGTGACACATCGATTTTTGGCACGTGTAGAGATGTCCTTTACTCAAATCGTATCAATTGTTTCCGATAATCGATAATATTTTATATGGAAATGAAATCGATTTGAATAAAGTACCAAAATTAGTTTTTTCGGCATTTCGCCAACAATTAACTAAGGAAACTTAGCAAAACTTTTGACGGTTGCTCGTCCGACCAAATGGCTATTAATGCCGGGGTCCCTCAGGGATCAGTTCTCTCCGCAACACTATTCCTGCTACACATAAACGATCTGCTGAAACCCGGTATCTATGGGTATGCAGACGATAGCACCGTTGTGGAGAGATACGCATCCAGCGCGCGAGCCAGTACGGCACAAATCCAGTCTCTACGGGAGGCGATGGTCGAACGCATGAACTTGTCCTTACAGGCAGTCTCCGAGTGGGGCGAAGCCAATCTGGTCAAGTTCAATGCGACCAAGACCCAGGCGTGTCTATTCACCGCAAAACGGAGTCCATTCAACCTGACTCCGTCTTTCCAAAGTGTATCCTTACCGATAACTGACCACCTCGAGCTTCTTGGTATCACCTTGACGCCTACTCTCAATTTTGGTTCATACATTGAATCAAAAGCCCAAGTAGCCTCAAAAAAGCTCGGTATACTGGCGAAGGTGAGGCAGTATTTCAGTCCGGGACAGTTGCTCAATCTTTATCAAGCACAAGTCCGATCGTGCATGGAATACTGCTCTCACCTCTGGGATGGATCTGCCAAGTACCAGCTGGAGACGCTTGAGGCGATAGAGAGGCGCGCCAAGAGGCTCATAAACGACGATGAGCTAGTAGGCAAAAAACTCCAGAGCCTCGCTCATCGCCGCAGAGTGGCAAGTTTATCGGTTTTCTACCGGATACACTTTGGTGAGTGCGCTGCGGAATTGCACGACCTAATTCCGCCATCCCCGTTTTTCCATCGTTCGTCGAGGCGCACAGATTCTAGGCATCGCCACATGGTTGACGTTCCATGTACCCGGACAAAGCGGTTCGGATCGTCATTCTTTATTCGAACCGCTAGGGACTGGAACATGCTTCCTGAATCTGTGTTCCCCGATGAGTACAATATGGAGGTCTTCAAGAGGAGAGTGAACAGGTACATTCTAGGGCAGCGCGCTCCATCTTAGGCCACATCTCAGCTTACCATCAGGCGAGATCGTGGCCAAGCGCTCCCCTATTGTACTGTAAAAAAAAAAAAAAAAAAAAAAAAAAAAACAACAGCAACAAAAAGTCAACAATAACAATTAGTAACAATAACAGAATACCACGTAAAGTATCAATATAAAAATGCAACTTGTATACAAGGCTGACGCACTCGTACAGACGATTGACTCGATTGACAAACGATCACAAGATGGGCGCCGATTATATGATTTTCCAACTCTATGATTTTTCAACGATCCATTTCATGTACACGAATTGCGTAGGTATTATATTTTTGTGTTATTTTATTTTATTTTTCATTATATTAAACTAAACAATACTGTTTTTGATTTGTAAGCTTAAGATGTTTCATTTTTATATTTTTGGTAATAATGCCGCCATAAAATAAAAATATTATGCACTAAAATTATTTTGGCGTTTTAAACATAAAATACGTAATTCGGAAGACGATGAAGTGTCACAGGAATCATCATAGGTGAAAAGGACTATAAAATTACTTTTGTTTTTGAGACATAAAATGAGACCTCAAAAATGACAATGCGTCTAATGTAGTGTCATTTAACCGGCTGCGAATTCGGTTACAGATGATTCCTGCTGCGGAAAAAGCTCGCTCTGATTCAACGCTTGTTGGTGGGATGCATAAAAGATGTTTGTAGGCGGCCTCCAAGTATCGGCCTCGCGAACCACTTTCCTCAAATAATGCCATTTCTACCCGCACTAAGCTGAGTATGTCAGTTTCTGCCTGCCGTCTGGGCACATTTTCTTCCCCAACTCCAATCATTTTTATTTTTGTTAATTCCAGATCCAATTTGTCTCTATAACTAAGATGCTGAGATTCAGTCAATTCGCGTTGTCTCGATGTTGTTGTCGACGATTCGACTGTGTTAGCCTCAGACTCAGACACTTGAAGATTATTTCGGCTTTCCAAGTCCACAGTTTTACAAATTACTTCTTCTATTTCTCAGCGTAAGCTGAAATACGTTCCAGTCGACGCTTCGAATGGTGATAAATTGTTGTAAACAAAAGTCAACAGTAATGCAATGTGATAAGATCTAAATTCAAACGTATTATTTCTAGGCCCGCTTCGCGACGTGTCGCGATTCGCGCCAAATTCGACTGCTTGCGCGGGAACGGGATGCACTTACAGTGCCATCTATCGTCTAACGCAAGAAACATTAGAACCTATAAATATTGTAATACTGTGCTAATATGTTCGAAAAATCCGGATTCCATTCTTTAAATCCGGATTTAAAAGCCTATTTAAATTCGAGCAAAATCCGGATTTATCGGATTTCGGGTAATCCGGATTGCATTCCCTAGGCTATAGGCTATTTATCATCATCTATTTATCGCTAAGACCAACAGGAAGGGAGCCACGCGGGTGAAACCGCGCGGTGCAGCTAGTATGAAATATGGCTAATTAGCTTTATTTTTCTCTTTTTCGCTCACGATAGTTGAATCATGCAATCTAACTTAGGTTTAAGTGCTCTTAGTAATAAGATATTGTATTGTTAAAAGTTAGTTACTCACGGTTAAGTTTTACCTATTATGACATATTTGAATATTAGGGTTAGGTTAATGAAGGCAGATCCAAATTTCTTTGAAACAAGTAACATATTATTATGTAGAAAGGCAAATTTATTTTCTCGTAAAAATAAGTAAAAAATAAAGCACATTTTAAAATAATATTTATATATCTTAATGACTTTTCTACACGACTCTATGTCTTATATTTTTGGTATTTATCAATTTTTGCCTCTTGCATTGCGTCTTATGTTTGATTATTAATTTAATAATGTGTGATTGACAATAAAACAAAATTATTTAGGTACTTATTCATTATATTATGATAATTTTTACGACTGACGTGCGAAGTAGGTTTTTATTAGGTATACATATTATACATACTTATTATATGTACATATTACATGTATGGAATATTTAAATGTACCTACTAATAAAAGGCACACAACACCATATTTAGTTAAGCGTAATTTCTTATTTTTAGCCCCCATTAGTGTTAATAGTAGTATGTATTAAGTATTCTGTGCCCCCATATTAATTAGATATATATATTATTAACATGTTTTAATAATAGTAACTCTATAAACCATATAATAATATTTGTGGGAACGAGATGCTATTATGTTTTATCTCACTCGACGTAGAATGAATCTTGAATCTCAAGTAGCGAAACAATTAAGAGAACCCAATATTATAAACCAAAAAATAGACGATTGTTTCTTACATTGAGTTCCCAACCTGGTTCCCACGGGTGATAAACAGTGTATATAAATACCCAAGGTGTTATTATATAAGCAATATATTATAACTACTGCTGGATGACCGTTTTCATACGCAGGCTTCACCCGCGTTTTCAAAGAAAATCCCGCATAATTCCCGTTCCCGTAGGATTTACGGGATAAATCAAAAAACCTATTCTGTGTTAATCCAAGATACCCTCTATATGTGTGCTAAATTTTATTGTAAACGGTTGTAGAATTTGCGTGAAAGAGTAACAAACATGCATACACATACATCCATCCACACAAACTTTTGCATTTATAATATTAGTAGGACCTAGGCCTTTTCGCTGACATGGAAATTGACCAGTATATTGATTTTAGATTTTAAAATTTGTTTTTTTCGTTATGTTATAATATACGGCGTATCATTTTGGATTTTGTATATTCAACTAAGGGCTATCATGATTCATTTAAAATGCGACGTGACAATATAATGGAACTTGTAAAAAATTAGTCAACTGTCAATGTAAGGGCAAAAATCTTCAGAATTACAATATCTATCTCTAGTTTACAATACTAGGCCAGTAATTCAAGTTGCAATTAAACGCTTATATGTATAAATAAATCACTAGTTACGTGTTGATGTATATAGAAATCAAGAGGAAACCGGGTCGGGCACATATGTCAAAGTACTATTATATAATGCTGGACTAGATACTTGCCTGTGAGGAAAGTTCATTTGAAGTTATTATGAGGAAAACTCTATATGCTTAAATACATATTCTGTACAATTTGCCATACCTCTGAGGCGAATACATTATAATCGTTTTTCAAACTCAAACATTTATTTATTCAATAAGACTTCTTCTAGAAGCACTTTTGAATCGTCTGACATATTTTCAACATTTAGCACCGATTCGGAAAGCAGTATCTATGGAGGAGTTTTTTACCTATATTTGTTTCCAAATAAGAAATGTCTTTAGTAAATAATGTTATAGACTTGAACGGCAAAAAATGCAGGTTGTAAAGTCGTTTCCAAGATCAGGTTAACAAAATAAACGAGGATTATTTTTTAACGTTGCCAAAACCACGGGAGATCTCAATTCGTATCGTATATTTTACTAACGATAAGATTACCTTAGTAAATACTTTGATAGCAAAATAAATGATCGTCTCTACAAGTTCAAACTGGCTTATATTCATAAGCAACATAATTTTAATCAGCAGTCAGTTTACTAAATACTACGTAAACATACTACACTTTGTTAATACAAGTGTAGTGTAATCACTAGCTGCTCTCCGCGGTTTCACCCGCGTGGCTCTGCTCCTGTTGGTCTTAGCGTAATGAGATATAGCCTATAGCTTCCTCGACAAATGGGCTATCTAACACTTAAAGAATTTTTCAAATCGGACCAGTAGTTCTTGAGATTAGCGCGTTCAAACAAACAAACAAACAAATTCTTCAGCTTTATAATATTAGTACCTATAGATTTTAGATTCTGTAATACACGTGATGATTTTCCTGTCCACACATGACTGAATGATGACAATGAATAGGTAACCTCGAGCTTTCATTAAACGCATTTTGCTAGGATTTTAATTTAATTTATAAAGATTGTGTGTAAATACATTAATATCACAAAAATAGCTTATTTCAAGAGCAAGTGAGAGGCGATGCACCGCGGAATGTCAAGGAGCAATTGAATTCGACTGCTCGTTATTGGGATATACTGAAATATATAATAATTTGGCGTCTATTTTGTAAAATCAAAAGTATGTGAGAGGCCAAATATGAGCCTGTGAAGGAAAAGATATTGATTCAGTGATGCAAAAGTTAAAACCTGCAAACAATTTTAAGTTTAATATTGCTGCCTAAAGAAAAACCTTCCCGTTTTTGTAACATTACGGTCATATAAAATACTTAACACACTTGTTAAATAAAATAACAAGTATCTAGATGCAAGTATCTATACGTATATAGGTATAGGAAGTTGTTCCCGAACAAAACAAATAAACCTTTCAATAAAATTATATCGACAATATCAACACATAATATTAACAATAATCTTAGTTACATATTAACTCCATTATAAAATATACCAAACAGAGGATGGCTACTAGCATATACCTTGACATAACACGACTTCACGACACCTCTCACTTGCTCGTGAAACCGCTCTTGATAATTTTTACGAACTTCCGAAACAAATTACATTTTTATTCCTAATAATATTGTTTTTTTTTTTATTTGATTGATATACTTATTATCAAGTATCCACCTTGACCCCCCGGCCCCCGCATAAAAAAGTATCTGTTAGTACTTAAATGATAACTACATAGATAAACAACAATATTCATGTGAGATTTCACTGAATGGTGAAATCAGACTTATATTAGTTATATACTATGGGTTCGTCCCGGCTTCGCCCGTTGTACACGTCTACGTTTTCTTTCCATAAGAAACATCTTCGTACTTCAAGGAATATTATAGAAAAAAGAATAAACACAAACGCTTCAGCCGTTCTCGAGATTTGCGCTTAAAAACACATTTGATATTATTATCATTTTGATTAAATAATACTAGCGGTCCGCCCCGGCTTCGCCCGTGGTACACGTTTACGTTTTCTTTCTATAAGAACCATCCTCGTACTTCAGGGAATATTATAAAAAAGAATAAACGAAATCGGTTCAGCTATTCTCGAGTTAGGCGCTTACCAACACATTTGATTCATTTTTATTATATGTATATATATCTATACTTACTTAATATTATAAAGTTGAAGAGTTTGTTTGTTTGCTTGTTTGTTTGAACGCGCTAATCTTGGGAACTACTGGTCCGATTTTAAAAATTCTTTCGGTGTTAGATAGCCCATTTATCGAGGAAGGCTATAGGCTATATATCATCTTGCTAAGACTAACAGGAGCGGAGCAATGCGGGTGAAACCGCGGGGAACAGCTAGTAAATAATATGCATAAAGCTTCGAATTCGATAAAAATCGGCGTATCAAATAATTGAAACAGTAAATACTCCTTGAACGCAAATTAAACGTGGATTGTATGAAGATAAATCCGTTATTTATTTTATTAGCCACCTTGTTTAAATAAAACTTGCTCTATAATATTTTTCTTTTAATGGTGTACATGTAGTTCAAGATTATATTTTGCTGATGCAATTTCTCCTGTGGTGACGATATACATACATTTATGATTTTATTTGCCCAAATTTATTTAATCAATAAATAAAAGTTTAAAAATATCGAATTGACTTACTTATATGGAATTAATTGACCTTATTTTTTATCTTTTAAGTTGTTCTTGAATTTCACATCCTGTGGTCGACATGTCTATTTGTACATACCTACTGAGTGAAATTATCATTTACTAGCTGTACTACGCGGTTTTACCTGATTTCTCCGCCGAAAAGAATTTTTCAAATGGGACGAGTGAGAGACGAGAATAAACTTATTAGTTATTATTATACTTTTTTATACAGGCGATGTCGCAGTACACAACTAGTATTGGCATAAATAAGTGAAAATCTAATCTAGTAGAATACATATCTGGCTTTGTCGTATAAAACGCGTATCTACTGAGCGCGTCAGGCGCTAACTTGACGCATCGCTATGACGCCGAATAGTGTTGTACTACGCGGTAATATACCGTCAAACAGAGCGCTCTGATGCGCACGCTATCCGACAAATACATTAGATTCTCACTTATATTTTATGCGAATACTAACTGTGTAACAAAGCCAATAGCGCATAGTACAATACGGGTGCTTTACCACCGTGCGAGGATGTGTAGCGAGGAATGTGTTTGTAAATAACCAATCATATTGCTTCATTTAGTTTGAAGTTTGAAGCGTTTAGCGTTTAAAGCGATTCTATTGGTTATTTACAAACACACTCCTCGCTACAGATCCTTGCACATTATTGGTTTCCACCCTACATCTTGGTGTCATAGCGCATGCGTGAGATTATTAGCGCTGCGCTCTGACGCGCACTAATAACGCGTTCTATCTAGCAAAGCCATAAGTTGTATTAACGTTATTAAATGTACTCAAGTTATCTTGCAATTTATTTTGATGACAGCAGAGTGGACCTAATACGTTAGTATATCATTTATCACTGTGTTGTAAGAAATTAAATTGAAATGAGGTGGAAAATGTATTGCTTAATGTCAATATGATCTTATATAGAATTCTTTGGAAGAGTAAAAGTGATCATGTATGATGTAGGTATATATGAAAATTAAAAGGCAATAATATTGTTTGGCTTAGTCAAAAAAGCTTATTTTGATGTTGTACAGACAATGTTCAACATTTTTCCAACCGCGTATGCGCTGTCGATTGAATTTAATTTACAGTAGAGATTTATCATCAATTAATTAATTTTGAGTCCAAAAATTTTGTTTCACTTTTCGTAATAAAGCTTTTCAAAAGCATTTCAATCTGAAAAGAAAAACTTTATAAGCCTCTCTGTGTAACCCTCTTGAACTAATACAATAAAAAGAAAAACACTTCCTCATACAAAACCTCAAATTCGTCAATATAAACGCGATAATAAAACAAGAGACAATATCACAGATACAAAATTACCAAGGTCTTTAACTCAGTACATAATGTATTTGTTAAGTGTATAAATTGACATTTAATAACTTCCTGACGTTGGCCGTTATTGGAACACTTACTTTAATTGTCGAAGGAAATCTGCATAGATCGACTTTTACTATTTCTTTGTCATCAAAATTTACGTAATACCACAGTATCTTCATACAACACATTCTAATAATAATACATTCTTATATCTGTCAATTGTGATAATACCACAGTATTACAATAATAATACCCTTAAGATTCTCGTAAACACGCTTGCTTGTGTGCGTGACTCGTGAGCCATTTCGAACGTGTTGTATGAAGTTTCCCTACTGGTTGTATCTGTATATTGTGGGTATTCCTATACTGATGCATATTGTAATTAATTCAAATTTCCATCTTATTATCTAAACAAATAGTATTTTAAATTTTTTAAACTATTATGTATAATCTAAACTACTTACGACTTATTAAACTGAGCTTCAGTATAACATTAAAGAATAAGTAATATAGAATAATAGATGTTTAATTCGTTTCAATTCAGTTACTTTTGAGAGGAAATTAAATTATTCGGTAGAGTTGGTACATTGATTGATAGGAAATAATTTGCAAATAATAAGTAATTTGTATATTATTATGTCGGTTGGGTTATATAGTTTCTATTAATATAATATTAGGTCAAGTTATATAGTTCTTTTATTTATAAATATTGTTTAAAGTAATAATATATTGCTTCTCTTATAAATGTAGCTATATACCTAAATACCTATGTTGTTCATACGTGACATTTATACTTTAGTTGCAATTTGTATGTTATTATAAGGTCAATGAACATGTAATTTTAATGTTACCCATAAACTACTAATGTTACATCTAAACTAAATTTATTCGATATAATATCTTAATTCTGTATCTATTTAGTGTAAGTATATTATATTAACAAATAAATAGAGGTTTATTTTTGAGCAATCTACAAAAAACGTAAACTAGTAGGTAATACTTAATTAAGTTTAGGACATAATTTTATATGATTCGGGGATTTACCGCCAAGTAATAAACATTACACAGTCGTTATAATGCTATAGATATAAAATAGATATTAAAGTTTTATAATATTAGTGCAAAAACTAATCACGACCGATAACAGGTCCCTAAAAGACCTATCCGGTTTGTACAAGGTTTGTACTGTGGCAATGACATTATACTACAATAGTACTTTGTTTACGTAATATTGTGAATGACTAATGCAGTAGACCCGCGCTATTCCGACAATCGTTTAGTACGGCTGGTCGAAGTATCGAATTTGTCGGATTATAGGGTGCTGCCACAGTATTACAATATTATTTCCTACAGTAAGGAAACGCCTTTGATGTCGCGCGATGCCGCCGCCAGCGTAGGTACTTACGCTGCCACACGAAAATACGCTAGGGTTGCAACAAATGGGAAATAAAACAATTGTGATTATTAATATTATGATGAAATCATTTATTCATATGTACATTCAAAATAATTGCGATTATTAAATCTGATGTAATTATTTGTTCATAAATATATAATTACAGATATTGCACTGCTAAATATTATTTACGTGGACACTTTATTTCTGGATGTTCCTAATTGTATATTATACCATTTAACTAAGTAATGCATTCGCATTGGGATGTACAATCTGATTAGAAAATAATGAGGACAACATATACATAGCTTTGATTTTAATTCAACAGATACAATTAATACAATCTTTCTGAAATATTGTTTCCTTCTGGGATTTCAATGTAGATTTACATCCGTAAACGGAACAGTTTGTGCGCGCCATAATAGAATATGTAAGTACCTATGTATAATAAAATTATAACACAAAAAATACGACTGGGTCGTCCTTTCGCGATAGTTAATGCAAACTCAGCGTGATTGCATTAAGCGGCCCGCGTCGCCCGACCCCCCGCCAGTTCCCCTCCGTTTCTCTGCACAAGTACATTCGTCGCCATACTGTAGGAAATATGGTAATACTGTGGTGCTGCCTAGAGATCCCCCTATAGTCCGGACGTTTTCATGCAGTAGTACCTTGTAATTCGACAAATAACGGACCTAATAATAAGATAAGATGTTATAGGTACTTCTGATTCAGAAGTAGGTACAAATCATGCTTCATTGTGTATTTTGGAATTAAACAATATTTTCGAGTAGAGCACAATAGTGGTGGAACTTTTTTTATGTACAGGTTGTACACTGTTTAATCATTCTTGAGCCACGTAAAAATTGTCAAAAAATTCAGCAATTTTAGACATGTCGGATTACAGGGGCAACGGATAGGCCAGGGGCCGGTGTAACGCGGTTCTACTGTATACCGTTTAGACTGCTTGCGGCACTATAGACTCATAATAATTAATGATTGTAAAGATACAAAGATTCTGAATTTGCTTTGCCTTGAACTGTTATCTATGTTATCTATTGAATAAATATTTCTTTTGGATCTGTCTGTTAGTGTTGTACTTAATCTACAAAATATGATATTGTACCTCTATGTTAAATAATGATAAGTACAACTCATACAGGAATTTTAAATTGTCTATCAGTACGTCTGTAATTTGAAATGGTACGGCCCTTTGAGTATAGAGTCCAGACCAATTTTTGTTTTCAAATCGGCCAAAGGTTCTCAATTCGTAGACAATACAGTATACTGTATATTGTGTAGGTACCTACATATATGTTTTTTACTGTGTAACTATATATTTTTAACAATTTTTTTACGTATTTATTATTTTTAAGTTGCCATCAAAAAATCTTTAATGCAGACGAAGCGGTATGAGATAGTTTGAGTATAGTATAGTATTATCTTATCTGTGTTTTGAGATAAAATTTTAATGGTTGGTTCATGGTAGAGCTTAATTGTTATTAATGGTAGACCTTGTAATTTCGATTATTGTTATAGATATTTGCTATACCATACAATAGGAGATTTAATCTTATACAAATTCGGGGTCATGAATCCCATGTACTAAGTATAGACAGTTACTCAATTATGAAATATTATGAAATTCGTATGTTTAAATATTATGTAAATTAGACCACCCTATCGAATTTTAGGAATGTTTGAATAAAAAAATATAATTAAATAAATAAAATGATAATTTCAATAAAATTTTGATCCTAGCCCAGTTAACTTGGCCAATTCAGTAATGTAGATAATTATATTGCATGTGACATTGTGACGTCATAAAATTAAAGAAACTTTTTTAATATCATGTTTAAGGATTTTTTATGTCACGTCTTCCTAAAACACTATCTTCATATTTTGAATCTTTCGTGTCATCAGAATGGTGAAAACATAGAAAGTGCATTTGTTGTAACAATATGCGGCTGCGCAGCTATCTCTTGTTAATTGGCTTGGCTCCAAATTGGCAGTATCGGAAGTTCGTTAGGATCTATGAAATGAGGATGAAATGTTGTTCTCAATGGTTTAGACTTTATATTATGTTTATAGAATTAACTATGTATTAAAAAAAAATAAGCGTTTATTTGTATGTATTAACCTTAATCTGCTGAAAAGAAAGCGAAAACTAACATAAAATGCTCTTTATAGAGATTAAGGTTCTCTTTGTTATTATATCACAGCCATATTATTTATTTTAAATTAAAATACTGTTCATCTATTATGATTAATTAATTTTCTCTCGTGCAGTAATAAATGTAACATTTAATGTAGAGTTGGATGCAAAAAAACTGAAAAATAGAGATGAAATAAAATATTTTTTTAAACAGCGTTTAGAAGCGATACGTTTTTCTAAACATTTTTATGTAAAAATATGTTTATTGATGTTATAATATAATTATGTATTATAGTTTCCATTTTATTTATTTAAGAATAATGGATCTTAAATATATAGGAAACTTACTTAAATATTAAATATATATATTTTTAACCTTTAAGTACAATATTGTATGAAATTGTAGTCATTTGTGATTAGTTTATGAATTATGCGTAATTTCGTAAATTAGGTATCTAATGTCTCAATTATATTGTATTTTGTGTGGGTGTGTTTTGGAATCTTAAGAATGCTTTTTACATTTAAGTGTTTTATGAATGTTTATATATTTTACAGCTACAAATATATCATACATTTAATCTATTACTTAATATTATAAAGCTGAAAAGTTTGTTTGAACGCACTAATCTTAGGAATTATTAGTCCGATTTGAAAAATTCTTTCGGTGTAAGATAGCCCATTTATCGAGGAAGGCTTTAGGATATATTATCATTACGCTAAGGCCAGCAGGAGCGGAGCAATGAGGGTAAAACCGCGGGGTACAGTTAGTGATTATAATGCATATGCTCAGCATATGCATTATAACACTGCATGTAGTACTGGTAAATATTATTAATGATGGTTACCAATATTATAATGAATTTTGTATTACGGTATATTCAGAACCAAGAATAATTTAACTGTGATAAAAAATAAATGCTAAAGGAGTAACTTTATCAAAGTTACTCCTTTCTCGCCAGAGAATACAAGATCTGATCAGTTAGATCTGATTAGATGGCTTGTTTGGTTTTCACTTATCAGTAATTTAGTAAGGATTTTTTTCGCCCACTGAAGATAAGATAAAAGCGATGTTAGTCACACGATATCTTTATAATAAAAACCGGCCAAGTGCGAGTCAGACTCGCACGAAGGGTTCCGTACATATATACGTATCATCTTTAATAGAAAATCACGTTTAAAAAACGAAAAAAACACTTGTATGTACCCTTTAATATTTTATGGGCTTTTATTATACGGGCGAAGCTGGGGCGGACCGCTAGTTTGAAATAAACTACATTCTAGATCATGTGGTATGAAACTGTATTGGAAATACCTTTGTTTGAACATCGGGAACTTTCTCTTCGTCCTTAGAACGATGTAATGTCAATGTAAACAGGAATTTATGCACCATGTAGGTATATTGGAGTGTCATAATATTTATGTTATAATCATTTTTTTTTTATGTATTAGCGGGCAATTTATAGCTCTTCTGTTCACAAAGATAATTCTAAATCCTCGAGCAACGTTTTTCAAATAACAATAATATAATATTTTGAATATGTGCTTTATGCACTTCTTCTAATACCTATCATAATTTAAAAACAGTTGCATAATAGGAAATATTATTTGATCGCATTACTTCCCCATTGGAGAGATTTATTATATTTTTCTTGTTATATTACAAATTATTTACTATGATAATTGATAACCTATTGATAGCTAAATAGCTTACCTACATTTAAAATATTAACTAATTTAATTTGAATAACCCTTAAATACTCTTTAAAAATGGTTTGCTAGTAATAAACGTTTTTCTTAATCGGAATTAAGTTGCAATATGACATTCCTCTAATGTATACAGGATTTGCCTTTCACACACCATGTACTATCGGTTTTTCCTAGCATTAGAAGATAGGGTTGCCACGTACGTTACGAATTATGCTAACCAAATATACAAAAAAATACGTGTGGCACTCGAGGACTGCCGCGGTAAAGCTATTGCATAGCATCGCATCGCTGTGGCCGGTTGTAGTGGGGGGTGTTAGGTTTTTTCGTTACGGAATTTTTTACATTTGGTCGCCGCGCTCAAGGCCCGCGATAGAAGCTATGCAATAGCTTAAAAATAATTTATAATTTACACTACATAAATATCAGTATTAACTATTATGCTGGCGGTAATTTATTTTTGTGAATGAATTTTGTAATTAATTAAAATTTTAATAAGAAAATATTTAATGCGATAATTTAGGAGATGCAAGTTTGTATCATGTAAGGCACGCGAGCAAAGCCGCGGGCGCAAGAGTATACTCACGATAGTAAAAAGCTTAAATAATGAAATAAGTATATTTAATAATTTAGATAGTTTCAATTCTCATAATCTTGAATCAAAGACTTAGAAATACGACATAATGTAGGCAAATTACTGAAAGGTACTTATCGAGCATGTAGATACTATTAATTAAATTCATATCGAAGTATCTCTGAAAGCGCGAGCATGACAAAAATGCAATCCAATTGAAATTGCATAATACATTTAAACCAAAACATCAACCACAATGCTGGACATGTATAAAATACAAAAAAGTTTCGATTTTACTACTTCCGTAAGTTATATAATCACAAGGTCAAGATTACTCAGTACCTCAGTATTAATACTTGTAATATTATATACTCTAAGCTCAGTACCTATTTATTTAAATAATGAAAAACAACATTAACTGTGTATTGACAACCCTAGTCCTACACTAATGCATTTTTGTGCAATCGATAAAAAAACGGAAATTATTTTGTAATTGTAAAAAAACTACAGATTTACTATAGAATTACGGAATCGCGGAACCATATTTAGTATTATTCAGTCCAAGCACCATAATATTTTTCCAAGTAACTAGTTGTATTTATAAAACCTTGATATTTTTTTTATTTTTAATTAAAATATATGGAAATAAAAGTTCATAATTAAAATAACTATAATGACATTCATTGAAATGTTACGAAACAAAGAATATAAATTATGTACTATCTTATTCTATTAATAGCATTTAATTATTTTCTCTTTTTGCATTTTTTTTTAAATTAAATTGTCTCTATTGCCTCGGAACAATTTTAACAATTTTATTACATTAAACATGACCCGTACATAAAACTTGATAGTATTATGAAATACTGCTTAGTTCACAGCCAAAATAATGCAGAAGGCATGTTGACAAAAAGTGAGATATTACCACATAATAATGTAAACAACAATGAAACCAAATTAAACCTTAATCGGTCCGTTAACTTAATATAATATTTATTTTAAACTAGCTGCTCGTCCCGGCTCCGCCCGGGTTGAGCCGGGATAAAAACATCATAATATATAGGCTTCTAATGCTCTAAAATCTATTCAATTCAAACAAACAAACAAACATACAAAAAAATCAAATCTTTCCTCTTTAAAAAATTATAGTGTAGTTAGATAGCACGAATAATAATACATGTATCATGTTTAAAATTAAACACGATGGGTAGGTACTGCTTAGGGTACATAAAAATCAACTAAATCACAGAAAATAGAATGAAACTTAAAAAAAAAAACAATAAAACCATCAGATTTCAATATTGCAAATTGGAATGATGGGACAATACCGCCAATCGGTAACGGTTATATAACTTCGTCGCTCACGCAATAAATCTGACCGATATCTTTTATTTTTTGTTGCACGCAGCTCTAGTATCACTTATGATTTGTGATATACTTATAGATATTTGCGATTATTTTTGAGAGCTTGATCATGGAGTAAGGCGACGATTTTCGTATCTTTGAATCCTGCGAAAGAAGTTTAGCTTCTGACCCGTGCTCGGCACACACGCTCTTCTTTTATTAAACTCGTTAACTTAACAATACTACATAGTAAAGTATTTTGTAATATAAAGCCTTCCTGAAGCGTGTTTACTGTTTTAGCTATTGCACTCTGTATTACCTATTAAGAAACTTAACTAAAACACTTAGTTATATTCACAGCACGCATGTACTATGAAAACTCCATTCATTAAGGAAACTAATGAATCAGATTTGCACAATCGCAAACCTGGATATTTCACATAAGTCTATTTTGTTGTCACTCAGCATTAGCGAAGGTTTTTTTTTATTTATTATCTCATTGAAAATAAGCTTATTAGTAAAGATTTATAATTACGTATGTTCATATTATTATAATGATAAAGAGTAGACCTTATACTGAATAATATCAGATCTTTGAAACTATATAAAATAAGTTTTTCCCTACAATATTATTATAAATTTATAAAGAATAGAAAACATTGGATAAGGAGGCGGGATTCGAACCCGCGTCCTTCACGCCAATCCGGGGCGGGCGCCAGACCAATTCAGTCACCCGGGACTTACCCGTGATCCCACCAGAGCAATCGAATTTATCCTTTCAGTTTTATGTGTCTAAGGGACAAACTGCGCGCCATCTATTGAGATAATAAAAAACTATCTAAACCAATTCGAAACATTATAATTTCAATGATTACAATATTGTAACGATGGAACACGATCTTTTTTTGTTGAATTTGATATTTTAGGTTTTATGGCATTCAAATGCTATGCTTAAATCTTTAAAACTACGCAACGGATTTTGGTGCGGTTTTTTTTTAATAGATAGAGTGATTCAAGAGGAAGGTTTTAGTATAATTATAATTTATTAGGTTTTAGACATAGCGGGCGAAGCCGCGGGCGGTAAGCTAGTTTCTAATACAAAAAACTACTTTTTTCTATGTCAGTCTTCAGTGCCATTCAAGAACGTATTTTCATATCTCATATCTATCAGGATCTACATTTTTTCATTTGCATTTTTGCAACCGATCTAGTATACTAAACTGCTTATCATACTGTTTACTAACAAGACTTAGTTCGTTAGCAGTACCATCATTAACCTCCATACTCTTTGCTAACATCTTCAAATATATTTTGAAAGGCCTGCACGGGGTCAACTATTCAGAACAATGGACAGAGCTTGAATGAACAATAGGGGATTATCAATGTCTTGGATAACCTTTTATATTATACACAAGAGTTAGACAATAAGTGTGAATTTCGGATTACCATCTTGGAGATTGAATTTGTGTTATTATCATTGATTGGAATCTGAAGTACAGGGTGTCTCAAAAGAAAGTTTATATTTTGTGGATGAATAAAAAAAAAAGTAAGCGGTGTATTGAAAAAATGTTTATTAATTATTAAAGTGCATAATATGGGAATTTATTTATTAAAAATAATATCGTCCAAATGCAGTCCATTGCGTTCACGGCACTCATTTAATCGAACACTAAAACTATTTATGACAGCTCGGCAGGTAGACACAGTGATGGCTGCCATTTCGTGTCGGATATTTTCTTTTAAATGCACTAGAGAAGTTGGTTTTTTGGCATACGCTTTAGATTTAAGATACCCCCACAAGAAAAAGTCCATGGGAGTTAAATCAGGGCTGCGTGGAGGCCAATTTATATCACCTCTCCTAGAGATCAATTTTCCCGGAAAAAATTTCATGAATTCGAGGTAAAGACATATTGGATGTGTGTGATGTAGCTCCGTCTTGCTGCAATCATGTTCTCTGGTTATAGCCAGGAAAGTTTTGCAGTGCAGGCACTAAAAACTCGTCTACCATCGCTCTGAATTTACTGTAACTGCACGCCCTCTTTCGTCTTCGAAAAAGTAAGGGCCAATAATTCCTCGCTAATTTCTATTCTCGATAATTTCTTGTGGGGGTATCTTAAATCTAAAGTGTATGCCAACAAACCAACTTCTCTAGAGCATTTAAAAGAAAATATCCAGCACGAAATGGCAGCCATCACTGTGTCTACCTGCCGAGCTGTCATAAATACTGTAATTTTACTGTTCGATTAAATGAGTGCCGTGAACGCAATGGACTGCATTTGGACGATATTATTTTTAAGAAATAAATTCCCATATTATGCACTTTAATAATTAATAAACATTTTTTCAATACACCGCTTACTTTTTTTTTATTTATCCACAAAATATAAACTTTCTTTTGAGACACCCTGTATTTTGTTTAAGTGGGTTTATTGATGTTGTATGGTGTTATTTTGTTGTGTTAGTCTTTCTTGTATTGATATACTTGAAACTTATTTGATGATGTTGTAGATAGTGTAGTATTTTAGTTCCTTTTTGCACTTAATTTGTTGTGTAATTCACTTTCATTACGCATGTCGAAAGTATTATGATTACAAAATGATTTTTATTAATGATTTTAAACAAAATACCTAAAAATTCAAATAAGTATTTAAATGTATTCTCCGAAAAATTATTATATTTTCGCATTTGTTGTAGATTCTTCGCATAAGATTCATAATCTTCTTGTACAAATTCATTAAATTCAAATTCAAATATATTTATTTGCTCGTATATGGTATACAATATTTTTTCTCGCATATACTGCCATTTTAAATGGCTTCCAAAATTTTTTTTAACAATTAAAAAAAAAGTAGAATAACACTACGTAAGCTACTAAGAAAATTTCATATTATAATCTTTTTATGGGAACGTTGGTCGAACATGAAACATGTAGGTAATATAATATGCATCTTTGCTTAGTATATTTTGTGAATGGGATGAATTAAAATAGAAAGGTTCTTCCCAAGGTCCGAGTCGTCTGTCGTGACGTACAAATATCACAATTATCGTACACTTTAGTTACGCCATTTTTGAGCTTTTGTTTCTCTTGGTACCATATTGGATTTTATGGATTACTGTATTGTTTTATATTCCATAAATATTGTCATGAATTATAACCCAATTGTTAGATTATTTAGAAGCAAGAGTAATGAGTATGTATTACATGTGTTTCTATGGTAGAGACTAAGGGTAGAGACATAATGTAATAATTTGTTTATTACAAAATTATACAGAATGATAATTCGTTGCTTGGAAGAGATCGCTGTTTTAGCGATAAAGCAAGGTGGCCTTGTGGCCATTGTGCGTAAATATATTAAGTGTTCTTTATTATTAGTGTTATCATTCAAACCGAATGATAACGTAAAATAATCAATAAATCTAAGAGAAAAAAAACTATATAAATGTGTTGATAATGAATTAATGATAAAGATTTCAACGCGCTACACCCCTATCAGAATCGGAAGTTCGTAAAAATTTCAAGAGCTTTGAGGTAGGTAAGTTCGGTACTTATTTGAAAGTAAAGTGCTTTCTTCTGTTAGATTTTATATAAATTAAAATTATTATTAAATTTCAATTATTCATACGTAAAAATAATCTCTCTCGGATGTATACATTTCTCTCTTTTTGCCAATCAGAAAAACAAAACAATTTTAACTTCTTAACCAATCATAATTTTTAGTAGCTTTAAATCATCACAAATAAGTTATTTTATATTTATTTATCTTAAAATTAGAAAAATTGTATAATGCACACACTTCAAAATTAACCAAGCATCTAATCACCTGAATAATATTAATTATTATCTCATTTAATATTACGCACCTTAGCACCAGTTCAGATAAAAAGTTCACTTTCGAATGCACTTTGCGTGCGGTGCGCGCGCGCGTTTGTCACAGACTGCGTGGAACGGACCAGGTCACTCGGGTTACGAGGTAGGACCTGGGGGCAAAGCCCCAGGGGCGAAGGCTCGAACGTTGCAAAGATGCTAATATTATAAATGTTTGTCCTACTAATATTATAAATGCGAAAGTTTGCGAGTATGGGTGTTTGTTACTCTTTCACGCAAATATTACTGAATAGATTACGATGAAATTTGGCACACACATAGAGGGTAACTTATGTTACCACATAGGGTGTAACATACATGTTTTATCTTTGAAATCCCACAGGAACGGGAACTGTGCCGGGTTTTCTTTGAAAATGTGGGCGTAGCCTCGGGTGGAAAGCTCGTTTCAAACTTCTTTGACAAGATTCAAAGATACCAAAATCGTCGCCTTACTCCTTAACGTGATGGTATTGTCATGACGCGACCTTGAAATTTTACTCTCAACGCGCCTAAAGAAGTTTCACTTGAATAAAAGATAGGTTCAAGCTTTGGCAGTTGTAGTGATGCGGTTAGTATTAAAGAATGATGTGTTACAATGTAGGAATGGTTATGAGGTTTGTATGACTGTGGTATAGAAATGTTTCTAAATTTATAAATGTGATGAGTATAACTACTTATGATACATATTAGAAGGACTTAAAAATACGGCAATGAGCAGTCAAAAACTCCTAAATAACATACCTACATGTTATTTTGAATTAAACCTTAAAAAGTAGAGCAAACGCGACATTCAGATAGTAGGAATAAAATGTAAAAATAATATTTTTAAAGTAACATAAAAGCCATTTTATGTGCCAAATAAACATTTAATTGATAATAGTTTTTACTCATTTCTGTATTTTTACTTTCCCTTCTACACCTACTAAATACTACAAAATAATATAAACATTTTACTATAAATACAATCTACAAGTATATACAAAAAATATAATGTATTCGCTACCGTATTACATAACCATTACAATGATTAATTACAATTTAAATTATCGCAAAATATTAAATGCATTGTAGCGTAATTATCTAATTAATAACCTAACCTCTATGGTAATAAACCATGAAGGTAGCCTATGTTCACCATGTTGTTATAAGCCTTGTTGGTGATAAAAACATATCTAAGGTTAAGCTATGTCTATGGTCACTTTTTTTTTTTTATTTAAAAACAAAAGATTCTAAGAATTGTTTGGTTTTTATGATCAAGGTTAATTAATATTATTGTAAAAAATCACTCATTGTTATTTGAATTTCAGCTTTAATTTGTAGGTAAATTAAAATTACGATCTTTAATTATTATTAATTATATTGTCAATTTTAGAACTTATAATGTATAAAAGAAAAAAATATGTTAGATGTAATATCTGTATCTAACGCAATGTAATTAAAAAAAAATTATCTGGAAAAATCCTACTATTTTTTTTACACTAAAATATCATGAAAGAATGTTCTTGCTTCATGAGATTAGCGCGTTCAAACAAACAAACTTACCTTCATACCTAATATTAGTATAGATTTTCGGTTCAGAAACATAAGCCGTCATTCTGCTAACACTAAGCTTTCCTTCTTAGTAATATCAAACAAAGATTAACCAAATCCTTTTAAGAAATGTTATCGTAGCCATGACATTAATACAGTTAAATGCTAAAAACATTAGTGCATCGCTTTTATATGTTGCGAAAGTGGTTCATAATTAATACTATACACTTTTAATATTTAATATACTTGATACTAAACTAATCGGAATTGATTAGAAATTCAATATAATATATTGTATGTATAGAAATTAATACAGCGATCGCTATTTTGGTCCACTTTCATCAATAATTCATTTTATTGGGAAATCAACAATAGCAAGCATTTACGAAATTTTAGGCTCTGTATTCTTATTTAAATATTTGAAGATAGCAAAAATTTCGTCTATTTCTGTGTTATTTTGTTCGGCGATTTCTGTAGTATAGTGTTATGTAGAACAATTTTATAGACATTGTAAAACTGAAAAAGAGAGATAGATAAAGCAAAAAGTATTTTAGGCCTTTAATTCATTATTTCATAATTGTTACTTTCAAGTTTTCAAAGACATGTATAAAGCTCTAAATTTTATTTTTTGCTACATAAAATTAATATAACGTAATTAATCGTTATAAATTATTAATATTAGAATATTTTACCTATTTTGTAACGGTAATTTGCCTTACGGATATAAAAGTGAAGGGACATATAGTATTAAACTAGATCGCTATGATATTATTAGAAAAATCGCACTTTTATGATTGAACCGGCTTCACTGATTGACATAAGGTAAACCGCTGATATGTAGGCTTTTGATATGTAGACGTTGAAGACGCTGATTAATCGGAATAGATATAAATTATTTGATTATACAATAAACATACCTTTGTCTGCTCTTAAAATATTTTTTTCCCATTTATGCAACTATTTTCACAGATGCTCTGGTAGCTCTTTTAAAAACCCTCTCTTTTTCTCAATAAATGAACGACACAAAAATAATTCATGTGATATAAAGGTTGTATGTGATTTTCTTGTATCTATACTACTTTTATGAAATTGAAGTATGTTTGAACCAACTAACCTCAGTACTGGTTTCTTTTGAAAAATATTTATTAATTTTTCCATTAATTTCATACATAGGTACATATTGGATTGTAATTCCACGGTACTACATTTTTTTAAGGAATTAAAATAATATTACGGCGGACCAAACGCCCGTTAGTAAACAGCCTTAACTTTGTCCAGCCTCAGGGGTTCACCTATGATCAGTAATAGGCGTATCTAGAGCTATACATGATACCAGTTTAAACTCTTACACAATAGATATATTATCATATTACTAATACGTAACTGTTGAGGAGAGATTTTTAGAAGGACATTGTATTGGATAAATAGTTGATATGTATCTGTTTTCTATGGGTCAGAAGGTTACAAATGGGTCGATTACACCTAACGAGTACAGTCTGTGGTGAGTCAGTAAATAAGCTCTCGGCCGAGAGAGTTGCCGAACCGAGTGGGTGTTTACACGTATTTACACTAGTGGCGAGTCAGTTCAGTTTCATCACGACGTCTGCAATGGATGCATGCACATCATGCACTAGCACACTGCTTGATGACGAATAACGAACGAGTGGCGAGTGGCCGAGTGACAAGCGAGTGCGTGTTTATACTTGCCGAGCGGGATAGCGAGTCGCTGCGGGGGCAGAAGAATGAAACGGGGTGGTGGGTACTCGGCCTAGTAAACAAATTGGGATTCTAGTGACTCTCTCGCCTCTCTTCTCGACCGAGTACTCGGCCGAGCACTCGTTAAAGTGTTTATACCAACCGAGCACTCGGCCGAGGACACTGACTCGCCATTGTACTCGTTAGGTGTAATCGACCCATAACAGATAGAACAATTTCAGACTAGAGTATTGTGTTTAAATTTCATAACCATGACGTGCTTTGTGTAGCTAAAAGAAGTTTTAATTTTATAATTTGCAACCAGTTTACATCTTTGAAATTCCTGTTGCGTACTTAATAAGATCAATAAAAAAAAATGGTTACCTATCTTAATCTCGAATTTTAATATTCCGAATATCATAATCCAGAAAACGTTTGGACATTTTTTCATAACCCCGAATTTTAAAATTACGAAGTTTTGTTTGCCATATAATCGCAACTCCGAATTTCATTTGCCCATTTCTTTATTTGTACGACGTTTTACAATCCAGACGAATGAGTTCCAGACATACGAAATCTAAATGCACAAAATCCAGATGACCGTAATCAATATGCACGAAAGCCAGATTTTTAAAACACAAATTTTTGAAATACAGTTAATTGATATCCAGACAAACAATGTCCAGATTTTTGAAATTCAAATAAACGATATCCAGCAAAACGAAATCCTTCCAGGGGGTCGCAGCACGAACCTAACCTAACCTACTGAATAGATTTTAACACTTTAACCTTTCTGTAATGGGCAAGTAAAACAATAGCGAGTCGGTTCTGGCACTCGCCGGCCGCTGCCGCGGCACGCTCGGCACTTGCCGGCCGCTGCCGCGGCACGCTCGCTTCGCTCGCTCGGCTCGTGCATGGGGGGTCACACTTCAAACCTAACCTAACCTACTGAGTCGAATTTGACACTTAAACCTTTCTGTAATGGGCAAGTAAAACAATAGCGAGTCGGTTCTGGCACTCGCCGGCCGCTGCCGCGGCACGCTCGCTTCGCTCGCTCGGCTCGTGCATGGGGGGTCACACTTCAAACCTAACCTCACCTACTGAGTCGAATTTGACACTTAAACCTTTCTGTAATGGGCAAGTAAAACAATAGCGAGTCAGTTCTAGCGTGGGGGTCGTAGTTCAAACCTAACCTACTGAGTCGACTTTGACACTAAAACCGGTCTGTAATGGACAAGTAAAACAATAAATTTACTTACTGACAATGTTTATTTTCAGTCAATAGTAAAGGTATTTAATCACGATTGTATGGAAATCAAATAAAAAGATTATGAAAATCTGGCAATAGTTTATCTGTTATACGATTATATGGGAACTAAATAAAAAGATTATGAAAATTTGGCAATAGTTTATTTGGAAAATGGTACGATGGGAAACAAAAAAAAGTATTCTGAGAATCTGGTATAATGAGATCTGTATTATGAGAATACGGGAAACAAAAAAATACTTTTTAAAAATCTGGTTTTGGTGCATCTGGGAATTGATTCATCAGGGAAATTAAAAAAGGAATTTTAAAAATTTGTCATTCATTACATCTGTCTTTTAAAAGTTCTAACAACCGTTTTCGGGGTTTTAAGATTCGGGTAATAGAAATTCGAGTTTTTAATAGGTTACCAAAAAAAATACTTTGCAGTTTTACTCCCTATTTTTTTAACTGCATTTTTTAAAGGCTTTACTGGTATTTTTCTGACTTTAATGAGGAAATCATATTTATAACTTATATATTTAAAAAAGTGAATAAAATTATTTTTATTAAAACAAGAAAACTACTGGAGTTCCATTTCCAGAGCTCATATAATAATATAATTTATTATTTTCACATTATGTTAAAGAGTATTAAACAGTAACAAATTTATAGAGATCACTCATCGATCAGTAAAAAGTTGCTTTATTCATCCGGGATACCACCTCCCAAGGAATACAGTCTAATATAATAGGCTAGATATAGAGCTAAAATAAGATTCACATGCTGGCAATTCACAAAGCTTATAATCTGTTTACTTCCACAAATAATAATCGATCATTGAAACCATTACATACAAGGGCACAACATTTAAGGTTACCATAGTAACCCAATTATTTCAAAACGCGAACATTAAAGTACAATAAAGTTAATAGGAATCTTCAACAAAACCATCCGTAGCAGCTTCCCACGGCACATCACTTTCGGTTTCGCGAGGTGATCACGATTTAGTGTTGTGCTTCTTATCGATATAAACCATCTTTTTGAACTTCCTCTTTTGGGACTTTTTTGTATAAAGTAAATACAAAAGTTGTTTTTGTGATATCATCATATTATTAGAACGAATAGATGTTAATAAAGTGTATTTTCACGTCAATATACTTTAATAGTGTTTAATGTTCAGGAAACTGCATACGGTACCTCAAATTTTTTGACCAATTTAATAAAATGTTGTAAGTTCGTACTAAAATATAATGTTAGATGGTATCTAATTAACTGCTTTGATTTTTATTAAAATCGCTCGAAAAACCTCAATTTGTTGTATAACAATTATAATACTTTCTAGTCTAGATAATTTTCAATGCAAATGAAACTAAATATAAAATAACTCATAAGTACCTACTATAATTGAAATAAAAAGTAGCTACCTACCATTAAATATTTATAGACACAATTTCGTTTAGTTATAGTTACGTTAAAACGATCTCGATTACACTTTCTTCCTTATTTAAAAACTAGTGGTCCGCCCCGGCTTTGCCCGTGGTACCTACATGTTTAAACTATCCTATCTCTCAAGTTGGATCGAACTGCACATCGTGAGCGAACTTTATTATAATCGGTTAAGTGTTTTAGGAGTCCATTGAGGACAAACATTGTGACACGAGATTTATATATATTACTAGCGACCCGCCCCGGCTTCGCACGGGTGCAATGCTGATACTAAATACACTACAGAAAAACTGTCAACGTTGTATATAAAAACATAGCGGACCGCTCCGGCTTCGCAAGGGTATAAAATATATAGCCGGGCGGCCGGCCGGTACCGCCGCAAACGCTACGTCCCGCAATTTTTAAATCTGTACCTAATATCTTCGAAAATATTCACTTAAATCATACGGTATAAAGGGCCACATAGATCTATATTAAATGAACAATGTATTCAAGGTATTTAATTGGTTAAGGATTAATGCTGTATTGGTTAAAATCGCTTCGAAAATTAGCCATTATTTGTCGTAAAAAGTAAATGACAAAAAAAAGTTATTGTGGGTTATCCATAAGAGATAGACATATACCATCACGGACTTTTCTGTAGACCTTTTCAATGTGTATAATACTTAGTACATTATTTTGATAAAACTCGTAGGGTTCAGCCTGCGTTTGCAATGTAAGCGGAAAAAATGTAATTTTTTACGACATCACATTAGAAACCTCAAAAATAACAGTACTTCTCCACTATTTAATGGATGTTATTATACATATAAACCTTCCTCTTGAATCACTCTATCTATTAAAAAAAACCGCATCAAAATCGGTTGCGTAGTTTCAAAGATTTAAGCGTACAAAGGGACATAGGGACATAGGGACATAGGGACAGAGAAAGCGACTTTGTTTTATACTATGTAGTGAAGATAATAACAAAACTATCATGTATTAATACCTACTATAAGGTAAATTACACTTCTTCAATTAATAAGACAAAATCTATAAATTGGTACTGTATATGTATTCTATTTAAACAATTTTGATGAGATACAAAAAAATTAGGCACAACAAAATTAATATACGTAATTTGCATAAAGATTTGCTCAGTTTTCTAGAGTAAATCATCAATTAATTATGGTTTAATTAGGCTTCAATCACTATAAGGTCATACGTACTATATATTTATTTATTTATTTAATCGATAGTTTCCCGCCAACACTAGTATAATTATCTAGTTCAACTAGCTGAACTCTAGTGTAAGTGAACTTTTGTTATTACGTCGTGAATTAAGACCTTGTTTCGCAGTTTACGCAGTAATACAATTGCATAAATTATTGTAATCACTACATAGTATAAAATAAAGTCGCTTTCCCTGTCCCTATGTCCCTATGTCCCTATGTCCCTTTGTACGCTTAAATCTTTGAAACTACGCAACGGATTTTGATGCGGTTTTTTTTAATAGATAGAGTGATTCAAGAGGAAGGTTTATATGTATAATAACATCCATTAAATAGTGGAGAAGTACTGTTATTTTTGAGGTTTCTAATGTGATGTCGTAAAAAATTACATTTTTTCCGCTTACATTGCAAACGCAGGCTGAACCCTACGAGTTTTATCAAAATAATGTACTAAGTATTATACACATTGAAAAGGTCTACAGAAAAGTCCGCGGTGGTATATGTCTATCTCTTATGGATAACCCACAATAACTTTTTTTTGTCATTTACTTTTTACGACAAATAATGGCTAATTTTCGATGCGATTTTAACCAATATAGCATTAATCCTTAACCAATTAAATACCTTGAATACATTGTTCATTTAATATAGATCTATATGGCCCTTTACACCGTATGATTTAAGTGAATATTTTCGAAGATATTACAGATTTAAAAATTGCGGGACGTAGCGTTTGCGGCGGTACCGGCCGGCCGCCCGGCTATCTATTTTATACCTACCCGTGCGAAGCCGGAGCGGGCCGCTATGTTTTTATCACTACATAGTATAAAACAAAGTCGCTTTCTCTGTCCCTATGTCCTTATGTCCCTATGTCCCCATGTCCCTTTGTACGCTTAAATCTTTGAAACTACGCAACCGATTTTGATGCGGTTTTTTTTAATAGATAGAGTGATTCAAGAGGAAGGTTTATATGTATAATAACATCCATTAAATAGTGGAGAAGTACTGTTATTTTTGAGGTTTCTAATGTGATGTCGTAAAAATTACATTTTTTCCGCTTACATTGCAAACGCAGGCTGAACCCTACGAGTTTAATCAAAATAATGTACTAAGTATTATACACATTGAAAAGGTCTACAGAAAAGTCCGTGATGGTATATGTCTATCTCTTATGGATAACCCACAATAACTTTTTTTTGTCATTTACTTTTTACGACAAATAATGGCTAATTTTCGAAGCGATTTTAACCAATACAGCATTAATCCTTAACCAATTAAATACCTTGAATACATTGTTCATTTAATATAGATCTATATGGCCCTTTACACCGTATGATTTAAGTGAATATTTTCGAAGATATTACAGATTGAAAAATTGCGGGACGTAGCGTTTGCGGCGGTACCGGCCGGCCGCCCGGCTATATATTTTATACCCGTGCGAAGCTGGAGCGGGCCGCTATGTTTTTATATACAGCGTTCACAGTTTTTCTGTAGTGTATTTAGTATCAGCATTGCACCCGTGCGAAGCCGGGGCGGGTCGCTAGTTAAAATATAATTAAGTGATGGTCCAATGTCGATAAAAATACTCAAAGGTTGTTGAACGATAAGTTACTAGTTATTAGAGTATTATATAATCTGTGCTAGTTATTTACTAAATCATTATTTTTCATGATTTCCTTTTAAAATATGATTCATTGCTTTTATAAATAAGTAAATTTACTTATTAGTGGAAACAATAAGACAGTGTTGTTATTAGTTTGACAAAAAACAGGCAGCTAACTTCCGAAGTTTATTCACGAAAAAAAAAATCCAGTTAGGTGCACATTTTGTGTTAATTTTAACTCCTATCCGTTAATAATATTTTTATTGTAGGAAGGGGGTTCATTAAAAGCTTATTTCAAACACGGACGCGCTCGAGCGTGACGGTGCACAGCGCACGGCGCCAGCATGTCGCATGCGGACAGTAACAGTGTGTGTGTGAGTGAATATGAAGAAACGGTTTCTAGGAAAGACTTAATTGATGGTAATGATAGTGATATTTTGCGGGACGAAAGTATGGAGACGGCTATAGAATTTTGTAAAGGAAAAGGGAGAGAGAAAAGGATGAGAATGAGTGGCAAGTTGTAAAAGGGAAGGAAAAAAAGCAGAGAAATACCAATAATGAGAAAATTGAAGTCTATGTATCCCACCCAGATAAAATGCCGAAGCAATTCGAACTGGCTAAGTTGTTTAAAGAGCTGAATATATCTAATGTAATAAGAATTAAATATCTGAATCCATATCGTATTCGCATTGAATTTAACGAACATTCCCATGCTGATAAAGTATTATCATCAACGTATCTACAAGAAAAGGGCTTTAAAGTACAACATGCCATGGAAGTTAGCTTAATACATATGGAGTGATACGAAATGTTGAATTGAAACTAAATGATGAAGAAATAAAAAGCCGAGTACAATGTGATTATCCAGCCCAGTTAGTGTCTGTTCAGAGATGTAGGCGGAGAGAAGGAGACAATTGGGAACTTTGCGAGACCATTCGTTTATGTTTTAAAGGATCGTATAGACCCCCCTGCGTTTATGTAGACGGTTTGAGGGTAGATGTAGAAAAATACATACACTCGGTTTCACAGTGCCGAAAGTGCTGGAGACTAGGTCACACGATTAAAAGATGCCCGTCGTCGAAAGTAGTGTGCCCTAAATGCGGTGGATATCACGCCAATTGCGATACAATGGAGTTCAAATGCATTAATTGCGGTGGTAAGCATATGGCGCTTTCTAAAACTTGTCCGATGTACATTAAAGAACATAAAATACGTGACATAATGGCAGATTTCAGTTGCACTTATAGAAAAGCTCTCACGCTTTACGTTGCGCCCGAAACAGCGATTGAACCCGAAAAAGAATCGGAAGATCCTCCACCTGATTTAAATTCTAATATATTTTCAACACCGATTAAAGTTTCCGACAATACTCCTTTTTATGCCGATATTGTTAAAACAAAAGTTGAAATTCACGCACAAAAACAAGAGAAAGCTGTACCTAAAAAGAGAAGAATAAAAACCAGAAATAATTTTCAAAGAATTCGGTATTGGATTGGGATTTTTCATCATCGGCATCGGAACAAGAAATTATAGACGAAAAACCAGATGATCAGGCGGCGGCATCTAGTGATAGAATTAACTTTAGCGAGTTGTTATTGAAACTGAAAGACATAGTATTTTTGAATAAACTTAGATGGCAAGCTAAAATAAGTAAATTGATAAAATCATGCATTGAATGGATTATACTTTTGATGGTAGAGAACATATCAGATTGGCCGTTAGTTAAGAACATTATAGATAGTGTATTTAAGTTTAGCAATGGATAAAAATTGTTATTTAAAATTAAACGTTATTCAATGGAATTGTCAAAGCTTAAAACCTAAGATTGTTCTATTAGAGAGTTTGCTTACCCAAGAAAACATTAATATTGCAGTATTAAATGATCTTAGCTTGTCCGACCTCAAATGAAGCAAGAAAATTAATTAAAATTGTATCCTTAGGTTTAAGTAGACGGTAGATAATTATTATGCTTTACTGTTAGAATAATCTGTTTTGTTATGCTTTGATTTTATTTTTGAGAGTGACATGATCAAGTATGATCAAACTCTCGTATTAAATAAAGATATAAAAAAAAAGCTTATTTATTAACCTGAAGCAGTACAATTTTAATAATTTTATATGAAATATAAATATCTTCCTTATTCACATCTTAATTATGATTATAATAATTATGAATTATCACTTATAAACCACAAGAGCTTCAAAATTATCGGGTATTTTCCGATAGGTTCGTTGCAAACAAATGAAGGAGTCAAGTTTTTAGTCAAGGTTAAAAAATTACGAGCGCGAAGCGCGAGTGATTTTTCCTGAAAAACTTGACGACTTTATTTGTTTGCAGGGAACCTTGAGGGAAATGCCAGATAATTTTGAAGCTCGTGTGGTATTCGGGAGATTATTTTTCCGTCCCAAATGTCGGCCAATAATTTCACAATTGAATAGAACCTGTCAGTTTGACGTCAACGACCAGAGAAAATTTTCAAAAAATTATCAGTATAATACCATGTAGGTTGTACCACGTGACGTCGAATGGTGCAATTCTATTGGTCGATATTTGGGTCGGAAAAATAATCTTGCTAATTTACAGTAATAATAACACAAACATCATAATACATAGATACTTATTTAGGTCAAGAGGGTGGGAAAAACAAAAGAATAAGTAGATATATTATATTCATCACAAATTTTCAGAAATTAAGCAAAAAGACACGAACAGTATTTTTGTTTACTAGGTATATAATTTAATGCTACTAGGTATACATCAAAAACTTTATTTCAGTTTAAACAAGCTGCTTGACCCGGCTCCGTGGTGAAACTAACACAACTTTTTTAATCATATAAAAGGTTATCATAAAAACGCATATAAATTGATAAAACACACAACCATAAAACTATTCGATAATTTCAATATTCTCATTCGAGTTTCCGTAGTGTAGCGGTTATCACGTGTGCTTCACACGCACAAGGTCCCCGGTTCGATCCCGGGCGGAAACAGTGCTTTTATATTTTGCATTATGATTATTAGCTTTCAAATTAATTCTATTGATTAAAATAAGAAAGAATATGACAGTAAGTATAAATATTATGTTTTTATGAAGAGAAAATTTTAGGAAGCATTTTCTATACATTTTAGATAAAATCTATAAGATAATTATGTATTTGCAATTGTTATTTAAGACATCGAAATCCATTATGTCCATCTATAAATAAATCTACAAAGTCCATTCTCTATATTACTATACTATTCTATTCTAATGGTCAATATTATGAAAACGGCCTTTTTAAGAACGCCTCATTATTTTTAATAGCATATATGACTGAACTCTTAAGCTGTTTGAAATTAATGAAAGGCGTAGAAATTTGTGTAATCTTTCAACTAAATAGATTGGAACACACATATTAAGTACTAGAGGTCCGCCCCGGCTTCGCCCGTGGTACATATTTCGCAATAAAAGGTAGCCTATGTCCTTTCTCGGGTATCAAAATATCTCCATACCAAATTTCATGCAAATTGGTTCAGTAGTTTAGGCGCGATTGAGTAACAGACAGACAGACAGAGTTACTTTCGCAATTCGCATTTATAATATTAGTATGGATTTAACGACAGTTTGTTACTATAAATACTATCCGACTAATATTATAAATGCGAAAGTTTGTATGTTTGTTTGTTACTCCTTCACACACACACATAGAGGGTAATAATTTGGATTGTGACCGCAAGTGACTGGAATCTTCCTGAACATGTCTTCCCCTACGAGTACAATCTGCCAGTCCTCAAGCGTAGAGTGAACGGGATACCTAATAGGGAAGATCCATCCATCTTAGACCACACCTTTGCTAGCACCAGCAAGATCGTGGTCAATACTATCGTTCATAAAAAATAAATAAAATAAAAAGATAAAGTTTTTAATAGGTAAATGGACAAACTATTATTTATTTTATAATGTTGCAATCGTAAAATTTGCATTTCCATTGTATTTTATTTTATTGACATGTTGACACATTCAAATATAATATTTATGATCCTTAAATATTATTACCTATGTACCTAACTATCATTTAATAGGAAGGAATAGAGCTATGTCTTTTTCTTTATCCAAATCGCGAGGGACTGGAACATGCTTCCTGAGTCTGTGTTCCCCGACGAGTACAATATGGGGGTCTTCAAGCGTAGAGTGAAGTACCTTCTAGGGAAGCGCGTATCATCTTAGATCACATCTCAGCTTAACATCAGGCGAGATTGCGGTCAAGCGCTTCCCTGATCACAATAATAAAAATTAAAAAAATGTCAGTGTTTAACTAGTCTTTATTACGTTTAGTTATAAAATACAATTGGAAAATACTGAAAATGTCACAGATAACATATTATAAGGATGCTTTTTAAATACTTCTTTTCAGCAAATTTAATATTGAATATTCTTAATACATAATGCGCTCTGTCCTTACTTTACCTTAAATTGAACTTCGTAATGACACGATTAATAATTTAACATAATTTGGGCAATAAATCTTAATTTTAAGTTTCATTTAATATATTTTTAAAAACGGGGTTATTGGAATTTTGTAATGATAATGTGTGTTTTAGGTGTTAATTAATTAAAATATTCAACAATTCGAGAATCTTCTCACAATAAAAATGAGCACTTATGTTTAAAGGTACGCAATAATATTCCTGTTTCTTGTTCTCAGTAAATATTTATTTATTTTTATGGTTCAAAGACTCAACACAATTACAGTGACGGACCATGCAAGTGTTTTGGGCCCTTATCACAGTCCCCAAACATCGAAATTTAAACTCACTTCCACGCATATAAACATAGAACAGTAATATGTTATAGAAAATGTATCTTGAAATCTTCATCTATGTTATTATTTTATTCGCTCCTTCGTGTCTAGAAATTTTCTTTCATAAGAAAAATACCACCAAAAAGAATTCGTGAAATCACTGCAGCTGTTCATGTGTGATGCCTTGATCAATAGAAATAGGGATGTATTATTTATATGTATAGATAATGAAAATATTATTGGAATTCTAACCCAATTAATATAATATTCAAACATGTTCAAGGGCCTCTCATAAAGCGGGGCCTCAAACATTCTACACGCCTCTGGCGATCCTACAACCTGCAACTTCATTCCAAGGAAAACGTTTATTGTATGAAAAGATATTTTCTTTAGTCTTACCGCGGCCATATACGAAAGCGCAAGTGTATTTGCGATATATTTAATATCGTTTATTATTGTATGAATAAGATAAAGCGCCATTTACATTGATTTACAATACGTTTCTTTATAAGTGATCTCGATAAATTTATTAGGAGACTTTCGATTGAGATACCTATTTGGAAGTTGAGGTGCAATCGCGCAGGTAAATGCTTTTCTCTTATTACTTATAAATTATTATACATATCAAGATTTTGTTTATTTTTCATTATTTATTAATAATGTTAACGTACATTTTATAATTTTTTTAATCAGTACATTGTGATATTTTGTAAAATAAAAAAAATAAAAAATGATATTAATATTTATAAACGTAGTTAGCTTTATTTCAAAAGGAAGTTGATTTTGAATTGTTTTGTAGACTGACAAAAAATATGTTTAATTAATCCTCTTTTATAATTTAATAAAGTTATGAATATTTAAACCACTTAGTAAAGTAGAGCAAAATATTATAATTTGACTAAAATTTTACATTTTATAAATAAAATATTATGTTTTTATTTTACAAAATAGGTACATAAGCTTATCTTTTTTTTTCTGTAGGTGTGTATTAAATAAAGGATATTGTATTGTTTAAACAATAGTATTGCTATAAGAAATTAATTATGAAATACTAGCTGCGCTGCGCGGTTTAACCCGTGTAGCTCTGCTTCTGTTTATCTAAGCCCCATGATAATATAAGTAGGTATTATAGCCTATAGGTAGCCTTCCTCTATAATGGGCTATCCAACGCCGAAAGAATTTTTCAAATTGGACCAGTAGTTCTTGAGATTAGCGCGTTCAAACAAACAAACAAACTCTTCAGCTTTATAATATTAAGTAAGTAATAGATAATAGGTATATTTCTAGTTAAACGAAAAACTACTTGAGTTTCTTACCGGTTTTCTTAAGACTGCTTTCCCAACTAGCGTTAATTATGGTTTAATAAATAATTTATAATATGTAGATTCAAAGTGCTGATTAAAGATACCTTATTTCACGAATAAAATATTTGAACTATATCAATTAATTTTAAGCTATTGCATAGCTTCTATTGCGGGCCTTGAGCGCGGGGACCGAATCCAGAAATTCCGTAACAAAAAAAACCTCACGCTCCCCACTCCGACGGGAACGGAGGTGTGGCTTGAAAGCATGCTATGCAATAGCTTTACCGCGGCAGTCCCCGAGTGCCACACGTCTTTTTTTTAGTCAAAGATTAAATTTAATATGTTTTAGAGCGGGGGCACACGATGCGTTGCGGCGGCGGTGCGGCGCCGGAGCGGTGTCGCTGCGTCGTCTTACATAGAAATATCTGTGGCATGTCACACGATGCGCTCCGGCGCCGCACCGGACTTGTAACCACCAAGACGAGGCGGGGAGGGGTGAATGCGGTGCGATGTCGGAGCGGCACCGCTCAGTTGTTTTGCGTCACAAGGAAGGACACGCTGTGCAACGCTGCTACGACGCCGCTGCGACAGAACAACGTTACGGCGCCGCACCACTCGTGTACCCACTGACACGGTGAAATCTTTGCGGTGCGGCGCCGCAACGCATCGTGTGCCCGCGCCCTTAGAGCGGGGGCACACGATGCGGTTATTAATGAAATCTTTGCGGTGAAATCTTTCACCGCAAAGATTTCACCGTGTCAGTGGGCACACGAGTGGTGCGGCGCCGTAACGTTGTTCTGTCGCAGCGGCGTCGTAGCAGCGTTGCACAGCGTGTCCTTCCTTGTGACGCAAAACAACTGAGCGGTGCCGCTCCGACGTCGCACCGCATTCACCCCTCCCCGCCTCGTCTTGATGGTTGCAAGTCCGGTGCGGCGCCGGAGCGCATCGTGTGACATGCCACAGATATTTCTATGTAAGACGACGCAGCGACACCGCTCCGGCGCCGCACCGCCGCCGCAACGCATCGTGTGCCCCCGCCCTTATGTGAGCATAATTATTGTTAGTGATATGAACCACATCGATTCTAAAGAAAATTACACTATCAAATGTTTTAATTTTGTATGAGCCACTGCTCAGTGGCGCAGTGCTTATGACCTCAGACTTCTAAACAAAAAGTCTAGACGAGCGTGAATAAACTAAAAAGTTTTATGTTGGAATTTACCTTATATAAAGGACCTTTAGGTAATCAAGATGATCGAAACACACGAATAAAATATGGTTGTTAATCAAAATGCAGAAGATATTTTTATCTTTTACGATTTTTTTATATTATTCTTGTAAGAGTTATTATTTTAAATGTTTACACTGAGTTCATATTTTTTGACCTTCATTTTTATGAGATGTCCCGGTCAAAGATATGATACCATCAACAAAGAAAAAATTTAAAAATGTAAATTTATAAGGTACCTAGTTACACATTGTAATTAAGATTTTAATATTTTTATAATAATTATATTATGTTTTTATGTAAATTAGCAGTCAGCTACCATGTAAATTCTAAAGAAGATAATATAAAAATAATAATTTTAAACAAACTATCTCATACAAAATTATTATTACTTTATGGCAATCAAAAGAACAACATATTATTTTCCTTCTCCAATTCTTCTCTTATATTCTTTTCACTATTATTAGATATCAATATAAAATTTAATATTATATCACAATTTCCTTCCTTATTCGATCTAAATCAGAAAACCCCATTCATAATGCATTAATTTAAATTATATATTATTTTTATTTGTGAGTTTCGATGATCTTTATTGCCTTTGTAAAGGTCTTAGACCTTAAATAAGGGAAATTAAATAAAAATAAAAAATGGAGGCTAACAAATTAAATGGCTATGCAGTATGCACCTATATAGGCTACGTAATGAATCAGACACTTAAAAAAGTAATCCATACTAATATTATAAATGCGAAAGTAACTCTGTCTGTCTGTCTGTTACTCAATCACGCCTAAACGAGATATTTTGATACCCGAGAAAGGACATAGGCTACTTTTTATCCCGGGAAAAATCCCACGGGAACGGGAACTATGCGGGTTTTTCTTTGACTGCGCGGGCGAAGCCGCGGGCGGAAACCTAGTTGTATATATTTATTTCTTCAGGTGATAAACATGTCACAGATGGAAAACTGGCCATAAACAGTTTGTATAATATCCATAAACTGCTTTCGTAGGCAAAGTTTCGTTAATCGAAATTAATTTTTCTGATAGAGTGAAATAATTTGTAAAAAATTCAGAGAAGATTATATCAATTTTATAAAATGCTCTTTCTATATCATTTATTCTACAGTACAATCAATTGTTAAAAAAATAAGACAAATATGATAATTTCTAGCAGGCATTGAACGAAACTTTCTATAGTAACTACTTAGCTGAAGGGAGAAAACTTGAAGTATATGCTAATGAAACCGTGGGAAGTAAACTACCTAGTATATTATTATCCTAAATAATTCCATTAAAGATATGGCTGATTGTTGTATACTAAAAGTGTCAGAATACACTAACACTTTAACGACCAATTAAAAAAAGTACAAAACACAATTTTCCGCGTACAGTTACAACTAACTGATATTTATCTCTTATTAATTTAATTGTTACTTAAACTATTAACCCACCATTAAAAGTACAGAAGGATGCATTATACATACAATAATTATTATAGTATATATAGTATACATATTATAGTTCAATAATGTCAGTCTTTTTCCTCTTTGGCTGTTATTTAAATTATAATTTTTATTATTATAATAAAATAAAACAATTACATTTATGATTTATTCTAGGTAATTATTTAAATGCATACATCTATACTAATATTATAAAGCTGAAGAGTTTGTTTGTTTGTTTGTTTGAACGCGCTAATCTCAGGAACCTGGTCCTATTTGAAAAATTATTGATAGCCCATTTATCGAGGAAGGCTATAAGCTATAAATCATTACGCTAAGACCAACAGGAGCGGAGTCACGCGGGTGAAACCGCGAGGAGCAGCTAGTCTGCAATAATTTAGTGTACATAATAAATACAAAGTTATCCTTTCTGTCTGCAGCATAAAAGTAACAGTACCTTAACTCTATAATTTCCAAATCCACTCTACAAAGGGAATTAGGGAGTTACTGTTTGAAATATAAAAATAAATTTTAAGGAATTAAATAGAGATTAGAAATATTATAAGGACGAAGATGACAATATCTACAGGTGCAAATATTACCTAAATGTATTAAAAACTGTGGCATCAAAATGTGACTCAGTGGTTAGAATATGTCCTGACCAATGTACCAGAGGACGTAGGTTGGATCACGACTGCTGGAATATATCATGTATTGTATAAGTATTTTTATCAGGCTCCAAAGCATAAAATTCCTTGGCTAATAATTAATAAAAATTGGGATTATAATTATTAAAAAAGCATAGTAATGAAACTTAGGTTACGTACATCATTTTTTCTTTAGTTGTCAAAACGTACCTAAGTTATGAATGTTATGAGGTTAAGTACCCGGTTTTTGGGTGTTTATCTTGGAGAGTTCACGTTCGATCTGAAAAAAAATACATGCAATGTCTTGGTACTGTCAAAGAATACCTAATCGTATGTCGTAATACATTATTTAAAATTATGCTGTATTAAACTATGCTATTTCTTTTTCAATACAGCCTTGTGCTAAATAAGCTTGTAATATTTCATACAAACCAAGAAAACGGAGGTTGTCATAATGCCTCTCAAGTCTCGGCATATCACGTTATGAACTGAGTTTTTAATGAATAATAATAATTTCATTAACATCTGTAAATGCATATCCTATAACTAGTCCTATCCTATTTCCTACTAATATTATAAATGCCAAAGTTTGTGAGGATGGATGTATGTGTATGTGTAGGTATGTATGTTTGTTACTCTTTCACGCAAATACCTACTACTGAACAATGAAATTTAGCACAAATATAGAGGGTAACTTGGATTAACAGATAGGATAGGTTTATCCCGGAAATCCCACGGGAACTATGCGGGTTTTTCTTTGAAAACGCGTGCGAAGCTGCGGGCAGAAAGCTAGTATATTATAATGTAATCTACTATTCAGTCAGTAACAATAACTCGCTTAATAAAAATTATTTTCAATGCTATATTTAAACGAAGTTATAAATAAATAACCATAATACCATATTTAATTTTTTGATTAAAACATGCATGCATTTCCGTAAATCTATTTTTCGTCTTTCCAGAATGCCGAAAGTAAAACAAATCTCTATGGAGGAGGAATACAAGAAGAACCCAGATATATCTCCAGATGATATTAGAAAACTACGAGAATGGCTGGAGACACAACCGCATCTACCAAATGAACATATTTCGGGTAAATATCATTCTTATTCATCATCATCCACAAACGGACGCATCTAATTTTGATCTCCCATCTATTTTAGGTACTATCTTAGTAACAAAGAGCGTGTGTGCAAACTGCAAAGCACACGTGTCAGAAGTGAAACTTCTTTGGCAAGATTCATAGATACCAAAATCGGCGTCTTACCTACTCCATGACGTGACGGTATTGACATGACGCGATCTTGAAATTTTACTCTCAACGCACGTGCACCTAAAGAAGTTTCACTTTAAAAAAAAGTTATTATTACTTATTTGGTTTATTCGCTTCGATGCTTTTAACTAAAACACGTTTAACAAAAGCATAACTATTTGAATTAAAATTCCATTAAACTTCAGAATAATTATAATTAATAAATAATTAAGATTATATCATTCTGGAGTATAAGAACTGACAAAAAATTTAGATAAGCTTTATTTAAGTTCACATAATCGCTAAATAGGCTGATTGTGATAAGATTTTTAATAAAAAAATAAAGCCTACAAAGACATTAAACAATCTTAATTAATACATATTTAAAGATCCTTGAAAAAATTATATTCACATAAAACTATGTACGTTGTATTTTAAATTATTATTTATTTATTTATTTAAATACTTTATTGTACTGCCAACAAAAAAAAAATTACAAAAAGAAAACTTATACTAAAAGAAGACACAGCACAGATGGCGGCCTTATCACTTATAAGTGATTTCTTCCAGGCAACCAACTGAGGATGGGATAACATAATAGAAAAAAGGAGGTGGGTAAAAAGTATACGCAATAATTATGTAATATAATACTAATAATTATGTATAATAATACATAGATATAATAATAGATATCATATATATACATACGTATATACCTATAGTTATATATACATACCATAAGTAAAATAAATACATACAATACATATCGTAATAATTGTACATAATATAATATGTATAAAAAGGCAAATTACAGCGAAAGAGAGATCATGAGCTAAAATATACTATCCCGAGTCAAAAGCAAGATTCAAGTAATGATTCCTGACAAGGCTTTTGAATGTGGATAGCGTTTGGGCTTGTCTGATATTTATCGGCAAGGCATTCCAGAGTTTAATGGCAGTAACCGAAAAGGAATCGCCATAGAAGTGTGTGCGGTTATTATATAAACTAAATGATAAGATCGTCCTCAGGTTCGTAATGCTTTGACCTGTGACTCAAAACGAGTAAATACCTACGTTTAATTGAATATAATAACTACATAAATATTCAAAGCGGTACTTCAAAGCTAGTTAAATTATATAATTAGACAAAGTATATTTCTGTAATAAAGGACTGAATGGAATACAAAATGCAATAATCACTTTATTTGTTTCTTTAAAAAATAATTTTATCATTAGAAGATTTATTGGCTTTAAAAGCCGAAAGTATTTTACTAATAGGACAGTTTTTTCGTTTAAAAATCTGATCTAAAGGAAGGAAAGGTTTATGATCAAAATAAGAATACCTAATTTTTTGTTATTTATAATATACTTTACAATATTGTAATACTGTGACTTTACGCTGAGAATAATCTAGAAATATCACTTTATGTGACAGGGTCTTCTGGACTTCTGTTATTGATAAGTTATCCTCATAAAATAATGCTGTAAAATACAATTAAAAGAAAAATGTTAAATTGTAGAGACGACGATCTTTAATAATAATTAGTAACGTTAATATTATAGTATGTCACCACTAGAGCCTTAAAAAGTTTTAATTAATCTTATGTAGCTAATACACAGACTACGAGTATTTGAAACATTAGTTACTTACAATAAACATTGAACTAAAGAGAAGTAAATCAATCCTATTCGTCAAGACCTGCAAGGGATAGACATAAGAAATAGGAATGTCTATATTCGCGCTTATTCCTCATAGAAAAGCGAAGTTAAAACATATTTTGAAAACGTCCAATCACCACTAATTTTTTATGTAGTAAAATTTTCCATAGTTTCTATTAGCTCTATTAGACTCAAAAATCTAGTCAATCATTAAAAATAACTTATGAATAAGGTTTACACTGCAATACAATTTAACGGAAACGCCAAGGCTACTATTTGTATTGCAACGCCTCACTCGAGCTAACCATGACAATGTAAACATTGATGTCAATGCATACACTGTGTATTGATACTGTGACACAAACATTATCCAATTTAGTGTAAATATGTACGTAATTCTGTTTTTCCGCTTTTGTAGTTTGAAGTAGGCTCTAAACAAAAATGGTGCCAACTAAAAGAAGAGATAGAGTTTTAGAAAACTCTCTACCTCATCATATCCTCCAATTTTGATTATATTTTTAACAGCCTTGTCACACGACACGAAATTTGTCGCTGCTCTAGTAATAATCAACATTCAATCGTGATAATTATATACAGCGTAGAAAAAACGAATATAATTTTATTCTATCGTATCTTTCCATTTAAATAAACATATCTCTACTTTCATCTATATACTTAATACATCATGGCGGTTGGAAAGTGGTATTCCTGCAACTTAAAAAAAAACCTACTATATAATATCTATCCATATTGAACTGAAAGTTGTCAAGAACTTGCATATAAAACTAAAAGTGTATAATATAATATTGTTAACTGGGCGATGTACGAACTTGCATGCAAATATTCGTACACATACAACGAAAACTATGCTATAAACTGCAAATGTCGTCCTACATTTGTGGATTTGTGTATTTGTGCGAATGTGAATGGCCTGCATTAGGATATAATATGTATGACTTTATGTCGATGGTCAAAACTATGATAATGATCACGTCGAATCTTGTCGAATACATAAACATTACAATTTATAAACATATTCATAAAACATGTTTATCAAATCGTAAAATTATGTCCTAGTTGTAAAATTTTATTGTTATTGTATTACCATTATTTTATTAATTCATAATTATTGTGTTTCTTTTGTATCTTATTTTAAATTATATTAAATTATTAAATATGAATTGTAATACCTATAGCTTTTGATAACTGTAAACTGTATCGCATTGTAATAATAATTGTACACATTTTGTTGGGTTGCTATCTGCTCCTGAAATTAATGTAACGCCTCTATAGGCGACAAATCACGTCCTTGTTGGGCCTATGCCCAACAAGGACGTGATCTGTTGTGTGTATTCAATTTAATTAAATAAATAAATAAGTAAATAAATTTACACATAGGTATTCCTTCAACCTTTTCAATTCATCTACTCTTTTATTGGTCTTACCCTTTTATTGGCCATCTATAGCACCCAATGTTAAAACTTCAATTACTTCCAGATCTTGACCTGCTTCTAACATACCACTGCTGCGAGCGGAGTGCAGAAGTATCAAAGCAGGTGTTCGATTTACATCTAACATTACGGAATCTGTTCCATGGTTTATTGCAAAATCGTGTGCTGGACCAACGCCTTCAAATGACTTTGGATACTGTGTAAGTATACTGTGGTGTTACGTAGCTAAAGAAGGATGAATCTTTACTTAGGACGCTGTGACGACGTTATCCATAGTTTGCTTAAATCAGAGTTTCAGTTTAATTTTCATAGCTATAAGCTTGCAAAACTTGCATATTACTGTAGGGATGAAAGTTTTTGCCTTTTTATTTGGTTTGGTTTGATCAGCAAATATAATTATTTTACCTTATTAATTATTAAGTCTTAATCTAGAAATAGCTTTACTTTGCGTGAAAACTGAACAAAAGGTTATAATATTTTTTTGTAAATATTCTTTGGATTATATACGACAATTTAAAATACACGTGCAACGTGCTGTCCTTGTATAATTAAATAATCTTTAAATGGCCTAGAAATAAATAAGTAGGCAGGTTAAATAATTGATTGGACTCATTATATTTAATCTTGAGAGTTATTTAAATAAATATTACACGTGTAAAATGCCCATTGTGTTTAGCTATTATCATTTATATTATTATGCAAACAATAGATAGGTACAGATTCATGTGAAAGCGTTTATAGGTTATCTTCTATACTTATAATAAATCTGTAGAGAGGCCAATTCTGTACATGAAATATATTTAAAAAAAAAACTATGAAGGGGTGATAAGGGATCGCTACTGATGCCAAAAATGCAATCAGTAAAATTTTTGTCTGTCTGTCTGTCTGTCTGTCTGTCTGTCTGTCTGTCTGTCTGTATATTCGTTATAGAAATAAAAACTACACGACGGATTTTAACGAAATTTGGCACAATTATTCTTCATACTCCTGGGCAGGTTATAGTATACTTTTTAATACGCTACGATCAATATGAGCAGAGCAGTGAAGGGAAATATGGGGAAAACGGGAGAAGTTACTCCATTTTTTAAGCTTCCGTCGCGTGTGCAGCCTTAATGGTTAAAGCTACATAGAAATCATGTACGACACAAATGTTCTTATACTTATAATAAATCTGTAGAGAGGCCAATTCTGTACATGAAATATATTTTAAAAAAACTATGAAGGGGTGATAAGGGATCGCTACTGATGCCAAAAATGCAATCAGTAAAATTTTTGTCTGTCTGTCTGTCTGTCTGTCTGTCTGTCTGTCTGTCTGTCTGTATATTCGTTATAGAAATAAAAACTACAAGACGGATTTTAACGAAATTTGGCACAATTATTCTTCATACTCCTGGGCAGGTTATAGTATACTTTTTAATACGCTACGATCAATATGAGCAGAGCAGTGAAGGGAAATATGGGGAAAACGGGAGAAGTTACTCCATTTTTTAAGCTTCCGTCGCGTGTGCAGCCTTAATGGTTAAAGCTACATAGAAATCATGTACGACACAAATGTTCTTAAATTATTATTATTATATAAAAATAAATTCCTAGACAGCATATTATGTCTATCTTTTAAAATTGACTCACAATAACACGTGAAACTTCAATAGCTTAGCAATTCGGAGATTTTTGATTATATTTGTCTACTCTTACGTTTACAACACTCTCACTCATCCCTAATTAAAAAAAGTTAACATTATTACCTATGCAATAAAAAAAGAATCATGTAAATCGGTGTAGAAACACCAAAGTTATACATGGAATACGCTGTAAGTCATCGCGCGTGAATACAGAATCATGCCATAAGGATTATTTTTGTGTATCAGTTGCCGCGTTCGACGCGCTTCGCGGCGGGAGCTATAAAAAGGCTGCGGGTCCGCACCCGTTTCGCGTTGTCACGGCATCACGTGTGAACGGCTGAACCGATTTCGATAATTCTTTTTTTATTATATTCCTTGAAGTACGAGGATGGTTCTTATGTAGAGAAAACGTAAATACCACGGGCGAAGCCGGGGCGGACCGCTAGTTAAAAAGTATAAATGCATATGTTCATAGAAGAAAAATGGTTCATTAGTTCTTCATCTACAGTAGTTAGAGATTAGTAATAAACCCTGAAAATTTTTAAATAGGTACTTTTTAATATTAGTAAAGATTTGTTTTTTACATATTATGTACCTATCTATCAATACATCTAGCATATGAACATCTTGCCTTTTGCTTATTGTCATTGTATAACTAAGTTGTGCCGTTTCTTTGAAGACGAACCTTCAGGAAAAATCATAAAATAAATCATAACATGTTTTCCTCAACATAAAAGTTTTAACTTCCTCCAAGATAATTTTGCAAATAATAAGTTTCTATGCACTTAAAATTTAAATAATAATTAAATCTTCTATTATCATAATGTCTGTCTGTCTGTTTCTTTTTCAAGCCTCAGCCACTCGGGTTTTACTTTGACTTCACGGGTGAAGCGGCGGGCGGAATGCGCTTACTCTTAACACAGGATAATTTGAATTGCGAAAAAATTGTTTAATTATTGTTAATATTGTAATATTGTATACTATTATATACATGCGATAATCCAATTATTAAATGGATTATCCCACTATTGTATCGGCTTAAAATGATTTCCTGTTATTGAAGACTTACAGTAATTAAAGGACAACTCTTTTTCAAGAAAAAACTAGCTTTATCTCTCCTTATTGTTAAAGCTTTGCGTTATATTATAAGTGCCGCCAATCATCTTATCTACTATAATAAAGTATCTTTCGATATTTTACGACTGGCTGATAAAGCCTCTGATAGCGTTGATGACATTTGTGGGTATTCATTTTCATACATTTTTGGCAATATAACTGACAAATAAGCTTAAGCTGCTTAACAATAGGTATACCAAAAACATATGAAACGGGGTCGGTTGGATAGGTAATAGGTATGTTGCAATAAAAAGCGGATCTCACCATTTGAATTTTTATTATTTCAATAACCTATATAGGTATATTTGAATAGATGGTTAATACTTAATTATTATTTTCTTCAAGGTTAATAGCACCTCTTCCGACGCCGTCTGTCCACGGCTACAAAGTCGTATACGGCCGTCTCTTGAGCCCTGACCATCGAAGCTTCATATTCAGTGATGTGGTCAAGTTGTTCATGATGATGTTCGATCTGTGCCAGTATGAAGAAGGGACTTGGCCTGGGTAAGGATAATTATTATTAATTTTTTATTGTATTTATATTCACTGAATAATAATGATAAAGCTGAATATTATTCAGCTTTATCAGCGTACTAACCCGCCCACCCCGACATATAATAATATTATATTACCTATAGCCTATGCAGTCAGTAAAAAGAACATTTAAAATCGATCTATTAGTTCCTGAGATTAACGCCTTCTAATAAACAAATAAACTCTTCAGCTTTATGTTATTAGTATCGTTAATAATTATAATAAACACTTCATTGCATACACATAACAAAAAACAACAAAATAATATTATACACAAAGTTACATAAAACGATGCAAATAGCCGGCCTTATTGCTATAAGCGATATCTTCCAGGCAACGATAACCTTATAGATCAGGGGTTCCCAAACTGTGCGCCGCGGCGCCCTAGTGCGCCGTAGAAAGTGTAAGGGGCGCCGTGAGTCGATCTGCTTATATTCGCGAGTACCTTTTTTGAGCGCTCGAATCGGTAAGAAACATAGCGTCGTAAAATGACATACAGTACTCCAAAATTAATAATGCACATGCAAATCTTCGCTAATTGTCGTATTTCCGAAAACACTCGAATCATTGAATCGTAAGAGCCCTAAACAATGCACTTGCATTTTACACCTTGTTCAAAAGAAATAGAAGTCAATTCACGGTCATACACAATCAAAAACAAATCGGGCGGTAGGTGACGGTAGCCTGTCAGTCTAAAAACTGAAAAATCCGTCAGTCGTCTTTAAATATTGGTGGTGACTGCACGTGTTCTCTCTATGTGGAATTATATAGAGCTGCTATTACATACCCTTCTTGGTTTTGTTTTTAAAGGTGAATTGAATTAATCGATGAAATGATTTACACAGGTGATGGCAGTAGGAAAAGTGAAAATGAAGAAGAGCATAATGAAAGTTCTGATGTATCTAAAATGTCAGAAATAAAGATAATCCCTGATTTTTATTGTTTTTCTCCATAATACACGGGTATCACCAGAAGGAAGATACCCGGTCCTTTGGGAGGCTTACGTGGGGACACAAGTCCAACACGCAGAGGCGCTTTAGATAATTTTAATGTGTTATTATTATTATTTTTTGTAAATGTCATAATATTGAAGAATGATCAGTACTTTAAATACTTTTGAGCTGAGATTTTAATGATTAGATTTATATGGTTAAAATGTAAACCTGTCAAAAGTAAGAAAGTAAATCAATCCAACAAAGATATATTCGCAATCGAGAGGTTATCCTCGCTTATTTACTTACAAGGAATTATCGAAACAAAATCATACAATCACAAAACATAATTATTGGACTAAATTATGCACGAAGAAAATGCATTTGACCACTCTATATAAATATCATCTTCCGAACAGTGACGAAGATTTCTATGCGCATTATTACTTTTGGATTACTGTATGTAGTTACAAGATTTTAAATTTGCTACGACTATATGATTGTATTGTAGGTACCTATATCGACTGTTTCTTTTTCAAATAGCTAGGTTCGGTGGGTAGGGCGCCGTGACAAAAAAAAACTTAACATAAAGCTGCGCCGCGAGCTGAAGTAGATTGGGATTTGGGAACCCCTCTTATAGAATATAATCAATAAGCAATTAATACGTAACTGCGGGTAAAGCCGCGGGCTACAGCTAGTTATATATAAGAATGAACTGTGACAAAACTTAAGTACATTGTAGTTAGTTCGATATAACAATAGAAGGATATAAAAATGCTGTTTATCTTTTCCATAGTATTTTGTATTATGCTTACCCTATTAGGCAAAGATGGATGAATAAGGTATACTAATTAATCTTCACACATTGTCAAGTTTGTATCTATTAAGGTTGTGTTAATTACACCAATTATACGTAACTAGCGGCCCGCCCCGGCTTCGCACGGGTGCATTGCTGATACTATACTAAATACACTACAGAAAAACTGTGAACGTTGTATATCTATACATATAATTAAATCGTAGGAAAGTCAAAACTGTACATTGAATATTTTTTTAAAAGAATACATAATCCATGATCTATAATCGATATAGAAGCCAAAAACATAGTTTTTAGAATTTTTGTCTGTTTGTCTGTTTGTCTGTATATATTTCCGGGCTAATCTCGAAAAGTACTGCATAGATTGACTTCAAATTTTGCATGAATATTACTAACAGATCGGGTCAGTCTATAGGCTACATATTATCAAGCTATCAACTACGGGGAAGGAGCTGTGAACCTTTATTTTTCACGTGTACTACGACAGCGTACAATATAAAGACTCATGTTTAAATGTTGTTTTTGAGTAAGCCATGCTATAGTCTACCTTTACACTATAAAAACTACATCATTTAAGTAATTTTGGCAGAGAAACAGTATAATGAATGTAGTATAAAGACAAATTTAAAACAGCGCCATCTATGAGATTTCATTAAAATCAAATCAATTTACATAATATTAACTCTTCTTGGAAATTCATAATTTAAATATTATGATGTTGGTGAGGTTGTTTTTTTTTAAAGTTAAATAAATAATTAATTTCTTCCCAGAGTCCATTTCAGGTGCGCTTATATTTCATGTGAATATACTAAATTTTTATAAGTGAGGGTAGATGTTTATTATTTGATGTCAAACAAGACACCATTACAGTTAATATAGGTAATAGACGTAGTATTTGTATTCTCTTTGGGTAATAGTAGATAACAGTGATTGTGTTCATTGGTTACATTTTTAAAAATCTTCGGCTTTTTTTAAATTTTCGCCTTCTTGCGTTCCCACAAAAGGTAAGTTGTAGCCTTTATATTTATTGTTTATTATAATTATATAGTTAGACTCATGTTTTTAATTAGTTAAAGTTATGACAAAATAAGAAAATGATGAAATTTTATTTTTATGTATAACTTTTACAAGACCATATTAAACGCCCAAAGAAGGTCACTTTAGTTCTTTAACTTTATTTGTTAGTAGCTTTTTTATAAAATTAGGTACAGTTATCTTTTGATTTTTTTTATTTACAGATTCAATGTTCATAAAAATTGACGATTTGCGTGAGGATGTAGTGGAAATTAGTAACCTTGCGCGTGGTCAATCAATACAATATAATATTATAATAAAATTCTAGAAAAGTGATGTCTGTAGGTACAATGAAAATATGTAAAAAAAAATTAGCAGGGGTTATTATTAAATCGATCCCAAACCCAAAACTGTAGTTAAAATTTTTTTTGTCTGTTTGTCTGTATGTTTGTGCACGCTAATCTCAGAAACGGCTAATCCGATTTAGATGCGGTTCACTAATATTCATTTTTTATTGTGGTAATCTTCATTTAACATTTAGTGTTTATTTCATGTTAATCGGTTCGTAAATAAAAAAGTTATGACCATTTAAGTATTCACGGCGAACATTTGCTAAGGCATTCTATTATACACTATACAGTGTACGATAAAACGTAAGTTATCTGTTATACACTACAGTTATTCCTTATAAATGTCCATGTGATCATATCGAAAGTCCCCAAGGGTGGGGGGGTAAGCTGTGGTAGTAGGGGGGTAGAATTATGCTTATTTCTAGGTAAATTTTATACATAAAATGTCCTTTAAATTATGTCGTATTATATTTTTAACCCCCGACGCAAAAAGATGGGTGATAAGTGTTTGACCGATATGTGTGTCTGTGTGTGTGTGTCTGTTTGTGCCATCGTAGCTCGCTAACAGGTAATACGAATTAGATGCGGTTTTGTTGTTAGGCAGCATATTTTCCGACGCTGGTTCTTAGATAAAGTGTATCAAAATCGGTTCATCCATTTATTATACCTAGTTATATATAGAGGTAAAAGTGGGAATCTGGGAAAAAATATTAGTTATATTTTTATCCAATTCGGTTTATCCATTTATTAGATTACAGCGGTAAAAGTGGGAATGAACAATAATCGAATGTGCTCAAATAATATACTCAAGCGGCATATCAAAATATGAAAGTGCAACGTGTGAATTACAATTAGTAATGTTTTATCGAAATCGGTTCATCCGTTTATTACATATAGGGCACTTTAGGGGTGACAGTGGTTAGATAAATAAACCAAATGGAGCATCAAACGACAGGATATGACGTGTACATATAGGTACAATTAGATAATATGGTTTACATCAAAATCGGTTCTGCCATTTACTAGGGGTGGAAAGAGAAGGGTTGAAAGTCTGTGAAAGAAGAGGGGGATATGGGAGCGAGAGGATAGCCACACCCTGGAAATTTTGAACTCTACTCAAAGCCACATAGGCCTGGCCCTTGGCAATTTTTTTTCCTAAAGATACCACTTCTTTTGCCACTGTGATCCATTACAATTTGTGCACGGTTACGGCCCAACTTAAAAGATGTCAAGGAGCAACAAACTTATAGATATCAATATGATGTAGGAATGTAATATGGAGGTAGAGGTAGGTCTCGCTCACTTGAAAATATTACATGAAAATAAGAAACCGAAGTTAAAAATTTAAAAATTAAAAAGAAAAACCAAACGCAACGAAGGAAAAGGAATAAATAATAATTTTACAAACTTCCCGAAGATCTTTAAAATTAAGTACCATATATGATTAACTTACCGTCTCGCCGACAATCGCAAAAAACCTATTTTTATATTAATTGTCCTCGAATTTTTTTTCTTTCCGAAATTACCAGTATGACGGGAAATTTTAATATTTTATTTTGAACCAATATTGTCTGGAGGACAATTTTGGTCGTAGTCGTCGTCATAAAATTATCTATAAAAAACTTCAAATACATTTTTTTCTAGGAGCTACCGTTTCTACGAAAAATCTTTTTTTTCATTCATTGATCTTTGATCTCAAAAATAAAAATTCCAATCACCAGAACGACAGGAAATTTTAATAATTTATTTTTAATTGTGTTTTGCACAATTTTGTTAAATAACGACTGGATGAAAATTTTGTTCGTGGTCGTCGTCGTCATTGGTAGGGTGAACAAATCCTTAGCAAAACATCATACGCTTATGTCAATTAGTATCGATAGCGGATTCTATTCCTTTGCGTTTTGACGTTTGTCTCGGCGCTCAGTTGCTGCACGATATACATATTGTCAAAAACATCCATACAAGGAAGGAAGAAAAATAAAGGAGAATGGCAAACTCCCATAGGACTCTGGGCCTGATCGTTACACTGATGATTTATGGGGGATTAAATTGATAAAATATACAGATTCTATAAATATAATAGTTATAGATCTGTTCTATGGGATAACAGAGATATTGGGGTGTAAAGTAACAAAAATAAAAGTTATTTTGCTTGAGTTAAATGAATAGCATTGCCTTTTTCTATGTCCAGGTAAGTTTATTTTCTATCTACATTGTCTAGCTAATAAGAGAGTAACAGTAGAACAGTCAGGTAATAGAAATATTGGATCCAACACATATTATTATTCAACACACATTAATTTAACTTGCCAAAACATCAACAATCACTAGGTAGATACATTTCTTATATCTTTATAAATGGATGAATCAGGATTCGCTTTTATAATAAGACTAATCAATTTAAATAATATCTTTAGAGTAAAAATAGACGATTAAGGCAATTTAGAATATAACGTTACTAAAACTTCACTCAAAAGTCAAACAACAAACATCAACAATCACTCATCACTGACATAATTATAATTATAATTAATAATTTGACATTTTGCCAGCTACCTAAATAAAAAGGTTATAATTACTATTGATTAAGTGAAATATGTTTTTATTTTATAGAATGACCTAAATAAATAAAGATGTGTGTTAAAAAAAGTTAAGTTTTGCTTCTGATTTTTATACCGGAAGGAAGTTAGCGCGGAAAGTTTTTTTTTTTTAATTATTAATATCTCAAAAAATTGCTCCTTAAATGCTCCATCAGAAACTGTAATTGCTCCACTTCTATAATTATTAGTTTATTTATAATTAATTTTTTAAAAAATCCAAATACTGAAAACTTGATTTCCCTATAGAATGAAAAATATTCACTTTTCATAAAAAATTTTTTTACAAAAAAATTGCTCCCGATTTGCTCTATCAATTACAAAAAAAAATTATTTAATTTTGATAATTTTTACAATAATTAACTGAAAAACTATGTTTGCATAGTTAACTACCTACTGCGCTGTGACGTCATCAATTGTCGTTGCGATGCATAAAGGCCATATTTACATGTATCAGCACTGCAGCGATATCTATAGACCTTAATGTTTATGTTTTCTTATTTATATTATTTACTAGATTTCCGCCCGCGGCTTCGGCCGCGTTTTCAAAGGAAAACCCGCATAGTTCCCGCTAACGCAAACGATAGCAACTTGACACCGAAACATGAAACAAGCGACTGAAACACAAATTAATTAAATATAAATATTTCAGGACAGTTTTCACACACGGCACAATCTGATCCCATACTTAGCTTTCGCTTGTGTTATGGAAACCAGATGGATGATAAACATACATATATAATTTTAAATAAATACTTATTTAGATAATTAACACCCAGACACAGAGCAAACATCTATGTTCATCACACAAATATTTGCCCCGGGTGGGAATCGAACCCACAACCTCTGGCTTGGAAGGCAGGGCCACTACCAACGCCAACCGGTCAGTCAAAGTAATTAAAAAAAATTACTTGAAGTTTTAATATTACGAATAAACGTGATATGCGAGTTTAGGGATGGGTAGGGAAATGTTTATAAACATACCTATAATAAGAATGATTTTAAATACATACATAATAATATCTGTTCCTTTCAACATTTGCTAGATGAAACTAAATAATGAAAATATTATGTCGCATAGATATTATTAGCCTTTTAAAAATACGGTTCCGTTGTTTATTTAATATTCTATTTTACTTATCTTTCTAATATAAAAATAAATAATTAAATAAAACACAATCATATTACAATTTAATATAAAAGTACCATGAAATGACATTAATAAGTTTTATCATTTAATGCTGGGAATAATATTATTATTTAAAATTTACCTTATGTTGCTATTTATACTCTATATCCATGCGACATATTTTAATTATTTAGTTTCATCTAGCAAATGTTGAAAGGAACAGATATTATTATGTATTTAAAATCATTCTTATTATAGGTATGTTTATAAACATTTCCCTACCCATCCCTAAACTCGCATATTACCTACGTTTATTCGTATTATTAAAACTTCAAGTAATTTTTAATTAATTTGTGTTTCAGTCGCTTGTTTCATGTTTCGGTGTCAAGTTGCTATCGTTTGCGTTAGCGGGAACTATGCGGGTTTTCCTTTGAAAACGCGGGCGAAGCTGCGGGCGGAAATCTAGTAAATAATATAAATAAGAAAACATAAACATTAAGGTCTATAGATATCGCTGCAGTGCTGATACATGTAAATATGGCCCTTATGCATCGCAACGACAATTGATGACGTCACAGCGCAGTAGGTAGTTAACTATGCAAACATAGTTTTTCAGTTAGTTATTGTAAAAATTATCAAAATTAAATAATTTTTTTTTTGTAATTGATAGAGCAAATCGGGAGCAATTTTTTTGTAAAAAATTTTTTTATGAAAAGTGAATATTTTTCATTCTATAGGGAAATCAAGTTTTCAGTATTTGGATTTTTTTAAAAATTAATTATAAATAAACTAATAATTATAGAAGTGGAGCAATTACAGATTCTGATGGAGCATTTAAGGAGCAATTTTTTGAGATATTAATAATTAAAAAAAAAAAAACTTTCCGCGCCAACTTCCTTCCGGTCCATGCGACATATTTTAATTATTTAGTTTCATCTAGCAAATGTTGAAAGGAACAGATATTATTATGTATTTAAAATCATTCTTATTATAGGTATGTTTATAAACATTTCCCTACCCATCCCTAAACTCGCATATTACCTACGTTTATTCGTATTATTAAAACTTCAAGTAATTTTTAATTAATTTGTGTTTCAGTCGCTTGTTTCATGTTTCGGTGTCAAGTTGCTATCGTTTGCGTTAGCGGGAACTATGCGGGTTTTCCTTTGAAAACGCGGGCGAAGCTGCGGGCGGAAATCTAGTAAATAATATAAATAAGAAAACATAAACATTAAGGTCTATAGATATCGCTGCAGTGCTGATACATGTAAATATGGCCCTTATGCATCGCAACGACAATTGATGACGTCACAGCGCAGTAGGTAGTTAACTATGCAAACATAGTTTTTCAGTTAGTTATTGTAAAAATTATCAAAATTAAATAATTTTTTTTTTGTAATTGATAGAGCAAATCGGGAGCAATTTTTTTGTAAAAAATTTTTTTATGAAAAGTGAATATTTTTCATTCTATAGGGAAATCAAGTTTTCAGTATTTGGATTTTTTTAAAAATTAATTATAAATAAACTAATAATTATAGAAGTGGAGCAATTACAGATTCTGATGGAGCATTTAAGGAGCAATTTTTTGAGATATTAATAATTAAAAAAAAAAAAACTTTCCGCGCCAACTTCCTTCCGGTCATGGATATAGAGTATAAATAGCAACATAAGGTAAATTTTAAATAATAATATTATTCCCAGCATTAAATGATAAAACTTATTAATGTCATTTCATGGTACTTTTATATTAAATTGTAATATGATTGTGTTTTATTTAATTATTTATTTTTATATTAGAAAGATAAGTAAAATAGAATATTAAATAAACAACGGAACCGTATTTTTAAAAGGCTAATAATATCTATGCGACATAATATTTTCATTATTTAGTTTCATCTAGCAAATGTTGAAAGGAACAGATATTATTATGTATGTATTTAAAATCATTCTTATTATAGGTATGTTTATAAACATTTCCCTACCCATCCCTAAACTCGCATATCACGTTTATTCGTAATATTAAAACTTCAAGTAATTTTTTTTAATTACTTTGACTGACCGGTTGGCGTTGGTAGTGGCCCTGCCTTCCAAGCCAGAGGTTGTGGGTTCGATTCCCACCCGGGGCAAATATTTGTGTGATGAACATAGATGTTTGCTCTGTGTCTGGGTGTTAATTATCTAAATAAGTATTTATTTAAAATTATATATGTATGTTTATCATCCATCTGGTTTCCATAACACAAGCGAAAGCTAAGTATGGGATCAGATTGTGCCGTGTGTGAAAACTGTCCTGAAATATTTATATTTAATTAATTTGTGTTTCAGTCGCTTGTTTCATGTTTCGGTGTCAAGTTGCTATCGTTTGCGTTAGCGGGAACTATGCGGGTTTTCCTTTGAAAACGCGGCCGAAGCCGCGGGCGGAAATCTAGTAAATAATATAAATAAGAAAACATAAACATTAAGGTCTATAGATATCGCTGCAGTGCTGATACATGTAAATATGGCCTTTATGCATCGCAACGACAATTGATGACGTCACAGCGCAGTAGGTAGTTAACTATGCAAACATAGTTTTTCAGTTAATTATTGTAAAAATTATCAAAATTAAATAATTTTTTTTTGTAATTGATAGAGCAAATCGGGAGCAATTTTTTTGTAAAAAAATTTTTTATGAAAAGTGAATATTTTTCATTCTATAGGGAAATCAAGTTTTCAGTATTTGGATTTTTTAAAAAATTAATTATAAATAAACTAATAATTATAGAAGTGGAGCAATTACAGTTTCTGATGGAGCATTTAAGGAGCAATTTTTTGAGATATTAATAATTAAAAAAAAAAAACTTTCCGCGCTAACTTCCTTCCGGTGATTTTTATAGCATTTGAATTCAATAAAACTAAAAATGAAAAATAAACATTCATTCGTATTAATCTATACTAATCTATATATTTGACTATTTTACTCCTGACAACACTGACATCTCTGCTTGATAAGACCGGTAGTGAACGAATTATCTTTTTTTCAAAGATTTTTTTCCCATAGAATCAGAAGTCAATATTTTACAAATAATTATTAAAATTAACATAATGAATTTTAAATATATTATGATTTCTGTAACAGTTAGGCCCAGTTTCGCCATTCTCCTTTGCTCCCTTCCCCCCTGGTGCCTAAAAATAATATGACATAATTATTTAAAACTAGCGGTCCGCCCCGGCTTCGCCCGTGGATGTACCACGTTTTCTCTACATAAGAACCATCCTCGTACTTCAAGCAATATAATAAAAAAAAGAATTATCGAAATCGGTTCAGCCGTTCACACGTGATGCCGTGACAACGCGAAACGGGTGCGGACCCTCCGCCTTTTTATAGCTCCCGCCGCGAAGCGCGTCGAACGCGGCAACTGATACACAAAAATAATCCTTATGGCATGATTCTGTATTCACGCGCGATGACTTTATAGCGTATTTCATGTAACTTTGGTGTTTCTACACCGATTTACATGATTCTTTTTTTATTGAATAGGTAATAATGTTAACTTTTTTTAATTAGGGATGAGTGAGAGTGTTGTGAGTAGACAAATATAATCAGAAAGCTCCGAATTGCTAAGCTATTGAAGTTTCACGTGTTATTGTGAGTCAATTATAAAAGATAGACATAATATGCTGTCTAGGAATTTATTTTTATATAATAACTAGCGGTCCGCCCCGGCTTCGCCCGTGGTACATGTTTACATTTTCTCTACATAAGAACCATCCTCGTACTTCAAGGAATATAATAAAAAAAGAATTATCGAAATCGGTTCAGCCGTTCTCGAGTTATGCGCTTACCAACACATTTTGCGATTCATTTTTATATATAAAGATAATAATTTAAGAACATTTGTGTCGTACATGATTTCTATGTAGCTTTAACCATTAAGGCTGCACACGCGACGGAAGCATAAAAAATGGAGTAACTTCTCCCGTTTTCCCCATATTTCCCTTCACTGCTCTGCTCATATTGATCGTAGCGTAATAAAAAGTATACTATAACTTGCCCAGAAGTATGAAGAATAATTGTGCCAAATTTTGTTAAAATCCGTCGTGTAGTTTTTGTTTCTATAACGAATATACAGACAGACAGACAGACAGACAGACAAAAATTTTACTGATTGCATTTTTGGCATCAGTAGCGATCCCTTATCACCCCTTCATAGTTTTTTTTTTAATATATTTCATGTACAGAATTGGCCTCTCTACAGATTTATTATAATAAAAAATAAACTTTACGTAGAAAATTAACTAGGCATTTATTTTTTTATTTTTTAGCTCAGTTTAGTAATAAATTTTACTAACAGTTCTTTTAATTATTTATGGTAGTACGTGTTTATTCAATAAAAGTTAAGTAGTAACTACTATGCAGTCACTATTCCACGCGGACGAAGTCGCGGGCACAGCTAGTAAAAACATATTATATAGCCGGGCGGCCGGCCGGTACCGCCGCAAACGCTACGTCCCGCAATTTTTAAATCTGTAATATCTTCGAAAATATTCACTTAAATCATACGGTGTAAAGGGCCATATAGATCTATATTAAATGAACAATGTATTCAAGGTATTTAATTGGTTAAGGATTAATGCTGTATTGGTTAAAATCGCTTCGAAAATTAGCCATTATTTGTCGTAAAAAGTAAATGACAAAAAAAAGTTATTGTGGGTTATCCATAAGAGATAGACATATACCATCGCGGACTTTTCTGTAGACCTTTTCAATGTGTATAATACTTAGTACATTATTTTGATAAAACTCGTAGGGTTCAGCCTGCGTTTGCAATGTAAGCGGAAAAAATGTAATTTTTTACGACATCACATTAGAAACCTCAAAAATAACAGTACTTCTCCACTATTTAATGGATGTTATTATACATATAAACCTTCCTCTTGAATCACTCTATCTATTAAAAAAGCCGCATCAAAATCCGTTGCGTAGTTTTAAAGATTTAAGCGTACAAAGGGACATAGGGACATAGGGACAGAGAAAGCGACTTTGTTTTATACTATGTAGCGACTTTGTTTTATACTATGTAGTGATAGTGAAGAACGGTTGAACAGATTTTAATGTTTTTGTATTATTGGGTTTTTAAATTTACCGCTATGAATAAAATAATGAGAATGTTACATAATTACAATAAATAATAATAAAAAAATATCCTTATTCTAGAAAATCTGATTCCTACTCTTAGATTATAAGATTTGAGAATAAAATAACGATAATAACTACTGGCTGTGCTCCGCGGTTTTACCCGCAGTGCGCCGCTCCTACACCGAAAGAATTTTCAAATCGGACCAGTAATTCCCGAGATTAGCGCGTTCAAACAAACAAACAAACTCTTCAGCTTTATAAAATTAGTATACATTATTTAAATCTTGTCATAAATGGACTTATATTATTACTAGCTTCCGCCCACGACTTTGTACGCGCATCCCCGTTTTTCCCCGTTCCCGCAAGAATATCGGGAAATCCTTTCTTAGCGGATGCCTACGTCCTAACATCTACCTGCATGCCAAATTTCAGCCCGATACGTCCAGTGGTTTAGGCTGTGCGTTGATAGATCACTATATCAGTCACCTTTGAGTTTTATATACAATATACATATATAGATATTATAATTGTATCAACGAATAATTTTTTTAGGGACTGTATAAAATAAAAGAATGTTTTTATGAGATAAACGAGCCATTATTTTATGAGATCCTTAATTGTTCATGGTCTAAATATAATGTTAAATAAATTACCAGCTTAATTACTAAGGGAACTAATAAAATAAATTCATATAAAATACTTGTAAAAATTGTTTGCCTTAAGAGTTCATAATTATTTTTTGTCGTTGACGTAAAAATGTTCTGATTATTTTTTTAGATTTTTACTAATTAGCTTTTAACCTACTTAAGAATATCCTCACCTTTTTAGCTTACTATCAGTATTTTAAGTAATTATTAATTACATAATAAAAGGGAAACTTCTTTCACTTATTTCATGTGTTTTGATTTTGCTGTTTACAAAAATTTAAATTGAAACGTTATTGTTTGTATTTAATTACAGATTCGTCCTCATTATAGACATGGACCAAACAACTATAAGTCATTTGGGGAAGTTAGATATTATGACTGTACGCCAGACACTATATTTCTTACAGGTAAAGTATTTTTTTTTTTCTATAATAAATGTTTCTTTAAAATTAATATACTTAGGGCCGATTGTTCAATGCTTGGATAAAACTTATCCGTCCAATAAAGTATTACACGATAATATTAAAATGTCACGTAAACTGTCAAATACGGGCAATTAGAATACGTTTTTAAAATGGTAGTTTTATACATTATTCGACGAATAAGTTTTAACCAAGGATTGAAAAATCAGCCCTTATAAAATAACAGTTATAATAGGTGCGTGTCTTTAATTATAATACAATATTAATCTTCGATAATACTTAATTGTCTCATGATTATCTTTTACCTTATTGGTGGAAAATATTTTGTTTGTGGTCCATTTTGCAATGCAGAACTTCTAAAAAAAATCGAAGACGTATATAAAATAGTGATTCCTTTTCCTTTCTGTATTCAAAAATAATAAAACATAGCTGTAAATGTAGGTTATAAATAATAAGTAGTATTTTCTGATGAATTCATTTTCATTTCAAAATCTTACAGTCCATACTTTGTAGGTACACAAATTTATAGAGGGTATAATTCTTCCAGGAATGCATGCTGGTAAAGTTAAAAGAGGTGCATTTTCTGAACGCTCCGTTCTTCATGGATAAGCTGATGATGCTCTTGAAGCCGTTCATGAAGAAGGCACTCCTGGACATCATCAGGATTCACCAACGGGATACGAACACTTTGGAAAAGTTTGTGGAGAAAAGCAGTTTGCCTAAAGACGATGGAGGGGAGTATAAGAGTCGGAATACTCTAAAAGGTTAGATACCTACTACGTTAACTAATATTATTTTGATGTAAATTAAAAAATAAAACTCGGTAAAGTCCATATATTAATCAAGGGCTTAAAACATAACGGCTAACTGCATATTAACAATAAAAATTTGTTTAATGTTGTAAAATATCTGATCGATTGAAGAGTTCGATCGTGGTGTATACTGTAGTCTGGTAAGATTATGTACTTACCTTCTAGAGAAAAGGGAAATTAGTTCTTTCTAATTAGTAAATCAGCTCCATATAGAAATACATTTTACAAAAAATACCCTATCGATTGCGTTAAATCATATTTCATGGCCATGTGATGCCAAATTTTGTCATGTAATGTCGTATTGCCGAAGTAGTACCATACTACCCATTCTAACTTGAATAATACAATACTTACATAATACTTTATGATGCAATATGCATACAAGCGTAAACATGACGTGTTCAGTCTAATATTACAGTCAAAGCCACTGAAGTAGAAATAAACAAGAAATCATTGCTTCAGTAAACAATGTAAAGACAAGTAATCATAGTAATCATTATATTAAACATCGTGTACCTATCTGAACAAGTATCTATTGGTTATTCAGATTTTGTAGTGTTGGATATTATTAGAGTTGTAAATTCAAAATTGAAGATGATCTATGTTTTCAATTTAGTTATCTACTCTAATAATTTTCACTTAAAATTTAGAGTTATTAATATGTATAGATTATTAAATCAGGGTTTTGTAAAACGGGCTATTTTTAACAATTATATAAAAGCTAGGAAAAATAACCCCTTCACGAATCAACGAAACCATAATCAAGTACGCAACATTCTGCAGAATGCGTCTCTTAATAAGTGCTCTATGTATTTATTTAAACCCACAGACATACATTAAGATAGACTACGCGAGTGTATGTACTTCCCGTGTCCAAACTAAGTATAAAACACTTACTTGACGCTGGCCTACACTCAGTCCGCGCTTGCAGTTCGCCAAGGAAAGACGTGAAACTGAATAGAGTAAAATGCCGAATTGCGCAGTTATAAACTGTAGAAACTCCACAGCTGTGAGTGGCCGAGTTATCGGAGATGTTTCCTTCCACCGGTAATTAATTTTCTAATCAGAATATGCACTATTTATTTTAAAATCAAATAAAGAATATCTGTGGAAAACCAAATCATACGGAATGATTCGGAATACATTGCGGCTTTTACTTGGCACGGTAAAGATCGCGTCGTATGATAATAAGCAATGAATAGCGTCTTCTCATTTTTCTGTTCTCATTTTTCTGTCCAATTTTGTGGTTAGTGATGTTCATTCGATGCAATTCGCCCAAACTTTTTACCGCTGCTTTGGAAGGTGCCTTCAAACTGTTGGAATGGAAAGGACTTGGCATCAATATTAATGGCGAGTACATCTCTCATCTTCGTTTTGCCGATGATATCGTAGTCATGGCAGAATCCATGGAAGACCTTAATGCAATGCTCGATGACCTCTACAGAGTTTCACAACAAGTGGGCCTTAGCATGAACATGGACAAGACGAAAATTATATCGAATGTCCATGTTGTGCCCACTCCAGTCTCTGTTGGAAACTCTACTCTCGAAGTTGTTGACGAATATGTCTACCTAGGACAAACCGTCCAATTAGGCAGGTCCAACTTCGGGAAGGAGGTCAATCGTCGAATCCGACTCAGATGGGCAGCGTTCAGGAAGTTAAAGAACATCTTTTCGTCCAAAATCCCTCAGTGCCTGAAGACTAAAGTCTTCGAGCAGTGTGTGTTACCAGTGATGACCTACGGAACAGAGACGTGGCCTCTAACCCTGGGCCTTGTGAACAAGCTCAGCGTCGCCCAACGTGCTATGGAAAGGTCTATGCTCGGAGTTTCCCTACGAGATCGAATCAGAAATGAGGAGATCCGTAGGAGAAGCGGAGTCACCGACATAGCTCGCCGGATTAGCACGTTGAAGTGGCAATGGGCGGGGCACATAGCCCGTAGAACCGATGGCCGTTGGGGCAGAAAGGTTCTGGAATGGAGGCCACGAACGGGAAGACGAAGCGTGGGACGACCTCCTACAAGATGGACAGACGACCTGGTCCGAGTGGCAGGGAGCCGCTGGATGCAGGCCGCCGGTGACCGGTCGTACTGGAAATCCTTGAGGGAGGCCTTTGTCCAGCAGTGGACGTCCCACGGCTGATAAGAAGAAGAAGAAGAAGATTCGATGCAACAGTTCTCGATTCTAATCGATTTTATAATCGAACAGAAAAATGATAATTTGAAGGAGCAATTTTTCAGAAAAAAGGCATAGATTTTTGTGTCATTTAATATGACTTGACCTAGAACTTTTAAGTATTTTAATACAAACGTACTAAAAATAAATATTATGACATGGACGCCATTAGTTAAAGTGTCATCTTGGGAGTTTTTTAAGAAAACTCCTTATTGCTTAGACTATGTTTGTTTTTTCAGTTTGGATCAAATGGATCGAGGCAACGGGACATAAAGATTGGTTTCCAACAAAATATAAGTAGCACAATTTGCTCTAAACATTTTAGTGAAGCCAGCTTTGTTGAAGGAAAAAAGCTTCGACTATTGACAAAAACAGCCTATCCGACAATTGATATACTGAAAACGATATATACTAGAATCGCCGCGCGAGTGTCGTCCCTAATCGATTTAGCGTAAAATGAAATTCCCATCACTAAAAAGCGCTCGTGACGTCATAACGCGTCAAGGTCGGTACAAAAAATATGACACGCTTGGTTTTCATACAGATCGCGGTACTTGCGTGGTCTATCTTAATGTATAGCTGTGTTTAAACCACAAGTATTTGAAATACTCACCAGAATAACTCGCTGCCATTCACATGATACATTTTTGGGAAGTAAATGATAAACGAGTACAAAATACGTACTAATATTCAAGTATTTCAAATACCTATTGCTCAACCCTAACTACATTTTTTCATTTAGCCATATTAATTATTAAACTTATATGGATACGCAGTAGGTATGTCTCTTAATAGAGTGTTAATATTTTTATCTAAATATTAACAGGAAAAGTTTTTAGTTAAATTAATCGCACAGGTATGACCCCTGAATAGAAAAGATATTGTCAAGGAAAATAACGGTCGACGGAATAGTCTTTACCCTGCTTACAAGAATGCAACTATTTTTTATTATAAATTTATCCTTATATGTTAAGGTGGATCTATAAATATTAATTGTTCCTTAATCACACCAATCAGGAGGAGAAAGGTTACTTTTTTGTCACCTATTATGTAGTATACTAGTTATGCCTTTGTGGTGACCAAAAAAATTCAAACAACTCAACGCCCAGTATTATAATATTGTCTGTCGAATTTATATGTCTCTATTATATAAATACATTTATATAGAGCAAATTTGGATTATTCATTGTAAAGTTGTATCATAAAATGTATTCAAGCAAATAATTCATTTTACAGAGGAACAAATACGACGCATAGAAGATAATTTGGACTTCTTCAAAAACGAGAGTCAACGGCGAGTGAATGAAGCATTAAGACAGGGCAAAAAGGCATCTATTGAAGAAATTTTTGGTTTACAGGGTAGCTTTAAGAAACTCGACATCGATTAAAATGTATGGAATAAGGAAATAAATTATTAGTTTAAAATGCATTTTATTTTCTTCCTTACATTCATAATTCTGTCAAATCTCTAATTTAAATAATAACATTCATAATTTACCTATTTCAGGTATGTAAAATAACCTTTGTATTAGGTATACTTTTTAAAATAATATAAGAAGTAGGTACGTATATAACTTTGTTTGTCCGCGATGGACTCCAAAACTAATGAACTGATTTTAAATTGGCACCCCGTGTGCAGTTTGATCTTACTTGAAAGATAGGATAGATTACAGTTCAGACTTCAGTTAATTTGATGATTTGTCAGTCACAATAATTATACACAATACACTATTATGTACATAATATATGCGACATATGGCGACATATTTGTTGACTGGATTGAGTCAATGAAAATAAAAATGTGAGTGTGAGAGTGGGAGTGGGAGTGGGAGTGGGAATAAGAATGAGAATGAAAATATATTTATATCATACACACAATTTTTTAATGACAGAAAATTGATGAGACCTCCTAGTAAGTTTACAAAAACCTGTGTCAGGAGGACCTGCTCTTCCTTAACTAAATTGAGTAAGTATGCGATGTTATTTAGCGTTTATTCATAATATATCTGCAGATTTTTACGATCTTATAAATTATATTATTTTGGTCCGCCTAGGTGCAAAATTATACACAAAAAAAATAAAGCGCATTAAAATTAAACAAGAATGACCCACAAGCTTTGGATAAGCTCTTTAGCTTTAATAGAAAAAGAAATAGATAGAATATTGTAAGGCGGAATTCGATGCAGGATTTTTTTCCTGCATAATATAGACCTGTACCACAGAATATATAATAGTACTACCCTCTACAATGTATAAGTCCAACGCAATTGAATTTCTTTAAATTTCTTCTATTCTTTATCTCTAGCGTTTACTTTTTGTAAATTGTTTAAAATTACTAATATTATGAGATAATAAAATTTTAAAACAACAGTCTTACAGGGTCTGACATGAACTTTTATTAAGTATGTATATCAAAAAAGGGGTAAAACTAAAATGATAGAGCAAAAACGTAGTTACTAGATGTTACTAGTAATAAGCTGTCACTTAACAAATCTCCATGATGTAACCTTACTACATTTGTGTTTTAAGCTATTGCATAGCTTCTATCGCGGGCCTTGAGCGCGGGGACCGAATCCAGAAATTCCGTAACGAAAAAACCTCACGCTCTCCACTCCGACGGGCACGGAGGTGTGGCTTGAAGGCATAGCATGCAATAGCTTTACCGCGGCAGTCCCCGAGTGCCACACGTCTTTTTTTATGTTTTAAATTAATTCCGTTAAGAATTTTAGGTACATTCGGAGATGATATTATTATAAATTATATTTTAACGCTATTTTTTGGTAGTACCTACGTATACAAATAAATGAAAAAAAAATATTATACTTACCTGAAATAAAGTCTCGAAGTCATCACATAAAAATGGCAAGATTCTTTTAATATTTTTATTTAAAAGATAAATATTTTCCAAAAAAATGGATTAAAAATAAATCGTAAAAAATATAAATCGAAAAGCTTTTTTGCTAAGTATGTAACCTAAAAAAATAAGTCGTTAGATATTTTATTACGCTAAGTTCAGACTGTCTATCAGTCTTAACATTGGACTTCCTTGTGAACTTTTGTATTAGCGATATTAACTGAAATTTCATGCAGAACAACCTTGATTGTAATTTGTAACCATAAAGTTAAATCGACTAATGACTCCTATTTAGGGCGGCCATACACGGACCGCTTCAAGCAGTTGAGAAAGACTGCTTGAAGCCGCGACCGCGCGGTGAACTATAGACATTCATTCTCTGCCGTACACGGACTGCTCGAGCCGTCGCGACCGCTTCAAGCCGTCAACTGCGCGCTTTGTAGCGACAGCTCGTCGCTCGAGCAGTCAACGACCGACCGGTCGAGCAGTCCGTGTACGTCGCTCAGCCGTTAACTGCTCGAGCAGTCCGTGTACGGCCGGCCTTAGTAGGCTCTAATATGCCACAATTCTGCGAAAACGCGTAAATATTTCAATTTGAACGAAATTATATATTTATAACGCTCTGTCGCCCACAAATGGTTATAAAAATCAACAATTACAATAATAATATATTTTCCCACTGTATGCCATTGTAAAAATGCTTCAACCCAATTTGGTTTGTATCCCATGCATATTAGGAAGAAAATTGCATGATATAATAAATTGTTCAAAAATATTGTGTGTTTATTGTTTCGATCTATATAAAGCACATGTGAAATAGGCTTAGCAGTATCACAATGAAGATACTTCTGTTCTTGTTCGCAGCTCTGGCTATCATTCTGGGAGCCGTGGTAAGTGCTTTTATTTTACATATATGTATATATCCTTTAAAAAGAAAGTATAATAAAATTTTGTGTAATATTTATAAACTGTAACTTTAAGTGCAGTTTAGGGAAAAAGTTAGTTGGACTCTTTATAAAAACTCTACAAAAGTTATCCAACCTGCAGCTGTTGAAAATAATCATTTTTGAACTTCGTATGTTTAACGGGCGAATTCTTATGAATAAGCTTAAGCTTTTAAAAAAGTATTTAATATATACGTATTAAGTATATATTTAAAAGTAGCGTCGTCATAATATGTTAAACTGAGTAAATGTATATAGTAATACATAAAATAAGACTAAATAATATGATTCTATCTATAAGTCTAGTTGCAATATAAACTTGGAAAATAATGAGCTATTTTATAGTAAATGTTTTCAAGTGTGAAACGCTTTATGAACAACGCTAGATACATTAAGAAATATAATTTAAAACACGATATATCATTATATTATTTATCACTAGCTTTTTAACATTTTACAGCATTTATACAGTATGATTTCATTCATTTTTTTATTATTAGCCTTTGATCAGACATGTCTATATGCGTATATAGTTTGTTTTTTTCCATCTTTGCATGTCTGTTTGCTAGTTGGCAAAGGCTTCCTACATTCCGGCCTTTCTATTTGAATTATATTTGAATATTTCAGAGTGGTATGACCACGGTTCCAAAGGCCGGTCTAAATGGTCCTGAGAAGCCAGCTGGTTGTCAAGGAGGACCTCCACCTCCACCTCCTCCTACTAGTAAGTTTTAAAAATACAACGTTAAATGTATTTTAATGTATAGTCACTGATAATATAACACTGCTATAGTACTACTATAATACTGTAGTACTACTATTATAGGTAGGTACTTAATTTACGCTGTTTAGTGTAGATATTAAAATCACAATTTTATCAAAAATTTTATGTTTTGACTCAATCATAATATTCTATATTGATAATAAAAATTAATCTAGAACTACGTAAAAAGCTATATAAGGTCCTAAGTACCTTTTAAAATGATCCAAAAATATGATAATGGCAACGTAACTATTTGTAACAAAAATATTTTTATAAGTAATCAAAAATGTATTTTTTTACCGTTAAATTTCTCCTAAAATCACTGTTCAAGTTTAAAGAAGAAAATATGGATCTAATGTTATTTTTTTTCTCATTACAGATAGCACAGGCTAAATCCCAGGCCCACGAGACGGATAAAAACTTATTTCTGCTAACGACAATGGACCATGAATAAATAGTGTCTTGCATTATGTGGTTTCATTTAAAAAATATTAATTTCCCCAAAAAACTGTATTGTACTTATTTTAATTTATTTAATATTACTCATTGTTCTAAAAAACACTAGCCCGATTCAAACATGTAAAAAATTATAACCAATATTTATCACATTAAAACCAAATCATTTAAGGTCTTAGGCCGCCTGTCCATCTGCAAGAAAACTTCCGCGAGAAATGTCCGACAGTCTGTCTGACAGCAGCTTGCAAGTCTAATTCCGCGTTTCCACCTGCAAGTAGACTTGCAAGCTGCTGTCAGACAGACTGTCGGACATTTCTTGCGGAAGTTTTCTTGCAGATGGAAACGCGGCCTAAAAAAAATGCTATTTTTCTTATATTCTTCTTCTATTCATTACAAGAATAACATTTAAAAATGAGGTGGCATACATTTTCTAGGGTAATTTTTTTACAAAAATATCAACACCAAAAAAGTATTAAATACTTTATTACAGGTAACACTTAAATATGGCCGTCGTACAAAAATATAAAAATACAAAATCATTACAAAAAATGGTAACTTTATAAAAAAATAACATCGAAATCCATAAATACAGGTAAAGTTTTACATTTTTAAATGCATAAGTCTGACGTATAAATACAATTAGCTTGTTTTATTCTCATTTTTCTCAATTATTTTATTTGAATTATCAAATAAAATATGAAGTCTTCGGACCAAGTGTTATTTGGTGTTAGCCGAGTCAAAAATGTTTCCTAAATGCCTAGTCAGTAATGTCACTATTCTAAAATAACTATATGATGGCCCTTTTGACTGTTAAAACTGTTAAAAATCAAACTTTATAAGTACATAGGTTAAAGTCGTAAATTGTATATTATTTCAAAGAACTAATTTGATTTTTAGATGGCGGTCTCTAAATTTTTATACATTGCACAAAACAGGTTACGACATAACTAACATAATATATATTTTCTTTAATATTTCTGAGATTCAAACTTAGCAAAAGTAAAATTTTTTCACTTTTAAAATACAAAACTTGGGTCAAAGAGGTACAACACACAACTAGGCTCATAATTACGCTGAAAAAATTGTCTGAAGCATTACTCTGCCTACGCGTCTGAGCAGTTTTGAATAAGCACTCCTATACAATAGAGTTTGAACTTAACTGCAAGAAAATAAGGTGTGAATTTGAATGTATTAATAAACATTTACTTTGAAACCTTATTTCGTGACTTTGAACTTTACTGCCATAATTTTAAGGTTTAAATTCGAATGAAAGCTTGCAACGTCGTTCGGTTATTTCGGACGTTTTATGAGTCTAGTTGTCGGTCAAACGCTATCCGACTATTTAACAGAAGATCATGAGTAGTTTTTAGTACGTCAAAAACCAGCAGAATGTATAGTTAGCTATACAATAGGATAGTTTTTGTTTAATAGTCGAGTCATAAGCCATCATATAGTAACTCTTTATTGTGACAAGTCCTGTAAGTGTTGTTTCTCTTCCTCCTCCCGTTGTAATGCTTCTCTTTCAGCCGCGATTCTTGCATGTTGTTCAGCGATCACTCGGAAAAGTTGCGCGTGTTTAGCCGCTGCTGCTGCGACGGCTTCGGTTTGACGTGGGACTGATGCTTCTGGAAATTTTAATTTAATATTAGTATCGATTTCACGTAGGTATGTAGGGTAAGATAAGGTAGGAAATAAATGGGTGATTTATTATAGAAATATAGTATTTTGTATTTATATTGGTATTTTGTTTAGAAAATCCTACTAATCCTATCCTACTATCCTACTAATATTATAAATGCGAAAGTTTGTGAGGATGTATGTGTAGTATAAGTATGGGATCATTATATTCTGTTTGTTTGTATACAATTCTACCTAGAAAAAAATATCGCAGATTGCAAACATGGGGCGGACGATTGTAAGACTTAATTCTTTTTGTCATTGCGTACCGTACCCCTGTAGAACCGCCATCCTGTTACAAATGACCCGAAATTTTATGTCAGTATCTCCCGGCCTATAAGATGTTATATTAATATACCAAATACATACATTATTTATGACATTTTAGTAATGGTTCGGTCACACTACCAACGACTACGACGACAACGACCAAAATTCCCATCCAGACAAAATTCGTTCAAAATAAAATATCAAAATTTCCCGTCATACTGGTACTCGGAAGAAAAAAAATTCGAGGTCAATTAATAAAAAAATAGTTTTTTTGCGATTTTCGCCGAGACGGTAAGCTAATCATATAATTACCTGGAACCAAAATTGTAGATCATAAAATTATCTATAAAAAACTTCTAATACATTTTTTTCTAGGATCCACCGTTTCTACGAAAAATCTATGTTTTCATTTATTATTCGCAAAAAAAAATCCAATCATCAGAACGACAGGAAATTTTAATATTTTATTTTTAAGTGTGTTTTTCACAATTTTGTTAAATTGCGACTGGATGAAAATTTTGTTTGTGGTCGTCTTCGTCGTTGGTAGGGTGAACAAATCCTTAGCGAAATATCGACAATTGACAATTAAAATAAATGACAATTAGTATCGCTAGCGTATCTTAATCGTGTGTGATACCTTAAGATACTGTAATATTTTATATTAGAGAATCTTAACATAAAATATTATAGTATCTTCACCGTGTGTGATGCGCTTAACACGTATTTGGGTACATTATTACCTTCTGTATAAAAAACTAAGAAACTCCCATAAAAGTTATATAACTAACTAGATTTCCGCCCACGTCTTTGCCTGCGTTTTCAAAGAAAAACCTGCATAGTTCCCTTTCCTGTGGGATTTCCAGGATAAAAAGTAGCCTATGTCTTATTCTGGGTCTTCAGCTACATACATTGTAATCGGTTTAGTAGTATTTGCGTGAAAGAATAACAAACATCCATCTATCCTCACAAACTTTCGCATTTATATAAGTAGGATTATCACTTACCATTAGGATGCGGGTGATGAGCGTGGTCCTCCGCTATCTGGGCATACAAAGCGAAGTGTTTATCCTTAGCCTGGGCTACAGACTCCGAGTCCCTGGGGTGTTCAGGTAGAGGATCGCTCAGTACTGGATGGAAGCCCTCCCTGTCCGCAATGTAGTCCACTGTACGGACTTTCTGACGAGGGTCCACGTAGGAGAAGGTGCCTGGAATGATATGGAGTGTTGTTAGATATTGGTTGTTTGTAGAAAACTAAATAGGGTATGTTATGATCTGGTGTGTCGTGTAGACCGTGATCTTATCTTTTTTGATTGGTAAGTGCTTAGCTTTTTCCGAGAAGTATGTTTGGGGGCTTTGTTATAATTGGATTGTTTTTGTTTTTTTTTTTAGAAAAATAACTTGATCCGGCTAAACTTGACGCAACTTCAAATATTCTATTTTTAATTTGTGCTAATCAATACGAACAAGTCATATGCCGATTTATATTGTAACTAAATGTACGCAAATATTTTGTAAAGGTCAAACGAGTAAAATATTTCACGTATAAAGGAGAAAAAACTAGATTCAGGTAGGTATGCAAGAGTCGAAATACAAAACCCGTTCCAAGACGCAAAATACTTGCATCCAGGTACAAATAAAAAGAGCGTATGTACTGATAACACGTGTCAGAATTGAAAAAAATCGTCGCCTTACTCCATGACGCGACCCTGAAATTTTACTCTCAATGAGCCAAAAGAAGTTTCACATCGAAAATAATAAAGAAATAATTCAAAAAATCCAAACACAGTATTAAATATGAAACCTACAAAGTAAGACGATCAAAGTCAACGTAATAGAAAAGGAGACAAACTCTCTAATAAGGACCAAACCAGCTATGTTGCTAAACACATTAGCCAACGTTGATCTATCTATCTCTTGAACCATTAACTACATGAATCTAGAGTTCAAAATATTATTATTTATGATCATCAACGAAATCCATTAAAACATAGATCTGACTACTTCTGTGTTGTCTTTCGAACCATTTTCTCACCAACAATTAAACTATTCTTTATCAACATCCATTCATCAATCCAGTATAACATACCTTTGAATTCATTTAAATCTATCTTTTGCATTTTCTTATCTTCAACGAAACCAAGCTCTTTTCTAAATATACATTACGCTCCAGGTTTAACGGACTACATCAGTTATAAATAAGACAAAGCTGATTTCACCAACAGTTTAACCTCAAATTGTCTCAAATAAATCAACTTTTAAAGTATAAAAAACAAAACATACCTCTAACAACTCCACTACCATCGCTGACTTCAGCGTGCTGGCGATCAGTATGTCCAGGGTACCGACCAGCAGTATACGAAAACGCGTACGGCCTCGGGGGTGGTGGTAGCGTTGTAGTCTCTTCTATGATGTGGGATACATCGCAGCTGGTGAGAGCCACGCAAGCCGTGAGTACCAGTATATTTAGTAGCATCTGGAAATTATAAAGGTTCATAAGAAAATAAATAAATATTTCAGGGCAATTTTCACGGCACGATCTGATCCCATACTAAGCTTTCGCTTGTGTTAAGGAAACCAGGTGGCTGATAAATATACATATATGTATAATTTGAAATAAATACATATATAGATAATTAACCCCCAGACACAGAGCAAACATCTATGTTCATCACATAAATATTTTCCCCGGGTGGGAATCGAACCCACGAGCTCCGGCTTGGAAGGCATGCCAACAAGGCAAGGCAAGCCTCATCGGGAGCATGTAAATGGGAATTTAAAAAGCCCCCCTGCCGTGCGTAAATGGAAAAAAAATATTTGTAAGTAATATTGATGCCCAAGTCATGCTTTCTATGACGAAACGAATAAAATAAAAATAAAATATAACTTTATTAATTGTCTCTAATAACTTGACGATAGATGTCGTGCTCGCGCTTCAGCTTCTTAAAATTAGAGTATTTTGGAAAGAAGTTGATACAGCTTTATGAGAATGTAGGTATATTAAGCTAAAATTTAGCATGGGTAATCTAAATAATCTTTTCGGTATTTCTTTTTTAGTTTGGGTTTAGCTTTGTAAACTTCAAAGTGAAATTAGCAGTAGCAGATTGCATTTTATTCAAAAGTTCATTCCATCTCCTCTCTGTACTCTATGCACTTAAAAATTACCTAATCTGTGGAACAAAAATATTATTTATCTGTGTTCAAATCCGTTTAACAAATGATGAGGCGCATGTCTAATTACGCATCAGGAATGTGATTGGAACAGGTTGATACGACCTTTGGGTTGCGTCAGCGTTCCGGTTGTTACTGAGCTACTAAATAATTAATAAATTTATGATAATATTATCATTAAAAAATGTGTATCAAACTTGGACCTTATTGATTTATAATAGGAACTAATAATATCCTAATATTTTGAGCTGTAGGCTGTAGCGTTTGTTGGAAAACGCTGACGTCGCGTCAACGTAAAATTTTTACCTATACCAATAGTTGAATACTTCTTCATATTACAAATTTATTTTTGAGTATCATTATAAATTTAAAAAAAGTAAAGATTAAAGTAAACATTTTCGATGTTATTAATTGATCTTGAATTGATAATGATTAAAACGACATTAATATACAAACTTGATCAGTCAAGTTCACTATCACGCCTTGATCATGTCATCAATATTACGAAGCGTGGTTTACAGTGCGCGTGTGCCGCCATATTCCTCGGCCACGTACACATAGACCGAATAGCCTCGCGCGGAAAATGCTTCGCGAGGAAGCTCGCTCTGTATGGACCCGCCTTATGCATATAAGTAATATAGTCTTTAAGTTAGCTACGATCGTCTTTAAACGAGCTAATCGATGCAGAGCTTTTAGAAACAAATTTTACGATTAATATCTGCATACATAAAGGTCATTGCTATTCTATTTTTCTATATAGTAAAAATTTTATTTCCTTCGTAGGTAAAAAAAATATTTCCTTGATAGTAAAAAACTAACGCTTGTTTAATGACCCCATCGCATCTGACCCCAAAGAACATCCGTGACTTATAGAGGATCAATAAATAGATTGTAAGCTAAAAGGTTAGCTGTAATATCTCTAGGTAAATGCCGGCTGACCGTAAAATGTGTAAATAGATATTTGATTAAAAATATTTTTGTTCACTTTTCTTTATAGTTCCAATAGAATTCATTTGAATCGTGAATATTTACATAGATAAACATCATCCAATATTTATAAAAAAAAAAGACGGGTTGCACTCCGGGAGTGCCGGTAGAAGTGAAAACTTGATTATTAACGTTGAGCACGTTTGATATTTTGGAATGGTATCCGTCTTACGCTTTTTCGATCAGTAGGCGTAGTTTCGACACATTAGTCGGTAATTATCGACAATTAATTTATAGTCCCGTCTTCAGCAATGAAAATGATGTCGCTTAATACCTCTCCCTAATTTGATGGAAGTATACAATGGATACATATTTGTTTATAATTTTTATTCTTCACAAAACTTTCCGTAATGCGTCAAAATATTTATATAATAATAGCCTTGTAGTAATGCATTTTTATCTAAATTAATAACATCATTATTTCAATTCCGTAGATATATGAAAAATAAATAAAATATAGATTTCATGGATTTGGAAAATCATTTCTTTGCAACACATTCGAATATTGTCAAAACAAATTATTCTTTGACATTGTCAATCGTTATGATACCGACGTTTGATCTCGACAAGATTTCGAAGGCCCTTCTCCCATTACGCTACCGGTATCCTACACGTCCGCGACTAGTTTAATTGGTCGCTTTTGCGTCGCGTTTCGCGCGTATCTCTTCGGTAGAAAGATAAAAAATTCTTATCATCATGTTGTAGTTCTCGTGCGGCTATAAAAACTCTACAATTTATGTTTCTTTCAATATATGGATGAATCCAGTACCTACTTCCTACTTTTACGTCGTCACTGGAATCGCTCGACATAGCGTCCGTCTACAAAAACGAGGCACAATAATGATGAATTTAGTCATTTTTCAGTCGCATAATATGCGAGCATCGGGTAGCGAGCAAATATCTAACTATACCCGGCGCGGCGAATGATGATCCCTATGACAGTTCGTCTTAGTGATTGCTCGTATGATGGGTCGTGTCGATACTTTACTATTTTATAGGCAAAGGCGTGGTTTGCATTCAGCCACGTCAGTAAACATGTTTTTACAAATATTATAAAAATGAATTTTTAACGTCTATTATGTTGTTGTTGTATTAATTTAAGTTTTTTAGCATAGATTAAGTAGATAAGTAAAACGAAAGTTTTCCAAAACATAAAAATGTGCCTTATCGTTTTCACGTAATTTTTAACCCGTTTAACACAGTGTATATTATTTTATCATGAAAATGGAATCCCCCATTTAATTTGTCTAAAAAACTTATGTTATCATAGGTAAGTAAATTAACGCGAACGGTAATTAATTAATTAATTATGCTGCGATCTTCTGTTCCATTCAATAGTGAATGAACTAAAGCTTAAGCATGGAAAAAAATGTGAACTCGTTTCCATTATCGAAATTTGTTTATCGATACTTTCCGCACTAGTCGATAAATGCCAACGATGTAAGTTTTGAAGGACGTAAACGTAAAGTCAGATTGATATAATTTCTCGTAAATGTTAAGAATTGTTATAATTCCAACAGAATATCATTGTTATGGCATAAAGCTACGTAAAAATTAATAAATGCCATTTTTAGACGCCTCCAATACGTTTCTAATTTAATGGTGACGCCGTTACAAGTTTGTCTCTTGAGAATAACTGCCAGTGTCATAGGAATCATCATTCGCCGCGCCGGGTATAGTATTCTACTCGAGTATCGTATTCTAGAAGTATCGTAATGGGAGAAAGGCCTTACGGTTTGTGTGGGTTTGTAGATACGGTTGATAATGTCGGAAAAATTATAGATTATTATAATTTTATAATAAAAAGATATTTCACACTTCCGATGCTACATGATTTAACGCAATATTGTTTTCTCTTATTTAATGTTATTGCAATTAAAATAAAATAAACAAATAATGTTTTATTTTTAAGATGGTTTCAAAATTTTATTGAAAATGTTAAGAAGCCTCTTATATTATCCATACTAATATTATAAATGCGAAAGTAACTCTGTCTGTCTGTCTGTTACTCAATCACGCCTTAACTACTGAATCAATTTGCATGAAATTTTGTATAGAGATATTTTGATACCCGAGAAAGGACATAGGATAGGCTTTATCCCGGAAATCCCACGGGAACGGGAACTATGCGGGTTTTTCTTTGACTGCGCGGGCGATGCCGCGGGTGGAAAGCTAGTATTAAATAAATATTAAAATATGTAGTGTACCGCTGTCTGTATTTATTCAGCCTAAATTATTGCATTCATATTCGATTAATTTCTTTCTGAACTTCTAGAATCTAGGATAATAAAATTATACAGATGAATACAAATAAAAAAAACGATCGAATTAAGAAAAAAATTTATTAGAAAAATTTAATTTAACAGTTTATAATAGCGTAGTTGAAAATTTGGCTCAAAACCATCATCTCTCATCAACATAATTCTAGTAACTTGTTCATCTGTAAATTATAAAATTTATAGATAAATAATCTAAACTAAATCAATTGCATATATTCATCCTTTGCTTATTAACTGTAATAAAATATACAATGATGCACATAATATAATATATGTAATAATACAAGCTAAAAATACAAGTGATACAAATTATCCGTTCCGTCCTTAGTTTTAGTTCCGTCCGTTTCTATAAGGTCTTAAAGATTTCTCGAAAGGCTTCGAATTGAGCAGAATTATCTTGTAGAGCTTTTAGAGTCTTTTGATTAGAATTTTATTGCACTTCACAAATAACAAAATATTACTAAACTAAAACTAATAGCTTTAACTATATAAAAACATAACGCAGATTGATATTTTCTTAGGATATTTGTTATCCCATAGATTTATAGGATTTTTAAGAACATAATTAAAAATTATCCTCTTGAAAACACAAAATTTATATTTATTTTGATAGAAATATTATTTCGATTGATTGATGTCAAATGTCAAAAAAGTAAATAAGGAGATTGCCATACATGGAATTTTGGATTCCATGAATATGTAATAAATAGAACATTAATTAAACGATTGATATAAAAAAATATCGAATTTGATTAAAATTAAATTAACTGCCATGTTTTTTGTGCATAACATGTGCTTTTTTCATATGCAATTGTATTTGTAATAATGCCAAAAATTTATGTAACTAATTTTAATTTACTATATATTCCCTAATATCAAGGTAAATTTCTTGGAAAAACAACACTAAATTTTTTAGGTCCATACTATAGTTAGGTACTGAAAATCGTTAGTTACCGACCGATTTCGGTCGAGATCGATGTCGATTAATGTGTCGAGACTACACCTACAGGTCACGTGTCCTGACGCGAGTTAAGATTTTATACCCATTACAGAAAAAGTGCTCAACGCCGCTAAAGAAGTTTTCACTTCAAAAATTGAAAAATTTACACATTTATTTTTTACTAACGTTCAATACTGACATTTAACTATGTAATGTAATATAATATGTGTAAACCGTATTTGAAGCCTTTACCACACTTAGGTACATTCTTTATTATATAATATAGAACATAGAAATTGTGTAAGGTAAATGATAAGAATCATACTACCTATAATTTGTTTTCTATTTCTGCCTCTACAATAGATAATCATCTTATATCAACCGCAAACATTTCTTGAAGGAAGTTACTACAAATTATTTGTCATCACTCATCAATAACCAGGATACAATTTAAACATAAATAACCACAAGATGGCGTTCAAAACAATATTCCATAAAGATAATTATTTCTTCTTTATTAGTGAACGTGTTGAAAATATTATAATTTTCCAGAAAAACCCATATTGCGCATAAAATTTAGTATTTATTATCTTGTATGAGGTGACATCATATAAGCCCGATCATCACGACTCAACCGCATCATCTTTAGAACATAAATTATCCTACCTTATTATTTAAAATGTCTTTATTATTTTTATTGTTTTAGTTTTCCTTATCACACATCAATATTTATTTTGACGATCCGGTAATGGCTACGTTATACTTATTATACCTTATGTATTACGTATAAGCACAGATGATATAAAAATAGTAGTATAATTATTATAGTTGGATTCCGAAGCCCTAATTACCCGAGTAAAAGGTTGCCTATGTCACAGATAATATATTTTAATAGGTACTATACTAGAACCTATGTGCTAATCTTAAATAACATATCAATAAGAGGAGCTTATTGCGTGAGAGAAAAATTTAAACAATACAAAACTAGTAAACTTATTAATAAGCTGTGTAACAATTTATAATAATAAGCTTGTTCACGTTTTTGTGTACCTATAAAAATATTTGAGTTCGAGTTTGAGTTTGAATGTTCCCACCACCTAACAATATTGTTGCAATACTTCTCAAGGAATGTAACGCCTTCCTTATTATAAAGTAAAAGTACAGTAACCTTCTGCCAAAGTTGTAATTTGATAGATGTGTAGGCATTGAGGGTCAAACGTATTACGATTCTTCTAATAATGGCCTCAGTTGAATTTTAGTGGCGGTGGTACAGACCCAGGAGCTTTATTTCTGTTCAAACACAAAATATTCTCTCTTTTACTTAGAGGAGTAAAATATAATCAAGACAAATACATTTAAATATTAATAATAACACTTTCATTAAAATGTTCACACTCTTCTTTTTATTTTACAATCCGTCAAAATTACCAGGGGGTTACCCTATTACGAATTTTTTTTCTGAAGTGTAATATTTTGCCATAGGTAACTTATAAAAATAAAACTCAGCACATGATACAACCGCAGTGGGAAGAAAACCTAACATTTGTAATAACTATATTATATCTATCACCTTCATAAAAAAAACTAACAGCCAATTGAAAAGTGATAAATTATTCATAATATTTGACACCCATATTAAGTCATAACTCATTACTCAATTAAATAATACATTAATCAAATGAAAACATTCTAATCAGTACTAAGTCAAACAAGTACATACAAAGTAAAAGTGGTCAGTCTGTCCAGCCTTGACCAGACTATCACTTTCATCGTACCTTGGCCGACATCTCACGGTACTTGGGTAATGTACTGAATTACAGTTTGATAATTATAGATGTCTTATCAATGTATTTAGAAGTTTTTATTTAAAGTAAAAGACGTTTGTTTCACACAAATTTTTATGTTTATAATATTTAAAGGTACTTGTTTAACACTACTTTTAAACGGTAGTTCTAACGGAGAGACGATGAAGTATGTATTTCCAGCTGGGAAAGTTTTGGCACTAGAACACCTTTAGAGCTGTGTGATTTTTCAACACCGGAAATAATTCTACCAAAAGACATTATGTTGACGGTCCACGATCGTTTTAAAATAGCTATGTGTAATATTGAAATGTTCATTTAAATGTCTACAAAGAGAGTGGTTTTTGTTAAGAAAAATATTATGAACATCTACTTTCCTTTTATTATAAAGAATAATATTATTAAATATAATAAAACGTGAAATATAATTGTAATAACGCCTAAATCAATTCGGCTCTATCAAGCCACCAGCCTACCTGCGGTTAGGCAGACAGGTTCAAATATCGCTAAGCAATCTCTTATTTGCTATGTACATGTATTTTATATAACAGTAAAATAAATATGATGTTTTGTATCTAAATAATATACTATAAGTACATAAATAAAAACCTCGGATACATGAATCATCCAGAAAATGCTATCTACTGAAACTGAAAAAATAACCCTTTCTGAAATATTAACTTTAAAAATCTAATATGATTCTATCATTATTTAAAAATATCTGAACATTCTGGAGGCATGTTTACATAAAATGTCGCTAAGAATCATCTTGATAAAATATGACTATCTGATAAAAACCCGAACACAAATCCAATAATCTATAGTCTTACTCAAGCTTTTAATTTCGCTCGTATTAGCGATAAAATAACTATTAAACTTTAAACGATCAATAAAGAACTATAATACAAAGTAAAAGTGGTCAACATAACGCGACCTTGACCGGAGACTATCACTTTCATCAAGACTTTGGCCCACATCTCTCGTTACTATGTAACACAATTTGTCTGAATTGCTTGATTTGCTTTTGTACTGCTTCAATGTAGTTCTTTTGTAATTATTTAAGATGCTTTGAATTAAATAGGTGTTATAACGGACACTGCAGTTTTTAAACGCGAATAGAGATATTGAATCTATGTATTACAACGGACAAGATATTTTATTATTTATTTTAGCCTATCATTTAACTAAAGCATCAGTGGATTTGAAGAGCTGTACCTTCAAGTTTTAACACGGATGGTATTACTGTAAGCGAGGCTCGGTTGTCCTTGGTTCACATGAAATTAATATTCTCCACGCTCCAATGATTTCGAATGTTTAAACTATCAAATGTGATTGAAATATAGACTAGGCTATGACCACAACATGTTATTCTCAAGCTTTAATAAATGATACCAAAAACCGCGGTTTTATCGGATACTAGCGACCCGCCCCGGCTTCGCACGGGTGCAATGCTGATACTAAATACACTACAGAAAAACTGTGAACGTTGTATATAAAAACATAGCGGCCCGATCCGGCTTCGCACGGGTATAAAATATATAGCCGGGTGGCCGGCCGGTGCCGCCGCAAACGCTACGTCCCGCAATTTTTAAATCTGTAATATCTTCGAAAATATTCACTTAAATCATACGGTGTAAAGGGCCATATAGATCTATATTAAATGAACAATGTATTCAAGGTATTTAATTGGTTAAGGATTAATGCTGTATTGGTTAAAAATAGTTAAAATCGCTTCGAAAATTAGCCATTATTTGTCGTAAAAAGTAAATGACAAAAAAAAGTTATTGTGGGTTATCCATAAGAGATAGACATATACCACCGCGGACTTTTCTGTAGACCTTTTCAATGTGTATAATACTTAGTACATTATTTTGATAAAACTCGTAGGGTTCAGCCTGCGTTTGCAATGTAAGCGGAAAAAAATGTAATTTTTTACGACATCACATTAGAAACCTCAAAAATAACAGTACTTCTCCACTATTTGATGGATGTTATTATAGATATTATGTTATATGTTATTATAGTTATTATAGATGTTATGATAGAGTGATTCAAGAGAAAGGTTTATATACCTTCCTCTTGAATCACTCTATCTATTAAAAAAAACCGCATCAAAATCCGTTGCGTAGTTTCAAAGATTTAAGCGTACAAAGGGACATAGGGACAGAGAAAGCGACTTTGTTTTATACTATGCAGTGATTTGACGAGTACCTACTAATCTCCTTATAGTGAGAATCATACTGCACGAATTTCGAAATGTTTTCTTTCTTATAAGATCTTTGCTTTCATACAAGCGTTGTTGTTATATCATCAAATGCATGAGATTACTGATAATATTATGTGCATCGTGTTGCAATGAATGCAGGATTATGTCAGATATTAAATGAATGTTACAATAGTGCAAACGTTGAAAATAATAATCATAACGTACTTAGTTAAAGGTTATCTTATCGAGTGGAACCCGTATAAAAGCTTGTCTCTTACTATCTTAGACTAAAAATCCATGTTACAAATAACATTCAAACCTATTTAACAGTCCAAATGTGTCAAAAATTCGAAAGATAGTAAGTCAATAACTCTTTATGCGTATTAGGGCCGATTTTGCAATATAATTGATAAAACTTATTCGTCGAATAATGTATAAAACTACCATTTTAAAGACGTATTCTAATTGCCCGTATATGACAGTTTACGTGACATTTTAATATTATCTTGTAATACTTTATTGGACGGATAAGTTTTATCCAAGCATTGAAAAATCGGCCCTTAATCGTAGCTAATCAGGCAGATATTTCTAAACCCAAACTCAAACATTGATTTATTGAAATAGATTTCTTCTTGAATCAATTTTGAATCGTCATAACATAATTTACCTACCATTTAACCGGTTCGGAAAGAGGTTTCCACAGAGAAGAGCCGACAATAAACTCTGTATTTGCTCTTTTAAACTTACAATAAGCATCAATCATCCATCAAACCTTTGCAATATCAATAAATTACAGCTACAATTAATCACATAATTTGTCATTGAATTAACACCTTCGTTATAGAAACAATAGAGTGAGTCAAGTATTGGGCGGCGCTTCATCCGCTTCGAGCTTTAAATTCTTGCATCAATACGCAATGCTTCCGTCAACAAAATATAGTTTTTGGTGACTCGATCAAAATTCCACGCTACGCCTATATGTAAATTTTTTGACTAGGAAGATTTAATGGTTCTAATAATAAGCTTTGAGTATGTTCTACGCATTGCCAAATTAAACCTACTAGAATCTAGATGATCGAACGAGCATCTTAGTTTAATTTTAAAATACTGAAAAGGAACAGGAATGGTCTTAAGAGTGCTTTAGAAAGAAGATTAATAAAAATAATCAATATAATTATCTTTTTTTTTCTATTCAATAATAGTAAGTACTTAGACTAAGATTGTAGTGTTAAGTCTTAATATAGTTCTTGTTCTATCTTAAAAAATATATTACAGATAAAATTATCTTTATATGTTAAACACTCGTTCGTATTATAGGCACATGAAACTACTAATATTGTGTATCACAATTATTGACAACTAGGTTTCCGCCCGCGGCTTCGCCCGCGCAGTCAAAGAAAAACCCGCATAGTTCCCGTTCCCGAGGGATTTCCGGGATTGCGTCATTTTTCCGGGATAAAAAGTAGCCTATGTCCTTTCTCGGGTATCAAAATATCTCCATACCAAATTTCATGAAAATTGGATCAGTAGTTTAGGCGTGATTGAGTAACAGACAGACAGACAGAGTTACTTTCGCATTTATAATATTAAAGTATGGATAGTATATACGTACAGTTACGCATCATCTTACTATATTCCTTGCACAATGGTAATATTACGTACCTATGTCAAATCATCTAGAACTAAAACAATAAGTTTTATGAAAGGAGGTCAAATGTGTGTTTTAAATTAAACTATTAAATGCACATTTCAAGATTATACGGAGGAAATGCTTTGTACCTCAAAGTTAAAGTTCTTGATAGTTTAATAAAATAACCCAGATTTCAGAACACAATACATTGTTATATCTAAAATTTAAAGTCTCTAATAGTCTCTAATGTTCTCATTTTCCATTTTCTATAAAATTTATTGCTTGCCAAAAGCTTGTTACTTATTTTAAAACTGTCATTTAAAAAAATATCAGCTTTTAAATAAACTAATATAGATATGTACGTGATTAAAATTTTCTGACATCCATCCCAAAGTACTTCCTAAAAAAGTGTAATTTTTTAAATAGGTATGATAAAATATGACCTAGAATACTTTGGAGAATGGCGAAACTGGGCCTAACTGTTACAGAAATCATAATATATTTAAAATTCATTATGTTAATTTTAATAATTATTTGTAAAATATTGCCTTCTGATTCTATGGGAAAACAAATCTTTGAAAAAAAAGATAATTCGTTCACTACCGGTTATATCAAGCAGAGATGTCAGTGTTGTCAGGAGTAAAATAATCAAATATATAGATTAATACGAATGAATGTTTATTTTTCATTTTTAGTTTTATTGAATTCAAATGCTATAAAAATCAGAAGCAAAACTTAACTTTTTTTAACAAACATCTTAATTTATTTAGGTCATTCTATAAAATAAAAACATATTTTACTTAATCAATAATAATTATAACATTTTTATTTAGGTAGCTGGCCATTAAGAAATGTCAAATTATTAATCATAATAATTGTGTCAGTGATGAGTGATTGTTGATGTTTGTTGTTTGACTTTTGAGTGAAGTTTTAGTAACGTTATATTCAAAATTGCGTTAATCGTCTATTTTTACTCTAAAGATATTATTTGAATTGATTAGTCTTATTATGAAAGCGAATCCTGATTCATCCATTTATAAAGATATAAGAAATGTACCTACCTAGTGATTGTTGATGTTTTGGTAAGTTAAAATGTGTGTTGAATGATATGTGTTGGATCCAATATTATTTCTATTACCTGACTGTTCTACTGTTACACTCTTATTAGCTAGACAATGTAGATAGAAAATAAACTTACCTGGACCTAGAAAAAGGCAATGCTATTCATTTAACTCAAGCAAACTAACTTTTATTTTTGTTACTTTACACCCCAATATCTCTGCTATCCCATAGAACAGATCTATAATTATTATATTTATAGAATCTGTATATATTTATCTATTTAATCCCCCATAAATCATAAGTGTAACGATCAGGCCCAGAGTCCTATGGGAGTTTGCCATTCTCCTTTACATTTTAAACAAGTCACAGCTGTTGTCAAATCTACCAAAAACTATGTGTTAATAAAAAGTAGGTTAGTACACCTATGTTTGGTCGGTAATGTCATCTAACCAAATGTGGTAGCGGTGCGATTACAAAATCTTTGTATTATATTTTTTTGTTTATAAGCTTTCTCAATGCGTGTAGTTTTTTTATAGAGCTAACACCTGAGAAAATGAGCAGAATAAATTACTTTTAAGTAAATAAAAAAAGAAATGTATGGCTATGAGACTTGGACACTGACAAAAAAGAAGAAGACAAGCTCCTAATTACTGAAAGGAAGATCCTAAGAAAGATGTTCGGGGCAGTGTTAACAGAAGAAGGGGTTTGGAGGAGAAGGAAAAACCTAGAACTTCAAGACCTAATGGAAGAGCCAAACATCATTGGTGAGATTAAAGCACAAAGACTCCGATGGCTCGGCCATGTGGAAAGAATGGGGGAAGATCTAGCAGCGAAACGAGCGTACCTGGGACAACCATCTGGACGTCGTCCGGTTGGACGTCCCAGGTACCGCTGGAAAGACGAAATCGCCAAAGACCTGCGCACCCTCCAGATTGAAAACTGGTGCAGAGAGATGGCGCAGGATAGAGTCAAATGGAGGCTCTTATTGTCGGAGGCCAACTCACTTTGAGTCCCTGCGCCACAGCCGCTCTAGTAAATAAAAAAAGAAAAGCCGTCTCCATGGTTAGTAACGTCAAGATGATTGATGATTCTTTTTTTTAATTAAATGAAACATTTTCGTATTAAATTACCTAGATAGGGAAAGTTGCTTTATATAAAAAAAGAATTATCAATTAATTACACTCCTAAAAAGTTTGAATCAGGAATAAAAGGTACGAATGTATTGTATGAATTAAACACGACTTCTAGTTGTTATAATTTAAATGATATCAGGATTGATAAAATCTGTTACATAATATGCTAAAAGATGTTTCTCGAACCACATAGGCTGAATTTATAATATACCTACTCAAAACACGTTCATATTTAGAGTCGAAACACGGCTAAAATCTGGCATCGCTAAGTTGTTTAAGCTAGGTTATGCGTATCTTAGCGCTTATGTACCTAATATCGAAATGTGGCTTTATATTGAAGGAGAAATTTTAAATACAATTGGTATTATCTGCTCCTGCTTTTTATTATGAGTTTTGTACCTACCTTCGTTAATTTCGAAACCTTAGTACGTTGCGAACTTTATAATTAAACTCTTGTATTTACATATTTTTTGATCATATATTGAGTGAAATAATTACTAATATTCAGTATTCCCATATTAAAGAACAAATAAAATACATGCACAAGCAATAAAAACAAGATTCAAAAATTAAGAGCTCAGTTGAAAACATACTAGTAACTAACCTACTCTACTAATATTATAAATGCGAAAGTTTGTGAGGATGGATGAATATTTGTTACTCTTTCACGCAAATACTATTGAACCGATTACAATGAAATTTGGTATGTTAGTTGTTATAAATTTATAAACCTATTGTATTTGTTACCTATATCTGCTGAAGAACCAGAATGAGACATAGGCATTTTATCCCGGAAATCCTACAGGGAACTATGCGGGGTTTTCTTTCAAAATGCGGGCGAAGCTGCGGGCGGAAATCTAGTACATTATAATACAGGGGTAGATAGAGACTAGTAGGTAGATACTGGTTTATAAAAGCAATAAGATATTACAAGAATCATGTATGCTATTAGACGTCTTTCACACTCGTGTTTTTACGCAAGATCCTTCAGGATTTCATCATGCAAATTGGATTATTATCGAATCAAACTGTCAGTAAAGTAACGTTTATTAATATAGCATGTAATTTAATGGTAAAGTTCTTAATATTATGACATATTATAATGTACGTACGTATGAGATATAATTATCTAATAGTTTAGGTCTATATGGGTAGTATAAGTCCAGAGGATATTGTTTCGTAAGTAACTTCGATTATGTGTATATCTAATTAGTTAACAACAAAAAGTGATACTCTGCGAAGTCTAATGTTGTCGATCCAGATGTAAATGAGTGTCTACAGGAGTCTGTTAGGTACATTCGGTTAAATGAAGCTTAAATAAGCGTGTTAAAAAGAATCATCTGTAATTGTAATTTGGAGTCCAATAATGTTTTTTAAGACGCTTGTTTACAAACAATCTCATTTCTGCCACTCACTAATCACTATGTTTATCTCATAGTGGAACCATTATAGAATAAACGATTGTCATGTTAACCTGCATTTGCAACTGCAGCCTGACTCAATCTGGTTAGATAAGAGCATAAATGATAACAAATAGTAGATTCTTTTGAGATTTTACTAGTTTCACTGACAGAAAGACGCGAATTCGCTTATAACTCATCTTATTCAACCTTGACTGACGTACGAATTATAGCAAATGTGCTATTAAATTGGAGGAAAGGTCATGGATTATGAAATCTTCGTCTATGTATACTTATACTTGTGCAGAGATAATAAAATACGATACGGATATTTATAGAATCGATGTTTTAAACTTTTAAGGGTCCTCAAAAGTTCAATACGATTGTGTTGTTTAATTGTTTTGTTTATATAATTTTACAAATAAAAAGTAACGTCACAGATAATATAGAACGGTCCTAGAAATAACGGAGCTTTAGTTTGCTTGTTATATTCATACAAACAACAAAATGTATTGAGTAAATGTTATCAACTAGCATAGATAGTCTTTCATGTGCCGAATCTGTTGAACTCATCTTGATAATACATATAATATAGTCTTACATGTCCAGTCCGAGATGTCGAAGAATCAAAAGTTCGACGACATGGTGTCATCCGCCAACCCGCATATTTTGGCCAGCGTGGTGGATTATTACCTGTATAGGAGGCCCGTGTCCCAACAATGGGAACGTATATGGGCTGATGATGATGATGATGAATAAGTCAAATATTATATAGGCTACTTCTTATCACCTGAAGTTAAAATAAGATCTATATTAATTTAGATTCTCAAATGCCAGGTCAAAACGGATTATATAAACAGTCACGCAATACTTAGCAATATAGATTGCGAATTATGAGTTTGATACTTAATTTTATGATTCCAATCTATTGCAAAATGCTCATTGAATCGATAAAAGATTGAACAATTTGATAATTTGTATGTAATTAATTAAATGGCGGAATTCTGAGCTTAATTTGTCTTTGATGATTATCTGTATTAAATGCCTATTTAATTGCATGTATGAAATTATTTGCTTCTCGTAATATCACTACATAGTATAAAACAAAGTCGCTTTCTCTGTCCCTATTTCCCTATGTCCCTATGTCCCTATGTCCCTTTGTACGCTTAAATCTTTGAAACTACGCAACGGATTTTGATGCGGTTTTTTTTAATAGATAGAGTGATTCAAGAGGAAGGTTTATATGTATAATAACATCCATTAAATAGTGGAGAAGTACTGTTATTTTTGAGGTTTCTAATGTGATGTCGTCAAAAATTACATTTTTTCCGCTTACATTGCAAACGCAGGCTGAACCCTACGAGTTTTATCAAAATAATGTACTAAGTATTATACACATTGAAAAGGTCTACAGAAAAGTCCGCGATGGCATATGTCTATCTCTTATGGATAACCCACAATAACTTTTTTTTGTCATTTACTTTTTACGACAAATAATGGCTAATTTTCGAAGCGATTTTAACCAATACAGCATTAATCCTTAACCAATTAAATACCTTGAATACATTGTTCATTTAATATAGATCTATATGGCCCTTTACACCGTATGATTTAAGTGAATATTCTCGAAGATATTACAGATTTAAAAATTGCGAGACGTAGCGTTTGCGGCGGTACCGGCCGGCCGCCCGGCTATATATTTTATACCCGTTCGAAGCCGGAGCGGGCCGCTATGTTTTTATATACAACGTTCACAGTTTTTCTGTAGTGTATTTAGTATCATCATTGCACCCGTGCGAAGCCGGGGCGGGTCGCTAGTATATTTATATGATGTACTTTTTTTTAGTGGGGAAATCTTGCATAGATACCCACGGCCTCCGGGGAAGGGGCCGTGGGTTATGTCGGATTCCTACTGACCAAAACCCCACTGTGTTCCGTCAAGCCGCATCAACGACAGAGCCACGGGTATAGGTAGAATTCCCGTGACCCCTAGGTATATGATGTGCCTTCTTTATTGCTCGATATATTAATTAGCATTTATGGTACCTAGTTAGAGAATTATCTAGAGATTTATTTTTACTTGATATTATGTTGAATATGTTTTACACATTTAAAGATATATATCTAGGTAGATATTAATATTTAATAAGATGTAACGACGAACGCAAAATTAAAAAAAAAGGTTTTTCACACAAAATGACATAGAACCAGACTATAAAATATGTATGCTGTTCTTTTATTTTTGTGTTTATTCTTTTTTGTGTGTGTTAAATAAAGAATTTAAATAAATAAATAAAATAAAATATGCATACAATGTATATTTTATGGATTGAATGTACATAGATGAAAACTGGATAAAATTATATAAAAAATTGGTAAACAACTCAGGGGTGGCCGAGTTGGTCAGCATCCGCATCTGATTGGCGGTTTGAGTCCCGCCTCGTGATCGAATATTTTTCTATTCTTTATAAATTTATATTATTTATAAAGCATTTGAATGCCATAAAACCAAAAATATCAAATTCAAATTGGCAAAAAACTCGTTTAACTATAATAATTAAGGTTCTAAAATATGAATTTTCGCAGAAATAAGGGCGAATTGCAAAATGCAATGAAAATTCCACACTCGTTTAGAAATATTGTTACCTAATGAACTATTTTAGTACTTATTGCTAACTTGTTTAATTATCATCGGTCGTCTATTTGCTAATTTTATGAGGTTAGAATGTACTTGTTACAAATTTAATAATACATACTGTGATGTTTTATAGGAGTCCCTAAAACATAACTTCAATAATTACAGGGTAGTATTTTTTTCAACCGACTTCAAAACGGCTCTCAATTCGACGTAACTTTTGACTTGGTAACCAATTTTGATTATTTTAATTTGTAAGGCCGTGGTCTCATTTAAATTTAGTTCAGTTCTGAGACTTTTTTTGTCAAAAATAATTATTTTTTTAATTTAAATAGTTTACCTAGTCGTCATTACTTGTAGGTAATTATTAACTATTTGTTATAACAAAAATCTATAGATTTGAATGATTTTTAGAGAGGAGCTTTTATTAATACCGGTTATAGTTGGTATTATTGTTATGCGAGCTTCAGAACGCGGCTTCACTCGTGTTAAAAGTTATAACGAACATTATTTAAAATAAAGTGGTCAATGACCCTTATTTGTAAAGAATTTGGTAAGCATTAATTTACGAATTAGCAGACGTTTTATACGTCACAAACCGCATTAATTGAGGCTTAACATTTTGGGACCTTTACTTACACAAAAAAAAATATTATTAGCGTAGGTATAAGAATTTTTATTAGTTACTAGAAGCGCCCCGCGGTTTCACCCGCGTTGCTCCGCTCCTGTTGATCTTAGCGTGATGATATAATTAAAGCCTTCCTCGATGAATGGGCTATCTAACACCGAAATAATTTTTCAAATCTTACCAGCAGTTCCCGAGATTAGCGCCTTCAAACAAACTCTTAAGCTTTATAATATTAGTATAGATACTAGATAGGTTCCACTAAGACCAATGGCTCAATGGTTACTATTTTATTTGCAAGAAGAAGCAACCAGGATGTCGCGTGTTTGGTTACCGGATGCACTAATAAAATTTGTTTCGCTCTGGTTGATATCAGGAAGGCAATTATTTGCAAAAAACACATAATTTTTGTTGTTGTTAATTGTTGCATTGTATAATTTAATTATTTTATTACCGCCTTTTCAATCACAAGGACGATTTTTTAAGAACATTACATACCATAAAAAGTATTTTCATTCATCCTTTACTGCGTTTGTTAAAAAATACTTTGATTAAATAATTTTAAATTGTAACAAAAATAAATAAAAAACGACATACCACAACACTCCGAATTTAAGTGCTTGGCATCAATCTCTAAGGCATCAATATTCCGACAAACAGGAAACTTAATTAATACAAATAAAAAATGTAAATATTACCGCGAATTTAATCACACAACTACATAACGATGTATCTAATATTCAAAACTGATTAGAAAATAAATTTATGAAGATAATCAAACGTTAGAAACAAAATTCTAAAATAAATCAACCATACGAATAGAACATTACAAAATAATCACAAAAATAACAGATAATAATAAAAACATTCGAAAATTCAAATAACGAACGAGCAACGAGCCACAGATAAACAATATTTCGAACGCACAACAAAAAGAGGTTCCATTACAGATAATTAAACACGCTTTCATATTATTATTTATCTAATTTATTAAAAACTTACATTCGAAGGTATGTACCCGCGAACAGCACGTTAAGAATCACAACACACACTGTGAAGGTAAACTAGTCTGAGCAGTGAGCGGTAAACCGAATGAGATAGAACGAATGAGCCTTGTTGCACCAATCGAAAATCGACATAGTTTCAGTGGTTTCGGTCTTATTAGAGTCTGGCCAGCCAAAGCTGAACCCAGTAAAGGGCGGCAAATTTAAAAAATATGGACCTGGTAACATCGGCTTCAGTAGGAAAAAAACATTTTGATACTTTTGATATTCATATAGGTGATCATAGTATATAGGTACATTAGGTACACAACACAGCAGGATTTAAACGTTATTAAAGCAAATGATTTGAACCGTTTTCAACAAAACTGACAACTAACTACGCAGAAACGCCATGATGACATTCCAGATAGTGTGGCCGCTAAAAAAAAACTTTGGCTGGCCAGACTCTATAACCTAATTAATTTTTATGGCGGTTTATTTGAAATTGTTTTTGTGTCACATTTTAATAATTAGAAATAAATCTGCATATAATTTTTTGTATAATATTATAATCGATAATTCTTGTTATGAATACTAGAGGGCGCTGTTTTAAAAATAATGCAGACTATTGTAATGAGCCAAAATTTTGAAAATATGTAATAATATTATAAAAAGCAATATTATTTTTTAATATATTTTCCTGGGCTATAAAAACATTAAGATACCTACAAAATTAAATAAACGTCGGTCGTCGTCGGTTAAACTGATAAATTATAAATTAATAAAAAAATCCTGAAATTTATTCGTGGGATTGAAATGGAAAACATAATAAAATTCTTCATAGTCCTTCTTATGCGTTAAGTAAAATTAAAAATATATTATGCTTTGTTATGTAATTTATTGCGCCTGTAACTTTATGTAAAGCATTTATTAATAAATACGTTTCTCAAGCACATCTTCAATAGGGGAAGAAAAATTATGTTTTATGTTCTCTTAAAAGTTAAAAGCAACATTAAAAGGTTTTTAAAGATATGTATATTAATAAGATGGAATTATATTGATTCATCATCACTACATAGTATAAAACAAAGTCGCTTTCCCTGTCCCTATGTCCCTTTGTACGCTTAAATCTTTGAAACTACGCAACGGATTTTGATGCGGTTTTTTTTAATAGATAGAGTGATTCAAGAGGAAGGTTTATATGTATAATAACATCCATTAAATAGTGGAGAAGTACTGTTATTTTTGAGGTTTCTAATGTGATGTCGTAAAAAATTACATTTTTTCCGCTTACATTGCAAACGCAGGCTGAACCCTACGAGTTTTATCAAAATAATGTACTAATTATTATACACATTGAAAAGGTCTACAGAAAAGTCCGCGATAGTATATGTCTATCTCTTATGGATAACCCACAATAACTTTTTTTTGTCATTTACTTTTTACGACAAATAATGGCAAATTTTCGATGCGATTTTAACCAATACAGCATTAATCCTTAACCAATTAAATACCTTGAATACATTGTCCATTTAATATAGATCTATATGGCCCTTTACACCGTATGATTTAAGTGAATATTTTCGAAGATATTACAGATTTAAAAATTGCGGGACGTAGCGTTTGCGGCGGTACCGGTCGGCCGCCCGGCTATATATTTTATACCCGTGCGAAGCCGGAGCGGGCCGCTATGTTTTTAATTTTTATAAACAACTAGCAATGCCCTGCGGTTTCACCCGCATAGATAGCGATATCGTGACAGTGAAAAGTCTACTATAGGTCGGACTATAGGTTTAATTTTTAATCACATGAAAATCACCTTTACCCCGTCCCGCACTACGCCTGCTCATTGTATTAAACAGTATACCTACCATTTTCTGTAGATTGACACTTTTAAAAATTCGTTATATCTTTTGAATGGAATGTCCAATTTTTTTCATTTAAAAAGTATTTTGTTGGTATTGAAACAGTCTATAATAAAACATCATTTAATGGGATAAGGATTAATATATGTGTATGGATAACATGGTTTGATTACTGTCGGCTCTTCTATTTACTTTGAAAACGTAAAAAAGTTGTTGTAGTAACATAACTACTGAAGATGGACATATGGTATCGCGGACTTTCTTGTAGATATTGATCCATTCTATAATACCGTAGAACATTTTTTTGTTCTATCTTCAATAGATTCCGCAGCGCACGCGATGACAGAAGTTTTATTAAGGAATTTTTTACACCTTGGGTTACATTATTGCATTTTTGGTAAGGATCTCTATTTTTTTAGAAAATGCAATATAGCCTATGTTGCTCAGTAAAAATGCAGCTTTCTAATGGTGAAAGAATTTTTGAAATCGGTCCAGTAGTTTATGCGTGAAAACACATACATACATACATAATTACAAACCTTTCCTCTTTATAATATCAGTATAGAGTATAGACGTTCACAGTTTTTCTGTAGTGTATTTAGTATCAGCATTGCACCCGTGCGCCGTGCGAAGCCGGGGCGGGTCGCTAGTCATGTTATAAATTATAATATGGATTCTAATGTACCAATAGATTATAAATTATTTTGTTGAAAAATTATTGCATAAGTGGTGAAAAAAAAGTAACAATCTCATCATGAAAATTGAAAATGCAACATTCTTCAAACTTTATAATAATAATATGATATTTGCAGATATTTGTATTTTGTATCGTGAATTGATATGTGTGAACAGTATGAGATGATGTAACAATTTTTATTTTTGTATATTATAAAGACTAAGTTTTTTGTCTGCGTTCGAATCATCTTTTTTAAAAGAACATAATTAAAAAAAAAATACAACATTTTCGCGCCTTTTTCACGTCTCGTACGTTCAGTCTCTACTACGGCTTGATCACAAAGTTGTGATTTGCGTTCATATTCGCACGTGTGAAAACCTCATGCATTAAAAATGTGAGTTAATATTTTACTAGTACTTTTTGAAATTATAATAAAGTATATAAATTAACTAGGTACCTATATCCAGAACGCTGATTTATCAACATCGAACGTATTTATAAATTGATTTTTATAAATTCCGTACATAAAATAGTGGATATAACTAAGTGATGTAAATACAGTTGATTTCAATTTTTTTTTTAAATAAAGATAGGTACTTTATAGCATTTTTAACCCTAATGCAATTCTTAAATATCATACCTATTCTAGCATTTCTTCCCATTAAATTTTTCAAAAATTCGAATATTTAATTCTCAACATCCGTGTTTTAATCATCACGATTTTATTGTCAATGATTTAATATTTACATATTGCATATTAGATAACCATTCGTCGTCATAATTTTATATAATAAATATGTATAGCTACAAAAATATTACATATTACAATGCATATTACCTACTAAATTGTAATATATAGACTTAACCATGAATATATATAAATATTATGAAAGAAAACGTCATAAAGAATTCAGCATTTCTGTTAGAGGCACAGACATATGTGGTTAGAGGCGTGATAGTGCCGATTTTCAGACATATTGTATTCTCATACTAAACGCGCTGGTTTTACCCCTATGGAACTGAAATAAAAACTAAAAGAAAATACTTATGGAAGTACCTATATGTCACTAAAGAATCAAATAGTTTTTAACTGGTGAAAAATATTTCAACGTGAGATTTTTCCGGCACGTGTCGTCGATAATATTTAAGATTTTTTCTATAAAAGTTTTAGCCTGTCGTCCATAATATTTTTTAATGGTACCTATATTCTTCAATCATTATTAATAACCAGTTAGGAAGTTGGTATTAGATTAATAGACTATATTTGGTATTTGAAGACAACTAACACAAAAGTTTATAATTCGAACTGGTTCATACTAGATCTGAGCCGGATTTGCAAAAATTAAAAGAAAAACATGTGAATAGTTGCATATATTCGTGTACATAATAATATGTTAGATATAGCATGTTTATTAGGTGCCATCGTTACATAGCACTGCTTTAGGTATTTCAAATCAGTTTTTGTGAAGTATCTTGGAATATTTGTTTAATTTATCAATATAAATTTTGTGGACTGAAACATGTTTTTTGTAAAATTTAGTGTATGAATAAAATATTAAAAAGATCTAAGTAGTTACCTAAACATCAACATTGTGGGAGATGACATTTAATTTAATGAGAAACGCACTTTTAGTATAAGATATAAAACTAGCTTTTCGCCCGCAGTTTCGCCCGCGTAGTCGAAGGAAAACCCGCATAGTTCCCGTTGGATTTTCGGGATAAAAACTATCCTATGTGTAATTCAAGTTACCCTTCAAATGTGTGCAAAATTTCATGAAAAACAATACAGTATTATTTGCGTGAATGTAACATACTTTCGCATTTATAATGTTAGTAAGATATGTTAATATACAACATAACATAGGTATCAAAAAAATTAAATTAGTAGGTACAAACAAAAAAGCTTCAACATGTTTTGCAACTTAGCAAATAGGCTTTGTTTATTTTTATTTTTTTCTTTATTAGGGATAATAAACAGCAGAACAGTGGTTAATTGTACAATAAAACTTAATCTAAATACAGGTATAACTGCCCAATAATATTTGTTAATAATAGTAATTAGGTACATACCTTCAGAAGTAGGTATAATCCCGGCAGATTAATTAAAAAATATCCCTTTTCGTTAAAGTTTTTCGTTCCATTTGTCTTAAGTGATGATTGAGTTTAATAGTTTTTTTAGAATTATTTTAATTGTGATAATGATAACGCATAATTCCAAAGTAGGTACAGAAAATATGTTTTTGACAGGTACATTTAAGATGAAGTACTTAGGCTACAATAAAAATTACGAATGATATTTTTTGAGCGTTCGATGTTTTGTTTTTTGGTAATTTAATTATTAACCTTCATGTTATTTTAGGTACACTTCAATGTTTTTAATTCAAGCTAACACACAAACTCATAATGTAGGTACGAACTCGTAATATTTTGTACCTACATTTGCAAATTACGTCGAGTTCGTACATTTGCTAATTGGGTAAATTCAATCTAGAATGAGTTATCGTACTTCCTATCACTATTACTACTTACTAATATTATAAAGCTGACGAGTTTGTTGGTTTGTTTGAACGCGCTAATCTCAGGAACTACTGATCCGATTTCAAAATATTCTTTCGGTAATAGATATCCCATTTATCGAGGAAGGTTATAGCCTATAGGCTACATAATATCATCACCCTAAGACCAACAGGAGCGGAGCAAAGCGGGTAAAACCGCGGGGCACAGCTAGTTATTAATTTGAATGAATGGATTTCATTGCCTATCGGCTGAATGTATATTTATATAGATAACATTTAAAATGGATAAGACTAGACTTGTTCTAAACAAAGGTTTTTCCCGGAAATTACGATTAACAAGTTTTGATTCATACCTATAAATTATGTCATCCTATAATTAATTTTTGTTAGGATTCAATTCCATACGTCTATTTATAATTTTTGCACACTGTATCTTTAATATACCTACCTAGAATTAGTTCTAAAAACTGATGAATTGGTGTAATGACTTCCTATAAGTGATGTTTTTGTGCACTTAATGATTAATTGATTATGTTAAATAAAAAAGTCGTGTACCAAAATAGCACCTGATTCATTACTTTATATTATTATGACTACTCATGAATGTACATAGTTTCCTTGTATGAAAAAATACATGTACCTACATCTTCCATTACACTATGTTATTAAGCACATAACATTTATTTGTAAAGTGTAGATCTCTACCTATAATTTGTAAAAAACTATTTAAAAATTAAATACAATACAACTTCCTCAGAAACTTTAAAGTCATGTAAAATGCATTAAATTGTAAATGATATATTGAGTATTTGACCTTAGCCAATACGGAAACATATTCTGAGTAAAATGTGTATTCAATTAGGTACCTCCAAAATTCTCACACATTGGCAATAAACTTGAAACTATCGAGATTTCGCGAATAATCTGCTTTTTGATAGAATACATTTTTGTATTCCGTCTTTATTTGACAATCTAAAAATTGACCTTGATGCCATATCATTTATTTATTTAGGTACTATTATAATAAAAAACAAAGATTTGTATGTAACTATGTTTGTAACGAATTGGCTCAAGAAGTACTGGACGGATAAAGAATTATAACACGTAAACTATAGAATCAATCAAACTATCTAATATCATATTATGTTTTTAAATAAGTATTAATATTTGTTTGTGCCTAGTAGCATATCAATTCGTATGTAAAACAAAAATATAGCGTAAGTAGTTCAATAGTTCCGGCCTTTTCTAAAAGAAACCACATCAATAAATGATTTTTCATAAAATCTAACACGACCGATCTCAAAACTCTTCTAAAATATAATATAACATAGGTAAGAATGATTTTTAGCTCCTTGGCTATATTTATTTTTAAGGACAGTGCTAGTCGTCCGCTAAACGGATGAATAAAATAAATTAGTCGTCCGATTACCGGATGAATAAAATAATTTAATCGTCCGATAACATCTATTTATCTATATAGTTAGGTTATCGGGGTTTCTTTAGAGAACTGCCGCACGTATTATAGGTTTTTTGTGGGGGGAGGAGGGCACACGTAGGTATTTGATTTTTTTTTTGCGCGTCGACGGAGCCCCGCTTCGCGGGGCTCCTATTTCTGTGTAGTTTTTTTTTTAAGAAACCTAACCTAACCTAACCTAACGGCTAACCTAACCTAAACTTGATTTTTTTTTTGCGCGTCGACGGAGCCCCGCTTTGCGGGGCTCCTATTTCTATGTAGTTTTTTTTTTTGAAACCTAACCTAACCTAACCTAACGGCTAACCTAACCTAAACTTGATTTTTTTTTGCGCGTCGACGGAGCCCCGCTTCGCGGGGCTCCTATTTCTGTGTAGTTTTTTTTTTAAGAAACCTAACCTAACCTAACCTAACCTAAACTTGATTTTTTTTTCGCGTGTCGACGGAGGCCCGCGAAGCGGGGCTCCTATTTCTGTGTAGTTTTTTTTTTAAGAAACCTAACCTAACCTAACCTAACGGCTAACCTAACCTAAACTTGATTTTTTTTTTGCGCGTCGACGGAGCCCCGCTTCGCGGGGCTCCTATTTCTGTGTAGTTTTTTTTTTTAAGAAACCTAACCTAACCTAACCTAAAGGCTAACCTAACCTAAACCTAACCTAACGAATTGAGGGCGAATATGTAATATTGTTCCTATAAAATATGCTTATATTAGCGTAATCTTTACGATAAAACAATAATAAATAGGTGTTATAATGACACCAACTCCATCAAAAATTTTCTAAGTCCTGCGCCCCCTTTGCTTTAGTCCAACCCAACTAGCTTTAGTGTTAAAAGGTTATCTGGTAATCCGAATAATCGGACGATTAAATTATTTTATTCAACCGGTAATCGGACGATTAAATTATTTTATTCATCCGGTAATCGGACGACTAATTTATTTTATTCATCCGTTTAGCGGACGACTAGACACTTCGTATTTTTAAATAGAGTCATAATAACAAAATATCGTTCAGGAAGAACAATATGAATATCATCCATTGACATTTAAAATATGTAAATTGTAAACTTCAACAACCGTATTCTGGTTTATGTGGTTTTATACACAAACCGTATTCGATTTTTTATTTCGATTTAAGGAAAATCAAGCAAAAAAAAAAATTTAAAGCCTTAATTCTCAGATACATACGTTACTAATTAAAATTGTCTTAGAAGTTTTCATTTTAAAAGAATAGGTACTTACATAATATTATATTAATTAGCAATCTTACTGATAGTTGGATAAAAAATGGATGAATTTTATTAAATGCGAGATTTGTAATTCATCATCATCATCAATCAATACATATAATAAAATTCTAGAAAAGTGGTGTCTGTACAATGAAAATATGTAAAAAAAATTAGCAGGGGTTATTACTAAATCGATCCCAAACCCAAAACTGTCGTTAATTTTTTTTTTGTCTGTTTGTCTGTTTGTCTGTATGTTTGAACACGCTAATCTCAGAAACGGCTTATCCGATTTAAATGCGGTTTTCACTAATATATTTTGGTAATCTTCATTTAACATTTAGTGTTTATTTCATGTCAATCGGTTTATAAATAAAAAAGTTATGACCATTTAAGTATTCACGGCGAACATTTGCTAAGGCATTCTATGGTACACTATTAAACAGTGTACGATAAAACGTAAGTTATCTGTTATACGCTACAGTTATTTCTATAAAATGTCCAGGTGATCATATCGAAAGTCCCCAAGGGTGGGGTGGGGGTGGGGGGGTAAGCTGAGGTAGTAGGGGGGTGGGGTCAAATTAAAATTATGCTTATTTTTAGGTAAATTTTATACATAAAATGTCCTTTAAATTATGTCGTATTATAATATTTTTAACCCCCGACGCAAAAAGGTGGGTGATAAGTGTTTGACCGCTATGTGTGTCTGTGTGTGTATCTGTTTGTGCCACCGTAGCTCGCTAGCAGGTAATTAGATGCGGTTTTTTTGTTAGGCAGCATATTTTCCGACGCTGGTTCTTAGATAAACTGTATCAAAATAGGTTAATCCATTTATTATACCTAGGTATACATATAGAGGTAAAAGTAGGAATGGAAATAACTAAAGTTATCGAATATACTTTAGTGATATATTAAATGAAAGTGAACGACCTATCAGTAACAAGAAGTCAAATTTTATCAAAATCGGTTCATCCATTTATTTGATATACGGTATAAGAGTTGTAGGTAATAAAAAAAATAATTTTGACTCAAGTGACATATGAAGTGAAAGGGCATGACGTGTAAAGTATAATTGGACATATTTAATCAAAATCGGTTCATCCATTTACTATACCTATATATGGGTAAAAGTTGGAATGAAAGAAACGATTGTTGGCAAGTATACCTAAGTGACATATCAAATGAAAGTGCATAACGGGTGAAGTACAGTTATAGTTCTATTTTTATCCAAATCGGTTTTTCCATTTATTAGATTACAGCACAGATTACAGCGGTAAAAGTGGGAATGAACAATAATCGAATGTGGTCAAATAATATCTCAAGCGGCATATCAAAATATGAAAGAGCAACGTGTGAATTACAATTAGTAATGTTTTATCGAAATCGGTTCATCCGTTTATTACACTTTAGGGGTGACAGTGGTTAGATAAATAAATCAAATGGAGCATCAAACGACAGGATATGTCGTGTACATATAGGTACAATTAGATAATATGGTTCACATCAAAATCGGTTCTGCCATTTACTAGGGATGGAAAGGTTGAAAGTCTGTGAAAGAAGAGGGGGATATGGGAGCGAGAGGATAGCCACACCCTGGAAATTTTGAATTCTACTCAAAGCCACATAGGCCTGGCGCGGCGCTTGGCAATTTTTTTCTTAAATATACCACTTCTTTTGCCACTGTGGTCCATTACAATTTGTGCACGGTTACGGCCCAACTTAAAAGATGTCAAGGAGCAACAAACTTATAGATATCAATATGATGTAGGAATGTATTATGGAGGTAAAGGTAGGTCTCGCTCACTTGAAAATATTACATGAAAATAAGAAACCGAAGTTTAAAAATTAAAAAAAAACCCAACGCAATGAAGGAAAAGGAATAAATAATTTTACAAACTTCCCGACGATCTTTAAAATTATGATAATATGATAATGATGGTATGGCAGCCCCGACGACGATTTTTATAAATATTTAAAATGGTATTTATTTTTAAAGATCTTCGGGAAGTTTGTGAAATTATTTATTCCTTTTTCTATGCACTTTTCTTCTTTGCGTTGGGTTTTTTTTTTTTATTTAATTTTTATTGCACAGTCTAAACGGTTTAGTTACTACAGGCGCGACAAAGGAAAGATGAGCGCTGAGACAAACGTCAAAACGCAAAGGAATAGAAGGAATCCGCTACGATACTATATTATAATTGTCATAAGCGTATGATGTGTTTTGCACAATTTTATTAAATTGCGACTGGATGAAAATTTTGTTCGTGATCGTCGTCGTCGTTGGTAGGGTGAACAAATCTTTAGCAAAACATCATCAGTACGCTTATGTCAATTAGTAGCGATAGCGGATTCTATTCCTTTGCGTTTTGACGTTTGTCTCGGCACTCATTTGGTGCACAATATATTGTCAAAAACATCCATACAAGGAAGGAAGGAAAATAAATTTGCTCCTTTCCCTCCTGGTGCCTAAAAAATAATATGACATAATTTAAAATAAATTTTACGTAGAAAATTCATAAGGCATTTATTTTTTTAGCTCAGTTTAGTAATAAATTTTACTAAAAGTTTTTGAAGTGAAAACTTCTTTAGCGGCGTTGGGTATAAAATCTTAAACTCGCGTCAGGACACGTGACCTGATCGAAAAAGCGTAAGACGGATGGATATCAAACATGCTCAACGTTAATAATCAAGTTTTCACTTCTGCCGGCACTCCCGGAGTGCAACCCGTCTTTTTTTTGAAGTGAAAACTTCTTTAGCGGCGTTGGGTATAAAATCTTAAACTCGCGTCAGGACACGTGACCTGATCGAAAAAGCGTAAGACGGATGGATATCAAACATGCTCAACGTTATTAATCAAGTTTTCACTTCTGCCGGCACTCCCGGAGTGCATCCCGTTTTTTAATTATTTATGGTAGTACGTGTTTATTCAATAAAAGTTAAGTAGTACCTACTATGCAGTCACCATTCCACGCGGACGAAGTCGCGGGCACAGCTAGTAAATAATATATATGTTACCGGAAATGTATGAAATCAAGGAATTGTATACAAATCCTAGGAAATGTGTACAATTCCGATACTATTTAGGAAATGTATAAAATATTGTTTAAAAAACTATTTAATGCATAGATATCCTAGGAAATGTATAATTTTCCTCGGAATTGTATATAATTCCAATATCGTATTAGGAAATGTAAAAGTAAATGCTTTCTGTAATAAAACACTTTGTTAATTTTTATTTTATTATATCACTTATTGAGACAATCGGCTAACAGTCATACCATAAAATAATAATAATGTATTCATATTATCTTACTAATTAACATTTCTGAAATCAACTATCTATTAACTTTTAACGTAAGTATCACAAAATCAACTTATATTTATTCTTATAAAATCAAATTTTCATTTGGCAAGTAATCATTCTGATAATTAAGTACCTAATTATAAATGTCACATTATAAAAGTAAATCTTTATATTATAATACTTTGTCAGTCCATATAGCTATTTTACATTTCCGATTGCTATTTAGGAAATGTATAGATTTCCTAGGAAATATGTAATGTGTAAGTATAAAATAATTTATTTCACACATTTCCGTGCGATTTTAGGAATTACATACATTTCCTAGGAATTGTATACAATGACGGATTCCATACATTTCCGTTAACATTTATAAAAAGTCGTCTGCAATTGTTGTTTAGAAGCAAAATAATTTAAAAAAATCAAAACGGATAGGTACAATCGAACTAATATTTCCAGTTTTGATGGTTCAAATTTTTTGCAACGTTTTTGCACTGTTTTTTGTAGTTTCTGAAGGTTTTATTTTATTTCCATGTTATTGTATCGGCTTTGGGGTCAAAGGTTATATCTATACATATTATATGCGTGAGTATATGTTTATCTGCTAGCTGTTGCTCGCAGCTTCGCTTGCGTGGAAAAGATAAATTTTCATGGTAAACTTTCATCCCCTATTTTATCCCCTTGGGGGTTGAATTGATCAAAATCCTTTCTTAGCGTTATGCCTACGTCCTAACATCTACCTGTATGCCAAATTTCAGTCAGTCAGTGACCTTCGACTTATATTTATATTTTAAGATATGTAATATGTATATCGCATTACTCCTTTAACTTAAAGCAAGTGTTCAATGTGAAAATATAAAAGTTTTTATTCGGTTTTTAATCTGTCTGGTCAAATATCTGAAAAAGTTTTATAAATAATAAGAGTGTCCTGGCATGACAAAGTGCAGGGTCAACTAGTTGCAAATTAAGGATAGAAAGAAAAATGTAGGTTTACTTTCCATATTATGTAAACTGTAACCTCGGAAACAGCGTTTAAAAATACATAAAAATGCGGAAATGTGCATAAAAATTATAGTGCATTTAGGCAAGCTCTTGAACATTACAAATTTCCTCTTTTTAAAATATTTCGGATCTACTAAATTACTCTTGAAGGTGTAGGCAAGTCAAAAAAATAATTTATGAATAGGTCACTAAATCATTTTCGTTCGGAAGTTTAGAGTAATTGGGACATCTTACTTTGTTTAAAAGTTCAAGGTTACACATTAGCTTTTTAGTTTTTACATAATGTAAACATTTGTATTCCATTTCGTTATATATTCATTTTTGAATAATAAAATCTTTTATAGTAGATAATTAAAAAGTTTAGTAGGACAAAATATAAAAATGTAGGTATTAGTTCAGAGAGCCTATAATATAATATTTTTATGGAAGATGATAATCATTGAAATGTTGTAGTTTAAGCACCACTGGACAGTCGTCATGATTTTTTTTTATTAATCTATACATATAATAAATCTGTAGAAGGGTCAATTCTGTACATTGAAAATATTGAAAAAATAAATAGCAGGGGGTGTTACTGGATCGATAGCAAACCCAAATATGTGATTAAAAAAATTTTTGTCTGTCTGTCTGTCTGTCTGTCTGTCTGTCTGTCTGTCTGTATGTTCAGGCATCACGTGAAAACTAACTGTTCGATTTCGATGAAACTTGGTATAATTATACCTTATTATCCTGGGCATAAAATAGGATACTTTTTATCCTGGAAAAATACGTAGAAAAAAATAAATCTTAATTTTTCAGTTTTATCCATAGACGTTGTTCTGTAGAACCGAGAACACACGTTGCGTTAATTATTATAGGTATTTGGGTCCAATAGATATTTATAAGATGTCATTGTCAGAGTTACTCAAAATGGAGAAATAAACCATCCACGCGAAGACCGACATCCGCGCGGACGGAGTCGCGGGCGGAAGCTAGTGAAAAATAATACAATGATATAATTTTAAAAGAGCTACTAGACAGTTTCTTACCGGCTCTACTCCGTTTTCCGAACCTATGGTCAATTATATTTTTTCTCTTCTTACAAAAGCGTTCTAAAAATAAATGTTTGACCGACGATTCCCTAAATTATGAAATACCCCGGTCACCTGCCTTACTGTAATACAAACGATAACTGTAATGATTTTGTTTTTCAGGAGTGAAAAAGCAGTCTCAGAGCAACCGATCGAGTTGGAATATAAGAAAACTGGTATAAACCCTGATGAAATCACACATCTGAGGCGATGGCTGGACACACAACCTCATCTACCCTCGAAATATATTTCAGGTAACATACAAAATTTACGATTATTTATTTATCACTACATAGCATAAAGCAAAGTCACTGTCTATCTGTGATATATGCGGATTTTTAAAAGATATAGTGGTCCAAGAGGAATTTTTAGTGTATAATTTTTTAAGTTACAAATAACGCACGTGAAGTCGCGGGTTATATTTATGAACTTATCATTTATTCAAATAATAATTAGAACTTATCAATCATCAGAATATCCGTAATGTTAAAGGTCTTTGAATCGATAGTATTATATAAATTTATAAAGAATAGAAAAAATTAGATCACGATGACGATGACGACTCGAAACCGCATCCTTTCACGCCAATCCGGGGCGGATGCCTAACCAACTCGGCCACCCGTGACCCGCCAGAGCGATCGAATTTATTCCATTCTTTCAGTTTTATGTGTCTAAAATGACAGTTTTACGATTTTTTTCTATTCTTTATAAATTAATATTTATAAAGCATTTGAATGCCATAAAACCAAATATAACAAATTCGATAGTATTATATTATCTGTGGTGCTATTATTATAATAGGCTCAAGATACATTTTCTAGGCGCAATTCCGGATCGAATGACTTCATAATATTTTTAAGAGCTTTGTCAAGAATAATTCTTGACAAAAAGGTGTTAATTATTAACACCTTTTTGAACTAGTTGACTAGGATAAGAATAGACTATGTTAACATTGAAACACACACAGAAGACTTACTTATTAATTACTTAGCTCTAAAAGTATGAATTTTGAACATAAAATCTGAAAACAATTTTGTCAGTATTAACTAAAGTATTTTTATTATAATTCGTAAATCGTAGTAGACAGGTGTACTATCATATCATTATTGTGTCGTTAAAGATTCATATAGCTATTAGCTACATAAAATCATATTCATGCGTGTTTTTACTTGTAGAAAGTATTAGTTCAGGATCCATCGCCCATTTTTTCATATCAAGCTAATTTTCCGTGAGTAGCTTTATTTTGATGAGACGCCCAATAATTTCTTGTACGAAACTCTCGATTGTGGTAGCTTACAGAGGTAACAAGGATAAAATGTTTTGATTTGATGGTTCTCAAATATTTATTACTAACTGAATTTTTTTTTTGTTTCATTCTCAAGATAATTATCTAAATTATTCGAAAAAATATTTGTCCTACAAAATCTATGGTTTGATCAAAGAGTCCCCTCTTTCCAATGTGTATCGATAACGAGGTCATCATAAATGATTACTAACCAGCTGATTTTTTTGTTTTCACTTAGTTAATATTTATATAATTCAACAGACATATTGTCCTACAAATTGCGTAATAAATATTTGAGAACCATCAAATCAAAATATTTAATCCTTGTTACCTCTGTAAGCTACCACAATCGAGAGTTTCGTACAAGAAATTATTGGGCGTCTCATCAAAATAAAGCTACTCACGGAAAATTAGCTTGATAGTAATAAAGTGCAAAAATGGGCGATGGATCCTGAACTATATTAATTAATTATAATTAGATGCACACGAAAACCTCTATTTGCCTGTAGTATGAAGCTTTTGAGAACAATAAAGATTTTTATTGATTAAAAAGTGTGAATTCCCCTTAGACATCGACTTCCTACATAATATTTATCATGATTGAAGACGAGTCTGTAAGTTACGTAAGCACTATATAAAGGAGAATGGCAAACTCCCATAGGACTCTGGGCCTGATCGTTACACTGATGATTTATGGGGGATTAAATAGATAAAAATATACAGATTCTATGAATATAATAATTATAGATCTGTTCTATGGGATAGCAGAGATATTGAGGTGTAAAGTAACAAAAATAAAAGTTAGTTTGCTTGAGTTAAATAAATAGCATTGCCTTTTTCTAGGTCCAGGTAAGTTTATTTTCTATCTACATTGTCTAGCTAATAATAGTGTAACAGAAGAACAGTCAGGTAATAGAAATATTGGATCCAACACATATTATTCAACAGACATTTTAACTTACCATTTGAATGCAATGCATTTGAATGCCATAAAAACAATAACATTGAATTCTACCGTCTACGTAAGCTCTGTTTAAAAATAAAAGCAAAATTTTGAGTGCAAACGTATTAACTTTTTATTAAAAGGTAACTATCGTATGTACTTAATCATTGTTGAAGTTGTTAGTAAATATTTTTGGTATTAAGAATGAGTAAGGTATACTATTTTTTTGAACCCAGTGTAGTTTTTATTGTAAATATTCTCTTATGATAAAAAATATCACGGAAAGATATTGAGACTTTGAGTTATTTTTAGAAGCAGAGTTGTGCCACGAATTTTTAAAAAGGCTCACACTTATACATATATAACCATCCTACATTAATTAAATATGGGCGCTTTTGTATAAAATATCATATTTTATTTTATATAAAATAAAGATTTCATTTTTTAGAAAACATCATATTAACTTGCCATACAGAAATTCATTAATTAAAATAACATAGTAGTTTTATTAGTTGTCTAAAACAACTTAACCTATTTTCAGGGGGCTACCATGATGCCTTGTTGCATTATTATTTCCAGTATGAGAAAATAGTGGTGCGAGATAACGCCGTCATTTTTCCACGCTGAAAATAATATTGGACATCATGGCACGGGAGCCGATTTTGCATTATCGTCACTATTATCTATACTAACAATCTATACCTACTACTATAATAATAAAAGCTGAAGAGTTTGTTTGTTTGTTTGAACGCGCTAATCTCAGGAACTACTTGTCCGATTTGACAAATTCTTTCGGTGTTAGATAGCCCATTTATCGAGGAAGGCTATAGGCTATAATAGCCTATATATTATCACGCTAAGACCAACAGGAGCGGAGCAATGCGGGTGAAACCACGGGGCACAGCTAATAAAAGTTAATATTACTAACATTATATCAACATATTTCAGACCTGGACTTGCTACTCTGCTACTACAGTTGCTACCGAAGCACGGCCGTCACGAAGCAAGTGATCGACCTCCATTACACATTGAAGACACTTTTTACTAACTTCTTCAAGGATAGAGTTGTTGATGACAAGATAATTACGGCTTTTAATACTGTGTAAGTATCTTAAAGAATTAAAAGAGGGTAAAATAAATATTTTAAAATATGCCATAGATTCTATATATGTTATAATACGCTTTAAGTCACTCCGAAAGTTATGAATTCCGATAGATGGCGCTATATCAAAAATGTGACATAAATGACAATAAAGTCCTTTAATAATATTAGACCGGGAGATATTGACACAAAATTTCGAGTCATTTGTAACAGGATGGCGGTTCTACAGGGGTCTTAGTACGCAATGACAAAAAGAAAAATGATGGTGTGAACGCTGGTACCGGCGGCTTAGTCGCGTGGGCGTTAGTCGAACTCGTCGGAAAAATAGCGAAAGTCAAACGATTTGTAACACAAAAATTTTAGAATTTACCGATAGCCCATAAAAAAGATGTAGGCGGTAGTGTCATGCCATACTTTTCCGGTGTGACTTAAAGCCCGCCATACCGACGCGAATGTGTTGATTTAAAAAAAAACAATTCAACCATTTGTACCAGGCTAACTTTTGCACAGGTACCTAACCATCGTCGTGCAGCCATTTACGAAAATCGCCATGCCATACTTTTCGGACGATTCCAAATGGTCGCCATACCGCCGAAAATCTGCAAAAAATTTTTTTTTTCGCCAAACTTTTTGTACCAGTATTGTGCATTTGGATTTTTGGAGAGTATTTGATAAAATGTGACCATTATTATATTTGCCATACTTCTAGTAGGGGGAAAAAGTGCTGCCATACTTGAAAAATTAATTTATTATTAATTTATATTAGTGAAGATTTCCACCACCTAGATCTTTGAAATTTTGTATTTATATTCTTTGATCCTCAAACTTACAGGAAAAATTAGTGCCATACTGTTACAAATAGTTCAAAATACGAATAACATCTTACAATAAAAGAAATCTTATACACATTCGCCACCTCCCACAGGTATGGCATTATCACACTTCTATTTATAATCATTCAGGAGTTGTTGAAAAAAAAATTAAGGTGGTACAAATCGTTCGGCGAGAAAAAAATTTGCAGATTTTCGGCGGTATGGCGATTTTCGTAAATGGCTGCACGACGATGGTTACCTGTGCAAAAGTTAGCCTGGTACAAATGGTTGAATTGTTAAATCAACACATTCGCGTCGGTATGGCGGGCTGTAAGTCACACCGGAAAAGTATGGCATGACACTACCGCCTACTTCTTTTTTATGGGCTATCGGTAAATTCTAAAATTTTTGTGTTACAAATCGTTTGACTTTCGCTATTTTTCCGACGAGTTCGACTAACGCCCACGCGACTAAGCCGCCGGTACCAGCGTTCACACCATCATTTTTCTTTTTGTCATTGCGTACTAAGACCCCTGTAGAACCGCCATCCTATTACAAATGACTCGATATTTTGTGTCAATATCTCCCGGTCTATATGATTTTCTTCGACCGCACGAGCGTTGCCGCAGCCGGAAAGCTAGATAACGTACCTATTTAGATACTTATTAATTTTAGTTATTATAAGGGGTCTTACTTAATACTTAATAATAAAGTTACTCTATTATTTTTATACTAAACTCGCTTAATTACTTCGTTACTTTGACATTTTTCGTTATTTTTAATTTTTTATTCTTATATTTTTTTACTGTTATTACTTTATTATATAAGTAGATCTACTTATTAAAAACGTGTTTAAATACAATAAAAAAAAATTAAAATTTTCAGATTGATCCTACCTCTACAGACACTATCACATGACGGGTATACAGTGGTCTACCATCGACTGATCGACACTGATACTAAGAATTTTGTGTTCCGACACATTATTAAGTATGGGCAATTATTATACCTACTGGTTTTTATATTATTATCTGTAATAAATGTAATTAGAATTAACTTTGAATTAAAGTATCTTAAATTATTAAAGAAACGGAGTAAGATAAGATTTAATTCATCTGTTTTAAATAGCAACTAGTTAATTTTTAAACGAAAACGTTAATTATCCAAGTATTTTCTCTCTAATAAAAATATTTCAGTATGCTAGTGAATTATAAACTATATTATTATTGTTTTATAAACAGATAACAAAAGATTATGTTGTTCAACATATTTGCTAATTACAGCTTATAGGGTATCATTTTAAAACACCCACTTGAATTCGATATAACTGAACATATTTCACGTATTAAATTATTAATATTAAATATGTATTTTTATTAAAAAAAAATTTTCAGGGCAGCCCTAATGTTATTGGATGTCAAACAATATGAATTAGGAACGATTCCGGGAATGATACTAGTCGTAGACATGAGTGGAGTCACTGTGAGTCATCTTGGAAAATTAGATTTGCTCACGTTACAACAGTTTTTGTATTATTTACAGGTAAGAGCGAAAATAAATTATTATTAATAGGATATTCTCTAGAAAGCTTGTGACGATGGATGCATGTAGGATACTCTTTCACGAAAAACTGTTGTACGAATTTGGATGAAACTTTGCAGTAATATAGTTAGGTTATACATCAGAATAACACATGAGCTATAGAAATATTTGTTAATCATAGGATAAAATCAGACTGTTGCGACGTGTAAGGCAGAAAAACAAACACAGTAACAGCAAGAATCAGATTATCACTTGATAAAAGATAAATAGATTAATTGACTATTTTTAATGTTCATTTATTTAAGATAATGTTATAGTAATTTCCAGCTAATTACTTACTATACAAATTACTTTTTAGAAAAATTTTACTTTACCGAACTATATAAATTTAAATTAAGCTATATCTACTGACTTTTTGAACAGACTTTTTTTTATACAAATACATTAAAAAATAATTACCAAACACTTGTTATAATATTATTAATTTATGCCATTTATTATCTCGTATATTGTAGGTGTAGCCTATGTGATATTCCAGACTACCTACATATCTATATATATATATATATATATATATATATATATATAATTATTAATCTTTTACCAAATTTCATAAAGATTTCATAGTAAGGCTGCTTTCACTAGAATCAGTAACACATTCTTACAAACTTTCGCGTTTACAATATTAGTAAGATAACAAATAACGGAATTTTTCCCCCCAAAACAATGGAATATTTTCTAATCATTACGTATGTAATCGTAATTTAATCAAGTGTGAGGTATAACCGTATAGATAGGTATAGATAATTATTATTAGTATTATAACATATTATTATATTATTAGTATTCTACATTTATCTATTTATGAATTAAATCAATCGAGTCTAATTAAAGATACACTTTATCATACATATTAATTGTATGTGTGTTACCTACATGTCTTCAAAGTACTACCACAGTACTACTTCTTGATTCTTGCATTTAGTAGTACTAATGTACACAAAAAATCAATAAAATAATGAATAAAAAAAGCAAAAAAAAAAATTTTTTTTACACATTCTCAAAATAAATCTAATTAAGTCAATACATTTTTTTTTCAGAATCTTTACTCTTCAGTTTTGTTGTTGGAACGTTTGCTTTGCGTTTTAGTACAGCAAATTTGTTTAGTATACAGGGTGTAATCGTTAAGTGTGCACAAGCGATTATTCCGTAACTATTGCAGATATCAAAAAACTTTAAACTGAAATCGAAAGCCCTTTGACTAATGAGTAAAATGACAATAATAACTTTTTAAAAATAAAACGGGATATATACAAAAAAGTTACATTAAACACTCCCATACATTGAATTTTCCATACATTTTGTGTTAAAAGCAAATGTTCGAAATGACGTCCTCGTTTTGGAAAACCATTGTATCCCACATCGAGCTCTATTTACAGTGTCTAAATGAATTTTATTAAAATTTGCGAAGTAATGTAAGCACAAATTCAAAAAAAGAACCAAAATTTTTCATATTACATGTTTAGGATCGGATAGTCATATCTCATACTAAATGTATGGGAGTGTTTGGTGTACATTTTTTTGGATATTTCTCGTTTTATTTTTAAAAAGTTATTATTATAAATTTATAAATATAGTTAAGTTATTATATATTATAAGTTATTATTGTCATTTAACTCATTAGGTAAAGGGCTTTCGATATCAGTTTAAAGTTTTTTGATATCTCCAATAGTTACGGAATAATGGCCTGTACACACTTAACGATTACACCCTGTATAGTAATTTACTTACCTACTTAAGTAGTCATGACACAAGTTTTAATTAATTTAAGCCCTTTAAACCAAATACTACTATTTTTTTCAGGAAGCAATGTTGGTAAGACTAAAAGGCATACACTTTATGAATGCCCCTTCCTTTGTTGACAAAGTGCTTATGCTAATTCGGCCATTTTTAAAAAAGGAGTTAATGGATATTCTATACATTCACCAAGTGGGGTCCAAATCGATAGAAAAGTTTTTCCCCATTGAAGCTTTGCCTAAGGAATCTGGCGGACAGTATGTGAGCGTGTATGACGCTATGCGTAAGTATTTTTATAGATTTTTGGGGATTTTTGGGAATATTCTCCTAACTTCTGTCATTTTTTTATGAACTAGGTACACAAGATTGTATTTTTTCTCAGTAGCATTTTGTTGTTGATTTTTGATTGAAAATATTACTTATTATTATTAACTTCAAATAATTTATGCCTAATTATCCTGGTAGAATGTTGTATACTCATTTATAAATAGTATTTTTTAATTTATGTTTTTAATTTCTATGTCAGTGTCTCAGTGGTCTGGTTCAAAAATTTCATAATGCTTGCCTAGGTGGCGCTTTACAACATAAAAGTAACTGTAAAATCTTAAACATTTTTTCCTTACAAATAACAACTAACTCATTAATAATATTTTCTAAGATTTATCAAATATATTTTCTAATTACAGAGGAAAACGTCGAAAGACTACAAGCAAACACACATTACTTCAACGTAGAGGCGAAAAAGCGAGTGATAGAAGCAGAAAGACCGGGAAAGCCTAAAACTATTAATGACATTTTTGGTGGAGTTGAAGGTTCCTTCAAGAAATTGGAAATTGATTAATTATTTTTACATAGTAATTAGTAATGTAAGAAAAGTAATTAGTATCATAATGTATACGAGGTAGTTGGATATATTTCGTAAAAAATTGTATTTTATTTGAATTTGCAAAAAAAATGTACAACCGTTAAAAATCGTTAATTCCTGACCGTTGATTCCTCTAGGTATAATACCTATAATTCAAAGGCAATTATTGTTTATTTTTGTAATTATTATTAGACTATAGCATGCTATAGCATGTGACAAGAAATACAGGTATCAAAATAAACTTCTAATATAATGGGAAAAAAGGAAAAAGGATTGGTTCAAATATGTAATAACCAATTTTACACTAGGTATTTATCATTTATTAAGTTTATGTGACGAGAGTTATCAAGAAATATTGTATTATATTAATTATACTTAAGTTTATCATATATTGACAGTACTTAATTACTTATAATAATTAAATTACGTTGAATTATTATCACACCATTTTTTTTACCCGCTTTTCCCTACATATCTTAATATATATAAATCTCGTGTCACAATGTTTGTCCTCAATGGACTCCTAAACCACTTAACCGATTATAATAAAATTCGCACACCATGTGCAGTTCGATCCAACTTGAGAGATAGGATAGTTAATAGTTTAAACATGTAGGTACCACGGGCGAAGCCGGGGCGGACCGCTAATTATATAGATTTGTAAAGATATTTATTATTTAGATATAAAACGGAAAGTTTTTTATATAATATTTTCGTATGTATAGAGATATTGTAGAACTCAAATTCCCTTAAATGTAGTGAGCTACAATATGCCTGAACGAGATAGGAAACATTTTGAATTGAAACTTCGTGCGTTGAGAGTAAAATTTCAAGGTTGCGTCATGGCAATACCCTAACGTCATGGAGTAAGGCGAAGATTTTTTCTTTCAATCTTGCCAAAGAAGTTTCACTTCTGATGCGTGTGCTCGGCACACATGACATTTTTTTCTTCATCCCGGTTAATCTGAACGAAGCCCAGACGAGTGGCTATAGCTTATAGATTCTGGGTTCAAACATTATTGAAAGCATTTACCAAAGGCATTGCCTTCGTAAAACAAAATCAATTTAACAGACATCAGCATCACAAATGCATATAACACAGAACAGTGTATGTATATTATCTAAGAAAGAGCCCATCGAACTCACTTCAAAAAGTGTAAAAAAAATATAACTCTTAAGAGTAATAATTACTCTATGCACCTTAAAGATTAATCAATAAAAAAAAAATAATTACAATAATTACAAAAACTCTAATCCCATGACCTACCGATATGCAGCAACCTTGAACTGACGTATCCAGCTGATTACAACTTGATTACTAGCTATTGTAGAATGTAGATAACTACAATGTAAGGTAATTTTTTCAAATCAATGTCGAATGATACGCTTATAATGGCCACGATAAGATCTTAATGTTAAAGGCGTTACCCGGCAATTTCGACTATGTTCAACCTCTATAAAGTCTGGTACAACATAAAGCACAATACCGAAAAAAATATATAAAATAGGATGGTCTTTGATCTTTAATTGCTCGCGAGGACTTTTTTCCAAAATTAATAGATTTCTAGAAAAAAAATGTGCCGTGGTCATCGATTTTTCCGCAAATACTCTATAAACTTCGTAACCTGCTGACTTAGAGCTCTGAAAATTTTATGTTTAATAAATTATCAGTTACACAACAGTCCCTGACGAGGATTTTTTGTTTCACTGATTGGTATCTTTTTAAATACAAAATGCGAGGAAAAAAGAAGGTGCAGCGGGAGAGGTTTGAGATCCGTCAAGTATGGTCAAGGTTATTACAGGTAAATTAGCTTGGAGAAATTTTTGCATATGTAGTGGTGTGTATATTACTCAGATCTTAGAGCGCGTTTCCACTATATCGTTCTGGCCTATACAAAAATGTTTCGATATCCTAACATTACTATTTAATTTCATACTTATTCCTAGCAACACTTTTGTTTTCAATAAAAACAAGTTTTTATTTGAAAGAATATGGTTTTGACTTTATAAAAAAAAAATATATCATTCAATTTCACGTCCTAGAGCAAACGACAAGACGACTACCGTGAAACAATAAAATATCGTGTCCATAATAATTTGTTTCATAATTAATATTTGACCATAATAATTACGAAACAAAACAAATAAATAAATCGTCACTTGATAGTGGAAAGTGGAAACACGCACAAAAACAGAATAAACCAGTTTACGCTGTCCGCAGGTGCCACGTGCAGTCGTTTGGTACCGTTAGAACATAAAGCACACATTTCATTCAAAAATTATAATTATTACGTATAGACCGGGAGGTATTGACACAAAATTTCGAGTCATTTGTAACAGGATGGCGGTTCTACAGGGGTCTTAGTACGCAATGACAAAAAGAAAAACGATGGTGTGAACACTGGTACCGGCGGCTTAGTCGCGTGGGCGTTAGTCGAACTCGTCGGAAAAATAGCGAAGTCAAACAATTTGTAACACAAAAATTTTAGAATTAACCGATAGCCCATAAAAAAGAAGTAGGCGGTAGTGTCATGCCATACTTTTCCGGTGTGACTTACAGCCCGCCATACCGACGCGAATGTGTTGATTTAAAAAAAACAATTCAACCATTTGTACCAGGCTAACTTTTGCACAGGTAACCATCGTCGTGCAGCCATTTACGAAAATCGCCATGCCATACTTTTCGGACGATTCCAAATGGTCGCCATACCGCCGAAAAACTGCAAATTTTTTTTTTCGCCAAACTTTTTGTACCAGTATTGCATTTGGATTTTTGGAGAGTATTTGATAAAATGTGACCATTATTATATTTACCATACTTCTAGTAGGGGGAAAAAATGCTGCCATACTTGAAAAATTAATTTAGTATTAATTTATATAAGTGAAGATTTCCACCACCTAGATCTTTGAAATTTTGTATTTATATTCGTTGAACCTCAAACTTACAGGAAAAATTAGTGCCATACTGTTACTAATCGTTCAAAATACGAATAAAATCTTACAATAAAAAAAAATCTTATACACATTCGCCACCTCCCACAGGTATGACATTATCACACTTCTAAAAAAAATTTAGGGTGGTAAATGGTTCGGCGAAAAAAAAAATTTGCAGATTTTCGGCGGTATGGCGACCATTTGGAATCGTCCGAAAAGTATGGCATGGCGATTTTCGTAAATGGCTGCACGACGATGGTTACCTGTGCAAAAGTTAGCCTGGTACAAATGGTTGAATTGTTTTTTTTTAAATCAACACATTCGCGTCGGTATGGCGGGCTGTAAGTCACACCGGAAAAGTATGGCATGACACTACCGCCTACTTCTTTTTTATGGGCTATCGGTAAATTCTAAAATTTTTGTGTTACAAATTGTTTGACTTCGCTATTTTTCCGACGAGTTTGACTAACGCCCACGCGACTAAGCCGCCGGTACCAACGTTCACACCATCGTTTTTCTTTTTGTCATTGCGTACTAAGACCCCTGTAGAACCGCCATCCTGTTACAAATGACTCGAAATTTTGTGTCAATATCTCCCGGTCTAGTAGTTTAATTGTTAAATTTTGTATTTGTTGATTGTTGTTATTATTTGTATTGTTATAATATTTGTTGAAGTGTTTAATTTGTGTGTAAGTGTTGTAACTTTATATTGTTAATTCAAAATGGCTCCAGTGTTAAAACATGGTCGAGGCAAGTCTTTGACTTCTCAAACTAAAGAATTAAACTTTAAATGTCGTTTCTTTTTCAGGTTAGTAAATTTTTCATTTTAGTAACATTGTTAATGTAAAAGTTATACGTATGTTAAATGTGCAAATATTAAAATAAAGTCTCATCTTTTTCAGAGGAGAAACACATATAGTTTAATTTAAAATCCCTTATATATATAAAATAAAAACTAAAAATAAAATGTTGTTTTATTTTATTTGCTGACCATACACTACTACAAACGCAAAAATTTCTCCAAGCTAATTTACCTGTAGCGCATGTATAAGCCTTAACTATTTTAAGCTCGTGACTTTGCTCACGAATTAAGTAGTTTAGGATAAATGCCAGTGGAAAAATATAGTGTCAATCCTGGATTTAAAATCTTTTAGTAATATTTAAACCTTCATACTCCTACTTCGACTATCCTTAAAGTGACAAAGGCTTTTTATATGATACATTATGATGCCCATTAGTTGTAAGTTGTAACCTTGCTCTCAGCGTGATGATATATTATGGCCTATGTGTTGAACCGACCTGTCAGTAATATTCATGTAAAATTTGAAGTAAATCCATGCTGTACTTTTTGAGTTTAGCCCGGACATAAAGTGAAGTCCCATGTCCCCAAGTTGGGTAAGGGGCATTATGCATACATCTGTTTCACTGATCGATTTTCTTTAGGGACAAGTAGGTGATGAGCCTTCTATGTCCTGCCAGACTACGACATTTTTTTAACTAAGTAACTAACTCATTATTTACATCTTTTCTAAATAATATTCATTACAAAGCCGAGTGTTTGAACGAGCTATCAATGGATTAAAAAAATGCAATTCGTACTTATAAATTTCAAACAATCTTTTGCACAGAAGTTTACACATTAAATAAAATAGTCGCCAACATTATCTCCAGGTAAGTGTTCTAGCAAAGTGTATAATAAAATTTGTATTGTTACATAATCGCTATTTAAACGCTGAATTATATTTCATAAACTCAATCCATTAAGATGATAAAAAATCTGCTTTTATGAAATCTCGTTAGTCGATTAGAAGCGCATGTCAGTGTCTACTGTCTCGCTTAGAGGTCTCTGTTAAAATAAAAAGCCATAAATTAAAATATTGAATTGCATTATAATAAAAATTACATCGTAACTTGACCCATAACTACTCTGAAGTTAGCCGCAAAAAGAGATGCAAATATTATCCTGAATGGGATAGAAACTTAGAAAGGGATGGACCACAGACATATATTATTAAGTAGACAACGCAAGTACCGCGATCTGTATGAAAACCAAGCGTGTCATATTTTTTGTACTGACCTTGACGCGTTATGACGTCACGAGCGCTTTTTAGTGATGGTAATTTCATTTTACGCTAAATCGATTAGGACGCCACTCGCGCGGCGATTCTAGTATCGTCCTATCCCATCGAAGTAAATCGAAAGAAATCAGATCAAACTAGATCTATGTCTAAGAGGTAGTCAAATAAATGAATCGTAATCGATTACAAAATCGATTCAAGACAGAAAAATGATAATTACCATAGACAGAGGAATGATAAAATAAAGTTATAAACCTTTTAATATTCTAACAAGTAAACTAATGTGTTTTAGCTTTTTCTTACATATGCCCATTGAGTTACCATGTACTACGTACTAGAGAAGCCATCGAAAGAAAGTAATGAAACTGTCAATCAATCAATCTTTATGTCCCGTTGCATCGATCCATTTTTCTTTTATGTTCAGGTTACTTGGAAAACTGAAAAAACAAACATAGTCTAAGCAATAAGGAGTTTTCTTAAAAAACTCCCAAGATGACACTTTAACTAATGGCGTCCATGTCATAATATTTATTTTTAGTACCTTTGTATTAAAATACTTAAAAGTTCTAGGTCAAGTCGTATTAAATGACAAAAAAAATCTATGCCTTTTTTTCTGAAAAATTGCTCCTTCAAATTATAATTTTTCTGTTCGATTATAAAATCGATTAGAATCGAGAACTGTTGCATCAAATGAACATCACTAACCACAAAATTGGACAGAAAAATGAGAACAGAAAAATGAGAAGACGCTATTCATTGCTTATTATCATACGACGCGATCTTTACCGTGCCAAGTAAAAGCCGCAATGTATTCCGAATCATTCCGTATGGTTTGGTATCCATGTTTGTCACGATCGTTTTCCACAGATATTCTTTATTTGATTTTAAAATAAATAGTGCATATTCTGATTAGAAAATTACTTACCGGTGGAAGGAAACATCTCCGATAACTCGGCCACTCACAGCTGTGGAGTTTCTACAGTTTATAACGGCGCAATTCGGCATTTTACTTTATTCAGCTTCACGTCTTTCCTTGGCGAACTGCAAGCGCGGACTGAGTGTAGGCCAGCGTCAAGTAAGTTTCATAAACTTAGTTTGGACACGGGAAGTACATACACTCGCGTAGTCTATCTTGATACATGTCTGTGGGATGGACGGATAAACATCTTCAACTTCAGAGCGATCGTTCGAATAGTTTGAGTGAGAATTTAAAATTAAATGCGGTTTAAAAAAATATAATTCGAGACACACGCACACATGAATACAGTTTTATTGTTGTATAATAATCTTCTGATAACATATCTTTGAGATTATAGGATAGGACGTTCTACCTCGATTAATAGCAGAAAATATTGTGTTAAGAAATACGTGTATTGTGTACGAATGTCAGTTTGCACCTTTTGATTTGCCAGGTTTGTATTTATATTTATTTTTATTCTTTTTTAATTTGCATGGCTTCAGACGCTCAAGGTTGTTGTCAATTTATTATTCAGTAGATGATAAATGCACTTTTTCAGCGAATTTTTATTGCATTTCATTGTATTAAATAAAATAGCATAATATGAAATCACAATTGTTTTTGCGAAAATAAATTACCTAGTTAAATAATAATCCTAGTTGTAGATTAAAGGACAAATTTATTATATATTATAAAAAAACATAGCTAGTGATTTGTGTATTTTTGTTTTTTTTTAATAACAAAAATTATGTGGACTTAAGGGTATTTCAATCAAAGCCCTTCTTCAAATAGTTTTATTAATATTTTAAATAATTTGCAACGGAACAAGTGACGACAAAGTTTCTCTGTCTACGGACGACAATAATGATTATTTATGTTCACAAGATGACAAACTAATAATATTGTATCTAAGTGTTGTTATGTTATGTTATGTGTTTTGCGTACAATACAATAAATGTTTTTGCTACATTCTTCGATTCCCTATTTCGCGCGATTCGAGTTTCTTATTTCGAGGCAAATAGTAATTAGAAACATAGTAGCCAATATATTATTTCGCTAACTTTTAATAATATTTACTTCGAATCCCCCCTTTATAACTGAAAAGGGTTTTAATTTATTGTTTAGATTCATAAAATTAAATCTCTGGCGCACCAAACAACATGCAAAAAGAGTCTTTAATTAATTTATTTATGTAAACACTATGTACTACTCTCTAGTAATATTTTTATTTTAATAGGTCAGTATATTAAGTACCTAATAAATCTTTTATTTTAATAGGTTTAGTCATTCAGTATTAAAATGGAGGTCCAAGAGTTTCCCGTAGAAGCAGAGTACAAGAAAGGCACTGGTGTCACTCCTGAAGATGTAGCCAAGATTCGGAAGTGGTTGCAAACTCAACCACATCTACCAGAAAAGTATATTACAGGTATTTATTTATCCACTTTTGCGTGTTTCATTCAAGCTATAAGAATAGAAATAAACGAAAAAGAAACATTTACATATGTAAAGTCATATTATTATCGTAATAAAAACCCTTCGTACCTTTCAGGAATAGTTTTAAGTGCAAAAGTTAATTTCTCTTAACATCAGCTAAACCATTATTTTACATGCTTAGCCGTAAAAATCATGTATATAATAATGAGTTATGTCTATACTTAATATTATAAAGCTGAAGATAAAGCTGAAGAGTTTGTTTGTTTGAACGCGCTAATTCAGGAACTACTGGTCCGATTTGAAAAATTCTTTCGGTGTTAGGTAGCCCATTTATCGAGGAAGGCTATAGGGCCTATAGTATGGGCTATATTAAATCATCTCGCTAAAATGTTGGTCTTGAGCGGAGCTCTGCGGGTAAAACCGCGGAGCACAGCTAGTCTATCACTACATAGTATAAAACAAAGTCGCTTTTCTCTGTCCCTATGCTTAAATCTTTAAAACTACGCAACGGATTTTGCTACGGTTTGTTTTAATAGAACGAGTGATTCAAGAGGAAGGTTTAATAAGTTATATAATTTATCAGGTTTTAGACAAAGCGGGCGAAGCCGCGGGCGGTAAGCTAGTTATAGTTATAATAAAATATAAATACCTTATACCTATATGGTTTTTTTTGACGTGATAACGTTTTTAAAATCGTTTTAGTCGGGTGACATGTTCAGAAACTTGTGTCACACCAAAACCTCACGAGCGCGATCGCAGGTATAACGAGAGAGAGACGGACCGATCTCCCGTCTCATCTCGAGCGCTGCCACTGCATTATGTTATCACGTAAACATCTCGATCGTAAACCTACTTTACAAACAACCAATTTTTTTTTTATATCTTTATTTAATACGAGAGTTTGATCATACTTGATCATGTCACTCTCAAAAATAAAATCAAAACATAACAAAACAGATTATTCTAACAGTAAAGCATAATAATTATCTACCGTCTACTTAAACCCAAGGATACAATTTTAATTAATTTTCTTGCTTCATTTGAGCTCGGACAAGCTAAGATCATTTAATACTGCAATATGAATGTTTTCTTGGGTAAGCAAACTCTCTAATAGAACAATCTTAGGTTTTAAGCTTTGACAATTCCATTGAATAACGTTTAATTTTAAATAACAATTTTTATCCATTGCTAAACTTAAATACACTATCTATAATGTTCTTAACTAACGGCCAATCTGATATGTTCTCTACCATCAAAAGTATAATCCATTCAATGCATGTTTTTATCAATTTACTTATTTTAGCTTGCCAACTAAGTTTATTCAAAAATACTATGTCTTTCAGTTTCAATAACAACTCGCTAAAGTTAATTCTATCACTAGATGCCGCCGCCTGATCATCTGGTTTTTCCTGGATACCGAATTCTTTTGAAAATTATTTCTGGTTTTTATTCTTCTCTTTTTAGGTACAGCTTTCTCTTGTTTTTGTGCGTGAATTTCAAATTTTGTTTTAACAATATCGGCATAAGAAGGAGTATTGTCGGAAACTTTAATCGGTGTTGAAAATATATTAGAATTTAAATCAGGTGGAGGATCTTCCGATTCTTTTTCGGGTTTTTAACTTGATTTTTACACAATGTAACAATGGATTGCTCTGATTCTCTCTAAAGCTTAAAATGAGGCTCAAAACAATTTTTTATAATTGAGAAAGCTCGGTAAAATAATAATTACAATTAGTTAGTCTTATAGTAGGTGTACATTTCAGATTTGGACATCATCCACGCGTATTACAGTTGCAACAATAGCATTGAAGTCGCCAAACAAATAATGGATCTAAATTATTCTTTACGAACTCTCTTCACATCGTATTTCAAGGATCGTGTACTTGACTCCAAAATGGAGGGCATATTACAAAGACAGTATGTAACGAAATTATATTTTAAAATAAAGAGAAAAAGTGTAATTGTTCTATTTTTTTTCACGCTACCTTTATGTAAAGCTAGAACTGTTGCTGATTTTCAGCGATCGGGTTGAGCAACAAAATCGTCATTATAGCAACTAATTAGCAACAAAAAAGCAACAAATTCTGGCGTTGTTTTTTTTTTTTTTTTAATTTCGCTAATTTTTCATCGCCAGCTTTACAGACCTCAACTTGATTGAGGAAATTTATTTTTATTTTTTCAGATTATTCGTATTCCTCCCTGTAAAATCAAGAGACGGTAATACAATTTTGTACACTCATGGATTGAATACTGACCCGAGTTTATTCGACGTCGCTGATAATATGAAGTAAGAAACGTTTACAAGTCATTTTAGGTTTTTTTGCACATTTTTATTTTATGGCAAAACTTCTCATGAAGTTTTATTTAATACGCAATTTTAAGTTGAAAATCATAAAATTCGAATGATATCGCATACTAGCGTTCCTCCCCGGCTTTGCCCGTGGTAAATGTTTACGTTTTCTTCCTCGTACTTCAAAGAATATTATAAAAAAAAAGAATTAACGAAATCAGTTCGCCGTTCTCGAGTTATGCGCTTGCCGCTTACCAACACATTTTGCGGTTTTTTTTTAAGCTATTGCATAGCTTCTATCGCGGGCCTTGAGCGCGGGGACCGAATCCAGAAATTCCGTAACGAAAAAACCTCACGCTCCCCACTCCTACGGGCACGGAGGTGTGGCTTGAAGGCATAGCATGCAATTATAGCTTTACCGCGGCAGTCCCCGAGTGCCACACGTCTTTTTTTTATATTATAGGTATATGTATGTATGTTTGTATGTAATGTATTTATATGTGTATCTCTTTGGCACGCCATACAGCACACATTTTCCCATTTTCATAATAATAATTCTTGTTTATACTTGTGGCAAAGTCATGCTTATAATTTATTAAATAAATAAATTATTTATGGATATTTTAGGGCATTCTTCTTAATTATAGACTTCTGGCAATACGAATGTGGAACAGCCCCAGGCCTGGAGCTGGTGATCAACTTCGAAAATTACACCATGAGCCATGCGCCGAAAATAGACCTTAAAAACTTACAGCAGTTCTTGTATTATGTACAGGTTAGTTTCCTTTTTATGTCTATTCTAAGAATTTTATACTTTTTACTATTTAGTGAGGACCGCCTCTTTGGTACAGTAGTTGACGCGTAAGCGTAGAACCGAGGGGTCTTGGGTTCGATTCCCGGTGGAGACGAAGAAAAAATGTCTCGGTCTGGCAGGACACAGAAGGCTGATCACCTACTCGTCACTAAAGAAAATCGATCAGTGAAACAGATGTATGCATAATGCATCTGCCCCTTACCCCACTTGGGGACACGGAACTTCACACTATTTAGTATTTCCCACAAAGGAGAATGGCAAACTCCCATAGGACTCTGGGCCTGAGCGTTACATTGATGATTTATGGGGGATTAAATAGATAAAAATATACAAATTCTATGAATATAATAATTATAGATCTGTTCTATGGGATAGCAGAGATATTGGGGTGTAAAGTAACAAAAATAAAAGTTAGTTTGCTTCAATTAAATGAATAGCATTGACTTTTTCTAGGTCCAGGTAAGTTTATTTTCTATCTACATTGTCTAGCTAATGATAGTGTAACAGTAGAACAGTCAGGTAATAGAAATATTGGATCCAACACATATTATTCAACACACATTTTAACTTACCAAAACATCAACAATCACTAGGTAGGTACATTTCTTATATCTTTATAAATGGACTAGCTGCGCTCCGCGGTTTCAGCCGCGTGGCTCCGCTCTTGTTCGTCTTAGCCTATAGTCTTCCTCGATGAATTTTTATCTAACACCGAAATAATTTTTCAAATCCGACCAGTAGTTCCTGAGATTAGCGCGTTCAAACAAACAAACTCTTCAGCTTTAGGTATAATATTAGTATAGACTAGCTGTGCCCGCGACTTCGTCCGCGTGGAATAGTGACTGCATAGTAGTTACTACTTAACACACAATTATTGAGTAAACACGTCTTGAAACACGTACTATCATATACAACTAAATTATAAGTAGGCACTTACAGATTATTATGTAACAGTTAAGAAATAAAATAAATAATAACACAAAAGAACTGTTAGTAAAATTTATTACTAAACTGAGCTATAAAACTTAGGTACAGAAGAGTTCAAAATTTCCAGGATGTGGTTATTCTCCCGCTCCCATATCCTTCTACTTTCACAGACTTTCAACTTTTCCCTTTCACCCCTAGTAAATGGCAGAACCGATTTTGATCTTAACCATGTCTAATCATACCTATATATGTACATGTATCCTTTCGTTTGGTACTCCATTTGGATTATTTATCCCCACTATCACCCCTAAGGTGCCCTATATGTAATAAACAGATTAACCGATTTTGATAAAACATGACTAATTGTAATTCACACGTCATTTGATATGCCGCTTGAGTATATATATTATTTGACCACATTCGATTATTCATTCCCACTTTTACCGCTATAAATCAATAAATGGATGAACCGATTTTGATTAAATATGCCTCATTATACTTCTCACGTCAGGTCATGCCCTTTCATTTGATATGCCACTTGGGTATATTATTTGACAACTTTTATTCCCACTTTTATACCTATATCCAACAAATGGATGAACCAATTTTGATAAAATGTCTTCTTGTACTTTACACGTCATGTCTTTCATTAGATTCTCGATTTTGATAAAATTGGACTACTTAATTGTTTCCGACAGGTCGTCTTTTTTCATTTGATATAGCACTTGGGTATAACAGACAACATTCGTTTTTTTCATTCCCACTTTTACCCCTCTATCTATACATATAATAAAATCGTAGGAAAGTCAAAACTGTACATTGAATATTTTTTTAAAAGAATACATAATCCATGATCTATAATCGATATAGAAGCCAAAAATATAGTTTTTAGAATTTTTGTCTGTTTGTCTGTTTGTCTGTTTGTCTGTTTGTCTGTTTGTCTGTATGTTTGACCGGGCTAATCTCGAAAAGTACTGCATAGATTTACTTCAAATTTTGCATGAATATTCCTAAGAGGTCGGGTGAGGATAGTTTAAACATATTATCATGATATCACCTTCGGGGGAGGAGCTGTGAGCCTTTATTTTTCTTACATATTCCGTGTACTACGACAGCGTACAATCTAAAGACTCATGTTTAAATGTTGGTTTCGAGTAAGCCATGCTATTATCTAGCTTTACAAAATAAAAACTATGTCATTTACGTAATTTGGGCAGAGAAACAGTTAAATGAATCTTAGCAGTATAAAGACAAATTTGAAACAGCGCCATCTATGAAGTGTTAGAAAAATCAAACACACGTTAACTATTGGAAATTAATAATCAAATGACGCATATATAAATGTTGTTTGACAATATCTAGATTGACACTATAAAAATTATGCCATTTAAGTAACTTGGGAAGAGAAACATAGTTTAAAGAATGTAAGTTGTATAATGTTAATTTTGTAACAGCGCCATCTATGAGATTTCTTAAAAATCAAATCAATTTAGATGTTAACACTACTGAATACACAGTTGGAAATTAATAATTTAAATATAATTATTTAACTCTTTAGCCCATATCTTCCCTTCCCTATAAGGTATATTTCGTGTAAATAATAAATATACTACATTTTTTTAAAGTGAGGGTAGATGTTTATTATTTTAAGTAAAACTAGACACCATTATCTACAGTTAATCTAATATTGATTGCGTTCATTAGTTACAATTTTAAAAATCTTCGTATTTTATAAATTTACTAGCTTACCGCCCGCGGGTTCGTCCGCTTTGTCTAAAACCTAATAAATTATATACTAAAACCTTCCTCTTGAATCACTCTATCTATTAAAAAAACCGCATCAAAATCCGTTGCGAAGTTTTAAAGATTTGAGCATACAAAGGGACATAGGGACAGAGAAAGCGACTTTTTTATACTATGTAGTGATATTTATAAAGCAATTGAATGCCATAAAACCAAAAATATCAAATGCAATCTTCGTGTTTTGTGAATTTTCACCATCATGCGTTCCCACAAAAAGTAAGTTGTTACTTATAGGTATTTATTTTTTATAATGATAGCAATTCATGTTTTTTGTTGGTAGGTATTATATTACACTTTTAGAATGAAATAATAAAATGATGAATTCTTTTATTATTTTGAGGTGCATTGGGAACAGTAGTTTTTGATAAAATTTTATTTGTAAGTAGCTTTTTTTATAGATTTACAGTTAACTTTTGATTTTGTTATTTACTGATTCAATGCTCATAAAATTATATCGCCTTTGGAAGACGATTTCTGCTGATATTTTTACAAAACCACTTGAAAATTGATGATTTGATGGTAAAGATAGTAGCAGCGAGGATTAAGTGGAAATTAGTAATCATCCGCTTCGTCAATTTTTGACTGAAGTTAATGTCCAACGTCCAATGGTTCAATCATTGGAAGTATCTCGGGAAATTTTGGAGGATATTTTTCAGGAAGGAGAGGAGGGGCAGCCAACCACATATCAAACGACTACGTTTTAGTACCGAAAAAAATGTTATTCCAAATGAAACGTAAATTTTGCACTCACAACTGTACAAGTAATGTTTTTATTTTGACTTTGCGGTTATCTGATTATAATATTTATCGTTATGGCTATCGAGGTACCGACCGTACTGGGATCAGAGTACATGATACAGTTCATCATCCAGGATTGCTAAGAGCATTTTAACACTGAAAAAGATGTTTTCTTTGAATCGTAGTTGCTTCATTTATTTATTTTTAATCATTTTACATAATATGTTTTATATTTTATAAATATAATATCATTTTCATTATTTAAGTAGATAAAATAAATTATGTAACGGTTTTATAAGAAAACACAGTATATTTATTAGGCGACGGTGATTTCTTCCAGGCAAAAGATATTCATCAGCTCAATAAAATTGAATAGTATGTTGTTAGTTATTCTTTAGATTCACAATAATTGTGAATCTAAAGAAATGCTCATTACAATTATTGTAATGAGCATTTCCGCAAGCAAGTTGTATCGTAGTTTAGATATATCATAGATTTGACATATTAAAGTTCCAACAAAACCCTCAAATTTTTGAGCAGGGTTGAGCAAGATAATTTGAAAAATGTGCCGTGTTAAGTATTATAGAAAAGGTTAGTTCGTTGGTAATTATTATTTCTTCTTCATTTACATGTTGTTAGTAAAAATAAACTTTGACTAACAGTCAAAGTATATTTTAACTAATACTGCTTAATATCTATTATACCTACTTATGTTCAGTATTTATCTGTATTATTCATCATCATCAGCCCATATACGTTCCCACTGCTGGGACACGGGCCTCCTATGAGGGTACAGGCCATAATCCACCACGCTGGCCAAGTGCGTGTTGGCGGATGGCACATGTCATCGAACTTTTTAATTCTTTGACATGTCGGTTTCCTCACGATGTTTTCCTTCACCGTTCGAGCAGTGGTGATGTTACAACATGCGCAGGTAAATTGAAAAATCAATTTATTTCCTGCGCACTCGCCTGGTCTCGAACCCCGGACTTATCGATTCGAAGTCCGAGGTCTCACCACTGAGCCACCACTGCTTATCTGTATTATTATTGCTTGGTAATTAATATATTTTCATGTCGTATACCTAATTATAAACATAAGTTTGATGTGTAATTAGCTGGATTTATTTTTACACACTCACAGACTTATATTTTATGTTAAAAGAGTGTTTATAGTGTAAATCATGATATTTTTTCACAATTAATAATAATCCTTTTTTCTAATGGTGTTGGCATTAAATTAAACCGCGCTGTCGTTTCGTTCACAAAAAGTGATGTTATGAGGAGCATATTCGGTCCTCATATCATAAAAAATCTGTGCGAAAACAATAAACACGTGTGAGGCCCTCACGGCAGATCGGGGCGGTCTGACGCGAAGTGGGGACAGCGTTGTCACTGTATCGCTCTTGCCACGCTGTTCAACAGACTTATTCGATAGTTCAGTTTTGTGTTAAGACCGCTGTGACAACCAACCCGTGAGACAACCAAACCCGGTCTCCCCTACTATCCCGTGAGACCGAAACCTTCACTGAGAGGGTATGACGTCTCACAGCTGATCGCAAACGGCATATTGTACTATCCCGTGAGACCGAAACCCTCACTGAGAGGGAATTACGTCTCACTACTGATCACGACAGTCATATTTTATCTCAAGAATCTGAAACTTTACTCAATATGAAGACCGTTTAACAAATGATAGGGTGCATCATAATATTATTCGATCTCTTGAAGATGAACATGAGTATAAGCAATGACTAGAGTAGGGAAGCGAATATTACAATTATATGAGACAAGAACGATTAATAAGTTTGTTTAATGAAAGATTAAGAATTGAAACTATTCGGTCTCTGGAAACGGACGAATAGCGAGAGGGCCGTCTTACTGCAGACAGATTTCGTCATAGTCTTAATGACTTGAGGTAAACAATCTACGAATTCGGTGGTGTGGTCTGACAAATATAAAAGTGGGTTTGCTTATAACCTCACAATTGATTACAGATCATCTTCTGTAAAGGCGTAGTATGTTCTTTTTGTAATGCTTTAAAGTGTAGTAAGGAGTCGGCTTTCATTTGAAGATACACCGGAACCTTTGAAATCACTACTTTTAGAGGAACATACTGTGCAATGTAAACTGTTATTAGACAATATTCGCTCTTATAGTAGCGCGTTTCAAATGATCCTTTGGTGCTCAATAATTATCAGAAGGTCCGTTCATGCTTACTTTTAAGATACAAGGTCAAGTTTACCATTTGATAGGATCCCTTTTGCCTGTAGGCCAACCTAAGTTTGTTTAAATACCTATATTTTGTATTCGACTACAACGAATAGTGGAATACAAGAAATCAATATTTCTCAAATTTAAAACTGAGCTCATTTCACAATTTTAGAACAGGTTAATTCGTATGTATGCAGTTTTAAATCGACATAAGAAGCTTTTCCTCAAGATGGTGATATCGGCACTCAGGAACTCCCTGGACGTGTTATAACGCCCAGGCCACAGTATTACAAATTTTTCCTAAAATAGAGCAACGAATGTATTTTCGCATAGCAACGGAGGGGAACTCGCGGGGGGTCAAGTGACGCGTCACGCGGGCCACTTACCACAAACATGCTTAGTTTGTGGTACCGAGCGCGAAAGAAAGTCATCGTGTTTTTAGTAAAGTTACTATGCTATAATGGTGTGCTCAAACTGTTAGTCTACATTTAATTTAGATTATTATATTTTGATACTAAGTAATGTAGAATTTAAATCACATTCATTCATGTTTTCTTCAGATTTTAAGATTTTCTTATCAGAGTGTTCAATTTTAATGTAAGTAGCTAAATTTTATAAGAGACAATAATTAAGAACATTCAAAAATAAAGTGTCACGTATTTTTTTTAAACGACGAATGACGAAAAACGACCTAATCGCGGACGAAGTCGCGGGCAACAGCTAGTATTATAATAAATGGATGAACCGATTTTGATTAAATATGCCTCATTATTCTTCTCACGTCAGGTCATTGAGTATATTTGATAAAATTTATTTATTTATTCCCACTTTTACCCCTATATCAAATAAATGGATGAACCGATTTTGATAAAATTTGACTAATTGTTTCTGACATGTCGTCTATTTTCATTTGATATATCACTTGGGTATAACCGACAACATTCGTTTTTTTCATTCCCACTTACCCCTATATATAATAAACAACTAATGTAACAAAAAAAAAACGCATCTAATTCGTATTACCCGTTAGCGAGCTACGGTGGCACAGACAGACATGTAAACACACATAGCGGACATAACACCCCTCTTTTTGCGTCGGGGGTTAAAAATATAATACCTACGACATAATTTCAAAGACCTTTTATATAGAAAATTTACCTAGAAGTAACCATAATGCTATTTGTGCAGGTTTTAGACTTATGAGCAAAAATCTAAATAAAGGTCCTTTGACCCCCCTACTACCCCCTCAGCATAACCACCCCCCCCCCCCACGCTTGGGGACTTTCGATATGATCATCTGGACATGTCAAGGAATAACTTTAGCGTATAATTTACGTAATAAAGTAATTCATGTATAGAATGCCTTAGCAAATGTTCGCTGTGATTACTTAAATGGTCATAACTTTTTTATTTATGAACCGATTGACATGAAATAAACACTAAATGTTAAATGAAGCTTACCACAATATATTAGTGAAAACCGCATCTAAATCGGATAAGCCGTTTCTGAGATTAGCGTGTTCAAACATACAGACAAACAGACAAACCGACAAACAGACAAAAAAATTTTAACTACAGTTTTGGGTTCAGGATCGATTTAATAATAACACCTGCTATTTTTTTTTAAATATTTTCATTGTACAGACATCACTTTTCTACAATTTTATTATATGTATTGATATTGATGTACTTTAACATCATAGTTTTAAAAATGCAAGTATGACTGACTGACTGACGTATAGAGATGAAAGTTTGTACTATGAAAATTTATGATCGTTGGTGAAGTTGGGGGCAGCAGCTAGCTGATAAAATATTAAGCAATACTGAAACTAAAACTCAAATATTATTTAGTTTCAAAGACTGGTGTATGAAAACTCTGACAATGTACAGCTGTAAAACCTTTCATTTGTAAAATTTTAATTGAAAACGCATTGCAAACAATTTCAAAATTTAATATTGAAAATTCATAATGTTTATTACAATGGAGTAACATAGAAAGGACTTGTAATTTTATGAAATTAAATTTTTATTTTCGGAGGAGTTTATTTCGAATTTCTAAAAGAGAAAAATTGATTTAATCGGTTATTTCTTTTGAAAGTTAATTAAATTTTGATTTGTTAATTAAGTTAATAGTGTGTTTTGTCTACCAAATATTAGATACGTACCTACTTAAAAAGTAAAAATTAATACAAAGTTGACAGACTACAACCTACATATTAATATTTTATTCATTAAAAAAACAGTATTTTATAAAAATCTATTATATAAAAATTATTATTTTACCATTACCTTCTTTTACATCATACCGAGTAACGACTCTATTTAAATTCCTGTTAACACAGGCGAAGCCGGGAAAAGCGGCTAGTCCTTAGACCTAGAAACCATTGCCAACAAAGCAATTTATATATCATATAAATATAATATACAATACACAACAGGCATAATCTTGGACATAAATCTAATAATATATCTAGTGTAATTAATCAATCCAAATACATTTGCGATTTACATACGATGATAAATTTTCATTATATTGAAGACTAGCTTCCGCCCACGACTTTGTCACGTACAAATCCCCGTTTTTCCCCGTTCCCGCAAGAATTTCGGGAAATCCTTTCTTAGCGGATGCCTACGTCCTAACATCTACCTGCATGCCAAATTTCAGCCCGATACGTCCAGTGGTTTGGGCTGTGCGTTGATAGATCACTATATCAGTCACCTTTGAGTTTTATATATATAGATGAATCAGGATTCGCTTTCATAATAAGACTAATCAATTCAAATAATATCTTTAGACTAAAAATAGACGATTAAGGCAATTTTGAATATAACGTTACTAAAACTTCAAAAGTCAAACAACAAACATAACAAATCACTCATCACTGACTCAATTATGATTAATAATTTGACATTTATTAATGGCCAGCTACCTAAATAAAAATGTTATAATTATTATTGATTAAGTAAAATACAGGTAAATTAGCTTGGAGAAATTTTTGCGTTTGTAGTAGTGTATGGTCAGCAAATAAAATAAAACAACATTTTATTTTTAGTTTTTATTTTATATATATAAGGGATTTTAAATTAAACTATATGTGTTTCTCCTCTGAAAAAGATGAGACTTTATTTTAATATTTGCACATTTAACATACGTATAACTTTTACATTAACAATGTTACTAAAATGAAAAATTTACTAACCTGAAAAAGAAACGACATTTAAAGTTTAATTCTTTAGTTTGAGAAGTCAAAGGCTTGCCTCGACCATGTTTTAACACTGGAGCCATTTTGAATTAACAATATAAAGTTACAACACTTACACACATATTAAACACTTCAACAAATATTATAACAATACAAATAATAACAACAATCAACAAATACAAAATTTAACAATTAAACTACTAGACCGGGAGATATTGACACAAAATTTCGAGTCATTTGTAACAGGATGGCGGTTCTACAGGGGTCGGCGGTATGGCGACCATTTGGAATCGTCCGAAAAGTATGGCATGGCGATTTTCGTAAATGGCTGCACGACGATGGTTACCTGTGCAAAAGTTAGCCTGGTACAAATGGTTGAATTGTTTTTTTTAAATCAACACATTCGCGTCGGTATGGCGGGCTGTAAGTCACACCGGAAAAGTATGGCATGACACTACCGCCTACTTCTTTTTTATGGGCTATCGGTAAATTCTAAAATTTTTGTGTTACAAATTGTTTGACTTCGCTATTTTTCCGACGAGTTCGACTAACGCCCACGCGACTAAGCCGCCGGTACCAGTGTTCACACCATCGTTTTTCTTTTTGTCATTGCGTACTAAGACCCCTGTAGAACCGCCATCCTGTTACAAATGACTCGAAATTTTGTGTCAATATCTCCCGGTCTATACGTAATAATTATAATTTTTGAATGAATGTGTGCTTTATGTTCTAACGGTACCAAACGACTGCACGTGGCACCTGCGGACAGCGTAAACTGGTTTATTCTGTTTTTGTGCGTGTTTCCACTTTCCACTATCAAGTGACGATTTATTTATTTGTTTTGTTTCGTAATTATTATGGTCAAATATTAATTATGAAACAAATTATTATGGACACGATATTTTATTGTTTCACGGTAGTCGTCTTGTCGTTTGCTCTAGGACGTGAAATTGAATGATATATTTTTTTTTATAAAGTCAAAACCATATTCTTTCAAATAAAAACTTGTTTTTATTGAAAACAAAAGTGTTGCTAGGAATAAGTATAAAATTAAATAGTAATGTTAGGATATCGAAACATTTTTGTATAGGCCAGAACGATATAGTGGAAACGCGCTCTAAGATCTGAGTAATATACACACCACTACATATGCAAAAATTTCTCCAAGCTAATTTACCTGTATGTTTTTTATTTTATAGAATGACCTAAATAAATTAAGATGTGTGTTAAAAAAAGTTAAGTTTTGCTTCTGATTTTTATAGCATTTGAATTCAATAAAACTAAAAATGAAAAATAAACATTCATTCGTATTAATCTATATATTTGACTATTTTACTCCTGTCAACACTGACATCTCTGCTTGTAAGAGCATATACAGACGCTCCGATTTGGTTGGTGCCAACCATATTGGAACCGACATGGCAACCATTCCAACATTGCTACAGATTGTCCATTTACCATAGTACGAAGAGAATGGGCTAAATTCTACTATAGAAATAGAGAAAATTACAGTCATATGCGGCTCTTATAACTTATTTTTTAAGGTTTTTAATGTAGCCGCACTGTCAATTTTTTTTAATACTTCTAACATAATAAAATACGCTTGATTTCTGGCATCTCTATTTGCGTAATCTTTGTTACTTAAGTCCCACAAATAGGGAAAGTCTTTATATAGTTCCAGTAATTTTATTAATATGTCACGTTCGGTGACCGTAACTCCCTCGGCGTTCATGTTGACGTCCTACACCGGCGGCGTTGCGAATGTAAATGAGCCAATTACCTATATTACTCTATGGAATGAGCCGATTTGGTCGGAACAAAGCTTCCAAACGTTCCAATTTGGTTGGATTGGATAGGAAGTTGGTTTGGTCGGTATTGCTGGCGCATCCGACCACGTCAAACTAATATTAATAATAATTATGTCGGACCGACCGCTCTCTTCACTTTCCGATTTGGTCGTGGTCGGATGGTTGGCACCAACCGAATCGGAGCGTCTGTATATGCTATTAGGACCGGTAGTGAACGAATTATCTTTTTTTTTTCAAAGATTTGTTTTCCCATAGAATCAGAAGTCAATATTTTACAAATAATTATTAAAATTAACATAATAAATTTTAAATATATTATGATTTCTGTAACAGTTAGGCCCAGTTTCGCCATTCTCCTTTTCCCAGGCAGAACTCATAATATGTTTAAATGGATTTGATTAGCATACGATGAACGATAAGTATGTTGCTAAAATCTGAGCTAGAGCTTGATTAGATAAAATTATTCAGTGTAGATATGTATGTTAGCGCGTTTAATTTAACGATAAAATTATATTTCACACTTTTAGCACTTGCTATATGCAATACTTAATACTTAATAACACCAAGGTTGTAGTCTTGTAGACAACCTTCTTGGGGCGGAAACTAGACGCCAATGAACAACATCTAGCGCCCGCACATTATCGTTAAATCTTGCCATCTTACTTTGATGACTAAATGCTGTGCTAAATGTGTGTGCTGTTTTTGAAGATCTAATGTTCTGTTGGTAATAAACTCAAATTCAAACCTTTTTCAATTAGACTTCTTATAGAAGCACTTTTGAATCGTCAAATGAATTTTCAAAATGTTTTTACCACAGCTCAGATTTACACTCAGTCTTAAAGAAAATTTCACTTATTTCAGAAAGCAATACCAATAAAATTGAAGAAGATACACTTACTGAATTCGCCTCCATTCATCGCGAGGCTGATGAATATGATGAAGCCATTTATGGCAAATGAACTAATGGATATTGTTCTACCACACTCTGAGGGATTTAAGACTTTAAAAGAATATATTCCAATTGAAGCCTTTCCGAAGGAAGTTGGGGGAAATAATAAGCCGCTAGATGAATTACTTGGTAAGGATTGAATCATGATTGAATAAAGATAAATTTTGGATAAACATGTCACGCATAATTGAGAATAGAGTTTGCGAATCCTTAATAAAATAGGAAAAAATTGCTAAATTTTTAATGTATTTAACTAGTTAGTTGAAATAATATTATCATAAAAATTTACTGAGAAAATATAAGCCATATCTTAATATAAATATAAATCTCGTGTCACAATGGACTCCTTAACCACTTAACCGATTATAATAAAATTCGCACACCATGTGCAGTTCGATCCAACTTGAGAGATAGGATAGTTTAAACATGTAGGTACCACGAGCGAAGCCGGGGCGGACCGCTAGTATAGATATATATACCTAGTACATATATTATAAGACAAATATAAAATCCATCCTCAGTAAAATACATTAAAAAGGAATATTCAATATTATTAGTTAAACTGTATTAAGGGCCGATTTTTCAATGCTTAGATAAAACTTATCCGTCCAATAAAGTATTACACGATAATATTAAAATGTCACGTACACTGTCAAATACGGGCAATAAGAATACGTTTTTAAAATGGTAGTTTTATACATTATTCGACGAATAAATTTTAACCAATTACCAAGGATTGAAAAATCAGCCCTTAGTTGTATAAAAATGATCCCTGATTTGCATTATAATAAATACGATAATTTTATAGTATAAAACAAATATCTTTGCATTAATTGATTTCGTTTTATTTCCAGATGATGTATTATATAAGTTGCGATCGAACAAAGCTTTCTTCGAAAATGAAAATAAGAAGAGAGTGGTGGAATCCCTGAGGCCTGGCAAACCGAAAACTTACACAGATATATTTGGGGGTGTAGAAGGGTCCTTTAAAAAACTAGACATTGATTAGTAAATTATTTATAACACTGATTAATTGGTATTATTAAATCTGCGTTATATCAAACCTTCATTATATCTATACTTAATATTATAAATATTATTTAGCTCATTTATCGAGGACGGCTACATGCGATATAATATGATTATATCATCACGCTAAGACCAACAGGAGCTGAGAAATGCGGGTAAAACCGCGGGGCACAGCTAGTAACTTATACTTAACATAATAATTACGTATATAATGTCCTATTGAATTTAGAACAGGAAATAATATGATTAAAAAAATAAAAATAACTAACTACGTTAAAAACAACCGACTTCAAAAACGGAAAATTAAAAACTTAAAAAAAATTGATATTATTAATTACTACATATTATTTAGATGTGCTATTTACTAAAATGGTTTGATGTCGGTGCACGGGCATATTAGGTACTAAATGCTAAGTGCTTGACACCGACTTCGATACGCTTATATATAATGGCTGTGATAAGATCTTAATGTTTTACTATTTTAATACCATGATTTTGTTTACGAATTTTGTATTTTATGCTACGGTAAATACTGCTAGAAATGTTATGTCAGAATATTCGATGTAAAAATCTTTACATTAAACCTTCGCCAACTTAAAACTATTTAGGTATAGTGCTGGAAAAAGATTTTGTTAGTGATTCGTTTATTTTTAGGTCTGATAGAATTAAAATGGATCACCAACTTGTTTGTTTTTTTTTTGTTTCTTCCCAAATTGTGCCCTAGATTAGATAAATATATCTTTTTATGCGTTTGTTGCTGCCATGAGAAGGTTTCTCAATACTCCTACTTCGACTATCCTTAGAGTGACATATAGTGGATCGGGGGAATTTCGGCTGAGGGGTAATTTCAGAAAATTGTGAATACCACTTCAGAGCATCGCTTTATCGTAAGTATCGTGAAGGAAGGGCATGAAGATATATAGGTTTGATATTAATAGCATACATATTTGCTTAATCTATCACTAGTTACGTATTAAGAGTAAATTTCTCATAGCTACTAAATCAGGGGTTCCCAACCTTTTTTTGTCTACTGCCCACTTTAAGAATAAATTATTTTTTAACGCCCCCCTTTTTAAACATACTTAAAAAACGCTAAGTACTTATAACTGATTATCGAAACGCAACTTTATAGTAGAGTATCTTTTATTGAAAATAAAACAAACATAATCAATTCTTATATAAAAACTAATGTGAAGGTTGAATCTGATGCTGTTCAATAAGTTTGTTGATATCAGGTTCCAATTTACTCAAAAACAGCCGCAAGTCGCCACGTTCGGTAACACGCAAACGATTTCTCTTTTTAGTAAGCAGCGTTGCCACAGCACTAAATCCACGTTCACACAAATATGACGATGGGAATGCTATCAAGAATCGTTGAACAATTGACCACAATCCAGGGTACAATTGTGGGATCGGTTTTTGTAGCCAAAATTCTTGATATCCATTTTTAAACTTGATTTTTGTTTCTTCGTTTGTTGTCAATTCTATAAGTTCTTCTTCCAGCTGAGGTGACATTGCTGTGTTGACATTTGAAAACGGATCCAACACCCAGTCTGGTATTTCCAAGTTTAAAATGTCCTGGTATCGTTCGGTGAAGTCAATGTGGAGGTTTTCCAAATGTTGGCAGTAGGCAAACAAGTCGTCGTTACTGCAAAATACTGATAAATTCGGAAAATTGTGAAACTCACGTCTGCCCATATTCTTTTTGTGCAGAAGCAGTTTGGCTGCGAAAGCAGCAACGACATTTTTTGTTTTAATTAAATTTAGTTCATCGCCTTGCAGTTGGAGGTTCATGTCGTTGAACAGTTTATACAGGTCTGTCATGTAAGCTATATCATTCTTTGATGTTATGAGATTGTTGCGCAGTTCTGTATCTTTAGTTTCCAAGAACTCTATCACAGAGTCAAACAGGTTGTAAAATCGAATCAGACAATTGCCTCTTGACAGCCAACGAACTTCAGTATGAAGCAACAAACGGTTGAAATCTTCGTCATTAGTAGCACAAAGCTGATGAAATAATCTATCATTCAAAGAGCTGCTACGGATTTTATTGACTGCTTTGATGACATATTGCAGTGATTGAAATAGTCGTTCACTTAAGTTTCTAGCAACCAAATGTTGTCTATGAATAACGCAATGTATAGCAAGGACATCTGGAATTTTATTCTTTAAGTACGCTATGAAGCCTTTATGGCGCCCTGTCATAGCCGGAGCGCCATCCGTAGCAACTGATATAATATTTTTCAAAGGAATCTCTTTCTCTTCACAAAACTTTTCCAATGTATTGAATATGGTTTCGCCTTTTGTATCTGTCTTCAAATTTCTGGCAAACAATAGTTCTTCACGTATTTTCTCATCTTTAATAAACCTCCCGTAAGATAGCAACAACGCTTCATTAGTTGGTAAAGTGGACTCATCGAGCTGAATTGAGAATTGACTAGTCCTCAGATGATTGCACAATGATTCTTCAATGTTTTCAGCCATTTCATCAATTCGTCTTTGCACAGAATTATTACTCAAAGGAATTTTTCGGATAATATCTGCGGCCGGTTTATGAAGCACAGTAGTTATTACTTCCTTTATTGCTGGCAAAATTAACTCTTCTCCGATGTTGTGTGGTTTGCCTTTTTGAGCAATTAACAAAGAGATATTGTACGAAGCTCGAAGTCCGTCGTCATCTTGCTTAGCAGCCGCCGAAAATAGTTTTGATACACTTGGCTGAGTATTATGCTTCTTCTCTAGGTCTTGAAAAAATGCTACATTCTTGTCTTTCTTATCTGGATGCATTTTATTCAAATGATCTTGCAGTCTTGAAGGCTTCATTGCTTCGTTCGAAAATGTTTTTAGACATAGAAGACACAAAGGCGACGACGGGTTTGTGGGATTTTCAATAAATCCGAATTTAATATATTCCGCAGAGTATTGCCGTCTCTTCTTTTTTACTTCCGACATTGTTTTGTTTTGAGAAATACGTAAGTGTTGAAATCAAGTACTGCTTATCTATTATGCGCGAAACCGCAAATGAAAATAAAATAAATTTACGTCGTTTATATAGGATTGCATAAGCAGCACGCACCAACAGGAATAAGTCATCAAACGTGCATAAACTCGTTTATCTCATTCGACGCCCAATCGTACTCGACAAGCAAGAACAAGTATTATAGAACCAGCCGATTGATACAGGAATGTACAAATCGGATTATTTAACAAAAACTTGTTAAAACATGATTGCCCGCGGTCTATTATATCGAACCGATTTTGAGCTATATCTTAATTAATATTAGTTGATGTTCACAAGATGTCGACTCTCGAAGTCGAGAGCTCAGTCGATTTCTAAGAGTCTTCCTAGCTAGGTAGATGAAATTATAAATCGACCCCAAAGCCCTACACAACGCCCCCTTTTTTTTCTGGGTCTCTTACCGCCCCCCTTTAGGCCTGCAGCGCCCACAAGGGGGCGTTATCGCCCACGTTGGGAAAGACTGTACTAAATGAACTTTTATAAAATACTAGCTTACCGCCCGCGGCTTCGCCCGCTTTGTCTAAAACCTAATAAATTATATACTAAAACCTTCCTCTTTAATCACTTTATCTATTAAAAAAACCGCATCAAAATCCGTTGCGTAGTTTTAAAGATTTAAGCATACAAAGGGACATAGGGACAGAGAAAGCGACTTTGTTTTATACTATGTAGTGATGTATATAGTGAAAAAATTGACTAAATGAATAGGTACGTCTTGCTAAAAATACATTTAATAGATTTTGAAAAGTATTTACTAATATGTATTGCTAAAACTATTAACTAATGCTAGGTTCTAGTAGATATTGATATAAATTTATTTAATTTATAATGTGTTATCTTTCACTATACAAATGACCGATATCAAAACTATTTAGTAAATAGCACATCTAAATAATATGCAGTAAGTAATTAATAATACCAAATCTTTTTTACATTTTACTTTTCTTTTTTTGAAGTTGGTTTTTTTAACGTAGGTAGTTATTTTTACTGTATGTACAACTATGATCTATCAGTTGATTTTTTTTTATTAGGTAAGTATACCTTTTTTTTATTAACTGGCAATTTTGTTTAGTTTTCTGGCAGCACTCATGATGATATCGGAAAGATTTTATCGGATAATGTGAAAGGGCAAATTGTATCCGATATCCGATATCGGATCGGAGAATGTGAAAACGCTCTTACAGGCATGTACATTGTACAGTACTCCAAAATTAATAATGCGCATGCAAATCTTCGCTAATTGTCGTATTTCCGAAAACACTCAAATCATTGAAACGTAAGAGCCCTAAAAAATGCACTTGCATTTTACACCTTGTTCAAAAGAAATAAAAGTCAATTCACGGTCATACACAATCAAAAACAAATCGGGCGGCTAGGTGACGGTAGCCTGTCAGTCAAAAAATTAAAAAAATCCGTCAGTCGTCTTTAAATATTGGTGGTGACTGCACGTGTTCTCTCTGTGTGGAATTATGTATAGAGCTGCTATTACATACCCTTCTTGGTTTTGTTTGTAAAGGTGAATTGAATTAATCGATGAAATGATTTACACAGGTGATAGCAGTAGGAAAAGTGAAAATGAAGAAGAGCATAATGAAAGTTCCGATGTATCTAAAATGTCAGAAATAAAGATTATCCCTGATTTTCATTGTTTTTAAGCTATTGCATAGCTTCTATCGCGGGCCTTGAGCGCGGGGACCGAATCCAGAAATTTAGTAACGAAAAACCTCACGCTCCCCACTCCGACGGGCGCGGAGGTGTGGCTTGAAGGCATAGCATGCAATAGCTTTACCGCGGCAGTCCCCGAGTGCCACACGTCTTTTTTTATTTTTATTTTTTTGTAATTGTCTTAATATTGAAGAATGATCAGTACTGTAAATACTTTTCAATTGAGATTTTAATGATTAGATTTATATGTTTTAAATGTAAACCTGTGTTTGAAAACCATATTTTATACAATATAAATTTTGTGTTATTTTAACCTTCTTTTCTTCCATCATTACACGTCAGCTTCAGTAAGACACTTTAAAAGTACTATAAAATTTTCCAAGTAAATCAATCCAACAAAGATATTATATTCGCAATCGTGGGGTTATCCTCGCTATTTACTTACAAGGAATTATCGAAACAAAATCGTTACTTACAAATAAATATTAATCTCTTTTAGCACAAAACACATAATTTGACTAAATTATGCATGAATAAAATGCATTTAACCACTCTATATACATATCATCTTGTAAGGTGGTGCCTCGGGAGAGGATTGAAACTCTAGGACTGCTGAATGAATACTGTATATTTGAAATATAACATGCCTTATTAAATAGATACAAAACTAGGTTACACGTGTTATATAGTTAATATTATTATAGTTAGTACTTATATCTAAATTTAAGCACTTGGTATATCTCATCTCCACCGCAATAAAAAAAATAAAATAAACACTAACAATTTATTTTATTTTAGCTTACTTATGTTCATACAGTACACTGTCATATTATCATAATTATTTCCGTTTCAAACTAAATAGTACATAATATTATAAACTTTTTTTGACAAAATTATTAGGTAATCGGTTCAAAATACATTTTTAAAACCGTAACTTTTAACAAAATTATTAGGTAATCGGTTCAAAATACATTTTGGTTCTGTTTTTATGAATAACATAGTTTTTATTATCTTTAAGTATTTCTACATTGGGTGAACATTCCCTTACTACTTTATATGGACCTAAATATATGTTTTGAAACTTATTGCCTGTTTCATTTTTTATTAAAATTAAATCATTCGGTTTATAAGTAACCGGATTAATATTACGATCATACTTTTCTTTTCTTTTCAATTTACTAGATATAAGATTTTCTCTTGCCTCTTTTTGTGACGTCTGTATTCTAAATTTGAGCTCTAAAGGATAATTATCAAAATTGTACAAAGGCTCAACTTGTGCAGATTGCAAATTTGATGGTAAATTACATTTCTTACCGAACACCAACTCATAGGGAGTAAACTTGGTCTCTGTGTGTACCGCAGTGTTATAGGAAAAACACCAAAATGGAAGCCACGTGCTCCAAGCTTCTGGGTGATTTCCTGTCTGTATTCGCAAGTAGTTACCCAAATGTTTGTGCGAATTCTCCAAGGCACCGATACTCTGATGGTGATATGCGGTTGACTGTAGCTTGTTAATATGCAAAAGTTTACAAACCTCTTTCATTGTGTCCGATAAAAACTCCGTACCTCTGTCAGTAGCAATTTCCTTCGGGATACCATACCTGAGAATCCAATTGTTAACAAAGTTCCTAGCTACTTCACTCGACCTTTTTGACGTTAATGGATAAGCCTCGATATACTTACTCAACTCACATTGTATAGTTAAAATGTATACGTAATTATCGTAATCTCTATCTAACGGTCCTACAATATCTAAATATATTTTCTCCAACGCCGAACTTGCCGTTGAACTTATCGTCATAGGCTCCTTAGTATAGTGTGAGGAATGTTTTTGTTTTTGACATTTTTCACACCTTTTTATAAATTCTACAACATCAGCTTCTAATCTTGGCCAAAAATAATATTTCTTTATGTTATTTACCATTCGTCTTATGCCAGCATGTCCACTTGTAGGTAATATGTGAAAATCATTTAAAATTACACGCTGATCGTCTTTATTACTTATTCTCTTTGTTCCCCTTAAAATACATATACGTGGTCCGGACCAATTACTTATGTTATCTATCTCATTTATTAACTTTTCCACAAATATATTATTTTTCTCCGATTTGATGAAGTATACTTCTTTAATATTTATTTTCCTACAAAATATATCTAGCTCTCTCACAAATTCGTCTGGCGATAGTTGCGATCGAGAAGCTAAATTAATAAAAATAGTATTCATTGAGGGTACATAACTCAAACATCCCTTCTCATGCGTTATCTCTTTTATTTTACGATATCGATTTAATTCATAAGCGCTTATGAAACGTAACTCCGTGAAATATTTCGGTTTACTATGTATTTCTACAACTTTTGGTTGATCAGGCCAATCGTTCTTAGAAATAATAGCATCCCGTTGTTGTCTAGCCAACTGACCACGCGTCATTACATTCATCACCGTTTGATTCATCTCTTTCAATTCCTCTGAAGTTAAATGCAAACGTGAAAGTGCATCCGCGGCCGAATTATTCTTCCCTTTCAAATACTCAATTATAAAATCGTACTCCTCTAACGTTAATCTAAATTTAATTAAACGACTAGATGGATCTCGCATTCCAAATAAATACATTAATGGCTTATGGTCAGTCTGAATTTTGAATGTCCTTCCATACAAATATGGACGAAAATGCTTTACAGCCCATACAATCGCAAGCAATTCCTTTTCAATAGTCGGATACCTTTTTTCTGCTTTATTAAGACTACGACTAGCATACGCTACAGGTCTACCGTCGCTATTACACAAAACTGCACCTACGCCGTATCCTGATGCATCTGTTTGTAGAATAAATTGATTAGACTCTGAAAAATCAGGATATTGTAATACAGGATGGGATATTAAATTTTGTTTCAATAATTCAAATGATTTTTGGCATTCTTTATCCCATTTGAAAGTTACATTTTTCCGACACAAACTATTTAACGCATATGCTTTTGTTGCAAAATTAGGAATAAATTTCCTGTAATAGTTCACAAAGGCAATGAATCTTTTGACTTCATCGACTTTAGTAGGAACCGGGTAGTTTTTAACAATCTCTATTTTATCCGAATCTGGTATAACACCCTCTGCTGATACAATATGACCCAAGTAAAGCAGTTCCTTCTGTAAGAAAATACACTTTTGAGGATTTAACTTTAGATTGACTTTTCGTAATCTTTCAAAAATCGACTGTAAATTTTTGATATGACTAGATAAGTCCCTACTAAAACAGACTAGATCGTCCTGATACACCAAGCATTTTTCATATGTTAACCCTGTCATCGCCATAGTCATCATGCGCGAAAATGAACTAGGGCTGGTCTTTAAGCCCATAGGCATTCTAGTCATCTGAAACTGTCCGGAACAAAAAGCAGTATACTTGCGACTGTCTGGGTCTAAGCTCACATTATAATAGCCTTGATGTAAATCTAAATGAGAAAAATACATGCAACCGGATACAGAATCTAAAATTTCCGTTATATTTGGAAGAGGAAATTTATCATCATGTATACTGTTATTAAGTTTCCTGTAATCTATAACCAAACGCCACTTTTTGTTTCCACTTTGGTCACATTTCTTTGGCACTAACAAAATTGGACTGGACCATTCACTTTGACATGGTTCAATAATATTTTCTTTTAACATTTGATCAATTTGGTTATTAATTTCATTTTTCAAAGCATGAGGCAATCGATAAGGTTTTGAAAAAATTGGCTGAATATCTGGTTTTACTTTAATTGAGTGTTGATAAATATCAGTGGTTGATAATTTGTCTCCTTCCAAATAAAATATATCGGGATACTTAGCACATAAACTTTCTATATTAATTTTTTCTTCTTTATTTAAGTTACTTAAATTCAACTTTGAAAATAATGTTTTAACTCGCGATGCATTTTTCTCAATTTTATCAAAGCTACAAATATTATATTCCTTCAAATTTTGTATATCAAGTTTAATTTCAGACAAAGTTATATCTTTCGAGGTCGAATTCAAAATTCGGACTGGTATTTTACCATCAACTGGATGTACTATCATACTCGCAATAAATACGCCCTCACACAACTCTTTCGTACATACCAAACATTCCTCTGTTAAACTAGTATTAATAAAATGAATCGATTCTGACCTAGCAGGTAACGATAATAAATTACTACACGAGTCTAATAATTGCAAAGATATTTGTTTAGATTCACTAATCCATAGTGACAGATTATTATGTTTCATATCAATGACCGCTCCATACTTTCCTAAAAAGTCCTGCCCTAGAATACCGTGCGACTTACAAGGCAAGGTGTCAAATACATAAAACTTATGACTAATACACTGCCCGTGTATCGTCAACTGTAAACATACATATCCGATAGCCTGTACCTTTCCACCTATCCCATTTATTGTAATATTTTCTTTGTTATTTGGGATGTCAAAATCTAACACATGTTTATATTTAATAGCCGAAACTGAGGCTCCTGTATCTATAAGCCAATTAAATACGTGACTGTTGTTTGTTTCAGTATATTTGAACCTAAAAAGTTTTTGTAAGTACCTATCAGTAGTATATGCATGTACAAAATAAACGTTTTGTCTTTCTAGTTTTCGAAAACCCACTTACATTTGATACCACAAAAAAATTATATACTAACAAAACGAGCCCAAACTCGGCATAACTAGCTTTACTCGTCTATTAGTTCCAGTAGCAGTCTTCGAAGTACACCTGCAGGTCACTCCATCAAGTCCGGAGGTAAGGTCTCGACATAACTAACAAAACGAGCCCAAACTCGGCATACCTAGCTCTACTCGTCTATTAGTTCCAGTAGCAGTCTTCGAAGTACACCTGCAGGTCACTCCATCAAGTCCGGAGGTAAGGTCTCAACATAACTAACAAAACGAGCCCAAACTCGGCACACCCAGCTCTACTCGTCTATTAGTTCCAGTAGCAGTCTTCGAAGTACACCTGCAGGTCACTCCATCAAGTCCGGAGGTAAGGTCTCGACGTAACCAACAAAACGAGCCCAAACTCGGCACACCCAGCTCTACTCGTCTATTAGTTACAGTAGCAGTCTTCGAAGTACACCTGCAGGTCACTCCATCAAGCCCGGAGGTAAGGTCTCAACATAACTAACAAAAAGAGCCCAAACTCGGCATACCTAGCGCTACTCGTCTATTAGTTCCAGTAGCAGTCTTCGAAGTACACCTGCAGGTCACTCCATCAAGTCCGGAGGTAAGGTCTCGACATAACTAACAAAACGAGCCCAAACTCGGCATACCTAGCTCTACTCGTCTATTAGTTCCAGTAGCAGTCTTCGAAGTACACCTGCAGGTCACTCCATCAAGTCCGGAGGTAAGGTCTCAACATAACTAACAAAAAGAACCCAAACTCGGCATACCTAGCGCTACTCGTCTATTAGTTCCAGTAGCAGTCTTCGAAGTACACCTGCAGGTCACTCCATCAAGTCCGGAGGCAAGGTCTCAACATAACTAACAAAACGAGCCCAAACTCGGCATAACTAGCTTTACTCGTCTATTAGTTCCAGTAGCAGTCTTCGAAGTACACCTGCAGGTCACTCCATCAAGTCCGGAGGTAAGGTCTCGACATAACTAACAAAACGAGCCCAAACTCGGCATACCTAGCTCTACTCGTCTATTAGTTCCAGTAGCAGTCTTCGAAGTACACCTGCAGGTCACTCCATCAAGTCCGGAGGTAAGGTCTCAACATAACTAACAAAACGAGCCCAAACTCGGCACACCCAGCTCTACTCGTCTATTAGTTCCAGTAGCAGTCTTCGAAGTACACCTGCAGGTCACTCCATCAAGTCCGGAGGTAAGGTCTCGACGTAACCAACAAAACGAGCCCAAACTCGGCACACCCAGCTCTACTCGTCTATTAGTTACAGTAGCAGTCTTCGAAGTACACCTGCAGGTCACTCCATCAAGCCCGGAGGTAAGGTCTCAACATAACTAACAAAAAGAGCCCAAACTCGGCATACCTAGCGCTACTCGTCTATTAGTTCCAGTAGCAGTCTTCGAAGTACACCTGCAGGTCACTCCATCAAGTCCGGAGGTAAGGTCTCGACATAACTAACAAAACGAGCCCAAACTCGGCATACCTAGCTCTACTCGTCTATTAGTTCCAGTAGCAGTCTTCGAAGTACACCTGCAGGTCACTCCATCAAGTCCGGAGGTAAGGTCTCAACATAACTAACAAAAAGAACCCAAACTCGGCATACCTAGCGCTACTCGTCTATTAGTTCCAGTAGCAGTCTTCGAAGTACACCTGCAGGTCACTCCATCAAGTCCGGAGGCAAGGTCTCAACATAACTAACAAAACGAGCCCAAACTCGGCATAACTAGCTTTACTCGTCTATTAGTTCCAGTAGCAGTCTTCGAAGTACACCTGCAGGTCACTCCATCAAGTCCGGAGGTAAGGTCTCGACATAACTAACAAAACGAGCCCAAACTCGGCATACCTAGCTCTACTCGTCTATTAGTTCCAGTAGCAGTCTTCGAAGTACACCTGCAGGTCACTCCGTCAAGTCAGAAACTAAATATGTATAGATAAACTACGATAACATGGCGCGCCCCTCCAAATTACTGTTTCAATGTGTGTAGTGAAATACAAATATTTAAATATTATATTATTATTATTTATAATAATATAATAATTAAATTATTTTTTATTATTATATTATATTATTATATTATTTATTATGAATTTCACAAATACTTTCAAACGTTTTGAATTTTGGAGGGGCGCGCCATGTTATCGTAGTTTATCTCTAGTTTATAATCCCATAAGTATAAAATACTATAAATAAAATCTTACCTTGTTGTGCCTTGGTTGTCGGTGCAGAATGCGTGAAGGATCAAGTTTGACTATGTCAACTATTTTGTATACGTACAGCGATCTTTTCGTAAACGAGGAGCTGCTTACAAGCGTCACAGTGTCTACTCACAACGGCGGCTGAGCGCAGACTAAATTACTAAAATATTTCATTACAAATTGTGTTGCAATAATTCAAGGTAGTGGCAAATAAAATAACCCTTATTTCAATGCAATAAGTATCACGCGTTACAGCTAAATATGTGAAAAAATAAGATTTGATTTTAATTTTTTTCTCAGCCTATTTGTAACATTTTGATAGTTTTATCTAGTACCTTTTTGAGTTAGACATGTCTACTTACTTAAAATATTTTTAAATAAATCAATTTGTTTTATTAAATACAAGAAAAATGTTCGTTTATTCAGCACGATATTGTCAATTTTGGGTGAAGAGGCAACGGAAATTATTTTTTTCAATATTATAAACCAAAATTTTCGACTTAAAATATAGTACCATTTAAAGATTAAGGAGTAATCTATTTATGGTAATTATTAGTTAAATTTGGTTTTGTACTATTTCGCCGCAAAATGCACCGAAAAACTGCGTATTTTTGTCAGATTCGTAAACGCGTCCTTAAATTTCCAAATCTCTGAGCCGTAATAATGGTGCCAATCCTACGGTTTCTCAATCTGTTCGGAATAGATAAAATAATTAAATGGTCACACTGATAGCGGAAACGCGATGTATTCAATTGGCGACGAAGCGGGGTTCGCATTCGGTTATTGCATTCTATGGGAGTCCGCCAACCGCGCCGCTAGTGTGAAGTCGTGTATTTAGTGTTGTTCGGCCGCCTCGGAAGTTACTTACGCGCGCATCGGAGCGTGTCGTCGATTGTTTTACGTGCTGACCACGTAGTAAATTAGTAAAATCGGCCCGCGGAATTGTTAATTGTACTTTTGACGTGACAACGTCTTAAATTAGGTTGCGACTGGGAGTCACTTATGAAAAAGTGTAACGCTCGGTAACGTTACGATGAGTCACCGAACGAGAGAGAGGCCCGCGGTCTGCCGCGCGCGCAGCACATAAATATTCTACCGAGAAAAAGACGTTGTCACGTAAAATCTTCGCCCGTAAAACCGACTTTACAGGCAACCATTTTTTTATTGATATTAGTAATCACGCGCGGACGCGAGTTATTTATGTGAGAAGAATTTTAATGGCGACGTAGTGTGCCTGGCAGAAGTGGTGACTATATACATTAAATTGTCTCTTTTCTTTTTATTTTATCTTATGTAATTTAAATTATTCCCGTAATTATAGTTTTTCCTCCCCAAAAAGGGCGCCCTATTGTTTTGACTAATTGACTGACCGACACACCACATATTAATGGAAGCAGCGCACGAGGCTTCAGGTATGTGCGTAGGATGTATGTATTTAACTATTGTTGTATTATGGTAGCAGAGAAAAATAAATAACAAACATAATTTTTGGTAGCAGAGCATGGTTAAAATCCACCGACCTCTGGGTTGTAGGGCCCAGCGTAGTTAAAACGGAAATTTTGGTAATAATAATTACGATTTTATATGTTCGGTTATGACATTACGGTATTTTATATGTTCGGTTATAGCATTTAAATTGTCATACATATAATCTTCGTAAGAAATATCGGCAATTTATAACAATAGTTGAATGTTTCAATCCTAGGTACATTAATTGCGTCAAGACATTATAAGGTTAAATCAAAGTCATAGGTATTGCGTCATACTGTGTTGAGTGATTAATTGCGTTCTAAGAATAGAACATTCGAGATTGGGATAAGTACATTTGATATATTGTGATAGTTTGTTTATTTCAATACGGTTTTTTAAATTGTGTTTTACGTTCTAAAAATAGAACTTTCTATATTCGAATAAGTGCATTTGATGTTTTGTTATACTTTGTTTATTCGAATACGGCTATTTGTTTTTTGACTTGCGTTTTTCATTTGTGTTTACGGAAAGTTTTTGTTAATTAAAAATGGCTGCATCTCACAAGGCGCAGTTAGCCGGTGTTTTGCGATGGCTAGGTTCAGCCGTATTGAATATATCGCGTCATGATCGCATTCAGGCCCTTTTGTCCCGGGGAGAGGTTTTGGAAGAAAAAATGAATGATTTATATAATTCTTATCGGGCATTGTATGCAATGAATTTAGAACCAGAGGTTATGGATAGAATAAGTGCGGATGTAGATCAGGCTGAGGATTTGGCGGACCAAATACGACAAGCCGTGGGACAAATTAAGTCCACGGTCCAGCCTGTTGGTGATCTACCATATAAAGAAAATTTATTTACGTCCGGTGGAATAATAGGTCGGTTGCCTAAACTAGATTTACCCCATTTCGGTGGCGATTTAAGCCAATGGGTGGCATTTATTAATTTATTTGATAGTTTGGTTCATAATAGATGTGATTTAACACCTGCTCAAAAATTAGCTTATATGTTGGCTAGTCTCACCGGTGAGGCTAAGGGTTTGGTCCAACATTTGGAACTTGTTGATAATAATTATTCTATTGCGCGGGATTTACTTATGCGTCGGTATCAAAACATCCGCCGGTTAGCGGATAATCATGTTGTTGCGGTAATTTTAAACTTGCCACATATTAATAAAAATTGTAATTTACGGACTCACTTATTAAATCCTTTATTAGTGGCGATTAATGCGTTGAAAGGTTTAAATTTACCTATAGACAGTTGGTCGTTTATTTTATTGCATATTGTTTTACAAAAATTAAATGTTGATATGCGTAACCGGTTCGAACAGGAATACGGCGGGGACTCTTCCACTCATCTCCCTTCGTTTGATGATTTTATTTGTTTTTTGGAGGATGAGTGTCGCAGGCAGGACAACGTCCCTTCGCCGTCGCCGGCCCCGGCCCACGCGAGGCCCCGGCCGCCGCCGGTGCGCGCGGAGCGCCGCCCGGACCAGCGAGTGTACAATGTAGTTGCGGCCCGGCAGCCGGACAATTGCTGCTCGTATTGTAGGGCCCCTGGTCACGGTGTAGTTTATTGTTATAAGTTTTTGGCATTACGTTTTCAGGCGCGACGTAATATTGTGCGACAGCGCAGGTGGTGTTACGGTTGCTTAGGCTCCCACCTCGTGTCGCAATGCAATTCTTCTCGACCGTGCAAGCAGTGTGGTGGTAATCACCACTCTTTACTTTGTGGCAACAGGAACGGGACGCCTCCGCCGGCTGCTCCGGTGCAGGACGCTGTTGTTAACGATCGATTTGAAGGTAATAATGTTGATAATCAATGGGCAGGTGGTGTGCAGGTTAATAGACCTCGAGGTTCTGGTCACACTTACAGGCGCGGTGGCAGAAAGGATAATTTGAATTATCGGAGCCAGGCACGTCCCCCCATGGGCGGGGGTGGTAGTAGACGTCAAGTATATCGGGCACCGGATGTGTCGCGACCATTTAGGGCCCGGGGCCCTAGGGGCCCTGGGGGGCCCAATGTATCTCGGGTTGCTGCTGATCAGCAACGATCTGATTTTATCAATCCTTTGCAGTATTCGGAGTGGCCTCGCTTAGGACAGCGGGGATTTCAGCGAGATTATTAACTAGAACACACGCCGTCTCCATCTAAGTCTTCGACCTCTCCTGTTATTGTTTTGTTGCCGACCGCTCGGGTTTGCGTCGCCTCCCCATCGGGTGAGCAGGTTGCGGCGCGAGCGATTTTGGATTCTGGTGCACAGGGGAGTTTGGTGTCGAGAAGTTTAGTGGAGCGGTTGCGGTTGCGTGTTGTTCCTGCCGCGAATAGTATTTTTGGTGTAGGCGGAGTTAAGGTGTCCGGTTTAGTGGGACAGGTCTCACTCACCTTCTCTCCTCTTAAATATTCTTTTCCTCGTATTTCAACGTCTGCTGTTGTTTTGGATAATGTTATGGGAAACCATCCGCTTGTTAAATTGCCATCGGAGGTATTTGAACTTGCAACTCAATTGAATTTAGCTGATGCCAAATTTAATATTCCAGGTCCAGTTGATTTGCTACTCGGTGCAGATGTTTTGGGAATGCTACGGTTTGGAAAATGCATTCATCTGCAACGCGGTGGGTTAGTAGCTGTCTCAACAGACCTTGGTGATGTCATCATGGGCCCTGTATTTTCATTATGTGTTTTTAGTGAAGAGGACGGTAACTTGATTGTAGGACTCTCTCTCGCTGAAGTGGTTCAGCGTTTTTGGGAAGTTGAGGAGCCCCCTACAGCACGCCGTGATAACCCAGAGCATCTGGAATGAGAGCTGTTTTTCCAGAATAATACAGGTCGTCTCTGTTCGGGTAGGTTTGTCACGAGGTTACCTTTTCTACCGTCTCGTCCTCCATTAGGTCAGTCTAGAATGCTAGCTGAAAAAGGGTTAGCATCTATGGAGCGACGTATGAAGAGGGATTCGGCGTTTCGTACCAAGTATGTTGAGTTTATGCAAGAGTATTTAGAGCTCGGTCATATGTCTATTTCTAATTTTGATTGGAGGTCGCAGGAGCACTACTTTATTCCACATCATGCGGTGTTTAAGGGTGGTAAAATAAGAGTAGTTTTTGATGGCTCTGCGCCCAGCTCTAACGGTGTATCATTGAATCAATGTTTGCATTCGGGTCCTAAGTTGCATCGGGATATTGGTGATATTTTAACAAATTTTCGTAGGCATCAGGTTGTATTTGTTGCGGATATTAAAATGATGTTTAGGCAGACTGTTATTCATCCAGAGGATCGTCGTTATCAGTTGATTTTGTGGCGAGAGAAAGAATCAGATCCTATTTTGGTTTTTTGAGTTGAATACTAATACGTATGGACTTAGGTCGAGTCCTTTTAATCACGTTAAATCGACGTTAGGTCAAAATATTAATATTAGAAGAATTTTCGCTTGGACTGATAGTCGGATTGTTCTTGCATGGTTGCAAGCATCAGTTCATGCATTGGAGGTTTTTGTTGCGAATCGGGATTCGCAAGTTCAGCAATCGGTTGCTGTTTTAGAGTGTAGACATGTGCCAGGGGATGTTAATCCCGCTGATTGTGCATCTCGCAGTGTGAGGCTCCAGTTTTATTGAATCATTCGTTGTGGTAGGGTCCTGGTTGGCTGCTCCAACCAGAGAATTGTTGCCCTCAAGCTTCTATTAAGCTTTTTGAGTCTCTCCCGCGTTTGAAGGTCCTTTCGGTTATAAGGGAGCCTGCACAGAATTTAGATTTTTATTAATGCGGTTTCGTTCTTTAGATAGGGAGTTAGGTGAAACGGTTCTCACCTTCGGTATTTTGTAAATTGAAGCTGTACTTAATTCCAGGCCACTATGTCCTATTTCATCGGACCCAAATGACTTGGAGGTTTTGACTCCAGGACATTTTTTGATTGGGGGTCCACTTAATGCGCTCCCTGAATATCCATTTGAGAATACTCCGGTTAATCGGCTCTCACGTTTTGAACTGCTGCAACAACTTTCTCAGAGTTTTTGGAAACGGTTTAATTTAGAATATCTTCATTTGTTGCAGCAGCGTGTTCGCTGGACAGATAAAACGGATCCACCAAAGATCGGTGACCTCGTCCTAGTTAAGGAGACGAATATGCCCCCACTGTCTTGGAGACGTGGTCGAATTTTGCGGCTGTTCCTAGGCGCGGACGGTATTCCGCGAGTTGCAGAGGTCCTGGTAGGAAATTCTGTCCTTAAAAGAGCTGTTGCGGGCTTGTCGCGGCTGCCCGTTATGTAGGTTTTATCCTTATCCTCTGGTTTTGGACTCAGTCAGGTTTTGCCTGACTGGGACGGGGGAATGTTCGGAATAGATAAAATAATTAAATGGTCACACTGATAGCGGAAACGCGATGTATTCAATTGGCGACGAAGCGGGGTTCGCATTCGGTTATTGCATTCTATGGGAGTCCGCCAACCGCGCCGCTAGTGTGAAGTCGTGTATTTAGTGTTGTTCGGCCGCCTCGGAAGTTACTTACGCGCGCATCGGAGCGTGTCGTCGATTGTTTTACGTGCTGACCACGTAGTAAATTAGTAAAATCGGCCCGCGGAATTGTTAATTGTACTTTTTATTGATATTAGTAATCACGCGCGGACGCGAGTTATTTATGTGAGAAGAATTTTAATGGCGACGTAGTGTGCCTGGCAGAAGTGGTGACTATATACATTAAATTGTCTCTTTTCTTTTTATTTTATCTTATGTAATTTAAATTATTCCCGTAATTATAGTTTTTCCTCCCCAAAAAGGGCGCCCTATTGTTTTGACTAATTGACTGACCGACACACCACATATTTATGGAAGCAGCGCACGAGGCTTCAGGTATGTGCGTAGGATGTATGTATTTAACTATTGTTGTATTATGGTAGCAGAGAAAAATAAATAACAAACACAATCCGTCACTAAATTGCCGAATTGCCTGTTTTTCATTTATTGATTTTAAAATATTAAAC